>JAEOAD010000001.1:84565000-85777500 GCA_036365145.1 Orientallactaga sibirica | reverse complement strand
CTAGGCTCAGGCTGACCTGGAATTCACTATGTAGTCTCAGGTTGGCCTTGAACTCACTGTGATCCTCCTACCTCTGCCTCTCGAGTGCTAGAATTAAAGGCATGTGCCACCACGCCCAGCCCATCTATATGTTTTAAACCAAAAACTTTTACAAATAAAGCACAAACCACCACTCCATATCTCCTTTTAACCCCTTTCAGGGATGCCTCCTATGCTAAAACAGTGAAACAGTGCTGCCTCAAATATCTACTGATCAATCTAGTGTGTCACCAGCCCATGGAAAGATACGTATATACAGAAACTGAATGCCTAGGGAACTAGGCTGGGTCTGATTCCCCAGCATGCACATTAAAGCCAGACACAAAGCGATGCATGCATCTGGATTTCATTTGCAGCAGCAAGGCACTCTGGCACACTGCACGTATGTGTTTGTGTGTGTGCACACACACAAATTTTTGTAAAAGAAAGCAGTTTCTAAAAGAGTTTATTCACAAACCACAACACACACATACTCCATACACACAAAAAAGGGGGGTACATATTAAAAACCAAGCACAGTAGAATGTGCTTACAGCCCAAACTATTGAAGAAGTATAGGCAGGAGAATGGCAAGTTTTAGGCCAGCCTAGGTTACAAAGTGTTAAAATAATTAAAGTGAAAATAATAGGGCTGGAGAGATGGCTTAGTGGTTAAGGTGCTTGCTTGCCTGTGAAGCCCAAGGACCTGGGTTCAATTCCTCTCTGTCTCTTTCTCTCTCTTTCAAATAAATAAAATATTTTTAAAGTAAAAATAGTGGCTGGAGAAATGGCTCAGTGGTTAAGGTGCTTGCTTGCAAAGCCAAAGAACCTCAGTTTGATTCCCCAGGACCCACATAACCCAGATGCACAAAGTGGCACATGCACATCTGGAGTCATCTGCAGTGGCTGGAAGTCCTGGCATGCCCATTCTCTCTCTCTCAAATAAATAAGAATAAAAATATTTTTTTAATAAAAGTAAAAACAGAAGAAACAAAAAAGCATAGTACAAGTGCTCACTTTGATCTGGCAAATTTTCATTTTAAAAATCTGTATGCCATCATTAACAGTTTAAGTATTGACATTATAGGGGCCTGGTGAGATAGCTTAGCAATTAAGGTATTTGCCTGCAAAGCCAAATGACCCAGGTTCGATTCCCCAGGACCCATATAAACCAGAAGTACAAGATGGCCCATGTGTCTGGAGTTCATGTGCTCTGGCTGGATGCCCTGGCACACCCATTCTCTTTTTCTCTCTTTCTTCCTCTACCGGCTTCTCTTTCTCAAATAAATACAAATAAAATATTTTCTTAAAAAGGATTGACATTGGGCTGGAGAGATGGCTTAGCAGTTAAGGCTCCTGCCTATGAAGCCTAAGAACACCCATTCAATTCTCCAGATCCCACGTTTAGCCAGACACAAAGTGATGCAAGGGCGCAATGCTGCACTTGCCCACAAGGGTGCGCACACATCTGGAGTTCATTCACAGTGGCTAGAGGCTGCCAGCGCGCCCATTCTGTCTCTCTCGCTCCAAAAAAAAAAAAAAAAAAAAGGATTGACATTATTAGTTGCACAGTAATGAAGGATACTTTCTACCATTTCACATTCTCTGGATTAGTTAACTAACCATAATTATTTTCTCCTTAACATAGCATAGTCTATGTTGACACCACCATATAGGCCTGGTAACTTTGAATTTTAAACCTTTTAAAGTGATTCTATGGTTTCTAGGCTCTAAGTTTTCTCTTTCATCAGTCTTTTGTATTTTCAGAAAATAATTTAGTGTATTTCCATAGACCTTACTTTTTTAACAATCTAGCCTTAAAAAAGTATGCATCAGAGTTATTAGTTAAATGACCATAAATATAATAAATTACAAAATATGCACATGAAAAATACAGTAAGATTCATGTACTGGATTTGGAAACAGTTATTTTGTTAATACACGTTTAAATTTGGTGAAAAAGATCATCTTATCACACTTTTATTATAGAAGAAACAACCTATGAATATATGCTTGGTAAGCATAGACATAGCTACTGCCATACAGCTACTCTCCAGACTACTGATCACAAATTGTTTTAAAGGAATGACTACACTTACTGCAAAAGGAAACACAAATCAATAGAGAATCTTCATCTCTCCTAAGTAACCTGGCAATAAGAAAGAAGGTAACGTCACTGCCACAAGCCTTTATTGCTGACTGACTATATACTCTTACTCTTCAATTCTAGGAAAGTCTGTATTGTTAAAATAATTTCCCCTTTCAGCTTACACTAGTTCATAGTATTTCTATTAAGTGTAACCAATGACTCTTATTTAGAACACAAAGCTGACATACCAATGCTGGCTATTAACTGTTTCCAAGGAAACTAGGTTTTTTGTAGAACCTTTGAAGAGTAGTAGGGCTTAAATATCTAACAAAGATTGCAAAGGCAATCTAGACCAGGAAAACAGAATAAAGAAACATTAAGAGTATTTCTCTCTCAAGATGCTAAAGGGTCTAGATCAAAAAAGAATGCATTACAGGAAGGGTAGGTAAGAACTGACTACAACCAGTAGATATGAATTTGATAGAAAAGTTAATCCATTAGAAACCATTATTAGCTGAAAAGGACAAAGAAATTTTAAGAGCAATATTCTGGAACTATTACTAGAATAGCACTAAAAGGCAAAATAAACTGAAGAGTAAAAACAGGCTAGGCTGGAGAGATGGCTAAGTAGTTAACACACTTGCCTGCAAAGTCTAATGACCCAGGTTTGACTTCCCAGTACCCACATAAGCCAGATGCACAAGGAGGTAAATGCGCCTGGAGTTTCATTTGCAGTGGCTCAAGGCCCTGGCACACCCAATTCTCCCTGTCTCTCTTCTTTCTCTCTTTCTGCTTGCAAATAAATAAATAAATAATGTTATTTTAGGGCCAGGCATAGTGGTGCACGCCTTTAATCCCAGCACTTGGGAGGCAGAAGTAGGAGGATCACCATGAGTTCAAGGCCACCCTGAGAATATAGAGTGAATTCCAGGTCAGCCTGGGCTAGAGTGAGACCCTACCTCAAAAAAAAAAAAAAAAAAAAAAAAAAAAAAAAACGGTTAAGAAAATCAGAACACTATAGTGAAAATCAAAATAAGGTAAAGGTCGGTGTGGTTATACACACCTGTAAATCCAGCCTAAGGAGACAAGAGTCCAGAGGATTAGGAGCTCAAGGCAATCCTCAGCTATAAAGGAGTTCAATGCCACCCTGGGCAAGTCAGCTAAGACTTTGTCTCAAAATACAGTGTTAAAATAAAGTGAGGATCCAGGAAAGCGGCAATGTTAACAAGTTGGGAATTGGAAAATGAAATACAGTGAGGAATGCCAAAGCAAAATGCCAAGCAAGGATAAGAAAGATTTGAATAGAGTGAATCAAAAGTGACCATTCTTGGGTTAGAGAGATGGCTTAGCAGTTTAGGTGCCTGCCTGCTAAGCCTAAGAAAGCCAGTTCGAATCTCTGGGTCCCACGTTTAGCCAGATGCAAAAGTGACACAAGGACACAATGCTGCAACTTGCCCACAAGGGGGTGCACGCATCTGAAGTTGGTTCACAGCAGCTGAGAGGCTGCTGGCACACCCATTCTCTATCTGTCTCCCTCTCCTCTCCTTCTTTCTCTCCCTCTCTCTGTCTCTCTCCAAAAAAAAAAAAATGACCATTCTTGGACAGATATGTTTGATTTCTATAATAGATTATAAAGCAAAACTTCTATAGAGCCTAAAAAGGAAGAACTCATGTGTTAGTGCATTTTAGCTACTTAAACACTCAGCAAAAAAACTAAAAATCTCCAGTTTTAGCTTAGCTAGATTTGTAACTCAGCATGTAAATCTTTTAACTTGTCACATTACACATACACAAAAACTAATGTATATGATTTTTTAAATAGCTACTGCATTTCTTAGAGTCAGGCAATTATTTTTTTCTGAATTTTTTCCTGTAGAGATAACTAAGTGCAAAACAGATATATGAATATATACTTTGGTTTTCAAAGAAGTTATGTGGCAGGAAAAACTTACTAAAAAACGTATTATGTTGCCTAAGATATGGTTTTGCCTAAGAATCATCTAGAAAAACAACAAAAGCAAGCAAACAAAACAAAGTAAGACTATAACTATCAAAGTTGAATCTGTATTAAAACACCTGAGGCTTGCTTTTTTGTAGTTGCTTTAAATTTTTAAAAAGTGTCACTCAAGGTTCTAGTATCGGTTGTATTCTGACCAACTAAAAAGAAAGGTTTTGTACAAGTGAAAGACAACCAACCAAAGCCTGCACATGTCAAATCAATGTGGCCTAAAAAGAAACTTAAAGAAAACAGGGGTCCCAATTCCCAGATCCCCTGCTCCAGAGGGTGCATGTGCAGAATTCGGTTCTTTTTCAAAAGGTAGTGAGATCCAAGGAGATAAACTACCTTTTGCAGTTCAACCAAGCCACAGATGAATTGGGGAGAAGAGCAAGAATGCTGCTTCCATGTTGAACCTGATAATCAGTGCCAGGGTGAAGGAGACAGACCCTGAGTATACCCAACACCTACCAAAGCAGAGATCCAGAGTCTCCTAAGAGCTCCTCATTGAAGTAGTTTTAAAACTCACATACCATGGCTCAAGGAATTTTGCAAAAGAGGGGACAGAAAGATTGTAGGAGCCATAGGTTGAGACATCATGCCCAGAAACATTCCCTGCCCCAAAAAGTAACTAACTGCCGCTCCCAAAACGCATAACCCACAACCCCATAAGGAATACCTGCAACCCCACTGAGGAGGGTCTCCCCAGCAAAATGGGGGGGGGGGAGGCAGGGACAGAGAAAAGAGAGCACCAACAAAACATGTTGCTAATAATAACAGCCAATAAATAAAGAAAGAAAAGAAAAATGTAGGGTTAAGTATGCAAGTAAGTAAGTGCAAATTTAGAAATGCTCAAAATGAACATTCACTTGAACCACATACCATAGATTCAAGATAGCTGGAATAAAGGAATTTAAAATTAGAAGTAGTTCCTCATTCAGGAGAACCTTCCTAAAACTCTCTGAAACTATGATTTCTAACTGTGCTCAGTAGAAAAGGATGCCAATCAACATAATCATCTTCATTTACCTTTGCTCATACATTGTTTCTTTCTACTCAGTTCTGGGCAAACATTTCACATTCTACCTTCTAGAGGTGCATGAAATTTCTGCAACATACACTCCCATTCTTTGACCATCCATGTAAAGGGGAGCAACTATTCACCACTTACAATATGACATTTCATTTTTTCACCTCCCCAGCTTATTTATAAACTTTTCAAAATGCTCAGGGCCCCTATCTTCCATTTTTCAGCCCTAAGAAAAATACAGTAAGATTGGAAACACAGGAAAACACATTCTTAAGCAATTCTTTCTTTTCAACTCATATACCTTATTTCCTAGAATTTATGATTACATCATTTTATGGCAAAATGTACAGAACATGTAAACTTTTTTATGGTAATCTGCAGTTTAAAATACACACCATCAGAAATCTCATTTTTGGCAGTGATTCAAATTACAGAAACTTTACTTATGGACTCTGGAATATCAGGCCATGTTAGCAGTCACCAGAATGCATGTTTGTATTTATATATTTGAGACATCACCAAAAGGTAAGTAGACACAAAGTCCAAAGCCTGAGCCTCAAGATAAGAAATGTTTAGAGGGGAAAGATGGGATGAACCAACAAGTGAGATAGAAAAGGAACATCCAGAGATATGGTTTTGCCTAAGGATCAAGAGTCAGAGGAACTGAAGTGGGATTTCTTGGTTTTTTAACTTTTTGATTTTTAAAAAGAAGAGAAATTACACTATGAGTCAATGTTTATGAATGACATAGTAAAACTGAAAAAAAATAAGAGGAAAGAAAGGTAGCAGCAGTACCTTTTAGTAGGTAAGAAGGAAGATTAAGTTGAAAAGAACACAGAACTACAAGGGAAGACAAAGAAGCTAGTAGGTGGGCACATCTAACTGTAAGAATTTATACAATAAAATGCTTTATTAAGTTTAAGCCCAAAGGTGGCAAACACAACCTGTGAGTCAAATGTGTCCCACTGTCTGTTTTATAAATTAAATTTCATCAAAACACAGCCGCATTCATTCATTTACATATTATCTATGAGTGCTCTCTTATTACAATGGTAGCTAATAGCTGTAATATAATCCATATAGCCCACAAAACCTAAAGTATTTACTATCTGATCATTTACAGAAGCAGCTTGCCAACCCTGGTATGATGGAATACTTCAATTGTAATTCTCTTGAATTTGAGTAAGATAATCTGGCTGAGAAAACAAAACAGATGTGAACCCAGCCAACAGCAGCATCAAATGAGCATGTGACACAACATGAGCCTCTACATCATTCCTAGTACCCAGCTTAAGATGGTTACTATTAGTAGTCAATTAATTTTATTCATTTCATCTAAAAAAAAATTCTGTTGCTACATTAGTTTCAAACTGTCTTTATCTCTAGTTATGGTTTTGTCTGCTACTAAGATTTCCCAAAAAAGACTAAGAAATGTATGTATATATGAAACAATAGCATTCCAAGTTACTGCTTTGTTTTTCTTTTTTAAATATTCCTTATTTATTTGAGAGAGAAAATAAGTATATGGGGTGTGCCAGGGTTTCTTGCCACTGCAAATAACTCCAGATGCATGTAGCACTTTGTGCATCTGGCTTATTGAGGGTCCTGGACAACCAAATCTAAGCCAACAGGTCTTACAAACAAGAGCCTATAACCACTGAGCAATCTCACCAGCCCACTATTTTTATTTATTTGTTATTACTTATTGATATTTGGGGATTGACCCATGGTCCTATACATGCTAGGCAAGCATTTATAGAGCTATATCCCCCACTCAGTTACTATTTTTTAGTATTCAAGAAAGTGAGACATTAACAAGACTTCTAACAAAGAACAATTTCACATCATTTTGTTATGTGTTATATTTTAGTATCAACAAAAGGATATTTATATTAAATGAAACATTAACATTTATAGCCAAAGAACCCTCCAACTTCATAGAAACAAAAATTTCCACATGCCTCGTATATGGGTTTACTTAAAATAGCCACTCTTATTTCTGCCTGCCTCTTATTCCTAAGAAACATATTGTCACAGTCAAACAAATGTCTACCCTATCTTGAATCAGTTCGTATTTTCTAACTGTACAGTTTCTTCAAATATTCTGTGCTTTCAAAATCCCAATCATATGGTCTGGAGAGATAGGCCAGCAGTTAAAGGCACTAGCTTGGGAAGCCAGATGGCCTGGTTTTGGTTCCCCAGTACTCACGTAAAGCCAGATTCACAGGTGGTGGTGCATGAACCTGGGGTTCATTTGCAATGGCAAGAGGCCCTGATGCACGTACACACTTTCTTTTTCTCTCTCCCTTTCTCTCTCTCTCTCTGTATGTCTCTCTCCTAGCAAATCCTAAGTCAAAATCTATGTGGTACCTTTTTCAGAAAACTTTCCTAAACAAGCCAATTCTGGTTTTTTCCCTATCATTACTCAGACTTAGGCAACTGGACAGTCATTTATCTGTTTTTTGATATCTTTTTAAAATTTATTTGCAAGCAGAGAGAGGGAGAGAATAAGAGGGTTACTAAGTGAGGATGAGCAGGCCAGGGCCTTTTACTACTGCGAACAAACTGCAGATGCATGTTCCAGCAAGTTTTGCCTGGAAATTAAACCTGGGATAGCAAGTTTTGCCTTTAACTACCAAGCCCATCTACCCTAGTCCCATTTATCTGCGTTTTGTCTATTATTAAAGGATCACTCAAAAAGATAAGAAAAAATATGTAAGAAACAGACTAACATTGCAAGTAAATTACTATGTTTCCTGATGTATTTTGCTTTTTAACTGAAGTACTAGAGATATACCCTATACATACTACAGAAGCAATATCATTGAGCCACACTGCCAGCCATCTGAGTAGCTATTTCTTTTTTTGTTTGTTTGTTTTTTGAGGTAGGGTCTCATTCTGGCCCAGGTGGACCTGGAATTAACTATGTATTCTCAGGGTGGCCTCAAACTCACAGCCATCCTCCTACCTCTGCCTCCCATGCCCACCATGCCCAGCTGAGCAGTTAATTTCTTATACATCAGTCTGGATTCTGTAATTAAACACTATAGACTTTGAAGGCTAGAAGTTTCAAGAACATATTTTATTCTTATCTATTACTAAAATGTTAAGCACAGCACTGATTACTCTCTCAACACATGCTTGATGACTATATAAATGAAATATGTACTGTTTTTATTTATTTATTTATTTGACAGAGAGAATAAGAATACGTATGGGCACCCCAGGGCTTCCCATCACTCCAAATGAACTCCAGATGCATGCACCACTTAGTGTATCTGGCTTTACATGAGTACTGGGGAATTGAACTCAGGGCTTTGTAAGCCATGCACCTTAGCCACTGAGCCATCTTTCCAGTCCAGTATTCCTATATTAAAATTTATCTTTCATTTATGTAGTAGACAAATGTAGGTCTGTTGAATAGATAACTAATACATGTATGAATGAATAAATAAAAAGTATCTTTTCTAAATTGATAAGGGCTATGTAACTGCCAGAGCACTTTCTACCACAACCCAAAGCAAACCAGTTTATATGTGAAACATCAGGTCAAGAACTGTAAAATACAAGCTAACGTACAGAATAAAAACCATATTCCATACCATGTTCTGCAAGACTGAAACTAGAATTCTATCACTATACACCTCTTATCTCTCTATATAGCTTCACTTTCACATATGGGAAAGAATGTTACTAGACCCCTTCCAGATTAGTAGCTTCAGGGAAGAGGGAGCATTTTTCTCATAGCATTCACAATTGAAATTCAAATTCACAATTTAAAATTCTGATGGGTTCTGCTTCAGAAACAGGCAGTTACTGTTACAGTAGAGATGATCAAGTGTATGTTATAATACTTACTGACAGCTCACAAATAGGGAGAGGCTGTTTCCCCAAAGGTTGTTACGGAGTTGACAAAATTAACACACATGCCTTCTACCAGGCACAACAATCTACAACCCAATTCTAAACTGATAATTTTACTAACTTTGAAATTATTTAAATTTCTATAAAGCCTGTACGTATATGGTTTTTAGCTATTACTATTTCTTGAAATGAGACTTCGTGAAGCCCACAAGTTCTAAAGCTTCAAAACACACTTCCATTCTTTTACTCTGGCACTTATTCACATAATCACAACAAATTTTTCTCGCTTTCAAACCTGGAATAACTTCTAATTCATTTTGGTTCATCATACTACAGTCTCTTTTAAATATTTCTTTCTTATTTATTTATTCATTTATTTATTTGAGAGACAGAGAGGATGGGCGCACAAGGGCCTTTAGCAACTGCAAACCAACTTCAGACACCACCTTTTGCATCTGGCTTTACATGGGGACTAGATAATTGAACTTGGGTCCTTTACCTTTGCTGGCAAGTATCTTTAACTGCTAAGCCATCTTTCCAGCCTCCTACAGTCTCTTACTTCATAGGAAGTTTTCACTTTTTCGAAACAGTATGGATAAAATAAGGTTTAAACTACCAACACTAAGCGTTATCTCAGAGAGAGAATGGAGATACAGAGAGAATGGGCATGCTAGGGCCTTTAGCCTCTGCAAATGAACTCCAGACACATGTGCCACCTTGTACATCTGGCATTATATTGGTACTGGGGTATGGAACTTGGGTCCTTACACTTTGCAGGCAAGTGCCTTAACTGCTGAGCCAGCTCTCCAAATCCAACATTATTTTATCTAAGGACTAACAGAGAGTCCATGTGAAACTCTTGCTAAGTGGTCAAGCAAATGTTATTTAGAAAAGTTACTCAAGTCTAACATAAATGATAACCTAACATCTCAACTAACTTTGTTATATTCTACTCAATCACTGCCAGATATTAATCTCTGACAAAATAAAAAAATGTGTCCGTGAAAGACAGCTCTAAAAAGAAAGCTATTATTAGTAATGTTCACAGAACATAGTTATGAATACAACAGCATAATGTAAGGCAGTCTAGCTAACTTCAGATATTTGGGTGCATACTAAATATTTTTAATGAGTGAGAAGTATAAGATATTAAGGTATTTAAGAATTTGGGGATTTAAATGATTCCCAAGACCTATCTAACATAAAGAACAAGTGTGACAAACATCTTTGTGTCAAGGATCAATAAATCATGTTTTTGGACTAGGGTACAGTATTTTCCAAAGCTTTCCTTGTAATACCATCAATTTTTTTTTTGACAAGCATTGTTGGCCTTTTTTTTTTTTTAATCCATACCAGGATATTCAGATGATTATCTCTGGGAAATAGCCATAATACTATAGTTAATGACTCCCAAGACTCTCTTCTAATTCATAAAATAAATGCCATTAACCATAACATAAATAGATATTAGCTTTTCTTTAGGTACATTCTCCTAGCCACTTATACAGCTCTGAAACCTGTTCCTGTCATATTTATCATATTGTTCATTAGCCTGAAGCCCTTAAGCTACCTCTGTATTTAGGATAAGTTAAAAATCACATTTAGAACTCTAATAAAATGCTAAATGAGGGGCTGAGAAAATGGCTCTGAGAGTAAAGACCTGAGTTTGGATACCCAGAAACTCATAAAATGCTGAACATGGTGATGTGTACCTCTAAACCAGCACCAGGGAGGCAGAGTCAGGGAATCTTTAGGGCTTACTGAATAACTAGTCTAGCCAAACTAATGAGATCTGGATTTAGGAACACTTCTTGTCTCAAGAAGTACAGAGAAGAGCAATTAAGGAAGATTTCTGATACCCACCTCTGGACTACACATACGACAAGCACAAGTGCACACATACCAAACACATATACACAAAATATTAAATTTTAAGTTAAAATATTAAAATGAAAACCCATGTGTAAGTTACTTTATTTTGGCCAAAAATAATATTTCAAGATAATTGAAAAACCTCAGGTGTATGTAATGATCTGGTTTACCTAATCCAATATTAAAACATATGAACTTACTACCTAATAGATTATATACTCTAGTACTCAATCCATTTCATACCTCTTTGAAGAACAAAAGGCACACAATTTAATGCTTGGACAATGTCATAATCAGGAACAGTGATCAAAAGAGATGGTATCTGGAAATAAAAAAAAAAAAAGATTTGAAAATTTTATTTTGTTGGGTTTTTTTGTTTGTTTTGTTTTGTCTTTTTGAGGCAGGATCTCACTAGTCCAGGCTGGCTCTGAACTCATAGCAATTCTCCTACCTCAACCTCCAGAGTGCTGGAACTAAAGGCATGCATCACCATGCCCAGCAAAATTTTAAAATTTTAAATGAAAACACTGTTAGTAAAATGTTTCTGTACTTTTGATTCAATTATACTTCATATATAACTTCATAAAACATTATAATTCTTAATGATACCATGTCATAAATTATGTAAAAAATAAATCTAATTCAGTATCTTCATTTAATTCAATACAAAGAAAACTAGTCTTTCCCCAAATCACAAAAGTAGAACAAGTATCTGCCTCTGGCTCCTAATTACTTGTCTTATCATTGTAATTTTATCTCAGTAATTCTCACTTCTGGTATCTGACATCCCATGAAATTGTTCACCAGCATCAATGAGTTCACACTTCACACAGGATCAAAAAAAAAAAATCAAAACCTTGTAATAACCCTTTTCTTCTGTTTATAGTGCTTCATCAAACTGTTTTAGTTTTGACTTTTTTTTTATTATTGTTTTTGTTTTTCAAGGTAGGGTCTAACTCTAGATTCACTATGTAGTCTCACGGTGGCCTCGAACTCATGGTGATCCTCTAAATGCTGGGATTAAAGGTGTGTACCACCCTGGCTTCAAACTTTTAATAGAATGAAGAACTCTTGAGAAAAGATTCAAGTTTTGAATCAAAAAAAGGGAGGGATGCTGGGCGTGGTAGCACACGCCTTTAATCCCCAGCACTCGGAGGCAGAGGTAGGAGGATCACCTTGAGTTCGAGGCCACCCTGAGACTACATAGTTAATTCCAGGTCAGCCTGGGCCAGAGTGAGACCCTACCTCGAAAAAAAAAAAAAAAAAAAAAAAAAAAAACCCGAGGGTTGTGCATAGGTTGATTGGTTCTATTAAGTACTCTAAAGTACACAATGGTATGAGAACTCACTAGGATACATCTGGGGTACCGCTCAGGAGAGGTTTCAGTCAGTAAAGTGCTTGCTGAGCAAGACTGAGGATCTGAGTTAGGATCCTCAGCACCAAGGTAAAAATTTGTGGCTCTGTGACTATACCCCAGAGCTGGGGAGGCAAACAGGCTTGCTGGCCAGCAATCTAGCTTTATCATTGAGGTTTAGGTTCAGCAAGAAATCCTGTCCCAAAAAATTAAAGAGGAGAGCATTAGAGGAAAACACCTGACATCAACCTCTGGCCTACATACACGTCCATATACACATCCACACGTACCCAAACACACACCACACAGAGACAAATTATAAGGCTAGTGTGTAAGGTATATTTTGAATTCAAACATTTCAACTAAATTATTCCCGTTTATATTTCAAAACTTAGTAGCTCTTAGAATCATAATATATATTTTATTATTAATATTAATTATGTAATTATTTTACCAGAAAAGATAGGACCGGATGTGAAGTGTGACAATGATAAAAAAAATCTCAGGCATTTAAAGGTTTATATACTATCACACCACACAGTAGACAGTCATTTTAGTTGCTGTCCTTTTATCCTTTCTTAACACCAGACAGAAAATGTTTTGATAATTTGGTAGAAGCCAATAGGGCCACCTACCTCATAAAATGCCAACACCCTGAAAATGTTAATGTTTTTATGAATTTCACTAAAGTACAGATTTACTGACATACTGACAATAAGTCTGTTGGTATAGAATTGCATTCCAAAAATATTAGGCAATTTCAGTGAGTCAACTTAAATGTTTTCTTCTACTGACTCAGTCTGACGATATGAACTGTAAGATACAAACACCTCTTTTCCTGAGAAAAGAGCAATTCAACAGTATTAGTAAGCCAAATTAATGTAATTCCTACCACAATGTAGTTTGGAGTCTTCACGTTGCATAAAGTACCATCATACAAAGTTCAATATTCTTCTGAATAAATTTTAAAATCACCTTTCTTAATGTTTGAAAACAATGTTTTCATTCACTAAAATGGCTAACACCAAATGCCCCAATTTAAACTTTAAAAAAAGTAAACGAACCCTAAACTTTTGATTTCTAAACTTTAAAGCTACATGTGTTTTATGGTCAACCTAAGAGCTTAAAACATTATTACCAAATATGCATTCACCCCGTATGCTTTCAGTTAGCAAAGCCATCTAAGTCTACACATAACCTACTTGACAAAGAGGACATCATGTTAAGGAAGAAGAGATTCAAGATGGACCCTACAAGTGCAAAACCCATTTACAAAGAAATTCATCTGGCACTGGATGTGGTTGGGGTCTGCAAGCAGGAGCGCCTCTGCCCAACTCTGAGGAGGGCGCGGAGGGAGCTGGGCGCCACAGCAACAAACTGTCCCCAAGGACCAGAGACTGAGCCCATAGAGTAGGGATGCCGTCGAGTCAGGGCAGCGAACCTACAGCTTGAGGGGTGCGGGCTGAGGGATGCCCGCACAGTCTGCACCAGTCGCGAACGCCGAAGTGTGGGGCTTCGAGCGCCGAACGCCCCGCTGCGCCCCTCAACAGCTCGCCCGATCCGCCCCCTTTCTCCGGAGTTCCGCTGTCCCTCGGGCGCGCGGAAGCACACCGTCCCCGCGCCCAAGTCTTCAGGCAAGAGCGTGTGTAAGAATTCAAACAGCCCAGACGCAAAGCCAGCCCGAGCTGAGAAACGAATGACCAACTCTAGCAGTCCGCGAAAGCGCCGCCTTTTAACACGACCGACTTCTCTAGAAAAACTTTGCGGCAAGTTAGGCGGAAGCGCGGTTGACCGGGACTATTTAACATGCGCTCCATATCACAAGAGGCGTTTCCCTTGACCTATTTGGGCGCTCCTGACGCCCCTCAAATCTTCCCTTTGCCTCTTGCTGTCCCTCTCTATGTCGTTACATCCTAACTGGTCTTGACGGTTCCGCACACAGGGAATACCTGTCGTGGTCCCCATAGCCTGCGAGTCCCAGATGGCGGCCATTACCCTTCCATCCGGCTACTTCCGGAAGTCGATCTCCGCGCTGCCGGCGGTGCATGTAGCAGCGGAAGGATTCGCACCTGAGGCGAGCGGAAGTGAACGGAGGCCGGCAGGGCCCGCCCCTCGGCCTTGCGTGTAGGCCTGGGGACTGAGTTTGCCGCCCGACCTCTCCCAACAACGCACTTCCCCGTGTTCTGACTCACTACTTCCCCCTTTCCTCCCAGCAGCTGCAGGGAGCCTACTGCCCCAAGGAAGGGTGGAAATGTCCCCTCTAAGCCCTTCAGGGTGGGCCCCAGAAGCAGGAGCTGTCCTTGCTGACTGGAAATGGTCTTTCAACCCACATTTTAAGCACTTCCGGCTTAGCAAATGGCTTTTCCCCACCTCTTACTTGTATCCGCAGGCTTTGGCAGTCTTCGACGGCCTGGTTCAAAGACCAAGCTGCTGCGAGGGCCGTGGAGCCACGCTGGCTTCGAACACAACCCTCTCCCTGGCTCTTGAACCAAGGACTGCCGCCCGCTCGCGCGACTTCCGGCCTAATATAGGACCCCTGGACCAAGGACACCCTCCCAACCGGTGAATCCTTCCCCCCAACAAAAGAATCCTGAACGTGACACCACAGAGCTCAACAAAGAGCTCACATATGGCTCGTCTGTCTTCAGGAGCATTTTAGAAAGATATGTATGCGTCATTTTGTAAATAGTCTTCGTCTTGAAAAACGGGCAGAACCATGGTGTCAACTGTTAGAGGAAAAAAAAGTGAGGCGGAGGGATATACCAACATGGTAAACCGGAAACTAAGGTAGCCCATTTTGTTATTTGGTGTGTGGTTTTTTTCCTAACATGCCTGTCTGACCGTTGTGATTTAAAAAAAAAAACAACAAAAAAAAAAAAACTTTAAGACACCGAATTTTTCATTGTCTTGGAATATTCTTTTGAGAGTGCTGACCTGTAGCCACATAAAAGGTCTTTCCTCTTTCCTTTAATAAAAAACACACTATTGAGCAATGGGTTTTTTTTTTTTCTTAAGCAGCTGTGTTTGTCCCTGTATCAGCAGTGTGTTGACTTAAAAGATTCCACCTAGAAAAGGCAAATAAGCCAAAATCCACATTAGTAGTATTAATATAACTGTACAAGTCACTGGAAATCTTCCATGAAAACCAGAAGGGACAGCACTATGGAATGAAAAACATGACTAGAAAATAGATTTTCTGTTCAATTGTATGCATCATTCCCATCCCTCAAACAGGAGCACATGCATCACAAAGAGAAATCAACTCCATTGCTCCCACAGTGTAATGCAAATGGCAAAAATGATAGACACAGTTTGTATCTTAGCTACAAATCTCTTCTTTCATTAGGGTCTCACTCTAGCCCATGTTGACCTGAAATTCACTCTGTAGTCTCAGGGTGGCCTTGAATTCACAGCGATCTTCCTTCCACTGCCTCCACAGTACTGAGATTAAAGAGAATTTTAGAAGGAAGATTAAACAATAGCATAAAAGGAAGATCATCCTTGGAAACAGTCTTTCATCACTGACTAATTCAGCTAAGGATAAAAAATATGATTAGAGGCCTGTAGCTCTTCCCTTTTTAGTGGCCCCAGCATCAAGGTGGCCTACCTTCCTCAAAGACAAGAAAGACTTGCTGCAAGAAGGAAAATTATCCGTCAGGACAACAGATTTAAATGGGGGAAAAATACTCATGTGATGATAACTAAAGTGACCCCCACACACACACAAACAAACTGCCTCTTTTCTGTTTCCCAATTTCCTCAGGCAGGTGAATAATTGAAAAACAGATTCATAGTCAACATCCAGCTCCGACCAAAGTACAACATAAGGATTCAAACATTTGTTAGAAAAATAGGAAGGGAAAGTTAAGGAGACTCCTGCCCCTCTACAATCATTAGCACAGAAAAATTAATTTAAAATTGAGCTTAAACATCCAAGTAATATGCATAAAAATTACCCATCAAAAGAAAGGCTTATGAAACAAACAGTATTTAGGAAAGGATTCTGGGAATATGGCAGATTAGGAAGCACCAGTCATCTGTCTCTCTGCCTAGTCAATAGAATGTCTGATGCAACTATTTTGGAACTCTGAAGTACACAGAAGACTTTGAACTTCTACAGGAAGTCTTGGGTAGAAAATTGCTATTAATTTCAGTCAATGTCAGCGCATAGCTCATCCCCTATCCTTTGGACCCCTAGGCAAGCATCTGGATTCTTGTTCCTGGAGCAGCTTATAGTCAGGATAGGCAAGAAGTAAGAATTTGTCCTTTACGTACCAGAGCTCCAATGTCTTCCTTCCTTCCTCCTTCCTCCTTTCTCCTTTCTCTTTCTCCCCTCCCTCTCTCCTTTTCTCCCTTTTTTTTTCCTGGTGATGGAGACCCCAATGGTTCACATGCTAGGCAAATACTGTACCACTGAGCTCCATCTCCAGCAGGGATCTTCCTGTGTTCTAGTTACTGATTGCTGCTTCTGGTCATAGAGGTGCTGACATAAAGGGGCAGCCATTGTTGTACCACTACCACCCAAACCTGCCACATGCCTAGATTGCAAAACCCTTCTCCTCCAGCTGAAGCAACTGCCAGGGAATTTAAAGAGCCAGTGGCTTCTCCCTTCTTTCCATTTTTCTCATTTTTTTTGGGGGGGGGTCAGATTATTCAAATGGAGGACATTCCAAAGCAACTATATGTCCAGGGAAAATTGTAAAGTTATTGCACATGCCCAGAGAAAGGCCTAAACTCAGAAAAACATATTTGTGGATTTTAAGGACTCACACTGATCCTTGGCATGGGGAAGCAGTTATAAGTCAAAAATAAAGTAACAAAACCCAGCAAACCCTGGAGAAGGTGAGGGAACCTCATTTTTGCTCTGGAATATGATCCCTAGTTCTGGAGAATCTCATCACCAAAATTATTCTGTCATTAGATTCAAATGTCCAGGTTTTGGCAACCATCATAAGTCATTCAAAAAATAGGGAAGTGAGGCCTGGAGAAATGGCTTAGTGGTTAAGCACTTGCCTATGAAGCCTAAGGACCCCTGCTCAAGGCTCAATTCCCTTGACCCACATAAGCCAGATGCACAAAGTGGCGCATGCATCTGGAGTTCATTTGCAGTGGCTGGAGGCCCTGGCGTGCCCATTCTCTTTCTGTTTATCTGCCTCTTTCTCTCCCAGTCTGTTGCTCTCAAATAAATAAATAAATAATAAACAAAATAATTTTTTTAAAAATAGGGAAGTATTATCCATCCAAAGGGGAAACAAACACCAGAAATTATTATTTAAAAACATTAGACCCATTCAGCAATGGTTGTAAAACAGCCATCATCTTCAAGATGTGAACCTTAATAAGTGAATCTTAATAAACTGGACCAAATAGCTTCCCATAGGAGGGACTTCTTCATATAGTGAACTACAATTTAGCCTCATGTGCAAGGAAGTTGAAACCTCATCTAAAAGTATACTCTTGTAGGGGGCTGGAGAGATTGCTTAGTGGTTAAGGCATTTGCCTACAAATCCAAAGGATCCCTGTTTGATTCTCCAAGACCCATGTAAGCCAGATGCACAAGGGAGTGCATGCATCTGGAGTTTATTTGCAGTGGCTGAAGGCCTTGGCACACCCATTCTCTCCCTCTCTCTCTCTCTCTCTCTCTCTCTCTCTTTCTCTTTCTCAATTAAATAAATAAATATCAGCTTATGAATAAATAAATAAAATTTTAATAAATAAATAATTTAAAATTTTAAGTGCTCAAAATTAAAGAAAGTTGTGGAAAAGTTGGGGAAATGATGTACAAAGAAAGTGGTCATAACAATAAGGTTATGGAAAACCTAAAAAGAAATCAAAAAGAGGTTTTTAGAGCTGAAAATTATGACTGGATGGAAAAGAGCAAGCAAAGAAAAAAATCAGTGATTTCAAAGATAGAGTAATCAAAATTATCAAAACTGAGGAATGGAAAGGAAGAGAAAACTAAAGTTAAACATGTAAGTTAATTAATTGCTCTAATAATCTTACCTAATCTTATAACCCTAAGATGCTAAATGTAATACCTATAGTAACTACAAAGAAAATAATTTTGGAAATTATGAAAAAGATAAAAAGGGCTGGAAAGATGGGTCAGCAGTTAAAGGCACTTTCTTGCAAAGCTCGACAATCTGGGCTCAATTCCCCAGTACCCACATAAAGCCAGCTGCATAAAGTATTGCATGCATCTGGAGTTTGTTTGCAGTGACAGGAGGACCTTGCATGTCCATACTCACTCTCTTTCCCTATGCTTCTCTTTCTCTCTCAAATAAATATCTTAAAGAAAAGGAAATAAAAGAGAATTAAAATATTTTACTCCAAAGAAAACTAGTAAACACAAAGGAGGATAGTAATACAGGAAATAAGGGCTGGAAAAGCTGAGCAATATATAGAAAACAAATGGCAGGGCTGGAGAGATGGCTTAGCAGTTAAGGCACATGCCTGCAAAGCCTAAGGACACAGGTTTGATTCTCCAGGTCCCATGTAAGCCAGATGCACATGGTGGCACATGCATTTGGAGTTTGTTTTGCAGTGCTAGAGGCCCTGGTGTGCCCATTCTCTCCCCCTCCCTCCTCTCTCTCTCTCTCTCTCTCTCTCTCTCTGTCTCTAATAAATAAATAAAATAAAATATTTTTTAAAAAAGAAAACAAATAGCAAAATGACATAAGGAAATTCCTCATTATCAATAATTACTTTAAATATGGATGGATTAAGCTCTCCAATCTAATGACAAAGATTAACAGAAAGGATTTTTTAAAACATAATCCAAACAGATGGTCTCAACAAGTGATTCACATAATCTGCAAAGACAAAAATAGGTTAAAGTGGGCTGGAGAGATGGCTCAGTGGTTAAGGCACATGCCTGCGAAACCTAAGGACCCTGGTTCGAATCTCCAGGTCCCATGTAAGCCAGATGCACATGGTGGCTCATGCTTCTGGAGTTTGTTTGCAGTAGCTAGAGGCCCTGGCATGCCCATTCTCTCTCTCTCTCTCTCTCTCTCTCTGTCACTAATAAATAAAGAAATAAAAATAAAATCTTTTTAAAAATAGGTTAAAGAAAAAAGATAGGGAAATGCATTTCATGTGAATAGTAACATTCGAATAATCACATGGTCCAACAATTCCACCTCCAGGTATATATCCAAAAGAATTGAAAGTAGGATTGTGACTAAACATCTACAGGCTAATCTTCATAACAACAATATTCACAGTAGCTAATAGAATATAAAAATTAATGTCAAACATCTAATTAGTAAGAGTTACAAAAATTAGAGAAATGAAAGGAAATTATTAAGTAAATAAAATCACCCAGACATAAAGGACATGAACTGCTATACTGAACTCCACACTGAGTAAACCAAAATGGCTGGATAATACATCATTGTAAAGTTTACAACACCAAGATACAAAGAATCTAATGTCTTTTAAGATTCTCTTTTTGAGAACTTTATTTTATGAACATATTGCATATTGGTCATATTCCCATCAAGTTATTCTCCTATTAAACCTAATTTTTAAAACTTTTTAAGACTTTTAAAACATATTATTTATTTATTTATTTATTTATTTGAGAGAGAGAATGGGCACTCCAGGGCCTCCAGCCACTGCAAACGAACTCCAGATGCATGAGCCACTTTGTGCATCTGGCTTACTTGAATACTAGGGAATTGAACCTGGGTCCTTAGGCTTCACAGGAAAGAGGCTTAATGACTAAGCCATCTCTCCAGCCCAACATTTTAAAACTTTTCATTGAAAACTTCCATAAGTATAAACAATATACCATGATCATAATCCCCTCCCACAATCCCCACTTCCTCCTCCCAAATGTTCCCTCCACTAAACCCTTTCTTCTTTCTAATTAGACTCTTCTATTTTGATGCCATCATTTTATTATGCAGGTCTTGTGTGGGTAATGTCAACCCCTGTGAGATTATGAATATCAAGGTCACTTTGTGCTTGGAAGACATCATTGTAAGCAGCCATCCCCTTCCTTTGACTTAAATTCTTTTCACCACCCCGTCTGCAATGATCCCTGAAATTTGGAGGGTGTAATAGAGATGTTTCACTTAGTGCTTGAACACTCACTCCACTGTCACTTCTTCTCAGCATTAAGGTGAGTTTTGAGTCTCCCCAGTGGTCACTGTCATCTGAAAAGAGTAACTTCTCTAATCAAAAGTGAGAGTAGGGGCTGGAAAGATGGCTTAGCAGTTAAGGCATTTGCCTGAAAAGCCAAAGGATCCTGGTTCAATTCCCCAGGACCCACATAAGCCAGATGCACAAGGGGGTGCATGCATCTGGAGTATGGTTGCAGTGGCTGGAGGCCCTGGCATGCCTATTCTCTCTCTTTCTGTCTCTTCCTCTTTCTCTCTCTCTCAAATAAATAAATAAAATATGTTTTTTTAATTGAGAGTATCTTTGATATATGGGCATTAATGAAAGTGTTTTGAGTTTCGTGGGAATAATATATGCATTTAGCTAGTAAACAGTGTTAGTTTCCCCTGCCCCTACAGCTTATAACCTCCCCAGGCATTATAGGCTTTTGACTAGGTTTTCAATACCAGGCATGAATTCCTTCCTGTGGAGCAGACCTCCAGTCCAATCAGAGAGCAGCTGGTTTCCCCCATAATAGACAAAACTATTTTTTTTGACAAAGGGTCTTACATGATATCACAGACTAGGCTGGAATTCACTATATGCCTCAGGCTGGCCTTGAACCCACAGTGATTCTCCTACCTCAGGTTTCTAAGTACTGAGATTTCCCCCACTTAGGACTAGTTCTACGGCCATGTGTGATTACATCCAGCTTTTTACATGGGTACTGGGGATGCAGTTTAGGGCAAAAGAAGCAAATGATTCTTGAAAAGCAATTTCTCTTTCCCACTGAGCCATTTCCTAGCCCAAGAACCTAAATCTTACAGAATATATATGTATGTCACACACAAAAGATTATGAATAAAAATAGAATCAGATTTCTCAACCATTACACAAATCACTAGACAACAATGGGGTAATTCTTTCTAAGGGAAACTAAACCACTAACTAAATTACAAGAATAGAGTCAAGATATTTTGAGAAAAGGAAACTCTCTAAAATTTACTTAACACTTTCCCAAATCGTTAAATGTTTTCCTAAAATTAAAGAATAAACCAAGAAAAAGCCAGGCATAAAAATAAGAAAATAGGACTTGTGGGGCTGGAGAGATGGCTTAGCAGTTAAAGTGGTTGCCTGCGAAGCCAAAGGATCCTGGTTTGATTCTCCAAGACCCACGTAAGCCAGATGCACAAGGGGCCACATGCATCTGGAGTTCGTTTGCAATGGCTGGAGGCCCTGACACCCATTCTCTCTCTTCTCTCACTCTCTCTCTCTCTATCTCTGCCTCTTTCTCTCTCTAAAACAAATAAAATAAGTTTTAAAAAAAAAACAAACTAGGACTTGTAACTCAAGATAAGATACAAGATAAGGAAGTCCCAGGGATGAAACAAAAAGCATTCCCCGAGCTCTACAGGGAGCTGAGGGAGTATAATATTAGCTACCTTGCTCTTTGGCTGGGGCAAAATACCTGACAAGAAGCAACTTAAGGGAGGAAAAATTATTTTGGCTTATGATTCAAGGAGATGCATCCATCTTGGCAGGGAAGGCATGACAGAAGAAGCATAGATCATAGTATTTAGTACCATAGATCCTACAAGGCAATGTCATGAGTTAAGAGAGGGGAAAAGGTCATAATGGGGGAAACAAGATCAAAGTACATTATGCATATATGTGTGTATGCGTGTGGGTATAAAAGTATAAAAATAAAAATAGTTTCTTTCTTTCTTTTTTTTTTTTTTTTTTTTTTTTTTTTGATTATGACCTATGTAGTCTCAGGATGGCCTCGAACTCATGGTGATCCTCCTACCTCTGCCTCCCAAGTGCTGGGATTAAAGGCATGTGCCACCATGGGTTTCTAAATAAAACCAACTAAGAAAGTATAAAAAACATAAAAACACAGAATGGGAATATATCAAGTAAAATATAGCAATTAAATGAAAAAAATTGAACAATACATACCTCTATCAGAAACTTATAGGGCAAGGATTCTTTTTATGTATTCCTTTTTTAAAACTTTTTTTTTTGTAGCCCAGGCTGCTCTCAAACTCGCCATTCCCCTCCCTCTGCTCCCAAAGGGCTGGTATTATAGGCATTTGCTGCCTCAGCTAAACAGATGGCTGACATTCTGGAATATTATTGGGGTTCAGTGTTTATTTCAGGATATAGTATATGTGATAATATTCAGCTTCCTTTCATTCATCTTCCTCCATCCACAACTTCTAATAATTACTATTCTACATTTATATAATTTTTTAAATTTTCAATTATGAGGGATAACATGAGGTAAGTGCCTTTCTGTGTCTGGCTTATTATTTTAAATATTTATTTCTTCATTTATTTATCTATTTATTATTTGAATGAAAGAGTTAAGATAAGTATGGGCATGCATGGGCCTCCTGCTGCTACAAACAAACTCCAGGTATATGCACCACTTTGAGCATTTGGCTTTATGTGGGTACTGGGGAATTAAACCTGGGCCGTCAGGCTTTGCAAGCAAGGGCCTTTAACTGCTAAGCCATTTCTCCAGCCTTGATTATTTATTTTATTTTATTATTATTATTTTTTTTTTTGGTTTCTTGAGGTAGGGTTTCACTCTGGTCCAGGTTGACCTGGAATTAACTATGTAGTCTCAGGGTAACCTCGAACTCACAGCAATCCTCCTACCTCTGCTTCCTAAGTGCTGGGATTAAAGGTGTGTGCCACCACGCCTGGCTAATTTTTTATCTAACATAATTTCAAGCAGTGCCATCCATTGACTAAATGGGCTTTCTTCTCTATGGCTAAATGAAACATTCTTCTATTTCTGAGTGTTCAAAGTGACTATCTTTTATCTTTTGGTATGTTGACTGTATTTCTGCTAGATATATATCCAGAAGTGAGACTGCTGGATTAGATGATAGGTCTACTTTCATTTTTTGAGTAACTTTCCTTTTAATGATAAGGTCTTGCTCTAGCCCAGGCTGAACTGGAATTCACTAGGTACTCTCAGATGGCCTTGAACTCATAGCAGTCCTCCTACCTCTGACTCCCAAGTGCTGGTATTAAAAGCATGTGCCATCATGTCTGGTTCTTGAGTAACTTTTATACTGTTCTTCATAGTAGTTTTATAAATTCACATTCCCAACAATGGTATATAAAATTTTCCTTTTCTCCTACAAATGGGAAAATAATAAGATCTTACTGTTAATAAAAATTGACCTTCAGGGCTGGAGAGGTGGTTTAATGGTTAAGGCACTTGCCTGCAAAGCCAAAGGACCCAGGTTAGATTCCCCAGGACCCACGTAAGTCAGTTGCACAAGGGGGCACACACATCTGGAGTTCATTTGCAGTGGCTGGAGGCCCTGGCACACCCATTCTTTCCCTCCCTCCCTCCCTCCCTCCCTCTCTCTCTCTCTCTTAAATAAATTTTTTTTTTTTTTTTGGTTTTTCGAGGTAGGGTCTCACTCTAGCTCAGGCTGACCTGGAATTCACTACGTAGTCTCAGGGTGGCCTTGAACTCGTGGTGATCCTCCTACCTCTGCCTCCCGAGTGCTGGGATTAAAGGCGTGTGCCACCACACCCGGCTATTAAATAAATTTTTTTAATTAAAAAATTTTTTGTAATTGACCTTTAAGAAAAATAGACAAACACCAAGAAAAGAAACAAAATGAACACAACAACATTAAGAAATGAAATGCCATGCCTGGAAAAGTGAACATGAGTACTCAATCACACACTTTTTTTTTAAGATTGTACTTTTTTTCCCCCTTTGTAAGTTTCTTTGACTTCTTAAGACGCTCATAAACCGCCTAAGGTTTCTAACTGTACCCTGAAAGAGACTCCTCTCCAGCAGCCATAGGACTCAAGTTGCAGAAAATCAAACCCAAGCTATAATAAGATTTGTTGACTTACAATGCAAATTCAAGTCCCGGGTATGAATGGATGTCAGTAGATAAAATGAGGGCATTGTTTGGAAAAGAGCAGGATCCTGTAACTTGGACTGGAGATGTGGGAGACACTGATGAAACTGAGGGCAGTGAATGCTCGGGTTCTGATGGGTTTGTTTTGCCTGAGCAAGTAGTCTCCCAACCCCTTAGCTGCAGATGTAACACTATCTCTGTGCCCTACATTATTCCCCTCTCTGCCCTTGCCTGAGGGAATTCACCTTACTTTGTCTATTGGTCCAACAATGACCTTCCCTGAAGGAGGTGCCAAACAAGAAAATGCTGATGCCTGTCAAAGACTACCCATACTCACCTCTAGACCTCTAACCATACCTCGGCCTAAGAAGGCTCCTAGAGGTAGAAAGTAAGACCCATAATGAGGTATAATACACCCCTAAAGAATTTCATGGGTTTTCTAACTCATTCAAGCCGAAGTCTGGAGAATATGTGTGGAATGGATTTTAAGGGTGTAAGATGATGGGGGAAGGATCATAAAACTAAATCCTGCTGAGTTTATTTATCAATATGGGCCTATCAAGAAGAGATTCTAGGTTTACTGATATCATTTGTACAGATTTTAATAAAAGGTGTCAAGAGTTTATTTTATTGGTTGGCTGAGTTATAGGTCAAAAAATAACATACTGTGAATGAGCCAGAGCTGGCTCTTATTCCTTATGTTAATGTTGATGAAGGGATTAAAATGATCAAGGATCCAGGCGTGGTGGCACAGGCCTTTAATCCCAGATTCAGGAGGCCATGGTAGGAGGATCACTGTGAGTTCAAGGCCAGCCCAAGACTACATAGTGAATTCCAGGTCATTCTGGGCTGGAGCGAGACCCTACCTCAAAAAAAATAAAACAAAAATAAAAATAAAATAAAAACACAGCTTTACAACTAACGTTTATCCTTGAATGATATCATGTACTTTGTTCCACTTACTCTTTAAATGATGTCCATAGTTAATATTTACTTAATTTCTTGTATATGACAAAAATTTTCATGTACAACTTTCCTATAATACTAATATATACTTATGACTATGAAAATGTCACTACCAAAACTCAATACTATAAAGCAATCAATTTTTATGTTTATGGATTTTGTGTAGTTCAGATTCAGACAGAGCAGAGATATGGTTGTCTTGCTGTACAAGGTTGGGAGCATTAGTTGGAAGAACCAAAGCCTGCATGGGGGAATCATCTGAAGACCCATTCACTCAGAAATCTGGTGGCAGATGTTGGCTGAGAGATTCACTTTCATTCCCTATGTGTCTCTCCATCCAACTTTGTAAACTAGTTTGGGCTTCCTTACAGCATGGGGGCTGGTGTCCCCAAGGGAAACTTGAAGACAGAAGCACAGTATCATAAGCCTCAGTAGACCTGCAACACCACCTGTGTGCACACTGTTGGTCAGAGAGCTGTTAGGAACTTCCCAGCTTCACAGAAGAATTCAGAGCTCACTCTTGAAGAGCAATGAGAGTCCCCTTAGAAGCATGGGTGACTTAAAACCTTCCTACATTCATCTTTGACAAACACCATGTGGCAAAAAAAAAACAGCACTTCAAATTCACTTACTCCTGTTAGGAAGAATCATCTTAATAAATATATTTTATTTAAATGATTAAAAGAGCATTGTTTTCATGTATTTAATGGCTTTCTTTCCAGGTGTGTTCTTTGGACAATTCACTCATGAGGTCTACAGGTGATATATTTTGAGTGTTTAAGGCATCTTGTATAGCAGTTTTCTCAGAATTGAAACATCTCATCCTGGAGGGAGGCTCCTTAGGAAGATCCAGTTACAACATTGGCTCATTAACACTCGGGACATTCCAAAGCTTAATGTTGGCACTTCTGAGCTCCTAAAGTGTCACAGGCTTACAGGCTGGACTTT
This sequence comes from Orientallactaga sibirica, assembly GCA_036365145.1. NCBI lineage: Eukaryota > Metazoa > Chordata > Mammalia > Rodentia > Dipodidae > Orientallactaga > Orientallactaga sibirica. Next base: position 85,751,362 of record JAEOAD010000001.1, on the reverse strand, counting down.
TAAAGCTAGAGGCCTATGGCATCTGGGGTCACACATTCCATATATAAACACTAAGGGTAGCTGGTAAAAAGAAGTCTATGCATACATTTCATGATCTCCACCACCATAGATAAACAGAAAAAAGTCCTCACATAATAATCCTAATGATGTGGTACCACATTTAGAGAGTTTTTTTGTCCTTGGGTTAGAGTTTTATTCTATCACCTGGAGTCTTATTTTTGTTTATTTACTTATTTATTTATTTGAAAGACAGAAGGAGGAAGAGGTGGGAGAGGGAAGAAGAGGGAGCGAGAGAATAGGCACACCAGGGCCTCCTGACAAACTCCAGACACAGGTGACACTGTGCATCTGGCTTTATGTGGGTGCTAGGGAATCAAACTCAGGTCATCAGGCTTTGCAAGCGAGTGCATCGAACCATTGAGTCTTCTCCCCAGTCCCTTGAGAGTTTTTAAAGTTGTCAAGCAGGTCCTAGGTTTACAATCACTAATAAAAAGAAGATATCTAAGTAATAAAATAAAATTAAATATTTAATTGTAAAAGTGAAAAGGGGACAACATAAAACTAGTGGATATTTGGCATTGTACTTGAGAAACTAATGCATCAATATCTGGTTTGATGGAAGTAGTTGCAATTCTCAGTGTGTTCTTAGGGTTTTCCTCAGATAATTTGATTTTAATTTTACTCTGAGTATGCCTCCTTCTTGAAAATGATTTTTCCACAAATATAAATGCTGGAGGCTGGCAAGATGTATCAGCAGTTAAAGACACTTTCATGCAAAGCCTGGTGTCCAGGGTTTAACTTGATAGCACCCATGTAAAGCCAGATGCACAAAGTGGCACATGTGTCTGGAGTTTGTTTGCAGTGGCAGGAGGCCCTGGTGCTCCCATACTCACTCTCTTTCTGTCTGCCTCTTGCTCTCTGTCTGTCTCTCAAATAAGTAACTAAAATTTAAAAAAAAAATGTAAATGCTACCAAAAATGATGGCATAAATAAGGTGTATTTGTGAAGCAAGAAGATTGGTGGTATAAAGAGAAATGACCATGTTTTTCAAAGTTGAATTTTAGATTGCAGTTCTATGCATTCATTTGAAACTTGACAAGTTACGTATTTATATCACCTAAAATGGAGTCACAAATGTTCTAAAGTACTGACAATTTTCCCATAATGTTGCGCCCCCCCCCCAAGGCCAGCTCAGGAGGGACAGTAGGGTCTCTGCTGAGTTGGGGTGAGCGGCACAGAGTCACGACACAGACTCCGGGAGTTGGGTGAAAGCAGAAGCGAGACTCCGCAAAACTCATTTATTTAGCACAATGCACATAGGGTTTAAGGGGCTGCTAATCCTTGTATGGGGTGGTCCCCTTTTTGTGACCAATGACAGCCTGTCTCTGGACAGGACATCTCGTAGCAGACTTCTCGCGAGCATGGGACTGTAACTGTTGTCATACCAAGCCTGCGCAGAACGCCATGTTCACAAAAGCCACTTCCTGTTTTCTTCTGCCATGCGGTCTGGCTAGGACCAGGCCTATATTGCGCCATACATACCATAAATCTTTAAATGTTTTCAAATTCACATACAAATCAAAAGACAAGGCTACGTTTTTTTCACATCACAGTACCAGTGTTCAGCTAATGTGTTGAAATAGCTTAGCATAAACTAGTTTGTCTTGATTTGAGCTTGCCATAATTTTAGTACCATTTGGGACATTGTTATGATTTGAAACATTGTGTTGATACATTAGTTTTTACCTTGAAGACATGTTTAACTCCATTAAGTGAGTGATTAAGTCTACTAAAAATGCTAAGTCTATAAGCTGGTTTTCATCATCAAGTTTTAGCACAAATTTTTGTTTTGTTTGTTTGTTTTTCAAGGTACAGTCTCACTCTAGCCCAGCCTGACCTAGAATTCACTATGTAGTTTCAGGGTGGCCTCCAACTCATAGCCATCCTCCTACCTCTGCCTCCCTCATGAGTGCTGAGATTAAAGGCATGCGCCACCACGCATAGCTAAATTTTGTTTTTGATATCAGGAACAGTAACCAGACAACATGTCACAATCATAAACCCTTTTCAACATTTGCCCTTGGTTTAACCATCTTACTTTCACTAATTAACAATGTCACCATAGTCAGCATCACCAAGTTTAAGGAATTCCTGGTAATGGTGATGATTTAATCCCTTGGCTCTTATGAACTTCATTATTACATGATGATTTTCCTGATGGTATACATTTTTAATGCTTTTGAACATAAATTTTTTTTTCTTGATGTACTATGTGATAATATGTCAGTAAACATCAGTTTTAGGTAGTAATTGTTTTATCTTCTATTACTTTGTTTTGGTTTTTTGAGGTAGGGTCTCACTCTAGCCCAGGATGACCTGGCATTCACTATGTAGTCTCAGGGCAGCCTTGAACTCACAGTGATCCTCCTACCTCTGCCTCCCAAGTGCTGGGATTAAAGGCGTGCACCACCACGCCCAGTTCATCTTCTATTACTTTTTTTTTCATTTTTTTATTGACAACTTCTATACTTACATACAAAAATGTATATTTCCCTCCCCTCCCCCATTCCCCTTTAGAACTCCAATCTCCATCGTATCCCCTCCCTCTCTCCATTAGTCTCTCTTTTAATTTGATGTCATCATCTTTTTCTTCTGTTATGAGGGTATTGCAAAGGTGTTGCTAGGCACTTACTTTTTTAATTGTTAAAATTATTTATTTGTTTTAGAGAGAGGTGCATTTGTCACCTTGTGCATCCGACTTACATGGGTTCTGGAAAATTGAACCTGAGTCCTTTGCCTTTGCAGGAAAGTACCTTAATCACTAAGCCATCTCTCTAGCCCATCTTCTATTGCTTTTGCAAGTCTTTCACTTTTTACTTACTATTGCTGGGTTTCACCAGTAACTGTACAAGATATGATTACAGTGGACAAAGAAAATCACTTCAATGTAATTTTATTGTCTCATATAAATCCCTTGATTTATATGTATGTTTTAATGTCACCAAAGAAGTCATTTCTTCTGTGACATAATATTGATCATCAGGGGCTGGAGAGATGGCTTAGTGGTTAAGGTATTTTCCTGCAAAGCCTAAGGGCCCAGGTTCAATTCCCCAGTACCCACATGCACCCATTCTCCCTCTCTCTCTCTCTCTCTCTCTCTCTCTCTCTCTCTCTGTCTATCTGCATCTTTCTCTTTCTCTCAAATTAATGAATAAATAAATAAAATATTCATCATCAATATTTCTAGTAAAAATGGCAAGTTGAACCCTATTTGTAGCATTAAATATTGGCATCCATGACCAAAGCATAAAATTTAAGGTTAGTGGATCTACTCTCCAAATTTCATTTGATAGATCATAATTCCTTAAATTTCCCTGGCAATAGTCTGGTGATACAAACTGAGCTAGAGTGAGACGCTACTTCTGAAAACAAAACAAAAAAAGAATAATAATAATTGATGCAGTTACCTTCATTTTGCTGGCACAAAACACTCAACCAAAAGCAGCTTTGGGAGGAAAGGGTTTGTTTTGGCTTACAGACTGAGGGGAACTCCATGATGGCAGGGGGAAAGGATGGCATGAGCAGAGGGTAGACATCACCTCCTGGCCAACATAAGTGGACAATAGCAGTATGATAGTGTGCTAAACACTGGCAAGGGGAAGCTAGCTATATAACTGCCCCTAACAACACAGCTCCTCCAACAAGGCTCCAGTTCCCAAATTGATATGAGCTGAGGACTAAGCATTCAGAATATATGAGTTTATGGGGACACCTAATTCATATCACCACATCCCACCACTGACCCTCATAGACTCACGATCACCTCACAATTCAAATTGTATTAAGCTCAATGTCAAAGATCCCAAAAGTCTTTATACCAACATTAACACTGTTCAAAAGTCCAAAGTCTAATTTGAGACTCAAGACTATCTTTTAACTGTGAGCTCTTTAAAATCAAAACGGCACAAGATAAACATTTACATTACAAAAAGGCATGGCAAGGAGAGACTGATGCAAAATCAATAACCGTAAATAAGCATTAAATATCTGCAGTTCTAAGTCCAACATCCATAACCATTGATGAAGTATTTGGGTCCCAATTCCACCCCTCAGGCTGGTTGCTCATGGCCCCAAGCCAGAAGCTCTCTATGACAGCCATTTCACAGTCCTGCTATATCCAAAACATCTTCAGATCTACACTGCAAACCATGGTTCACCTTCATAGTTCAACACAATGGCCTTACTTGATCTTCACATACGGATTTCACATTAGTGAATTTTAGTAGCAGCTCTTGGAACTATGTGCTATTTATGGCCCACTTTACTGGATTTTTCATGGTTCCAAAACTAGTACCAGGTAAGCTGCATAGCAACATTTGTAAAAACAGGAGGGAATCAAACTTGACCTTGAAGGATCTTCCTTCATCAGTCTTCCTTCAAGACATCTCCTCTCAAAAGAATTTGTATTTTACTACTGAGCTTTTCTTGAGTGGATTACACCCTTAGGTATCTTTTCCATTGTTTTAATGCAAAACAATTGGCTTCACCCTTAAATGTGTTAATCTGGTTAACAACTGCAGCTTAAGTAAACCAAAACCAGTCTCTGTGCCTGTAACTTCAAACTTGCTTGAATTTTTTCTGTGATAAACTGTATATCTTTCATATCTTTTTCTGCCAATCACACCAGTCCACTTTTAAACTCAACTTGTTCAAAGTCTCAGGGCATGGGCAGTCTTTTTGTCAGTAACCCAGTTCCAACAAAGTTCTCTCCTTCTCTTTTGGAAGTCTTAAAACCAAGCCTTCACAGTCCACAATTCTCTCTATAGTTAGTGTTCTCAAACTATCAACAGGAGAGCTCAGAAAGCTGTATGCTTCTCCAGTCCAAAGTACCAATCCTTCCACATTCCTCCCACAAACACATTCCAAAAGACGAAAACCCATATGGTCAGATTCATTGAAGCAGGAACCCCGCTTCTTGGTACCACTTTTCTCTTGCAGTTACCTTCTCTTTGCAGCCACTAGAAGCAGCTTATGAGAGTAAAGGGTTTATTTCAGGCTTACAGATTCCCAAGGAAGTTCCATCATGGTTTAAGAAGCTGTCAGTTCCACAGATCAACAGTGGAGAAAGAAAAAAAAAAAAAAAACCACCAGCCAGTAAGCCCAAACAGCCAGTTCTCAAATTGGCTTTCTTCAAATCTTAGGGTAGAACTAAAGATCTGCTCCCAGTGACACACCTCCTCCAGCAGGGTTCTGCCCACTGGAGACTTAAGTAGAAAGTTTAACCTTAATCAAAAATCCCTGAGACTATGGGGAATATATATTCAAACTACTATAAGTATACTAGTATATAACTAGCTTTTCAACAGAATCCACCTGGGTTATAATATTTTTTAGGTGTTTTTTTTTTTGAGGTAGGGTCTCATTTTAGCCCAGGCTAACCTGGAACTCACTATGTGGTCTCAGGGTGGCCTTGAACTCATGGCGATCCTCCTACCTCTGCCTCCCAAGTACTGGGATTAAAGCCAGAAGCACAAAGTGGCATATGCATCTCTGTCTGCTATTGATCTATGGAAGTGAGCCAGCTTCCCCTGGCTTAACCCTGAAACAAACCCTTGCTATTCAAAAGCTGTTTCTGATTGGATTTTTGCCCAGCAACATGAAGGAAACTGCTACAGAAGTATAGACATAATCAATGTCTTGTGAAATATACTTAACATTCTTTGTCATTAATGAAACACAAACAAAGCCACAGTGAGATACCACTTAATGACCTCAATACCTGTTATAAGGAGGTGTAAATTATAATCATAATGCGTTGCATGTGGGAATGTAAAATGGTGCAGTCACCTTGGAAGACAGTCTGGTAGTTCCTCAAGCAATTAAATATAGGGTTTGGGTTGGAGAAATGGTCTGATTGACTGCTTCAATATAACCTTTTTAAAAATTCAAATTTAGGTCTGAAGAGATGGCCCAGCAGTTAAGGCACTTGCTTGCAAAGCCTGATGTCCCAGGTTCAATTCCCCAGTACCCATGTAAACCCAGATGCAGAAGGTGGCACATATATCTGGAGTTCATCTTTGCAGTGGCAAGAGGCCCTGGCATTCTCTCTTTCATCTCTGCTAGCAAATAATTTTAAAAATTCAAACGTAAGCCAGGCATGGTGGCACATGCCTTTAATCCCAGCACTTGGGAGGCAGAGGTAGGAGGATTACCATGAGTTCACAGCCACGCTGAGAGTACATAGTTAATTCCAGGTCAGCCTGGGCCAAAGTGAGACCCTATCTAGAAAAAAATTCAAATGTAATTATTTTATCTCCTATCACTGCACTTGAAGGAGTATGGGGAAACAATTATTCTCTTTAAAACTCCTACTCATTGTATCTTCTCTAACATACTCTTTTAAGACTTGAAACTGGAGGCTGAGGCAGGAGGACTGCTTCAGGTTTGAAGGCAGCACAGTATACACAGCAAGTAACAGGCTAGACAGGACTACATAGCAAGAACCCATCTGGAAAAAAAGAAAAACGAGCCAGGCATGGTGGTGCACACCTTTAATCCCAGCACTTCGGAGGCAGAGGTAGGAGGATCACTGTGAGTTCAAGTCCACCCTGAGAGTACATAGTGAATTCCAGGTCAGACTGGACTAGAGTGAAACCCTACCTCGAAAAAAAAAAAAAAAAGAAGGAGGAGAAGGAGGAAAAAAAAGAAAGAAAGAGAGAGAAAGAAAAAAGGCAAAGAAAGAAAGAAAGAAAAGAAAGGAAGAAAGAAAAAGAAAAAAGGCAAAGAAAGAAAGAAAGAAAGGAAAGAAAGGAAGAAAGAAAAAGAAAAAAGGCAAAGAAAGAAAGAAAGCAAGAAAGAGAAAAGAAAGAAAGGCAGGCAGGCTTGAAAGTGATCATTTCCAATGCAGACAACAAAACTGGTGAAGGATCCTAGAGACTGGGCACAGAAATCTTCTGCCACATTTGCACTAACGAGTTACTTCAGCCAATGACAAAGTGCAGCACAGATAAGGCAAACTCATTCCTAGAACTCCTCTGACAGGTAATTTGGGTTTGAGGATTTCCAGTGGACTTGTTCTATCATACCTAGGCTGCTTATCAACCTAGGACTCTTCCACCAACCTCCTTGCCCTCTCTCCTTCACAGCATAGACTGTGGCTCTAGGATCTCTCCCATTCTCTCTAGTAGGTGTTTCCTTTAATAAAATGTTTGCACATTTACTCTCATTTTAACATTTCCCAGGCGATCCAGATTAAGGTGGCAATATTTCTTTTGAAACCATGCACTTTGCCAACATCTCAATTTGGCATTTCAAAGCTACTACATGGCAATGTTGAGGCAATATTTCCAATTTATTATCCTTTTATGCTACTAATCATGGGATGAATGAATAATATAAGAGGGAACACAAGGAAAAACTATGGAATTTTACAATTCTTGTTCAAATACACCAAATTTTGTTAAAATACTCATGAAGGTTATTTTTGGTAAGAATCATCATTGTGGCTGCTGACTGTGTGAACAGGAACACTACACACTTTTCTTTTTAGTGAGCAATTACGCGTGTGCCAGAATTCGGCTAAGTTTGCTACATGCTACCCCAGATCCACAAAGTACCCTAAATTCCAAATCAGCATCCTCCTTTATTTCCTTACATCCCCCCCCGCCCCCTTGTCTCCTCCTTTTCTGTCTTCACTCTCAATTTCTTGTGTAGCTGTCTGAAAGATCATCATCAATACCTAGCAGTGGAAAGGGAAGTGTATAATAAACTTTATTTTGCAGTCTGAAATGATCTGCTTAAAACGGGACCCCAAGAGGGCCCTGGGATTTGATCCCAGCACGGAAAATAAAAATAGGTCCCAAGAAGTCCGAACAAAAATTCAAGCCCTTCATAAAGTGCACAGTGAATGCCGCTTGGCACCACTTCTTGGGCTGCTGAGCTAAAGAAGTGATCGTAAACGCGACACAAGAGGATGCTAGACGCTAGGGATCTGGGCTGTCCAAACTTCCGTCACCGCGAAGGACGTGCTGTTTGTCTACGTGGGCCGAGCTTCACTCAATACTAGCGGCAGGACCTTAATGGACCTCTTGCCCCGTCTTAGCCTTCGTTTCTTCATGCAGAACTGAAAACAAACGGGTTCGGTCTCTGGGCGTTGTTGAAAACAGGTAAGCAACGCTGGCGGTCTGCGCAACGACTGACCAGCAAAACTTAAGGACCACGCCCCTGAAACCCCCACCGGGGAGCCACCAGCAACGCAACCGCACCCACTTCCGGGGATCGCCTTCGCTCCGTCTTCCTCGGGCCCGCGCGTATCCTTCCGCGGCGCGTCACTTCCGGGAGACGGGACGTGGCTCTTTTAAGTACCCGGATGTAACTGGCTGTCATGGCTGTCGCCAGTGAGGGCCCGTAATGGAGACCAAGACAAGGGTTTCCCCAAAGGCGCTCGGAATTTGGGGCTTTAAAGCCTGTCAGAAAACAAAGGATGACACTTCTGGGAGGGAAAGTGCCCCTCAGGGTCCCAGGCCCTGCGCTCCTTGCCAAGTTTGTCTAGAGAAGCTGCCTCTTGGCAGGGTCAGGCCTCGCTTCCCACCGGGCCGCTTAGTGCGCCGAGGTTTTGTTCCGCTCGCCGCCGGCTGCGGGGCCGGGGGTGGGGGGCAGTGCAGCCACCGCCTGGAGGAAAGGGGCTGCGGCTGAGGAGCGCGCCCGAGGGCTCCCGGATGTCCGCGCTAGGGGCCGCCTGACGGTGCGACCTGGAGCCGCCGCCCGCTTGGGTGCTGGTCTTGGTAGTTTCCGCCCGGAAGGTCCTCACCATTGGACACTCACTTGGTCCTATAAAGTTCTTCCTTGCCGACCCAACCACACTAAGTCGGCCCTGCCCTAGACGTTGAGTCTAAGATGTCAAGGGTGGCGATAGTGCAATGTGATTGGATTTCTTAAAAACCTCAGACATAAGCAAATTAGCAGTAGTTTTGCATTTGAGAAGACAAAGCTTAACGCGTTGAGTACTGTGACAGTTTGAGAGTTTAGATTTGGATTGTTGGTGCTTGTGAGGTTTTGTTGTTTGTTTGTTTGTTTGTTTGTTTTCGAGGTGGGGTCTCAGTCTAGCTCAGGCTGACCTGGAATTTGCTCAGGCTGGCCTCGAACTCATGGCGACCCTCCTACCTCTGCCTCCCAAGTGCTGGGATTAAAGGCATGTGCCACCACCCCGGCTTGTTTTTGTTTTTTCAAGGTAGGGTCTCGCTCTAGCTCAGGCAGACCTGGAATTCACTATGTAGTCTCAGACTAGCCTTGAATTCACAGAGAGCCTCCTGAGTGCTGGGATTAAATGCATGCACTACCACACCCGGCTCACAGTGAGTTTTTATATTTTTGCAGGTGTCTTTTAATACTGCCAGATTTAACTGAAAAATTCTATGTAAACAGCATTTAGGAGGCAGAGGTAGGAGGATTGTTGTGAGTTCAAGGCCACCCTGAGACTACATAGTGAATTCCAGGTCAGCGTGGGCTACAGTGAGACCCTACCTCAAAAAAACAAAACAAAACAAAAAAACTCAGACTAGATTAATTTGAAATAATTTAGAAAATTTAGGAGCTTTATTACTGTGCAGTGAATTGCATGAGAACTACACCAGAATTGTTTGTAAGGCTTTAATTCAGCAGTTTCTGAAAATACAGTAATGCGAGATACATTAATTTGAGTTACTTTTTGTCTTTGCAGGGAACTCATGTTTTGTCACCAAGTGAAACAGGAACATATGAGTTGATTGATTTATGTGTCTTGATAGTTAAAACTAAGTGTATGCTGGGCATGATGACACATTTGTAAGTCTAGCACTTGGGAGGCTGAAGGAAGACAATCACCTTGAATTTGAGGCCAGCCTGGGACTATAAGACTATAAGTTGTTGGTCTTGACTTGAGTGGGACTCTGCCTTTAAAAAAAAATTAACTGATATTCTAATTCTCAGAAAACCATTTTGTTTGCTGGAGATATGTAATGTAAAACACAAAATGTGGCTACTTTTAAATTTTTTTTATTTTATTTGAGACAAAGAGAGGGAGGGCGAGAGAGGGGAGAGAAAGAGAGAATGGGCATGCCAGGGCCTCTAACCACTGCAAATGAACTCCAGGTGCATGTGCCATCTTGTGCATCTAGCTTATATGGGTATTGGGGAATTTAACCTGGGTCCTTTGGCTTCTCAGGCAAGTGCCTTAACTGCTAAGCCATCTCTCCAGCCCAAAATGTGGCTACTTATATAAAAACAAAAATACTGAAGCTAATACTTAAAGCAGGTTGACCCTACATAATAGTGTTAGAATGTAGATTGTCAACCAAAGTCTCAAAATAGGAAGAGCTTTCCTAGACAGGCTTTAAAAAAAGAAGAAAAAGAAACTAGTGTCATTACCCATTATCAGACCATCCCATTCCACAAGTATCCAGTCTTTTTTTTTTCTTGTTGTGTATATGTATCTGATATGATGTGTGTGTGTGTGTGTGTGTGTAGTGTATGCACAGGTGTGTGCAGATGCAAGCACCCTGTGTGCACACATGCAGAGGCCAGAGGAGAACATGGAGTGTCTTATTTTTTGCTCACCCATCTGTTTCCTTGACACTAAGTCTCTCACTCAACCCATAGCTGCCATGTTTTGCTTTTTTCCCTCTGTCTGTGAGCCCCAGTGAATTCTCTATATTCGGTTATAGATACGTGATCTTACCCAGCTGTTTATGTTGGTGTTGGGGAATTGATCTCAGATGGTCTCTGACCCTCATGATTGGGCAAGCACTGTACCCAGTCCCATGTGTGTCCAACCTGACCTCGCAAAATCACTGCAGGTTGCACATAGATGGAAATCTGTTATTTTTTCTTTTTGTTTATGTAGTTTGGTTACTTGCTTGTGTGCATATAATGTGTGTGTATGTACGTTATATGCATGTGTACGTGCCTTTGTAGCAACCCATGGCTCGCCTGTGGTGACTGGAGCAGAACGATGGGTGTCCCTGTTCCATTGCTTTTGTTTTGAGCTGGAGTCTTACTGATACCTGAGCTTGCTGTTTTTACCTCTGAGCCTGAGCTCTCTGCTCCCCTTTGCAGGACTGGGGTTTCAGGTGCATGTGGCCATATCCAGCTGTCTATATGAGTTCTGGAAATTCAAGCTCAGTTGGTTTTGGGCCCCTTCAGGCTCTCATGTGTGTTCAGGAAGCTCACTGAACTGATGATCCATCTCTCTGGCCATACATCCATGCATAGAACTTTAAACACAAAATAACATAACATTAGAAAGTGCCTTTTGGGGGCTGGAGAGATTGCTTAGTGGTTAAAGGTGCTTGCCTGAAAAGCCAAAGGACTTGGGTTCAATTCCCCAGTACCCACATAAAGCCAGAAGCACAAGGTGGCACATATATCTGGAGTTCCTTTGCAGTGGCTAGAGTACCTGGCACACCCATTCATATTTTCTCTGTCTCTCCAGAAAGCCATTTTTTAGACAGGGTCTGACACTGTAGCTCATGCTGGCCTGGAACTCACTGTGTAGCCCATGCTTACTGCAAACTCACAGCAACCTGCCTCTTGTATTTCTTTTGAAATTATTTATTGGGTGTAAAGCACTAAGTTGATTGATTATGGATTAAATAGTGTTTTAAAAAGATAAAGTAAGCCTGGCGTGGTGGTGCATGGCTTTAATCCCAGCACTAGGGAAGCAGAGGTAGGAGGATCTCTGTGAGTTAGAGGCCACCCTAAGAGTACTTAGTGAATTGCAGGTCAGCCTGGGCTAGAGTGAGACCCTACCTCGAAAAAAAAAATAAGATAAAGTAAATCATGAACAGTTATTTCTTTTGACCAAATCATGTCTCTTTGTAGTACATTTTAAATCTCCAAATCTTGTATTTCTTTAAAAATTTTTAAAATTTTTTTTATTTAGTTATTAGAGACGGGGAGAGAGAACAGAATGGGCACGCCAGGGCCTCTAGCCACTGCAAAAAAACTCCAGACGCATGCACCATCATGTGTATCTGGCTTATGTGGGACCTGGAGAATGGAACCTGGGTCCTTAGGCTTCACAGGCATGCACCTTAACTGCTAAGCCATCTTTCCAGCCCCCAAAACTCATATTTGTTGTATTTATGTTTGTATGTTAATCTGTGTTGCAATACAGTTTTGGTATTTTAAAGCAAAATAAAGTATCTGTTTTTACATTTTAAATATTTTGTTCCTTTCATATTATTTGAAAATTGTGCTTATGAATGCATTTGCACACAATAAGAGACTTAATAATTTGAGGTTGGAGAGATGGTTCAACAGCAGTTAAGGTATTTGCCTGCAGTGTCTAATGACCCAAGTTCAATTCCCCAGTATCCACATGGAGCTAAATGCACAAAGTGGTGCATGCATATATCTGGAGTCTGTTTTCAGTGGCTGGAGGCATGCCCATTCACTCTGTTTCTCTTCTATCTCTCTCTGCTTGCAAACAAATAAATGAATAAATGAAAAGAAAGAGAGTTAATAATTTGATCATAGATGGCCTGGATTCTTACTTGTTGTATGATTTCTTACACGTAGATCTTCTGGTCTCATAATACAGCACCTGAGGAAAACTGTGTTAAAGCAGAAACTTTTTTTTTTTTTTTGGACAGAGTTAGAGAGAGACAGAGAATGGGCATGCCAGCAGCCTCTCAGCCACTGTGAAGGAACTCCAGATGCATGTGCCCCCTTGTGGGAAAGTGCAACTTTGTGCCCTTGCGTCACTTTGCATCTGGCTAAACGTGGGCCCTGGAGAATTGAAAGGTGTTCATAGGCTTAGGAGTCAGGTCCCCTAACAGCTAAGCCATCTCTCCAGCCCTAAAGTAGAAACTTTTATTGTATTCATTCAAACATTTTATCATTCTATTTAGTTTTCCATTGTTTAAGTCAAACAATAAGCTGAGGGCCTCATGTTATGAACAATAATTATGATAAGACTTAAGATCATTTTAAATTATTTCCTACTAAGTGTAACCTTGGAAGTGCTTATGTACTTTTTTTATTAGTTCCCCCTTTTTTTTTTTTTGGTTTTTAGAGGTAGGGTCTCACTCAAGCCCAAGCCCAGGCTGACCTGGAATTCACTATGTAGTCTCAGGGTGACCTTGAACTTATGGTGATCCTCCTACCTCTGCCTCCCAAGTGCTGGGATTAAAGGCGTGTGCCACCACGCCCGGCTTACTTTTTTGTTGTTGTTGTTGACAGCTTCTTTAATTGTAGACAATATCCCAGGGTACTTCCCTCCTCCCCTACCACTTTCCTCTTTGAAATGACACTCTCCATCATATTCCCTTTCCCTCTCAATCAGTCTCTCTTTTCATTTTTTTATATGGCATCTCTTTCCTTCCATAAAACTGAACACATTGGTAGAAGGAGAATGAAAGCTGATATGGACTCAACGTCACTGCTTTGTGAATTAGGACAGAAAATTTAAATTCTGAATTTCTTTCTTTAATGTAGTAAATGAACACTGAGCCTTTTAGGTTTTTCTCTCTTTTTTTCAATGTAGGATCTCTCTCTCGCTCAGTCTGACATGGCACTCACTTTGTAGTCCCAGACTGGCCCCAAACTCACAGCAGTCCTCCTACCACTGTCTCCTCCTGGGTGCTGGGATTAAAGGCTGGGGCCACCATGCCGGCTAGTTCTTTCTTTATTTTTGCTTTGGGCTTTTGGAGACAAGGTCTTGCTATGTAGGTCAGGCTATTTTTGAACTCACTATGTAGCTCAGGTTGGCCTCAATCTCATTACAATCCTGCCTCAGCCTTCTGATGATTGGGATTATAAGTGTGTGCCACCATGGCTGGCAAAACTATCATATTTTATTGAGTTGAGGAATCCTTAAAAGGGTGCTTTCACTACCAAATCTAGGATTTTCTTCTAAATCCCTGATACTCATTCGGCAAGTTTTGCTGCTTCACTAGTGATAGTTCTATCTTGCTGCCTGATCTAATGACAGTGTAATTTAAAAAATCACCAAGTGCTTTGAGAATAATGTGCTTTGGGAAATTTATAAACTTTTTAATCTTAATTATGTGATACATGTGCCTTTTAAACATTTAATTGTGCTGTCTTATGTGTTGAGGTTTTCTTTTTTGGTGGGGGGGTTGAGGTAGAGTCTCACTCTAGCCTAGGTTGACCTGGAGTTCACTATGTAGTCTCAGGGTGGCCTTGAACTCATGGTGATCCTCCTAACACTTGCCTCTGGAGTTCTGGGACAAAAGGCGTGCGCCACCACACCCGGCTGTTATGTGTTTTTATGTAAAGAATTCAAAATGAAAAGTAAACTTCTCCAGCTGGGCATAGAGGCACATGTCTATAGTCTTAGGCTGTGGTAGTTTGAATATATGTCCCCCAATATATTCAGTGTTTTATTAGTTATAGTTTGCATTTGCAATCACCTTGCTAGAGGCAATGTCACTGGGGGGCCAGTCTTAAGCTGTGGCGATGGTTTGAGATTCCATTGTAAAGATATGCAAAGTGTGCCTAATAGGAGTTCCTGAAGTGTGCTGGGCTTTTTGGCTGTAGTTTTGCTCTGTGTGCTGTGTGCCTGGTAGGCATTTTTCTCTCTTGCTTGGCCCTGTGAAGGCAGGCCAGCTTCTTCTGCCATTATGGAACTTCCCCTGGATCTGTAAGCTTCAATAAATAATATCCTTTCCTCCATAACTGTGCCTGGTCTGGAAGTTCATCTCAGCGAACCTGAAGCTGTCTGCTACACGGGCCTTGAGAGACAGAGATGGGAGATCATTAGTTCTAGGTCACCCTGAGCTACATGCTGAGTCCCAGGCAAAAATGAGCTACATGACAAGACTCTGCCTTAAAAACAAAACAAAGGCTGGAGAGATGGCTCAGTGATTAAGGTGTTTGCCTGCAAGGCCAAAGGATCCCAGTTTGATTCTCCAGGACCCATGTAAGCCAGATGCACAAGGGGGCGCATGCATCTGGAGTTCTGGAGGCCCTGGTGTGCCCATTCTCTCTCTCTCTTCCTGTGCCTCTTTCTCTCAAATAAATAAATAAAATATATTTTTTAAAAAAGAAAACCAAAATAAAAGAATCAATTTTGTAATTGTAGGAAATTAGGACCCATTTCTATATTTTCATTTGTGAATCCTCAATAGCTAGCACAATGTCTAATGTAGTAAGCACTCTGCAAATATTTGCTAGATGAATTAAGCAAGTCTTCATGACTTGATTTGACATAAAATAGAATAGTATCAATAGTGCAAAAATAGGAGGCCTATAATACCAGCTGTTTAAGGTTGAGGCAGGAGGATCATAAGATTAGTGCCTACCTGGGCTATAGAATAAGTTCAAAACCAATCCAGGCAACTTAGTGTCACACTACTTCAAAATGGTCTGAAGTAACAAGAGATCTTGGGATATAGCTTAATAGTAGAACACTTCCTTAGCAGGCCTGATGCCCTACATTTAAGTCCTGTACCACAAAAAACTATAAAATATTCAGGTACCATGTTGCACGTTTAAAAACATTTAAAAGAAGCTGGGCATGGTGGCACATGCATTTAATCCCAGCACTTGGGAGGCAGAGGTAGGAACATTGCCATAAGTTCGAGGCCACCTGAGACTACATAGCAAATTCTAGGTCAGCCTGGGCTAGAGTGAGCCCCTACCTCAAAAAACCAACCAACCAAACAAAACCAAATAAATAAATAAACATTTAAAATAATAAAAAAGTATTCTTTACAAATATTCTTTCAATGCTGATATCAAATATGTGGGCCTTTTGCTCCTTCAAGAGGTCTTGTAAGAGGCAAATGTGGGCATATACACACTTAAATAAGGAACTAAACCAGTTTTATTTTCATATATATATGTTTCATATATAAAGATCTTCATTTTAGGGCTGGAAAGATGGCTTAGCAGTTAAGGCACTTGCCTGTGAACTCTATGTTTGACTCTCCAGATCGCATGTAAGCCAGATGCTCAAGATGACGTATGCACACAAGGTAGCACATATACACAAGCTGGCACACACATCTGGAGTTCCATTGCAGTGGCTGGAGGCTCTGACACGACAATTCTCAATCTCTCTCTCATAAAACAAACAACAACAACAAAAAAAAAAGCAGTCTGAGCCGGGCGTGGTGGCACATGCCTTTAATCCCAGCACCTGGGAGGCAGAGGTAGGAGGATCGCCATGAGTTCGAGGCCACCCTGAGAATACAGAGTGAATTCCAGGTCAGCCTGAGCTAGCGTGAGACCCATCCTTGAAACACCCCCCCCAAAAAAAAAAAGTCTGTTCGGCTTGCCTCAAAAAAATTTTTTTTCATTTTAACAAAAGCTGTAAAAATATTGATAGTTAACTAAATTTTATATTATGGAGATTAAATAGCATGAAAGTTTTCTGACTTGTAAGTTTTTAAAAATTATAGTTGTGGCCTATTGTCTTCCACACTCTTAGTTTTCCACTGTTTCTCAACTTCTTTTTTTTAAAGATTTTTTATTTTTATTTATTTATTAGAGACAGGAAGAGAGTGAGAATGGGCTCGCCAGGGCCTCTAGCCACTGCAAACAAATTCCAGATGCAGGCACCGCCATGTGCGTCTGGTTTACATAGGTACTGGAGAACTGAACCGGGGTCTTTAGGCTTACAGGCATGCGCCTTAACTGCTAAACCATCTCTCCAGCCCATGTTTCTCAGCTTCTTAACTTCCACAGTCTTCTTAATCTCCACAGTCTCTGCTCCTGGTCATGCTCCAGAACTCTTCAGTCTCCTCCTAGCTGCTGAGTGACCGAAGTCACAGCCCAGAGAGTCACTTTCCTGCCACCTTCTATTCCTGTTGCCCATGGTTGTCTGTTTGCTAGCTCAGCCCACTGTACCCATGATAAAGACCACAAGTCAACACTGAAAGACCACGTCAGAGCAGGCTTTATGGGGACCTAGCATTGCAGCACAGGGGAGAGAGTTAGTGCCCTGGTGAGAAGCCTGGATTGACTGCAAAAGCCTGAAAACCATACTACTTATATAGCCAGAAGAAGGGTGGGGCATGTGCATTAGCTTGTAGTTCCAACAATCACAAGCCTTGAAGGTGGACCAATTACAAGCTTTTTTTCTGAGTCACTGGAATAAACGTTCCTTCCTTACCCCTAGTGAGCATAGCTATAAGATGGGTGGGGTCAATTAGAGGTCACTGAGGCCTCTGACGGCTGAAGTGAAGTCTCTTGGAGTGAGTACAAGCTGCCTGGAGCAGTTGTGTAGAGCAAGGCCTCCCTCAAAGAGAATTCTGTGGCTTTAGCAACAGCCATGGTTGCAGTGGCCTTTGTAGCTACGGTGGAGTTTCTTCGAGACATCCAGAAAGGGTCATTGGTCCACATTCAGGGCAGCTGGGCACAGGGGAAAGATCTGATAGCATTCTTTCAAGTAGTTGGAATGGCTGTCCTAAACTATTATGTGAAAAAATATTAGTATGTATGAATTTATGTCCCTCCAATAGACTCGAATGTGTTATTAAAGCTGTAACTTTTCCAACCACCTGGCTGGAACCAGTGTCACTGTAGGCAGATCCTGGGGTCCATCCTTAAAGTGTTACTGGGGGCAGATCTGAATTCCAGCCTAAGGTATGCAGAGTGCTGGAGCTCTGCCTGCAGTTCCCAGAGTGCGCTAGCTTGTGGGGCTGGTGGTGGTTTTTCTCTGTGTGGATTTGGTAAAGTTTTGGGGCAGCTTTTTCTGCCATTATGGTACTTCCCCTGGATCTGTGAGCCTGAAATCAATGCCATTCCTCCCATAAACTGTGTGTGGTTTCGAGGTTCATCCCAGCAGCATGGAGCTGACACACAGCGTGCTTACAATGAAGACCTGTCCTGAGAATAACATTCTCAGCATTCTTGGTCACGTTTAACTCTTACCACTTACCTAAATACCTACAGAAGTCTGATCTCACTTTGTGAGTGTTTTTAATTTCCCTGTGCAACAAACCTTCCCCCACTGCTTTCTTAAAATGAAATTTTTTTCTCTTTTATGTATTTTTAAAATATAGTAATAACTTCTTACCTTTAATCTCATATTTATCATAATTTTTATGTGCTGCAAATCACATTTCCACCACAGTTTTGACTTGAGTTTAAGTCTCTCATTTCCAACAGAGAAGGTAACCCTTGGTAGGAAGGGCATCCTTCCTCCCTCCCTCCTCCTTTCCTCTCTTCCTTCCTTCCTTTTTTTATTCATTTATTTATATTTATTTGTAATCAGAGATAGAAGAGAGAGTAAAAGAGAGAGAGAGAGAAAAATGGGTATGTCAGGGCCTCCAGCCACTGCAAACAAACTCCAGATGCTTGTGCCACTGTGTGTCTTGCTTTATGTAGGTACTAGGGAATTGAACCCAGGTTGTTAGGCTTTGCAGGCAAGCACCTTAATGGCTGAGTCATCTTTCCAGCCCATGAAGGGCTTTCTTACAAAAGTCCCACACTGGTGAGTAGTATATGACAAATTTATGTTCATGACTTTACCTGGCAATTCTGTTTCCCATTCTCTACAAGAGTATTTATTATTTATTTATTTATTTAAATGAGAGAGAGTCATGCTGTGTTGCCCAGGTTGGTTTCCAATTTCTGAGATTAAATGATTCTCCTGCCTCAGCTTTCTGGGTAACTGGGTCACCACTAAATGGTGCACCACTGAGCTGACTCAGTAACTCTTAAATACCTTGTGTTTACTTTACCTCAGGCCTTTCTTGTGTGCCTATGAACTCCCTTACCTTTTCATTCCCAGATTACTTTACCTTCCTTTTCCTCAGAGAAAGAGAATCAGAAAGGTAAAACCTTTCTCAAATCAGGAAACTAAACTTTGAAACATGTCTTTGATATGCATTCATTGTCCTCCCTCATTTCACACTTGCTCTATCCCGGCTTTGGGTCCTGTTCCGTTCCTGCTTTTTAGGATCTTTGCTTCTTCACTAAGCTATGGCTCCTTCACAAAGATGTGTAGGCATTCTGAAGTCTTTTCAATAAAGAAAATCTTCCTGCAGAAGTTTGTCTGCTTCTCATCTCCTTTCCTCCCACGTGGTCCATGATAAAGTTCTCTCTATCTGCTTTTTCTTACTTTGCACTTCTTCTTTATATTTTGACCAATTGCATTATTTTACTTCAGATAAGATTAACCAGTTTCAAACATCACCAATTACCACATTGTTTCTAAATTTATTGAGTATTTCCCACGACAAATCTGACTTAGTCTAAGTTCTGTAGGTGACAGCTCAACCCTGTCTTCTTTTTTCATTATTATTTTGTTTTTCTTTTTTCTTTAATTTAATTAAATTAATTTATTTGAGGGAGAGACAGAGAGAGAGAAAGAGAGAATGGACACACCAGTGTCTCTAGCCACTCCAGATGCATGCAGCACTTTATGCATCTTGCTTTTGTGGGTACTGGGGAATCAAACCTGGGTCCCGAGGCTTTGCAAGCAAGCACTTTAACCACTAAACCATCTCTCCAGCCCTACTTTTATTTTTTATTGCTTATTTTATTTTATTGGCTCACTGTAGCCCAGGCTGACAGGAATTCTCTGTGTAGTCTCAGGATGGCCTCAAATTCTCTGTGATTCTCCTACCTCTGCCTCCTAAGTGCACCACCATACTTGGCTTTACTTTTATTTTTTTTTAATGTTTTACTTATTTATTTATTTGAGGAGGGCATGCCAGGGCATCCAGCCACTGCAAACGAACTCCAGACGCATGTGCCCCCTTGTGCATCTGGCTTATGTGGGTCCTGGGGAATCAAACTGGGGTCCTTTGGCTTTGCAGGCAAACTCCTTAGCTGCTAAGCCATTTCCCCAGCCTTTTACTGTTATTTTTTTAAATAGCTGTGTACTGTTTATTTTTTAAGTTTTATTGACAACATTCATAGACAACATAACATGATCATAATCCCTTCCCACCACCTACTTTTTCCCCTTCCAAATCTTCTCTCCACCAAATCCCTTCTCCTTTCCAACTAGCCTATCTTCTATTTTAAAAATATTTTTATTTATTTATTTGCAAACAGAGAGAGATAGAAGAGAGACATGAGCATACCAGAACCTTTAGCCACTGCAAATGGACTTCAGACGCATGCACCACTATGTGCATCTGACTTTACCTGGGTACTGGGGAATTGAGCTTGGGTTGTTAGGCTTTATGAGCAGGCACCTTAACCTCTGAGCCATATCTCCAGGCCCCTCCTCTTCTAATTTGATGTCATCATTTTTCCCTCTTGTTATGCATGTCTTGTGTAGGTAGTGTCAGCCACAGTGAGGTCATGAACATCAAGGCTACTTTGTGTCTGGAATATTGCAAAGCACTCCTCTCCTTCTTTTAGCTCTTACATTCTTTCTGACACCTCTTCCACAAAGAGCTTTGGAGTGTGTGATAAAGATGTCTCACTAAGTACTGAACACACCACTGTCATTTCTTCTCAGCATGTTGATGAGCTTTGATTCTCCTCATGGTCACTGCCATCTGAAAAGAGAAGCATCACTAACAAAAAGTGAGAGCAGCATTAATATATGGGCATAAATATAAGGCAATTTGATGGGCATAATATATCAATTTAGCCAGACAACAGTAGTAGTTTCCCCACTAGGACTTATGACCTCTCCAGCCAAGGCTTTTGATTAGGTTTTCAGTACCAGACATGAATTCCCTCCTGTGGAGCAGGCCTTGAGTCCAATTAGAGAGTGATTGATTTCACCCCTAACAAACATGTTACCATTGCACCAGTTGGTATATTTGGCCTGACTGTTTAGCTATAAAGCTTTCAGGTTCCAGTGCTTGTTAAGACCATTGATGCCTTTTCTCCCTGATCAGGCTGCTCTTTTCCAGCATCCTGACAGCTAGTCAGTGGGGGCAGCTAATCTCCACAACTAGTCCTGACAGATAGTCAATGGGGAAGAGGCTTCCAGCTCAGCTCCAGCTTGATTTCTCAGTAACCTTGAAGCCCAACCATGTGGAGTCTTCAGAAATAAAATCTTATCATCTAGTCTTGCTGGGCAATCAAGAGCCTTGGCAATAGCCTGTAATGTTTTAGGGGTATAAGGGACCTCCTTGACTAACAATTTGCTGGAAAATATTCTACCCCAGCTTTGAAATTTTCTTATAATAACCTATGGCTTCTGGCCATAGCATTATCCATCCCCACAGGACTGAGATTATAGATGCTCACTATTGCACTTGGATTTTACATGGGTTCTGAGGATCTGAATTCAGGTAGACATGCTTGTGCAATAAATGCTTTGTTTACTGATCCATCTCCCTAGCCCAGATTTTTGTTTCTTTAGAAGCTATTACATAGAAGGTAAAAAGGTTTGCCATTTTTCTAACTATTGTATACATTTTGAACTGGGTGTTCAATGCTGGATACATCAAGATGAATAAAAGCAAATAAAATCATTGTCTCATAAAACGAATGGGTTAGGGCAGCAAATTATCAATAACCAATCACAAACAAATATGAAGATGTAAATATAAGAAATATTGCAGTGTAACATGAGACTGTAACTGTGTTAGGGAGATCAGAAGGTGTTCTTAAACATGATGCTCAGGGTCTGGGACATGGCTTAGCAGTTAAAGGAGCTTCCTTGCCAACCCTGGTTAGATTACTCAGTACCCACATAAAGCCAGATGTACAAAGAGGTTTGTGTGTATGGAATTCACTTGCAGTGGCAAGAGATCCTGGCACACCTTTCTCTCTCTCTGCCTACAAATAAATAAATAATTTTTTAAGTGATGCTCAGGCCAGGTATGGTGGTGCACACCTTTAAACCAAGCAGATTGGAAACAGAGGTGAGAGAATCACTGTGAGTTCAAGGCCAGCCTGGGATTACAAAGTGAGTTGCTGGTCAGCCTGGGCTAGAGTAAGATCCTACGTGGAAACAAAAGCAAACAAAAAAAAAGATGCTTAGCTAAAATCTAAGATATGAATAAATATTAACTGGGGGAAGAAGAAGGAAAATGTTTCCGTTACCTTTGCATTGCTGGGACAAACACCTGACCAGAGCAGCTCATGGGTGGAAAGGGTATATTTCAGGCTTCCAGTTTCCAGGGTAAGCTCCATCATGGTGGAAGAAGCTGGTTCATGTCATTGTACGTCCATAGCAGGGCGACAACAACTGAACTTCAAGCATGAGCAGCTGAAGGGAAGCTTCATATTGGCAGGGGAAAGCATGGCATGAGCAGAGGCTGGGCATCACCTCTGCCACACAGCAGGTGGAAACAGCAGCAGGACAGGACCCTCAGCCACTGTGAACTCCAGACATGTGCGCCCCCTTGTGGCGCCTGTGCAACATTGCATGCTTGCATCACTATCCATCAGGCTGTGTGGGCCCTGGAGATTTGAACATGAGTTCTTAGGCTTCTCAGGCAAACACCTTAGCCCCACTCTTCTATTTTTATGTCTTTTTGTTTTGCCCTCCTCCGTCATACAGGACAGAATGTTGACGGACATGAATTTACATAATGACCACTTCATGTCAGGAAGACTGTGTCGAAGCACTCCTCGCAGTCCTCTGGCCCTTACGTTCTTTCCTCCCCCCTCTTCCACAATGTTCCCTGAGCACTGGAGAGTGTGCAATAGGTGTCTCACTTAGCACTGAGCACTCAACCATCACTTATCCCCAGCACTTTGACAAGTTTTGGGTCTCCCCAGTAGTCACTACCATCTAGGAAAAGAAGCTTCTCTGATTAAAGGTGAGAGCAACGCTGACCTATGGACATAAACATAAATATTTAGAAGACAACTCAATGGGGCTCAGCTCCAGCTTGATTTCTCAGTAACCTTTGAAGCCCAACCATGTGAGTCTTCAGAAATAAAATCTTATCATCTAGTCTTGCTGGGCAATCAAGAGCCTTGGCAATAGCCTGTAATGTTTTAGGGTATAAGGGTTCTCCTTGACTAACAATTTGCTGGAAAATATTCTACCCCAGCTTTGAAATTTTTCTTATAATCAACCTATGGCTTCTGGCCATGGCATTATCCATCCCCACAGGACTGAGATTATAGATGCTCACTATTGCATTCTGGATTTTGCATGGGTTCTGAGGATCTGAATTCAGGTAGACATGCTTGTGCAATAAATGCTTTGTTTACTGATCCATCTCCCTAGCCCAGATTTTTGTTTCTTTAGAAGCTATTACATAGAAGGTAAAAGGTTTGCCATTTTTCTAACTATTGTATACATTTTGAACTGGGTGTTTAATGCTGGATACATCAAGATGAATAAAGCAAATAAAATCATTGTCTCATAAAACCTAATGGGTTAGGGCAGCAAATTATCAATAACCAATCACAAACAAATATGAAGATGTAAATATAAGAAATATTGCAGTGTAACATGAGACTGTAACTGTGTTAGAGATCAGAAGGTGTTCTTAAACATGATGCTCAGGGTCTGGGACATGGCTTAGCAGTTAAAGGAGCTTCCTTGCCAACCCTGGTTAGATTACTCAGTACCCATAAAGCCAGATGTACAAAGAGGTTTGTGTGTATGGAATTCACTTGCAGTGGCAGAGATCCTGGCACCTTTCTCTCTCTCTGCCTACAAATAAATAAATAATTTTTAAGTGATGCTCAGGCCAGGTATGGTGGTGCACACCTTTAAACCAAGCAGATTGGAAACAGAGGTGAGAGAGAATCACTGTGAGTTCAAGGCCAGCCTGGGATTACAAAGTGAGTTGCTGGTCAGCCTGGGCTAGAGTAAGATCCTACGTGGAAACAAAAGCAAACAAAAAGATGCTTAGCTAAAATCTAAGATATGAATAAATATTAACTGGGGAAGAAGAAGGAAAATGTTTCCCGTTACCTTGCATTGCTGGGACAAACACCTGACCAGAGCAGCTCATGGGTGGAAAGGGTATATTTCAGGCTTCCAGTTTCCAGGGTAAGCTCCATCATGGTGGAAGAAGCTGGTTCATGTCATTGTACGTCCATAGCAGGGCGACAACAACTGAACTTCAAGCATGAGCAGCTGAAGGGAAGCTTCATATTGGCAGGGGAAAGCATGGCATGAGCAGAGGCTGGGCATCACCTCTGCCACACAGCAGGTGGAAACAGCAGCAGGAGGATGAGCCAGTCTCTGGCAAGGGGAAGCCGAGTATAACTCCCCAAAGGCTGCCCCAACAGCACACCTCCTCCAGCAAGACTCCACCTTCAAAATTGTCATCAGCTGGGGACCAAGCATTCAATGTATGTGAGTTTATAGGGGACATCTGATTCAAACCACCACAGAAAGTATTCCCCTAGTAAGAGGGCTAAATGGTGTGACACACCTGTCATAGGGGAGAACATTGAACTAATGGAAAGCTGGGTAGTTGGAAGTGAACTAGTGGTGGGGGGAAGAAGAGATGATGCTTGAGGACAGATTTAAGCTTTAAGGTCTTCTTAAAAATATTTATTTGAGAGAGGGAGAGAGAGAGAGAGAGAGAGGGAGAGGATGGGCATGCCAGGGCCTCCAGCCACTGCAAACCAACTCCAGACAGTGCCCCCTTGTGCATCTGGCTTATGTGGGTGCTGGAGAGTCCAACCAAGGTCCTTTGGCTTTGCAGGTAAATGTCTTAACCGCTAAGCCATCTCTCCAGCCCCTTTAAGGTCTTCTTGGCTATGGATGGAGATAGAACTAGAGAGGGACAGAATTGACCTAAAAAGACCAGTCATCTAAGTGGAAAATGAGTCACTCAGAGTAATGGTGATGGACAATTGTTATAGTCAGCCTCGCATAGCTGTGATGAACCTCCAGGCCAGACACAGTTTGTGGGAGAAATGGCATTTATTGAAGCTTACAGATCCAGATCCAGGGGATGTTCCATAATGGTGGAAGAAGCTAGCCCCCTTTTGCAGATCCACTCAGAGGGAGAAGAAATCGCCAGCAGCATCACCAAAAGCAAACATACAACAGGAACCCCAGGCAGTGCTCAAGCACTCTGCATTCCTTTAGGCTAGAATTCAGAGCTGCCCCCATTAACACCATTATCCACCCACAGTGACACCTCTTCTAGCAAAATTCAAGTTACAGATTTTTCTTTCTTTCTTTCTTTCTTTCTTTCTTTCTTTTTTTTTTTTTTTTTTTTGGTTTTTCGAGGTAGGGTCTCTAGCTCAGGCTGAACTGGAATTCACTATGTAGTCTCAGGGTGGCCTCAAACTCTCAGCAATCCTCCTACCTCTGCCTCCCAAGTGCTGGGATTAAAGGCATGCGCCACCATGCCTGGCTTTCAAGTTACAGATTTAATTAATAAAACATTTGAGTCTATTCAAACTACCACAACATTTAAGCAGAAAACTTGGTTTTAACTTATACATTGTTTTTTATATGAATACTGGATTGTTTTGCATATAAATTTTTGCTAATAGTTTAGCAAAAACTGAATTTTGAGTATTTCTTTTGGCAGTGAAATAAGAATTATTAGTAATAAAAAGTATAGGGCTGGAGAAATGGCTGAGTAGTTAAGGCACTTGTCTGCAAAGCCAAAGGACCCAGGTTCAGTTCCCCAGGATTCATGTAAGCCAGATGCACAAGATGGTGCATGTGTTTGGAGTTCATTTGCAGTGGCTAGAGGCCCTAGCACACCCATATTCTCTGTATCTCTCTGCTTCTTTCTCTCTCTCTCTCAAATAAATAAATAAATAAATAAATAAATAAATAAATATAAAAGTTTTTTTAAAGTATGCACATATATGAATAGTTTTTAAAAATCATGGAAGTTGGGCTGGAGAGATGGCTTAGTGGTTAAACGCTTGCCTGTGAAACCCAAGGATCCCGGTTCAAGGCTTGATTCTCCAGGACCCACGTAAGCCAGATGCATAAGGGGGCGCATGTATCTGGAGTTCGTTTGCAGTGGCTAGAGGCCCTGGCGTGCCCATTCTCTCTCTCTCTACCTGCCTATTTCTGTATCTCTCTCTCTCTCAAATTAATAAATAAATAAAAATAAAATATTTAAAAAAAAAAAAATCATGGAAGTGCCAAGGATGTGTCTAGATTGGAACTGTGCTTGCCTAGGCCTGAGTTCAATCCCCAGCATTGCATACAACTGGGTATGGTGGTGCACATGCCTGTAATTCCAGCACTTAGGAGGTGGAGCCTGGAGGATCAGCAGTTTAAAGCCATCCTTAGGTACATAGTGAATTTTCAGCTACCCTAGACTACATAAGACCCCATCGCAAAAGGAAGGAAAAAACAGGTCATAGAATGCTACATACTTCAGTCTAGGTCCCCGTGAAGCCTATTATATATCTTGAATAGGAAATCCTAAACCTAACGCTTAAGGCCCTTGAGAATCAGCTTAGAAATAGAAAAATGACCTTGTGACTTTAAGAGTAAAACTAATTTTCATAAGAAAGTTTGAGGTCATTTGGCCTGTTTTTTTTTGGGGGGGGGAGGGGAGTTTTTTTTTTGTTGTCTGTCTTTTTTGTTTGTTTGTTTATTTGTTTTGGTTTTTAGTGGTAGGGTCTCACTCTAGTCCAGGCTGACCTGGAATTCACTATATAGTCTCAGGGTGGCCTTTAACTCATAGTGATCCTCCTACCTCTGCCTTCCAAGTGCTGGGATTAAAGGCGTGTGCCACCATGCCTGTCTGTTTTTGAGGTGGGATCTCACCATAACCCAAGCTGGCCTAGAACTCACAGCAGTGCTCCTACTTGATCCCTTCAAGTGCTGAGATTAAAGGCATGAGCCCAGCTCACTTAACCTATTTGGAGGAACCAATGAAATAATCTTTTGTTCTTATTCTGAATGGTTCCGTTGCCCCCACCCTTCTCTAACTGTACTGATTTGCAACCCAGATGCAAACTTAGACGTGATTACTAAAGATACATGTGGTAAAACTGCCGGGAGAGGGTGAATAATACATGTCAGTTATATGACTCTTATTTCCCTTTGCAAAAGCTTCCTTACACCTACAGATGGCCACGTGACCCATCTCAGGATGAAGAAACATTAGAGAGAATCTTCTAAGAACTTCTGGGCAGGCTCTTTCTTTTCTGGGAAAAGTAACATAAGGAGCTAGAAGCAATGGCCCTCTTATGTGTTTAGTTCTTCTTGCCTTGAGCAAGGACGTGTTATCTTAGCTGTGGCAGCCATTTGGCTTTGTTTCCAGGAAGGAGTGGAATTCATAAAGTCTACAAAGAGCAATAAGACCCTAAGTGGCTTGCACATTGATAAATTGGCCAGGGACCCAAGGTTTTCACATTCCCTTATAAAAATAGGACTGCTGCTGTATTTTGCCTCAAATTATCTTTGGTCCAAAGACTAAAATCTGGCACAAAAAGTCCAGAGTTATGTGTGCAGCTTACATTTATTTTTTTTGTTTGTCTTTGTCTTTGTTTTTATTTTCACTTTGAGACAGTGCCTTGCTATGTGGTCCACTCTGGCCTTCAACTCAAAGCAATCATCCTGCTTCAGCTTCCTGAGTACTGAATTATGGGTGTGCCCCACCCCACCCAGTTTGAAGCCTACATTTACCCAGTGACTGGCACATTTCCTGACACATAAAAAACATTAAAAATTTTTGGTGAATGAAGATAAAATAATGATTGAAAAGATGGATGGGGGAATGAAGGCATTAATAAATCCACATACCATTTATCATTAATTTAAAATGCTATGATTTGCTCTTTTTTAAATATATTTTATTTTTTTATTTGAGAGAGACAGAGAGAGAGAAAGAGAGAGGGAGAGAATGGGAGCGCCGGGGCCTCCAGCCACTGCAAATGAACTTCAGACACATGCGCCACCTTGTGCGTCTGGCTTACATGGGTCCCGGGGCATTGAACCTGGGTCCTTTGGCTTTGCAGGCAAACGTCTTACCACTAAGTCATCTCTTCTGCCCTGCTTTTTTTTTTTTTTTTCCTAGATAGGGTCTGACTTTATCCTGGGCTTACCTGGAACTCACTATGTAGTCTCAGGCTAGCCTTGAACTCAGCGGTGATCCTCCTACCTCTGCCTCTCAAGTGCTGAGATTAAAGTTGTGTGCTACCATGCCTGGCTATGATTTGTTCTTTTTGTTGTGAAGTACAACAAAAACTATTCAGCTAGCCAGGCGTTGTGGCGCACGCCTTTAATCCCAGCACTCGGGAGGCAGAGGTAGGAGGATCGTCGTGAGTTCGAGGCCACCCTGAGAATACAGAGTGAACTCCAGGTCAGCCTGAACTACAGTGAGACCCTACCTCGAAAAACCAAAAAAAAAAAAAAAAAAAAAAAAAAAAAAAACTATTCAGCTAGGAAAAACATGGTTGAACCTCAAAAACAGGATGACAAATGGAAAAAGGACTGACCCAAAACATGAGCAAACTGTATGAACCCATTTGTTTGAAATGCAAGGGAAGACTAGTCTACTCCAGATCAACAGATACTTATCTCATGGTTTCTGTTCCCACTGGATCTCTGGGCCACGGGCTTGGTTGCAGGAAGTACCAAGAAAGAAGGGACACACAGAAACCTTCTGGGCAATGGAAATGTGCTAATCTTTTTAAAAAATATATTTTTATTTACTTATTTATTTGAGAGAGAGGGAGATGGATAGAGAGAAAATGGGCACACGAGGGCCTCCAGACACTGCAAACAAACTCCATCTTGTGCATCTGGCTTCCGTAGGTCCTAGGGAATAGAACCTAGGTCCTTTGGCTTTGCAGGAAGCCCAGCCAGAAATGTGCTAATCTTGACTGTGGTGGTCATTATATCATTTTATATGTTTGTTGAAATAGAGACCCTAGGTCTTAAAAAAGAAGTTAGGGATGTAACTCTGTGGTAGACCATTTTGTCTAGAACAAGGTCTTGAGTATGTTCTCCAATACTAAAAATAGCAAACAAGCTGGACGCGGTGGCTCATGCCTTTGATCCCTTGGGAGGCAGAGGTGGGAGGATCACTGTGAGTTCAAGGCCAGCTTGAGTCTACATAGTGAATTCCAGGTCAGCCTGTGCTAGAGTGAGACCCTACCTTGGAGGGGGTGGAGGTGAGGGGGTGGAGAAAAAAAAAGCAAACAAAAATTTTAAAACACTGATGACAGGCATGATGGCACATAACTTTAATTCCAGCACTGGGAAGGCTGGGGTGGGAGGATATCTGTGAGATGGATGCCAGCCTGAGACAAACAAACAAATTCAATGGAAAATAATAGGAATTAAAAACAAAAGAAAAAGAGCCGGGTGTGGTGGCACACACCTTTAATCCCAGCACTCAGGAGGCAGAGGTAGGAGGATTGCCATGAGTTCAAGGCCACTCTGAGACTACATAGTGAATTCCAGGTCACCCCGAGCTAGAGTGAGACCCTACCTCGAAAAACAAAACAAAAACAAAATAAAACAAACAAACAAAAGAAAAAGACAAACGCTCAAGGGCTGTGGGTATAGCACACTCTTGTTAGAGAAGTTGCCTAGCATGTGTGAGGCTCTGGGTTCAAACCACAGCAATGAGGAGAGAAGAATGGAGAGAGGAAGAATGGGAAGAAGAGAGAGAAGGTGAGAGGGAAAATGGGAGAAAGAAAAAGAGCAGAGAGAGCATGAGAGCATTTCTCCAGGAACCAGTAGTAGGGAAGAGTGCTGATGGTATGTGTGAAGAAGTCAGGAGAAAGCTAGCTTTTTTCAGGCATTTACTTTAGGGACAGAAGCCCAAAGAGAGAACAAGAAGACGCCATTCTCATCTGATCCTGTCTCATCCAAGATGGCCACCAGTGACACTCCCCGGAAGGAACTTCATGCTTTTCCTAAGCTCAGCTTCCCGATGATAAGGCTCATCCTAATTGGGTGTCTGGTGCATAAAGGTTACCCCTATGGCCCAGCCGTCTCTTTTTGCACTGTGACCTGGTCTGAGCATGTGTACAAGTCTGGGACCAGCCTTGCTTATAAGGGGGCAGTATTGATATTTTAAAAAAATATTTATTTATTTTTATTTATTTGCAAGCTGTGGTAGTTTGAATATATGTCCCCCAATATATTCAGTGTTTTATTAGTTATAATTTGCATCTGCAATCACCTTGCTAGAGGCAATGACACTGGGGGGCGGTCTTAAGGTGTGGTGATGGGTTTGAGATTCCATTGTAAAGATATGCAAAGTGTGCCTAGCAGGAGTTCCTGAAGTGTGCTGTGTGACTCTTTGGTTGTAGTTTTGCTCTGTGTGCTACGTGCCTGGTTAGATTTTTTTCCTCTCTCTTGCCTGGTCCTGTGAGAGCATGCCCCTTCTTCTGCCATTATGGAACTTCCCTGGATCTGTAAGCTTCAATAAATAATATCCCTTCCTCCATAACTGTGCCTGGTCTGTAAGTTCATCTCAGTGAACCTGAAGCTGTCTGCTACAGTACCGAGAGTGGGGTGAGATGAACCTGACCGTGTGGATATTCATCTTTCGGAACCTTTGTTTTGGAGGAATGGGCATGGACTTGGTGCTTGCTACCGAAGATGCCTTCTGTAGTGGTAAGCCAAGTTTTATGGACTATTCTGATGAGAGTTTGAGAATGCTAAGTGCAGACAGTATTAAACTTCGAGGCTTGGCTTATGAGCTAAGAGGAAGGAAAGACGGCAGAGGACTTTGTTGGAACTGGACTACTGGCATAAGGGATGGCTACGTTCCGCTATCCAGGCCCAGAAAGTTTGATGAAGGTTAAATTTGTAATGGACTGATGTGCTTGGCTAAAGATAACAGACTGAGATTTTAAGATTTGAAGTTGGAAAACCTCAAGCAAGTTAAAATTAGAGGCACTGAGACTGATTTTAGGTTAATGGAGTTGCTATTGTCAACACATTAGCAATCTTAAGGAAGGTGGCCTGACATTAAAACAATGGAGAGGATGCCTGAGGAAAGACTGTTAGAAATGCAAACTCTTGGAAAAAGTTGACTGGAGAAGGAACCTGCTTTTCAAGGCTATGATTTA
Source organism: Orientallactaga sibirica (assembly GCA_036365145.1). Taxonomy (NCBI): domain Eukaryota; kingdom Metazoa; phylum Chordata; class Mammalia; order Rodentia; family Dipodidae; genus Orientallactaga; species Orientallactaga sibirica. The sequence continues at coordinate 85,720,507 of JAEOAD010000001.1, read as the reverse complement.
TTTTGTCCCTGGATTAAGAATATGGCTGTGTCCTGCACACCTGGTATTAGTTTTGGAAGCATGAAAAATGCATGGAGTGGTCATGAATTGCACACGGTTCCAGGAGCTGCTGCTGAGATGCGGCATGAGACAGGGCATGAAGACCCTCAGGATCAGGCTGGAAGAGCCTTTGGAAGATGGACCATGGTTTGCATGGAGACCTGAAGATGTTTTGGATATACCAGGACTATGCAAAAGGGCTACCATGGAGTGCAGTGTTGGCATGGGATGAAAGTTTTCCCTGGCTACTCTGCCCAGCTGGAGGGGCAGAATCGGAAAACCTGGAGACTGTCAGTCTCTGGTTATATTGAACTTGAACTGCAGAAGTTTGATGATTGCTGATGGTGACTAAGTTTGCATTATTCTAGTCTCTCCTTGCTATGCCTTATACAGTTAAAAATGTTTACTCTGTGCCTTTACATGTTAAAAGTATTTAACTTGTTTGATTTTACAGGACTCACTATCTTAAGTTGATCAAGACTGTGAGAACCTTTGAAATTGGACTGAGTACAATTTACAATGTGTGATGGTTATAAATCTATTGGGGGCCAGTAGCTAAATCTATTGGGGGCCAGGGGCGGGATGTGGTAGTTTGAATATATGTCCCCCAATATATTCAGTGTTTTATTAGTTATAGTTTGCATCTGCAATCACCTTGCTAGAGGCAATGTCACTGGGGGCCAGTCTTAAACTGTGGTGATGGTTTGAGATTCCATTGTAAAGATATGCAAAGTGTGCCTAGCAGGAGTTCCTGAAGTGTGCTGTGTGACTCTTTGGCTGTAGTTTTGCTCTGTGTGCTGTGTGCCTGGTTGGATATTTTCTCTCTCTTGCCTGGTCCTGTGAGAGCATGCCCCTTCTTCTGCCATTATGGAACTTCCCCTGGATCTGTAAGCTTCAATAAATAATATCCCTTCCTCCATAACTGTGCCTGGTCTGGAAGTTCATCTCAGCAAACCTGAAGCTGTCTGCTACACAAGCAGAGAGAAAGACAGAGAGAATGGGCATGCCAGGGCCTCTAGCTGCTGCAAATGAGCTCCAGACGCATGCACTACTTTGTGCATCTGGCTTTACGTAGGCACTGGGGAATGGAACTCTGGTCAATAGGTCTTGCAGGCCTTAAGCACTGAGCAAGCCTCTCTCCAGCCTGAGAGTACCTATCTTGACATCCTGCCTTCTATGTCATGCTTTGGCCTACCTTCGCATTTTAATTACATGTATGATTTTTCTTTGATCTCTGAGTCCTTCACTATTTCTTAATCTTCTCTGGTTTTTTTATTTGAAGGAACTCTTTTGTTTCTTATGCTTGGCTTTCCATGTGTGGGTGTCTCTCCCACTTCCCTTTCTTTCCATCAAGGAACATTCTCCTCTGGCTTGAGTGTTTCAGCTAGTTTATTCCCCAAATCTTTACTGTTCCTGTAAAATAAACTACAATTCATAATATCTCCCTAAATAAACTCAACTTACCAGAGTCTGTTTTTGAATTTCTTTGTTAAAATAGACAAAGGCCCAAAAGTTGGAGTTCATAAGCCCTTCCTGAACATCAAAAATCTTGCATTGTAATTGAGCCAGGCGTGGTGGCGTACGCCTTTAATCCCAGCACTTGAGAGGCAGAGGTAGGAGGATTGCGGAAAGTTCGAGGCCACCCTGAAACTACATAGTTAATTCCAGGTCAGCCTGGACTACAGTGAGACCCTACCTCGAAAAAAAAAAAAAAAAAAAAAAAAATTTGCATCGTAATTGGTAATTCATGCAGTCATGAGAGAGCCACCTCAAGCAGGAGAATAAAGATGAGAAGGTTACCTGCTGTGCAGAGTTTGTTGTGAGTATGTAGGGAAGTAGCCTTAGACAGGTCCACCTTTTTGGACTCCTTACCTGTGGTCTCTGTACTTGAACAAAGGAAGATCCTGAGTTTGGATCCCTAACACCCACATAAAAGCTAAGTGATGGGCTGGAGAGATGGCTTAGTGGTTAAGGCACTTGCCTACAAAGGTAAAGGACCCAGGTTTGATTGGACCCACGTAAAGCCAGATGCACAAAGATGCATCTGGATTTGTTTGCAGTGGCTAGCGGCCCTGGTGCATCCATTCTCTCTGTATCTGCCTCCCTCTCCTAAATAAATAAATGAATAGATAAATAAATAAATAAATAAATAAATAAATAAAATATAAAAAATTTTTAAAAAGCTAAGTGTTAAAACATGTGCTTATAATCCCACTGCTGGGGAGGCAGAAACAGGATCCCTAAGTCTTGCTGGCTAGCTAGTCTAGCTGAATCAGTGAGGTCTAGGTTCAGTGTCTCCAAATATATGGTGGAGGACCGGAGAGATGACTGAGCGGTTAAGGCACTTGCTGGCAAAGCTAAAGGACCCAGGTTTGATTCTCTCATATCCATGTAAAGCCCTGGTGCACCCATTCTCTTTTTCTATCTGCCTCTGCTCTCTGTCTCTCCCTCTCTCAAATAAATAAATGAAAATAAGGTAGAGAGTGATTGAACAAGACATCTGATGCTGACCTTTGACCTCCACACATTCACACACATGTGCACACACACCTGGACACACACACACACACACACATATACACATGTGCACAAAAAATTATACAGGTCATGTAGAATAACTCTGTATATAGGAAAGATACCCAAAGGAAATTGTTAGTTTTGCCCGTTTGCTTTTTATTTTTCATTTTCTAAGTGTTCTATATTGGCTGACCAGGAAACAAAAATCAATGGATATTAATCAACAAAAAATTATGTGATCCTGAGCCAGGCATGGTGGTGCACGCTTTTAATCACAGCACTCTGGAGGCAGAGGTAGGAGGAGGATCACCGTGAGTTTGAGGCTATCCTGAGGATACACAGTGAATTCCAGGTCAGCCTGAGCTAGAGTGAGACCCTGCCTCGAAAAACCAGGGCCTCTAACCCCTGCAAATGAATTCCAGATGTATGTATCACCCTGTGATAGCTTTACATGGGCACTGGGGAACAGAACCCCGGTCCATAGACTTGGCAGGCAAGCACCTTAACCACTGAGCCATCTCTCCAGCCCTCCTTTCCTCAATGTCTTGCAATAGTATCATGAAGTCTTGTAATAATGAACCTAAGTTGTTTATAATATTTTGGTCTTACCAATAATGGTGAGATAAATAACTGGTACCTATCTTTATTTATTATTATCACATTTATTTAACAGAGAAAGAGGGAGAGAGAGAGAGAATGGGCACGCCAGGGCTTCCAGCCACTGCAAAAGAACTCCAGACGTGTATGCCCCCTTGTGCATCTGGCTAACCTGGGTCCTGGGGAATTGAACCTGGGTCCTTTGGCTTTGCCGGAAAATGCCTTAACTGCTAAGTCATCCCTCCAGCCCCATATCTTTTTTTTTTTTTTTTTTAATTTAACATGTGTATAACCATAGAATAAGTTACTAGAAGTGGAATTTCTGGGACAAAAGATTTGTCTTTATAATTTTGACACATACTACGAAATTGCCTTTATTTATTGATTGATTGATTTTTAAAAACATACTTTGTATGGACACATCATGTGTTGGTACCAGCTTTTCCCTCCTCCCTGTCCCCATTCCGCAGAGGCCCTCTTCAGTGGAGTTGCTGGTATCCCCCATGGGGTTGTGGGTTATGTTTTGTGGGAGCTGCAGTTTTTTTTTGGGGGGGGGTGGCAATGCCTCTGGGCATGATGTCCTAACCTGTGGCTCTTACAATCTTTCCGGCACCCTCCCTCTTCCTCAATTCAGACACCCCCTTAAGTAATGTAGAATATTGTCTGTACCCTTACCAACCCTATTATATTGAACGTGGCGCTAAGCCATTCACGGCCGCCCTGCCTCTGGGCCCGCCAGGTTTGAACCAGCAGAGCAGCTTCCTAGCTGCCATCTGTTGAAAACCAGCGCTGGACACGGGGTGGTCCCGCCCGCTCACTGTCGCCGGCGGGGGAAGATGGCCATCTACCGCCTCCTCCACCGGCCCCCTCGCGGACCGGGTCCCGCATGGGGTGGGGGCTTCCGCGGGAGTCGGTTCCTGCAAGGGGACTGGGGAGAGATCGGTGGGTGGCGCCTTGTCGGTTCCTCGGCCCGCGGGGGTGGCTCCCTCTCGTCCGTCCCGGCCTGGGACGGGGTTCCCGGGAAGTGGCGAGGGGTCGGGTCGCGGCCTCCTTGGCTCAGGGAGGGGGTCCGGCGCGGGTCTCCCTCCCGCCGCGGTGGCCTGCGGGGCAGATATGAGTGGGGGCATGGAATCCGCCGTTCCCCATCCCCTCCCTTTTTCTAACAACAACAAAAGAATAAAAACTTTCCATGATTTGTCAGATCATAATTAAAATTTTCTAGGTGTAGATCAAAATTTATTTTTCCCAGGAAGCTACCAGTTCATTCAACCCAATTAACTGAGTGATCCTCCACCGTGTAAGTTCCATATTTGTTTGGGTACTTCTATTTTTTTTTTTTAACTGAATTGTCACACAGCTTGTTTGCCAATCATCATGTTTTATTTATTGTAGGAATGAGTACAGGGATGGAAACATGCTCAGTGGTTAAGGCGCTTGCCTGCAAAGCCTGACAACCCCCGTGTTCCATTCCTTCGTACCCACTTCGAGCTGGATGTACAAAGTGGCACATGTACGTGGAGCTCCTTTGCAGTGGCTAGAGACCCTGGCATGCCCATTCTCTCTCCCTGCTTGCAAATAATAAATAATATTGTAAGAGAACACATATTTTAATGCCACAAGGCTTGTTTTATTATTATGTTTTTTAAGAACTTTCCTGGTTATTTTCACTTGTTTAGGTCTGGAATTATGTTAAATTTAAAAGATTAATTTTTGGAGAACTGACAATTGACCTTTTTTTTTTTGAGAAAGAGAGAGGGGGAATGAATGGGTGCACCACGGCCTCTAGCCACTACAAGTGAACTCCAGACAAGCCATCTCTCCAGCCCTATAATTGACCTTTATTGATGTTTAACTTTTCTATTTCTTCAAGTACTTTTTTGTCACTGATGAGAAGTTTAAAGGTCTCTTTGTTTCTTGCAGTTTTTGATTTCTTCATTTATTTGCGAGAGAAAGAGAGAGAGAGAGGGGGGGGGAGGGAAGCAGAGAAAGATGGGTGTTCCAGGGTTTCCAGCCACTGCAAACGAACTCCAGATACATGCGCCACCTTGTGCATCTTGCTTACGGGGGTCCTGGGTAATCAAACCTGGGTCCTTTGGCTTTGTAGGCAAACACCTTAACTGCTGAGTCATCTTTCCAGCCCTGGATCCTTGCAATTTACTTTCTCTTATCTTTAACCTTTCTGAATCATTTTATTTTAGATATCTTCCATACATTTGTTTGAATTTTGCTTTGTGGTTAAGTCAAGTTCTTTTCCTCTTAATAGTTGAGTTTTCCTGGATTGCATTTACTGACTTGTCACTTTTGGACTTTGTCATATTTTGTTAGATTTCCAATTCTTATACTTTAAAAAACGTTAGTGTATAGATTTTTTTTTAATTTCTTTAGATGATTAGGAAGATAGGCATTTTTCTGAAAGTAGCCTTTTCTCTTTGCATGTGTATGTGTGGTATGGTGTGTGTATATGTATGTAGATGGGGGTGCCTTGAGAAGGCTAGAGGAGAATGTTGGGTGTCTTCTACTGCTCACCTGCTAGACTCCTTGGGAAGGAGTCTCTTGCAGCATGGAGCTCCTCTGATCTTAAATTAGACTGGTTGACAGGTGAGCCTCAGCAATTCTCTGATCTCTGCTCACCGCAGGACTGGGGTTACAGTAGGCATATGTGCCACACCCAGCTGTTCACACGGGTGCTGGGGAATCAAACCTAAGGTCAGTTAGGCCTTCTGAAGCCCTCTTGCTTGTGCAAAAAGCTCTCTTATCTGCTGAGTCATCTCCCCAGGCCCCAGATTTGCATTTTGTCCCCAGTTACCACAGAATTAGTATACGTCCTTATTTTCTTTTATTCCATCATTCACTTCTATAAATTCTATCATTCTTAGTGTTTGTCTTACTAAATATCCACATATTGCATTCCTTTATCGTTATTGCAAAAAGCTTTGACTCTGATCTCTCACCAATCTCCAATGCATGTAGCATGATCCAGTCTTGATCAGAATGCTTGACTTTGAAATCAGCACAAGCCTGCCTGCTTAATAGCCATAGCCCACACGGGAACTATGTTGTGTTGAGTTATTTAAAGTCCCAAGTGCGTATGTTATACCATGCTCCCATCACACACAGAACAAGATGAGTAAGACAGAAGGTCTTATGTAGGAAACATGCCCAATCTATGAAATACCTGACCAATGAATGATAATCAAACCTGTCAAAGATGTCTGAGAAACAGTCATAGTCCAGACCCAGAGTTGCCTAGTAGAAGACCTAACTATTAAATGTGGTATCTTGGGCAGGAAACTGGAATGGAACACAGATAAAGACTTTCAGCCTTCTGTTGCTATGCCTAAATCTGAAGTAAACAAAAGGAGGAAAAGTTTTTTTTTTTTTTTCCCTCACATTTTCAGGCCATGAGCGTTGAATTAAATCATTTTGGGGCCTATGGGGGCAGAGCATCAGAAGGAACATGTTGTGGAATGAAAGTGTTTATTTCATGGCAGCTGGAGAGCAGAGAGGAAAGGCCCAATGACCTAGGCCCCACCCCCTAAAAGCATCAGCAGCTGGGACCAAGCCTCCATTGTGGCTGTTAAGGGGACATTTATAATTTAAACCCATAACAGGGAAAAGCTAAGAATATGAGTTAAGTATGGATTTCTATTAAAACTAGGCCAAGGGCTGGAGAGGTGGCTTAACGGTTAAGGCCTGCTAAGCCTACTCTGTTGGATTCTCCCCGTCCCATGTTTAGCCAGACACAAAGTGACACAATGCTGCACTTGCCCACAAGGGGGCTCGCGCCTCTGAAGTTTGTTCACAGCAGCTGAGAGGCTATTGGTGTGCCCATTCTCTGTCTCTCTCTGACTCTCTCTAAAACAAACAAAAGAAAACAAACTAGGCCAAGCGGGGCATGGTGGTGCACACCTTTAATCCCAGCACTCAGGAGGCAGGGGTAGGAGGATCACTGAGTTTGGCTCACCCTGAGACTACATAGTGAATTCCAGGTCAGCTTAGGCTAGAGTGAGACCCTACCTTGAAAAACAAAACAAAATAAAACAACACAACTAGGCCAGTGTTGGTTCATTGTGACAAAGTACAAGACCAATGTAAGATGAGAATAACAGAGGAAACTGGATGTGGGACCTATGGTAACTCTGCACTTTGTAATTCTGTAAATCTAAATGCTCTAAACATTATAAAGAAAAAGAAATCTATCCTACTAGAGGAAAAATAATAGTTCAACACAAAACAGTGCCTCATCATTTTAAATCACTGGGCCCTTTCAGAAACTGACAAAATTTTATGTGCAGAGAAAATCTTTCCTAACTTGCTTATCATGTCAGTAGTTTGAATATATGTCCCCCAATATATTCAGTGGTTTATTACTTATAGTTTGCATCTGCAATCACCTTGCTAGAGGCAAGGTCACTGGGGGCCCTGGTCTTAAGGTGTGGTGATGGTTTGAGAGTCCATTGTAAAGATATGCAAATGTGCCTAGCAGGAGTTCCTGAAGTGTGCTGTGTGACCTTTTGGCTGTAGTTTTTGCTCTGTGGTGGCTGGCTGGCTGGTTGGCTTTGCTCTCTCTGCTTGGCCCTGTGGAGAGCAGGCCATTTCTCTTGCCATTATGGAACTTCCCCTGGATCTGTAAGCTTCAATAAATAATATCCCTTCCTCCATAACTGTGCCTGGTCTGGAAGTTCATCTCAGCGAACCTGAAGCTGTCTGCTACAGTAAAGTGGTACCGAGAGTGGGGTGAGATGAATCTGACCATGTGAATATTCGTCTTTTGGAACCTTTGTTTTGGAGGAATGGGCATGGACTTGGTGCTTGCAACTGAAGATGCCTTCTGGAGTGGTAAGCCAAGTTTTATGGACTATTCTGATGAGAGTTTGAGAATGCTAAGTGCAGATAGTACTGAACTTCGAGGCTTGGCTTATGAGGTTTCTAAGGGGAAGGAAAGACTGCAGAGGACTTTGTTGGAACTGGGCTACTGGCATAAGGGATGGCTACGTTCTGCTATCCAGGCCCAGAAAGTTTGATCAAACTTAAATTTGTAATGGACTGATGTGCTTGGCTAAAGATATCGGACTGAGATTTTAAGATTTTAAGTTGGAAAACCTCAAGCAAGGTAAAAGCAGAGGCACTGAGACTGGTTTTAGGTTACTGGAGCTGCTATTGTCAACGCATTAGCAATCTTAAGGAGGGTGGAAGGAAGGTGGCCTGACTTGATTTACATTAAAACAATGGAGAGGATGCCTGAGGAAAGACTGTTAAAAATGCAAATTCTTGGAAAGAGCTGACTGGAGAGGGAACCTGCTTTTCAAGGCTATGGTTTATTTTGTCCCTGGATTGAGAATATGGCTGTGTCCTGCACACCTGGTATTAGTTTTGGAAATATGAAAAATGCATAGAATGGTCATGAGTTGCACACGGTTCCAGGAGCCGCTGCTGAGATGCGGCATGAGGCAGGGCATGAAGACCCTCAGGAATAGGCTGGAAGAGCCTTTTGGAAGATGGACTGTGGTTTGCATGGAGACCTGAAGATGTTTTGGATATACCAGGACTGTGCAAAAGGCTACCATGGAGTGCAGTGTTGGCATGTTATGAAAGTTTTCCCTGGAGACTCTGCCCAGCTGGAGGGGCGGAATTGGAAAAAATGGAGATTGTCAGTCTACGGTTATATGGAACTTGAACTGCAGAAGTCTGATGATTACTGATGATGGCTGAGTTTGCATTGTTTTAGTCTCTCCTTGTTATTCCTTATACAGTTAAAATGTTTACTCTGTGCCTTTACATGTTGAAAGTATTTAACTTGTTTGATTTTACAGGACTCACTATCTTAAGTTGATCAAGACTGTGAGAACCTTCGAAATTGGACTGAGTACAATTTACAATGTGTGATAGTTATAAATCTATTGGGGGCCAGGAGCTAAATATATTGGGGGCCAGGGGCGGAATGTGGTAGTTTGAATATATGTCCCCCAATATATTCAGTGGTTTATTACTTATAGTTTGCATCTGCAATCACCTTGCTAGAGGCAAGGTCACTGGGGGCCCTGGTCTTAAGGTGTGGTGATGGTTTGAGAGTCCATTGTAAAGATATGCAAATGTGCCTAGCAGGAGTTCCTGAAGTGTGCTGTGTGACCTTTTGGCTGTAGTTTTTGCTCTGTGGTGGCTGGCTGGCTGGTTGGCTTTGCTCTCTCTGCTTGGCCCTGTGGAGAACAGGCCATTTCTCTTGCCATTATGGAACTTCCCCTGGATCTGTAAGCTTCAATAAATAATATCCCTTCCTCCATAACTGTGCCTGGTCTGGAAGTTCATCTCAGCGAACCTGAAGCTGTCTGCTACACCCACATAATATTAAACTGAGTGTAGGACTCCACCATTCTAATGCTTCATATTTATCAGGGTATATGGGAGATAATGCTTACGGTTCAGGAGGCCAAGCTTTTCACTCTGATTCAGAAGCGGTTTACCAACTTAGCACGACGTAGAGCCACATACCCTGGTTTGGAATACCTGTTGCTTTCCTTAAATTCAGTGCTAACTTGCTTGAGGGTTATTGTTAAGCTGTACCTAGTGAGAATATATACAGGACTAATTTAAAAAATGCTTTTTGGGAGATGTAAATTCTTAACCCACTTGTACAAACCAAGGAACTTTTACATTTCAAACCAAGTATCTTCGGCTAAGATTTAAGTTAAGTATCAAATGAGGTTTATACTTAGGAATGAACCCTTACTTGCTATTCCCTCACATCATTGATTATTGTATTCCAGCTTTTCTTTGAGGTCAGACTGGAGGCTTTCCAAAGCTTAATTTAATAGAATTTACAGTTGCTAATGTATACTAATTTCAAGCTCCAAAGGCAACAGTATTGTCCAGTATAACACTGTGAGTTGTAATACTTAGGATGGAGTACGCGAAGGGACAGATGTTTCTTATCTTGGTGGCTACAGTCCACATCCAGCTGTCTCTTAGTAAATATAACTATGATTCAAGTCTGACCACATGACACCATGGCTTGATGAAGCTACAAATTACAAGTCTGTATTTAAAACAAAAGCAGCAAGGCCATTTTAGTGAAAACTAGTTTTATTTTAAAAATAAGTGCATAGCACTCATCTAATTCCACTGTGTAGACTTTAGCACCATACTCACTGTTTGCAATTAATGTCACGGCACAGATATATTTTGGTTTGCAGTTTGTACTTGAATAGTGTTTATTTAATGGACTTGAGTAAAGTCCTTTATACATTATTAATCTCTTCACAGTACATATTTAATGATGGTCTGGTAATATCAAAAGAAAAAACTTTAAACTAATCAATAAATTATAACAAAATCCACACAATTCCCCCCACTCCCAAAAGTTAACAGTTGTTGAGTTATATTTATGCTGAAACCTAATGCATTAAAAAAGCTGTTTTTCCAGCCACCCCACCCCAGGTATGCAGCAAGAGTAATCAATTATTTTCTTCTACCCCCCAAAAAAGATTCATCCAGTGTTCTTTAGCTTTTTAAATATAAATTGGAAAAGTGTTAATAAGCTTTGTAAAAAGGCAAATATTCTTCTATCATAAGAATGACATATAACCAATCAATAAAAGCACTGACGAGACATTAAGTTACCATAGGCACTGGTTGTTGTTTCAAGTTAGGACCTCGATCCCATCATCTTACATTCATAGTAATACTGAGGTAGTTAGAATACTGAAAACTGGACTCCAGGTTGCTGGGTCTATTTGTGAATGTGAAAGATACATTATTTTTTGAACCTACTCTGACCCCAATAATTCAAATTTTATTAAGGTTAAGAATTACTAAAATCCAATTAGCAGCCTTTTTAAAGAGGAAAAATGATATGTTCAGAAAACAATTTTCATGCTTGAAAACTGCAGAGTTCTTACCTGAGTGGCTTTCTTGTTTCATTTACCAGATGAGTAATTCCACATGATATCCTATGTACTCTAAAGATAAAGGTATTTTCCTCTTAAGGACATTTCTCTAAGAATTCAGGCTGGCAGAATCCACCCAGCAACATTCATCCACAGGAACCCTACCCCTTCCTCACGAAGGCCGCTGGCTTGATTAGTGAGACTCCTGCTGCAAACCCACATCTTTATAAGTTTTCAATACACTCTGTGGCAGTCATGTATCTGCCACACAGATTCCCTTCTATTTCACGTGCCACTTAAAAAAAAAACCACATACACAGATACACCTTACTAGTTTTTAAACCAGAAAGTTTTCCTCTAGTAAATCTCTTTCCCCTGGGATAAGAGCACAATGTATACAGTTTATCAGTTATTACATTTTTCACTTTTAAAGTTTATTCTCTCCAAATGTTTTCTGCCCAAGTTGCCCTTGCTGTAATGACAATTATTGCTGTTCTCATTCACTACCAACATAATGAAACGTTCCAGGGCAGTTGTGGGGCCAACCTAATGAAAATGGCCAAATACATTTTGTAATTGGTACCCTTGCTTGTGTACACTGACTAGCTGGAATCTAAAGTTGTTTATAAAACCATCCTCCACATAACAAAGTGCTGATTTACCCCAACCTGAGTACTACCCTGGATACCCTCCACTCTAGAATAAACCTATGGGACTTTATTCTAGTTCTGATATTTTAGTTATGCCTTTTCTTGAGAAAACTTTTGAGAGTAATAACAAATCCGAATACAAAACACTGATTGCACTGAGTGATGCAAAATCTATATATGTACTATGAATCATAGGAACCACTTCACTTATTCTGTGGTACAGTATTATGTTCTCATTTAAAAACACATCCTAGCATGAGTATTGTAGCCTATGATACAAAGGTAGTTCACACCATAACATTCCCAAAGCATGTTGAATTACAGTTAAGTATTTCCAAGTAGTAGAAATTCCCTGAGTTATGTGTTTTAATTCTACATATTTGTGGCTGATCACTTAGTGGAAACAAAAACAGAAAACAAAAATTATTATGATTTCAAGATAAAATATCTGCTTCACCCCTAATTTTAGTATATATATCCAGATACCTATATTATTTATGATAAGAAGTTATATAGATTAATCTGGTTTTTTTTAACTGCACGGATTAGTATACTTAGCAATTCATGAGTTTAAATTTAGTTAGAAACCCACCTGTAGGTCAAAAATAAAACTCAAAACTCCAGAATTAAAAAAAGATATGTTCAAAAATTAATACTGTAACTTTCCTTCATAAAAGACAGTGTTGGCAAGTCCACAGATAAATACTAGTCTTTGACATATATGCCAAAATAAGGTCCAAAGCCTACCACAGGTCAAATCTCAAAATGGCAAATTGAGTCTGTCCAAATTTTCTGTTGTATGGAGTGTTCTGAAATATTTGGACCACCCGCTACGACTTGAGTATTTTTGTCACACAGGGATTTGTTGTAACAGGATTTGACACACACACTTTTAGAGGGTTTGCTTAGTCCTCCTAAGTATTAATGGTGTATTGAAAGTCTTCCTGGTGCTGGTACCTGAAGAGTTCTGGTATTATTTGGATCCCTTTTCCTTCTGAAGAGAGGTTTACCAAAAGCTTGCCCGAGAGCTACAAGTCACAAAATAGTCTGGGTCAGTTATAAGCTGTACAAATAATCACCTCTCAAAACATGGAGTAATACATGGGTAATGTTCATTTACTTGATAGCTCCGGTTATAAGAAACACTCAGACAGGGTTTAACTTCCACTGGTATTGCCAGGGACATCCCAACACCAGTCTGCATGTGCCCAAGGCTCTGAACACTAGTTTGAAAGCCAGCAGGACATGTCTGTAGTGTGTAAGATGAGGTGTGTGTAGTAGAGACGATCTGCGGGCAGCTTGGTGGTTCTGATACAGGATGACGATACTGCAGTGAGGTCTGGTGAAGATACTGAGGCTGCTGAAAGTGAACTGGCCGTGAGGGCTGGGAGGCTGTCTGGAACACACCCAGCTGTGCTGACTGAGCACCTGTCTGTCCCCTCTGTTTATTTGCTTCTTTCACGTCATTATCATGAGCACTGAGACATGGAGAGAAAGGGAACAAGAACATTATTTGTCAAGAATCTGCAGGAAAGCCCCACTTTCCACCTCCTTAACAGCTTACTCCATAAACTGCCCTTGGTAGTGGTCACTGCACCGTAATTCCAACAATAGTGAGGCCTTTCTTGTATCAATCTAAAGTGATTTTCTTGGGAGTTGAGTTCATAATAAATTCTTAAGTGTGGCTGCCACTCTGTATCACAGTGACCCCTAAAATTCAAGGATAGGGAGATGGGAATGGGGCAAGATTTGCAAGGACTGATCTCCATGTTATGGGCTTACAGACAAAAGAGCAGCTCCTTTCCCTACCATGTGCCTAGAATCATGCTAGCAATGCTAACTGCTGCCTGGTTAACAGCTAAACAAGAAGCTCCTGTTCTGAAGAGCATTATTTCCTCATGCAACAAGCAACTGACAGAAGGGAGATCCTAAGTGCCCTGAGCCTTTGAAAAGTTGACTTTAGGGCATGTTATATAGGAAGAAAAATGTTTACCAGCAATTACAAATATAAGAGCAAAAAGGCTTACATCAATAGCCGCTCAATACACTGCACTAAGAAATCCCAGGAGTAAGCAGTAAGACGATGTAGTCTCGTAGGCCACGTTGGAGAAAGACGAAGTATAATCCTCGAAGAAGCCACACATGCAGCAGCTACTAAAGAAGGTGCATAATTTAGAAAGGCATAATCTGTGGAGACACCAAAAATGAACTTAAGAAACAGAATACAAAAGTCACTAGTGCGTAAGTCACTTACTGGTTTTCTAAACAACTCACCTTGTAGAGACACTTCCAGGAAGTAATCTGCATACTTGGCCATGTAGAGTTTAGTTTTTTCTAAGCAAATCATTGGCCAGCCATCATGAAGATCTGTTTCATGTACTGCTTCAGAGAGATAATACTCAATGAAATGGGCAGCTGTTGGAAGGCAGAGGTTCCACTGAAAGGTTTCTAATAATAATAGTTCCATATGTAGCAAATTTTGCTTTGTAAGCACTAGATTCATGTTAGTCATACAACCCAGGCTGTTGAGCTGCTCCAACTTAGGCACACTATCTTCTTTTTCTTCAAATTTACCTTGTAAGAAAAGGGGAGTGGTAGAGGAAATGTTAGCACGTGATCATAAAAGGTCTAAATTAAATGGGACTTGCTGTCTTACTACCAGAATATTGTGTCACAGATGCTTTCTCTTCTACTTTATATAGCTGTACTTGTGCCAGAAGGTTCCTCTGTAACTGCATGTTGTCTTTCCCAGTAACACCACCCCTCACCTTTCCCATCCTCTAAAAATGTTTAGAACATGTGATCAGTGCCCTACTGTGTAAAGGAAATAGTCATGTGATAATGAAAAACTCAAATCTTACCAGCTGATTCTTTTTACAAATTTTTTCTTTTTGTGTGCAGGTTAAACAAAATTTTATTTTAGGGTAAAAGAAAGCTCAAAGAATTTAATGTCACAGCTTTATCTGAAAACTAGGTAAGCCTCAAGTATTTCATCTTTGTGTAGTGTCAGAATTCTCTCTCAAAAACAGAGAAAAGAAATTGGGAGGAAAACTTGGTAATGTCTAACACAATCAGTGTTATTTCACCAAACCCTCTAGTCTTCCTCTTCTGAATTCAAAACAAAACCTGGCTGGGCGTGGTGGCGCACACCTTTAATTCCAGCACTCGGGAGGCAGAGGTAGGAGGATTGCCCTGAGTTCAAGGCCACCCTGAGACGACATAGTGAATTCCAGGTCAGCCTGAACTAGAGTGAGACCCTACCTTGAACCACCACCCCCTCACTAAAAAACAAAAAAACCTGGTTGTTTATTCTTTTTTTTCTTCCACAAACAAAAAACAAGGAGGGAGCCGGGCATGGTGGTGCACACCTTGAATCCCAGTACTAGGGAGGCAGAGGTAGGAAGGTCACCATGAGTTCTAGGCCACCCTGAGAATATATAGTTAATTCCAGGTCAGCCTGGACCAGAGTGAGACCCTACCTCACCAAAAAAAAAAAAAAAAAAAAAAAAAAAGGAGGGTGAGGTAGTCATGGTGGTGCATGCCTAAAATCCCAGCACTTTGGAGTTTGAGGGAGGAAGACAGTGAGTTCAAGGTCACCTAGGTTACACAGTGAAACCCTTCACAAAAAGCCAAGGTGAGGGAGGGAGAAGAGTGTTTATTATCCTCTTTTAAGTCCCATTACTCAAAACAGAGCAGGAATAAAGGTACATTATTTGAAGGCATTCACTTCTTACAAATAGTCATCTATGTAAGTAAGGTTCCAATTATGCACAGCTGAGGGTAAGAGTCACTTCTCACAGGCTGGGGAGATGACTCAGTGGTAAGTGCGTGCTGTGTAAAGCTGGATACAGTAGCACATGCCTGCAATCTCAACATGTTTATGGCAAGATGGGAGGCTGAGAAGAATCCCCTGAAGCTTGTGGGCCAGCTAGTTTGGAGTATACAACAATGAAGAGAATATGTCACAAAACAAGGCAGAAGGTGAAGGCTGACACCCAAGGATGTCCCTGACCTCCACACTTATGCCGAGGTGTGTGTGTGTGTGTGTGTGTGTGTGTGTGTGTGCGCGCACACCTTTTCTCTCTCTTTCAAACACACTCAAAGATTTAAAATAAATAGGGCTGGAGAGATGGCTTAGCAGTTAAGGTGCTTGCCTGCAAAGCCAAAGGACCTCGGTTCGATTCCCTAGGACCCATGTAAGCCAGATGCACAAGGTGGAGCGTGCATTTGGAGTTTGTTTGCAGTGGTTGGAAGCCCTGGCGCACCCATTCTCTCTCTGCCTCTTTCCATCTCTAAAATAAATAAAAATAAAAAAATATTTTAAAATTGGAACCAGGCATGGTGGCACACACCTTTAATCCCAGCACTTGGGAGGCATAGGTAGGAGGATCGCCATGAGTTCAAAGCCACCTTGAGAATACAGAGTGAATTCCAGGTCAGCCTGAGCTGGAGTGAGACCCTTCCTTGAAAAACCAATGAATAAATAAATAAATAAGGCTGAGAGATGGCTTAGTGGTTAAGGCACTTGCCTACAAACCCAAAGAACCCAGGTTCGATTATCTAGGACCCATGTAAGCCAGATGCACAAGGTGGCACATGCATCTGGAGTTCATTTGCAGCAGCTGGAGGCCCTGGCACACTATTCTTCCTCCCTCACTATCTGCCTCTCTTATTTAAAAAAGTAAAAATAAAATTTAAAAAAATAATGAAAAATAAATAGAAATGATTCCCTCTCCAGTCCAAGTAGCCCAAATGTTTCTATAGATTATGTATTATCTCACATTTAAAAAATTTATTTGTTAAGAGAGAGAGAGAGAGAGAGAGAGAGAGAGAGATACTGAAAGAGAATGGGCATGTCAGACCCTCTAGCCACTGCAAATGAACACCAGATACCTGTGCTCACTTGTGCATCTGGCTTATGTGGGTCCTGGAGAATTGAACTGGGATCTTTAGGCTTTGCATGCAAACACCTTAACTGCTAAGACATCTCTCCAGCCCCTTACCTCACATTTTAATTTCCCAAAAGGCATTTACTATATATAAAAGATGCATTTTAGGTATTTCTTATTTATTTATTTGGAGAGAGCGAGAGAGAAAGGAGAGAGGGAGAAATAGAGAATGAGCATGCCACGGCCTCCAGCCATTGCAAACAACTCCAGATGCATGTGCCACCTTGTACATCTGGCTTTACGTGGGAGCCACTTCAAATGAACTCCAGATACATGTCCACCTTGTACATCTGGCTTTACGTGGGTCCTGGGGAATTGAACCGAGGTCCTTTGACTTTGCAGGCAAATGCCTTAACCGCTAAACCATCTCTCCAGCCCCCATTTTAGATATTTCTATAAAACCTTTGCATGAAGAAAATTTATAAACGTTCAAGTACAATCTGATTTTTCCAGATACAGCAACAGAACCAGTAAGTTATCTTCAAGACTCTCTGGGTTGTTGTACCAGTGGTCAGTAAAAGAACAGAAATTATATCTAAAGCTTTCTACCTCTCAGTATTGTGTTCTATCTTAAATTGAGGTTAAAAAGTAATGTTATAATTACAGATCCCTCACAATCAATTTTATATTCACACTTGTTTGAAGCAATTGTTAATTTTTTAAATGATGAACACTAAGTTTATTTAGGGGGAAAATCACAAATTGTGGGGTTTATTTAAGGGAAATTGGGATTTAAGAGAAACGGAGGCTTTTAAAGAAATATTACAGGGCTGGAGAGATAGTTTAGCAGCTAAGATGCTTGCCTGAGAAGCCTAAGAACTCATGTTTGAATTTCCAGGTCCCACATAAACCAGACACAGTGACACAAGCATGTAATACAGCACACGTGCACAAGGGGGCACATGCATCTGGAGTTCATTTGCAGCAGCCGAAGGTCCTTACCCACCCATTCTCTCTCTGCCTCTTTCTCTCTCTCTCTCTAAAATACATTTAAAAACAAAAGAAATATTAGAGTAAAACTGTAAGCATGTGGACTTAAGAGAAACTGAGGCTTTTAAGAAGAGATCAGAGTAAAGCTGCAAACGTGTGGAAAGTAGAATTTAGAACTTGTGCAGGGAGACTTAGGAGGAAACTGCATGGCATCTACCATGTGCTTTTTCCCATGCAGGGGAGTTAAGAGGGTAGGTTAGGCTCAAGGAAAAATGAGAGAACAGATATCAAAGCAAAGACCAGGAGATTCAGAGGAGAAATGAGAAATAAAGGTTACACTCATGGTTACTCTGAGTTTAAAGGAATTATACAGGTAGCTGACCTAGAGTTAGTGAAAGCACCCACGTGGTATATCTGGGGTATTAAGGAAAATATGCGTGTGGTAGATTAGAGACCAGAGGAAAGTCATGCATGTAATCAAAGTGAGACGTTACCCCAAACTATAAAGCAGAGGCATGCAGAAGAGTTCCCTAAGACCAAGAAACACTTTTATGCTCTCCCTGCTCCCACCTAGCCAGGCCAGGTGGGAGGGAAACTAGACTCATGTGTGTCCCTGTGGCAGAGCAGAATATTAGTTTTTTAAAGCAAATATTGCTATATAAAATTGTTTTAAATATTTTAAAATATTTTTCAATATTACTTGCTTTTTGAGAAATTTTATAATTGTATCCATTTAAAAACAGTTTTGAGGGCTGGAGGGATGGCTTAGCAGTTAAGGCACTTGTCTGCATATTGTAATGACCTGAGTTCAATTCTCCAATACCCACATAAAGTGAGATGCACAAAATGGCACATATGACTAGTTTGTTTGCAGTGGTTAGAGACTCTGGTGTGCCCATTCTCTCTAAAATTAAAAATAAAATTTAAATAAATAGAATAAAAACAATTTTTTGGAGAAGAGTCAGAAAGAATGGCAAAGAAGGGAAACCAGGAAATTTCCTAGTGGTGTTTCTCTTGTGAATGGGTATGTAGCACAGGTTAAAGCTGCCACATCATGTGGTGGAAGCCTGAATCATTTAGTGTGGCTTGATCAGTGCTGGTGCTCAGCACCTAACTGGCTCACATTAGCTTTTCTTGAAACTGGAGAAAAGGGGTGCTGCCTAGCCTATCTTAAGTTTGCTTAGGGAGTGGAACTGGGGTAATTTTTGTCACAAAGAGTCTCAGCTCCTGTCTTAGGAAAAACTCAGGCCCAAAGAAGCAGGAGATAGTAGCTATTTCTGCTCGAGAGAGATTTCAATTTCTTTAAACTTGAATCAGGTGGTTTATTTACTTATTTATTTTTGCATTGAGTATTGAGATCTGGACCTCACATATTAGGCAAGTGCTGTACCACTAAGCCACATCCTCTTTTAGATTTGAATTTTGAGACAGGGTCTCACTAAATTGCCCAGGGATAGACTTAAACTTGATATCCTCCTACCTCAGTCTCCTGAGTAGCTGGGACAGAATGCATGGGCCACTATGCCCAACTTTATGTTACTCTGATTATTCCTGTAGGTAGGAGCAAACCTTACATAATTTAGACTTTAAGAATCTGGATAGCCTTTTCCAATTCAATTCACTTAACAATGAAATCTCACAAGTTCTGCCAGTAGCAAATACTTAGTCTATCTGAAAGCACTACAGAGGTCTTCATGGCACAGGCATCCAGCATCATCACTGGACAATGACAAGAAAGCAAGCTACTGTTCTCAGTATAACACAGGGAACTTCTTCAGAAGGAAAAGGACGTCCTCTGGGTGAATCATTACAGCTTTCAGAGTACCCTGCCATTTGTGCCCCAGAAGTAATACTTGCAGTAGACTTCAAAGGAATATTGTAAAACTTAATGAGTTTATTTATATCTGCTTGAAGTTTCTTTGATGAAATTAATATATCACAAGTCATCATAATTCAAAGATCAAGGGTGTTTCATTTCTTCCCTTAAAACATTTTTTAAAAATATTTATTTATTTATTAGAGCCAGGCATGGTGGCACATGCCTTTAACCCCAGCACTTGGACGCAGAGGTAGGAGAATTGCCATGAGTTTGAGGCTACCCTGAGACTACATAGTGAATTCCAGGTCAGTGAGACCCTACCTCAAAAAACAAACAAAAAATTTATTTGAGAGAGAGAGAATGGGCATGCCAGGGTCTCTAATCACTGCAAACCAATTCCAGACACATGCACCACCATGTGCATCTGGCTTAACATAGGCTTTGGAGAGTCAAACCTGGGTCCTTCAGCTTTGCAGGCAAGTGCCTCAACTGCTAAGCCATTTCCCCAGCCCATGAAACCCTTTCTAAAAATTTTTTTATTTATTTGGGAGACAGAGAGAGATAGGCAGACAGACAGAGAATAGGCATGCTATGGCCTTTAGCACTGCAAATGAACCCCATATGCATGTGCCCCCTGTGTATCTGGCTTTACATGGGTCCTGGGGAATTGAACCTGGGTCTTTAGGTTTTGCAGGCAAGTGCCTTAACTGCTAAACCATCTCTCCAAACTTCTAACATTCAAAATAAAACTGGAATGTTCAATTTCACAGCTCAAGAAACCAAGGTACTCGGTTGACCAATTCAGTTAAGTCAAGTAAACTGAGACTATTGAATTCCAGGTCAGCCTGGGCTAGAGTGAGACCCTACCTTGAAAGACAAAAAAAAAAAAAAAAAAAAATAATAATAATATATATATATATATATATATATATATATTATAGTGCCCAATTATATGGAGACAACTACCAAAATAACAGATTTCTTTTTTCTTTATTTTTGGTTTTTCGAGGCAGGGTCTCGCTCTAGTCCAGGCTGACCTGGAATTCACTATGTAGTCTCAGGGTGGCCTCGAACTCACGGTAATCCTCCTACCTCTGCCTCCCAAGTGCTGGGATTAAAGGCGGGCGCCACCACGCCCAGCTAGATTTCTTTATTTATGAATTTCAGCAGTCACAAATAAATGTGAAAAAATTTATACTTCAATTTGCAAATTAAAATAAATTGCATAAATATATAAATAAATAAAATACTGCATAAATAACCACACTTGGGATTTTAATTGAGGCTTAAGTTTTTGTGAACTTTTTCATTCTGACTAATGATGGCTGGAGAGATGGCTCAGTAGTTAAAGGCATTTGCTTTCATTATGACTAATGATATATATTCAGCTTCATGGATAATAAAAAGATTTCAAAAAGTTTGAAAATATCAATGAGTTATATGCATTCATATCTATTGTTATTATCATGCCAAAGTGCTATCTGTGAATATTTTAAATCTATTCATCCATATTACACATAGACCACAAAAAAATACAGTTGAAAGGAAATACCAGAGGCCATAAGTTTATATGGATAAAGGTCCCAAACAGGAAATAAGGCACAGGAAATTCATATCTGCTTCCCAGGACATAAAGAATTAGAGGCCAGAAACAAAACACCAGATTGTCTTTCCTTTGTAGGAAACATACAGATCAGGCATGGAAACCAATATGTTATCAAAGACAGCAGCAGTAAATTGTAGTATGTGGTGGTAAAGGTCTTACTGTGAATAGAGTATGGATGGGGTCATCTTAAGACAGCAGCAGTAAATTGTATGTGGTGGTAAAGGTCTTACAGTGAATAGAGAATGGATGGGGTCATCTTAAGCTCTGCCAACATTCTACTTTCATAACTAAGGAGGAAAGCCATCCTTCCAATATTCTCAGAATCTTCTCAAATTTCTAAGATCACAAATCTATAGAATTATGGGTAAAGAACAGGATCAGGAAATCCACAGGAAAAACAATTATGTTCATCAAAAAGTAAATCAGCGGGGCATAGTGGCGCATGCCTTTAATCCTAGCACTCGGATCGCCATGAGTTCGAGGCCACCCTGAGACTACATAGTGAATTCCAGGTAAGCCTGGGTTAGAGCGAAACCCTACCTCAACCCCCCCCCCCAAAAGTAAATCAAACCAACTTTGAAAAGTAACATTTCACCCAAAAGTAAAACTCTTTGCTAAGTCAGCATTGGTCAACAAGGATAGGCAAGCACTTGCTACAAACAGTTACCAATAAAAGCCAACAATTTCATTTTTGTCTGCACCTTGAGTCCAAGATCACTTTTAGTTACATAAGACCGTGAACACATTTTCACCAACTTTATTTCTAGACTGCTTCCAAGGTCTCCATAAGCTTAATGATAGTCTTAGATGGCAGACCAAGCCCGGGGGAATTACAGAAGAAATTATTTCTCTGGACAAATGAAAGTCCATTTTAGAAAAAGCTAGAAACTGTAGGAGTAGGAAGTCAGCCTAGAGATTATAGAAAAAGGATGCCAAAACAGTAAAATGGAATAAGTCAACACAATGCTAAGCTTTTTATATTTCTACTTCCTCTGCACTGTTAAGTATGTTGCTCCACTTGATCCTGTAACTTTACAAGGCAAGTGCCTTTATTTCCATTTTATAGAGAAGTAACCTGAGACTCAAGGGTTGTTGAAATTCACATTGCTGGGGATTCATACCTCCATCATTATAATCTCTATGCCAAACACTACAAACTACCCTCAACTCAGAGATAATGTGCAGGCCCTTTCTTTTTGGTCCTAGTAGTACAGATGCCAAGGAAGCTAGGTCAATATTAACTCCTGGAATGCACAAACTGTGATCTGACTTTGGCCACATCCAACCCATCATGTAACTAGAATCCTACTATTTCCTGGTGCTATCAGCCATAAGCTGCTCTTTACTTCCTAAACTACAAGGCACCTATTGCAATGCAGGAAGCAGACTGGGGAGGGTAAGAACACAGTTCAATCTTCTGAAACAACAGTAATATTTTAATGATTATGATAACTAATATCCAAACATAAGAAGACAGGACGTAAGATTAACCACTGGAATAATTCCAGCCATTTAAAATAGATATCAGACATTAGATGCAGACTATCAGTTAATAAGCATCCTCTTTTGTTCCCTTTAAATATATGGGATTGGGGAGGGGGTGTCTGCCAGCTAAGGATTGATCTCTTCATTTCGGACTCATTGCAAAGTTACAGCTCCAACTCTTGACCATTATTTACTAGGAAGAATCTCAGGAAAAAGGGGGAGGGGTCAAGAGTGACAGAACAAAGGAAGGAGGTACTGGGCTCTTTCAGTAATAAGGCGATAAACAATGCAAATCTGAGCCATAGCAATATTCAATTAAAAAAATTTTTTTTGAAAGAGAGAGAGAGAGAGGGAGAGAGAGACTTGTGCACCAGCCACTGCATACAAACTAAACTCCAGATGCATGCATCATTTTGTGCATCTGGCTTTATGCAGATACTGGGAAATCTACCCCCCACCCCGCATTTTGGTTTTTTGAAACAGTCGCACACTAGCCCAGGTAGCATGGAATACACTGTGATCTTCCTTATCCCCCCCGAGAGTGAGATTAAAGGTTTGTGAGCCGCCATGCCCAGAACAGCATGTAATTTAAATATAAGAAATGAAAACACAGGGCAGGAGAGACGGCTCAGCAGTTAAAGGTACTTGCTTGTAAAACCTGCTGGCCTGGGTTCGATTTGCAAAGTGGGATATGCACCTGGAGTTTGGTTACAGTAGCAAGAGGCCCTGGTGTGACTGCCCTTCCTCCTTGCAAATAAACACACAAAATACATAAAAATATTTCCAAACAAATGAAAAGTCCATTGTAAACAGCCCAAGATACTATAAAAAATAAAGTCCCTTCCTTTATATTGTGGGAATAGAAAATTACAGCAACTTAGGATAACAATGGCAAACACTATATGGTGGCCCAAATCAGCACCCCCCTCCGGGAAACAGGGTCTTGCCATGTTGTCCAGTCATGAACAAGTGATTGGGATTGTGTCTGCCACCACACCTGGCTCAAAATTTTTATTAGTCAACTATACTCCTCAGTGTACATAAAGCCAGACGCAAAAGTGATGCAAGCATGCAATGTTGCACATGTGCACAAGGGGCACACGCGTCTGGAATTTGTTCACAGCACCTAAAAAGGCCCTGGCAAGCCCACACTCTCTCTCTCTCTCTGCCTCTTCCTCTCTCTCTCTCAAATTAAAAAAAAAAAAAAAAAAAAAAAAAAAAAAAAAGGGAAATACGGGGCTGGAGAGATGGCTTAGCGGTTAAGGCGCCTGCCTCCTAAGCCTAAGAATGCTGGTTCCAAGCTCCAGTGGTTCCAATCTCCAGGTCCCACGTTTAGCCAGATGCAAAGTTAGGCAAGGGCGCAATGCCACACTTGACCACAAGGGGGCGCACATGTCTGGATTTCATTAGCAGCAGCTGAGAGGCTGCTGGCGCGCCCATGTGTCTGTCTTCCTCTCCCTCTCTCTCTGTGTCTCTCTCTAAAAAAAAAGGGGGGTGGAGAATACAATCAGGAAGTACACAATACTGTGCTAATAATTCAGCTGAAGGTACACAGAATGAGATTGGGAAGGTGGCTGGAGCTAATTGGAATGCTACATTAAGCAGTACCCACTTAACATACAGGCAATGGGAAGTCCTTGCTACATCTGTGTTTTATTTACATTCAGCCTGGTTCTACAAGAAATCTAAAATATCTTACAAAAAGTTATTTGAGGTCATTAGCTCATAGGAAGTCCTAAGAAGATTGGGGCTGACAATGATACCACCTAGGGACTGACTGCATTTGGTTTTAGCTTTGTAAGTGATGAGAACACAAAGGAGTTTTTAGAAAGAACTCTGGTGGCATGGCCTACTGGGAATGTTCTTGACACAGCAACCACACTGGACACCAGCTCTCCAGTGGGAGTCAGAGGTAAAGATTGTTAATTTTTCTATATGCTACTTTGAAATAGGTCTTAACTTAGTAGTGTAATAACATGGATAATATAAAAACTGTATTATCAATTCAACCTCAACACCAAATTCAATCTTCCCATTGCAAAATGAGTAAGAGAAAAAAAAAAAACACTTCAATTTCTCTACCTGTTCCCCCCCCCCTTTTTGTTTGGTTTTTAGAGACAGGGTCTCACTTTAGCTCAGGCTGATGTCTGGAATTCACCATGGAGTCTCAGGGTGGCCTTGAACTCACGGCAATCCTCCTACTTCTGCCTCCAGAGTGCTGGGATTAAAGGTGTGCGCCACCATGCTCGGCCTTACCTGTCCCCTTTTCAATGAAGGCACCAGCAAGCAATGAATTCCAGGCAGTTATTAAGAAGCATCAAAAGATAATAATGCGGGGCTGGAGAGATGGCTTAGAGATTGAGGCGCTTGCCTGTAAAGCCAAAGGACCCAGGTTCAATTCCCCAGGACCCACTTAAGCCAGATGCCAAGGGGGTGCATACATCTGGAGTTCATTTGTAGTGGCTGGAGGCCCTGGTGTGCCCATTCTCTCTCCCTCTCTCTGCCTATTTCTGTATCTCTCTATCAAATAAATAAATAAAAATTTTAAAAAGTTTGTAAAAAAAGTTAACAATGCATTCTACATTAGGTAATAAATAAGGTTCTATAAGGTTCTATTTGAAGCTTACTTCAAATATAATTGGCCTAATGAATAAGCAAAGGCTTTCATACTTCATCAGCTGCACAGATTTTGGAGTTCGTCAAGCTAACTCTATGCACTCAAATAGAAAGTATTCTAACAATAGAAGAATTTGGCACCTTTAAGATATAGTTTCTCAACTTCAGTTCCATTAGTTTTTTGAGATACACGTTCTAGGGACCTTCTCTTACAGGGTATTAAGCACCTTCCCAGACCTCTACACACTACATACTAGTAGCATCATTTCAAGTTGTTCGGTTGAAAAGTTACTGATCTAGAACAATGGTTTTCAATCACAATGCTACATCAAAAATCACCTTCAGAAATTTATTTAGAAGGTTAAAATAGTAACCAGGTCCTTTATTTAAATCTGACTTAGTGCATTAGTTGCTTCTCTTGCTGTGACCAAGTATCTGATCAAAAGAAACTTGAGGGGCGGGGGAAACTTAAGGGAGGAAGGGTTTATTTTGGTTCACAGTTCAGAGGACATCAATCAGGGTGAGAAAGACAGGGCAGCAGGAGCAACTTGGTCAGTGGAGAATGCTAAATCAACTGGTTTTCTCATTTCCCCCTTGTTACTCAGTTCTGGCCCCCAGCCCATGGGATAGTGCAACCTAAATTCAAGGTGGGTCTTTCCTCCTCAGCAAAAACTCTTTGCAAACATTCTCACAGATATTCCCAGAGGCATAACTAGGTGCTTCTAAATCTAGTCACGTTGACAATGATGGTTAACCATCATACTCACCAGAGCCATTTTTAAATGTCTGGTTAACAACTACTGTGCCCAAAAGTACTCTCCATATATACTTCCTGCTAGCAGAAAACCGGAACGAATGGATTTTGGTGCTAATTCACTTAGTTCTATGAAGCATTATTTTATCAAATAAACAATGAGTTTTCTAGTCATATAGATCGGATTCACACTTACTTGCTAGAAGCAGACAGGAAAGCGCAACTAAATGCAGTTGCTGGATAGAGATGTCATAGCGATCCATAAACAGGTCCAGCAAATAGACGGCAAGATGTCGAGCAGAAGGGCAGAGTGTGAAGCGATTGCTCACAATGGCAATCAAGTCAGCAAAATATCGCCTGAGACTCAGTTGAGGGGACTGGCCTTTGTAAGAGGGCAACTTCAGCTCCTAAACCAAGTAGAACAACATTTAATCTATAGAAATATCCACATAATGCAAACACAACATTGTTTTACCAACTTTATCCAACAAATAAGTTTTTTTTTTGGGGGGGGGGTTGTTTTGTTTTTCAAAGTAGGGTCTCACTCTGGTTCAGGCTGACCTGGAATTCACTATGTAGTCTCAGGGTGGCCTCAAACTCATGGCGATCCTCCTACCTCTGCTTCCTGAGTGCTGGGATTAAAGGCGTGTACCACCACACCCAGCTTTTTTTTTTTTTTTTAATTGCTTTATTTATTTAAGAGAGACAGTGAGTATGGGTGTGCCAGGACCTCTTGCCACTACAAATGAACTCCAGACACATGCACCAGTTTGTGCATCTGGCTTATGTGGGTCCTGGGGAATCAAACTCAGGCCATCAGGGTTTGCAAGCAAGTGCCTTTAACTGCTGGGCCATCTCCCCAGCCCCAAAATAACTTATTGAAAAGAACACAGAAATTAAAAAGTTGATAGGGAAGAGAATGTGTAGGAATGAAGGAAGGAAGGGAGAGAGAAGACAGACAGATATCCAATTGTATTCCCCTCCAGGAAGCTCAAAGCTTTTGTTTAGAAATTAACAGGTAGTATATTCTTGGCCTGATCACACAGTATTATACTTGCAGGCTGGAAGAGACCAGTACGCACTCCTCCATTAGCATCTTTAATCTTTTTCTTCATGTGTCTGTGTATGTCCACATGTTTGTGGGAACACATGGGTGTGGGGAAATAACATGTTGTGTGTACATCCGTGTGTAGGCCTGAAGATGACATCGGCCAGAAGACAACCTTGGATGTCATCTTCAGGCCTGTCATCCACATCTTTTTTTTAAACAGAGTTTCACATTGGCTTGGAGCTCACCAATTAGGCTAGTCTGGCAGGCCAGCAAACACTAAGGATACACTTATTTCTGCCTCCCCAGCAGGACTACAGGTGTGCACCACCATGCCTGGCATTTACATGAATACTGGGATTCAAACTCAGGTTCTCATGCTTACGAGATCAGCACTTTCTAATTCAACTATCTCTTTAGCTTAAGTGTCTTATAATCTTTACTCCCTTTATCAGTTTGAAGATATTTCTATTGCCATCATTCTTTCATACACCTAAAAATTTTATCATGAGTATTCAATCTCATATCTAAATCATACAATTCAAACTCTATACTATTAAGATTTCTGGGATTGGGAATATAGTCCAGTGGTATAGCATTTTCCTAGCATGTGCACGGCCCCGAGTTCAATTTGTAGTATGGGGGTGGGGGAGGAAGGGAAGGAATGGAAGAGAGAAGGAATAAGAGGGAGAGACATTTCAAGAAGATAGAGACAGACAGCTTCAAATTCATCTTGTAAGATCAGTATAATATTAAGACTAAATCCCAAAGGTATTATATCACAACAGAAAAAAAAACACAGATATGATACCAAAAACACACAGAAATAAAGAAAAAAAAAAGACTCAATGAAAAACAAACTTTGGGGGAAGGGAAAGGGAGAATAATTTGGGGGTGAATGAGGAAAGTAAAATAATATATCTACAAAATGTGTTTTTCATGGTAACTAATAAACAGACTTTGAAGGGCACAATCAATAAATGAAAAAGGCAGCTCACAGAATAAAAGATAATATTTGCACACCATCTATCTAAGGGTTAATAACCAAATTATCATCATCACTATTATTTTTGGTTTTTCAAAGTAGGGTCTCACTTTAGCCCAGGCTGACCTAGAATTCACTATGTAGTCTCAGGCTGGCCTCAAACACACAGCGATCCTCCTACCTCAGCCTTCCAAGTGCTGGTATTAAGCAACCATTCCTGGCAAATTATCATTTTTAAGTTTTTTTTTTTTTTTTTTTTTGCAGTGCTACAAACCAAACCCAGAGTCTTGCATAAGTTAGGTAAACACTCTACTATTTATTTGCATTTTCAACCCTTCATAAATTATATAAAGAATTTATTTCTACAACTGAAAAACAATAAAACCTGAATGGGCAAAGAACTTGAATAGACCCCCCCACACACCCAAGAATACACATAAATAGTCAACAAGATGTTCAACATCACCATCAAGGCAAGGTAAATCAAAACCAATATAAAATACCACTTCATAGTTGTTTGGATTGCTATTAACAAAACAAAACATCCCCTGCCTTCCCTCTCAAAAAAATTCAGAAAATAACAAATGTTGCTGGGCATGGTGGCACATGCCTTTAATCCCAGCACTTGGGAGGCAGAGGTAGGAGGATCTCCATGAGTTCAAGGCCACCTTGAGACTACATAGTGAATTCCAGGTCAGCATGGGCTAGAGTGAGACCTTACCTCAAAAAACTAAAACAAAACAAAACAACAAAAAGAAAAAGAATATAACAAGTGTTGGCAGGGAATGTGGAAAAATGAGGATGTGGAACCCTTATAGCGGTACATTGGTGATGAAATGAGGCAACTGCTATGGACAACGATATGGCAATTCCTCAAAAACTTAAAATACAGAATTTGTGACATGATCCAACAATTCCACTTTTAAGTATTTGATGGACTTAATACATAGAAATACAGAGACATTTTTCTTGGATAGGAGAATGTATATGATAATAAGAGCATTTTGATGTTTCTAAGACAAAAAACTTTGTTAAAGAACTCTCGCAAATCAGTAAAAATAAAATAAAAAGCAAAATATGAATAGGTATTTCATAGGAAAAGAAAACAATAGGGCCCAAAACAGAAAAAGATGCCTGATTCAAATTTAAAGAAGTAAATGGTTTTCAGTCACCAGAGTAGACTTTATCAATTTTTGCTTATGTTTTAGAAAGGGAAAAAGGGAAGTAATAACTCACACATATTATTGATCAGATTAAGAATTGATACAGGGGCTGGAGAGATGGCTTAGTGGTTAAGGCGCCTGCCTGCTAAGCCTAAGAACCGGGTTCCAATCTCCAGGTCCCACGTTTGGCCAGATGCAAAGTAACGCAAGGGCGCGCATGCATCTGGATTTCGTTTACAGCAGCTGAGAGACTGCTGGCACGCCCATCTCTATCTGTCTCCCTCTGTGTCTCTCTCCAAAAATAAATAAAATAATTTAAAAAAAAAAAGAATTGATACAGTATTTTCCCCCTCTCTGTGTATGTGTATGCAGATGTATGCCCATGTGTGAGTGGAGGCCAGAGGAGAATCCAGGTGTCCTTCTCTTATTACTCATCCATGTATTTCTTTGAGATGAGGTCTCTCCCTCAACTCAGATCTGTTGTCTGTCAGTAAGGCCAAGCAATTTTCTGGTCTTTGCTCCCCACTGGGGCTACAGATGTGCATAGCCATGCCCAGCTTTGCACGTGGGTTCTGGAGGTCTCTGTCCTGAAAGGCCTCCATGCTTATGTGACAAGTGTTCTTTCTTTTTTCTTTTTATTTATTTGTAAGAAGGGCGATAGGGACAGAGGGAGGGAGGGAAAGAAGAGAGAGAGAAAGGGAGAGATAGAGGGAAAAAGGGAAGAGAGAATGAGAGAGAGAAAGAGAATGAACAGGTATAGGGCCTCCTGACACATGAGCCACCATGTACATCTGGCTTTACATAGATAGTGGGGAATATAACCTGGGCCAACTCAGGCCAGCAATCTTTAACCCTGAACTATCTCTCCAGATAATCTTTCTTAATGCAGACACCCAATAACCAATCCTAGGCCCAGGAATTTACTTTGTGTGTAAGGGAGTTCTTTGCAGCTCTGTCACAGTAAAAGAACAGAATAAAAAAGCTATACTGCCTGCCAACTTGAATGGATTTTTGGAATATTATACTGAATTAATAAAGTTAATTATCCCACAAAGTCACATACATTTATATAACTTTTTTGGGGAGGGAGAGGTGGTTTTCAAGGTAGGGTCTCACTCTAGCTGACCTGGAATTTACTATGTAGTCTCAGGCTGTCCATGAACTCATGGTGAGCCTCCTACCTCTGCCTCCAGAGCGCTGGGATTAAAGGAGTGCGCCACCATACCTGGCTATATAACATTTTTGAACTGACAAAACTAAAGAATGGAGACCAGATTAGTGGTTGCCAGGGGTTAAGGGAACACATGAGAGTAAGGAGGAAGATGGTATGGCTTTTTATAAAAGGGCAACACAGAAGATATTTGTGATGGGAAATGTTCTGTATCTTCACTGTGTCAACAAAATATGTGTTGTGACAGTGTTTACAGTTTTTAGAGATATTAACATTGGAAGAACTAAATAAAGAGAACTCCTTTGTACCACTTTTTATAATTACATGTAAAACTATCAGAGTTTCAAAATGCTTAACTTAAAAAGAAGAAAAGCTTGCTGTTTATCAATAGGGAACTGGATAAATAACTTATGGGTAACATCAGTTCAATGTGACATTTAAAATAAATGTCAGTACTTGTGTGTTGTGGCATATGCTAACTATATGGCAGGCTGAGACAGGTTCTCAAGTTTGAAGCCAGACTGGGGTACATACTGAGACTATCGTAAACAATATATCAAAGGTGGTAGATCTAGATGTGTTGATATGGGGAAATCTGACAAACTGAGGGTGGTGTGACAAGAAGACACAGAACGGTGCATATATATGATGATGTCTATATCAAGAACAAATGTTATGTGGGCCAATATTCAGATCTACTGAGCATCTTTCCAGGAGAAAATAAATGTAGAGGCCAAGGACTAGTGCTGGTTGAAGGATGATGTTTTAAACTTTTCTACACAATTTCAACTTTTTGTTTCAGTTTTTTTTTTAAGTATTTTATTTATTTACTTATTTGAGAGAGAGAAATAGGGAGAGATAGAGTGTGTGTGGGGGGGAGAATATGGGCATTCTGGGGCCTCCAGCCACTGCAAACGAACTCTAGATGCCTGTGCCCCCTTGTGCACCTGGCTTACATGGGTTCTGGAGAATCAAACTGGAATCCTTTGGCTTTGCAGGCAAATGTCTTAACCACTAAGCCATCTCTCCAGCCCCTTGTTTCAGTTTTTAATCATGTGTATGTATTACCTTAAGTGTTTGAAAGTATACTAATGGGTTGCTTAACAGACTAAATGGGTACAAACACTACTAAGAAACAAGTACTTCAAATAAAAGGAATATGTTGGTTCTTTATATAGCTCCTAGGAGTCACCTTCACTATTTCTATAGATCTTTACAATATTTTTATAGATCTTTAGAACAGAATAAATGAGCTGCAACTCTGCCCTTCTTTGCTGCCATCATGTGACATTTGCCTACCATTTCCCATGTAGCAGGCACTATGCTAGTTCCAGGAGTAGACACTGGAAAGTGTCTCAAGTCTCTTTCTAGCAGGTTAATCAAAATGCAGAGGTCATTACAATACAATACTAAAATGACAGGGTATTTGAAACACTGAGGAAGAAGACACAGCTTAGCTCAGGGGTGGGGATTTGGGAAAAAATAGAGCCAAAGTAGGCTTTCTAGAAAAAGAGGCCTAAACATTATCTCAAAAGATGCAATTGGCGGGGGTGGGGGGGTGGAGAGATAGCTTAGTGGTTAAGGCATTTGCCTGCGAAGCCTAAGAACCCAGGTTTGATTCTCCCGTACCCACATAAAGCCAGATGCACAAGGTGGCGCAGGTGTCTGGAATTTGTTTGCAGTTGCTAGAGGCCCTGGCGTTCCCATTCTCTCTCTGTCTCTGCCTGTCTATATCTCACAAATAAATAATAAACAAACAACAACATATATATATATATGACTCAGTAGGAAACAGCCCTGGAAAACAGTGGTGGGCTTCATATCTAAGGATGTTAGGTATTAACCTGTCTTTAGGTAAAAACAAAGGCTAGAACTCCAAGAGGCAATAATAGCTTATTGGTTAAGGCTCTTACCTACAAAACCTAAGGACCATGTTTGATTCCCCAGTACCCATGCAAGCCACATGCACAAGATGGTGCACACAACTGGAGTTTGTTTGCAGTGGCTAGAGGCCCTGGCACACCCAATTTCTATCTTCCTCTTTCTCTCTCTCAAATAAAGAAAACAAAATAAAAAGATTTGCCATCTATCCTCAATGCTTTGTTCCCATTTGCTTCTCAGGAATCCACAGAACCAAAGCACCGAGAAGCAAACCATTTCAAATGCCATCCCCTTCCCAGAATGGGCTGACTCTGCAGTAAGGACGGAGATAAAGACCTATAAGGAATACTCAGCAGTGTAAGGTACAGTTCTGTGGGATATTTTATGTTTCTCACAAAAATACAATTGTTCCCATTTGTTATTACGGCTCCTAAAGTACTTTCCCCAAGACTGTAACACTGGTGAATGTAGCTGAATGTTGAGAAGGAAAGAAGAGTCACACTTTTAAGGGGATAGCTGCTTTGGTGGTCTTTTTGAGTAGTAAACTATAGTTTACAAAAACAATATAGTTGGCATTCAACTGCATTTTCACTCTGTCCTAGTAGATACAATGCTGGTTACATTGATTATGTCTTCAACCTTGGTGGGTGGGTTTAAACATAGAAGATCTTTCACAGCATCCTAATGGCAATTGCCCAAGGAAGACCAAAACTCAAAAGGCTCTGACTTATAAAACAGATTGGGCTCTGTGGATGTTAAGGGTCATTCTTGTATCTTTCAATTACTTCTGTACCACCCAAATAGCACCCTGAACATAGTAAGTTTTCAACATGTTGAATACATAGATGACTGACTCAATCATCAATCAATAGCCTGAGATTAGCATGCCTTTCTTATAGAATGGCTTATATAACTTGAGTCCAGTGCACTAAAAATAGTGGTCTCTCTAGTTCTACAAGTTCAGGTTGTACTAATTAATGCAAATTCTTTATAAAGTGTGGCCACTGTTTAAATCAGGACCATGATCTACAGTGTTAATGATCAGCATAACGACAACCCAGGGCAGTATGGCACAGGTGGCCCAAGACAAGCTTCAGTGACATTCCTCTACATCCTGTGCTATCCTTTCCTTTTGAATTCATAAGCACCTTGAGTGCAGGGAGGGCTGTCTTACTCCTTAGATCGTCCAGAGATTAATACACAAAAGCAAAAGCATTTAACAATTTAAAAAAAAATCTACTTCTAAGCTCACCTGCACAATTAATACAGATAACTAGTCAGGACTAAAATGATCTATACATAGAGTACAAGAGCTGAAAAACTATGAGGAACTCTAAGAACAAAACTTAAATTGCATGACCCATTTAAAAACATATGTATCATTGACATTAGTAATTAATTCTGCTACATACTAGAGAGAGAAAAAGGCTGAAACTTAGAAGACTCCAAACTGAAAGGTGCCCTCTTCACAAAAGAAAAAAATAAACAAAAACAACAAGTGTATTGACAATTTTCAAAGTGGAAATCTCCAAATATTCCCCTCACACTCTAGAACACCATTCCATAGTTGGAACTGTTATGTGGTAATCTCTCTTAGGGTGCTGAGGTGTAGCCATGGAAAGAGACTAAACATGAGAATTAGTTAAACAGCATTTATAAATCTAGAAAGAAGGGTGCAATTTTAACAACTTAAGTTAGAATTCAATTTTGCAATGGAATTAATCTGGTCAGAAACACAAGTTGATTACCATCCTGGGGGCTTTAAGCACTATGAAACAGCATCTTCTTTATTAGAGAGTCAGCTGTGGGCTTCTTTCTCAGTTCTCTACACTTAATGATTGTTCTTTTCTTATCCAAGGTGAAACTCAGTTAAGCTAGAGATCATTCTGGATCTTGCCTCTCTTCTGATTATCAAAGAAGCAAAGCCACCCATTAATCTGCCTATGATGTGAAGTAAACTTGTTACTTAAGAGCAATAAAGATTTTGTGCTAAAAATAAGTCAATTTTTTTTTGTTGTTGTTTTTTCCAAGATAGGGTCTCACACTAGCCCAGGCTGACCTGGCAGTCACTGGGTAGTCCCAGGCTGGCCTTGAACTCACAGTGATCCTCCTACATCTGCCTCCAGAATGCTTGGGATTAAAGGCCTGTGCCTCCGCACCCAGCTTAAAAAAAAAAAAAAAAAAAAAAAAAAAAAAAAAAAGGAGTATTTTTTTTCCAATGCCTATACTAGGTTTACTTCCTATCTTGGGTATTAACAAGTACCTAACTCCTTTTACCGTAAGGCTTTTTGAACAACCCTAAATCTTAAGGGGCCTACTAGATGCCAAACAGTGTTCTAATCCCATCTATAGTACCAACTTATTTAAGTTTAACCATCACCCACTTAAGATACATTCTATTATTATTATTCCTCACTTTACAAACAAACAGAAAATTAAGTTGCCTTAGGTATCGCAGGTTAGTGGGAAAGCTGGGGAGTTAAGCTACACACAAATGCGACTTAGTAACAGCTGCATGCAGCAGCAACTAGCACACAAAAAGGGTTGTTCTGCCCAATATAAATTCAGCACACAGATATTTTAAACACAAGGTCAGTTCCATAGCCTACCGGAAACAAAAACATCACAATATCCCTTCCACCCTTCCTCACGTCCCGCTCCCCTCCTTTAAGTTGCAGGTTCTTCAGATGCAGCAGCCCAGGGAAGGAACACGCTAATTAACCTTGACAAATAAGCAAACTCGCCTTTTCTGGCCTGAAAGGTAGCGAGTAGAGAACCTGCCTGGCCTTTCCAGGGAGCCGAGCCCCCAGGGTTACCTTGTACCGAAGCGCCTGGTGGATGTCTGCAGCCAGCTGTCCTCGCCACCACTGCCCCTCCAGCTCCATGGGACCCCGGCAGCGCGCTCGGCCGGCTCGACGCGGCCACTCCAGTCTGAAAGACACGCCCCAGACGCGGTCACGGCCAGCACCTTCCCCACGACCCTCCGCGGCGGCGGTGACCTCACATCACCCCCGCGGATGCTCCTCTTCACCTGACCCGACCCCGATCCGCTCCCTGACGCCGCGCCACCGACCTCGGGGCAGGAGCTGGCTCGTGTTGCAAACTGCTACCTTAGATCTAGAGGCAGAGCAAGAAGGGATCGGCTCTGGCCCCCGAGATGCCAACCAGCGGACCTAAGCGAAACGCTGGGGAGCAGCAGAAGCGGAGGCGGGTGGGGGGAGAGCCGGCTTCGGGCTCCCAGAGTCCTGGGTTCGAACGCTGCCGCCCACGCCGCGCCGCGCCGCGGGAGACCTGACACCAGCGCCAGCGAAAAGCGCCCACCGAGGGGCTCTGCCCGGGGAACGTCCGCCCAGCACGGCCCGGCGCGCTCCTCCCCGGGCTCTCAGGACCGCGCGGCCCCGGCAAGGCGAACAAAAGGCCGGGCGGGCGCTGCTCCGGTCGTCGCCCCGGCGTTCGCGGTCGGCAGCGGGCGCCCGGCCCAGGCCACGGAGGCTGCACAGGGGTTCCCTTACCCGGAACCGCGGCCCTCACAGCCCCAGCCCGGCCGGCGTGCGGGGAGAGCCGGCACCGCTCATGCTGCGGACGGTCGGCCGCGAAGCTCGGGCCTCACCTCCCGCCCAGCGCCGGGCCGCTCGCGCCGCCCATTGTTAAAAGGACCGGCGGGCGGCTCGCCGTACAAAGCCAGCTCCGGGGCACATGCGGCCCCGCGCGGCCAATCGCGTCTCGCGATACAGCGACGTCGCCCCGGGCCGTCCAATCGGAGGCCGGGCCGAGCCCAGGTGCAGCGCCCAGCTGCTGCTGGCGGCTCGGCGGCGCCCGCTGGGGCCGGGACCGGGGTCGGGGGTCCCTGGCGGTCTGGCGCTTCGGCTTCAGCCCCGGGAACTCGTCACCACCCGCGGAGGAGTCGGCCCCAGGTCCGCGGAGGTCTGGAGAGAGCGCCGCCGGAATGAGAGCGCCGATCACACCAGCCAATGTGCTCGGGCCACTCACCTGCCGAGAACCTTCGGTGGCTCCCGGGTTCTGGTCCACGAAAGTTCCGACGCTCTAGCTTGTCCATTAAAACCTACCGCGAGGATTCCGTCCGCTTTATCTCACTTTACAACAACCCCGCGCTTCCTAGGGGCTCCTCGGGGGGTGGAGGAATCGTCAGGCCTTCCAAATGGGCTTTAGCTGTTTGTTTTCACAGCCCCTAAAAGCGCTTTGTCTGTGAAATTCTGCTCAAGTTCCACCTCAAAACCCAGCCCTCTTTCTAGCAACCTAATTAATCTTCTCGTTGCTTTTTCTTTAGAGATTTCCAAGAATGAAGGGAATAAAGGAACTATCTTTAGTAACCCAGCTTGTCAGATCTTTAGTGAATGTGATTGGCCATCTGTGGTGGTAAATCGCTAAACCATAAACTGTAGAAACTCTAGCTTCAATTTAGGCGATGTTGGAGCTGAAGTGTGATTGGCTCATCAACTGTATTTTAAAGTGTTTGGTGATCCACCACAAAGAAGTAGATGGTCGGCTGAGACCACTTTTTCTAAAGAGGCCAGCCTCCTTTGATCGTTGAAAATAAAGTGTGAAACCTTGCTTTGTTGTGTCTAGAAAGAGGCAGGAAAATGAAGCAACTACAAAACAATGACTTAGCATTACTAGAGTTAAGTTTACCAGCGTGGTGTTTTGCCTACATTGGAAGATCCGCAGCAGGCCTGTAGGTCCACCTAGAGACCGTGCTTACTCTTAGGAAAGCTGGGCTTTAGGCACTGATGGCAGGAAAAGGGAAACTTACAAGTGAAAGTTGGTAGAGCTCCGCCTAGACTAGGAGGCTGCCCTGACTTGTATTGGTTGCAGAGTTCCCTCCACAGAGACGAGATGGACACATAGGCTGAAATCTGCATGCGTGTATAATGGCATTTAAATAGTACAGGCCTCCGCAGTTTCCATTCATAACTACTAAGTAGCTTTACGGCCATAATTTAGCTTCCATGTGATCTGAAAGTTCAGGGCTTTCTTAAGAACCTTTTCAGAAAAGTGGGTCACAGACTATAATCATCTGTGTAATCATGTAATAAGCAGGTAGTTTATGGTTTCTACTTTGAAGATGTTCACTGAGAGATTTTTATTCAGAAATCATATACTATTTTCTGGATTTGGCCCATTAGAAGATGCCAATGTTCATTCCTTTGTTAATTTTTATGTTACTTTGTGGATACATTCCTTCTTAAAAATTATGTGAGTGTGGGTGCACACATGGAGGCCAAGAGTACAGTTTTCAGGTTGGTCCTCCCTGTCCAGCTCATCTGAGGCAGGATTTCTTGCTATGGTTCTCTGTCAGCTGCTCTTTGCTACATTTGGGAAACTCTCCTGTCTCCACCTTTCATGTTAGTGACTTTTTTTTCAAGCACAGAGAGAACGAATGAAAATGGGCATGCCAGGGTCTCTTGCCACTGCAGATGAGCTCCAGATGCATGTGCCGTTTTGTGCATCTGATCTTATGTGAGTTCTAGGCAATTGAACTCAGGCCATCAGGCTTTGCAAACAAGTGCCTCTGACCACTGAGCCATATCTCCAGTCCTTAGCTTCTGGCTTTTTTTGGTTATTTTTAAAAATTTATTTTATTGACAACTTCTATACTTACAGACAATAAACCATGATATTTCCCTTCCCTCCCCCATTTTCCCCTTCTCAACTCCCCTCTCCATCATATCCTCCCCCCTTCTTTTGTTATTGTTTTTTGAGGTAGGGTCTCACTCTAGCCCAGGCTGACCTGGAATTCACTATGTAGTCTCAGGCTGGCCTTTAACTCATGGTGATCCTCCTACCTCTGCCTACTGAGTGCTGGGATTAAAGGTGCCATGACACCCAGCTCAGCTTCTGGCTTTTTAAGTGGGGTCTGGGAATTGCTTTTATCCACAGAACCATCTCCCCAGCCTAGTGTTCATTCCTTTTAATAACTGTGTATATATGTGTGTCCCCAATGTGTCTTAGATTATACATTCCTAAAAGGCAAATATCAGGTTTATTATTTCCTTATTTCTTTAGAGTAAGCTGTATATAAGGCATTTACTTAATTCCTAAATGAAATAAAGTCTGTGTTTTCATAGTTTATATTTTACTGGGAAGGGAGAAACAGAATAAATGGGGAAAACCATATCACATGTTAACAATTACTGTGAAGGAAAACAGGAGGAGGCTAGAAAGCAATTCAGTGGGCATTGTTTTTTATAAGGTGGGGCAAGCAAAGGCCTGTGAGGGTAATAAGTGAGCAGATATATATCTGGTGGGTTGGATGTTCTAGACACAGGGAATAGTAAAAATACAACTGTGTCAGGAGAAAAACCATGCTTGGAATGAATTTGAAGAACAATTTAGTCTGTAGGGAACAGGAGATAAGAAAGACATTCAAATCCAGGAAGTGATGGGCAAAGGTATAAAAGGATAGAAATGCAAAGGTTAGGACACCCACATGAAGAGCAGAGAATGGGAACTAAGAGTCCTTGTGACTGCAGCAACAAGGTACATACAGGTGGGATTGGCAAGAGATGAAGTGAGACCAGACTTAAGAGCTTTTGTAACTTGGTGAACTTTAGGCAGAGCAAACTTGCTTTTACTTTTAAAAACATTTGAAGTAAATGTATGCAAAAGACAAACTATACACATAATAGAAGACTGTATAAAGTAACTAGCAAATGTCCCCTTTCCCCTGACTCATTCTTCCCAAAGGCACCACTACTACCATTTTAACTTGTTGTACCCTTCCAGAAATATCCAGGTCTTTATGACAATGCATATATGTAATCCATTTGATTCATTTTTGTGTAAATGGTAGCATAGTACATGCCATATTATATATCTTATTTTTATCATACAATATATTCTGGTGAAAATTCCATAACAGAACATTCAGAATTCTCGACAACCATTCATTAAATTCTCTTGGATGCAAAATGCTGGAAGTCAGAAGCCCTGGGCTCTGGTTCTTGATCTATAAAGACTGTACAGATTTATAACTGATGTACTGTTTTACTCACTACACTTCTGTTCACATCCACCATCAACATCCTTGTCTATAGCACCATTGTCTCCCACTCACACTTGTATGAGCTTATCATGTCATATTGCTACTATGTCTGTCCTCTAGAATATTTAACATCTAGCAGTTGTAGTGGTTATAAAAGGGTAAAACATACCTGTAATGAGCATGATATGGCAGAGTTGAGTATGATGCAGAATGTTAAGGATAGTTTCTATGCTATGTTTTAAAAATAGGGACCAGAATATGTAGATATTTATAATTTGTAATTTAGCAGAAGGTATTCCAAATTAAAATGCTTTGTAATCATTTATTTCTGGAAAACATGGACATGACTGCTATATTTATGTGTCTTAGCCTGGGCCACAGGCTGATGCTGATCTGTAAAGGTGATGTTGGATTACATGAACATGTGACTTGATAGACTGAGTAAAGCTGATTGCTCTTTTTAATATGAGTGGTCCTCATCTCATTAGCTGAAGGCTTGAGTAGAATTAAGACTACCTCCCTCCAGTTAGAGGTCTTTCTTCCTGTCTAACTTCTTTAAGCTGAGATAGGTCTTTTCTGGTCTTTAGAATCACCACTGAAGTAGGCTTTTCTGGAAGGTTGGGTTCTCACTCAACGGTGAATCAGAACAGCCCAGAGAGTTTGCTGGAAATCCTGCAGGTTCTAGAGCTCCACTCTCTCACATTATGATTCAGGAGGTCTTTGGTGGAATCTTCAGTTTTCATTAGCTTCTCCAGAAGATTCTGATGGAGGCAGTATAAGTTCCACAAATTGAGAAGCACTGGTCTTAGGGCAACAGGCCAGACTTGCTATTTCTACATAATAAAACCTAATGTAGACAGTGGTACAAAACAGCCAGACTGTTTGAAAGGTCCTTCTGGAAGGGGTGTCTGGAAGGAAACCACCTAGATTCGTCTTCAAAGATGGAGGGGTAAAGTGGTCACCATAGTTTGGCTTAGTGCTTAGTGAACATATATGGATAGGCAACAAAATCCCAAGGTGCAAAGAAGTTTTGATAGCTTCTGGTCAAAGGGACACTAGTAGAAACTTTTCATTTCTCTTTTTCCACTTCACTGATAGCGGATCAAGGAAGCCAGGCAGACCCACACAGATAATATGCTGTTTGGATATGGGTGGATATATACAGCTAAAGCAAATTCTGTCTGGGGAAATTCAGAAGTGTGAATTTTGGTCTGATATACAGCATCAATAATCGACTGTACATCAGTGTATGGCATCTGGATGGGAAATCCTGTGACCTGGAACAAGGTTAGAACACATAAGTCCATGTTACTGTCATGGAGGTCATCTGTTTGTAAAAATATCACAGAGGGTCGTTGATATGGTAGTCATAAAGGGATAATTTGGGGTGCTGATTCTATTCTAGTGCTGATTCTTTATCTACATGTATAACCCCCAAACATCCCTGTGAAGTAGATTCAGTCATAATCCCCATTCTACAGCATACACAGGTCAGTGTGGCAGCAGAACCTGCACATTTAACATACTTACACAAACTTATACCCTCCAGATAGCAAACTGTCAAGGAAATGACTTGATTATGCAAAAGAGGGACTTAAGCAAGAATTTTGGAGGTATTTATTCAATAGCCAGCTTATAGTTATTAAGTGACTATTATGTGATACTATTGAAGGACTATGGAACATGGCTCTAAGTAAGATTACTTAATAATACACAGATGACAGTCATAGACCTCTTTTCAGTTTTACATTATTTACCTCAGGGAATTTTTCTGATTTTTAAATCTGCTTCCATGTTCTTCCCATTTACTTGAGTAATGCACTGTCCTTTTTAAAACTTACTTAAAATATTTCATAATTATCTATTTTCTGATCTTTTTATCCCATGTCTGTGAGTGGACACAATTTTGTCTTTATTGTTACTGTCATAATTCCAGTGCCCAATACAAGGCCTTGCCCAGAATAAAAACATTAGTATTTTCTAAAAACTAAGTACTGGGTGCAATGGTTTTAACTTATCTACTCCTCACCACAACTTCAAACAGATAACTCTGTTTATGCCTGCTACTCAATGGTTTAGAAAGTATAGCTGGGTTAGGTGACTTGCCCTAGATCAAAGCTACTGAGTGATTAAAATGGGGTTTTTGTTTATTTCTTTTTGCTTTTTGAGATAGGGTCTCACTCTAGCCCAGGCTGACCTGGAATTCACTATGTGGTCTCAGGCTAGCTTCAAACTCATAGCGATCCTCCTATCTTGGCTTTCCAAGTGCTGGGATTAAAGGCATGCTCTTCCACACCTGGCTAAAATAGGATTTGAGCCTAGGCTGCAGGGATCTGGGTTTAATT
This sequence comes from Orientallactaga sibirica, assembly GCA_036365145.1. Taxonomy (NCBI): domain Eukaryota; kingdom Metazoa; phylum Chordata; class Mammalia; order Rodentia; family Dipodidae; genus Orientallactaga; species Orientallactaga sibirica. The sequence continues at coordinate 85,679,066 of JAEOAD010000001.1, read as the reverse complement.
ATTATTGACTATCTATTATTAAGTAGATAATTTTACATAGAACTCCAAGTTTTAAACCTTGACTTATATTTAAGTACATTCTATTTATCTCTTTAACCCCAAATTTCTATTAAAGACAAGGTAAAACAAAAACAACTTCATCTTTCATGAATGAAAGCTGCTTGCAGATTCCCCAGCCTCCCTCAGTAGCTGCAACACTCAAATCCCAACAGATTCTTTATTTCCTTCTGTCAGGGTGTTCTGCTGGGAGGCATCTAGCTTACAGGATGGCAGAGGGAAAGATTCTCATTCTTGTTAGACTGGGGTTTTTAAGAATTCACTGGATCAGTTAATAAAGGAGGGGAAGTAAAAGGATGCTTGGTGCTGGGGATAGGGTAAAAAAAAGAAATGAAGACTGCCAAAATATCAAGTACCTATCCTATTTGTTTATGGACTCACTGAGTGAGATGCCATTTTCCTATATAAGATGTCAATGAGCTAGCATAGGAGGGAAGGTCAGGAGACCAAGCCTGGGCTGGACATAGGGACTGGGAGTCATGTGCATAAGGAAGGTACTGAAGCTTGCCTGGACTCCTCCTGCCCAGAAGCAATGCCACAGAGTCCAATCGATTACTAGAGATCCCTTGTCAGTGTCTCGGTCACAGGGCACGTTCCTTCTGGGCATCTCATTTCAAAGTTTGCAATTCATACAGCATAAAACATACGCTGGTTCTAAGAAAATGTCATGTAATGTGGGTATCAAGTGATCATTACATTTGTAGTCTTTTGATTCTAAAAGTAAATGTGTTTCAATGCCCAAACACCTATTTTCCAAGAACAAGATAAAAGACAGTTCAGAATGTCATGTAATGTGGGTATCAAGTGATCATTACATTTGTAGTCTTTTGATTCTAAAAGTAAATGTGTTTCAATGCCCAAACACCTATTTTCCAAGAACAAGATAAAAGACAGTTCAGAGATACTCACGATTACTATTATTTGCCAGTTAACAACATAGATAAAACAAATGTCATCAATGTTCTGAATCATGTACAAACCCAATAAAATTGTTGTAGTCTTTCAAATTCTCGGTTTTCTTCAAATGAAACACAACTTCCTGTGTAAAGTTCGAGCTTAGGAAGAATTTGTCGCAAAATAGAAGTGCATTGTCGATTCCAACGCGTTGGGTGTTTAGGTCGCCATTCCATCATTTTACACTTAAGTGTTCTTTCAATCCTAAAGTAAGAATGCAAAGATAATCGTGTAACAAAATGCAACTCAGTTAGTCAAAGTTGTAAGAATTTTGACACTTCAAATATGAGAATAATGCTTTTGTGGGCTTAGCAGGAAGCATCAACATCTCAGGGTGCCGGCCACCATTCTCACTGATTGAGTCAGGGAGAAGTGGGTGTTTGGTTGGCTCAAGAAGGCCACGGGTAGCCAGAAATTAGGTCTTCAAAGCACAGCTCTTCCAGACACAGATTTTAAGCAACAGGCAATACTTACTATCTAATTAGGGGCTGATACCTCTATTATTTTCTTTTGTACATGTGTACGTGCATGTCTTCATATCTGTGAGTGTGGGCATGCATGTACTGTCACAGTGTTTGTGTGGAGGTCAGGGGACAACTTTGGGCATTGGTCCTTGCTTTCCACCCTGTTTGAAGCAGGGTCTCTAGCTATTGTTTATACTGTGCCACCAGACTAGTTGACTTGCAAGCTTCTGGGCGATTCTTCTAGCTCTGCCTCCCATCTCACAGTAGGTACACTGGAATTATAAAATGCCACAGTATCTGGTCTTAACATAGGTTCTGAGGATCCAAACTCAGGTACTCACACTTGATTAGCAAGCCTTTATCTTATTTTATTTATTTGAGAGAGAGAGAGAGAAAGAGGCAAATAGAGACAATGGGCACTCCAGGGCCTGCAAACAAACTCCAGATTCATGTGCTACTTTGTGCATCTGGCTTACGTGGGTCCTGGGGAATTGAACCTGGGTCCTTTGGCTTTGCAGGCAAGTGCCTTAACACTAAGCCATCTCATCAGCCCAACATCTGTACTCTTTTTTGGGTGGGTGGGGTTCAAGGTAGGGTCTCACTCTAGCTCAGGCTGACCTGGAATTCATTCTGTACTCTCAGGGTGGCCTTGAACTCATATTGATCTTCCTATCTCAGCCTCCCAAGTGCTGGGATTAAAGGTGTATGCCACCATGACTCCTTTGACATAGGACATTGTGTCCCCCCCCCAAAAAAATCCTCTTTTCAAAAATTCATATATTTGGTTAACAGGATGAGATTATTAGGTCAGTTAATTCAATAAGCAAATCAGGAGGAAATGAACAATGGATTTAGTTTGGCAATCAGTTTTTGCCATACTAAATGTGGCTTCTCAAGGGCAGAGATTTGGATTTGAATATTCAGCCCCTATAACAGTGCCTCGTGCACACTTGTACTTAGGAGCAGAGAGAAGGAAAAAGAATGAGTTAGTTGATCAAGTCCTTGTGGGACTCTTTAAACACAGAGAAACTGCCGAGAGCCTCCTCAGCTAAGTACAGCTATGCTGGCTGACTTACATAGTGGGGCTCAACAGCAGCTAGACATCAGAATCATCTACGGGGCCTTACGAAAATATTTCACCTCCTGGGCTGGAGAGATAGCCCAGTGGTTAAGGTGCTTGCTTGCAAAACCTAATGACCCAGGTTTGATTCCCCAGTTACCCATGTAAGGCCAGATGCACAATGTGGCTCATGCATCTGAAATTCGTTTGCAATGGCTAAAGGCACTGGTGTGCTCATTCTCTCTCTCTCTCTTATCACCCTCTGCTTGTAAATAAATTAAAAAAAAATTCACCTCCTGATATCATGTCAACACTTGTGTTCTGGGACCTTGGAATCTGTGTTTTCAGTAATTCTAGAAGCATTTCCCTACTGTATTTCTTCCTTGTGTTTGTTTGTTAAGCATGGGAATGAGTGGAGACGGAATAGGATTATATGCTAATGAAAAAAGGAAGCAACAAAATGATTATGGTCATACTCTATTTTGATTGGTTGGTAGTGGGTACAGGCCAGTCTGCCCTGTAAGTGTGGGTGACTGCATGTGGTCAGAACCCAGAAGCTGCTGACATGTCTGGAGTAGGAGTATGGCCTCTCACTCTTTGGGCTTGACTGAAGACCTCCTTAGACACTGTGTGTATGTGTTTGGGGAAGTGGGAAAACCTAGGAGTGACAGTATTATGGGCTGCTGACACCATCTAACTGGTTGTTTTTACCAAACCTGGAGAGGGGGTCACGGGCCATTTACCTTCATGTCCTCCTACATGCTAGCATTATTATTACCATAGGCTCAATAATCATCTATATCAAGGACTTTGCAACTATGGCCCATGGTGTTTTCTGGAGTTAGCTTAGACTGCCCTTTCAAGGTGTGCATTGGTTGGTAGAGGGGCCACTTTTCAATGTTTGTACCAGCAGATGGTGGGTCAATAGGACTAAACATTATAATCTCCCTTTTCATGCTTTCTGTTGCTGAATTGAATGGGTGTTTTGAAAGGCTGGGCTAAAGGACTAAACACTGACTGAACAAGAGATTAGAGGAAGCATACGGTACCTGTTCTTTAGATCTTCTACCATGCTTTTATTAGTATCAGAATAAACTATTTCTTCAGGCTGAAATGCAGACAACTGAAAGTTAGGAAAGGCTCTGAGACCCTTTCTACATCAGTCATCCCATCACTGGGGGCTGGGAAGCAAAGCACTTAATCTTGAAGTAAGACATGGAGCATAGTATTTCCTTTGATTTCCACACTGCTTCAACAGAGCATAGGAGGGGGGATGGATTTACAAAAGAAGATATTCTTCATGCATAAGACAAACCTGCTAACCCCATTCATTTATTCAGACAAGCATTTGACATGCTTATTGATCCCATCAAATAATCGTTGGCAGCTGCACTGGTCTCTTCCACTTACTGAGACTGTGGCAAAGTTTTTTAATGTCTCTGTTCTGATTCTCAGTTACTTCACCTTCAGAACAGAAACAACAGTTGTGCTTATAGATCTGGGGTATTTTGACACTTGTATTCTAAAGCAATACATGCAAAGCCTGGCGCATAAGGATTGCTTAGTGAACATCAGACATTATTAAATATTACTGATATTACTGTAAGTTCTAACTTTCTAACATGGGTTATAATCAGTGTATATTTCTTATAGCTGACAGGAACCGATTCTTTTTTTTTTTTTTTCAAGGTAGAGTCTCAATCTAGCCCAGGCTGACCTGGAATTCACTCTGTAATCTCAGGGTGGCCCCAAACTCACGGTGAACCTCCTACCTCTGCCTCCCCAGTGCTGGGATTTGAGTCATGCATTACCACACCCAGCCTGATTTTATTTTTTATTTTTGGTTTTTCAAGGTAGGATCTCACTCTAGCTCAGGCTGACCTGGAATTCACCATGTAGTCTCAGGGTGGCCTCAAACTCATAGTGATCCTCCTACCTCTGCCTCCCAAGTGCTGGGATTAAAGGCATGTGCTAAGACGCCTGGCCCTATTCTTTTTTTTATGAGAGAGAGAGAGAGAGAGATGCCATGCCAGGATCTCTAGCCACTGTAATCAAACTCCAGATGGGTGTACCACCTTGTGCACATGTGTGACCTTGTACTTGTGTCATCTTATGCATCTGGCTTACATGGGACCTGGAGAGTCAAACTTGGGTTCTTAGGCTTCGCAGGCAAGGGCCTTAAAAGCTAAGCTGTCTCTCCAGCCCAGGAACCAATTCTTTGTGCTTGTGTATGTGCATCTTGCACTGGAGCACACACTTGTGCACGCACGCACACACATATGCACACACACACACACACACAATCCATCTAACTCTTTCTGCTCCATCCCTCCCTCAGCCAACAGTAGGGAGCAAAAACATGTTCTTCAGGGTCTCCTCTTGTTCCTGTCCTGGGCTGGATTCACTGGGAGGTGAGGAGGATCTCTCAATTTCCCACCTAAGCTAGGTCTGTCTTCCTGGCAGGCCTCACAAGACAGGAGTGAGAGGCTTGGTTTAGATAGCTTTGGATAACCCTAAAATAAGGAACAGAGGGAGCTGCAGGGATAGGGAGAGTTGATTCTCTGCCCTCTCCACCACCTTGAGTGGAATGAAAGTTGTGTAAAAGGGAAACAACACTTGATAGGTCTGTAGGTTCCCAAAGCACGGTCCTCAGAGCAATCCTAAATATGTGAACTTGTTAGAAATGCAATTCTTGGCCCTCTCCTTAGACCCAGTGAACTGGAAATTTGGGGGTTAGGACCCCCAGGTGATTCTGGTGCTTGCAGTAGTTGGAGTGACACTATAAATGAGAATAGCTTCAGACTTAGAGTTTCCCTACAACTGAACATGGCAGAGCATGGCAGAAAGCCAAGGTCTGAATGGCAGTGTCACCTTGGAAGTGCTGGCAGCTACCAGGCAGAACAGGCAAACTGGATCCCTGCCTTGGCAACCACCATCTATGCTTCTGTACATTAGTGAGTCCCTTAGGGCCTGAAAATGAGGCCTGAGTATGTTGACTTGGTAAGTTACAGGGTTTTTGTTGTGTCTCCATTCTGGTAGTCTCCTTTCTTTCCAAAACTAATGTTCCTCAAAACTTTAAGAGCCTCAGCTGTGGGTGCCCACATGCTCCTCATATAAACAGAAACTTGTGTTCTCAATCATGTACAATAGGCAGTATTCATTTAGATACTGTTTCATTCTGGGATGGATGTGGAAAGGCAAGAGGCCAAAGACCATTAGTCACAGCAAAGAAATGAACAGAGTTCTTAGAGATGTAGCTCAGTAGTAGTGTTTGCCTTGAATGCACAAAGCCCTGGGTTCAACCACCACCACTACCAAAACAAAACAAACAAAAAAAACTACAATAAGGTATGAGTCAAATACAACTATATGTTTTCCATTTATAAATCCAACTTGTTAGAAGGTTGAGTTTTTACCCTGGGTCACGTTTGATCATGGTCACCCTTAGTGATGCTGGCTTCTGACTGCCCTGAGGGTAAAGACCCAAATCCCCACCAGAGCTCTGTTTCCCTCTGCTCACTGGCTGCACACCACCTGGAAGCACCTGGAGAGACACTTCTCACCACTGCAGGCTTTCTCCCTGAGTTCCCACTCCACAGGCCATTCTTTCTCCTGACCTTCAGCAGGGGAGGCTCTGCTCATGCTTCCTCACTAAGCTTGTCAACACTTTCCCCAGGAATCCCTGCAACTCCCTGCCCTCAGATCCTGCTCTGTGTGCCCCAAAGCTCATTCATATTTTCTGCAATAGTGAACATCACTCCATAGCAACTGCTTGTTTCCTCCCCTAGAACATAAAGTCAAAGAACACCAACCTGTGCCTTTTTCCTTATAATATCTACACCTAACTCAACACTGGGTCAGAGCAGTAAATCAATAAATACCACCTGAATGAACAACAACAACAACAAAAATAATACATTAAATAAGCAAAAAGTTCATCTCTAAACAAATTATTCTCTCCCTAGGTCTGTGGCATGGGAAAAGCAAAGCAGGAGGCTGTAAATGCAGTTTGCTCAAGAAAGATAAGCACATTTCCCCTTCTTTGAAATGACATTTCAAACAGGAAATACACACACACACACACACACACACACACACACACACACACACTGATCTGCACAAAGAATGTTTGGAAAGACAAAGAAGAACCTACTGGCGGACAACAGTTATTTCTTAAAAAGTGAGGGGATGCACCAAAAGAGAAAGAAACTCTTCTTTCTGTATCCTTTGCTAGTCATTGATTCCCTAGAACTATGTGTTCCTTTTCATATAATGAATTGCTTTGAATTTGCAGACAGCACAGAGAATAATGCAGTGGTCATCTAGCTGACATACCACTCAATTATATTTAACCATTGCATTCTTCCACATTTGTTTTAGATTTTTATTTGTTCTTTTTTTTTTTTTTTTCTTTGCAGTACAGGGGATTGAACCCAGGGCCGGTGAGATGACAGGCAAATGCTTTATCACTGAGCTAGATGCACTTACTTAGATGTTTATAAAATAAGAAATATACCCTTGAAGTTCTATGTATTCTGCTTCCTGGTTTTGTTGCTTTATTTTGTTTTCTCTCCCTAAAGGTAACTTCTAACCTGAATTTGGTATTTACCATTCCCGTACATGTCTTTATATGTCTATTATATATACAAACACACACATATGGACACAATATGGTTTTAAAAGTTCACACAGTTGATTTTATACTGTATGCATTATTCACATCCTCCTAATTTTGTATAACATCTCATTTTTATTTTTTAGTTTAAAATTTTTTTTTTTTACTTATTTCAGAGAGAGCAAAGGAGAGAGAGAGGGAAGGAGAATGGGCAGGCCAGGGCCTCTAGCCATTGCAAACAAACTCCAGACACATGTGCCACATTGTGCATCTGGCTTATGTGGGTACTGGGAAATCAAACCCTGGGTCCTTTGGCTTTGCAGATAATCGCCTTGACCACTAAGCCATCTCTCCAGCCCACATCTCGGTTTTAATATTCATTCATGTGGATATGCACAGCCCAGGTCAGTGGTTCTCATCCTTGACTGCACACTGAAGCACCTGGAGAACTTGCAAACTTGATGTGTGGGTTCACCCTTGCAGACTCTAATGTAATGCATGTACCAATTGGTTCATTTATTTTTCACTGCTGTGTAGAAGAGTTTATTGTATGACTATTTCAGAATGCATAAGGCAATTAGTTGTTTCTAATTTCTCTTTTTGTTTGTTTGTTTGTTTGTTTTGAGGTAGGGTCTTGCTCGAACCCAGGCTGACCTGGAATTAGTCTCAGGCTGGCCTCAAACTCATAGCAATCCTACTTTTGCCTACTGAGTGCTGGGATTAAAGGCATGTGCCACTATGGCCGGCAACTATTTCTAATTTCTTGCTATTTCAAGTAATTTCTTACTATATCAAGAAATCCTATAGTGAATTCCCCTAGGGCATACACCTAGAGTGTGAACTGGTGGATCAAAGGTTAAGATGTTGGGGCTGGAGAGATGACTCAGTGGGTGTCTAAGGCACTTGCTGCTACCCAGACACCATGTAAAAAGCTAGAAGCCTTAGCGGGCTTCTGTAACACCAGCACTCTGACACTGAGATGGGAGGCCGAGACAGAAAAATGTCCTGGAAGCTCCCTAAGAACAACCACCACAGAGTGGAACCGAGAGAAATCTTGCCTCAAATGAGTGGAAAGGCAAGGATCCATCCGAAAGTTGTCCTTTGACTGCCACATGTGTGCATGTACACACACACACAAACACAATTTAAAAAATGTATTGAGCTGGGCATGGTGGTGCACGCCTTTAATCCCAGCACTCGGGAGGCAGAGGTAGGAGGATTGCTGTGAGTTCGAGGCCACCCTGAGACTACATAGTGAATTCCAGGTCAGCCTGAGCTAGAGTGAGACCCTACCTCAAAAAACCAAAAAAAAAAAAAAAAAAAAAAAAAAAGTATTAAATAATCCCACCCTACCTTGAAAAACCAATATATATATATATATATATATATATATATATATATATATATATATATCTCCATAAAAAAGTTGGGTATGTTCAACTTTACCATATGGCTTTCCAAAATGTTTATAGGAATCTACATTCCCATCATTTCTCTGCCTTATTGTCAACACTTGTTATGATCATGCTTTTTTGCTGATTTATGCATGTATTTGTGTTTTATGATTTTACATTATATTTCCCTGATTATGAATGGGGTTGAACATTTGAATTATTACTTCTAAGTACTGTCTTTAACTTCTTTTTATCTTTTCTCTGTTTTTCTTTCTCTCTCTCTGCTCATAGTTCTCTGAATCCAGGAAGTGCTGCAGAGTACACCACAGGTCTGCTGGCTAACCCTCCTAGAGATTGAGTGAGCTCCTCACCTCCTGAGGCCCAGGCAGTGAGTCTACAGGGCTTTCCCCCATGTCTTTTCAAAAGCAGGGGAGGAGGAGCCCCATCACAGCTCCTACTTCCCAAGTGATGCTTGCTTCGGCTCCTGGACTTGCTGAAGCACTTTTAGACCTCATTGTCATCCTTGATGTAGCCCTACTTACAGGTAGTATTTCTGTCCTGTTTACATTCCGTGCATTAACTACTATGGTTTAGATGCCAGATAAGCATTTTTGTCTGTCAGTTTTTATACTTGATCATCACCATAAAAGGCTAGGCATCTTGAACATTCTGTGCTATTTTGATGATGAAAAATATTAAATTATAAAGTCTAAATTCACACGTGAAGTGCCATTTTTAAATTTTACTTTTTGTCATTTTCTTTTTGTCCTGAAGAGGAAGGGTCACAGTAGCCTCAACATAGGCTGGAGGGCAGAGACTTTTTTTTTTTTTTTGTTTTCCAAGGTAGGGTCTCAATCTAGCTCAGGCTGACCTGAAATTCACTATGTTTTCTCAGGGTGGCCTCGAACTCATGGCGATCCTCCTACCTCTGCCTCCCAAGTGCTGGGATTAAAGGTGTGAACCACCATGCCCGGTGTGCAGAGACTTTTTTTTTTTTTGGTGAACATTACCAAATAATTCAACAAGCAATCAACTATAAACTATAATAAGAGCTGTCACAACCAATGAAGATTAGAAGCTATAGTAACTCTCACATAGACACACCAGAAAAAAAAATGTACCTGTATGCTTTGTGCTTTTGCTCCCTGAAAATTTTTTGGAAGCAACTGTTTCCAGAAACTTTCTTTTGAATAGTCAAAATGTACAGCCATTGGTGTATTATTTTGTTGAACATTAAACCAGACCTATTAAAATATTAACAAATGGTTAGTCTAAGCCCATAGGATCACAGAGCCCATAGCTGGATCACAAAGCCCATAGCTGGTGAGGGCGTAGTAACATTTTACAGCTTTCCTACTCAACAACGTGGCCGAAGCCAATGAGGCATTGGCAGGACCAATCTAGTGCTTCTCACCCCGAGGCTTTACAGAAGCACCTGGGGAAGCTTGAAGGATGAAAGATTGCAGCCCCAAGCCCCAGTGCTCCTGAACACCTATGTCTTCCAAGTTTCCAGGTGATTCTAATTTGGACTCAGGGTGACTTAAATAACTCAAAATATTTTCTCCATATACTTACATTCCTATCATCAAACAAACAGTCCACACTTTGTAAGGGACAAAATGGATCAAACTGCTTATGACATTGCCCAGTTGATGGATTCCAAAGCAAATATTCATCAGTTTCTTCAGTTAATACATAAGCCACATGACCCTGTGTAAGAAAAAAGATTTAAAGTCATGTTGGTGTGTCTGATGGTGTGGAAACTGTAATTATTCTGATTCTTAAATGTTATTTTTCAGGACTTTAAAAATTGTTTGCAGAGCCGGGCGTGGTGGTGCACGCCTTTAATCCCAGCACTTGGGAGGCAGAGGTAGGAGGATCGCTGTGAGTTCGAGGCCACCCTGAGACTACAAATTCCAGGTCAGCCTGGGCCAGAGTGGTGAGACCCTACCTCGAAAAAAAAAAAAAAAAAAAAAAAAAAACCACAAAAAACAAATGTTTGCAAAGGAAAACAGAAGCCAAACAAAAAACAAAAGTCCCAGAAGTTCTCTGGCCTGGGATAGCACAAGGCTTCAGATGAGAGAATGAACGAGGGAGCCACTGGCATTGGATGTGGTTCTACAGGGCACCTCAATGGAACTAGGTATACTATCATAACAAAATCAGCATGGGCTGATCAATGTTTCGAGATATGGTCATTGTAGTAGTTTGAAGGGATGTCCCCCAGTAGATTCAGGAGTTTTATTCAAGTTTGTAACTTGGATCTCCAGCTGCCTGTGGGCAGATCCTTGGGTCCAGCCCTAAGGTGTATTTGGGGAATTCCAGTCTAAAGGTATGCAAAGTGCCTGAGTTCTGCCTGGGGCTCCTGAAGTGTGCTTGCTTGTGCTGGTGGTGGTTGCTTTTCTTTCTCTCTCTGTGGATCTTCTGCCATTTTGGAACTTCCCCTGGATCTGTAAGCTTCAAATAAATCCCTTCCTCCCATAACTTGTGCCTGGTTTGGAAGTTCATCCCAGCAACATAAAGCTGACTGCAACAGTCACCTTTGTCTACTTCATAAAGAGATTCTATGGAGACTAGCCCTGCTTTGTTTAGAATATGCTTGGAGAGTCAGGGTGAATGCCAGGAAGAGTTAGCAAAGAGACACTGGCTTAAGGTTCAGAATTAATTATTAAAGTTTAAAAGCTACTAAAGTCAACTTGAGAACTCAATTTAAAACTTGAAGGTAAAGTATACAGGATGCTAGTTGAAGGAATTAGATGTAGTCATGTTGTTATTTTGCTTTGTACATGCCTTTCATAGTGTATGTCTTTCTCAGCAAAGAATAAACATTTCAAGTGACAATAATCTTTAACATGTATTATTTATACTAAGAATCCCCACTAATTTACTCACTGTACTTTATTCTCAATTCTGTGACGATGCAATGATTATCTCTCAAGTGAAGAATCAGAGGTCAAGGTTAACGGCAAGTGGCATGATTCCACTTTTGTGAGGAAATAGTAGACTCAGAAAGCAAACAGGGCCGATCCAGACAGTAAATGAAGCTTCTGAGTTTTAATCCTCTTCCTAAACTCATATTCTTAACACTAGGCAGTGCCCCCAAACATTCCTAACCCCAGAGTTCTTGCTTTCACCTCTGCTTGTCTTTGTCATAGTAAAGAGAAGGCTCTTCCATACAACTGAGGCCAAACTTGCCTCCCATGGAGTCAACACCTTGGACTTTAATTTAATTATTACTTAGTCCTTTGTTTCATTTTGCTAATGAAGAACTAAGTCTCAGAGAAGTGGTTCACAGGTACAAAGGCAACTATTGTTGAAATCTTGCGTGTTCACTGCCACCTAGTGGAGGTAACAACTACAGCAAGAGATCAAGTCCTGAGTAACCTTAGGCTTTTTTGTGTTGTAGTTTGTTGTTTTTTCCGGCCAAGGTCTTACTCCAGCCCAGGTTGACCTGGAACTCACTCTGCAGTCCTAGGGAAACCTTGAACTCATGGAGATCCTCCTACCTCTGCCTCCAGAGTGCTTGGATTAAAGGCATGTGCCACCATTCCCAGTTTTGACCATAGGCTTTTAACTAACAAATCTAACAAAAATAATATGCTGAGGGAATATAGAAAATAAGTAATGAGAGAAAACACAAGGCAAGACTTATTCCTTGTTGATACTTAGCAAAGTATTCATGTAGATCTATAAACAGTCTTAGAGGAAGCTTCTTGGAGGTATGCATTCAGAAATATATAAATTAAGTTGGAAATTTTCCATGTAGGTAAACACACATTTCTGAGCCATTCTTGTAAGGACAGAGTCTGGAGATGACCTTTCTTACATGCTTGTTTAAGATCTTAAACTACAGTGATAGAAACACTGAGTGATGGCGGTGGATGATAGCAGCTACAATTCCACTGTAACTCATGTTACATGACCCTCCTTTCATATTTCACATTTGCCACAAACAGGTGCTGTTTTACTAGGTAATTTAATATTTCCAGTCACCCCATAAAGTGGGACCATTTTAGTACTATTTTACACAGAAGAAAAACAAAAGTTACTCATTGTGTTGTAGAAATTCTGATGAACAGACATCCTCTTGAGTAATAATTGTTGACTCATGAAATCTCTGACAAGCTTTAAGTCCTGCATGCAGCTGATATATGATTTCATTTTCTACTTCACACTATCCCAGCACTTACTTCTAATACTGAGGTTCCCAGAAGCACCAATGCCTTCTTTCCCAAGTACAGAAAGAAATTACAGAGCAGTATGGCATGCTCTTCCTTATTCCCAACAGCCAGCCCGATGCAGTACTATAAGAAAAACAGCAATATAAGTGACGAAAATGTGTTAACGAGGAAGAGGAGGGCTGGAGAGATGGCTTAGCGGTTAAGGTGCTTGTGAAGCCTAAGGATCCAGGTTCGATCCTCCAGGTCCCATGTAAGCCAGAAGGTGCACATGCATCTGGAGTTTGTCTGCAGTGGCTGGAGCCCCTGGTGCGCCCATGCTCTCTATTTCTGTCTCTAATAAATAAATAAAAATAAATATTTTTAAAAAACAAAGGAAGAGGAGAAGAGGAAAAGGAAGAAAAGGCTAAGTAGTGCAAGCATCCCACACACTTAGAATCCTTACCCTTTGTTGAGTTCTAAAAACATTTGTTTAACTAGCAAAGCAGAAAGCTCTGACTTTCCTTGGGTGTAAGAAGACAGCACTGACCTAGAACACGGGGTCCATCTTTATAACACTACACTTAATATAGACATTATATACAGTGGTCAACTAATTTATATCATAAATGGAACATTTTCGTTTAGGACAATTATTAAACTGCCCTCAGCAAACAGGAAAATATGGATTGGTATTTTGAGGACACTTACCTGATAGGAATGTGTTGTGTGGTGTTTTTCTTCTGGGCATAACATAAAGCCACTTGAGGTAGAGAAGGCTTTGGACCAGTGGCTATGGCAACTTTGGAACAAAATGACATTGGCACAATGTCTACAGTATGGCAATAGAGCTATTGACTACTGTCTAGTAGATTGGTTCACCAAAACTGGTTTTTGTGTAATTGTCCTTTGGTCTATCTGTGCCCTATCTGGGGGAGAAGACATGTGCTCACGTCACCCCAGGGAAAAGGCTTCTCATGACAGAGTCACATATTGTTGGAGGAAGTGATCTTTTAGGCCATGGAGCTACATCTGTCCTGTGCAGTATAACTCAGAGAGGAAGAGATCTATCTGAGTTGGATGGCGCTCGATCAGGAAGAAATAGAAATTTTTTAAAGTGAGAGAGCTGACTAGCTGAGCTCGGTGTAAGAGATCAAACACAGGGTGCCCATAAGGCTGTATAGGGAGGAAAGGGGCAGCTTTGCATTGTTATAGTCTATAAGTACATTTTGTTTGGTCCCTAGAATGTTATTTAAAAAATTGTGTGAAACTGGGTTTCTGGCTTCTATTGAAAAAAAATTCCAAAGATTTACTAAATACATTGGCATAAGTGTTAAATAGCAACAGTCTGTTATTGAGGGGTAGCAGTGATTTACATGAGACACACACTCTCTTGTTCAGCACAGTCCCAAAGAAGGCCAGGGAGCTGGAGAAGGGTAAGGAAGCCAGCCAACTCTTGGCATTAACTAATCACTCATCAGAATGAAAACATCTCAATGTTTTAACCACAGATATGGTTATATCAGAATGTGCTGGCTCAATGTGACACTGCGTATGGAGGTCAGGGAAGATGATAAGGGGCCTTTATTTTTTTATTTTTTTATTAGTTATGGACATACTCAGTATATAAACAGCACATGTTGGTATGATCCTTATCCTCATCCCTGCTCCCCCCTCCGAAGGGACCCTCCGTGTTGGGGATGCTGGTTATCCCTTTCTGAAAGAGGAGTGTGAACAGGAGAACATAACAGTCTTTGATCAAGCCAAGGAAGTTCCCCTGACGAGATTTAAAAGAAAGGAGGGAAAGGATCACAGTGAGGTTAATTAGTTTTAGGTCACAAAGCTAGTAATTCATTGGGCTTCGATTTGGACCCAGGTTTGAGTACAAGCACTATATGTTAGGTGGAAGAAAATAACTCATTTTGAGTAATTGAATCAATATACTCATGATCATGTTCCAGAAAACTCTGATTCAAGTTAGCGAGAAATCCAAGCATCACTCAGAGAGGTGTGGAGAATTCATTTATTTACACCAGTGGGCTGAAGTGAGCTCACGCCCTCAAATGTCTTCAGCCCTGAATTACAAGTCCGTGCTTTCACAGGCTGTTTGGTTGGCAGCTTGACATCACATTGAGTTTTTTACACTATTGGTGGGTTAAACTTCTAGGCTACTTCACTGTGGACTTGGGCAGGAGCCTTCCTTTGACCTCAAGCAAGCTTGCAGAAATGGGGAGGGAGCACAGTTGTATATTAGATAACACATTGTAAGCAGGGAGGAAGCCATAAGTGGCCTACAGAAGCAGAACATTAAGCTGTTAACTTAAAGGGGAAGTTTCTTGGGGTAACTGCTCTAATTCAAACTTATCTACAGTTTATGGCTCCTTGTCCTGGTGACTCCAGTCTATCTGTGCTACCTAGAGCCCTGTCTTGTTATCTGCGGTTAACCCTACAGTTCCCAGGAACAGAGGAATTCTTCAATTTCCCTGGCTGTTGAACCTCTGTTTCCCCTGACCGCTCAGTACTTTAGGGAAAGGGTCTTAGAGAAGCTATTTTGAGTGAGGATCCACCCTCACTGCATCTACAGCCATATTGTGGCCAAGGAGTTCATCAGTGGGAAGGCATTAGCCAAGAGGAATCTCAAACATGTACGAATCTGAGTTCTGTGCCCTGATTGGGTGGAAAGAACTCAGGGGTACTAGTATGCCAGAATGGTTATATTTGCCTCCACTTCTTTCAACAGCATCATAATTCCCTGAACCACATTTGATTACAGTCTCAGAAGAGTCTAACTGAAGAGCACCTTTCTGATTGCTGCCAGCTTTGGATCATTGGATCCTGAATCCAAACCCTGAAGGAGTTAGCAAATCTCTCTATTGAGGCTTTGAGGAATTCATCATATTTCTGCTGACAGCCAAGAAGTCTGTCAGGGGACTGTCCCCTGCTCTTTTGATAACCCCAAGGGAGTTGGATACTTGGCTAGCTATCTTGGAAGAAAGAAGTTTGCTTCCTTCACACTTGCTAATGCTTCTCCTTTCCCCCTCTCCTTGGACATAAACTTCCCTGGCCCAGTGCTGGGGGAGGGACATCTTGCATTTCCAGAGTCTACTGCTGAAATGTGAAGTGTCCCTCTAGGACTAGGCTCTCTCTAACAAAGTCTAATTCCTCTGCCATCGATATTCCTACTTGTTTCTGTTTTTTTCTAACAAACCCCTCACTTATGTCTGTTTTGATCTCCTTAGCAGAAGGTAAGGAAGCCAGCCTATTAGGTTAGCTATGTGTGCCCTACTTCCATTTTAGCTAAAATTCAGCCTCTTAAAACATTCTACATAATCTCCTTTTAAGGCTCCTATGGTCTTTGTATCATCCAGTTGGAAATATTTATCGGATACTTGCTAAATGCAAATATAGGGATGTATAAAAACTAAGGAGAATACAATAGGGATATGTGTACATGGTTTGGGTATAAAGTCAATATAAAAGCAACTAAATAGAAAGTCTAAAGTGGAATGGAAGAAATGCTACAATTAGGACTTCCAGATTTGGGAAAAACCAAAAAATATAGGATGTATAGTTAAATTTAAATTTCAGATAAACAATAAGAAATTTTTTTCTCAAACTTTTTTTGCATGGGTTGTGTAGTGTCGTCTGTATGGTAGTAGTGGTATGCAGATGCACATACCCCGTGCACATGGGTGCAGAGGCCAGAGAAGACCACTGAATGTCCTCCACTGCTCTTCCACACAGTTTCCTTGAGGTGGAGGTGCTCACTGAGCCTGAAGCTGCTGTTGTCATCAGAAAAGCTGACTATCAAGACACAATTCTCCTGTCACCACTCCCCCACAGAACTAAAGTTACAAGCATGTGTGGCCATGCCTAGCTTTTTACATAGGTGCTGGGGATTGAAGTTAAGCCCTCTTGTGGTTGCACAGCAAATGGTTTTACCAGTTAACTATCCCCAGCTCCTAATTTTTAGTATGAGCAAATGACTGCCAAATATTGCATGGTCCATGTATTTGTTTTGTTTTATGAGGCGGGTCTCACTCTAGTCCAGGCTGACCTGGAATTTAAGAGATCCTCCTACCACAGCTAGGATTCAAGGCATGAGCCACCAGGCCCAGTTTGGGCGTGAGTTTTAACAGGCAGCAATCTGAAAGAAACTTCACTCAGTGCGAAAGGAAGAACAGTTCTAGAAGCTCTTCATTCTGATGAGAAGAGTTTGTGGAAGCTTCTGAGGAGGGACAGTGCCTCTCAGAGTTCTACAGAGATAAACCACACTGCTCTCTGAAGACTGTCATAGTATTATACTGAAATTCTTACAGAACCAAAATATTCATGAGCTAATACTTTGAATGTTGAAAATGTATTTTATTTTTGTTTATTTATTTGACAGAGAGAAAGACAGAGAGACAGAGAGAGGGAGAGAGAATGGGAGTGACAGGCCTCCAGCTACTGCAAATGAACTCCAGATGCATGCACCATATTGTGCATCTGGCTTATGTGGGTCCTGGGGAATTGAACCTGGGTTCTTTGGCTTTGCAATCAAGTGCCTTAACCACTAAGCCATCCCTCCAGCCCAAAAATGTATTTTCATCTTAGTTAAATTGTTAGGGAGTTAAAAATTATATAACAGTTAATAAAATACATTTCACAAGGCAAAGCACTACTAGAGTTCTTTTTTTTTCTTTTTTTTTTTTTGGTTTTTTTCAAGGTAGGGTTTCACTCTAGCTTAGGCTGACCTGGAATTCACTATGTAGTCTCAGGGTGGCCTCGAGTTCATTGTATTTTTAAAAGAAAAAAAAATAGAAATAGTACACATTTTAATGATATTATTTGTTACCTCTGATGTCATCCATATATCAGATCCATCATTTTCATCCAATGTTTCAGTCATAAAAGGAATCAAAGATACAAACCGAGCAATGAGATCCTAGAATAATATCAATGGACATTTACTGAGTGCATTCTGTATGTGCATCACTGGGCACTATACATTATAAACACAACCTCCTTTAGTACATACTATATGCCTGTAAAGTTGACAGCTTATTCTAATTTTACAGATCAAGCTTAGAGGGGTAAAATAACTTGCCCAGGGTCACACTATGCAGAGTCTTTGGGGGACTGAACCTAATTAGCAAGACTCCAGAGAGTATGTGTTAGCCATTATATTTTATTAAAGCAAGTTATTAAAATGTAAAATATTATAACTTTCAACATAAAATGTGTACTCTAAAACCAAGAATTTCTTAAAGATGGTATTGCAATATAGCAAAGATTTAATTTGCTTTTGATTCAAAATCTTTCAGATTTTTTTTAACAGCTTGTCTAAGCTGGGCATGGTGGCACACACCTTAATCCCAGCATTCGGGAGGCAGAGGTAGGAGGATCACTGTGAGTTCCAGGCCACCCTGAGACCACATAGTGAATTCCAGGTCAGCCTGGGCTAGAGTGAGAGATCCTACCTTGAAAACCAAAAAAAAAAAAAAAAAAAAAAAAAAAAACCAAAAAACAAAACAACAACAACAAAAAACCCCAAAATTGTTTAAGTTGCTGTAGAAAGACAGTGGTGTGGTCAGTCAGCTTTCTTAAACAAAAGAAGATGTAGATTTCTGCCTCCCCCACCCCTCCGCCCAATGCTCTAAACCAGAATTCAAGGGTAAGAGTGGAGAAAGAACTACAAACACACAATGAGTCAGCACGGAAAGTTCACTAACAATTTAATGTTATTGCCTAGAATACTGGGTAATAGGACCCATTTGGTAGGAAGAAACTCATAGTAGAAAAGCAGAGGATTACAAAAGTCATCCTAAATTAGGGCTTTTGATTTTAGCTTAAAGGGCCTAGCTAAGGGAGCTTTAGAACTCAAAAACAGAGAAATATTCTGAGGAGATCCATTTTCCTAGATTGACCTGAAATCAACAAAACATACACATAATTCTTTGTACATGTCCTTTAATCTCAGTGGAACTGTTAAAAACAATTGCAACTTACAAGTGCTGCCTTAGAGTCATGAAGAAATACATCCAAAAATTGTTGAGGTGGATTTAATGCCTTGATATATCGTGTTACTAAGATCTGTATCCCGTCACCATTAAAAACAGTAGTTACAATTCTTCGTTTGGGAAACATTGCCTTGCAATTCTTTTTAAAAGTCTTTGCTCTCTGCAAAATATCTATTTGATCTGAAAACTAAAATCACATTTAAAGTATATCAACATTGTACCGTATTTTCTCCATAAGAAAGAACCAATATTTATTTTTGCTACTTGTGAAATTATTCCTAGTTTTTAACATAGTTTATGTTTTTGATTATTTGTTTTAAATTTAGCATAAGACTTACCTTGAGTGTGGGGATAACACAAAGGTTAAAAGTGTTTGCTTGTAAGCCGGGTGTGGTGGCGCACGCCTTTAATCCCAGCACTTGGGAGGCAGAGGTAGGAGGATCGCCGAGAGTTTGAGGCCACCCTGAGACTACATAGTTAATTCCAGGTCAGCCTGGACCAGAGTGAGACCCTACCTCACAAAACCAAAAAAAAAAAAAGTGTTTGCTTGTAAAGTCTGCTGACCTGGGTGTGATTCCCTAGCCCCCACATAAAGCCAGACACAAAAAGTGGCTCATGTGTCTGGTGTTCCTTTGTAGTGGCAAGAGACCCTGGTGTGTACACACACACACACACACACACACACACACACACACACACACACAATTTAAGAACCTACCTCATCTAGTTTTGGATGACAGGCGATATATGATATCTGAGGTTCAATTGTAGCAAAAATATTTAAGAAGGTACATTCTTTTAAATTCTGACCATTGTAATCTTTAGGAGATACGTAAGTCTTACTCCATGTATACCCAAGCAAAACTGGTGGAATATTTACTTGAAATGTTCCACTAATCTGAAAGAATGCATCAATATAATAAGTTTGTATATAACAAAAAATCAACACCAGTCAAATATACTATAGCCGAGGTCAGCCTTCTCCACAAGAGAGACCTGCCTTACACAGGGACATAAGCTTCCTTTAACAAGCACCTTCCTGAGAACACCAGGTTCTCTGGGGTCATCACCAGGTACTCTTGCTTGACACCTTGGATCCCTAACTAATATGTGCTATGTAGAAAGGGCAACAGTAAGAAAGGATGAACTCAGGGAGCAAGCTACGTTAGAAAATCTAATTTAGGCTCAAAGAAGTTGTTAAAAGATAATTTTACATTTTTGCATTTGGGTCTAAAAGGAGAAAAAGCACGCGATTGCAGGAAAAACAATTCAAGGAAGGTTTATAGAGGAGATCTTTTTAGCCGGGCGTGGTGGCGCACGCCTTTAATCCCAGCACTTGGGAGGCAGAAGCAGGAGGATCACTGAGTTTGAGGCTACCCTGAGACTACATAGTGAATTCCAGGTCAGCCTGGACTGGAGTGAGACCCTACCTCGAAAAACAAACAAACAAACAAAAAAAGAAGTAGAGATCTTTTATGAAGAGAAGAGAGAGACAGGAGGGAGAGTGGAGAGAGTAAGAGAAACAGGGAGAGGCAAACTATAGTAACAATAACAGCTATAAGTCATTGAGCCCTTACTATGTGCAAGACACTGTGTCCAGTGTTTGGTACAGATCGCATCATTCAGTGAAGTAGATACTGCCCTTGAGATTATTTTATGGATAAAACCCGAGGCTCAGAGCGATGGACTAATTCATGTGAGATCACAAAACTAACAAGTAGGGAGGCCAGAGAATCCAGATCTGTCCACCTTTGAAAGCCACATTTCTTAATTACCTCTCTCTCATCTAGTCTGGTCTGACTGAGAGCTGTTTGTAGGGATTTACAAGTGTAGAAAGCCCTGTATCTCTAACAACTTAGACCCTTTTCTCTGTGACACACTCCATCATGACTTCGTGTGACTGCACACAATGCAAGCAAGCCCTTTCCACTCCGTCACCTAATCCCAATGCTCCTCTTTCTCTTTTTTTTTGACCAACAATTTTAGTTGGTGCTGTGGCAGATGGGTAATGGCCAAGCACAGTTATATAAATACAATGCAAGCAGAAATCTGTTGGGGATGTTTGGGGAACATCTGTCTTCCTGACATAGGTAGTGCCTGTTCTGCTTCCCCCTCCTCCTGTCACAACACAGATAGACACGAGGCTGCAGTTACAGCAAATATTTTGCAATTATGAGAAGGAAAGCCATACAATAAGGACAGTGGAACATAAAAGCAAACAAAGGGGGCTCTCCAGGACATTGAGCAGCTGCCCCTGGCATCTGGATTTCTTTTTAGGTAAGATAACTAGATCCCTGACTTTAACCACTGCAGTTTTCTGATGCATATGGCCTAATGCAAGCCAAACTAATGCATACCATTTCTTTTCACTCAAATACCTTCCTTTGCTTGAGAACTTTATTGAAAAACATAATTCAAAAGTTATCAAGTTCAGCTGGAGGGATGACTAAGCAGTTAAGGTACTTGTCTGGAAAGCAAAGGACCCAGGTTTGATTCCCCAGGTCCCATGTAAGCCAGATGAACAAGATGACACACATGTGTCTGCAATTCGTTTGCAGTGACTGGAGACCCTGGCGTGCCCATTCTCTCTGTTTCTGTATGTATCTCTCTCTCAAATAGGTAAATTTTAAAAAAAGTTATCAAGTTATTCTTCTTCTCATACCCAGTGCCAAATTCTCTGAGCCTCCATTCATCCCTGTAGCCCAGGAAGAATACAGTCCTCCTACTCTACATAGCACGTATCTCATGACCTCCTAAAATCTGTAGGCATGTGCAACCTAAGGCCTGTAGCTGCATGCTGACGCTGGCTATTAATGCTGGCCAACACAAAATTATAAACTGACTTAAAACATTAGGTGACATTTTTGTGATTTTCTTTCTTTCTTTTTTTGTAATCCACTTGTGTAGTTCTGGAGTGAAAACTTTGCAGATGACAACATTGCCATCGCAAAATCAGAATGTTGACTCCATCTATGTGACTCCAGCAAAATCATATTTCACCAAGTCTTAGTTTCTCCCATAGATAGTGAACTTCATAGACAGAAAATTCACTCCGACTCTTGAAATCATCAGTGTCTGGCATAGCCTCAGAGATTTTAAGAACCTTGTGTAAGTTTTCAGTAAGTAACTGAGTATGGGCTGTAGTTTTTATACTTTCCTAGTTTTGCAGGTGCATTCCTGCTGGATCACCCTACAGCAGAGCCCCCCACCCCTGAGAGTCTGGCAGAGACCAGGAGTAATGCTCACTCAGCATTACCAATGAGCAATGGGGACAAGCTCAAGTTATTTGGTACTTGGAATTGTCAAGCAACATCATCAGTCAGAATGTTTCATGGACCTGGTCTTATTAGAGTCTGGTGTGTCAATATGAACTTTTAAAAGATCTAAGCCTAGCTATCCTATTCTTTCTTAGTAAAATCTGAGACATAAGAAATAAATTTGTGGGTTTTCCTATGTTCTAGAGCCAGTAAAAACCCCAAAACACTGTAAAAGCTCAGAACACTTGTTAGCACAGGATCATTTTAATAATTTGCCAATCAGAAGCTGGTTCAAAAACAACAGAAAGAATTTCTATTTGCTCAAAGTCAAATTTCAAAATAATTAGTAAAGAACCATTTTCTATTACCTCAGATTGTTGCAGAAGAGTAGAGAAAGGGAAGATGATGGAACCAAGCCAATTCTTTCTTACATATGCGTGAGCACTACAGCTCTTGAGACAATGATCCTATTAAAACAAATTAAAATTAAATTTATAAAAAATCTTCCATTAACTTATTTTACATGATGAATATACGCAAAAACATATAGAAAACTATAAAAGTCATTTTTTAGGTTGGAGAGGTTGCTCAGTGGTTAAGGCAGTTGCCTGTAAAGCCTAAGGATCTGGGTTCTAGTCCCTAGTACCCACATAAAGCCAGATGTACAAGGTAGCACATGTGTCTGGAGTTCATTTGCAGCAACGTGGAGCTGACTACAACAGTTAATTAGTTAGGTTTTTTGAACTAGGGTTTCATACAACCCATGCTGGCCTTGAACTCCACATGTAATTGAGGCTGACCTTGAGCTCTTGATCCTTATGCCTCCATCTCCCTAAGAGCTGGGCTATAAGCTTATGCCTCTATACCCAGCTAAGAATTTTTTTTTTTTTTCAGTTTTTCAAGGTAGGGTCTCACTCTAGCCCAGGCTAAGCTGGAATTCACTTTGTAGTCTCAGGGTGGCCTTGAACTTTCAGTGATACTCCTACCTCTGCCTCCCAAGTGCTGTGATTAAAGGCGTGCACCACCATGCCCAGCTAAGAATTTTATTTTATTTTATTTTATTTTGAGAGAGACAGAGAGAGAGGGAGAGGAAGACAGATAGAGATGGGCATGCCAGCAGCCTCTCAGCTGCTGCGAATGAAATCCAGATGTGTGTGCCCCCTTGTGGTCAAGTGCAGCATTGTGCCCTTGTGTCACTTTGCATCTGGCTAAACGTGGGACCTGGAGATTGGAACTGCTGGAGATTGGAACCAGCGTTCTTAGGCTTAGGAGGCAGGCGCCTTAACTGCTAAGCCATCTCTCTAGCCCTAAGAATTTTATTTTTAAGACAACTAATATAAATTATAATAAACTTGTAGGAATCTATTACTATAGGAACTGCTTATATCAGGCAAGGAGGTAGGATATTGTGAAAAGACATATACAGATTCTCAAACAGGCAACTTAAAACTTTCAAACATGAACATTTCAGTAAGAAATCTTCAAATTACTTGTTGCTGCTTTGTTGGAAATGAACCAGAAGAGCATCTTGGAATTCTAAACTAGCCATAAAGGTAAAGGGTAAACTGATGATAGTAGACATAACTAGAGGCATATACCACCATGCCTGGCATAAGTTTGCCTTTTTTAAAAAATTATTTATTTATTTGCAAGCAGAGATAGAGAGAGGGATAGAGGAGAGACAGAGAGACAGAGAGAATGGGCACACCAGGGCTTCTAGCCTCTGCAAACGAACTCCAGATGTGTGTGCCCCTTGTGCATCTGGCTTACGTGGGTCCTGGGGAGTTGAACCTGGGTCCTTTGGCTTTGCAGCTTAACTGCTAAGCCATTTCTCCAGCCCCCCTTTTTAAATTTGCTTTTAAATGCAATATGTGCAACATTTTATAAAAAAGAGTTGAGTCAGTGTGCAATAATATCAGATGTGTGACAATTCATCCCAAATATAATAGAGATCACATGATAAACATAGCACACTGCTTAAAGATGTGGTGCCAATTTCTAGCTCCTGTCATGCTTTCCCTATTAGGAAACACTTCCCCTCAAAACTGTAAGCCAAAAATAAATCCTTTCCTTCATTAAGCTGCTATTGGTTGGGTATTTTGTCCTACCAACCAAAAAGTAACCAGAAAGATGAAGTGTTTAAGATATTAAATAATCTTTCTTTAGATTTATATCATCTAGAATATCTGATGACCTTTGTGATGACCCCCACTTTTTCTTTTTTTTTAGTTTTTTGAGGTAAGGTCTCTAGCCCAGGATGACCTGGAATTCACTATGTAGTCTCAGGGTAGCCTCGAACTCAAGGCAATCCTCCTACCTCTGCCTCCCAAGTGCTGGGATTAAAGGTGTGCACCACCATGCCCAAAGAATAAATATTTTTATTTATTTGCACGCTTGCATATGGGCACATCAGGATCTCCTGCTACTGCAAACAAATGTTACCTGTCCGGTAAGCTTTACAAGCAGGCTCCTTTATACTGAGCCACTTCCCCAGTTCCTATAATGCCCTGTCTTAGTCTTGTTTAGTTTAGCACCAGGAGGTTGAAGTTTTTTGCAGTGTTTCAGGGAAGGAAAAAGGAGATGACTCCCTAGATGACAAAGCCCCATTCAGCATGTAACCTGCCTGCCCATTTTCTCACTATGTACTTCCTTTCCCCTCTTGGCCCACCTGAGTTTCTCAAGATGGAGCTCTGAGGATGATAGACCCTTCCTCTTCTTCAGGGGTGGACTTGGAATAAACAAGATTCCTTCCTACCAACTCCTGAATACTGACATTTAAGCTGTGAGTGATGTTGACTTTATTCTAAGAACACTGGATATCTGTCTTCATATTTTTAGTGCCAGGTTAGGTAGGAAGGAAACTATCACCTGTTGCAGAGCTTGCTATGATGCTAAGCATTCGGTGTCTTTCACTGATGTATGAGGAACACAGTAATTTTAGAAATTGTAGAAAATACAACAGAATTCTAATCTTAGAACTATTTGGTTTCTTGTATAGAAGTAGTATGTTTTGCTTAATCAGTTAATGGAAATGTGTGATTTTTTTGATCTTTCAGTCTTTACTACCCAAAAGCTCCCATTTAAATGTAATATTTAATTGCAAAAATCTACCTTTTCCAAGTTCTTGGTATATTTATTATCCTTTTTTATGATGTCTGTTATGTAAGGAATGATTTGTGATTTGTCTGATTTTACTGCACATCAACTTAAAAATTTTCTACAAAATGTTTCATATATCACATTTTAAAGCAAATTTATGCCAGGTATCATGGCATATATCTATAGTCCTAGCACTTTAAAGACTGAGGCATAAGGATTGTCATAAGTCCAATGCCATCTTGGACTATAAGGCAAGAGTCTGTCTCAAAAAACTAAAAAGAAGAAAAAGAAAATTTACAAATTAACATTGATTATTATAGCTTTTCAACCTTACCTCATGTTTTTCAATCATCACTTCATCAAAAATGTTTATATATATATTATCTTTTATTTTAGATAAACATGAGAAGCTATAATCATGTCCTGGTGAGCTGAAAAATAAGGAAAACACACTTGAATGCTTAATATTTTTTCAAAATTCATTTATTTTTTTCTAAGAGAATTATTCAAAAGGGACATTAAACTATTTGTGATTTTTTTCTTTGTAAAGTTTCAACTTAGATAAGTTATATGCTTTCATGACTGAATGCTATTTTTCATAACAACCAGGATGTGCTTTATAATTTATCTTACATTTCTGTTTGGATGAAAATAAAAATGTGCAACAACATGGATAATTATGTTAAGTGAAATAAGCCAGACACAGAAAGACCAATACCCATGAGCTCACTCATATGTGCAGTCTAAAAAAGTTGACCTTATAATCAAGAGGAGAAAGCCAGCAAGCGAACATGTGAGGGAGGAATGGGGACGTCTGGCCAATGTTTACTAAGTTACACTTAGGGAAAGAAGCTTTGGTGTAGTACTCATAGTTGGATAATTATAGAAAATTATAACTTACTACATAGTTCAAAAAAGTTATATGGGGGTTGGAGAAATGGCTCAGTGGGTAAGAATGCTTTCTATGCAACTCGAGGGCCTAATGGGGCCTGACATCACCTGAGTCCTGTTCCCTAGCGCCCATGTCAAAAGCCAGGCATGACCTTGCACATCTGTAACTCCAGTCCTGCGGGGAGCAGAGGCTGGAGAATCTGTGGGACTCATGAAAATGACAGGCTCCCAAATTAGTGAAAGACTCCCTTGTAAGGAACCACATAGATGAGTAATGAGACACTTGAGGTTCTCTTCTGGCCTCTGCACACATGTTCATGGAACATGCACATCTGCACAAACATGTGAAAACACCATACAAACACATACCACATGTACTGCATGCATGTGCACACACATACATGCATGTGTACATACACAGTTAGATAAAAGGATATTTCAAAGTTTTTACCATAGAGATGACTTACCATCAACCATGTCTAACATTTTTTCCAACATTACACAATTATTTAAACATTACACAATGAACACCTGTATCACAACATCATATTACCCCCTTAACATGCACGTTTTTATGTCAGCTAAAAATAAAGTTAACTTATCAAGAAGAAATACAAAATGTTTAAATATTAGGCATGAAGGCTTCTAGCACAGTTACCCATTGCAAAGAACTGATCTGGAGTATGGTGCATTAAAGTTTTTCAATTATATTAAATTCTGCTATTTCTGCTAGCTCATACGTAGTTAACATAATTGACTGTCCCCTTCCCCACACTTATTTTCTCAAACCAGAAATTGGGATAACTTGATTATACACATTTGGGAGGTAGCTGAAAAGACAGTAAATATCATGAACAATTAACTTTCACTGTAAGTTACAGGTTACATACTGAATGTCCATCAAATGTCTAGCAGTGATGAAAATCACAATCCTGTATGGTAGGTATTCTCCATATGAACACTGAGGCTCAGAGAAATTAACTCATTCAAGGTAATGCCACTAGCATGACAGACAGCCCTGACCTGAATCTAATTCTGAATAGCACCACAGATCAGGTCTTTTTCTAACCATCATGTTGGGACTTGTCTTTGGCTGAGCTACTTTAGCTTTCCCTTTCCTAACTCTTACAAAGTTGCTTCCCCTCCATATGCCTTCTGCAAAGATCCCATCCCTTTTCTTTCCTTAGCTCTGCAAATTCTAAAGAGAAACCTCATCTAAACAACTGAGATGTTGACTGCTTTTCTGTTAACTGCCTTTCTTTAGATATACAGTACCTAGAACACCCGTATCTCCTGATAGAGTATATAACACCCCTCCTTTGTCTTTAGGTCTATACATTAGCTAATACAAGACATGTAAGTTGCTGTGAAGTTTAGTTTGTAGAAAAGAAGTATATCTGATTATATAAATACAGGAACTAGCCTCAGGAGGTCAGGGTGATTGTGATATTCCAGCCAGTGGAAAACTATGAAATGCATGTACTACAAGACCCTGCTCAGCTTGTAGACATCCTGCTCTTTGTCTCTCTGTGCCTCCTTTCTCTCTCCAGAAGAGCCCTTGTACCTCTGATTTTCAAGGATGACAGCTCCTCCATTACAGGCTGCCTGACTTTGAGTAAAACTTATTTTCTTCCCACCAATTCTTGCCTCCCAAATATTGGCCTTTGAGTGGCAAGCAACCCAGATCTGGACCTGGTAATATTTTTTTCTATATGCCAGCTACTGATGTTATTGATTGAAGCTTACTGATTAATGAAGCAAGCACTAATTTCACAAAATCTCAAGCAGTTTCTATGACTTATATGTAGAGACTACTAAATAATGTCAAGTGAGTTTAAAGAACAACTTTAAGTTAAAGAGTTCTCATTTTCTTAAGTGGTAAATAAGTTGATTTTGCTCCTTCAGGATTTCATTTCATGCTATGAATGTCTAAGGCTGGGCAGGAAGACTGCATATTTACAATGCTTTGCCGGTAGGAGAAAGGACAACTGTCACCCTCGGAACACTTCTCTTTGTCAAGTTGGTATACGCCTTAAATCACTCAGGTCCTTCTGCATTACCTTTGGTTTATATTCTAGTCAAACTTTTCTAACATTTTGCCACAATTCCTCCTCCAAAGGACTATTACTATTTATTCCATTTGCATGTAGGATTTTTTTTCCTCCAGTGCTGAGGATTGACCCAGTGTCTCATGCATCCTGGGCAGGCCTTTGCCACTCTACAGCTCTGCATGCACTATTTATTCACTAAAATGTTGCAGGGAACAAGGGTTTGGGATCTTATAATAGAAGCAACAAAAAGTAGCAGCATGATGATTCTGACTTGACTTTCTGATCCTACTTTCCTGTACCCCCAACATGCCTTAGGGTTTATCTCACTGCTATCATTGAAAGAATGTAAACAAGCCTGGTGTGGTAGTGCACGAGGCAGAGGTAGGAGGATCTCTGTGAGTTTGAGGCTGCCCTGAGACTACATAGTGAATTCCAGATCAGCGCCTGAGCTAGAGTGAGACCCTACCTTGAAAAACCAAAACAAACGAACAAAAAAAAGTTAACAGCTCAAAGTCTTCCCTTTAGTTAAATTCATTTATCTTACTGTCTTATATTCTCCTGTACCATTTCATTTAATTCAGTTATATTTGGCTAGGCATGTTGGCATGTGCCTGTAATCCCAACACTCAGAATGCTGAGGCAGAAAAGCCGCAAACTCAAGGCCAGCCTGGTCTACCTAGCAAAGTCCAGACCACAGCAGGCTAGACAGCAAAACTTTTAAACAAATAAACCCCCCAAAAGGATATTTTTTTAAACTCTGATGTCTAAAGTAATCCAAATATTTCCAACATATACATACTCTTTTTCTTCTTCTTCCACCCCTCTTTTCATATTTTGGTTTCTTGAGAGATTATCTCACTATTTAGTCCTGGCCTGGAACTTGTTGTATAGCCCAGCTTGCTCTCAAACTCAAGATCTTCCTGTCTCAACCTCCTAGGTGCTCAAATTATAGATATATAGCACCATGCCTAGCTCCCAGCAGATGCATTTTATACTTTAATCATTTAACTGGATATTCTACAATGAGATATTATAGATTTTCCCCTTAAAACAATTTCTCCTTTACACAGAAACAGTAAAAAGTTCAGGAAAGCAAGGATCAGAGAAAAGTACAATCGAAGCCCAGGGTCAAGGTGTGTAGTGAGGTAACAAGGATACCTGCATAGGAACTCTGACCAAAGAGTCTCACAATGCAATTGAACCAGGATTGAGTCTGGAAGAACATATTTGATTTCTAACATTTTCAGAAACAGTTATATCACCTGAGCTAACAAAGTTCCTAAGAATACTGGTCCACTAAGCATTTCCCCTCAAGTTGAAACTTTTAGCATAAACACTGTCTCTTCCTTATAAATTCTGGTTAGCTAGCATGGAAGCTTTCACTGTGAGAGGTGGTAGCTTTAATATCTGTGTACATTACAAGATGTCATCATGGATATGTAGGTAATATGTCAGTTCTTCTAGTTTCCTTTGGTCTTTGTTGGAAGGTGATATGAGTTTACATAGGCAGCAGACAAAACATATATAAAATGTACAATCACTAAATAGTCATATGCTATCATATATTATCACATGAACTGTGAAAGAATATGAAATATAAAACATGGAAAATTATCTGACATACATGTAGGAATAAGAACTCAATTTTCCCACTTCTCAAAATAATATTATGTCATTTGAAAAATATTTGTCAGGCATAGTGGTGCACCTATCACTCAGGAGGCAGAGGTAGGAGGATCACTGTGAGTTCAAAGCCATCCTGGGACTATAGAGTGAGTGCCATGTCAGCCTGGGCTAGAGTGAGACCCTACCTCAAAAAAATTTTTGAAAAATTTGTAACCAGTAATCAAGCACACTAATAGTAGAGAAAGTAGATATGGAATTTGATACAATTTTATTGGTCATGTGGTGGGGAGGTATTCCTCAACACCATATTTAATTATAAGATTATTCAAATTTCTTATTTATTTATTCATTTATTTTGTTCTTTGTAGCAAGCAGAAACATGGTATATATTTCTTTCTGAGTTTTAATATCTGATTTACTAGCTATTTAATAAAAATACCTTTTGTACAGCCTGGGGAATTCCTGCTCAGTAGTTCAAGGTGCTCGCCTGCAAAATCTGCTGACCTGGGGTTGGTTCTCCAGTACCCACATTAAACCAGATGTATAAAGTGGCTCATGCATCTGGAATTTGTTTACAGTTGCAAGAGGCTCAGGCATGCCATGCTCTCTCTCTGCTTAATAAATAAAAAAATATTTTAAAAATATCTTTTATTATAAAAATGTTATAGGAAGTGTGCCTTCACTCATTCTTTAGAAGATTCAAGTAGTCTGAAACTTTAATACAAATGAATATAGTTTTTTTTTTTTTTTTTTTTTTTTTTTTTTTGAGGTAGGGTTTCACTCTGGTCCAGGCTGACTTGGAATTAACTATGTAGTCTCAGGGTGGCCTTGAACTCACGACAATCCTCCTACCTCTGCCTCCCAAGTGGGATTAAAGGCATGTGCCACCATGCCCAGCTCATTAATATAGTTTTAAAATAAGAAAAGTAAATGAAATCCACTCTTGATTAAATACATATATGTAGCCCTGTCTTTCTAGAAAGGGGATTAGTGGTCCTTACTCCAAATTTACTGAATTAGAAACAAGGAAAACAGACCCAGAAATCTATGTTTTAAAATGCCACTGACTTACATAGAAACACGTATGTTTCAGAAGACAAGAATGGGAGCATGCAGAGTAGTACTGTCTGCAAAGATGAACAAATGAAACAGGACGTGTGTGTGTATTAACAGAAAAGTGTAAGTATACTGTGATGCTTCCTTAACAGAATATTATATAGTAGTTAAAAGAATAAGTGTCTAAGTCCATGTTGTGTGGTCATTATAGAATACTTGAAACTAGGTAATTTGTAAGGAATGGAAATTTATATCTCATAGTTCTAGAGGTTGGGAAGTACAAAATCAATGTATAATACTTGGCATCTGGTGAGGGCCAAAACTGTCCCTTCATGTAGCCCGAGTAGAAGAAAGAATCACACTCCTTTTTATAGCAGCGTCACTTTACTCTGAGGGTAGTTCCCACATGATCTAAGCACATCTCATTAGGCCCTAACTCCCTATATAGCTGCCTGTAGATTCAGTGTCTAATGTATGAATTGTGTGATAATAGCAGAATGCTACACTTTATGCAAGAGCATGTATGAATCTCTTTAAAACTAATTATGAGTAAGGAAAGACTATAGAAGAATGCACAAATATGACTGAACTACCTGAAGTTGGAACTTCATATAAATAAATGCCTACTAAGTAAAATCATAAGGGAAGAAAGAGAATGATAAACATAAGTTCATGGTTGAAATTCTGGTAGGAAATAAAGGCATGTAATTTGGTAATGGCATAAGGGCCTTCTAAGCTCTAGTAGTTTCTTTTTTTTCAAGCTGCATGGTAGATCCATGGGTATGCACTCTATCATTTGTCTTCAGAACTTGCATTGTTATCTATATATTATATAAGTTTATATGAATTAAATATTTCATAATTAAAAAGCTTAAAATTAAAAGCGCTGTTAAAAACTGAAGGGAAATGGACTCCAACTTACATGAAATCTACACTAATTTCTTCATTCCAGCATGGATGAGATCCACTTGCAGTATTGGTCTGGTATACAGTGTGTTGAAAAGAAACTTCTATGAAGGGGTGTATGGTATCCTGCAACACATAATAAATATTGAATAGGTTTTTATAATATTTTATATAGTTGAGAAAGACAGAAGACTAGGAAATTACTAGGCAACTGGATGACTTAATTTTTATAGTTTTTCAAATAGTCATTATTTATCATTGATTTAATAAACATATATTGGTCCTCTGTTTTAGTTATACTTCTATGGTCCAAAGGTAACCAGGAGTTTTCTTCAAGGATTTTAAAATCTAACTAAAGGAAATAAACAGATGGATGAATAAGTGCAATGAAATGTGGGAACTGTAACAAGAGAAATAGATCCTAGTTACGAGTCACTTGGGAAAGGGGGTAGTTCCCCTTCTGGTGAGAGAAGTAGGGGGGCATCAAGCTCAAGCGTGGGCTTATTTGACCAACAACATTGAGATGTGTGGAGGCCATTCTAGGAAGAGGAACCAAGGATTGGAAGTCTTCCATAACAAGTAGTAGTATGACATGGCTGTGTGGTAGATAGACAAGAGGCTGGATGGTAGACAACAGCCAGAATATCCAAGGTTTTGTAGGTATCTGAGGAACTTATACCTTGTCTTATAGGCCCTAAGTGCAGAGAATGAAGTGGTTAGAACAGCATTTTACAAAGAAGACTAACTCCTTTGTCAGAAGGAGTAAACTGGAACCCAAAGAACACAGAAGTGAAGACATCAATTAGGAGCCAACTTCAATTAAAGGCAAAACATAATCACAATTATGCTTTATAAAAAAGTTAACTACTTACCTCATTTAAGATCTCATTTGTGGCCACTGATTTGATTTTTTCTTGGTGTCGTAGGTGAGACATGGATGATGTCATATAAGCAGGCATATCTGAAGCTCTTCAGGAAAAATACAACACAGAGACACATACGTTAATTAGTTTTAATATTACTTTTGGTAGGCATGAGAGGTAGCCTAGGTCCTACAGTTTTGATCATATCACATTGGCATGTACAGATAATGGAGTACTCACTAGTCTGGAGGAATGGCTCCTAACTACTTAGTTACACATTAAGTACGTCTATCATAACATTTCCACTGCTTCTCAGCAAGAGGAAAAAATAAGCCAAGTGATACTTTAAGAATATATCCTTTGTGCTTTTTTGATATTATAATACTTTCTTTTATAAAAGAATGGTTATAGAAAAGATGACTTATTATATCCTTATTTCACAGTCTAGAAAATGTGCATTTATTTTGAGAACAGAGTTCTATCATTTAATAAGGTTGTACTTTATAAAACATAAGCAAAACCTTTAAGAAATTTTATATATAGATTAATAGCCAGTAAAAAAATATTTTTTTATAGGTAGAATTCATGTGTTGTAGAACTCATATGTGGTAAACATAGCGAGGGATCACTAATATCCCTTAGGCATTTGGGTACCAATTATTCATGTATTTCAACCTTACGTGACATGAAATATCCAGGACACACTGGATATACTTGAGCACTTAACATTCAGAATGCCTTATTTTGATCATTCTGGTTTCACATATCCTCTGCCCAAGAAACACAAATAAAACCCACCGAGTTCTGGGACTACAACTGCACATTGAAAAGGTGGGTAAAATCCTGCTTTTGTGGAAGTAACCTACAAATCCAAAATAGAACAGGACACAACTGTAGCAATTCTGATTTTATGAGCCAATTTGCATTCACCCCACAACTTTCTTGGGATATCTCCTGAAAGAAAATTAGTGTCCCATCCACTTCCTCTCACTTTCTGCATCCAGTATTGGGAGAGGACCATGGCATGGAATAGTGTGGTTGGCAGCAGACACTTTAGAAACTTCAGAATAGTGAGTATGAATAAAAGGAGTTCATTTGACAACATGGAAGGTGAGGATGTGTCAAATATCTCCAAAACATACATGTTAAAGCGAATTTGGGAATCTCAATCTTCTGGAAAAAAAAAAAAAAACATTTATTTTTAGAGCCTTGAGCATGCTGGCTAAACACTACCTCTTTACTATGAAAACTCTTCGTATGTGGTAGTGACAGTAGGTTTGACTATCCAAATGAAGAGCTGAATTTTCATTTGTTTTATGTAATGCTTTTTTTTTTTTTTTTTTTTTTTTTTGCAGTTCTGGGCTTCAAACCCAAGTAACTGCATATGCTAGACAAGTGCTTTGCCACTGAGCTATACCCCAGCCATGTCATATATTGAAACATATAAAATGCAAAGGATTTTTGCAAGAAAGATCGCATGAATATTTTTCACAGTTGAAATAGATCACCTACAACTCTAAAAGTTGGAGCATATTGCCTTACCTGCTAAGTATTGTTTTTCTGGTTGGAATATTATAGGCCCTTAGTATCCTGACAAGAATCTTAACATCTCCATCAGAGATGGTCTGTGCTGCAACTATTTTTCTTTCTTTCCTCTGAGGCTTTAACTTTCTTCGTGCTTCAGTAAGCTTACAAATTACATCTGTTAATTGACTAAAGAATAAAAAAAATGATCAGTTCCATATACATCAAATAACTTTGAAAGATACTATTGTTTTGATTAGTTGTAAGTAAGGTCATTATTTAGGACAGTATTATGTCCATTGTGGAAGGGGACAGATTTGTTTCAAACACAAGGAAGGACTCCTTTTCTGGCCTTGGAAAGGAGGAGATGCAATGAGGATGTTAAGAGGGAATGTGATTGCGCTGGGGCCTGTGGCTCTCTGACCCAAAACACGCCAAGTGTATACTGAGGTAAAGCTGTGAAACAGGATCTTTCAGAAGATTATTGTTATTATTCATTAGCAATTATTTTCTTGACAGTGAATGAACATCCACATTTTTGTTATTGCTCTGAACCAGAATTAGTTACATGGTCTGGCAACCCAGGCAACATAAATCCACAGAGAACTACAGTTTCATAGTCACACCAGTTTCTTTCAAAAGACTGAAAATTGTACCCAAAAGATTTCAGCATCTAAAGAAATTAGAACCAATAGGGGCGTGGTGGCACTTGCCTTTAGTCCCAGAATTCAGGAGGCTGAAGTAGGAGGATTGTTGTGAGTTCAAGGCCAGCTTAGGTTACAGAGTGATTTCCAGGTCGGCTTAGGCTAGAATGAGACTCTGCCTTGAAAAAAACAAACAAAAATAAACAAATAAAAAAGACAAAACAATCAAACAAAAAAGAAGTTAGAACCTTGCTGGTAATACCAAAAGTTTGTCTGTGGCCTCCAGGGAGGATCTACCTGAGGTCCTCCCACTCCGCCTGAGCCTCACTCAGATGTATAGCACAAGAACTCTGCTCTGAGGAAATCTCAGATCCCATCTCTTGCAGGATGGGTGACAGGTTTCTTGTGATGCTACCAGCAATGACTTATCTAGTGATGGGATTATAAAAAGAAAATCTTAGGACAAAACACAATTGGCATGAAGGTATTTCTTTTAATTTTCTACCTTGTCCAAAGAACTACAAAAAATGAGAAGGAAAAAACTATATAATTAAAAAATTGTAAATAGATGGCATGGGGTGATAGCTCAGTGGTTAAAGGCTCTTGTTTGCAAAGTCTGCTAGGCCTGGGGTCAATTCCTCAGCCACCCACATAAAGCCAGATGGGTATTTATTTGCAGGGTTAGCACACATGTACTCATACACACATACACAAATAAATATTTTTTAAACATCAAATGGATAATCTAAAGAGCAACTTGAAAGTGGCTAAATACATCTTGTCAACATACATCACTTTCTGCTCTGAAGCTGCCATTTTGACATATGACTAAATATAAAGAATAGAGAACTTAGAGGCATTTGAAGATAATTGCTTAAAGATTTATCTTTCATGCTTAATAATTTCAATAGTACCTTGCAGATACAATTTCTTCATAATCAGCCACAATATCTGACAAGCTGAATTTACTGACTTTGATGATTTTTTTCATTGTCAACCTTCTCACCTAGAGAAACCAGGCATTAAAGAAATGTAGTGTTTTTTTCAAGGTAGGGTCTCACTCTAGCCCAGGTTGATCTGGAATTCACTATGTATCCTCAGATGGCCTCAAACTCACAGTGATCCTCCTACCTCTGCCTCCATAGTGCCGTGTGCATATTTAAGGTTAAATATGGTGCTTCTGGTGCCACTATATTTTACTCCTCATTTTTGCAAGCACCAAAAAAAGGGATTGCGGTAAATTAAATGCTTTTTTCCCTACCACTGAAATCATTCTCAACCCACACTATTACATCAAAGCAAGTTCTTTTTAGTTTTCCCCGTCTCATCCATTTCATCTCATCCTAAATTCTTTGCTCAAACTTTCATAGGATACATGGCCAGAAGTGGTCTTCACCAAAGGAGATGACCTCCCTGTGCACTCATTTCTACAGTCATCACTAGCAATGGACATACATCTTGACCTACAAACTTAAAGAAATTGGATCACATTTCTGCATTTCCTTTGAGTCAATCCTATTCTAACTTTAAGTTTAAGTCCTTATTTCATCAAGTTGGAAAGAAAGCCAGTGCTCGAAGAGAGCCATTTCCTAAGGTCCTGCTGCAGTCCTTGATGAAGATGATGATAATAATAGTTATTATTGTTACTATTATTATTGTTATTATTATTATTAAGCCAGGATCTTGCTATGTAGCCCAATCTGGCCTAGAACTCACTAAATGGTCCAGGCTAGTCTTGAACTCTCAATCCTCCTGCTTTAGTTTGTCAGGTGCTGGGATTATAGGCAAGCACAACAATTACTGGCTCAAACCTCTGTTCTTCCAAAGAGCATGAAAATCTGTTCAGCATGAGGAAATCTGGCCATTTCTCATCTAATCCTATCCTTCATAATGTAGTTAGACTTTCAGATATGAAACCATCAAGTGGCATTACTGGTAGCAAATTTCAGCCTTCTGCCACAAATCATCCTGAAGGTAATGTAACCTAAAGAATGGTCTCCTGATTGAATTGGTTAGGAAATGGAGTAATGACAAAAGAATGGGAACAATATCTTGTTGCATAGCAACAAACTGCTCCCTTGAAAGTGACATAGACCCTTCTTCCCCTGGGACTGCTCACTGCTGCCTACCTCGGCATCCTGCAGGATGGGGCTTCTTGTTTCTCTCATGGGCTAGAGAGCTTCACTTGAGTTATCACGTGTGGTTCTGTTAGGCTGTCTTCTCGTGTGATTCCTTGACCACCTTATTTAAAATTGTACCACTCCCAACATACACTCAGAATTCCTGTCCTCACTTCCTGCTTGTTAGCCTAGCATGAATCACTCTCCGACACACAAATGATTTATTCCCCCTGCTTGAATATATGAGCAACAAATGCTTTTAACCACTGAGCCCTCTCCCCAGCCCTTGGGACTAGATTCTCTATAGCTGTAACTGTGCCCTTGGCCACTACTAACCCAAGTAATACAATGGGAAGTAGTATGCACATGATTTATACGTTCATGAGTTTCTTCCACTATACTAACACAGAACCCAAAGCCATATGGTAAACAATGACAAAACAGTCTATCAAAGGGGATGATCAGGCACGTATGGCCCTAACAGGCATCAGGGTGATATTTTCTAGTATCTGTAGTTAAGCAATGTTACTATATGAATTTACCAAAATTACAGATTTAAGCTAACCTCAGACGGTATTGCAGTTACCTGCTTGTTGCTGGGACAAAACACCTAACAAGAAGTAGCTTATGGGAGAAAAAGGTTTATTTCTGGCTTACAGTTTTAAGGACAAGCTTCATAATGGCAGAGGAAGCTGGCTCACTTCATACTTCCACAGCAGGAAGCACAAACAGCCAGAGCTCTAGCTTGCTTTGAACATACGGTAGGCTGGAATTGAGATCCACCCCCCAGTGACACATCTCCTCCAGCAGGGCTCTGCCTATTAAGGGACTAAGTAGGAAACTTAATCAAAAATATCTGAGGCTATAGGGGATATTTACCTTCAAACCACCACAGCTGACAGAGACATCTCACAGAGATTGAAGTCTAACTACACTGTATTTTTTTTTTTTTTTGAGGTAGGATTTCACTTGAGCCCAGGCTGACCTGGAATTCACTATGTAGTCTCAGGGTGGCCTTGAACTCACAGTGATCCTCCTACCTCTGCCTCCCAAGGGCTGGGTTTAAAGGCATGCACCACTATTCCTGGCTTACACTGTTTTCTTAATCCTCTTCGTAGAATGTATTGGTGCATTTCAGGCTCCCTCAGCACTTACTCCCTTACCCTTGGCAGGTCCTCTTGCCCCTCCCTCCTAGGTTTCCTCACATATAAGAAAAAAGAAAAGGGACAGAAAGGATATACTTTCCTTTGTTTATGACCAAGAATACATCTTTAGCTGGGCGTGGTGGCACACACCTTTAATCCTAGCACTTGGGCGCCAGAGGTAGGAGGATTACCATGAGCTTGAGGCTACCCTGAGACTACATAGTGAGTTCCAGGTCAGCCTGGGCTAGAGTGAGACCCTACCTAGAAAAACAAAAACAAAAAAAAGAATATATCTTTATTTTCTAAGAAAGTAAACTCATTTTTAAAGAGCACCCTAAACTGTTTTTTCTTTTTCTTTTTTCTTTTTTTCAAGGTTGGGTCTCACTCTAGCTCAGGCTGACCTGGAACTCATTCTGTAGTCCCGAGCTAGTTTCAAAGTCACAGTGATCCTCCTACCTCTGCCTCCTGAGTGCTAGAACTAAGGGCTAGCATTCCTGGCTTTTTTTTAAAAAAGCATAGTGCTAGTAAAAAAGTGAAAGGTGTGGGGTGGAGCAAAATCACCTGCAAGCAGGGCTCAAAGCAAGCTTTGGCAAGTTTGAACCTTCATGCTTCAACAGAGAGGGTACAGATGGGCTTCCAGTTCATTGATGGTGAGGTGAACCAATGAAAAAGGAAGTCTGAGCTGGGCGGGGTGGCGCACGCCTTTAATCCCAGCACTCAGGAAGCAAAAGTAGGAGAATCACTGTGAGTTCGAGGCCACCCTGAGCCTACATAGTGAATTCTAGGTCAGCCTAAGCTAGAGTGAGACCCTACCTCAAAAAACCAAAACTAAATAAATAAATAGAAAAAGGAAGTCTGAGGAGAACAACAAACTTTGCAGTGACTAGAGTGAGTGGATAAGTGGATCTGTTCATCTGACTGCACAGAATGTTTACCATGTTTACACAAATCCACATGCAGACACATTGATACTACCACATGATTACCTTTTCCAGATAATTGATAGAATTAATCCTTTGTACAGTAATAGAATTCACATCTGAAATGGACATTTCCTTCTGTGCTTCACTTTCATACTCCTAAACAGAGAATTATGTTAGCTCCATGTGAATGTAACAAAGGGTTCAGATATGACAGCTACAGCCAAAAAAAAAAAAAAAAAAAAAAAAACACTTTTCATTTCAGTTCAGTGTGAGCAGGATTGCGACAAACACTCCTCAAGGGAAGACACTCCTTCCCAATTCTCCCACTGAGACTTGGCTAAAAGCAGTCCGTAACTCTATTTTATTTGCTTCAGGGATGAAATCCATTCATCTTTTAAAATAATGACTGAGAAAAACCTTGAGATTGAGAAAATGAGAAAACAAGGGAAGTCATTGTTCTGCTTTCTTCTCCTACCTCTGAGTCATACCTAGAGTTTCTCTGACACTCCCCTTAGGCTGGGGCCCAGCATGCGTCTGCTACAACTGCGGTTCTAAATGGAATCTGCTGAGCCCTGCCTATATTCATTTATATGTCCTCTAAAGGGCTTAGTGGACACCAGAATCTGGTATCTCTTCCCAAGTTGCTTGACATTACCCTGCACTAGTAATTCTACTGCAGACATTTTCTCTAGAGATAGAAAACAATTCCTTTTTTTCCGAACTCTTCTAGCAAGCTCCAGGGGTAGGATTACTACCACTGGTCCAGAAATCCTTTCTTATAACTCCTCTACTCCATTTATTGCCAGATGGGTGGTGTGTTGGCAAATGTTTAACAACAGGTTGTTTTGAAGGATGAGAAGCTCCAATTTGGAGCATTTGCTGATTTGGGGCAAATGCTCCCTCAGCGGCAGTTGACAGCAATCACTATGAAACCACTGCAGGTGTGGTTAGGAACAGACGCACACAACAGGCTTTCACCAGTAGGACTTTCAGCTTCAGTACTTAAGCAGACAAGACTAGCTTTTTCTCCCATTCCTTTTTAATGTTTCAAAGAGCTGAAATTGAGATGTGTCTTATAACCAATGTCTAAGCTCACTCCAGTAGTATTTCTCTTCCCCCAAAAGCTGCTGTTCGATTACTAATATTTTGGCTATTAAATAGATTGTTTGGGGCTGGAGGGATGGCTTAGCTGTTAAGGCGCGTGCCTGCAAAGCCAAAGGACCCAGGTTTGATTCCCCAGGACCCATGTAAGTCAGATGTACAAGGTGTTGGTGCATGCATCTGGAGTTCATATGCAGTGGCTGGAGGCCTTGGCACACCCATTGTTTCTCTATCTCTCTCTGTCTGAAATAAATAAATAAATAAATAAATAATATTAAAACATAGATTGTTTGGACAACACATAAAATCAAGCAAAGGACTTTCTGGAATTTAGGAGATCTGTACGTTTTTAATGTCTAATGAACATGGGAAACAGGGCTACAAATCATTTAACAAAATTACTACATAAGTTAAGATGGGCCACATGAAGGTGCCTTCACTGAGTGTTAGATTCTTATGGAGATAATGATTTAGAGAGAGTCTACCCAGAGATTGTTTCCCTTTTAACTTAGAAAAGCCATGTTCTTTGTTGAAGGCTACACCTAGATAAAAGTTAAAGTTAGCCTTTTTCATCTTAAGTTTCAGTGTCTCAACAACAGTTTCCACTAAGCTTAAATGTGCTATTTTTTCCACAAGCCTTTAGGAGATTTTAAATAATAAATACACTTGAGACCTTTAGGAATCATAAAGTAAAACACATTGATCATGAGTGACTCATGAATAGTTATGAGAGTTGCATTCTGATTGAACCCATGATATTCCACAAATTTTGCTGGAATTAATTTCCTGCCCTACCAAGAGCTCTATGGCAGTTTGATAATAAATGAAATTGTACCATTATTCTGAGGAACTGTGTTACTAAGCTTTTCCCCCTCTGATTTGTCTTTCATTTCAATAAAGACCTCAGATACATGAGGAATCAAGGCATAAATTTACATTTGCTGAATGTTATATATCATGTCTTCACTATGACTATAGATTTCAAAGAAATGTATTTCATTTACATTGAACACTTTCACTGTAACAGTGACCAATAATGTGAAAAAGTACTTCATGTAGTGTTGATTAGACAGGGCCTTATTGCATTTCTTTAGTAAATATCAGAGTAATGAAATTGTAAGCTCTATGAGAACAGGGACCATATGTCTTCACTCTTGCATATAGGCACTCTAAATATTTGTGGATATGAAAAAAAGATGGGTACAAGGCAGCAAAATATTAACTTTATCATATAACAATCTATCTGAATAGAAACTAAGTACCTGGAGTACTGTATCTGGAATCTCTCTGTCATGGAGGGGCATTTGCTGTAGAAGAAAGAAATCTAGTTGACCTGCATTTCTAAGTTGTAAAAGCTGGAAACGTTTACTCCTTTTCATTTCCTCTTCAGAAACAAAGTTAAATTCATCCTGCAATTGTTCAAGACGGAAATACTTTGGAATATCCTGCCCTTTGTGTCTCATATTCTGTAACATATAAAGATGCACCATCTTTACTAAAATATTAATTACCTTAAGTTCAAAAATCATTTAGAAATACTTTTTCACCTCCTAAACTATGAAGTATGACTGACAAATTAAGTAGGGCTGGAACAGCTGAACTTGTGTGGAAGGATACAAGCGGCAAAATATACAGATTCCAACTTACTTGGCTTCTGAACCTTTGCCAGGTTATGACTTGTGCAGAAAGTGAAAAATATTTGTATTGCACACACAGTAATAGATTGCAAGGAGCACACAGACAGAAGGACACATGTTCCAGACTCTGAGATGGATATGATAGCCACTATAGGTATCCTAGGCAGAGAAATAGTGAATGAAGGAAGGTACGAAGGAAACATATCTGGGCACACAGCATTCACTTGGCTGTACGGAAGAATAGGAAAGAACAGACACTGAGGTCTGAGGGGAAGGGGGTGTGTGTTAGTCCTCTTGATTAGTCATCCTGACATCTGTAGTACCTGATGATATGGTTGGCACATAAAAGGTGTACACAGGTGTTAGCTTAAAGGTCAGACTTCGGGTATACTACTACATAGCAGTAGAGTTCCAACATCAGTTCTAAAGTAGTCATTATTTAAGTTCTCATTGCCATTGTGATACTGAAAACTGATTGGAAACTGTATCTGTCTCCATTTTACCTTTATATGAATTTGCAGTACTTAGAAAAATACATAGTAAACAATGGGGAAATACAAGAGGTAAGCCTTAGGAAACAAAATATGTTTATAGTCTTGATATAGCTATAACTTACCATAATCAATTCTGTTAAATCAGAATACTCTGGATTATTTGGATCAATTCTGACTTCATTTATCCAATCACAGAGCTTTTGTGAGTTAACGAGCCTTGGAATTCCAGGAACAACTCTTGCATTGACATTCCTCAGCACACTGACATGGAGGAAAGATTTTGTGAATCTGTATGTGGTTTGCAGCTGTACATCATTATACAGATTAAGATCAACCTGCTGAAGGAATTCAGATATAAAACCAATCCATCCCCTGAATTCAAGGATGGTTCTTCTCACATTCTAACTTTATCACTATTTTTTTTTTTGAGGCAAGACCAACGGACTGTCCTTTTTTTTATGAGGGAGGGGACAAAGAATTGGCCCACCAGGGCCTCCAGCTACTGTAATTGAACTCCAGACACGTGTGCTACCTTGTGTGCATGTGTGACCTTATGCATTCATCCCCTTGTGCATATGGCTTATGTGGAATCTGGGGAGCTGAACATGGGTCCTCAACTTTGCAGGCAAGTGCCTTAACCGCTAAGCATTTCTCCAGCCTTTATCACCATTTTTGGATACATGCCTGCCTTCTCTTAAAAGACCATAAACTTCTCAAGGAAAAAGTCTACAAACATGCACCTTTGCCACTCCACTTTCAGAACTGCTAAAATATAGTCAATGCTTAAGTGAGCAGTGTTTTTTGGGTATATTCTAATAACTCTAAGCACAATATTAAAATATTAATAAAATATTAATAAATATTAATAAAAATAGAAAATATTAATAAAATATTAAAACTTATTCAAAATATTTGTTTAAGCAAAAGCGTTAAAGTACATAATATAAAAAATAAACTTTAGGGCTGGAGAGGTGGCTAAGTGGTTAAGGCACTTGTTTACAAAGCCTGATGTCCTGGGTTCAAGTCCCTAATTCCCATGTAAAGCCAGATTCACAGTCTGGCACATGTGTCTGGAGTTTGTTTGCAGTGGCTGAAGGCCCTGGTATACCCATATTCTCCTTCTCTCTCTCTCCCCCTACCTCTATCTCCCTGTCTCTCAAGTAAATAAATGAATAGTTTTAAAAAATTAACTTTAGGTAAGAGAAGTTTGAGTATTCTTCTTTTACTCCCGATTTCTACCCTCAGGGTTGGATTGGTTTTATGTCTGTCATAGAGATCTGTAGGACCTGACACCCTTGATACAACCTTGTAACAAAGTTTTCTTCTTCGAGGGACACCCTTAGCCCATTGCTCTAGAGTGCAGGGCCCAAGGCAAAGCTTAGATGTTAATGAATAGATTCGAAAGAGAAACTTATCCAACTTACCCTTTAAAAAAGGAAGCTAAATTGGATTTTAACTGTGTAGCTATGATTTCTGCCTCAGGAAAATAACAAAAGCCTCACAAACTTATTACAATGACTTCGCTAGATGCTGTGACAGGTGTGCAGCTGTGGACTCTGGCAAAATCCTAGTCATCAGCAGCTCCTGTACAACCAAATACCAAAGGAGCAAAGCTCTCTTGATTCAGAACAGATGGAGCAGCTTCTCTGTGCAAATGGAGTAGCGCATAAAGGGAATGTGGACCTCCTGAACTATAGAATGAAATTCTAGGATTTTCCTTCTAGCAAGCTGATGACACCTACATTTAGTCTTTGGTAACAGAATGACTGGGAGGTTTTAAATCCCCAGGAATAGCCGGGCATGGTGGTGCAGGCCTTAAATCTCAGCACTCGGGAGGCAGAGGTAGGAGGATCGCTGTGAGTTTGAGGCCAACCTGAGATTATACAGTGAATTCTAGGTCAGCTTGGGATAGAGCAAGACCTTACCTCAAAAAAAAAAAAAAATCCCCAGGAATCAATCTTTGGTAGTCTTGGTATTTGTCTGCAGTTAAGGACTAAGACATTGCCTTTCTCATGGTCCATGAGGCTATAATCCTAAGCACTGGAGAGATACATTTGCTTACATATAAAACACATACCGCCTTAGTGGAGGTATTCAAAGGAAAAGGAGATCAACATCCAGATAAACTAAACTATTCCTAATGCTGACAGGGTTTCACTGTTTACACACACTTCATGTGATGAAGTGGCTTTGTTTTTCAAACACAAAAAGTTCATTACCTACAGTATGTGGATCTTAATGACTGTGACAGAGGTGTCAGAGGAATTCCATTTTCATCTAAGGCCCATGATAGAGAATAGCTAAGTTTTCCTGATGTCAAAAGACAAAGTTCTTCAGTTCTGGTTCCCTCAAGAATAAAAGGCACATCTATTTATAAAAGACATTGAAAACATGTTAAGTTTTTGGAAGTATAATTTGAGCATAGCGTCATCTTTCCCCCTGACTTCTGTTTGCAGATGTCTAAGAACATAAATGAAATTCTGTGCTGACTGGAAATGTTATCTTAGCATCTCCCTTCATCTCGCCTCTACCATTCCTCAAGGAGGAATGCCTTAACCCACTGCAAAAGAGAAGAAATACTGAACCAGGCATAAGAAAAGGAAAGTACAGCTCAGCATCTCTACTTTAAGTTTTTTTTTTTTTTTTTTTTTTTTTGCCCAACTTTCTGAACCATTCTTTCTGGAACTGGCTGTCAGTAGGAAGGACCACTGGCAGTAGAAAACAGGCAGACTT
This sequence comes from Orientallactaga sibirica, assembly GCA_036365145.1. Lineage (NCBI taxonomy): Eukaryota > Metazoa > Chordata > Mammalia > Rodentia > Dipodidae > Orientallactaga > Orientallactaga sibirica. The sequence goes on along the minus strand of JAEOAD010000001.1, from coordinate 85,634,293 downwards.
CCCTCCCTTTCCTTGCATTCCCAGGTTTTCTGCCTCTCCCCAAATTCTTTGTCAGTCTCCTAGGTTTACCAATACTCGGTGAAATTATTGCTGAATTTCCATATTCCATAGGTTTTGAGTCTTAGGCCTTATATCTTGGGTTTCCTTCCACACCCCCATTTTTCTGCTTTATCTGAATCCTAAGCAAACTACATTCTTTGTCATGCTCTGTCCTTTCCAGATTCTTTTTTTTTTTTTTTTTTTTTTTTTTTTTTGAGTTAGGGTTTCACTGTAGCCCAGGCTGACCTGGAATTCACTATGTAGTCTCAGGGTCTCAGGGTGGCCTCGAACTCATGGCGATCCTCCTACCTCTGCTACTGAGTACTGGGATTAAAGGCATGCGCCACCACGCCCGGCCTTTTCAGATTCTTTTGCCCACTTATTTTCTTCTTTCTCCTTGCCCACTCTTTCATACCTTCTTCTTTTTTACTAGAAATGTATAAGTGCAAATTCCTAAGAAGGTATAAGAGAGGCATCTGGGGGAGGAGAGGAAAAGCACTGTTCTCAGAGAGGAGACACTGAAGTTAAGTGCATGAGGATAGCAAACTGAGAACCAAAGGAAAAGAAAAATGCCTTCTTTCTTGTCCTTTTCTCACTCCCTTGCTTTGTCCTTTTCTCCCCTTCCCTGCAGCTTGAAGAATGACCCCCCATGTCCTGGAGCACCCTGAGGTTCCTTCAAAGAGAGGCAGAGCAGAGCAGAATATCCAATGGGAAGCAGAGACCACATGCCAGAAAGCACAGTGCGCCTTCCTTGCATGGCCGAGGAAAAGCACAAGGAGCTAATGGCAAAATTTGTTTCCCAAAGACCCGATTCAAGACAGAAAGTTTTCTTTTTTATTAAGTAGAAACTTTGTATGGACACATCATATGTTGGTACCGTCATTTCCCTCCTCCCTGCCCCCATTCCACTGAGAGTCCTCCTTACTGGGATTGCTGGTTCTCACCATGGAGCTGTGGGTTATGAGTTGTGAGAATAGCTGTCAGTCAGTGTAGTGGGGGAGGGCAATGTCTCTGGATATTCCCTCCTACTCTGTGGCTCTTACATCCTTTCCACCTCCTCCTCTACAAACTTCCCTGAGCCTTGGTGGGTGTGCGTTAAGTCTACATTATTGCTGAGCTGTCAGCATCTTTTGGATTTCTTCTTTGGTGCATTCTGAGTACCCTCAGTGTCTGTCTCTGGCTCAGGTTGTCAAGACAGAAAGTTTTAATAAACAGCATAGTTATTAAAAACATTTTTGAGCTTGTATGTGTGTGTGTTTATTTGTGTGCATGTGGGTGCATGTTGTGTAGGGGCACATGCATGAGTGCATGCATGTGGAGGCCAGAGGTTGCTGGTGAGTGTCTTTCTAAACTGCTCTCCTCCTTAGTTTACAGAGCCAGAGCTTCTCACTTGAACCCAGAGCACACTGATTGCCCTAGTAGACTACTCAGCATGTCCTGTCCCCACCATCATACTCTTAACTCTGGCCCTCAGACTTGCAAACACTTCACTGGCTGAGCTATCTTCCCAGCCTCTAGTTTTTTTTTTTTTTTTTTTTTTTTTTTTTTTTTTTTTTTTCGGTTTTTCAAGGTAGGGTCTCACTCTAGCCCGGGCTGACCTGGAATTCACTGTGTAATCTCAGGGTGGCCTTGAACTCATGGCGATCCTCCTACCTCTGCCTCCTGAATGCTGGGATTAAAGGTGTGCGCCACCATGCCTGGCGAGCCTCTAGTTTTTAACATTTGAAATAATTTACTTTTTTTTTTTTTTTACCAAATACTATAAATATAGAATTCTTTTTTGAGATAGAGTCATGCTATGGAGCCTAGGCTGGCCTTCTGACCGTTGTGAAACAAGCAAGTGCCTCCAGGCCTAGCTTGGATTCTTTGCTCTTGCATACAGGGTAATTTAGGATTTGGAACTCAGGAAGAAAATTAGGGAGAAAGAAGTATCTTAAATAAACTTACTGCTTCCTACTTCTCCATCCACAGGAATAACCATCTTATCAGAACTGAATTCTGTATATTCCAAAACAAGTTTGCCTTTCAGCTCTGTCTTGTTTGGTAAAGGTAAATACAGTTTTGCCAGTAGACTTGTCCTTTTACTAACTTCATAAACCTAAATATAAAAGAAATGGTGACAACTCACTGAAAATGTAACATGAAAAAAATTAAAAATATAAGGGTCCTAAGTGACATGTTTGCATTAACTTTTTAAAATACCAGAATAAAAATATGTACTGCTTTATTATGTTCCATTCACACAATTAAGGGAAATAGTCATATAGCCTTAGGAGCCTTTTGCTGCTTTCATAGAAAATGAATTGAGTGCAAGCCTTATAAATACAGTTTTGAGAATATAGGCACACCTAACACAATAGCCTAAATAACTTACTCTGTGTAGTATGCTTAGTGTATACCTCATTTAAATCTGATAAAAATTACAGAAAGCAGATATTATTTTTCACATGTACTAAATGAAGAAATGAAGGTACTACATGAAAGTGCATTACTTTTTATTTCAAATTATTGAAAGCCAAATTGAATGGCTTAAGAAAGGGGAGTCTTTGGCTCCTGGAATCCAAGGACTGCTTAACAAGTCATGGGAGTGGAGAAGAAGGTAAAGTTTTGGAAGGAAAAGGGAGTTATTGAATGGACAGCCCACAGAGGTTCACTGGGCACTAGACTCAAGTGTCTGATTCTATATGCTGAGTTTTCTCTATAATTCCACATCAGTTTGCCATGACCATAAGCCTATATATATTTTGTGTGAATGTATATTTATGTATGTGTATGTATGCATATATATTGGTTTTTTAAGGTAGGGTCTTACTGTAGTCCAGGTTGACCTGGAATTCACTGTGTAGTCTCAGGGTAGCCTCAGACTCACAGCAAGCCTCCTACTTCTGCCTACCAAGTACTGGGATTAAAGGTGTGTGCCCAGCTAAACCTACCTTTTTAAAAAAGATTTTTATTTATTTATTTATTCATTTATTTGAGACAGAGAGAGGAAGAGAGAGATAGAGTGTGAGAATGGGCACACCAGGGCCTCTAGCCACTGTAAACAAACTCCAGATGCATGCACCACCATGTGCATCTGGCTTATGTGGGATCTGGAGAATTGAACCTGGGTCCTTTTGCTTTGCAGACAAGTGTCTTAACCACTAAGCCATCTTTTTTTCCAGCCCAAGCTCACTTGGTCATTTTTAATAGAAAAAAACTCTTCCTCCTAAGGCCTCAGTGCTGGGATTAACCACCACGCAAGAAATAGAAAAAAAAAAATCTTCAAGGCTCAGGGAACAATGCAGAAGAACAATGCTGTAAGAGCTTTGGGGTGGGTGGGATTAACTTGAGGTACCATCCTCCCTTCCCACTGGGACTGACTGAGGCCTTCATGACCCCACAGTGAATACCAGTAACCCCACTTGAGATAACCCCCAATGGGATGGGGGTGGGGGAGAAGGGATATAAGACTATAACCTTTATAAATAAAAATATCTTGGGCTAGAGGGATGGCTTAGCAGTTAAGGTGCTTGCCTGTAAAGCCAAAGGACTCAGGTTTGATTCCTGAGGACCCACATAAGCCAGATGCACAAGGTGGTGCATGCATTTGGAGTTTGTTTGCAGTGGCTGGAGGCCTTGGCATGCCCTCAGTCTCTCTTTCACTCACTCTGACTCTCTCTCTCAAATAAATAAATTAAATTTAAAAATCTTATTTTGACCTATGCTATTTTATCTTTGGTTGGGGAAGCATGATAAGTGCTCTAAAAAGAAGGAAATTGGAGCTGGAGGGCTGACTCAGTGATTAAGGCATCTGCCTGCAAAACCTAATGCCCTGGGTTTGATTCCCCAGTACCCATGTACAGCCATATGCACAAAGTGATGCATGTGTTTGAAGTTGGTTTGCAGCAGCTGGAGGCCTTGGAGGACCCATTCTGTCAGTCTCTCTCTTCTCTTTCTCTCTCTTTGCTTACAAATAAATAAATAAAAATATTTTTTTAAAAAAGAAGAAAATCAAGGTTGGGGTGTCCATTGTTCTTGCAAGATATAGAAAGAATGCCATTCAAAATGATGGCTGATTAGTTAAGAAAGAAAAAAACAGTAAAGTCAAATAGGCCAATACTTTTTACGATCATTCATTTAAACCTAAACATTGATCCCTTTGACAAAGGTGTCCTCACTGCAGAAGGGCTTGTAGGAGGTGTAGATTTGTAAAATGAATTTCTTATTAAGTCAGTAAATTATAATTAAGAAGAGGAAATGAGATGATAAATATATTCAAATATTAAACTGGCATTTTTAAATTTGTTTGAAAGAAAGAGAGAAATAGGCGGATAGAGAAAGAATGGGTGTGCCAGAGCCTGTAGTCACTGGTCTTGTGAATTTGCTTAGGTATGCAGGTACATTGCTAAGCCAGGTTCTGAGACAGCGGGTTGAGGCTAGATCCTGGAGTGATCCATGTACTGATGTTGAGAAGTCCCCTGCTGAGGTCTCCCAAGAGACAGACTGCAACAGCTCCAAAGGCAGTAGTCAGCACCACTGCATTGCCATGGCTGTGGCTGTGGCTGTGGTGGAGCATCTTCAAAGGTTCAGTAAGTGGGGCAGCCTGAAAGTCCAAAGGCCCAATAGTAGAAAAGTAAAAGGATGCAAGAAAAACCCAAACATTCTTAACTTGGTTGAAGTGAAGAATATGAAAAAAAGCCGGGTGTAGTAGCGCACACCTTTAATCCCAGCACTCAGGAGGCAGAAGTGGGAGGACTGCTGTGAGTTTGATGCCACTCTGAGACTACATAGTGAATTCCAGGTCAGCCTGGGCTACAGTGAGACCCTATGGGGCCTAGAGAGATGGCTCAGCCATGAAAGGATTGTGCTTGCAAAGCTTTTCAGCCTGGGTTTGATTCCCCAGCACCCATATAAAGTCAGATGCCAAAGTGGCATATGCATCTGAGTTCATTTGCAGCGGCAAGAGGCCCTGGCATGCCAGCACTTCCTCTCTCTCTCTCTCTTTCTTTCTTTGTTTAAGTAAATAAATAAATAAATAAATAAATAAGTAAAAATAATTTTTAAAAAGAAAAGTATAGCAAGAGACTGCAACCATCATGTAGGGCTGGGGAATGTGTAGGAATTATTCAATTTTCACAATAGCTATGCAACTTATTGCAGTTTAAAACCTTCTTCAAACTTATTTTTAAGTTAATAGTGATGCTGCATATACAGGGTTGACTGGATTTTAGTAGAAATATTTGGAGCAATAAAAAAATTGAATAAGTACAAATTGATTTGTACTTAAGGCATGAATGATCATAAAAGAGATGGGTAATACATTTATTAATTACAAATATATTGCTAGTTATAGAAAGCAGTTATTTCTTAAGATAAAAGAAACAACTTATCACATATATCAGTAGCTAAAATAAAACTTATATATGGCATAAAATAAGATATTAAAGTAAATGAAAATGGCATACCTCCAAGCAAATTGTCTCAGGCCAATATATTAGCTGAATATTGAAAATTTGCTGAAACATAACTTTAAAATCAAACTGTAGGGGAGATTTTGAAGTGCAAGAAACCTGTTTATCATTGTAAAATATTTTAATAAAATATTTTAGCTTCTGAATTCTGGCTCTCCTCTTTTGCTCATGCCTAAAAATTGAACACATCATTTAATGATCTATGAAAAGCAGAAACAATGTATAATATTATTCAAAATGTATTTTAACATGCTAAAAAGGATAATTTTAGAGGACAAACACCATTTAAAATATTTATTTATTTATTTTCAGATATATAGAGAGAATGAGCATGCCAGGGTCTCTAGCCACTGCAAATAAACTCCAGACACATGTGCTACCTTGTACATGTGGCTTACATGTGCAGTGGGGAACGGAACCTGGCTCCTTAGGCTTTGCAGGCAAGTGCCTTAAGTGCTAAGCCATCTCTCCAGCTCACAAACAGCATTTTTAAGTCAAAGAGCATCTACCTGTATGTGGAAAATTTTTTTTTTACAGTTAGATATTTTAAAAGAAAGATATATACTTAAAATTAGATGAACTAAAATCAAGTTTTAGCTGTTTATTTTACTACGTTTTAACTTAAAGAAACCATAACATCCACTAGATGACTTTAAGAGGAGAAAACTAAGGGACTTGTGCATAGGGGTATAAGATTTACATCAAGAATTCAAAAATATGGCCGGGTGTGGTGGCGCACGCCTTTAATCCCAGCACTCGGGAGGCAGAGGTAGGAGGATTGCCAACAGTTCAAGGCCACCCTGAGACTACATAGTTAATTCCAGGTCAGCCTGGACAGGACCAGAGTGAGACCCTACCTTGAAAAACCAAAAAAAAAAAAAAAAAAAAAAAAAAAAAGAATTCAAAAATATGAGCCAGGTGTGGCACACACCTTTAATGCCAACAGTCAGGAGGCTGAAGTAGGAGGATCTTCATGAGTTCAAGGCCAGCCTGGGCTACAGCACAGTTCCAGGTCAGTCTAGGCTAGAGTGAAACTCTGCCTCAAAAAAATAAATAAATAAATTTAAAAAAGATGGGGCTAGGGAGATGGCGGAGTTAGTAAAGTGACTGCCATGTGAGCATGAGGACTTAGTTCAGATTTCATGTACCCACATCAAAGCTGGACACCGATGTCCACCTCTGACCTCCATATGCACCCACACACATATGAACATGGGTGCTATTAGGTGTAAAAGGATTTTAAAAATAACCCAAAACTATTTTCTAACTTTTCTAAGATGCACTATACACACAGGCATCCTCTTATACACGTGTGCAGACACACCCAATTGCAGTAGGCAATAGGCTTGCTATTATCCTCTTCAAGGTCTTTGGACACCCCTTTGACTTCAGGTTGTATTTGCCCCTTTCTTCCAGTACAGAAGGAAGCTATTTTCTCTCTGAACTGTATCACAGGACAGAAAAGCTAGGGTACTTCCCTGAGGTTTCTATGGAAACACTTGCTGGGAATAAAATAATCCCATGAGTGGTCTGATGGTCTTCCATCCATTCATTTGTTTACCCAATCAACTTTAGTGAGCATATTTTCAGCTGCAAGTCAACTGACATAAAGATGCTTAAGTCTTGACCTCCTTTGTTAGAGTGGAGAGAAGTTGTTGGAAGATAAGCCCCAGGTTTAACCATAAAATCCCTATTTCCTAGCTTAATTATCCTACAGACCCAGGAGGATCCAGAGTTTAGGCACCCTCTGATCTAACTATCTTGGCTCAGAGGGACAGAGGACAAAAACTGTTCCTTCCTACCTCGGTGCTGGCCTCTTTTATCTCTTAATCACTTCAGAAAAAAGTGCTTAGTAAAATCTGTCCTTTAGTTTTAGCAATGAACTCGTGAATGGATTATGCAAATTTGTTACTTTGGGTTTATATTGATCTTCAGGAGCTGTTGCCTTTTTTCTTCACCTGTAAACCATCTTTCATCCTGCAATCTCTTTATTCTTCCTAGCCCTGGCATTAACCTATTACAGTTTTCTAGAAAATTAATTTTTGTTTAAGTAGATGTTTAAATGGAAAGGCTCACATTAGATAGCATTGGATTTGAAAATATGTAATGTATTATATTTTCTTTTGCCTTAACTTCCACTAGGTTATGGTTTGGGTTTCCAGCACAAAGAACATCTTCCTTCTTCTTGTCCTCTTTCCCTCCAACTTCCATGTCATGGAGCCTGTTTCCTTGCTGGCATTTTGATGACCACTCCATGTGTGCTTTACCTAGTAAGTTATTTCAGACCCTTTCAGGAAGGAGCTCTAGAACAAATCAAGGGTTGCTTCACTGCTGTGCTTCCCTGGCCAGAAAGGGGATGGTGGTGCTGGTGTCTGTGCGCCTGCTCCTCTCTGCGTGCACTCTTTCCTGTAGCCATCCATTCATGCATTTGACGAATATGAGCTTCTGTTGGGTACCCACTGTGTTCCAGCTCTATGCTAAATGATTCATTCATGATATTCAAAGATTAACCGTGCTGTCTCCTATGGAAAGACATGTTGAAGATGGCCCTAGGTCAGTGTTCCAAGCAATATCCTGTTTAAGGGAGATGGGACCCATAAGCCTAGAAGATGGAAGAAATGGAAAATGTAACGGTATCTATTTTGCATAATGTCCAATGCATAATAATTTAAGAAGTAGCATCTGAGAAGATGAAATTTGTATTGTCAAAAAAGGAAATTAGGGCTAGAGATATGGCTTAGCAGTTAAAGTGCTTGCCTGTGAATCCTAAGGACCCAGGTTTGATTGTCCAGGTCCCAAGTAAGCCAGATGTAAATGGTGGCATATGCATCTGGAGTTCATTTGCAGTGGCTAGAGGCCCTGGCATACCCATTTTTACTCTCTCTCTCTTTCCTTCTCTCTGTCTCAAATAAATAAAATAAATCTTTAAAAATGTTTTTATCTAAAAAGAAATTAAGTTGGGTTTGGTGGCACACACCTTTAATCCCAGCACTCCAAGGTTGTGGTAGGCGGATCACTGTGAGTTCATGGTCAGCCCAGCTACAGAGTTAGTTTCAGGTCAGCCTGGCTAGTGACACCCTGCTTTAAAACAACAGCAAAAAGGAAATTGACAAGTTGTCAAACTATCAGTTTTTTTTTTTTTTTTTTTTTTTTTTTTGGCAGGGTCTTATTCTAGCCCAGGCTGACATGAAACTCACCTGTATCCCAGGCTGGCCTTGAATTGCCAATAATCCTCTGACCTCAGCGTTCCAAGTGCTGGGACTATAGGTGTGAACCACCATGCACTGCTCTGGCCTTGTAAATATTTATGTTCAAGCCCATGGATCAGTGCTGCTCTCAGCCTCCACCAGAGAAGTTGATTTCTGCAGGGGTCGAGGTTAAAGCGATGAGGAGTGACTATGGGGCACTCAGTCCTACACCGGATGTTTACAGCACCCCTCTAAGGCTTGGGGAGCATTATGAAAGAAGGGGTAGAAAGAAGAGGATGTGGGAGGATGGAAATGAGTGCTGTGGGATGCCACCTTCTGGCCACAACATGGCCATTACACTCAGGACCTCACAACAGCTGCAGTTTCTTGCACAAGATTGATCCTGTCAACGTCCCATTAGGTAGGGGGAGGGGCTCAGGAGACTACATCCTTCTCAGAGGCAATTGATAGTTTGGGGGCTGCTGGAGAGATGGCTTACAGGTTAAGACGCTTGCCTGCAAAGCCAAAGGACCCAGCTGGGTTCGACTCTCCAGGACCCACATAAGCCAGAGGCACAAGGTAACGCATGCATCTGGAGTTCGTTTGCATTGGCCAGAGGCCCTGGTGTGCCCATTCTCTCTCTTTCTCTGCCTGCCTATTTCTATATCTCTCTCAAATAAATAAATAAAAATAAAATATTTAAAAAATGTTTTTTTGGGGGAATCATGTTCTTCAGCAGTACAGCCTCTGGTAAGTAGCCCATAAGCCAATAAATAATACCTCAACCATGCTCACACAAGCAATTCTAATTTAATGAGTTGGGTCACAAAAAAAAAAAAAAAGATATGGAAGAAGGGGGAAGAGGTTTAACAGGAATGGGAAGATATAAAAGAGAATAATAGGGGTCAATATAATCAAAACACATATACCTGTGTGAAATTGTTAAAAATAAAATTAAAATTAAATAATAAAAGGAAATTGTCAAAAGGGCCCTCTAGATATGGGATAGTTTTATGAAAGCCAGGAATCCTTTAACAAGCAAAGGTGACAGTGTAATTAATTTAATTTCACAGTGGTTTTTCTATCCCATCTGTCTGTAAGTGAATAAGAATTACTACCATCAAAGACCAAAAATGATTATTTTAAAAAATATATATTTTATTTATTTATTTGAGAGAGAGAAAGAGGCACAGAGAGAGAGCGAGAGCAAGAGCGCACGAGAATGGGTGTGCCAGGGCCTCCAGCCCCTGCAAATGAACTCCAGATGCATGCACCCCCTTGCATCTAGCTTATGTGGGTCCTGGAGAATGGAACTGGGATCCTTTGGCTTTGTACACAAATGCCTTAACCGCTAAGCTATCTCTCGAGCCCCAAAAATTATTATTAAGATTGCTAAGGATGGAGGCTGGAGAGATGGTTTAGCGGTTGAGGTGCTTGCCTGCAAAGCCAAAGGATCCAGATTCAATTCCCCAGGACCCATGCAAGCCAAATTCACAGGGTGGCACATGTGTCTCGAGTTCATTTGCAGTGGCTGGAGGCCCTGGCATGCCCTTTCTCTCTCTTTCAAATAAATACATTAAAAACATTTTTTAAATTGTTAAGGGAGACAGCATAACCTTATGGCAAACAAGCTTAACTCGCTCATGCCCTACTATACCTGTATATTAGATACGTGCTCAGAGCAAGTTAACTTTCCACGAGTATAAACTCCCCCACTTCTAAGATGAGGCTAATGTACTCCACAGAATGATAGGAAAAGTCAAATGTGAAAACATAGCAATAAAAATGTAGCAGAAAAAAATGTAGCAGAGTGAATACTCATACTCACTCAAGAAATATGACATTATTACAAACACTATCATTAGCAGATAATATGTGGTGAAGAAATAATTCTTTAAAATGCTTACAATGAACATTTGAGTATGTTTGTTAATTCTTCTGTGAAAGAAAGTTGTGGGATCAAAGTAATTGGCTTTATTCTTTCAATATCTATTTCTTCAAGTTCTGAAGCTGAAGACAAGAGGTTCTAGAAACCAAAAAATGAATATGATTTACCATGTAAGCATTTTAGGACAATTATACTTAAAATTAGGCTTCTGTTTCCCTTATTTGTCTGATATCTGTTACAAATATCAAGATTTCCTGTTCTACCAAACAGTGAGACGCTGTAACTAGTTAAGCTAAGTGAATGGTATTCTGCAATCCAAGTACCTCCTGTGCTGCTTCACTCTGGAATGGATTATCTTCAGTTTCTTTCTCAGTCTCAGATACTTCTGACATCTGTGCTTGTGTTTGCTCATCACATTTATTCATTTTTATCCTAGTTAATAATAAATTAGTTAAATCAGAAATAACGTATTTGAAAGTTGCTGGAGGTCTTGTTTAATCTGAATTGGCTTCTAGTTTTGTAAGATTTGTTTACCTATTCAAGTCCTTTGCTGACTGTATGGAATAGTTCCTCTCTTCTAGATGTTTCTTTTTCCACTTAATATGAATTCCAGGAGTTTATGGGCACTTCCCCAGGAGACCAGTAAGAGCAACTAGAGCACTCACTCACCTCTGGAACTGCAACTTTATTGGAGTACTGGTAAATCCTTGTTGTTGTCGAAGGGATTTTATCTGTTTCCAAGTCTGTGATATACTGTGGAGCAGGGAGTGGTCCTTTTCTCTCTCAAACACATACATCTGTTTTGTATTTCTACAATAATGGCACATTGGAAATATAGCAACGGATTAGAACTTTAAGTCATTTAAAGTGTTGTGGAAGAATATATTGGACTCACTCTTCTGAACCAAAACCCTTCACTTTTTTTTCTATTTTACCTGCATTTGAAACCCCTACCTTGTTATTTTATTTTATTCACTTCAAATCCATCATCAGGAAAATCACTCCTGAAAGGTTTTTCACTATTCATTCAAAAATGCTTGCTTTTTTTTTTCTTTCTTTCTTTCTTTCTTTCTTTCTTTCTTTCTTTCTTTCTTTCTTTCTTTCTTTTTCTCTCTGTCACACACACCCAAATAAATAAATAAACAAACATGAATTGTTTTTAAAAAATCCCTTGATAAATTCAAATTCTCCTGAAAAAAGTTCTAACCAGATGTCTATAAGAACAGAGTAAAAAAAAATAAAAAAGGAAAGAATGAGTGTGGGAAACCCGGACATTTTGATGATTTTGCTTGTAACCTATGCAATACTTAGTTAACTTCTGGCTAATACTTCACTATTTGTGACAAAAAAAAAAAATGTGGTACATTTTGATGCCTCCACAGTTTCTATTTCACCACTTGTAAGTTCTAGTCTGGCAGTCAAAAGCTGTTAATACAGGACTGGTTCAGATTTCAGGTGTCAAAATCTCAAAAGATCTTTGTGGTAAAGTAGATTTAGGACACACTATTGAGTTTGAGACACACAAAGAAAAGTACTGAGTATGGATTCTTGTGTAGTTAAAATACATAAGGATAGAAAATTCCTTCCAAAATTCAATTTCTATCACTTCCTCAATGGTCAAGAGAGTCTACTCCCAAAAGTGCTTTTCTTAAGACATTAAACTCAGACATTACCATAGATTCTTCACAGTCTAATCAACTTTTAAAGGCCTCACCTACCAATACTGTTACATTAGTAGTTGAATTTTAATATGAGTTTAGGAAGGGACAAATAATCAAACCATAGCACCAAATATTCTCAGTTTTCATCCATGTTGTAGCATGTGACAGAATTTCTTTTTAAGGCTAACATTCCATTGTGTATAATACACATTTTTTATTCATTCATTGATAAACACTTGTGTTGCTCTGCTGTTTGGCTATTGTGAATAATGCTGTTATTAACATGGTTATTAAAATATCTGTTTTAAGACTGTCACTTAAAAGGCACTTATTGAAAAGTAAAATTACTACATTATATGGTATTTCTAATTTCTTGGGTTTTTTTTTGTTTGTTTGTTTGTTTGTTTTGTTTTTTGTGCAGGAGGTTGAACCCTAGGCCTTGTATAGGCTAAGCAGTCATTCTACCACTGAGCACATTGCTAGACCTAGAAATTCTATTTTTATTTTCTGAGAAACCACCATACTGCTTTCATGGTGGCTACATCCTTTATATTCCTATAAGAGGTGAGCAAGAATTCCAATTTCTCCACATTGTTCTGTTTTCTAGGTAGTAGCCATTTCAGTGAGTTATTGTATATTGTATATCTGATTGCTTTTAGTACAATTCTTTTGTCTTTGCCCACAGTGTTTTTGGCTGATATGGCTTCTTGAATTAATTGATAGATCAATGTTATGACCATTAATTTCTAATGTTAACTTTATCAGATCAAGCATCAAGTAAGAGACACACCTCTTGGGCAGGCTGTGAAGGCACCTCCGGGAAGGATTAACTGAGGGAGGAAGTCGTTTCCCCAGATTAGGCAGCCCTTCTAGTGGCTGCTTATACATAAAGAGGTTCCAGGAAATGGCAGTGCCTTTTGCCCGGCTCCCTTGCTATTTGCTGGTGAGTCACCTACCCTGATCTGTCATATTTTGGAGGCATTATAAACCGTTTCTTCACTCTTCTAACTACACTGAAATGCTTCTCCAGGAACCCTCCAGAGCCCAGTTTGGACTGCTGAGGCATCTAGCTCTATGGATTGCATAGCTATGGATTCTCTGACTCTCCAGCCAGTAGCCTCTGTTGTACTGTCTCATCTCACCAGCTAAGCCTAACTAATAAATCCCCTTCCTAATATATACTCATTCTATTGGTTCTATTCCTTTAGAGAGCCCTGAATAACAGATGTTTTCCATTAAGTTTAGAAAGTTTCTAGCATTATTGAAGAGGAGGATAGGAGAAAGCTAGATTTTTTTTTTTTAAATCAGTTTCAGTTAGGGATTGATGCTCAAAGAGAATCATGAGATGCCATCCTACATTCCACCATAAAAATGGAAATGGTGTCTGATAGAGACCGACCACCCCCTGCTGCCCAGTCTAGCACGCTACCTAGACAGACAGCCCTGAATGGGCTGGGCCAGGGATCCGCCTTCAATCTACCAACCAATCAATCTGGTCTTCCCCTTGCCTATAAAGACTCCCGTATTCTTCCTGTCCCAAACTCGGCAATTCCGTCCCGCTCTGCTGAGCTCTTTTTCTCTGCTTGGCCTGCCCAAACCTTTCTTCACTAGGGCTGCAAGGATACCTGTGAGTCAGACTTCCCCCTCACTTGGCTGGGTTGTGGGCTAAAAGCATAAACCTGTTTCTTGGTTTGGATGGCTTTTATGCTTGCCTCTGCTTTATAGTTTGGGGTAACTTCTCTATTTTATTTTATTTATTTGAGAAGCAGGAGAAAGAGGAAGGGAGGGACAGAGATAGAGAGAGGGAGATTGGGTGTGCCAGGGCCTCTGGCCACTGCAAAGAACTCCAGATGCATGCCACCTTGTACATCTGGCTTACATGGGTCCTAGGGAATTGAACTTGGATCCTTTGGCTTTGCAGGCAAGTGCCTTAACTGCTAAGCCATCTCTCCAGCCCAACTTCTCTCTTTGATTACATGCATGATATTCCTCTGGTTTCTGAATCTACCATGTGCATATTTTCCTTACACTCCAGCTCTAGTCTGTGGGTGTTCTCACCAACTCTAGGCTTGCAATTTCTTTAAGCTCGCTCAGGGTAGCCGTGAGTGTAACTCTCTTCGTGACTCATTTCTCCTCTGAATCTCTTGGTCTCTGCTTTGATACCTGCCCTCTCATTCCTTGAGCCTCATTGTCTTCCTTCTTTTTTTTTTTTTCCAGGTAGAGTTTCTTCTAGCCCATGTTGACCTAGAATTCACTATTTGGCACACACATAGCAATCCTCCTATGGGATTAAAGGCATGAGCCCTCACATCCTGCACATTTTCCCTCTTAACTTCTCTGAATACACATGCCAGATCCCATGCAGGTTCTTCCCCAGTTTCCCTGCACAAGCTCCTAGATTCTACTTTCCACATGCCAGCAGCTTCATTCTCTCTTTAAGGCCTCAGTTTCTCTTAAGTCCACATGCTGTCAGCTTTACCATAATTTCTCTTTAAAAGCCTCAGTTTTGAAGCCAGGTGTAGTGGAGCACGCCTTTACTCCCAGCACTTGGGAGGCAGAGGTAAGAGGACCACCTGAGACTACATAGTGAATTCCAGGTCAGCCTGAACTAGAGTGAGACTCTACCTCAACCACCCCCCCCCCAAAAAAGCCTCAGTTTTTCTTACATGCATATGTTTGTGGCTCTACTCCAGTTTTTTCTCGAAACTCTCAATTTCTCTTAAACAAACCTTACAAATTATGCAGTGTTTCTGTATGACAGCATGTTTCCTAAACCCCACAATTTGTGATTACTCCCTTAAATAAACCCCACAATTCATGATTTCTCCCCAAATAAACTTAATAATTCATAATTTATCCTTCTTGAGTCTGTCTTAATCAATTTTTTTTGTTAAAGATAGGATAGAAACCAAAACTTGGGGTTTATAAATTCTGGAAGCCCCCCCCCAAACCTCAAAATCTGTTGGCTACTGCCTTGCCTCATTTTCTTTCTCTTCTCTTTTGGAACTCAAGTCTGTATTAGACTTTCTCATTTTATCTTCTTTATTTTCTCATTTTGTATATCTATACTTAATTTTGGACAGTTTATTTTGAACTAGTGCTATGGTTTTGATATAAAATGGCCCCCAAAACGTGGTTCCTGCCTGGTAGTACTGTTAAGAAACGGCTGGATCATGAGAACTCTAACCATTAATTCATTGATAGATTCATAATGTTCATATTTGGGAGGTGATGTAAACTAGGAGGCGAGGGCTTGCTGGAGGAAGTAGGTCACTGGGCACAGGCCTTTAAAGAATGTATCTTTTTTTTTTTTCTCTCTTTTTGGTTTCTCAAGATAGGCTCTCATTCTAGCCTAGGCTGCTCTGGAATTCACTATGCAGTCTCAGGGTGGCCTTGATCCTCCTACCTCTGCTTCCCAAGTGCTGGGATTAAAGGCGTGTATCACCATGCCCGGCTAAAGAGTAATTGTTGTTCCTAGATCTTCCCACCCCTCTCTCTCCATCCTGACTGCCCTTAGATGAGCAGCCAGCTCTGCCACATTCTCCCTCTCTCATGACCTCAGGCCTCTTCAGGCTCAGAATATAAAGCAAACTGACCAAGGGCTGGATCTTGACATAGGCATGAACCACTGAGTAACAATGCCTAGCATCCAGTTCAAAAGTTCTCTATGAATTTATGTTTTATCTTTCCTGTATATGTGGCATGCATGCATGTGTGTATGCATGTGGACACATGTGAGCATGCAGGTGTGTATGTAATGCATGTAGAGGCCCAAGGTTGACTTTGAGTGTCTTCCTCATCACTCTCCACTTCACTTACAGAAGCAGGATCTCTCAGTTGAATCCAGAGCATGACAATTTGGCTAGTCTAGCTAGCCACCATTCCTTGGGAGACTGCCCGTTTCTACCTCTTGAACTGGGGTTATAGGCGGACTGCCACACTCTCGTAGCATTTACCAGGGTGCTGAGGTCTCAGCTCAGATCCTCATGCATGTGTGTAGCAATGCTTTATCTACTGAGCCAGCTCCCCATCCCCAAATGTTGGTCTAGTTTGGTTCATTAAAGCAAACCCACTGAGTTCTTGACCATGGTTACTAATTTTTTAATCCCTGTAATTTTCAATTTTAAATTTAAATATCAGCTTTTATAATTTTTTTACTAAAACTGCTGTAAAAAATTAGCTTACTGTCTATGACTATAACATAGGAAAGGGTTAATATAGGAGAGTTATTTCTGTAGGACTACTGTTTCAAGACATTCCTTCTTTGAATATTCTTTTGTATTGTTTGCTCTTATCTCCTCCTTTTGGATCCCTTAATGGCCTTCAGTTTGTTTAGGATATGTGTATGTGTATATTTTATTTTTTTTTAATTTATTTATGAGAGAAAGAGAGAAAGAAAGGCAGAAAGAGAGAATAGGCACACCAGGGCCTCTAGCCACTGCAAACAAACTCCAGAATCATGTGCCACCTTGTATATCTGGCTTACATGGATACTGGGGGATTGAACCCTGGATCCTTTGGCTTTGCAAACAAGGACCTTAACCACTAAGCAATCTCTCCAGCCCAGGCTCTGTTTGTTTGTTTGTTTATTTTACTGTTTATAGTACTGTCTCTTCAAGTTCACAGATTCTTCTGCCTGCTCAAAACTGCTTTTAAATCCACTTTTAAAATACCTTGAGTGAGTTTTCCATGTTAGTTACTCTTTGGAAATCCTCTTTGGAAAAGTAATAGTAAGCTCCTAGTAGTTTTCCATCAAGAAGTAGTTTTTAATCAACAGGCATTAAAACACATCTACTTGTTTATGGCACTTCTGTGAAATGTTTATGCAAATATGAGTCTTAAAGAGAGATTTGAAATATTTGTGAATCTCCTAAAGACAAGGGATCTTTTACTTTTTAAAATTTGTATTTTCCATAGTAAGTATAGCATATCGTCTAAAGAAGGCACCCAATACACAATTAGTCAAAAATTTACCTTATCTGCCAATAATAATCTTGCAAAGATTTTCTAGTCAGCTGGTTTATTTCTGAGTCTCTACTTGCTAATTTCATAGCATCTGTCAGTGCTTTCAGCTACAATAGAGAAAAGAACTCTTTGGTATATTTCTTTTTCTTTTTTTTAAAGCATTATTTATTTATTTATGAGACAGAAAGAAGCAGAGAGAGTGAGAGAGAGAGAGAGAGAGAGAGAGAGAGAGAGAGAGAAAGAGAGAGAGAATGGGCATGCCAGGGCCTCCAGCCACTGCAAACAAACTCCAGATGCATGCACTCCCCTTGTGCATCTAGCTTATGTGGGTCCTGGAGAGTCAAACTGGGATCCTTGGCTTTGTAGGCAAACACCTTAACCACTAAGCCATCTCTCCAGCCCTTTTTGGTATATTTCATTCATTTGTAACCATCACTCCAACTCACCTTTAGGTATAGATGCATGCAACAGAAGACCAAATGTGTAACTGTTTGTATACCATTCTCTTTCAAAATATATAATCATAACAGGGCATAGTGGTGCATTATTTTAATCCCAGCACTTGGGAGACAGAGGTAGGAGGACTGCTGTGAGTTCAAGGCCATCCTGAGACTACATAATGAATTCCAGGTCATCCTGGGCTAGAGCAAGACCCTATCTTGAAAAACAAAAAATTAAATAAATAAATGAGTAACAGTACAATACAAAATAGTAACAGGATTTCAAAATAGGTGGAGGTTTGCATGGAAGATATCTATAGAGTATCTAAAAACGTTTTAGAAAAAAAACAGTTGGAAGCCAGCACATGTCCTAGTACATACATTAATAATTAAATATAATGATAACAGAGCAAGACAAGACCAATGCTTGAGTGGAATAAATAATCTTTAAATAAAGCTACATAAATATGTATAGTTGGTTTACAATAAAGGCAATATTTCTAGTCAGTGTAGAAATGCTGGTGTTTAGGCAGTAGGGCAATATTTGAGGGGAAGAATTGGTTGAAGATCAATTTCATCCGAGATACAACTATAAACTGTTGGTAGAATAAAAAGCTAAATATTTTACAGACACAAAGATATCACAATAACACATGCAGAAGTGTTTATCTTGGTCTATCAGACATCAGAAAGTATTGGTTGCCCTTAAATGTTGATATTTTTTTGTTTAGTAGAACGCCAACTACTCAAGAATTGATAAGACTATAATACTGAAATATGTGGTACATGATGACCACAAAAGGCTTATTTCATGCAAAGAGCCATGCATGTTATATGATGAATAAAGCTAGAGTCTGTGTTCACTAGAAAACAGTACTCTAATGAAATATAGCTGTTGTTGCTAGAGTATACATCAAAGGTCAAATAATTTTTTGTTTTTGGTTTTTTGAGGTAGGGTCTCACTCTGGTCCAGGCTGACCTGGAATTAACTATGTAGTCTCAGGGTGGACTCGAACTCACCACGATCCTCCTACCTCTGCCTCCCCAGTGCTGGGATTAAAGGCATGCACCATGATGCCCGGCAAAAGGTCAAATAATTTGTTGTAAAAATCATATAAAGCAGACACTATAAATCAAATTATTCTGAGCGACATGGACCTGAGTTTAGCCATACTGGACTGAAATTCAGAATATTTAGTATTTACCTTAGGAAATAAATACATGGTGTTCATCTAGTAAATTCTCCCACAAATTGACAACAAAAATTCCTTCAAAGCCAGATGTGACGGTGCACGCCTTTAATCCCAGCACTTGGGAAGCAGAAGTAGGAGGATTGCTGTGAGTTCAAGGCCACCGTGAGACTACATAGTGAATTGAAGATCAGCCTGGACTAGTGTGTGACTCTACCTCAAAAAACCAAAATAAAATAAGATAAATAAATATAAATATAAAAGATTATATCAAATGAACTAAGTCCTATCATTTTTGCACTTGTGGGGTTTTTTATTTTTGCATGTCTGTGTGTAGTGCTTGGGTAGGCACACACATGTACCAGTGCACATGGAAGCCACTGGGTGTCTTCCTCTCCTCTTCTTTCTGCTTTATCCATTGAGGCAGTGACTCTCAATTGAACCCAGAAATAAATGATTCAGTTACTCTAGCTAGCCAGCTGCCACACGGCTCAGTCCCCTGAATCTGTCTCTGAAGTGCTGGGATTACAGATGACCACTATGTCACCCAGCATTTACATGGGTGCTGGGCGTCTGAAGTCAGGTCTTCATTCTTTTTTTTTAATTTATTTTTATTTATTTATTAGAGAGAGAGAAGGAGAGAGAATGGGTACACCAGGGCCTCTAGCCACTGCAAACAAACTCCAGATGCATGTGCCACCATTGTGCACCTGGCTTACATGAGACCTGGAAAATCAAACCTGGATCCTTAGCCTTCACAGGCAAGTGCCTTAACCGCTAAGCCATCTCTCCAGCCCAGGTCTTCATTCTTGAATGGTAAGCACTTTATCCACTGAGCAACCTATCCAGCCTCCTTGATTTTCTTTTTCTTTCTTTTTCTTTTTTTATTAGTTATGGACATACTTAGTATGTAAACAGCACATGTTGGTACCATCCTTTCCCTCATCCCTGCCCCTTCCAAAGGGACCCTCTTTGTTGGGGATGCAGGTCATCCCCATTGGAATTGTAGGTCATGCATTGTGGGGTCAACCATCTGTTATGGGGGAGAGGTAATATATCTAAGCATAATGTCCCAACTTGTGGCTCTAACAATCTTTCTGCCCCCTCTTCCACAAAATTCCCTGACAGGGTTTTCCTATGTATCTCAGGCTGGTCTCAAGCTCTCAGTAAAGTTCCTATCTCAGCCTTCCAAATACTAGGATTATAGGCATGAGCCACCATGCCTATTTTTTTATGAGAGAGAGAGAGAAAGAGAGAAAGAGAATTGGTGTGTCAGAGTCTCCAGCCACTGCCAGGTGTAGCCCATGCTCCCTCTCTCTTTCCTTTCTTTCTCTGTCAAATAAATAAAGTATTTTTTAAATGCTTAAGGCCAGCTGTGGTGGTACACACCTTTAATCCCAGCACATGGGAGGCAGATGTAGGATGATCACTGTGAGTTTGAGGCTGGCCTGAAACTACATAGTGAATTCCAGGTCAGCCTAGGCTAGAGTGAGACACTACCTCATAAAAAAAATGCTTAGGTACCAGAAACTCAACAGAGGGCTTAAATGACGGTTATAAGTTTGAAAGCTTGTCAACAGATGCATCTGTGATGTTGCTTCAGAATTTATAACACTCTTCATGGTGCTGTTAGATGATAATTTTTATTAGTATCCTCAAACCAAGATTTTCCAGTCTTGATATGAGGTTCATGTCTGCTAATATTTTTATTCAAAATAATTATAAGACTTAAGACCTTTGAATTTATCTATTTATTTATTTATGTGCATAGGTATGTCAGGGCTTCTTACTGCTACAGAAATTCCAGATGCATGCACCACTTTTTGCATCTGGCTTTGTGTGCATGCTGGAAAATTGAACCTAGGCAGGCAGACTTTGTAAATAAGTGCCTTTAACCACTAAGCCATCTCCCCTGTCCTTAAAAGGGACCTTTAAAAAAATATAATGTGTGAGAGAGAATTGTACATGTGTCTTACGTGAATCCCAGGGAATCAAACCTGGTCCTTTGGCTTTGCAGGCAAGTGCCTTAACTGCTAAGCCATCTGTCCAGCCCTCAAATCTTAGTTTCTTTTCAGAAAAACTAAATTGAATCATTGTTCTGGTTAGCTAAATAGCTTAACGCTAAAGGAAAATGTTCTGTGATAACTTGCTCTATGCTAAGAACTTTGTCATCAGTGTTGAATTTTAGGCTCTATGGACATATCAAAAACCATGCTCACCTTCTCATAAAGCAGTTGGGATAAATTCTGCTGCTGCCTCTCCTGAAAACACTCACAAAGATGGAGCAGCCTTGCACATAGTACTTGTTCTCGATTGAAGAGAGGATGGTGGCTGAACTGCAAGCCCACAATGTTGAGATCTAATTGGTACATTTCCCTTCGGCCTTCAATTTTGTTCCTAAAACATTGTCCTAGGTCAAATTTCACTGCCTTTTAAAGAAAAATGTATATAGTATTAATTTAATTCTACTTCCTTTGAAATTACAAGTAACTTTTCCTTATAAAAGTAATATGGCAGGCTGGAGAGATAAGTCAGTGGTTAAGGCACTTGCCTGCAGAACCTAACAACCTGAGTTCAATTCCCCAGAACCCATATAAAACCAGATGCACAAAGTGGCTCATGCATCTGGAGTCCATTTGCAGCAGCTGGAGGCCCTGGAGTGCCTCTTCTCTTTATTCTTGCAAATAAATTAAAAAAATTGTTTTTAAAAGTTACATGTCAAATGTAGTTTAATTCTAGAGATGCAGAAATGCAAAAGCAGTATACTGCTCTTTGAAATTTATTTTGGTCTTTAATTTCATTAAAATATATTTATGTTATAGAATTTTATTTTATCATAACATTTTTTTCTTTTTTTAAATTTTATTTATTTATTTGCAAGCAGAGATAGAAGAGAGACAGACCGAGAGAGAATGGGCACACCAGGGCTTCTAGCCACTGCAAACGAACTCCAGATATATGTGCCCCTTGTGCATCTGGCTTACGTGGGTCCTGGGGAATTGAACCTGGGTCCTTTGGCTTCGCAGGCAAATGCCTTAACCACTAAGACATTTCTCCAGCCCTATCATAACATCTTACTCATCTTGCTATAAACTACTGACACCTATCTCACTATTGTTGATTGTAGATGCTAGACTTTCAAGTAATAAGACCAAAACTAACTTCCTATAGGGAACACTGTGACAAATTATGTCACAATTTATGAATCAAGAGTTTATTTTCATGATACCTGTGGGCCAAGGTTAAAAGGTGATGACTTATTAAAAATATATTTATAGCCAGGCGTGGTGGCGCATGCTCTTAATACCAGTACTCGGGAGGCAGAGGTAGGAGGATTGTTGCAAGTTCAAGGCCACTCTGAGACTACATAATGAATTCCAGGCCAGCCTGGACTGGAGTGAAATCCTACTTCGAAAAACCAAGAAAAAAATTTATAAATGAATATGGTGCTAATTATCTGGAAATTCCCCTTGAGGTACCTAGGTCCTCTAAACAAATGCTACATTGTATGAAAACCATCTCTTTTTGTACATGAGACTGTCCTATCTCCATTTGGATACTAGATTGCTCCTAAATTAGTTAAAGTTCGCAGGTTTCAGATGATATTCAAAATGACTTATCTATGTTTAGTCCACTACTTTGAATTTAAGCATGTATGTGGAAATGCATGTGAGTAATTTTTAGTGATGTAATTTTGAGAAAGTTGGTGAGCTACTTAACATGTGCAGTCTGAGTCATGAATGTAGTCCCAGTAAGAGCCATGACTTAATTCATCTAAGAAGAGCATTCTAACTTCCCTCTGAATGCATCTGGGGTAAAAAGACATGCTGCTGGGTTTGAACATGAGTTGTTCCCTTGGAAACTCATGTTGAAATTTAATTGCCATTATGAGATATTTAGAAATTGGATCAGGTGGGACTTTTAATTTTTATTTATTTGTGTGTGCGTGTACATGCGGGTGTGATGAATATAGGTGTGTACATGGGTGGAGGTCAGAGGACAGCTTTGAGGTGTCTGTGCTCTTCTTCCAACTTTGTGACAGAATTACTTCCTGTTGCAAACAAACTCCAGACTAGCTGACCCCCAAACTTCAGATTCTCCTGGATCGTCCCCCCTCTTTGTGACAGGCTCATTACAGATGCCCCACTTTGAGTCCAGCTTTACATAGGAGCTGGTGATGATCAAACTTGGGGTGGCAGGATTTGCAAGCAAGCACTGTTAACTGCTAGGCCATCTCCCCAGCTCCCAAGTGAGACTTTGAAGGGATGATTTAGCTTCTTCTCTCATGAATAGTCACAAGATTAATGAATTCATGTGATTATGGATTATTTCCAGACTGGGTCTGCCATACAAGCCAGTTTTGCAAGCTCCCTTCCCTTGCTGTGATACTCTGCACCACCTTGGGACTCTGCCAGCAAGGTCATCACCAGATGAGGCCCCTTACCTTAGAGGAGAACCATGAGCCAAAACAAATCTCTTTTCTTTATAACTTAAACAACCTATGATATTGGTATTTGGAACAAAAGATCGAGTAAAACACAAGGAAGAGCAACTGGTCATTACCAGGAAAAACATCAAGAAAAACATTTCAATTTTTTTTCAAGGTAGGGTCTCACTCTATCCCTGGCAGTATTAGAATTCACTATGTAGTCTCAGGGTGGCTTCAAATTCACAACAATCCTCCTACCTCTACGTCACGAGTGCTGGGATTAGAGGCGTATGCCACCACACTTGGCAAAAGTTTCAATTTTAAACTACTAAATTATAATGAACTTTTGAGATCTAAATTTCTGAATTAGAGATGCCTATCTTGTTTAGCAGAGCCAGCACTAGGTGACTAACTATGATAGTACATACTTTTAGTTGTTCTATTGAAGCAACACAAGGCTTTGCTCTTATTCAGTAGCTATTGTGCTCCATAGCTAAAGGAGCATAGCTGTGATGATGGAATTTCTAACCACAACCAAAGGAAGTAAGTTTACACTGCCAGCCAAGCTAAAGGTGAAGTGACTGTAGCCTTCCCATATCTGAAGAGCATCACCTAGGTGAAGTACTTTACATGTTCTCTATGGACAAACCAGGTTAAATGAACAATATTCAGGGGCAGATTTTAATTCAACAACAGAAAATAAACAGAACTTTGCGACATTAGGATGAATTTTCCTGGGACATTATAAGTTCCCTAACATACTGGTTAAAAGCAGCAGTTGATGAGGATTAAACAGGCTTCTAAAACACCAACAGTATATTACACCAAAACCCCAAATAATCAGGGAACAAATGCCAAAGGCGAGATAAAATCACAATACCAAATGAAAACTTAATGAAATACTATTTATGTGCACCAAAATGGCTGTGACTTACAAGACAGGCAACACCTAGTGTTGGCAAGAGTATGAAGCAGTTGTAACTCATATACTTCTAGTTTGTATATATAATTTCCTACAATCACTTTTGGAAAGCTTTTTGGCATTCAATAGCAAAACAAAACATAAAAACCAATAACCAGAATTTCTACTGATTACAGGGAGGGGAAAGGCCTAAGTGAGGCCATGGGAAGAGAATGCATAAAAGAAGGGCAGGGGGAGGGTCAATCTAAATTCAAGATATTGTGAATAAGACTTATGTAAAATTACTTTTTTTAAAATAAGGGCACATCTAGAAGCTGTAGACTGTTACTAGAAAATTTTCAGTACCTGGGATGGGATACCTTCCAGTGAGTTGTTGGCCAAGGAGGTCCTGGTAGCCTCCAAAACATTAAAGGCTTGTGCCAAAGCCCTTGGTTTCCCTTGAGAAACAGATAGTAAGACCCTATTGCTGAAGACATCTCTTGCCTGAGAGGCAAGGTCACTGAGAAAGCAAGCTGGTGTGGAGCAGAAAACCTTCTCCCTGTAGACCAGCCAACTGAAAGCTGGAAAAAGCTGCATTGCACGCAGCGTATGGGAGACAGAAGTCATCAGCAGTGAAAACAGTGGATGCTGAATATTCAAGCTTGGCCAGACAGGCCCAATGACTGAATGGGTGCAATAGAGGCATGTCTACTCTTGGGGTAACCAACTGCTCCATAATTGGACTGAAGGCCCTCTCTACGGGAGGGAATACATACCTGGTACTGAAAAACCTAAGTAAAAGTCTATGGTAGGTGAGGTCATGAGCCTTAGGGGTATAAGCCTGCTCTTGTCTGACTAAATGTATATACTATTCCCACCAACCTGCCCTGAAAGCACTACACTTAATGTTCATGTTCACATATTAACGCTACTCTCACTTCTGGTTAGAGAAGCTTCTCTTTTCAGATGGCGATGACCACTGGGATGACCCAAAAGGCAACATAGTGCTGAGAAGAAGGGATGGAGGAGTGCCCAGCACTGAAACACCTCTGTCACACCCTCCAAGGCTCAGGGACCATTGCGGAAGAGGGGGCGGATAGAATGGAAGAGCCAAAGGAAGGGTATGACCTCTTACAATGCAACTGCCCAGACAGAAATTGGCCTCGATATCCATGACCTTGCAGTGCCTAGCAATACCTCCGCAAGACCCTCAAAATGGAAGAAAAAGATTTTGACATCAAATTAAAAGAGAGACTAATGGAGAGAGGGAGGTGATATGATGGAGACTGGAGTTCTAAAGTGGAATGGGAGGAGAGGAGGGAAATATCAGGTGGGTTTTTTTGTATGTAAGTATAAAAGTTGTCAATAAAAAAATAATAATTAACAAACAAACAAAACAAACAAACAAACAAAAAACCCCCAATAGCCAGAATTTCTACACTGTGGTATTATCTCAACAGAAAATACATACACATTCAGAATACAAGCACAGACATTTCATAGCAGTGATATTATGACAGCCAATAACTGGATACACTTTATATTCACTAATAGAAGACTGGGTACATAATGTATTCTCATAATGGAGGTGTTTTTTTAAAAACGTTTTTTTTTGAGGCAAAGCCCAGCTTGACCTGGAACTCACTCTGTAGTACCAGGCTGGCCTCAAACTCACAGCAATCCTCCTACCTCTGCCTCCCAAGTGCTGGGATTAAAGGTGTGCATCACAACTGGCTATAAATATAGGAAAAAAAATAAACTATTGCTGCTTACAAAACAGACCCTATTAATTTAAAATAGGAAAAACTGAGATGGGGCATGGTGGCGCACGCCTTTAATCCCAGCACTCGGGAGGCAGAGGTAGGAGGATTGCCATGAGTTCGAGGCCACCCTGAGACTACATAGTGAATTCCAGGTCAGCCTGGGCTACAGTGAAGCCCTACCTCGGAAAACCAAAATAAATAAATAAATAAATAAAATAAAATAAAGTAGGAAAACAAACTAAATGGTAAAAGTAATGGATAGTAGTAGAATTTATAATGGTGGTTACTTTGAGTGTCATGAATCCATTTATGACTTCTTTTTACAATGTTAAGATTATATAAAATTTTGTATTGTTTTCACTTTTCATTTTATTTTGAACATTTCTCTATGCCACTCAATATTCTCCAAAACCAAAATTCATAAAGTTGACTTATCATTCCATCATTTATCCAATATAAGAGTAGATTGAGTATCTGTAGCAGACAGCTTCAGGTTCGCTGAGATGAACTTCCAGACCAGGCACAGTTATGGAGGAAGGGATATTATTTATTGAAGCTTACAGATCCAGGGGAAGTTCCATATCGGCAGAAGTAGCGGCCTGCTCTCACAAGGCCAGGCAGAGAGAACAAAAGCCAACCAGCCACCACAGCACACAGAGCAAAACTACAGCCAAAAGGTCACACAGCACACTTCAGGAACTCCTGCTAGGCACATTTGCATATCTTTACAATGGAATCTCAAACCCACCATTAACACCTTAAGACCGTCCCCCAGTGACATTGCCTCTAGCAAGGTGATTGCAGATGCAAACTATAAGTAATAAACCACTGAATATATTGGGGGACATATATTCAAACTACCACAGTATCTTTTAAAAAAATTTTTTTTAATTATTTTATTATTTTTGGAGAGAGACACAGAGAGAGACAGACAGAGAGGGAGAGGGAGACATAGAGATGGGCATGCCAGCAGTCTCTCAGCTGCTGTGAACGAAATCCAGATGTGTGCGCCCCCCTGTGGTCAAGTGCGGCATTGCGCCCTTGCGTCACTTTGCATCTGGCTAAATGTGGGACCTGGAGATTGGAACCAGGTTCTTAGGCTTAGCAGGCAGGCACCTTAACCACTAAGCCATCTCTCCAGCCCATAGATTGAGTATCTTTAAAGAGTAAAACATAAGTTGTGATTGATAGTAGAACAATTTCAACCATAATTACAAATAAATTACTGTTGG
The DNA here is from genome assembly GCA_036365145.1 of Orientallactaga sibirica. Lineage (NCBI taxonomy): Eukaryota > Metazoa > Chordata > Mammalia > Rodentia > Dipodidae > Orientallactaga > Orientallactaga sibirica. The sequence continues at coordinate 85,607,144 of JAEOAD010000001.1, read as the reverse complement.
TTACCTTTCTGAATATGGTCTTTAGTCCTGGATTCAAAAATCCCTTGCTTATGTTTAGTCTGAAATTCCAAGTAAGTTGAATAGGTGAAGGTAATGACATTATTTCTCCACTTTCATCAAACCAACACTTTCCCTATCAAAAATATTTAAGAAACATAGTAATAGAATATTTAATTGCAAACAAATGCCATACACTATCCATAACCAGGTTAGCTTTTTAGCTGGTACACTTGCCTCTTCTAGTTTAAGCAGGCGATTCTCCATTTTGTTGCAGATCTTTTTATATGTTTCTGGCTTTCTCTGAATATAGAATCCTTCATCTTCTAAAATGCGTGGCTTTATACCTTTTGGTAGTTTGCTCTGGCTTGCCACTTAATAACAAAACTTAGATATTATTTGAAAGTCAAATGGAATTTTAAAAAGTATTAAAGTCACTATAACTTTAGATCAGTAATTTTACTTATCCAGCACTCACAGAAGTCAGTACCCTCTACATGATGCATTAAGGATTCAGTATGCTGTAGGAAAGAAGTGTTACCTGGAGGGCTACTTGCAATAAAAATGTATTAAAGGGCTGGAGAAATGGCTTAGCAGTTAAGGCACTTGTTTGCAAAACCAAAGGACCCAGTTTCAATTCCCCAGTACCCATGTAAAGCCACATGCACAGGGTGGTGCCTGCGTCTGGAGTTTGTTTGCAGTGGCTAGAGGCCCTGGCATGCTATTTGTCATGCCCTCTCAATAAATAAATAAAATATTTTAAAACCATTAAAAAGTATTAAAGTCATTATAAATACACACACACACACACACACACACACACACACACACACACACATATATATATATGATAATTTTACTCATCCAGCATACACATCAGTCACTATCCTCTGACATGATGCAATAAGGACTCAGTATGCTGTAGGGAAGGAGTATTACCTGGGGAGCTACCTGGAATAAAAATGTATTAAAGTCACTATAACCTTCGATCAGTAATTGTACCTATCCAGCATACACAGAAGTCAGTACCCTCTACATGATGCGTTAAGGACTCAGTATGCTGTTACCTGGAGAGCTACTTGGAATGAAAATGTTCGCCTCTTCTTTCTTCACTTGCTCTTCATCATCTCTATATTCAGCAGCTTTAACTTCCAGCAAATCTGTTAGCATGACTGCTTCCAAAAAATCTTCCTCTTGGCCTTTAGCAACATTTTGTAAATTATCAAGTGAAAAGTACTTGGAGTAACTGTCATTTACTGGTTTCTGATGAATGTCAAAGAGAAAAATTGGGTTGGAGAGATGACTCAGTGGATGAGTGTAGTTTTTCTGTGCAAGCATGGAGGCCCAACACTGCCCACATTCAAAGTTCCAGATCCCATGTAAAACAGGTAGATGTGGCCATGAGCCTTTAACCCTAGTCCTGAAGGGGAGGAGAGACCCTAGAATCTTTGGAGCCCACAAGCTCCAGAATTAGTAAAGGAGACTTATCCTCAAAACAAGACCAGGCAGAAGAGCAATCCAAAGGTTCCCATTATGTTCTACTCAGGCCTCCGAAGCTGAGCAAGCCCTGAATTAGACAAGCATATAGGGCACTGTGGGGCCCATACATGTGCATGCATATCACACACACACACACACACACACATGCAAAAGAGAAAAATTTTAAAATGAAACTAAGTGTGTATGTTTGTTCCTAATGACCAAAATGTTGATAAATGGCATATACTGGAACCTTACTGTGATCCATCTTTCTGATCCACCTCACCCAAATCAATTGGTGCTGAATTCACTGTGAATATTTCAAACACTGAGTAACAGGGGCCTTTTGCCCTAGCTGCCCTCCCATGCCAAGCTTCCTCTCCAACACCGGGCGGGGGGTGGGCAGAGCCAAGGGTTTCAACCTGCTTTCACGGAGATCTATCCAGGTGGTTGAGTATATGGTGCTCTCTGATTTATGATCCTACAGGCTGATTTATGAATCTAGTCTGCTGCCCTGCTTGACTGACATGACCAAGGATTGTTTGCCTAAGAACATCCTGTTCCACTCCCATTTCCTGGCCTAAACACAAGTTCCGTTTGCCACAGGTGGCTCTTGTAACTGTAAACAACAGGATAGGAGAATGTAAACAACAGGATAGGAGGATGTAAACAACAGGATAGGAGGATATAAACAACAGGATATGAGAACATAACCTTCTAACCCTGGTACATTTCCACAGTGCTGTAAGACTATATATATCACCCTCTGCATTCAATAAATGGCATTCTTGAAGCACGAATGACCGAGTAAACGTCTCTTCAATCCTCAGCACCTCGCCCAGCTCGGGGTCTTGGTGGTAGCGCGGGCGCTACAAATGGAGGTTCCACCGAGATTGGGAAAGAAGGAAAACTGCTGAAGGATCGCTCCTGAAGGCTGGCCAGCCATAGAAAAGGTAAGAGAGGAGCGTATTGAAAATGGGTACCGCTAGCTCTTATTCATTGCTAGTAGATCAGTTAGTTAAATTGCTAAGAAAACAAGAAATTGCTAAAGAAACAAGGAATGGGCATTAAACATATTACAGCAAGACAATTTATTAAGACTTTGCATCTTGATTAATGTTTTGGATCGGGAACAAGTAAAACTTGATTTCGCTATGCACTCCTGATCAGAGAAAAAAGCCAATTTATTAAGATTTTACAAAAGGCAAGCCCTTGGTTTTGTTTTGGGGGGCCTTAATGTTTTGGATTAGGAACAAGTAATCCAGAGAAAGCCAATTTATTAAGATTTTGCAAAAGGCAAGCCCTTGATTTTTGATTTCAGGGGGCCTTAATGTTTTGGATTGGGAACAAGTAATCCAGAAAAATTTATTAAGCCAATTTATTAAGATTTTGCAAAAGCAAAAAGCCCTTGATTTTTGATTTCAGGGCCTTAATGTTTTGGATTGTGAACAAATGAAACTTGATTTCGCTCTGCATCTTGATCTAGAAAGCCAATTTAACTCTTATCTATTCCCAAAAATTTCATGTGCTTTGTTCTCAAGCTTAACTCTTCCAATTCCTTTGATGATTCCACTGGATGCCTTATCCTAAGCCCATGGTCAATTGCAGACTTTTCACCTAATTCCACCAACTGTTCTGTACATGCTTTACAGCATATCTGGGACTAATGAAACTCCCTCGGGAGATATCCTCAATTGTTCTTCACAGGACTGCCACCTGCCACTGACGCCACAGAAGCAGCTGATTCTCACCCAGCAGTGAAGACTTGACAGACACAGCTGATTCTCACCTGGCAGTGAAGACTTGACAGACACAGCTGATTCTCACCTGGCAGTGAAGACTTGACAGACACAGCTGACTCTCACCCAGCAGAAAAGAGACTTGGTGTATCTGCAGCTATCGTTGCTGCAATTGCCGCCGCAGTTACTGTTGCTGGCATAGCCCTTTCCCAATCTGCTGTTACAGCGAGCACTGTGGACTTGCTCTCAGGGGAAGTAGCTTCTACACTCAACACTCAAAATCATTTAAATTCTCTCATACAATTGGGTATACTAAATTCAAATCAACAGATAGCTCTACTGTAAGGACAAATAGATTTACTTTAAAGGGTTGCAATTTGCAGGCCGTCTCTTTTAGGGTTGGAGTGGGTCTATGGCCCTAGGGCTAATCGCCCTGGGTGGTGTGGCTTTGTCCTTGGTCTGTCTCTGCCGTATGGCAAAAACTCAAGCCCAGTGCCAATTTCAGACCAAACAGGTCTGATGTCTGGCAGCAGATAACCCCACTGCTCAAGTATGGTGAGCTTACAAGATAAATGAGTAATCAATGACGGGTAAGACCTGGGGGATGTCTATCAACCTAAGACAGAGAGTCTGCGGGGCCTGGGCAGGCTTCTCCATGACGGGTAAGATGGATGTCGACATCCGAGGCAACCTAAGACAGATGCTCATTTATATTTAAGGAAGGGGGACCTGTGGGGTCCACCCTCCCTCCCGGGGAGTCTGCTGCCCTGCTTGACTGACATGACCAAGGATTGTTTGCCTAAGAACATCCTGTTCCACTCCCATTTCCTGGCCTAAACACAAGTTCCGTTTGCACTTGGGTGGCTCTTGTAACTGTAAACAACAGGATAAACAACAGGATAGGAGGATGTAAACAACAGGATAGGAGGATATAAACAACAGGATAGGAGGATATAAACAACAGGATATGATTATTGAACATAACCTTCTAACCCTGGTACATTTCCACAGTGCTGTAAGACTATATATATCACCCTCTCCTTTCTGCATGCTAGTATGAGCAAAACCCTAAATGGACCTCATGGAGTGCCTGCATCGGTTATTGGGGATTAAGTACTCCTTTCTCTCTCAGGAAGGGCCACACTCAAATTCAGCCTCCCATAAAATAGGAAAGTTCCCCTCCATGTGACAGGGCCTTGGCCACCAGCTACAGGCAGACAGTTTTTCCACACAACTCTAAGCAGTATGTATCTAACCTGAACTTATTTCTTCCTGCCAAACTAGCCCACTAGCTCAACCACAACTTTACTGGCCTGAATTTTCATACTCATTTTATGAGAAAGAAAAGTTGTCAGTAATAGCACCTGGACTTGGCATATTCTGTAGGGTATAACTTCCTTATGTTTGTCCAGAAAAGCCTATGACTTAGCCTATCCTAAGATGTTGGAAAGTCATGTGACTTGGCATTTAAAATCACAGGCATTGGGCTGGAGAAATGGCTTAGCAGTTAAGGTGCTGCCTGTGAAGCCTAGGAACGCCCATTCGATTCTCCAGGTCCCATTTAGCCAGATGCAAAGTGATGCAAGAGTGCAATGCCACACTTGCCCACAAGGAGGTACACACGTTTGAAGTTCATTCACAGCAGATGAGAGGGCAATGGAGTGCCCATTCTCTGTCTGTCTGTCTGTCTGTCTGTCTCTCTCTCTCTCTCTCAAAAAAAAAAAAACATTACAGGCATATTCAAACAGTGAGAGTTGAGGACAACAAAAACCTATCAACAAAGCAAGGATAGCCGACTCCTTGGCAAGAGATGAACCACCCCTCGCACAGCACTTAGGGCCTAGGTGAAACCAAGAGGAACTGGCAAGATGAACAACAGTGCTGCTTCCAAGATGAGCCTGACAGCCTGGGCCAGGGTGATGTACACAGACACTTAGGATACTCAAAACACACAAAAGCAGAAATCCAGAAGCTGCTGAGAGCTCACACTAATGTAGACTTAAAGCACACCCACCAAGGCTCAGGGAATTTTGTGGAAGAGGGTGCAGAAAGAATGTAAAAAGATCTACAGGGTGGGAGGAATATCCAGAGATATAGCTCCACCCACCCACACAATGACTGACTTGCTGCTCTCACAAATCATAACCTACAACTCCGTGGTGAATACCAGCCATCCCACTAAGAAGTACCCTCAGTGGAGTGGGGACAGGGAGGAGGGAAATGATGGTACCAACATGGGATATGTCCATACAAGGTTTCTACTTAATAAGAAAAAATCACAGGCATTTTTTTTAAGGTTTAGAGAGACTTTATTAGAGTAAGAGAAGGAAAGAGAAGAAAGTACAGAGAGCTCTTGCCATGTGGTGGAGGGCAGGAGAAAGCAGAGTCCATGTGGGAGTAAGGGGGAAACTCCCTCATCTCGGCCCAGCCAAGAACCTCAAGGCTCAAAAGCCAGCCAAGGGCGAGGCTTGTCCTCTGGCACAAATCTACTTATAACCATATTGCGGTGGGTTTCACCTTCTGGCTCAAGTGAGCCCAAGTGAGGGCTGACTGGTCTGAGCTTGGGGATAAACTTGACCAACCACAATGTCAGGATTAGATTTAAATTCTAAGAAAGGGGACTCCCCCTCCCCGGAGGAGCTCAGGTTGTTTGTGGAAAAGGAGACCTAGGGAACTCCTTTAAGCAAGAGATAAGGAAAAGCCAGTTTCTCTGATCTCTTGCAAAGTGGAGCCTGCAAGGCAGACATTGCTGACAGACATGTTTGATAAACATTTCTTATATTTTACATTATTTATGTGTGGATATATAGATGTGTATGTGTGTCCATGTGCTACAGTGTGTGTAGAGGTCAGAGGACAACCTCAGGTGTCATCTCCTTCCCTCTCCTTTTTTTTTTATTTGAGAGAGAAAGAGGTAGAGAGAGAGAGAGAGAGAGAGAGAGAATGGGCATGCCAGGGCCTCCAGCCACTGAAAACTCCAGATGCATGTTCCCGCTTGTGCATCTGGCTTACATGGGACCTGGAGAATCGAACCGGGATCCTTTGGCTTTACAGGAAAACACCTTAACCACTAAGCCATCTCTCCAGCCCCTCCTTCCATCTTTATGAGACAAGATCGCTCATTGCTTTGCTGCTGCACGTGTACCAGTCTAGCTGGCTGGCAAGTTTCTAGATGTTCCAGGCTCTGCATCCCATTGTCAGAAGCAACACATTGTCTCTGGCTTTATGTGGGTGCTAGGGAATTGAACTCAGGACAGCAGGTTTGTAAGCCATCTCTCCAGCCCGGATAAGCATTCATTGATATTCATTTAATATTTACTGAGTACCTCATAAGTGGAAATTGAAAGGACACAATAGACCTGGTCAAGCATCCTCCTGTGCAGCCCTTGCCTTTAGGCACACATAATGGAGGCCACCACCCAAATCTGATCTTCTTGACAGATAAAGGAGAAGTTCCAAGAGTTATTATTAACATAGGCCTTATTGCAAAATTCAGGTGTTTACTGTTACATAAGGACAGATGCACAAAGCAGCACATGCACCTGGAGTTCATTTGCAGTGGCTAGAGGCCCTAGTAGTACACCCATTCTTTCTCTCTACCTGGCATAGTGGCACACACTTTTAATCCCAGCACTCAGGAGGCAGCAGTAGAAGGATCACTGTGAGTCTGAGGCCAGCCTGAGACTACATAGTAAAATCCAGGTCAGCCTGGGTTAGAGTGAAACCCTGCCTCAAAAAACCAGGGCTAGAGAGATGACTTAGCAGTTAAGCGCTTGACTGTGAAGCCTAAGAACCCCGGTTTGAGGCTTGATTCCCCAGGACCTACATAAGCAAGATGCACAAGGTGGCACATGCATCTGGAGTTCGTTTGCAGTGGCTGGAGGCCCTGGTGTGCCCATTCTCTCTCTCATTCTGCCTCTTTCTCTCTGTCTGTCACTGTCAAATAAATAAATAAAAATAAACAAAACATTTTGAAAAAAGAAAAACCAAAAAAAAAAAAGTCAAAGTTCTACAGTACTATTCAAGGCCTACATGACTTGGTCCTCTTTTTTATGTTCTCTATACCTGTTCCCTGAAATTCTTCCTTCATACTCTGTTTGCATGATATTTGAATTTATCAAAGTTTTTGGACTCCTGAACAACTTCTCCTGTCTTGTCTTCCAGACCTGAGGTTCTATCCTCCATATAATTAACTCTGTTAGTAAGGGTTTCTAAACAGACGTTTACAAGCTCTTTCTGATTTTTACTTGCTATTTCATATTTTTTTCTTTATTAGTTATGTACATTCTCAGTGTGTAAACAGCACATGTTCATACCATCCTTAGCCTCATCCCTGACCGCCCCCCCAAGGGGCCCTCCTCATTGGGGATGCCAGTTATCCTATGGGGAATGTGGGTTGTGCATTGTGGTGGCAGCCATCAGTTATGGGGAACAGGCAATGTCTCTGTGCGTAATGTCCCAACTTGTGGCTCTAACAATCTTTCTGCCCCCTCTTCTGTGAATTTCCCTGAGCCATGTTGGGTTCATTTCAGGTATACTTCAGTGATGAGGTTTGGGGAGCCTCTGTGTTTTTGGATATCTGGTTTGGTAGGACTTGAGTGTTCTCTGTGTCTATCTTCTTCACCCTTGTGCTGATACCAAGTTCACCAAGAAAGCAGCACTCTTGCTCATTTCCCCAATTACTCTATGGTTTCAGCTGGAGCCCTAGTGAGGAGTGATGGGCTGATTCTCTCCTCAGGTTCTGCATCCATTGGGTACTGGGGAAACAAACTCAGGTCATTAGACTTTGCAAGCAAGTACCTTAACCAGTGAGCCATCTCTCCAGCCTGACTTTTTATTTTATTTATTTATTTATTTATTTATTATTATTATTATTATTATTATTATTATTATTGTTTTGGTTTTTCAAGGTAGGATCTTACTCTGGTTCAGGCTGACCTGGAATTAACTATGTAGTCTCAGGGTAGCCATGAACTCACCGCAATCCTCCTACCTCTGCCTCCCGGGTGCTGAGATTAAAGGCGTGCGCCACCACGCCTAGCCTGACTTTTATTTTTAATGAGATAGGACACCATTAGAAAGTGTAAACAAGGGGCTAGGGAAATAGCTCAGTCAGTAAAGTGCATGCCTCACAAGCATAAGGTCCTGATTTTTAAAAAAAATTTAATTTATTTATTTGCAAGCAGAGAGAAGAGAGAGAGAGAAAGGAGGCACCAGAGCCTCTAGCTGCTGCAAATGAACTCCAGTTGATGTGTGCATCTGGCTTTATGTGGGTATTGGGGAATTGAGCCAGGCTATCAGACTTTGCAAGCAAGTCCCTTAACTGCTGATCCATCTCTCTAGCCCCAACGCCCTGAATTTGATCCTGAGAACCCAAATAAATGCTACTTGTAGTAGTGCAAGCTTGTAATCTCAGTGCTAGGGAGGCAGAGACAGGTGGATATCTGGAATTTACTGGCTAGCTAGTCTAGTCTAATTGTTGAGCTCCAGGCCAATAAGAGACACTGTCTCAAAAAGTAGTGGACAGCATAGTTAAGAATAACACCTGTCCTCTGGCTTACACACACACACACACACACACACACACACACATGAACATTCATAAATGTATGCACACACACACACACAAGCACATGCAAACAAACAAAAAAACATGTAAGTAAAATAATGATCTATCTTAGATTTTAACAGGGTTACTCTCCCTACTGTGTGGTATGGAAAAATCACCTTTGAAGGCAAAAATGATTAGAGGGAAGTGAATGTGATAGTTTTAATATATGGCCCACAGACTCAGATATTTTATTAAAATTGAGCTTGCAACCTGAGCCCTTAGCAAGTGGATTCCTGCTACAGGGGTATGTCATTGGGCGCACCTCTGAGTCCAGCCCTACTAGGTGTGTTCAGAGCAGGTTGAGTTCTGGTGGGTTTGAATTCTGGCTGTTGGTGCTCACTGCAGTTGTGTCTCTCTGCTTGAATATATATCTATAATCTATCTATATACTGGATTTTCAAGGTAGTGTCTCACTTTAGGCCAAGCTGAACTGGAATTCACTATGTAGTCTCAGGGTGGCCTCGAACTCATGGCAATCCTCCTACCTCTGCCTTCCAAGTGCTGGGATTAAAGGCATGCGCCACCACACCTGGCACTCTGCTTGAATCTATAGAAGTGAGCTAGTTTCTTCTGTCATTGATGGTGCTTCCCCTGGATTCTGTAAGCCTGAAATAAACCCTTTCCTCCAATAAACTGTTTCTGGTCAGGTGTTTGATTGCAACAGTAAATCTGTACCAAAGAAGTGGGGTCATTGCTATGATGAATCTGACCATGTGATTTTGGTCTTTCGGAACTTGTGTGCTGGAAGAATATGGAAGGGCTTGCTACTTGGGAATGAAGAAACCTCACAGTATACTAAGTAAAGTTTTATAAGCTATTCTGGTGAGTGTTTGAAAATTCTAAATGCAGAGAGAAATGTGGACAGTGAGGGCTTGGCTTATGAGCTTTCAAAGGGGAAGTGGAGAACCTTGTTGGGCCTTGGGTACTGGTGGAAAGGCTGGTTGCATTCTGCCCTACCCCTAAGAATTTGAGCAAGGTAATGGACTGGTGTGCTTGGCAGAAGATATAGAACAGAAAGATATGAAGGATGGATGACTTATCACAGGAAAAATTCAAGCAAGTTTAAAGTTACCAGCACAGAGACTGGTTTTAGGTTAAAATTGTTAAGCAGATTACAACTATTAAATTAAGCGTGGGTCAACTGCTTTGTAGCAGAACAATGGAAATTCTTTTACAAAGAGGTGACTTGAAGGAAGAATTCTGATGGCATATACTGTTCTTCAAGGTTAAGGTTTATTCTTCAGTGGATTTATAAAATTGGCTGTGCTGCTGCATCCCTGGTAACAGTTTTGGAAGCATTTTTGAAGGGAAGTGGTTCCAGAGGTTGCTATTGAGATGTGGCATATGAAGCAGGGGTAGGTCCCTATATCCCTATATGGAGGCTCAGTAAGGCCACTATATGAAGACAAACAGGTTCCAGTTGCTGCTGAGAGGCAGCAATGGGAAGCAAGGATAAATCCCTGCATTGCAGATCAAATAAGGCCATTGTATGGTGCTGTGTGTGAAGATAGACTGTGGTTCGCAGTGAAGACCTGAAGATGCTTTTTACACAGCAGGACTGTGCTGCGGATACCACGGAGAGCTGGTGGCTTGGAATGGATGTTTCCTGGGCTAGAGAGGTAAAATTGGAATCCAGAGACTGCAGATATTGGATGTTTGCCTACTGGTTATTGATTTTGCATTAGTCCAGTCTCTCCTTAAGGATGCCTTTTCGCAATGGAAGTGTTTACTCTGTGCCATTATGTGTTGGAAGTATGTAACTTGTTTTGGTTTTATAGAACTCACAGTTAAGAGACAGTCTGGAATCTCAGATGAGACTTGGGACTTTTGAACAATGTTAGTTTCCTTGTTTTTTTTTTTTTTTTTTTTTTTTTCTGGCTGACCTGGAATTAGCTATGTAGTCTCAGGGTGGCCTCGAACTCACGGCGATCCTCCTACCTCTGCCTCCCAAGTGCTGGGATTAAAGGCGTGCGCCACCACACCTGGCAGTTTCCTTGTTTTTTTAAAAATAGTTTTATTTATTTATTTGAAAGCAGAGAGAGAAAAGAGAGCAGACAGAGAGAATAGGCATACCAGGGCCTCCAGCCACTACAAACAAACTCCAAATACAGGTACCACTTTGTGCATCTGGTTTTATGGGGGTACTGGTGAATCGATCTTGGTCGTTAGACTTTATAGGCAAGTGCCTTAACCGCTCAGCCATCTCTCCAACCCTGTTTTTTGTTGTTGTTATTGTTCTTTTGGTGATGAGGATCAAACCCAGGGCCTTGTGCTTGCTAGGCGAGTGCTAATCCACTGAGCTAAATCCCTAACCCCATGAACAATGTTAAAGTTGATAGACTATGGGGATCTTTGAAGCTGACCTGAATGTAAGTTGCATTGTAAGATGGTCATGAGTCTATGGGGGCCAGGGGTGGAATGTAATACTGTGAATGTATGGCCCAAAGACTCAAATGTTTTATTAAAATTGAGCGTCTTGTCTTCCAGACCTGAGGTTCTATCCTCCATATAATTAACTCTGTTAGTAAGGGTTTTCTAAACAGACGTTTACAAGCTCTTTCTGATTTTTACTTGCTATTTCATATTTTTTTCTTTATTAGTTATGTACATTCTCAGTGTGTAAACAGCACATGTTCATACCATCCTTAGCCTCATCCCTGACCGCCCCCCCCAGGGGCCCTCCTCATTGGGGATGCCAGTTATCCTATGGGGAATGTGGGTTGTGCATTGTGGTGGCAGCCATCAGTTATGGGGAACAGGCAATGTCTCTGTGCATAATGTCCCAACTTGTGGCTCTAACAATCTTTCTGCCCCCTCTTCCGTGAATTTCCCTGAGCCATGTTGGGTTCATTTCAGGTATACTTCAGTGATGAGGTTTGGGGAGCCTCTGTGTTTTTGGATATCTGGTTTGGTAGGACTTGAGTGTTTTCTGTGTCTATCTTCTTCATCCTTGTGCTGATACCCAGTTCACCAAGAAAGCAGCACTCTTGCTCATTTCCCCAATTACTCTATGGTTTCAGCTGGAGCCCTAGTGAAGAGTGATGGGCTGATTCTCTCCTCAGGTTCTGCATCCATTGGGTACTGGGGAAACAAACTCAGGTCATTAGACTTTGCAAGCAAGTACCTTAACCAGTGAGCCATCTCTCCAGCCTGACTTTTTATTTTATTTTATTTATTATTTTTTATTTTTTTGGTTTTTCAAGGTAGGGTCTTACTCTGGTTCAGGCTGACCTGGAATTAACTATGTACTCTCAGGGTAGCCATGAACTCACTGCAATCCTCCTACCTCTGCCTCCCGGGTGCTGAGATTAAAGGCGTGCGCCACCACGCCTAGCCTGACTTTTATTTTTAATGAGATAGGACACCATTAGGAAGTGTAAACAAGGGGCTAGGGAAATAGCTCAGTCAGTAAAGTGCATGCCTCACAAGCATAAGGTCCTGATTTTTAAAAAAAATTTAATTTATTTATTTGCAAGCAGAGAGAAGAGAGAGAGAGAGAAAGGAGGCACCAGAGCCTCTAGCTGCTGCAAATGAACTCCAGTTGATGTGTGCCACTTTGTGCATCTGGCTTTATGTGGGTATTGGGGAATTGAGCCAGGCTGTCAGACTTTGCAAGCAAGTCCCTTAACTGCTGATCCATCTCTCTAGCCCCAACGCCCTGAATTTGATCCTGAGAACCCAAATAAATGCTACTTGTAGTAGTGCAAGCTTGTAATCTCAGTGCTAGGGAGGCAGAGACAGGTGGATATCTGGAATTTACTGGCTAGCTAGTCTAGTCTAATTGTTGAGCTCCAGGCCAATAAGAGACACTGTCTCAAAAAGTAGTGGACAGCATAGTTAAGAATAACACCTGTCCTCTGGCTTACACACACACACACACACACACACACACACACACACACATGAACATTCATAAATGTATGCACACACACACACACACACAAGCAGATGCAAACAAACAAAAAAACATATAAGTAAAATAATGATCTATCTTAGATTTTAACAGGGTTACTCTCCCTACTGTGTGGTATGGAAAAATCAGCTTTGAAGGCAAAAATGATTAGAGGGAAGTGAATGTGATAGTTTTAATATCTGGCCCACAGACTCAGATATTTTATTAAAATTGAGCTTGCAACCTGAGCCCTTAGCAAGTGGATTCCTGCTACAGGGGTATGTCATTGGGCGCACCTCTGAGTCCAGCCCTACTAGGTGTGTTCAGAGCAGGTTGAGTTCTGGTGGGTTTGAATTCTGGCTGTTGGTGCTCACTGCAGTTGTGTCTCTCTGCTTGAATATATATCTATAATCTATCTATATGCTGGATTTTCAAGGTAGTGTCTCACTTTAGGCCAAGCTGAACTGGAATTCACTATGTAGTCTCAGGGTGGCCTCGAACTCATGGCAATCCTCCTACCTCTGCCTTCCAAGTGCTGGAATTAAAGGCATGCGCCACCACACCTGGCACTCTGCTTGAATCTATAGAAGTGAGCTAGTTTCTTCTGTCATTGATGGTGCTTCCCCTGGATTCTGTAAGCCTGAAATAAACCCTTTCCTCCAATAAACTGTTTCTGGTCAGATGTTTGATTGCAATAGTAAATCTGTACCAAAGAAGTGGGGTCATTGCTATGATGAATCTGACCACGTGATTTTGGTCTTTCGGAACTTGTGTGCTGGAAGAATATGGAAGGGCTTGCTACTTGGGAATGAAGAAACCTCACAGTATACTAAGTAAAGTTTTATGAGCTATTCTGGTGAGTGTTTGAAAATTCTAAATGCAGAGAGAAATGTGGACAGTGAGGGCTTGGCTTATGAGCTTTCAAAGGGGAAGTGGAGAACCTTGTTGGACCTTGGGTACTGGTGGAAAGGCTGGTTGCATTCTGCCCTACCCCTAAGAATTTGAGCAAGGTTAAAGGTAATGGACTGGTGTGCTTGGCAGAAGATATAGAACAGAAAGATATGAAGGATGGATGACTTATCACAGGAAAAATTCAAGCAAGTTTAAAGTTACCAGCACAGAGACTGGTTTTAGGTTAAAATTGTTAAGCAGATTACAACCATTAAATTAAGCATGGGTCAACTGCTTTGTAGCAGAACAATGGAAATTCTTTTACAAAGAGTTGACTTGAAGGAAGAATTCTGATGGCATATACTGTTCTTCAAGGTTAAGGTTTATTCTTCAGTGGATTTATAAAATTGGCTGTGCTGCTGCATCCCTGGTAACAGTTTTGGAAGCATTTTTGAAGGGAAGTGGTTCCAGAGGTTGCTGTTGAGATGTGGCATATGAAGCAGGGGTAGGTCCCTATATCCCTATATGGAGGCTTAGTAAGGCCACTATATGAAGACAAACAGGTTCCAGTTGCTGCTGAATTGCAGCAATGGGAAGCAAGGATAAATCCCTGCATTGTAGATCAAATAAGGCCATTGTATGGTGCTGTGTGTGAAGATAGACTGTGGTTCGCAGTGAAGACCTGAAGATGCTTTTTACACAGCAGGACTGTGCTGCGGATACCATGGAGAGCTGGTGGCTTGGAACGGATGTTTCCTGGGCTAGAGAGGTAGAATTGGAATCCATAGACTGCAGATATTGGATGTTTGCCTACTGATTATTGATTTTGCATTAGTCCAGTCTCTCCTTAAGGATGCATTTTTGCAATGGAAGTGTTTACTCTGTGCCATTATGTGTTGGAAGTATGTAACTTGTTTTGGTTTTATAGGACTCACAGTTAAGAGACAGTCTGGAATCTCAGATGAGACTTGGGACTTTTGAACAATGTTAGTTTCCTTGTTTTTTAAAAAATAGTTTTATTTATTTATTTGAAAGCAGAGAGAGAAAAGAGAGCAGACAGAGAGAATAGGCATACCAGGGCCTCCAGCCACTACAAACTCCAAATACATGCACCACTTTGTGCATCTGGCTTTCTGGGGGTACTGGTGAATCGAACTTGGTCGTTAGACTTTGTAGGCAAGTGCCTTAACCGCTCAGCCATCTCTCCAACCCTGTTTTTTGTTGTTGTTATTGTTCTTTTGGTGATGAGGATCGAACCCAGGGCCTTGTGCTTGCTAGGCGAGTGCTAATCCACTGAGCTAAATCCCTAACCCCATGAACAATGTTAAAGTTGATAGACTATGGGGATCTTTGAAGCTGACCTGAATGTAAGTTGCATTGTAAGATGGTCATGAGTCTATGGGGGCCAGGGGTGGAATGTAATACTGTGAATGTATGGCCCAAAGACTCAAATGTTTTATTAAAATTGAGCTTGCAACATGACCCCGTTACAGGGTATGTATCACTGGGGGTGGGGGATGCACATCTGAATCCAGCCCTTCTAGGTGTGTTCAGAACAGTTTGAGCTCTGGTGGGTTTGAACTCTGGCTGTTAATGCTTGATGCTTGCTATAGTGGTGTCTCTCTGCTTGGATCTACAGGAGGGAACTAGCTTCTTCCATTATTGATGGTGCTTCCCCTGGATTCTGTAAGCCTGAAATAAGCCCTTTCCTCCCATAAACTGTTTCTGGTCAGGTGTTTGTCCAGCAACAAGAAGCTGAGTGCAATCTTGAGAATTTATGTTGGCTTAAACTAGAGTGGTACCAGCTAAAGTTGCAAAACATGGGTCAATGATGGCATAATTTGCAGGTAGAACTGACAGTATTTGTGATCAACTGGATGTGAGGCATGTGAGTACTGCACTATTTTAGTATCCAAGGATGACATCAGGATTTGGTTATGCAACTGGAAAATGGAATTGCTACTTAATAGTTTTTTTCTATGAATTTGTGTATGTATGGGTATAAACAGAAAATTATGAAAAATGGTAATAGTTATTTTTTTCAGAAGAGTGGATTTCAGATGATTTTTTTCTTGTCTTTGTTTTTGCATGTATGTGGGTGGGTGGGTATGTGCTTGCACATGTGAGTGCATGTGGAGGCCAGAGGCTGACACCCAATGTCTTCTAGATCATTCACCTTTCTTTACTGAGGCAGGCTTTCACTTGAGCCCAGAGCTCATCGATTCACTTAGTCTAGGGTAGCCAGCTTGCTCTGGGGATACCTGTCTCCACCTCCCATGCACTGGGATGACAGGAGGCCACCACACCCACCTAGCATTTATGTGAGTGCTGGGGAGCCAAACTCCAATTTTCAACTTGCAAGAACTTTATCCACTGAGCCATCTCCCCAGTCCCTCAGCATAAAGTTTTGAATAATTGGTCCTTTTATTTGTTAAAAATTTTTTAAAAATAAATTTTGTTGTCTTCTGTTTTTGAAACAAATTCTCACTATGCAGCCCAGACTGAACTTGAATCTGTCTGTATCCTGAATGCTGGGATTACAGAAAAACATCACCATGTGTGGCTGGAAATAAAGTTTTTAGCATGGAAAAGCAACAACAAAAAAGAAATCAGATTTGAGCAGAATGTAAAGAAAGGCAGCAGAAAGGACTAGGAAGTAAGCAGGCAGGGTGTAAGAAGAACTCGAAAGGAGGACGTGAGGGGTGTGACAGTGACTGAAAAATATCAGATGTTTGCTGAGAGTGCTGGGAATAGGAGGTTCTGGGGATGGGGACCAAGAGAAAGCCTTAGAGAGGTTGAAGGTACAGAAAGACTGGAGAAAGTTACAGGAAGGTCACAGGGAAGGCAGTGAGACTGACCCACCAGGAGATGACAGGAAGGAAGAGTGTCACTAACTAGAAGTGGAGGGAAGGAAGGGCAAGCACTCACAACACGGGACTGAGGCATTTGAGAGAAACAGGGAGGAACTGATAGAAAGAAACCAAAAGGGTCCAGTGTTAGGGATGCTATGAAAGGTAACGAAGGCCACAGAAACAATGTGAGACACTTGGAAAGAAGGACAAGAAAAACTAAAGAAAAAACACTTCCCAATTGTCAATGCTCAAATCTCCCCTTAGTTTCTTCATGTCTAGGCTAAAAATAGTAATACCTGTCTCACAGGGGTTTTATAAGGACATAGTGCAGTCTATTTTGAACACATTATATCACTGAGCATCCAATAAGCACCAAGTAAATATAATGAATGGCCAAAAGAAGGCATAGTAATAAAATGTTCATTTTCCAAACCAGTCATGGTGGTGCACACCTATAATCTTAGCACTCAGGAGTCTGGGTCAGGATGGGTCACAAGTTCCAGGCCAGTCTGAGACACAGGGCAAAATCTTTTTCCAAACAAACATCCATGTCCCATCCATGTATTTCATTCTATGCCTTTAATAAAGAATTGCTAATTGGAGCCTGGTGTGGTGGTGCACATTTTTAATCTTGAGCACTCAGAAGGTTGAGGTAGGAGGGTTGCTGTGGGTTTGAGGCCATCCTGAAGCTACAGAATGAGTTTCAGGTCAGCCTGGGCTCCAGTAAGACCCTACCTCAAAAACAAAACAAAAAGAATTGTTTATTGAGAGAGCTAGAATGTACAAGGGAGGAAACATAACCAACCTGCTCTGAAGACTGGCTCAAAACCGTGTCTTCTCCACTCGCGATGAAAAATGAAAGACCTTCATCCAGTAAGACTTTACACTGTGGGAAAGAGTATTTGGTGTTGTAGTGAATATGTTACATGTTTGTAAGTAAAGAAATACTCTTGGAATATGTTAATCAGGAACTTATTAAAAAATAAGGGACAACGGGGCAGAATTATTTTATCATGTATTCATATATATTTAGCTTTGAGTATCTTTAGATCATGAGTTTGTGTGTGTGTTTTCTGGTAACTGCAATAAAAATCAGAATAAAGTACAGCTAGAATCTGTCTCCCAAATTGTATCTCCTTACTCTGAGTACTAAGATTACTTCATAATTTCATCTAAATCCTTCCTCGGATCAAAAATTGTCCCTATTTTCAGGAGTTCTCATGTGCACAAGTGCTCTCTCACACACACAAGTACCACTCCATCCCACTTCCACAATTTTTGGTTAGTTATCAACTTGCTGATAAATAAATTCTCTTTTTTCCATGCTATAAATTATGAGTATTTGGACTACAAATAACATTCCTTCTTTCTTATACACAAATACTAAAAAGAACAATTTTGGACTGGAGGGATGGCTTAGCAGTTAAGGCATTTGCCTGCACAGCCAAAGGTCCCAGGTTTGATTCCCCAACACCCACATAAAGTCAAATACACAAAGTGGTGCACACATCTAGAGTTCATTTGCAGTGGCTAGAGGACCTGGCACATTCATTCTCTCTGCTCCTCTCTCTCTTAAATAAATAATTAAGAACATTTTAATGGAGATTTGGAAGAGCACCAATTCATTGATTAAAAGTAAAAATCAGGGTTGGAGAGATGGTTTAGCGGTTAAGGCACATGCCTGCAAAGCCCAAGGACCCCAGTTCAATTCTCCAAGTCCCATGTAACCCAGATGCACAAGGTGACTGGAGTTGGTTTACAGTGGCTAGAGGCCCTGAGAGGTTTTCTCTCTCTCTCTCTCTCTCTGCTTCTCTCTCTCTAAATAAATAAAAATAAAAATATAAAAAAAAAACAACATTAAAAACGTAAAAATCATGCTTACTAGAAATCAAAGAATCTCAAAACATACAAAATATGAAAGTTTATCTGATCTTATTTATTTATTTATTTATTTGCAAGCAGAGAAAGATAGAAGAGAGACAGACAGAATGGATGCACCAGGGATCCAGCCACCTCAAATGAACTCCAGATGTATGTGCCACTTTGTGCATCTAGCTTATGTGGGTACTGGGGAATTGAACCCAGGTAGTTAGGCTTTGGAAGCAAGTACCTTAACAGCTGAGCCATCCCCCCAGCCTTGTATCTACAATTTTATGTAATTTCAATTTACCATGCAACAATGCTACATTCATGAATTGTAGGCATATATCCTCCCATCGATCTTTGCTCATCTCTAAAACACTTGCTCAAATCTTCTACTTTCTGAACAATATTACTCTATAACAGTTTGCATAGAAATTCTTAGAAGTCGAGTTCTCTTTTTACCACTTTTCTTGACACGTGATGATTCAACTTTGGCATATTGTTTTACTATTCATAGTTAAGTTAGATACAATTTAGGCATGCTTTTGTTCCGATTTTAAACAGTTAGCAATATACATAAACATTTTAGTCTGCTTTTATTTATTATTTTTTAATTTTGAGGCAAGCCCAACAGACTGGCCATTTTTATGAGAGAGCGAGTGAGAGATAGAATTGGTGTGCCAGCTTCTCTAGCCACTGCAATCGAACTCCAGACACATGCACCACCTTGTGCGCATGAACAACCTTGCACATGCATCACCCTGTGTGTCTGGCTTATGTAGGATCTGGGGAGTCAAACATAGGTCCTTAGGCTTCACAGGCAAGCACTTTAACTGCTAAGCCATCTCTCCAGCCCTGTTTTAATTTTTAATTTAATCAAAGTTTCTTTTACTAAACAACTGAGAGGGGCACTGTGGAGGAGACTAAGATGAATTAAACAAACACTGAATCCTTCTACTGTAAATTTTGCAGAGCTAAATGTCTTTCATGTTCTTGTGACAGAAACTCCAGCTGCTGGATACCTACATCCTCTGCCACAGACCTTTACTGGAAGTGATGTGTAGCTCACGGTCTGTCCTATAGAGGACCAACCTACAACCTTCTGGTTCTTCCTCCTTCCTTCTCTTTGCCTAGATAATGAAAAGAGTGGAGCATTGTGCCTGGGATTCAGGGATGAAAACCACATGTTGAAGGTGAACTCCAACCAGTTCAAGCAAGTTCCAGTAACTCTTTGTCATAGCTACTTAGCTTGTATTCTAAAAGTAACCCTCAAACAAGAGATTTTTTAAATGAGTTTTTTAAGGTATCTATTTTTATTTATTGATTTTTAAATTTGCACATGTACCACTGTACACATGTGGAGGTCAGAGAACAACCATTAGTTGTTGGTTCTTGGTAGGTGGGAAGCCCAGTCTTCTTGGCCTGTAGTTTTTTTAATTTTTATTTTTTTAGAGACAGCAAGAGAGAGAGAGAGAGAGAGAGAGAGAGAGACAGAGAGAGGAGAGAGAATTTTGGCACACCAGGGCCTCAGCCTCTGCAATCAAACTCCAGATGCTTGCACCACCTAGTGGGCACGTGTGACCTTGCACTTGCCTCACCTTTGTACGCCTGGCTAATGTGGGATCTGGAGAGTAGAACATGGGTTCTCAGGCTTCACAGGCAAGTTCTCTACCTGCTAAGCCATCTCTCTAGCCCTAGCCTGTAGTTTTGTATCCAGCTTTATGTGGGGGGGGGGGCAAGGGATGAAACTCAGGTCAGTAGGAATGCAGAACAAATGAGTTTAACTACTGAACCTCCCTGAAACCTCAGCCTCCCCCAAAATATGAAATGTTTAGTCATTTCTTTTTAAATATGCAATCACACACTAAACTTTAAATCAAATATGTAGCTCAGAGATCTTCTCTAATATTGTTAAAACAACTAACTAGGAGGCCTTTAGGCTGAAGTGATTTTAAGACCATGAGTTCTGTGTAAGCAAACAGAAACCCAATTTAGTGTGACAGGTCATATGCTAAGAAAATGAAACTTAATTTTCAATCAAAAACTGCCAATTAACTTCTTGATAGGGACATTAAGGCTACTGACCCAGATTAATCAATAAAATATTTTCTTTGGGGCTAGAGAGATTGCTCAATGGTTAAAGCATGATGGCCCAGGCTCAATTCCCCAGTATCCATGTAAATACAGATGCATAAAGTGGTGCATGTGTCTGGAGTTTGTGTGTAATGGCAAGAGGCCCTAGTGTACTCATTCTCTCTCTCTCTCTCGATCCCTTTTCCTTTATCTCTTAAATAAATAAATGCATATAAAGATATTTTCTTTGGGGATGGAGAGATGGTTTAGCAGGTAAGGCACTTGCCTACAAAATATAAGGACCCAGGTTTGACTCCCCAGTACCCACATAAGACAGATGCACAAAGTGGTATATGCATCTGGAGTTCATTTACAGTGGCTAGTGGTCCTGGTGTGCCCATTCTCTCTCTCTCTCTCTCTCTCATAAATAAATAAATAAATAAATAAATAAATAAAAATTTAAAAAATTTTTCATGCTGGAAAGATGGTGTGGTAGTTTGAATAAATGGCCTCCAATATATTCAGTGTTTTATTAGTTTGTAATTTGCATCTTCATCCACCTGGCTGAAGGCAGTGTCACTGGGCAGATCTTCTTAAGGTGGTGGTAGGTTTGAGATTACATTCTAAAGATATGTAAAGTGTGCCTAGTTGGAGTTTCTGAGGTATGTTGTGCTGTGTGGTTTTTGGTTTTTGGCTTTGGCTCTCCAGCTCTCTCTCTCTCTCTCTCTCTCTCTCTCTCTTGCCTGGTCCTATAAGAGCAGGCCAACTTCTTATGCCATTATGGAACTTTCCCCGGATCTGTAAACTTAAAATAAATCCCTTCCTCTATAACTGTGCCTGGTCTGGAAGTTCATCTCAGTGAACCTGAAGCTGTCTGCTATAGAATTTGGTACTAGGAGTGGGGTAAGGTGAACCTGACTGTGTGAATGTTGGTCTTTTGGAACCTTTGTTTTGGAGGATTGGGCACGAACTTGGTGCTTGCAACTGAAGACACCTTCTGGAGTGGTAAGCCAAGTTTTATGGACTATTCTGATGAGAATTTGAGAATGCTAAGTGCAGACAATATTGAACTTCAAAGCTTAGCTTATAAGCTTTCTAAGGGGAAGGAAAGACTTCAGAGGACTCTGTTGGAACTGGGCTACTGGCAAAAGGGATGGCTGTGTCCTGATGCCCAGACCCAGACAGTTTGATCAAGGTTAAATTTGTAATGTACTGATGTGCTTGGCTAAAAATATTGGACTGAAAGAGTTAAGATTTTAAGTTGGAAAACCTCAAGCAAGTTAAAATTATAGACACTGAAACTGGTTTTAGGTTACTGAAGCTGCTATTGTGAAACACATTGCAGTGTAGAGAGCTGTTTTTGTTGTTGTTTGTTTGTTTGGCGGTGGCTCTCACTTCCGCTCAGCCTTCCTGATGGCGAGTGCTCTCCTGGATAAACAAGTCCTTATTTGGCTTGGGCCGTGATCTAGATTAAAGGCTTGCTTCCGCATATGTGGACCTATCTACATTCACCACGTGGCACACCAGGGTTGGCTGTTCAAAGGCTTTTCTTTTGGGCTTTTCCCCGGTCAGAAAATTGTTCAAGGTTCCTGAATAAACTGCTGAAAGAAGAGTCCGAGCGTTGCGTCTTCCTTGCTGGTCGAGGCAGTCGCGACAAGTGGTGGCCCGGTCATGGAACTCACTCGAGAGGGACTCAGAACTTTCTGCAGTCAGGGCAGTGCATTGGTAAGTTCCCAGGTAAGGTGGGAATCCATGACAAAAGCGGAAGTATTAAGTTCCCAGGTAAGGTGGGAATCAGAATGTACTGTTGACAAAAGCGGGGATTTTGCTCCTCCCGGTAGAAAAAGAGGGAGCAGGAAGGGTTCTCTGCTGTAGTGAACCGAAAGTAAAAGTTTTAAAAGAATTTTTGCAAATTTAGCCATGGGCTAGTCTCTCACTGCACCCAATTTTTTGGCTCTGAATGAGCTGCTTCGTTCAAAAAACTTAAAGATAAAGGGAGTACCCTGGAGAGGTTCCTGGAGGAATGTGATGCCATAGCCCCTTGGTTTGCGTGCTCTGGAAGTCTTACAATCCCTTCATGGGAAAAAATTGGGGTCAGGGATCTTGATTTTGCAGCAGACCAAGGCACGCTTAAGGGCGGGGTAAGATCGATCTGGAGGTTAGTGAGGAACTGCCTCGAGGACCAACAATGCAGTGAGGCAGTGGAAAATGGACAGGCGGCCTTAGAGATGCTACAGGAAGAAAGGTCAGAACGGGCAAACAGTGAAAAAGGGGCAAAAACAAAGAACAACTTATACCCAACACTTGAGCTAGAAGATTCAGAGTCTACGGATTCTGAAGAGGAGCTGCAGGCTCTCATAGAACAAATGGAAAGATCAAAATTAAGAAAAAGGGAGAAAAAGAGAGAGAGGGGGGATCCCGGGAAAAAAGCCGGGTGTGGTGGCTCAGGCCATCCCAGCACATGGGAGGCAGAGCAGGACTGCCACAAGTTCAAAGCCAGCCTGGTCTACATAGTGAGTTCCAGGGCAGCCAGGACTACACAGTGAGACCCTGTCTCTTAAAGCCAGGAAACAAAAAAAACAAAAAAAGAAAAAATATATATATTTCTTTGCTTTGCCCAATGCCATCCTTTGCAGTGTGAATGTTTATTCTGTGCCATTATGGGGTTTTTTGGGGGGATTATTTTTGGTATTATGGCTCAGTTAAAAGACCTTGGATTATGGGGACGTATGAACATCATTGGAATTGATAAAAACTATGGGGACCTTTAATTTTGCATGAATGCATTACATTTTACATCATGTATGGTTATCAGTTTACGGGGGCCAGGGGCAGAATGTGGTGGTTTGATTCAGGTGTCCCCCATAAACTTCAAGTGTTCTGAATGCTAGGTACCCAGCTGATGGCAATTTGGGAATTAACACCTCCTGGAGGCAGAGTATGTTCCCAGCTGATGGCAATTTGGGAATTAACACCTCCTGGAGGCAGTATTGTTGGGGGAGGGCCATTGACCAATGCTGGCCTCGCAGCTGCCGTGGTTCAGTTAACTCAAAATATATAAATTATACTAGGGCTGCAAATTTATCCAGATCTTTGTCTAGTTTTCTATTACAGAATTGGTCGCTTGAATTTGAAGATACCTTAAGAGAACTGAGACTGGCAGTAGTCAATGTGAATTCTGCCCGCATGGACCTCTCCTTTGCCTCTGGATTGTCATCTTGGCTGATCTCCGCTATGAATCATTCTGAAGGAGTGGGCGGGCATGGGGGCTTTAGCAGGCCTTCTGTTACTGGTCTCTTTGGTTTGCTTGTGGTGTCTGTGTAAAATCAGGGTCAATGAGTTCAACGACGGGATGATTACAAAATGATCATTCAAGCCTTTACTGCCATAGAGGCTGCACAGTCCCCTAAGTCTGGCTGGCTACAATTAAAAGTTAATCTTCTTCCTGCTCAGGTTGCGAGGCTAAGCACTGCACTCTGGGTTAGCCCTAAAACTCCAGAGAAGAGCATGTTTGATTGCATGCGGGTTGATGCCCCAGATCCCGCCTCTGAGAAAAAGGCATCAGGGTTGCAAAAATACGCATCATCAGAGATCAGACCTCTACTCTTACCTGTGGCTTGTTTTAAAACAAAAAAGGGGGAACTGTAGAGAGCTGCGAGGTGCCTTCCTCCCATAAAGATGGCACTGGCTTCCGCCTTCCGCCTTCCCGATGGCGAGTGCTCTCCTGGATAAACAAGTCCTTATTTGGCTTGGGCCTATCTACATTCACCACGTGGCACACCAGGGTTGGCTGTTCAAAGGCTTCTTAAGTTTCGGGCGGGCTTTTCCCCGCGTCAGAAAATTGTTCAAGGTTCCTGAATAAACTGCTGAAAGAAGAGTCCGAGCATTGCGTCTTCCTTGCTGGTCGAGGCAGTCGCGACACATTAGCGATCTTTTTTGTTTGTTTTTTGTTTGTTTTTTTTTGTTTTGTTTGTTTGTTTGTTTGTTTGTTTGTTTTTGAGGTAGGGTCTCACTCTGGCTCAGGCTGACCTGGAATTCACTGTGTAGTCTCAGGGTGGCCTCGAACTCTAGGCGATCCTCCTACCTCTGCCTCCTGAGTGCCGGGATTAAAGGCATATGCCACCATGCCCGGCCACATTAGCAATCTTAATGAAGGTGGCCCAACTGCTTTACATTAAAACAGTGGAAAAGATGCCTGAGGAAAGACTGTTAGAAATGCATACTCTTTTGGAAGGAGTTGAATGGAGAAGGAACCTGCTTTTCAAGGTTATGATTTATTTTGCCCTTGAATTAAGAATATGGCTGTGTCCTGCACACCTGGTATTAGTTTTGGAAGCATTAAAAATGTGTGGAGTGGTCATGAAGTGCACACAGGGTTCCAGAAGCTGCTGCTGCAATGTGGCATGTGGCAGGGCATGATGACCTGATAGGCTGAAAGAGCATTTGGATGATGGACCATGGTTTGCATGGAGACCTGAAGACATTTGGATATACCAGGACTGTGCAAGGGCTACCACAGAATATACTGTTGGCCTGGAAATTTTCTTTGGCTACTCTGCCCAGCTGGAGGGGCAGAATTGGAAAACCTGGAGATTGTCAGTCTCTGGTTATATTGAACTTGAACTGCAGAAGCTTGATGATTGCTGATGGTGGTTGAGTTTGCATTGTTCTAGTCTCTCCTTGCCAATGGCTTATACCAGTTAAAAATGTTTACTATGTGTCTTTATATGTTGAAAGTATTTAACTTGTTTGATTTTATAGGACTTACCATCTTAAGTTGGTCAAGACTATAGGGACCTTTGAAATTGGACTGAATACAATTTACAATGTGTGATGTTTATGAATCTATTGGGGGCCAGGGGCAGAATGTGGTAGTTTGAATATATGTCCCCCAATATATTCAGCGTTTTATTAGTTTGTAGTTTGCATCTGCATCCACCTGGCTGGAGGCAGTGTCACTGGGCAGATCTTAAGATTTTAAGGTGTGGTGGTGGGTTTGAGATTCCATTCTAAAGATAAGTAAAGTGTGCCTAGTTGGAGTTCCTGAGGTGTGCTGTGCTGTGGTTTTGGTTTTGGCTCTCTATCTCTCTTGCATGGTCCTGTAAGAGTAGGCCAGCTTCTTATGCCATTATGGAACTTTCCCTGGATTTGTAAGCTTCAATAAATCCCTTCCTCTATAACTGTGCCTGGTCTGGAAGTTCATCCCAGTAAACCTGAAGCTGTCTACTACAGGTGGCTTAGCAGTTAAGGCACTTGTATGCAAAGCCTAAGGACCCATGTTCAACTCTCCAGGTCCCACGTAAGCCAGATGCACAAGGTGATGCAAGGGCATAAGGTTGCATATGTGAACAAGGTGGCGTATGTGTCTGGAGTTTGATTGCTGTAGCTGGGAAGCCCTGGCACAATGATTTTTTCCCTCTCTCTCATAAAAAAATTACACACACACACACACACACACACACACACACACACACACACAGCTTCAGCAAGCATTCTCTAAATTTTCTCTTTGTGCTCCTTCGTGGCATTCTAATCACCTTTCAATCATGAGTTGAAGAGCTGTTCAAATAAACACTTTAAAATTTTAATGTACTTAAATTCATCTTTTACTAATATTTTACTGTAGTTTTTATAGTAAAAGCAATGCCAAGTAGGAAGAGTGAGTAGCTGTAAATGGGCATGAGAAACCTCTTTTTGAGTGGAGAAAATGGACTAAAGCTATATTGTTGCATAATTCTAGAGGTTAGCTAAAGGACACTGAGTCATATGCTAAAAATGGGTGGATTTCTGCTGTATAAGGTATACATTCATAAAACTTAAATTTTTTTTCTGATACTGAGGACCAAACCCAGTGCCTTGTGCTTGCTAGGCAAGCTCTTTTATAGTGAGCTAAATCCCTAAATCATTTTTTTTTTTAAGAAAGTTATTCATCTTAGACAAATGATGTACCTTCATATCAGTGAGCAGCTGGCTTGAAAATTTTTCACCTTGATTAATCTGAAATACAAATTTTTCTTTAAAAAATAAACATAACTGAGCTTATTAAGTATTCATCAAAAATGAATAAAAACTTAATATTTTTCTTTAAATGTGCATATTTCCCTGAGATAGCACATATAATTACTATAACTCAAATCATTTAACTTTTATTGGCTTAGTTTTGACATCAAAGGGGTGTTATGAGACAAAAGGAAAAGTAAAGAAAAGCAGTCAAGAACTTAAAGCTTTTTTTGGAACTGAAGAATAAAAGACTGTACTTGAGCTGTGATACATGAAAAACTTTACATTTCACTTAATATTGTAAGTCTGAAAACAGAAGAAAATGTAAAATGATTACCTTAGCACTTTTTAGTTTTTCTCTTACTTTACCTCTCAATGTCTGTGTTGGATTTTGATTTCCTTCTGCATCTAAATCAAGAAACCAACATAACAATGAGTTCACAATATTTTATTATGATTACAAAATAATAATTGCAAAATTACTTATGGTACCTCTGTGGTAGTTTGAATGGATGTCCCCCAATAGATTCAGGAGTTTTGGTCAAGCTTATAACTCGATGTCACTGTGAGTGGATCCTAGAGTCCAGTGTTGGGGGGCAGATCTGAATTCTAGTCAAAGAAATGCAGAGTGCTTGAGCTCTGCCTGGGGTTCCTGGAGTGTGCTTACTTGTGGTGATGGTGGTAGTACTTCTGTGTGGAAGGTGACCAGCTTTTTTGCCATTATGGACATTCCCCTGGATCGGTAAGCTTCAAATAAATTCCCTTCCTCCCATAACTGTGCCTGGTTGGGAAGTTCATCCCAGCAACATGAAGCTGACTGGTACAACCTCTTAACTGCATGCACTTCACTGTGCGTGCATGTTTGCGCATGCGTGTACTGGGGGTCCAAGCTCAGCCCCTCATGCTTGCATGGCAAGTACATGACCTACTCAGCTGTTTCCCAGCCCAATTGCATGTACTTCTAAGTATCATGACAATCAGGAAGAACAGTCATTGCCCCAAGAACTTAGAACTGATGGATGAACCTTTCCTCTTCCCATATAGAATAAATGCTTTCATCTGTGGTTGTGCATCTTTTGTGATCTTTTTTTTCTCTACCCTATGCCATCTTTTCTTATTACCTCCTAGCTACTGGTGAGAATCCTTCTTGGTATACAAGCAAAACATAAAATAAAAAATCTCTCAGTACTTGGGAGGCAGAGGTAGGAGGATCGCTGTGAGTTCAAGGCCACTCTGAGACTACATAGTGAAGTTCAGGTCAGCCTGAGCTAAAGTAAGACCCTACCTTGAAAACGAACAAACAAACAAAAAAATCTCAAACAAAACTTTTTATTGTCAGGGAAAAAATAATTCATGAGAACATTCATGTTCTATACACATTGCTCTGTGGCATGTAACAAGTACAAACACATCAAAGACAGATTAGATTAAACTGGAAGAAAGTCTCCATAAAGGAGAGATACCTGTCTATGTCAGGTACTTAGATCAGCTTTGTAAATCAGCATTGTACATTTAATGCTTTACTACTTTAACTAGATCTCCGAGGAAATGCAACTCTAGGCCCCTGATGTGTGGGTACTCCACTTGGTTATTTTCTGCTCATCCATAAGATTGAGAAAGGGCTGGAGAGATGGCTCAGTAGTTAAGGTGCTTGGACCTAAGGACCCGGGTTTGATTCCCCAGTACCCATGTAAAGATGCACAAGGTGGCGCATGCATCTGGAGTTCATTTGCAGTGGCTAGAGGCCCTGGCACGTTGATTTTCTCTCTCAAATAAATAAATAAAATATTTTTAAAGTTAAAAAAATGCAGGCTTGGTGGCAAACACCTTTAGTCTCAGCACCTGGGAGGCAGAGATGGCAGGATCACTGTGAGTTTGAGGCCATCCTGAGACTACATAGTGAATTCCAGGTCACCCTATGCTAGAGCGAGATCCTACCTCAACAAACAAACAAACAAACAAACAAACAAACAAACAAACAAACAGTTAAAAAGTATTGACTGGGAAAGACAGACAGAGGCTGTACAGTTCTAGGCACAGTAGAAAATGGAATACCAGTCTGGAGAGATGGCTCAGCAGTTAAAGTTACTTGCTTAGAAGTCCTGAAGGCCCAGGTTTGATTCCTCAGTACCCACGTAAAGCCAGATGCGCAAAATGGCACATGCATCTGGAGTTCATTTGCAGTGGTGGATAAGAAGCCCTGGCATCCTGGTTTTCTCTTTTACTCTTTCCCCTTCTCTCTAATAAATAAATATATTTAAAAACAATTGAACATCTAAAGCTGCACATGGTGGCACATGCCTTTGATCCCAGCACTTGGAAGGCAGAGGTAGGAGGATCGCCATGAGTTCAAGGCCACCCAACACAACATGGTGAGTGTAGCCTGGGCTACAGTGAGACCCTACCTCAAAAAAAAAAAAAAAAAAAAAAAAAAAAAAAAAATTGAACATCTAGCCAGGTGAGCTAACTCATTCTTAAAATTCCAGCACTCAGGTGTCTGATGTAAGCTGATTTCCATGAGTTCAAAGCCAGCTTGGGCTACAGAGTTGAGTTTCAGTTCAGCTTGGTTTTGAGTGAAGCCCTGCCTCAAAAGCAAAACAAAAGAAAGAACGAGAGAGAAAGGAACACCAAGAATGTTAGAATTGTGGTATACTTATTGAACCTTTTGAGAGATGCCTGTCTATAACTTCTTCTATTGCCCTGTTTTCTGCCTCTTCTGACATCTGTGAAAAAACAAGCAGGGAGAAATGTTACATTGTTTTGTTGATGCTTACCATTTCATATATTCATCAGACTGTGGAATCATCTCCTTTAAGATACTCATCCATATCTATTGCCCATTTTCTTAATTAGCATAGAGCTTCCTCAAAAAACTAAATACAACTTTCATATAAACCAGCTATGCCATTTCCCCTAAATATACACTCAGAGGACTCTAAGTCCACATATCCAGGACATACTTGAACATTCATGCTTCAACACCATCTGACATTTGTGAAACTGAATTACTCACACTAAGCAAGCACTGGAACCAGCCTACATATTCAATAAAAAATGACACCTATTTCAGCCTTGACAAGGAATGAAGTCATGACATTTGCAGAAAGATGGATATGACTGTATATCACAATGTTAGCAAAATAAGCCAAACTCAGAAAGACAAGTATGACATGTTTTCTTTCACATGAGGAATCTACATTTAAATTTGTATGGCCAGGTGTGGACGCGCACACCTTTAATCCTAGCACTTGGGAGGCAGAGGTACAAGGATCACCATGAGTTCAAGGCCACCTTGAGACTACACAGTGAATTCCAGGTCAGCCTGGACTAGAGTGAGACTCTACCTCAAAAAAACCAAATAATAGTAATAAGTTTGTATGTATGTGTAATACACGTTTGTGGGGGAGTAAGGACATGAAAATAGAAAAGAGACTATGAGAAATAAGAGATCTTCAAAAAGTGGATACTAAAATATATGTGACATTTAAGCAGCAGAGGAGCTATATTTGTAGGAAGCAAGAGTTTTCCAGGGACAGGGATGGGCCAGGTGGAACAGAAATGAATAAGAACAAAATGTAATAGTAGCTATGTGTGAAAATGTCATGATGAAACCTCTTAAATCATATGCTAATTTAAGTTTTAATATTTTTGGGGGGGTGGAGGTAGGATTTTACTCTAGTCCAGACTGACCTGGAATTCACTATGTAATTTCACGGTGGCTTCGAACTCACAGTGATCCACCTACCTTTGCCTCCTGAGTGCTGGGATTAAAGGCATACGCCACCACACCTGGCTTAATTTTTTTATTTAAAAAAAAAAAAAGCTGACTGGGGAGATGACTCAGTAGTTAAAGGCACTTGCTTGCAAAGTCTGCTGGCTAGGTTTGATTCACCAGTACCCATGTAAAGCCAGATGCACACAGTGGTGCATGTGTGTGTGTGTGTGTGTGTGTGTGTGTGTGTGTGTATCTTTCTCTCCTTGAAAGTAAATAAATAGGTTGGGGGGATGGTTCAGCAGTTAAAGGTGATTGCTTGCAAGGCCTGCACAAGCACAAAGTGGTGCACAAACACAAAATGATGCATGCATCTGCAGTTCACTTGCAGGGGCAAGTAACCCTGATGTGCCCATTTTCTTTCTCTCTCTGAAAATAAATAAATAAAAATATTTTAAAAAGAAAATAAAAACTTTTTTCAAAAAAACAAAAGTGGCCATGTGTGGTGGTACATGCCTTTAATCCCAGAATTTAGGAGGCAGAGGTAGAGGATCACTGTGAGTTAAAGGCCACCCTGAGACTACATAGTGAATTCCAGGTCAGCCTGAGCTAGAGTGAGACCCTACCTCTAAAAACCAAAAAAAAAAAAAAAAAAAAGAAAGAAAGAAAAGAAAAAAGTGAAGGCATCACACAATCTGATTTCAAAATATGACAGAGCTATAGTAATCAAACCGTATTGTAGTGTCATAAAAGCTCACATACAGGGCAATGGAATCTAACAGACTCTAGAAATAAACTCACACACTTACCATTGATTGATTTTTTTACAAATGTTCCAAGAGTAGACAATAGGGAAAGGACAATCTCTTCAATAAAGGATGTTGGGACAACTGAATATGAATATGTGAAGTAAATTAGGTCTTTATAGAATACCATTTAATAAAAATTCAATATGGGGCTGGAAAGATGGCTTAGCCTTTTAGCCAGATGCAAGTGTCGAAAGGGTGCAATGCTGCACTTGCCCACAAGGGGGTGTATGCAACTGGAATTCAAAAAAACAGTGGCTGAGAGGCCATTGGTGCGCCCATTCTCTCTCTCTGTGTCTCTCTCAAATTAAAAAAAAAATTCAATATAGCTTATAGACTTCAGTGTAAGACCTGAACATGTGAAGCTGCTAGAAGTGAACCTGAGAAAAAGCTCTAACATTGGTCCGAGCAATGATAATTTTAGATATGAACCTCAAGGCAAAAGTAGACAAAGGGAAGGGTTGGGGATTTAGCTCAGTGGATGAGCGCCTGCCTAGCAAGTGCAAGGCCCTGGGTTCGGTCCTCAGCATCGGAAAAAAAAAAAAAAAGTAGACAAAGGAAATTACATCAAAATAAAAGCTAATGGGATGGAGAGGTGGCGTAAAGACATTTGCTTGCAAACCTGAAAGCCTGGGTTTCATTCTCCAGTACCCATGGAAAACTAGATGCACAAAGTGGCACGTGCATCTGGAGTTTATTTGCAGTGGCAGGAGGTCCTGGCATATCCATTCATTCTCTCTCTCTTCCCCCCTTGCAAATAAATAAATAAATAAATGAATAAATAATATTTTAAAGAAATAATAGCTACTGCACAACAAAGGAAACAATTAGCAGAATAAAGAAAAAACATATAAAATGAAAGAAAATGTTTGCAAACTACACATTTGATGAGGGATGAAAATCTAAAATATGTAAGAAATGTAAAAGTTCAATAATCTAATAAATGATTTTTAAATGGTCTAGGAATATAAGTGTTTTTCAAAGAAGACATACAAATAACCAGCAGACATATGAAAAACTTAGTTCAACACTAACCAATTTTTTTTAAAGAACAAAAGGCAATTTAGTATGATAAATGTAATACAAGACTCAAATATAACTCAAGATTATATGAAGAATTAGAATTATTGAATTGTTCTCCTTTTCCTTTGGTCAGAAAAAGTGAAAAATAGAAGAGGCATTTCAGTTCTATCATTTGTGAGGGGAAAATGTGATATAAAAGTAAAGTGAGGTAATGAAAACAGTATGAAGGTTCCTCAAAAAATTAAAAATACAACTTCCACAGGATCCAACAATACTGGATCCATGCATACACAGAGGGAAGAAAATTACTATGCCAACAAGTATTCTGCTGAAGCCTCCCAGTCAGGCATCTTAGGGGTGACAGAACCCCAAAGTGAACTGCTTTCTTCTCAACTAAAGGCAGGAATTGTCCTTGGGTCTGTAGGGAAAAGTCTAGGTGATTACACTTTACTACAGGTCAGAAATGTCAGAAGAGTCTGGCCTTTTCTTATCTCTGCCCCCTTAGAGACTCCTTCTACTCCCTTCTGAGAAGGCCCTTCCTAGAGAATTAAGATTTCTGGGAAGATTGCTCCTTTCCAGAAATCCTGACCCCAGACACTTGACATCAGGACTAAACTGGCTAAATCAGTCATCCCTCTATGGGGCCACC
This sequence comes from Orientallactaga sibirica, assembly GCA_036365145.1. Taxonomy (NCBI): domain Eukaryota; kingdom Metazoa; phylum Chordata; class Mammalia; order Rodentia; family Dipodidae; genus Orientallactaga; species Orientallactaga sibirica. The sequence continues at coordinate 85,574,557 of JAEOAD010000001.1, read as the reverse complement.
TTAAAATAATAATAATAATAATAAAACCTAGGTGGACTTTTCAAACCCCATCTTGCCTCCTTGGGCAAGAGTTATGTCTTCCTTCCTTTCCTTAAGTCCCCTTCTCTAAACCTCTCCCTTCTTAAAGCTCTAAGCTATAATAAAATCTTTCTGAACCTTATTCTCTGGTCTGTGGATTTTATTCTTTGAATTCATAAGACAAGAATACAGAGACACCCCAAAATTATTGTATTGGAGGGAACCCCAATATTCCTATATTACCATGTTGACTGCTGAAACCCATATCCTTCAGTAGGTGAAATTATAAGATGAATTTCTATTTGCCTGGAAAGAAGCAGGGGTTGATTTTAATGGCCTCTGCAAACCTCATTTGATTTACATTCTAGTTCTATGCAAATCGTTAGGAATCAGAATGTGTAGTAGAGTTCAAGTACAAATGACCACATGCAAGCTATCTTTAGGAAAATATACTTCCTGATAAAATGTTGTAAGAAATTCATGCTTTAAAACTCCTTATAAACCCCATTAATTCTTTACCTTTTTAAAAATATCATCTCTTCTCTTTAAAGTCTTTTTCATGATGGTGCTTTTATTTCTACTCTCTAAATAAATAAGAAATTATTCATAAGAATTGTAAACTCTGAAACTTACTGAAAGAGTAATGTGATACTTAAAATTAAAATACAGTATTTAAATTTTCTAATTTAACTAAATACAAAACAAGAAATGATTATTGCCTTCTGTATTAATGTTTAATATTCTCTCACCTTTAGCATTTAATAGAAGTTTTGGTAAATGTCACTCTGAGTGTATGCCCAAAGGAATCTAAGTCAGCGCATTAGTGTGATATTGCACATCCATGTTTACTGTCTATCCACAATAGCCAAGATATGGCTCCAGCCTACATGCCCATCACCAGCTAAGTGGTGTGTGTGTGGGTGTGTGTGGGGGGGTTGGTGGTGTGAATTTTATGCAGCCATAACTAAAAATGAAATTATGTCATTTGCAGAAAAATGTATGAAACCTGGACATCATGATATTAAGTGAATAACCAGATTGAGAAGGACTATTATTGTATATTTTCCATATATGTTTAAGTTTAGATTCTTCATATGAGAGAAAACATACAGACATATGATATGAAAGTAGAAAATGAACTGGGGGAAAGTTCTAAAAGGAGGGGCAGAGGAAAACAAGAGAGGGTAGTGGGGGGAAAAGACAAATACCAATTCTCTCCCAAAATTATTTATTTAAATTATATATAGTTTGTTTAGATAATATACAATTGTGTATATATATGTATGTATGTATATATATGAATTACATGAAAGTAGAAAGGGAAGTATTTGGGGGCAGGAAGGGGACCTAGTGGAACGACGGACAGGGAGGCAAGTAGGGGGGCAGATATGAGCAAAGACAATGACATACATATGAAAATGTCACGTTGAAGCCAATATTTTGTACACGAAAAAGTTTAACAAGAAAAAAGAAGTTCTGGTTAACATAATAAGGCATGCATAAGTAAGAGTTACAACTACTAGGAAGGGAAGATAAACATCATTATTTATAGATACGTTTTTATACATGGAAAAGCCAAGAGGCTCTACCAAATCCATTTAGACATGATAAAAAAGTTGTTCGGTGGTGGCAAAATACAAGAAAATATATGTAAAAAACTCCTTATGGCATAAAATTTTGTTATGAATATATACTGATATGTTAGAAAAAAATCACTTTCACAGTAGCTTTAAATTTTTTTCAAATACCTAAGAATGACTTCAGTAATCTGGCAATTCCCTTTTCCCCAAAAGTACAAAACTCATGCCCATTCCCCCACATAAGCAAGTGCAGCCATTTTTATGTTCCCTGCCACACCCGTGCATCCTTCGATGTCTGCGGTTTCCTTTAATCCACAGTATTCCACACTTGCTATATTCTTGGAACTTTTTTCTGGCCTTTGACCTCTGGTGGCACTTATAATAGGCAGCGTTAGTTTTTGTTGTTCATTTCTGCTCCTCGCAAACTCATCTTTCTGCTTATGCTAATTGAGGACGGGGGCTGGCACGGCCTCGTCCCCTAGCACAGGTGCAAGCCCCTAAGCAGCAGGCTGACCTGCGGTCGGTGCAAACCCCGCACGGGCCCTCTCGGCTCCCGTAGGGGATGGCGGGCGAGCGGAAGGCGCGGTTCCCCGTCCCTCTGGCACTCTTTTTTCAGCTTATGCCTGGCCGGCGGGGTCCCCGCGGGGCAGGGCTCCTCCCCAGGGCGGGGTGTGCCACCCGGAGGATCGCCGGGCCCTGAAGGGCAGCACCACGGCCGCAAGGACGGAAGGGGCGCTCGGGCGAGCTCCGGGACGCCAACCGCCCGCGCCGCGCCTCCTTCCCGCGCTCGCGGCCGGCGCCTGCGCGGTGCGTCCGCCGAGGGCCAGAGCGGGGTGGGGGAGGGGAGCCTTCGCGAACCCGGGGGCCGGGGCGGGGAACCGGCGTCCCCGCATCCCCGGCCGGGGAGTGGCCGGAGCTCCGGAGCGCGGGGCTGGGGTTGCGGCGCCAGCCCTCCGTGAAAGCCGTTCTTTTCTTTTTTACCCCCAGAGCTTGCGGTTCATGTCACGAATTTAATTTTACTTCTGTAGTGTCATCGTTGCTAAATAAACGAAACAATATACATTTGCTTTTGTTTTTCTCCCCAGTGCTTCTCCCTTAGTTAAAATAATGACTTAATCGCTGTTTGGAAGTTTCTAGTGTGGAGTTCAGAAGGGTGGTGCTAAGCTTGCTTCCGTTTTCTTCAAACACAACCCAAGTTTATCAGCTGCTTCCTGTGGCCCCTGTTAAGTGCTTGGTGCTGTAATTCTGAAGTAACTTAGAAGGTTTTTTTGAAATTTCGGATAGTCTTACATATGGGCAAGAAGGAAAGAAACTGCTTTTGAAGTAATGGTACAGGTTAGGTAGGTACACTGTGGCATGAGGAAATGAAACTCTGAGATAATATGAAATAATTGCCAGTAAATGCATCTCCATTTTCATAATCTTATTTGGCCACATTGTCATAAGTGAAACCCTTGATGGTTCTCTGATCTTTATTTTCTAAGGACTCATTTTGCCTAGGAATTTAGGAGCAATGACAGTAGAAAAAGAACACTCAAAGACTGTCGTCCTCAACCGGGCTGCCATTAAGTGGATATGTGTGCATGTTATGAATTTCATAGTTTGTCATTTTCCTTAACAACACCACTTCTGGGGTTATGGGATGTGATTTTAAAACACACACCTGGCACACACCTAAGTGTTTAAGCATATTGGTCCAACTAACTAAATTGAGGTACAATAAGGACCTGAGTGCAGAAAATGTGGAATCCTAAATATTTTCATGGCTAGAGAGCATTTCATGTTTTGAGGGAAGTAGTGATGCAGGATTTTCGCATTCAGGAGGGGTCCCCCAGAATTTATGAACTCTAAGTTTTGGGTTCTGTCCTACCTTTAACAAAGAATTGATAAAGATGGACTCAAGACGGATAAATTATGAATTATTAAGTTTATTTAGGGAGAAATCACAAATTGTGGGGTTTAGGAAACACACCATCATGTGGAGACACTGCATAGTTTATAAGGTTCATTTAAAAGAAATTGAGTTTCTTTGGGGTAGTGAGCTAGACTGAGGCAGAAGGGGGGCTTTAGATCAGTCTTGTCCAGACACTAGTTCATTTCTGCCAAGAGTTCCATTCTTGTGTCTAAAACTGCCTTTAAAAAGCTAGCTTTCCTCTTATCCTCCTTCAGTAGGGGTAAGTATCCTCTGTCAGTAGATAGCTCAAAAGTTTGGCCTAATCTCTTGTGTTCTGATTCAGTGCATTGCTTGAGTTTTTTAAGTATGTCTGTTTATTATTTACTTGTATGTGTGTATGTGTATGATATGTGTGTGTGTGTGTGTGTGTGTGTGTGTGTGTGTGTGTCAGCACACACACTGGAAGTCAGAGAGCAACCTTGGGATGGTTTTCCTCCTACTATCTTCATTTGCGACAGGGCCTCTCTTGCTGCTGCTGCTGCTTTTTGAAAACTTCCAGGTTCTCCTGGCTGTGCCTCCTATTGCCTTAGGCACACTGGGATTGCAGGAATGTGTGCCACTTTGCATCCTGCTCTGTGTGGCTGAGGAGTCTCAAACTAGATTGACAGGCTTGCAAGCAAGCACCTTTAAAAACTGCTGAGCCATCTCCCCAGCCCTGTTTTGTTTTGTAGAAGGACAAGTGGGAAGAAGGACCTTAATTTATGATACTACTTGTTTCAAGAATACAAATGTCATATTGAGTTCAACCAAATCTTGCTATGGACTAGTCAGAAGGCATGCTACCCTCTATCTCTTCAAGGCTAATCCTCCATCTCTTCTGAAGGCTGATCCTCCACCTGTATAGCCTCAAGGTGCTCCACCTCAGACGTCCTTGGAGCCCCTTTATTTGCTCAGCTTCCATCTGAACACCCTGGATCACCACACCATCCTCTATCCTCCGTTCCTTCTGGGATTAGAGGGAAATGTGGCACTGATAGGTGGAAATACACTGGGAGCTGTATACCCAATAAACATGAGTTGCAGTTAGTCTTAGCAATTTTCTCATCTGTAATATAGATTTACTTTTCCCTTCCAATGACTTTGTGCCAAAGTTAAAAACAGAAAAGAAAATCATGACCACGGACAAGAGACACTCTTATTGTGATCGATGTAGAAAAGAATAAAAAAATGTATACATTAACCATTTAGATTAAAGAATATTTTGATATGAGTATTTTGTGGGAGATGGGAAATGCCAGTGAAAGAAAAGCTAATAGGAGTGTAAGAAATAACCTTTCTTAGTGATCAAAAAAGTCAAAGTATAACAAATGTACATCAAATCCAAAAAAGCAAGTAGTGGTCAGTATCCTTGCATTTGTAGGATGGGTTTTGAATTCGTGCCCTCCCTATGATGTTTAGCAAACCTGTCCTGGCATGGGAGATATGGTTTGTACTTATAGTTCAAACCTCTAGGTATGCATTGCCCCACAGGAGATCAGGCCAGTTACTACTGTTTAGTGCCTTTCTAGCACCTACACTGAGTTGTGAAGTCAGCTGCCTTCTTGAAGCACTGTCACCTCTCCTTGGCTCTTCTGAGCTGGGTGCTGTGGGGTTGGGGGGAGGGATGAGTGTGAATCCCTGGCTTTCTAAATAATTCCAAAATGATATCCCTGCATTATTTATTCCTTCCAAAAAAATTTCAGAGTATTTACAAGTATTCCCAAGGAAACTTACAAGGCTGCTTTCACAAAGCTGGAAATCTATTTGATTTTTTGAGGCTCTACTTATAGATAAATGTGATAATGAATTTCACTTCTTGTTGCAAGGCAACCTTTTAAAAAATTATAATTTTCTGCTTAAAAGATTAAATGCCATTATCACAAAAAATTAATGTTGATGAGATGATAGAGACATTTCTTAATTAGCTTGATTCAATGTAAATGTACCAAAATGTATGTATAAATGACTATAAATAGATCAAAATGTCACATTTTTCCATATATGTATATATATATTCATTCAATTAAAAATAGGGCTGCTGAGATGGCTTAGTGGTTAAGGCACTTGACTGTGAAGCCTAAGGACCCAGGTTTGACTCCCCAGAACCCACAAATGCCAGATGCATATGGTGATACATGCATCTGGAGTTTGTTTGCAGTGGCTAGAAGCCCTGATGTGCCCATCCTCTCTTTCTCTGTCTTTCTCTCTCATAAATAAATAAAAATTTTAAAAACTTTTAAAAAATATTAAATATTCAAAATTTTAAATAAAAATTTTCTTATAATTTATTTGATAATTTTGCAAATAATTATTCTATGCCCATGGCAAGAAATTGTAGCTTCTAACCAGCTGATTAATGTAAAAAAAAAATCAGTTTGTACCTTACAGATACTTGCATAACAATATTTATTGCTGCTCTATTCACAATAACTAGGAAATGGAACCAGCCTAGATGTCCTGCAACAGATGAATGGATAATGAAGATATGGTACATTTATTTACACAATGGAGTTCTATTTAGCAGTAAAAAAATGAAATTATGAAATTTGCAGGGAAATGGATGGATCTGGAAAAGATTATACTAAGTGAGGTAACCCAGGCCTAGAAAGCCAAATGTCACATGTTTTCTCTCACATGTGGATCCTAGCTACAAATGTTCAGACCTGTGTATGAGTTGGAGTAAAAATCAGTAGCAGAGGCCTGTAAGCTAGAAAAGGGCTATAAGGGAGGGAGGAGAGGGGTGGGCTTAAGGGGATGGCACTGTATATATATAAGTAGATGGACAGATTATTGTGGGTAGAATGGCTTAAGTGAAGTCAAGGGAAGAGATTGAGTAAAAGGAATGTGGGGAGAGGTTATCAAAATCCAGGATATTGTGAATAAACCACATGATAGTCTACTTTTTTGGGTAATGGCACACCCAGAAGCCATAGACTAGAAAAATTTCAGTGCCAGGGATGGGATATCTTTCAGTGAGTTGTTGAACAGGAAGGTTCTTGATGCCCCCAAATTATTATAGGCTGTTGCCAAGGCTCTTCATTTTCCATCAGGAATAGATGACAAGACCCTATTGCTGAAAACTCCACATGCCTGGGCTGCAAGGTCACCGAAAAATCAAACTGGGGCTGAGTTGACAGAAAGCTGGAAAAAGTTGCACTGCATGCAGCCTTATGAGAGACAGAAGCCATCAGTTAGTGAAAGTAGTGGACACTGCAAGCCTCAAGTTTGGCCAGCTAGACCAGACCAGCCAAATGAGCCAACAGGTACAATAGTGTCATGTCTGTTATGGGGATGGGGGGAACCAACTGCTCTCTAATTGGACTAGAGGTCTGCTCTATGGGAGGAATACATGCCTGGTACTGAAAACCTAATCAAAAGGCTATGGTGGGGAGGTCATGAGCATTAAGAGTGTAATGCCTGCTCTTGTCTGGCTAAATGCATATATTTTGCTCACCAAACTGCCCTGTAAGCACTTAATATTCATACCCATATATTAATGGTACTCTCATTTTTTTTAGAGAAGCTTCTTTTTCAGATAGTGGTGACCACTGGGATGACCCAAAAAGCACCATAGTGCTGAGAAGACGTGATGGAGGAATGTTCAACACTGAAACATCTCTATCACACTTTCCAAGGCTCAGGGTCCATTGAAGAAGAGGTGGCAGAAAGAATTAAGAGGCGGGCTGGAGAGATGACTTAGCGATTAAGGCGCCTGCCTCCTAAGCCTAAGAACGCTGGTTCTAATCTCCAGGTCCCACGTTTAGCCAGATGCAAAATGATGCAAGGGCACAATGCCGCACTTGACCACAAAGGGGCACACACATCTGGATTTCATTTGCAGAACTGAGAGGCTGCTGGTGCACCCATCTCTATCTGTCTTCCTTTTCCTCTCCCTCTCTCTCTATCTCCCCCCCCCCCCAAAAAAAGAATGTAAGAGGCAAAGGAAGGGTAGGACTGCTTACATTACAATCAACCAGACAGAAATTGGCCTGGATATCCATGACCTCGCAGTGCCTAGAACTATCTTCACAAGACCCTCATAATAGGAGGAAAAGATGATGACATCAAAATAAAAGAGAGACTAATGGAGAGAGGGAGGTGATATGATAGAGTGTAGATCTGTGAAGGGGAAAGTGGGGGAGGGAATTATCAAAGTTTATTTTCTGTAAGTATGGAAGCTGTCAATAAAAGCAAAAAAGTCATAGTTTGTTAGAAAAGCTATCTAAACTAAATTCCTGAAGATGAATAGTTCTTTCCTAGAAGAGTAAGAGAAGGGAAAATCTATGAGTCAAGACTAATAAGAAACCAGCTAAACTATTTGATATTTTTAAACATTTTCATTTATTTGTGTGTGCATATTGGATGCACATGGCACATGTGTAGAGGTCAGAGGACAACTTCAAGGTATCTGTGTTCCTTTATTTAAGACAGTCTCTTGCTGCTACAAACAGCTGGCTTTGAGCTTTGGATTCCTCTGGCTGTACCTGCCATTGTCATAGGTGTGTTGGGATGACAGATGCAGGTGCCACTTTGCGTCAGGCTTAATGTGGGTACAGGGGAATTTAACCAGGAATAGCAGGCTTTGCAAGAAAGTACATTTAACTGCTAAGCCATCTCCCAGTTCCCTTTTAAACAGTGTTTAAAGGTTACATGTGGGCTGGCAACTCTTTGTCATGGGCCCTTAAGAGCAAGAAGCAGGGCAAGGCAGGTAGATGTGGAGTGTAACTCACTGAAAGCTAGGACCAAGGCAAGAGAGCTGGAGAAATTCCTTGAAAGACATTAGATAATCCCTCAGTGTGAGACAGGGACTTCCCAAAAGTCAAGGGCAGGGCAGGGAGGAATCTCTGGAGGCAGTGAAAACTGCCAAACTCTTGGATTGTTATTTAGTTGGTACTTGAGCTAGCCAACTGTGGAAAAATCTGACAGTTAGTAGATGAGCAGTTATCTGAACACCAGCAAGAGCAACTTCATGAACTGATAAAGTGGTCAACATCTTGGGACCCAAAGTGTAGTCCCTTGACAACAGTATAGGCGTCGTTTGAAATACATAAACTTGGACCTCACTCTAGGCCTACTGAATCATTTTTTAAATTATTTTATTTTTGAGAGAGAAAAAGGCAGAAAGAGAGAGAGAATGGGCATGTCAGGGCCTTTTAGCCTCTGTGAACAAACTCCAAATGCATGTGCCCCCTTTGTGGCTTATATGTGACAATGCATGCTTACATCACTTTGTGTCTGTCTTATATGGCACCTGGAGATTTGAGCATGCATTCTTCGGCTTCTCAGGCAAGTGCCTTAACTGCTAAGCCATCTTTCCAACCCCTGAATCATTTTTATCAATTAAAATTAATTTTTATTTCAATATGATCTCAGGGTGATAGGTATACATATTAAAATTTGATAAGCATGGTCATTTAAGGGTCATTCTACTTTAATGTCTATAATCAAGTGCTACACAATAAGCTATTAAGTAGAGACTGAATTCGTATACCAATAGGGAAAGTTCCATGAGGCTAGAGTAATCAAAGCAAGCTTCGCTGACAAATCAATGGAGCTGGCTCAAAAATGCTGGAGGAAGAACACAGTCATATAAAAAGACAACTTCAGGAACCTACTGGCCTGGCAGTAGGTGGGGAGATCAGTAGGACTGCTATTTTAGATCCTGCTAAAATAGTTCTAGACTCTTACGAAACTAGGTAACATATTTTTCCCCAATACTGATCAAAATGGTCTGAGTTCTCTAATGGAAGTCCAAACACAGAGCAGTCATGACACAAGGTAGTGGTTCCACTTAGAGATTAGGAGACAGTTTCAAGAGAGGAATAGCATTGGAGCTGAAATTTGAAGGTAGACTGGGGCAAGAGTATCCCAAGTTGAAATAACAACTTGACAGTGTCAAGAAAATCACTTTATCTGGATGGAGTGAGTATAAGGAACATGAGAGAGGTGAATCTCATATAAGATGTGAGCCTGGAGAGAGCTGACAGCAAGCAATTGCTGGCAGCCTCAAATATTGCTGGGGAGTCTGACCTTAATTTACAGATAGTGGAAAGCCACTGGTGATTTTAGTTAGGGAATAAAGTGAATGAGCCATAGACTGAAGTCAAGACCATCATTTCTAGTATTATTATTGATGAATATATTATAGATCTTTAACAGGGCAATGGCAATAGGATTTGAAGATTCAAAATGAAAACTATTACAAAAACAAAATAGGCAGGCCCTTTTGTTGAAGTTCAAGTCTGATCTTGGCTAGCTGAGGCAGTGATGGCATTAATCATACACAGAACAGGAGGAGAAATAGGGTTACAAGTGAAAGTAGCCTTTAAAAAATTAAATTTATTTTAGAGACAGAGAGGGGGGGGGGAGAATTGGCATGCCAGGTCCTCAGCCACTAAAATTGAACTCCAGATGCTGGTGCCACTTAGTGGGCATGTGTGACCTTGTGCTTGCCTCACCTTTGTGTATCTGGCTTACATGGGGTCTGGAGAGTCAAACATGGGTCCTTAGGCTTCACAGGCAAGTGCCTTAATCACTAAGCCATCTCTCCAGCCTGAAAATAGTCTTTAATTGAAGTCATTCTTAAATACAGACTACTCCAGCTTCCAGAACTTTCTTTTATTAGAATTTTACCCCAAAGGGTAATTTTGCTTCTTAGATGAGTGTGTCTTACTTGCCTAATCCATGTTCTTGATGAGTTTTGCTATTCAACATACATGCAAAAAGTCATCTCTAGTGTTGATAATTTATTGCCATTATATTGATTTAAATTAAGAAATTATCTGATTAGGGAGTTGTAAAATATATAGCAATCTTCTCATGAAATGAATGGTCCTAAAGCCACTTATCTAAAGAGAATGCTCATGGAGGTACTCTCTTCCCATTGAAAAATCCACTGTAGCTGTGATTTTAAAAAATATTATGTTTGGTTATATTAATATACAAATGAAAGATTGGGTAATTTGGTTAAAAAAAAAAAGCTTAGCAGTTAAAGGTACTTGCTTACAATGCTTGCCAGTCCAGGTTTGATTTCCCAGTACCTTTCTAAAGCCAGGCACACAATGTGGCACATTAGTCTGTAGTTTGTTTGTAGTAGCAAAAGGCAGGCCCTAGAGTTCCCATACACACTCTCTCTCTTTCTGCTTTTAAAATAAATAAGTTTCAAAAAGAAAAACTAGATAATTGGCTATACATTGTTCTAAATATATGAAGAAGGAAAAAATAAGTATTCAGATGATCTCTTAGGAAATCTACCAGTTTAAAATGTGAGGCTAATTTGGAAGCTGTCAGAATATTCTAGCAGAGGCTATAGAAAGAAGTTGCAGCCAGTAAAGCCTGGAAACTTACAATTCTTTTAAGATAAAGTATAATGTAACAGACAGGAAACACACTTTACATTTGAGTTCATGTAACACTGATGTACTGAATCATTGCATCCACTGCTTTAGTCCTTTTCTGTGCTAGAATTAAGTGTGCCAATGTCCTTTGCCATATAACTTTGCCATTCTTCCCAGAAATTATCTAATTCAATATTGAGCGTAGTCATGTGTCTTGTTTTGGTCAACAGAATACGGACAGACGTGATGAGGGCTCTGTTCTGGCTAAAGCCTAAACAGACATCCTCAATTTCTCTCACTGTCAGGGGCCCTTGTGTTCATGATGAAAACCTGTCCCAAGAATCCATTGTGCACGGAGAACAAGAGATGGAGGGACCTTGCCTGATACAGACTTTCACCTGAAGAATTGCTGCCCGGCTGCCTTGCAGACCTCTAAGTATGAAAATCAGTGTTTATTGTGGAAAGTCATTGCAACTTTGAAGGTGTTCTAAAAAATGAGAAAAAAAACAACCCTGCTCTGCAGCAAATTATGAGATATGTTCTAACAAGATAGTAACTATTGGAATATGCATCAGAGAGACCCGACCAGTTTGCATGAAATTCAGTTCTTTTGTACTGAAAAATGAAAATACATTTTAGTAGTACCTTTTTAAAAAATATTTTATTTTTATTTATTTATTTGTCAGAGAGAGAGAGAGAGAGAGAGAGAGAGAGAGAGAGATGGGCACGCCAGGGCCTCCAGCCATGGCAAATAAACTCCAGATGCATGCGCCCCCTTGTGCATCTGGCTAAAATGGGTTCTGGGGAATCGAACCTGGGTCCTTTGGCTTCGCAGGCAAACGCCTTAACTGCTAAGCCATCCCTCCAGCCCTTAGTAGTACTTTTGTTTGGTCTGTAAGCTATTAGTATTTAATTTTAAATTTTGAGGAATGCATGCATTATCTTTGAATCCAGATGAAACTTTACCAAGTTCTTATAAGGTATCTTGGACCAAATAATAAGCCTCTCTGTCTTCACCACAGATCTAAGTGAAATTCTCAGTGGGATCTTAAAAGCTTGCTTAAGAATAATGTTCAGGGGCCTGGAGAGATGGCTTGGCAGTTAAGCCCTTGCCTGTGAAGCCTAAGGACCCTGGTTCAAGGCTCAATTCCCCAGGACCCACATAAGCCAGATGCACAAAGTGGCACATGCATCTGTAGTTTGTTTGCAGTGGCTAGGGGGCCTTGGAGCGCCCATTCGTTCTCTCTCTATCTGCCTCTTTCTTTCTCTCTCTCTCTGTCTGTCCCTCTCAAATAAATAAATAAAAATAAAAATAAATTTTAAAAAAGAATAATGTTCAAATTCACATATAATAAATGTAATAGCAAGAATGTTATACCATCTTCAATTGCTAAACCTCCAAGGAAAAAACAACGAAAATGTATTACCTATATTTTTTAACTCTACACATTAACTATACATATAGACATGCTGCTAATCTGGTAGCTACTAGCGACACATTCAAGTGTTGAACACTTGAAATGTGGCTAGTCCTCATTAATGTCTTGTAAATGTAATATACACAGAAGATTCTGAAAACCTAGTATTTTAAAAAATATATATGAATAAGTTTTACATTATTTATTGAGAATATTTTAATTTAGTCACTTAAACTTTTAGTTTAAGACTTTTAGTCTTAAACTCTCCTTGTTTCTCATTTTGAAGTATGCCTTTTAAAAAAAAGTATTTCTTTTTTTAAAAATATTTTTATTTTTATTTATTTGAGAGAGAGAGAGAGAGAGGCAGATAGAGAATGGGAACTCATGGTCTCCAGCCATCACAAACAAACTCTAGATGCATGCACCTCCTTGTGCATCTGGCTTACGTGGGTCCTGGGGAGCTAAACCTGGGTCCTTTGGCTTTGTAGTCAAATGCCTTAATGGCTAAGCCATCTCTCCAGCCTTGCCAGCTGTTTCTTATAGGGACCTTGACTAAAACAACATTAAATGAAATGTACTTTTGAAACTTTTGTTTATGTCACATTTTATGTCTTACTAATTGAATGAGTTGAAACTCTCTCATATATGTGCACAAACATATACAGAGTGTAATTAAGTGGTTTTATTTATTTATTTTTGCCTACAGATGCAACCATTTATTTCTCCTATGAGTTCATAGGAACAAAATTCCTACCTTATAAAGGAACAGGATTACCAGAAACAGTTTTGAGTCCTGGGTGAAATTCTAATAGTGAATTAAGTCCTGGTTTATGCTGACTGTCCACTTGACAGGACCTAGAATGGCCTGTGATGGGTTATGTAGAATAGGTTAGCCTCTTGGCAAGCCTGTGAGGGATTATTTTGAGGTGAGCTGGGGTCCTGGACTGTATAAAAAGGAGAGAGCTGGCTGAGCACAAATATTCATTGCTCTCTGCTTCATCACTGTGGACTGAATGTGACCTGCTGTATCAAGCTCCAGCTACTATACGTGCCCTGCCATGATAAACTGTAACCTCAGACTATAAGCTGAAATAAACCCTTCTGCCCTGAAACTGCTTTTTGTCAGGTATTTGATCACAGCAAAGAGAAGGTAACTAATACAACCAGTAATCAATTATAACCAGTGGTCAATCCATTATTGACATTGGTTGACATTTTGGCCTGCTCCATCTAGAAGGACCCAAAGGAAATTTCTGGAGCAATCTTTCTTCTAGTAGAATTGGGGGTAGATTGTGCCTGCTGATTTTCTCCATAAACTGAGAGCTTGACAAGTAGAGTTTGGTTCTCAAATATCTTAGATGAATTTAAAAATTTTTACTTTTTGGACCTGGAAACAAGACAGAACCAGAATAAGAAAATACTTCTGCCTCCTGAGTGCTGGAATTAATGGTGTGTGCCACCATACCCAGTTACATTATATGGTTTTAATATAATAAAACAAAACTCCAAAAGATGCATTGGAGGGTGCATTTTCTCAATACTGAGTTGTAACTGTATTTTTTTCTAACATTTATCCTTCTACTACTAGTATCTGATCTCTGAATGCCTGTGTATGTAATTGCCTTTTGAAAATCTCTGGCCTGAGTGTTCTACTTTGTGGCATTTTTGCATTTCCTAGGAATTTAGATGCATTCCCATCCTTACTTCAGGGGATTGAGAAATGCATTTGCTGCAGTCATACTCAGTTGCCTTCAAGGAACTCTTTGGCTTCAACACTTACCTATGTACTTTAGCAAATTCTCTTAAACAAAAGGCAGGCTTGGAATGGGTATGTGTCGCATGGCTTTCTTAATAAATGGGAAGTGGGAGGAGGGAGAGGGGGCTTTTCAAAAGGCATGACTAAACCAATTCCTGAGATTCTTCCTTTAGCCAGCTTGACTTTGCAGCATGGAAGTTCAGACTATCAGTTATTCGAGACAGAGCCAACACTGTTCTTTTATAAAGTAAAACTCATCATAGAAGGTGGCAGGTCTTTAAAACCTGCACAAACACAAAGTATGTAAGAGAAACAGGGCAACTGAGAAAGATTCACAGGGGATTGTCTGCCAGGAAGTCCTTGAAGCAGAGGGTGTTAACTACCTCCCAAGACAGGCTTCAGCAAGCCAAGGAAGCATTGTGTTCATCTAGACTGGTCCTGGCAAGCCGGGAAAGGCAACCTTGCACACAGATGGTGGATAGTGCTCCCTGGGTAAGGTGTGTCTTGCTCCAGCCAGCAGATTTTAGCTGCTCCTGCTATACCGTGTCTTTCCAGACATATGAAGGCTTGTTACAGAGAATCATGCCTATGATGGCCACCACGACCAGGATCAGGGAGAAGAGAACCATGAGGAAAATGTAGGTGGAATGGGGGAGGGGTGCAGATATCGGCTGCTCAGCGGGGATCATGTTGGTCAGGTTCAGCATGTAGCCCAAAGTCCACCCGGCATTGCTGTCCTCGATCTGCAAACAGTGGGAAAAATATTCAGTAAAGTAATCTGTTGTTTTCATGCAGTTCCATCCATAACTCTGAGTAGTACCAGGTGGAGAGCACTCTATAGTTTGCTAAATAGATGCACTTTATATGCCACACTGGGAAGAAAGTACAGTTGTGCAGTCTCACTATTAGTATATTCCTGAAGTTCAGAAAGGATCTTGACGAATGGCTGTTCAATTCTCTTTCCTGAAAGAATTTAATTCAATTAGACTGTTCATATGAATGGTAGAGGAAGGGGAGGGGACGGTGACAGGATGCCGTCACAACGATCAGGGAACAGTGACTGGTCCTAGCCTTTTACATCTTTGCCCAGCCAGGAAAATCATCCACATAGAACCAGGGCTTCATGAGGGAAAATTAAAGAGAAAAATGCAAGCAAGTCAAATTTATGGAAGTTGTAAGACTATGCATGTGTGCAAGAAAGGATTCTTACGAAATTACCCAGCATGCTCTGACTCTTCTATCTTCCTGTAAATAGTTTCTAGTTACCTCAGAACTTACTGGAATACAGATGGTCTTTGAACAATCATTTTGGAAGTGGTTTATTACATGAGCTGTGCATAATGACAGAGCAATTAAGTAAGTACAGATGAGTCTAAAGAAGAAAATTATGTATATTTCACACTCAGGACTTGTTTTCTCTTTGGACATTTCCTTCCAGCTCTCTCTGAGATGTCTTTTTCTTACCAAGGAAAAGGAATTAAAGTATATGTAGGGTAATTCATTTACTAAACAGTTTGGGAACATCATTCCATTTGTCTTAAGATGTTTATAGATACTTTTAATCATTTGCTTACTGGCATGAACTGCCTTTCATTCACTTAACAAATTATTTAGCAATCCTAAGAATGAAGCAATTAAACAAAAATCATGAATACATTTAGAAGACTCTTAGAACATATTGTCAAAACAGTCTCCTAAAGGGGTGTGCCAATTTACACTCCAACCAATACCATATGAAAATTCCCTTTCCTCCAAATCCTTACCAATAGCAAGAATGAGGAATTTGTAAAAGGCCTATTCATCCCTCTCTGTGGGATGGAAACTTCATTTGGCTGCAAGTGACAAAAGCTTCTTCAGATTAGAGGTTATCACTTTGGGCTTTGAAATACTGGAGCATGCATTAGAGTTCCAAGAATACAAATCAGAACTACCTGCATGTCAATCAAATTTAGTATGGATCCTTCAAGCAAAAAAAAAAAAAAAAAAAAAACTGATGGGATGGGAGGAAGTCTGAGGTATTCATTGAATCAGCAAGGCCAGTAATGAAAAGGGAAGAATGATGCCGGTGTCCCTGGGCCTGCTGCGGCCTTCTGCTTCCATGCTTTGTTTCATTTGCCATCACCATATTTTAAAGCTGATAAAATTTTTTTTTGCCATTAGTGGATACAGTGTTAAAAACAGGCACACCTGAATATCCGTGATCTCTCAGTACCTGACACTACCTTCACAAGACCATCATACTGACCATGATAATAGGAGGAAAAGATGATCACATCAAAAATAAAAGAGACTGATTGAGAAGGGGAGAGAATATGATGGAGAGTGGAGTTGTGAAGGGGAAAGTAGGGGGGGGATTACCATGGTTTATTGTCTATAATTGTGGAAGTTGTCAATAAAAGAAAATAAAATTAAACAAAAAAACAAAAACAGGCACATGTAGTGTGGTGTGGTGTGGTGGCTCATACCTTTAATCCCACCACTTGGAGGCAGAGTTAGGAGGATTGCTGAGTTCAAGGTCAGCCTGAGACTACATAGTGAATTACTCCAGTTCAACCTGGGCTAGAGCAAGACCCTAACTCAAAAAAAAAAAAAAAAAAAAAAAAAAAAAAAAAAGCCGGGCGTGGTGGCGCACGCCTTTAATCCCAGCACTCAGGAGGTAGAGGTAGGAGGATTGCCGAGAGTTCGAGGCCACCCTGAGACTACATAGTTAATTCCAGGTCAGCCTGGACCAGAGTGAGACCCTACCTCGAAAAAAAAAAAAAAAAAAAAAAAAAAAAAAAAAAAAAAAATCACCCACAGACGCTACTCTCGATATTTTTCATCAAGCACGAAGCACACAACTCTTGCCAATGTTCCTCTCCCTAAAACCCTGCAGGTGGTGCTACAGCAAAGCACAGCAGGGAGATTCCTTCTTCAAGGCCTGTGATGGGCTTCCAATGGCCCAATCAATAGCCACCCTGTCTTTTCCTTCACACAGCCTTTCAGCAATACCAACAAAGCCCCCTCCTGATAAGAAAGTACCACCAACCTTTTCTGGATTGCAGGAGGGGCTCTTGGGAGTGACTCTGAAATCAATACATGAATCATCGTGGCTACTGAAATGCTGTTCAATTACTTTCATATCTTGCCTTGGGACTGGGGAGATGGCTTAGCCAGTAAAGTGTCTGCTAGGCAAGCATGAAGACCCAAGTTTACATCCCCAGCACCCATATCAAAGCTAGACACAGTAGCACATGCCTGTAAACCCAGCATGGGGAGTGGGGACAGGAGGATCCCCGGTTCACTGACTAGCTGGTCTAGCTCAGTCTATGAGCTCCAGGTTCAGAGAGAGTCCCTGTCTCAAAAAATAAGGTGGAGCAACTGAGGAAAACACCTGACATCAACTTTTGGCCTCCACATGCACATGTACACACATGCATACACTCGCACACATACAAACACACATATACTCATGCACACACATACACCTTATGGAGGTTTTGAATGCCAATGTCCCTATAGCCTCAGTTTTTTTTTTTTTTTTTTTTTTTTTTTAGTGTTTTGAAGTAGGGTTTCACTCTAGCTCAGGCTGACCTGGAATTCATTCTGTAGTCTCAGGGTGGTCTTGAACGCACAGCGATCCTTCTACCTCTGCCTCCAAAGTGCTGAGATTAAAGGTGTGCGCCACCACGCCTGGCTTCTCAATCAAGTATTTTGGATTAAGATTAAGCTTCCTCCTTCAGTCTCCAGCAGGCAGAGCACTGCTGGAGGTGTGTGTGAGGGCGCATCTTGATTCCAGCCCTGTGGTGTGTTCAGTTAGTTCATGCTTGCTGCTGCTGGCGGTTGTCTCCCTGCTGTGGATAAATGATGAAGTGAGCCGGCTTCCTTCACCATGTTGAAACTGCCTCTGGAATCTGTCAGCCTGAAATAAACCCTTTCCTTCCATAAGCTGCTTCTAGTTGGGTGTTTTAATCCCAGAAAAAAAAAAAGGTAACTACAACACACATGCAACAAAGAACTGCAACATTAGAAAGATCTCTGGCTGTGGATGTCTCAGTGGATAAAGTGCTTGCTTTGCAAACACAAGGACCCAAGTTTGATTTGCAGCACTCATATAAATGCTGGGTGGCTGTGGTAGCCTGCCTGTAATTCCTAGTGCTTGGGGGCAAAGATGGGATTCCCAGAGCAAACTGGCTAAATAGACTACTGAATCAGTAAGCTCTGGGTCTGAGTGAGGAACCCTGTCTCAGTAAATAAAGTAGGGAGTGATCGAGGAAGCCACCTAGTGTCAACCTATGGCCTCCATATGCATGTGCTCATGTACACCTGCAACACACCACACACACACACCACCTGTGCTCACACACAAACTAGCACAATACATATAGGCACACATACCACACCCAACCCCAAAAGTTTCGTTTGTGTTTTATAAGAAATAGTCACAGTTTTCTGGACAGAAGGGTGTAACTGAGAATTCAGATAGCTGTCCTTAGAGAGGTGTCCTTAGTTGATGGCCTCAGAAGGGCTTAACACAGAATGCCAGCGTTAGGTGGGAGGTGATGGACGGTAGAACAGGACATCAGGCCAAAACTTAAATCAGCTTGACTCCTGCCTCTCTTATGTACAAAGGTGCTTCAGTCTCGACCTTGCAACCTCCACACACTTAGTGGATTCTCAAAATTACCTTGCCCATAAAATGAATTTGCTTCCAGGAACTGTCTGTGAAATAATAGCCTTGCAGAAGGAGGGAGAGGATGTAGGTACCAGAAAAGCAGTATTCACTCAGGTACTTCTCCTTTACTGCGGGAAAAGATGATCTTATCTAGAAGGAAAAAGAAGGCAACATTGTATTGGTACAATAGACACCTCTTCATAGCTCTCTTTTCGCTACTAGACCTAATGAAGAGAGAAGAAAGCCCCCAGCTCATGTGGGTCTAAGGGCCAGCCTCTCACAGAGGCTGTGGGGATGGTATTGCACTCCTCCAGTGGGGACAGGGGCTTTCAGTTTAGGGTCACCCAAGGAAGCTTAAAAAGTATCTCCTATGATCTAGTAGGTTCAGAAACAATCAACTTCAATATTTATTTCTATCCCCTAAGCTTGGGGTTACATAATCACATTAGCATATTAAAAGTTGTAAAAAATAGTGCAAGAAAAGAGTTCATTAAGCTTTGTTTAACTGGAGTCTTCTTTATGCTGTTCACCAGTCTTTGGCTTAGAGCCTCTATCAGCATCTTGAGGAACAAGAAAACCAACCTCACTACCCAGTTTAGTCCCTGGATGAGGATGATAGAATCAGCATCCCACAGGAACTTGTCAGAATTACAACTCAAAATCTGCATCTTGCAATGATAATTGAATATGACCAAAATACATTCTGTACATGTGAAATGTCACAGTGAAACTCATTATGTACAGTTAATATATGGTAATTTTCAAAAAAGAAATGCAGAAGTATATCTCAGTGGTAGAGCAAGTACCTAGCACACAAAAGGTCCTGTGTTCAATCTCCAGCATGGAAAAAGAAAGTCAAAAAAGTAACAGATGCTAGCAAGGACATGACAAGAGGGGATCCTTACACACTGTTGGTGGTTATGTAAATCAGTATAGCCATTATGAAACACAGTGTATAGGTCCTCAAAAGATTAAAAAGTAGAAGTACTGTATGACCCAGCAATTGCACCAATGCATGCATTCCAAAGAAAACAAAATGAGCATGTCAGAGAGCTATCTGCACTCAAGATTTTTGCAGCAAAATTCACAATAGTGAAGACAGGGAATCAGCCTAATTACCCATCAGTGGATGAAGACATAAACACATGTGGTCCATATACACAAGGGAATGTTACTTAGCCCCAGAAGAATGAAATCTGCCACTTGGGACAACCTGGATGAACCTGGAGGACATTATGTTTAATTAAATAAACCAAACACAGGAAGGCAAACATTCATATGGAACATTTAAAAAGTTGGTCATTCATAATGAAAGCCATTATTTTACATGATATGTGCTAAGAAGCTGATTTCATAGTACTGAAACAAGGAATAATGGGTATACAGACTGGGGAAAGTAGTGAGTAGGGAGGGATAGTGAGCAATTGGTAAATACAGTCTTAAAGGAGCAGTTAATTCAGGTATACTTTGAACAGTAAGTTGACAATACTTAACAATCATATACCGAATATTACTTTTAAGTTTAGAAAAGATGTTGAGGAATGTTCTCACCATGAACAGGGTGATAGATAGATTATTCTGATTCGATCAGTGCATGATGCACACATGTTGACATATCATATGAGAACCTATAAAATGTATAGCTATTATGTATTAATTAAAAGTAAGGAGCTGGGGAGATGGCTCAGTAGTTAAAGGTGCTTGCTTGCAAAGCCTGCTGGCCTGGGTTCAATTCCCCAGTACCCACAGATGCAAAGCAGCAGATGCATCTATGATCCCAACAAGTTTAAGACAATGGGAGGTGGAGCCAGGAGAAGCTAAAGCTCCAAGGCCAGCTAGACAGATGTTCTTGCAGTCTGACAGCTTGTTTGCAGTGGCAAGAGACCTTGTCTCAAAGAAGGTGGAGCACAGATGCCTCACAGTTGTCCTCTGACTACACGCATGTGCTATGGCCAAGTGTGGTCACACACACACACACACACATAAATAAAAATTTAAAAATAAAATATAATTTAGCAAAATTAGCCTTAAAAATAAGGGATAGAATGGTAAGGGGCTTCTGAGATAGGCTTTCCTTTATTTTAAAAAGAAATAGATGTATTTTATTCTTCCTTCTTTGACTTTAAAGATAGAAGTCACAACAGCCATAGCAACAGGCATAGCAACAGAATTGAAGGAGCAGTGGCTGAAAGAGGTATGAACGAAGTACTGACCCCACAGAATATGTGTTGTGAGGCTTTATATTAGATGAGAAATCTAAGACACTATGGGTTAAGCCATTGTAGGCCAAGTTATTAAGGAATGTCAATAAGTTCATTCCTGAGTCCACCATGTGGGCTTCACTAACATACCTGCTCAAACCACCATGAAGTTAAGAGCAGACTCATGTCTTCCCTGACATGGAGGACACAAGGCCACTTGTGGTGGTTCAGTTTCTGGTCACTTACCTCCTCCCAAGGCCTAGAGCAGAAATTTCCAATCATCTCAACCATCTTTTCTTGAGAGGAGATTTCACTTGATGTCATATTTAAAAAATCCATCACAAAGTAGAAAGCTGAAAATGCCTTCAAGAGAAAAGTGCAGAGTTTTGGGTTGTGTCCAACATATCCAGGAATTGGCTTGATCCCTTTGGGATTCAATTTTGGCTCTGAGAACAGCAAGGGTACCTTCTACTAGTGATTCCATGCTGTGAACTAGCTGTATGCTTCAATTTCAGAATTATTTTATTTTAGTTTAGTTTTTGGTTTCTCGAGGTAGGGTCTCACTCTAGCTCAGGCTGACCTGGAATTCATTCTGTATTCTCAGGCTGGCCTCGAACTCACGGTGATCCTCCTGCCTCTGCCTCCCAAGTGTTGGGATTAAAGGTGTGTGCCACCACGCCCAGCTCCTATTTTAATTTTTTTATGTGAAACATGTATCTAACAAAATTAATAACTGTGTTTAGTCCATCCATATGTCAAGTCATCTAGTTATATGTAACAAGGTTTTTTTTTTTCCTTTTTCCCATCCCTGTCTGTGTCTCTTTCTGTTTCTCTCACTCTCTACCTCTAAATAAAATAGTTGTCATAATAATAGCTGACTTTCTCCTTTTATCAGGTTTCCAAGAGAAAAAAGCCAGAAGGTTAATTCAAAGCCAAATTCTTCTATGAAGAAATAAAACAGGTTGTTAAATTGTTTCCTGAAGGTTCAATCAAAGCATTTTGACAGCACTTTGAAATAGTAAATAAATGAAGCATTTGTAGTCACTAAAGAAACAAAAATAGAAGCCGGGTGTGGTGGCCCACGTCTTTAATCCCAGTACTCGAGAGGCAGAGGTAGGAGGATCATCGTTAGTTCGAGGACAGCCTGAGACTACATAGTGAATTCCAGGTCAGCCTGAGCTAGAGTGTGACACTACCTTGAAAAACCAAAAAGGAAAAAGAGAAAAAAATATGGCATTAATTACACTTTGATATCAAACTGGCCATTTGACATGTCCCCACTGCTGTTCTCGTTCTGACTTGGCTGTCTGCTCACTGTACGAGGTACTAGGTTGGCTCTTCCCTGGAAAGAAGCATTTTAGAGGTAGGGCAGTGTCAGCTTTAGGGTCACCTGCTTCTGCTATATGTGTCTAATTTGCCTTCTGCAAGGACTCGGCCCCTGATTCTTATGGGAGATTCACTCCCAACACCATTCTACTTAGTTACACTCACGGTTTGACTTTAATCTCGATTTTCTATGTTCTTTTGACCTAGCCTAAGGGCTTTTGGATTGAGGGTCATATATCAACCTAAGGTATTAAGCTATCTTTTAAATTTTATATAAAAACTTTAGTATACATGTACATGCCCATTTTTTTTCTGTTTGGAAGATCCTTAGCTTTCATCAGATTCTTAAGAGACTTCTGATCCCTTGAAGGGATAAGAATGACTGTTCTGGGCTGGAGAAATGGCTTAGTGATTAAGGCGTTTGCCTGCAAAGCCAAAAGATCCCGGTTCAATTCTCCAGGACCCACGTAAACCAGATGCACAAGGGGCACATGCATCTGGAGTTTGTTTGCAGTGGCTAGAGGCCCTGGCATGCCCATTATCTCTCTGTCTGTCTCTCTTCTATCCCTCTCTCTGCTTGCAAATAAATAAAATATATGCTAAAAAAAAGAATGACTGTTCTACTGAAGACATTATGCTAAGCAAAATAAACATATCACTCTATTCATATGCTGGCCCCTGGGAAGTCAAATCCATCCAGAAAGCTAAATGGTATTAACAGCAGGGGGCTAAGAGGACCAAGAGAGGAAGAGTTCACTTTTTGTTTAATGGTGCAGAGTTTCAGTTTGGGAAGATAATATTCCGGAGATGGGTGGAGGAGATGACTGTGTAACAACCATGTGTAATAGCCACAGAACTGCACACTTTAAAGCAGAAGCATAAATTTTACAATATGTATGCAAAAAAAAGTCAAAGAAAAGAAGACTGGTTTAGACAGCTTCCTTGTGTTGCTTCTAGTTCCTGCTGTGTCTGTGCAGGTTAGGGTTGACTGTTCTCTTGCAGAAGAGAATCAAGTGTACAATATGCAAGCACAGTCTATTACAAATACCTGACTTAAATCCTTCTTTCTGGGCTGAGGAGATATTCAGTCTGTAAAATGCTTGCTGACTGCTAAAACCTAATACTTCCAGTGCTAGAGAGGCAAAGACAGGTGAATCCCTGGGGCTTGTGGGCCAGCCAGTCAAGCCTAATTAGGTGAGTTGCAGGTCAATGAGAGATCCTGTCGAGAGAGAGAGAGAGAGAGAGAGAGAGAGAGAGAGAGAGAGAGAGAGAGAGAGAGAGAGAGAGGAGAGAGGAGAGAGAGGAGAGAGAGGGAGGAGGAGGAGGAGGAGGAGGGAGGAGGAGGAGGAGGAGGAGGAGGAGGAGGAGGAGGAGGAGGAGGAGGAGGAGGGACGACAGGTGGATGCCATTCCACACTGTGGTGGTTTGGTTCAGGTGTCCCCCATAAACTTAGGTATTCAGAATGCTAGATTTCCAGCTTATGAAGATTTGGGAATTAACACCACTTGGAGGCAGTGTATTGTTGGGGGCAGGCTTATGGGTGTTATAGCCAGTGTCCCCTTCCCAGAGTTTGGTACACTCTCCTGTTGCTGTTGTCCACCTTATGGGGTGATGTCCACCTTCTGCTCATGCATCGTTTTTCCTGCCATCATGGAGCTTTCCCCTCGAGCCTGTAAGCCAAAATAAACCTTTATTTCCCCATAAGCTGCTCTTGGTTGGGTGATTTCTACCAGCAATGCGAACCTGACTACAACACACACCCAAAGTTGTCCTCTCTGATTTACACACACATACACACACACACACACTCTCTCTCTTTCTCTCTCTCCTTTCTCCTTGTGTGTGCTTTTCAAAGAGGTGTTTGGAACCTGAATCCTTTTTTTATTGTTGTTTCCTGGTCATGAGATGAGTGGTTTCATAACTAGTCCAGTTAAGATTTTTAAAACTTCATTTTAAATTTGCGATTCGTGTTTACAACTTGTTGTTTTTTTTTTTTCAAAGAAGAGGAAGGAGAAGGTGGAGAAAAGGGAGGAGACAGCCATGACAGCAACATGCCAATAATCCCAACTACTTAGGAGGCTAAGGCAGGAGGCTTATAAAACTAAGGCCAACTTGGGCAACTTATCAAGATTTTGACTCAAAAGAACACATCTATTAATAAAAGTCTCAGGCTGGAGCTGGTTAAGATGCTTGCCTCCAAAGCCTAAGGACTCATGTTCAACTCTCCAGGGCCCATGTAAGCCAGACACACAAGGTGACACAAGCAGGCAAGGTTGCACATGTGTACAAGATGGCACACGTGTCTGGAGTTCAATTGCAGTGGCTGGAAGCCCTGACATACCAATTCTCTCTCTCTCTCTCTCTCTCTTATTACATATGCATATATATATGTATATATACAAAAAAAGTCTTGAACTAAAGAAATGTCTCAGTGGTTAAGTAGTTAAGATACTTGCCTGCAAAGCCCAATGACCCAAGTTCAATTCCCCAGTACCCACATAAAGCCATATGCACAAGGTGGCACAAGTGTCTGGAGTCTGTTTGCAGTGGCTAGAGGACCTGGTGTGTCCATTCTCTCTCATTGTCTTCAGTGGCACATGCCTTTAATCCTAGCAGCGGGAGGCAGAGGTAGGAAAATTGCTGTGTGTTTGAGGCCAGCCTGGGACTATATAGTGAATTCCAGGTCAGCCTGGGCTAAAGCAAGACCCTACCTCAAAATACACACACAATTAATTAATTAACTAATTAAACATTTTAAATAAGTTTTAACAGTTATATGCAGATTTTTGACTATGTTGTTTTCACTGGTCAGATGTATGTGTATACATGTAAACAAATGCATTTTAAATCCAGTTCCCTATTTCTGCTTTTTTTGCTTAACTAAGTTGTACAACATGTTTTTAAAAAATAATTCCCAAATTCTCTCATAAGTAATTCCCAACAGCTGTCCCCTCTTCCTTCTCAGTGTTTCTACTTTGCCTATGACACTGGATATTCAATGCCAAGGCCACCATGTAGCAGACAAAGTATAGTATAAATTTAAATATAGTTTTTGGCAAGTATAGCATAAATACTATGAATAGTATTTTTTTATTTTTATGAGAGAGCAAGAGAAAGACAGAGAATTGGCATGCCAGTGCCTCCAGCAACTGTAATTGAATTCTAGACGTGTGTGCCACCTTGTGCATGTGCATGATCTTGTGCATGTGTCACCTTGTGTGTCTGTCTTAGGTGGGATCTGGGGAGTCAAACATAGGTCCTTAGGCTTTGCATGCAATCACCTTAACTGCTAAGCCTTCTCTCCAGCCCAGCATAGTATTTTTAATACTACACTTACAGACAAAGATTTAGATCATCAGGGTTGACTGCAATTGCAACAAAACTCCCTCCCCTGGGAGAAGTGGTAGAGAGTAATGACTACCAGGACATAGGAGAGCAAGGTAAACCAGAGAAACAGAATCTGTTTGAGAGATACAGACCCCATTCTTCAGAGGCTCTCTTGTCAAAGACAGCCAGAGTGGTCAGCCATGTAGAAGATAAGAAAAAGCAAGGGAAGAAGCAAGTGCCTTAACCATTGAGCCATCTCTCCAGCCATCTCCAGGCTGGTAACACCTCAACTTCAACTTCAGTTAACTTTAGTTACCAACACAAGTGCCCGACATGTTGTACTGCCTAGCCAAGAAGAGCTGAGTAACTGTTGGCTCATCATCTCTGCCTCCATCCAGTCATCCAGCCAAAAGAAATGAGCACAGAACTCCAGTGGCTTGATTTTTCCCTCTGACAGCTTATTACAACTATCTGCATTAGGAATGTAGCATGGAGTTTGAACAATTCTTAAGGATGCCCCTGTTGGGTAATGACAAATGTGTTGGGTTTTTTAAAGACTTTTTTGTATTTATTTTTATTTATTTGAGAGTGACAGACAGAGAGAGAAAGAGGGAAAGAGGGAGAGAGAGAGAGAGAGAGAAAGAGAGAGAATGGGCACACCAGGGCCTCCAGCTACTGCAAATGAACTCCAGATGCATGAACCACCTTGTGCATCTGGCTTATGGGGGTACTGGGGAATTGAGCCTTGAACCAGGGTCCTTAGGCTTCACAGGCAAGCACTTAACCACTAAGCCATCTCTCCAGCCCTGGCTTTTTTTTTTAAGCCTGTTTTTTCTCATCATATAATAAAATGTTTTTAGATTATTTGGAGAAGCTGATCCCAAATCCCAAGATTTTTGGACCAAAAAATTAACACTGAATATCTCAAGGCATTATCATGAGAAAAAATAATTTCTATTATTTAAATTCTTTGTAGGCATATATTGTACAACTTACAATTAAACTCATCCTAACCAGGAGCTGGGGAAATGGCTTAGTAAATTGATGCTTGCTTGCAAAGCCTGCCAGCCCAGATGGGCATTTGTTTGCAGTGGCAAGACACTCCGGCACACATACACACCCCATATATACACATGCAAATGAATTTAAAAATAAATAAAATCATCATAACCAACACGTCATTGTGATACTTAATTTCTGGTTGTCAATTTGACAGCATTTAGAATCACCATAGAAACTAATCTCTGGGAATGTCTGTGAGGGATTTTCCAGATTAGGTTAATGGAGATGGGAGGACCCACCCTGACTGTGGGTGGTGCCATTCCTTGGGCTGCCATCTCAGACTGAATAAAAAGGAGAAAGGGGGCTGGACAGATGGCTTAGCAGTTAAGGGATTTGCCTGAAAAGCCAAAAAGGACCCTGGTTCAATTCTTCAGGACCCACATAAGCCAGATGTACAAGAGGGCACATGCATCTGGAGTTTGTTTGTAATGGCTGGAGGACCTGGTGTGCCCATTCTCTCCCTCCCTCCCTCCCTCCCTCCCTCCTCCCTCCTCCTCCCTCCCTCCCCCCCTCCTTTCTTTCAAATAAATAAATAAATAAATAAATAAATAAATAAATAAATAAATAAAAGTTTTTTTTTTAATGAAAAAGGAGAAAGGCAGCTGCATATCAGCCTTCATCTCTCTGCTTCCCCATGTGGACTGAAGGTGACCTGTTGCCTCAAGGTCCTGCCATCACTCTTCCCCTCAAACTGTAGACCAAATAAATCCTTCCCTCCTTAAGTTGCTTCTTGTCACATATTTGGTCATAGCAGTGAGTAAAGTGTTTAATGCACTCATCATTACACAGACTTACCCCAAAACTCCCTTGGAGTGGTGGCAAGAAGACCCCATTGAAAGCACACTGGGAGTAAGGGCAGTAGCTGGTGTTGAAGAGCTCAAGGATGCTTTGTTGGCATTTTTGATAGTCTCCAGTGCCCTGGATTTGAAACTCATCAAATGGCAGAGTCTTCTCAAATCTTTTGGTGCAGGGGCTCTTGTAAAGTTCACTCACATTCACCATCTTCTCATATCCAGGGTGAAAGCATGGGTCCCTGAGGATTCCGCTACTCAAACCCTGAATGGAAAAAGCATTTGAAGGGATCATGTGTGAATCCTTAGGTAGAATGGCACCCTCTGACTGCATCAATGTACAGGAACATACAACACTGCAGTGCCTAGCACAAGCATCAGTACATCTCTGGATTATTTTTCACTCTTGAAAATAAGTTTTTTTTTTTTCTAAAAAAAAAACAGATTTATAGGAACCAGAAGTGGCACCACATATTAATGTACTGGGATATTGCCACCGGTTAAGAATGTTCCCTAGCACTGAGTTCTAAGCATATAGGCTAGGAGCAGATTCATAAGAAAAACTCTGAAGGCTGTCAAAAATCTGCTCTGAGTGTAGTTATTCCATGTTCTATATGCTGGTCCTGTTCCTCACGCAGAGAATCAGGAGCCCCAAGAGCTGGAGCCTTAGGTCCTTTACTCGAGTAATATAAAAATTCTTCCTAGTCTCCAAGAAAAGAGAGGGGCTGCTGTGGATAAGCAGCTCCCTGGAGCTTTGGGACTTGGTATGCATCTCTTGGCCACACCTGCCATCTTTTCATGATGGTTTTGAGACCCACAGTGCCTGGAGGAGAGCAGAGAACTGGCTGTCCTTTCATGGAGACAGAGAACAGCTGGGGGAGACAACTTCTCTCTGTTTATTTGTCAGGGTGTGTCTGGTGCACTCGTGATATGAAGTGATGAGCTTTTTTTGCCTTCAAAATGCAGAATGCATCTGGGGACAAGGTTTAAAGTGTTAATTGACAAACTCTGTGTTTTCCCTTGGAGTGCTTTTTTGTCTCTCATTGAAAAATAGTCTAGAAGAGCTTATAAATTGGCCCTCCTCCCTGAAAACAATCCTCTAGCATGTAACTAGTATTATCAGTGCCACTGGGGTGAGACATTCATGCCTAAGAAAGGACGTGAGTTGTGTCCTTGGAGATGGAGCAGTAAACAAACACAGGAGGGTAGAACAACTCATAGAAGTTGACCAGATGTAGTTTGGTATCTTGCCTGAAAAGGTTTGGAAAGTATAATAACCAGCCTCAGACCAATTACTAAATTACAAAGAGGAAATAACAGGATGTGGGGGCTGAGGACCAGATGTGGGGAGAGTAGGTTTGAATTCAGTTATACTTGCCTGAATGTCCTTGGCCAGTTTTTG
Organism: Orientallactaga sibirica; assembly: GCA_036365145.1. Lineage (NCBI taxonomy): Eukaryota > Metazoa > Chordata > Mammalia > Rodentia > Dipodidae > Orientallactaga > Orientallactaga sibirica. The sequence goes on along the minus strand of JAEOAD010000001.1, from coordinate 85,545,752 downwards.
CCAGAGTGCTTGGTCCTTCCCATAGCACAAGAAGCTGTGTGTGTACACAGTGTAGTCCTTGCCATAGAGGCGAAATTCCAGAGCATTTTCTGGGGACTCTATACTGTAGTTTGAAGGCACAAAAGTGATTTGTGTAGAGGCTCCTCCAAGGTCCAAAGCTCCAAAGGTTTCCTGACTATGTCTTTTGTGTGAGATGAGGTGGAGCCAACTTGATTTCTGAAAGAGAATACAGCTACCAGTGCTAGAAGCCTCTGGGCATCACATTTTTCACACTCTTTCTTGGACTAGGTAGAGAGGCAAGGGCAGAAGGTGGGGCAAAAGCTCACTGGAGGGTCCTGATTCTGTATCAGATCAACAGCAAGAAGACACTGAAGATGCAGCTCCAACTGCGGTAACAGGGATCAGTGTAACTGGTGCTTACAAACAGAGCTGTGGGGCCACGACTACTCAAGTTCAAATGCCCATTCAGTCATTAGCTGTGTACCTTGGAAAGAAAACTTACCTCCTTTAGGCATCAATATGAGACTCTAAAATAGGGATAATAATAATACCTCATGCAGTTGTTCTGAGAATAAAGTCACACAACACAGTGTTAGCAAATACTACTATGTTGTTTTAGACCAGATCTTGCTATGTTACCAAGGCTGGCCTCCAATTTGTAATCCTCCTTCCTCAGCCACCTGAATAGCTGTGATGACAGGTGCACACCACTATACCTAGTTAGTCTTATTTTTAATAAGATTGAAATAAAATCTATTTTATTTTTCTCTATGTCTTCCTGAAGTGAAAAACAAGGCTTCCATATTCTCCAATAATAAAAATTCTTATAAGATAATTATACATTTAGTGAGATTTACAAATATGGGAGTTCATTTGTCCACTCATTCATTCATTAACCATTATTCTTCTGCTAATGACCCAAAATATTGGCTGAGAAATCAATTAAACTGACCCTCAAGGACCCATCCCATCCCTCAGGTGCACTTACTGGAGTGAATCTGCCCAACAGATAGTTTATAGTGATCCATCCATAGGCACCTTCCTCTTGGCCAGTGATGATCCTGGCACCCTGGAAGTCAAAGGGGTAGTTGCTAAGGCTCTTTGACACTTCAGCCAGGACCCTTTCTGCCGATTGTTCACTTTCCATTCTACACAAAAGAAGAGGTGAGATTATCATTTTTGTCTTAATAGCCATACTACCCATTTCAGCTAGCGCTTCCACATAGTGCTTTGATGACGTGAATCATACCACACTGTAACAGTCCCTGCACATGGCTATCAGAGGAGCCGTCCTTTTGGATGAGGCACAGTGAATCTTAGCCCTATCTCTAAATCCAAGTCCAAATCCTTCCAACCCTTAAGCAAACTGGTCTTTTGAAAATACCAATTGTTAAGCCAGGTGTGGTGGTGCTTGTCTTTAATCCCAGCACTTGGGAGGCAGAGGGAGGAGGACTGCCATGAGTTCAAGGCCACCCTGAGACTACATAGTGAATTCCAGGTGAGCCTGGACTAGAATAAGATCCTAACTCAAAAAACCAAAAAAGAAAGTACCATTTGTATTTGGCTTCTTGGCTTAAAAAATATCAAAGCTTAAAATGCTAAAATAATACAGGCTATTGCCAAAACACTTGGCTACCTATAAGAGCTAAAAGGTAGGTCCCTATTGCTAAACCACAGCCTGCAGCCACAGGATATCAAGTGACCATGCTGGAACTGAGAGGGAGTTTAGTTCCTCCCAGCTATCCCTCATAGTGCTGGAAGGTGCTGTGAGAGTAGCTACAGAATAGCAGTTGCCAACACATTGATTAAGCAGCAGATCCTGCCAGTTACAAAATCAACCAACTGAGCAAGAAGTATATCCTTGTGCAATAGTGGCACGCAGCCAATATAGGCAACCAACTGCCCACGGATTGGACATGAGACCCACTCAGTGGGGGTGAAGTCATATCTGGCTCTGGGAACCAAGCCAGACTACCTAGAAAAGAAAACCAACAGGCTCCAGAGAGAACCTCCATTGTTCTCTAATTAACAAGAATGGGTATACACATCAATATATCATTCTAATGACTAGGCTTATCAACCCTTTTATTCAAACTGTTCTCACTTTTGGTTAGAGAATTTGTTCTATTTTATAGATGGAGGAGAATATGGGGGAGAACAAGGATACATCAATACATCAAGAAGAGAGAGCTGACTGTCTACTGAGAGATGGCTCACCTCCACCTCACTTGGCCAAGCCCAGAAGTCATTAGTAAGGAAGAAGTGACACCAATACTACTCTCACAGCTAGCTTGAAAATAAGTTCCAGGGAAATGGTGACAGACATTGTGGTCACTCAAACCTCATCAAAACAGAGATCCAGAGGCTACAGAGAATGAAACACTAAATCAGATCTTTAATTGCCCACCAAGGCTCAGGGAGTATCGTGGGAGAAGGGGCAGAAAGATTGTAAGAGCCTCAGGGTGGGTGGGAATAGCCTGAGACACCATGTTTCCCCATCCCTGCAGAGACTGACTGAGGCCTCTTGGTCCCCACAATGAATACCAACAACCCCACTGAAGACCCTCAGCAGAATTGGGGCAGGAGAGAAGGGGTCTCTGTGTGCAACCTTTTTATAAAAAGTTCAATAAATTAAAAAATGACAACAGTGGTGGTACCAGGATCTGATGAGAGCTATATTCACCATGGCTGTGGCTCCTAGTTGGTTATATGATTAGGCTCTGCTAGGTGTTAATTAGGACTGAAGGATCAAGTGACTGGAGACAGATACCCAAGCTCCTCTGTAGTCAGCCTGGGGAAAATCTTCCTCCTATTACAATTCAGTCCTTAGACCTATTTGAGACCTTGAGGTCCAAATAAGGACCCTCTGGGGTTGTCATAATGAAGATGGGATGCAGTTGCTTCCAAGTTCCAGACTATGTAACACCAAGCAACACTGAGGGAGAGGACATACCTTCCAATTGTAACTTCTCACCTGAATGGATTTCCTGGCTGACTTTCCCTCCCACTCATCTCCTCTAGTGTCCCCAATGGAGCCACATCCTTACATAGCTTCCCACCATCTCCAAGCTTCCCAACATGGCCCACAAGCCACTTTCTTATCCAAACCCTGCCACTCACAAGCCTGGTTCTGTCACTTCCCAGCCGTGTGACCTTGGGTAAGTTACTTAACATTTATAAGGGTCCTTATTTAGTTAGTAATAGTCAATAATACCTCTGATTTCATAGAGCGGTTATGAGGATTAAGTCATATGTGTTCAGTGTTTAGCACAGTGCTAAGAACATTGCAAAGAGTCAGTAAATAAGAGCTGCCACTGTTACTATTGTACAACCAGCACCCCATCTCTTCTCTATGCAGACTCACATATAGTCCTCTGAATCTGCCCTGGCCTCCCATTTCCTTGTTCTTAGCGATTGGAACCCAGACTCCATGAAGTCAGGGACTTTGTCCTGTGCTACTCCATCCCTAGAACTTAAAACAGTATGTAACCTCTAGTAGGTGCTGAATAGAAGTAAGTTATTGAACGCATGCCATCTGCTTTGCCTGTAATGCCCTTCCCTCATCCTGTAACTCCTCCTTCATGATCCAGCTCATGCAGGCTCTTCTCTGCAAGGTCCTTCTGACCTTGGCTGCTTTGTGTCCCAAGCCAAGCCCTGAGTTCCCACAGCAGCTTTGAGCAGATCACCTATTGTGGAAAGTTGGATTTCCTTGAGGCCTGTCACCTGTTTACATACTGTGGACAGAGTGGGCACTCATGACAGACTGAATGTGTGAGAGACACATAATCAATGTGCAAGGGTACCACGTGGTGGCCAGTAAGCTGTACTAGTTGGAATTTCTATCTATGGGTCTCCACTAGTATTTTTCCTCCCAGATCTTGACTGCCTAAATTGGCATCTCCAAATCTCAGAATATATAGGCTTAATCTGCCCCTCCAATGTTCCTTTCCTCTTATGTTCCCCATGGGGAAATAGTCAAGGCTTTTCTAGACACTTAAAATTTAACCATTGTACATACTTATTTAAAATTTCTCTCTTAGGGGCTGGAGAGATGGCTTAGTGCTTAAGGTCAAAGGACCCAGGTTCAATTCCTCAGGACCCACATAAGCCAGATGCACAAGGTAGCACATGCACCTGGAGTTTGTTTTCAGGGCTAGAGGCCCTGGCATGCACATTCTCTCTCTTTCTCTTAAATAAAAAAGTAAAATAGGGGTTGGAGAGATGGCTTAGTGAATAAGGCATCTGCCTGCAAAGCCAAAGGATCCCGGTTCGATTCTCCAGGACCTACATAAGCCAGGTACACAAATAGGAGCATGCATCTGGAGTCTGTTTGCAGTAGCTGGAGGCCCTGGCATGCCCATCCTCTCTCTCTCTCTCTTTCTCTCTGCCTCTTTTTCTCTCTCTCTCAAATAAATAAAATATATATTTTAAAAGTAAAATATATTAAAAATAAATAAAATTTCTCTCTTGGGTATGAAATTGGGGTGTTTAGAATTTGAGATGTGAGGCAGGTATGCCCATATCCCATAATTTAAGAGGCTCTTGCACTGCCTTTACCTGCTAAAGCCAATTCAGCCCCTACATGTTGCCACATACCTCAGTAACCGCATGCCTGCAGTGGCTCCCAGGTAAACAGGGGTCTCATGATGTTGGGACATTGGGATCACTTCACTGGACCTTTTCATGCATTCGGCCAGATATGTGTCTATTTCATCTGGTTTCTGAGCATATTTTGAGATTCCAGGACCTACATAAACATATAGAAGATGACAACCTTTAAAAAAAGTATTGGATATGCTTTGACCATATTAGAGAAAAAAAAATACAGTATTTGATGACAAAATACATGAAAACCTTTCTTGATGAGATATATATATATATATATATATATATATATAGAGAGAGAGAGAGAGAGAGAGAGAGAGCACGAAAGCTAAAACAAATCCTCCCTTAAGTTGCTTTCTGAATGTATTTTATCATAGTGATGAAAAAAAATAATACAGGCAGTAACTCACTAGACCTAGCATTGTATGATTTAACTTTTCAAACTTGAATTAAGCCTGTCTGTTGTTCAATAATTTGGCCGCAGGGTGGTGCACTTCCACATTCAATTGCCAAAGATTCTTCAGAGTTCAATGCATTTATTAGCTACTTTTGGATGATTTTTTCACCAAGTTGTAATTAATAACATTAGTTCCTAGATGATATATGTAAAGAAGACATTTAGTACAAATATTAAAATAAGTACCAGACACATTGTCTTTTACTGAAAAGACAGAGTGTTACTAAGCTAGTCATGTTGTCATGGCACATACCCTAAAATATGTGGAGTTTTCTTTGTTACAACAAATGGGAACAGAATCCTCAGTGACTTTTCCACTCCGATATTCTGTCCACCTGGTAAGATTGTTATTCCAATTTTAGAGCAAAACTAACTGTTGCTATGGAGAGAATTGGAGCAAAGATTCCTTAAACTTTTTGAAGTTAACACATTTCTAACTCACCAAGATAAGTATCATTCTATACATACTTTATAGTGAAGATTTCCTTAAATAAAATTACTCAAATAAGTTAAACAGAATTTGAAACAGCTTGTTTATTTAATCATAATGAGAAAATCAGCTCTAAGTTATCAGCTAACTTTTGATTCAGAAAATCTATCCTCAAGTATTTCACTAACTCTTTTTAGGGGGAAACGTCTCTATTTGTTGGGCCAAACACATAATTTATGGGATGAGTCAAAGAACAAGGATAACCATTCAATTAAAAAATTGTATTTAAAAGCCGGGCATGGTGGTGCACGCCTTTAATTCCAGCACTTGGGAGAGAGATGTAGGAGGATTGCCATGAGTTCAAGGCAACCCTGAGACTACACAGTGAATTTCAGGTCAGAGTGAGACCCTACCTCGAAAAACAAAACAAAACAAAAAAAATGTATTTAAGAAAGTGTAAGACAATGAATTGAATGATGGATTGAAACTTTTAAAACTTCAAGAAGTACTGTCTTAGTTTTGATGAGCCCTCCATGCCAGAATATCAGGTCCTGGGTAAAATGATTTTCTCTCTTGGCAACATTTCCCCACCACTTTCTTGGCAGAGTACAAAAAAAGTATCTTCTGGGATCTAGATTACCTGTCTGATTGAAAAGAAGCAGTATGTTCCTGGCTCGAAAGACAAGAGAAGTCAAAGATGGTGTGAAGTAATGATGTTTGGTGCATGGTGGAGTACAGGGTGGACAGAGTAGAGAGAGCCAAGCTGTCGTCCACCCTCCTTGGAATGTGTCCTTCAAAGAAAGCTGACTAGAAAAATGAGCTCATCAGTATGTAACAGAGCAGGGCAGCAAAAGGGGCAGCCTGGGGTGCAGTGAGGAGAGCTGGGTCTTCTATTTACAAGCCACTGATCCTCCAGGCTTTTGTTGCTGTTTGTGTAAAACACGATTTCAATGATTCCAGTCCTAAAAGTCCATGACCTGGTCTTTCCTGCCTATAAAAAGATGAAAGGCTTTTTAAAGTGTCTTCTAAGCTGCAGGTTAGAGTACAAGGATAAAGAGAACGGCAGTACTCTGGAGCAGCACCATCAGCAGCACCTGGGGACTTGTCAGGAATGCAAATTCCCCTCCCCCACCAGGTCTGTTGATTCAGAAACTGCGGGAGTGCCCGCCTACCAACCTATGTGTTCAGAGTCCACCAGATGCTCTGATGACATTTCAAGTCTGAAAACCACAGGCTTGTTGTAATTAGCAACATTAGTTCCTAGATGACCTAGGTTTTAAGTTGAGCTGGCCTTGCTTTGAAGCCCAGCTCCATCAATTACTAGATCAAATAATTTTTAAACAAGTGGTAGAACTTGATCTTGCTGCTCTCGTTTTTTAAAAACATTGGAATAGGGGACTGGGAGATGGCTCAGCAGTTAAAGGTGCTTGCTTGCAAAGTCTGATGGCCCAGATTTGATTTCCCCAGTACCCACGTAAAGCTAGATGCACAAAGTGGCAAGTATGTCTGGAGTTTATTTTCAGTGACAGGAGACCCCAGAATGCCTATGCTTGTTCTCTGTCTGTCTCTGCTCACAAATAAATAAAAATATCTTTTTTAAAAAATGGAAATAAGAATAATAGTAGTACCCATGAGATAATAAGAATTGAAAAAGCACATACATTTAGTTTTTAGTGCATGACACACAGAAGTCTCTCAATTATTTTTGTGTATGGGGGCATGTGGGTGTACTTTTGTGTGCAGGTACATGTGTGTAGGGGGCATGTGTGCACATGGAGGCTAAAGGAAATCTTACATGTCATTCTTTGTGTGCTGTTCACTAGTTTGTGAGACAAGGTCTCTCATTCACCAAGTAGGCTAGATTGTAGCCAGCAAGCCCCAGAGGATCAATTTGTCCCTACTTGCCTGGTGCTATGGTTACAAACTCATGCCACGATGCACAGCTGGGGATCAAAGTCATATCCTTATGCTGAAACAGCATGCACTTTACTAACTGAGCTACCTCCCCATTTATTTTAGTTGTGTGCCTCTGTGGGAGGGGTGAGGGTGATGGGGATCAAACCCAGGGCCTCATGCATATTAAACATGTACTCTATCACTAAGGTAGATTTTCAGCTGTCTCAGTTTTAAATTTGCTTAATTTTTCATTGGTTTTATCAGTGACAAGTGATTTCATTATTATTGTTGTTGTTGTTATTTTGGTGGCATTAAGGATTGAACCTAGGGCCTCATGCATGCTAGACAAGTACACTACCTAAGCTATGTCCCAATTCCTCTTTTACTTTTTATTTGAGTCAAAGTCTCACTAAGTTGTTAAGGCTGGCCTTGAGCTCACTCTGTAGCCCAGGCAGGACTTAAAATTATCATCCCCCCTGACTAGCCTCTGAGTAGCTAGTATTACAAGTGTGTATCACTAGACTCAGCTCAATATTATTTTAAAAAAATTTGAAAAAATATTGGGTGCTGGAGGGATGGCTTAGCAGTTAAGGTGTTTGCCTGCAAAGCCAAAGGACCCAGGTTCAATTCCCCAGGACCCACGTTAGCCAGATGCACAAGGGGGTGCATGCATCTGGAGTTACTTTGCAGTGGCTGGAAGCCCTGGCACGCCCATTCTCTCTCTCTCTCTTTCTCTGTCAAATAAATAAATTTCAAACAATAAAATAAAAATTAAAACTTGAAAAAATATTGAGCCCATGCTGTCAACATGCTGTCATGGGTGATATAGGAAAACAAAACTAAAATGACTTCAAAATAGAAGAGGGACTAGTTGGAAAGAAGAGGGGCTTCAGTAGAGGGGAGACAGGGAGAAGGTGAAAGGAGGGTGGTGGGAGGGGATTATGATCTGGGTATATTGTATATATTATGGAGAGTGTCAATAAAAAAAGCATTAAAAGGAAAAAAAGAAATTCATTCATTAGTTTATTTACTAATAATGTGTATGTGTTCACCTGTCCTCACCTTCCACTCACTGGAAGCAATCTCTCGTTGTTTACCACTCCTTTCATTCACAAGCTTCTCGGAAATTCTTTGGTCTCCACCTTCTTTCTCAAAGTAGCCACAATGGGATTATGGAAGCCTGCCACAGCTTCTGGCATTTATTGGGGTCTAGGACTCTGCACTCAGATACTTAGGATCATGTGGCAAGCACTTTATTCACACAGCCTCCGCTCCAGCCCCCATCAATATTATTTTACAATGATAATATAACTATAGCTCCACTGCTCCACCATGTCCTTCGCTTGGCTTTCTACACTGGGACTCCTTTTTTCTCTTGTATTCTACTTGGCAAATACCTCTCCTGTTCTCATGTCTCTGCCTCCCCTCTCTTCTTCATCTTACCTTTTACTTTACATTCTTCTAACTGATGCACCACTCCTGTGTCATTCTCCTTCTCAGCTGGCCACTTGTAGATGTACAAACTTGTGTGAGAAGATCCCGCATCCAGCACGATCCCATACTGAGGACCGAACAAATAAACATATTCAGCTTCTAACAGGAGTAGACAGAGACAGGAATTTTCAAAACCATGAGTATTTTAATTCAAGAGGAACATGGGGTGGTGTGAGAGTCTGAAGTTGCCCTGATCACAGGAGACCCATCCATCTTGGACAGGGTTCTTAATGATGGTTGCATATCAGCAACAGTCAGCTCTTGTCCAGGGAGGGACCTGAACAGCAGGCTATTTAGAAGTTTCCTAGGTGATTCTAATGTGTAGCTAATCATAGCCACGTGCAGAAGTAGCTGAGGCCCCATGGAAGGAACAGAAAGCAATCAATCCAGTAGTTCTCAAAACTGTCTACAGACTGGACTCACTTGGAGGGCACCAAAGGCTGATGTCTGTGATGCAGTGATTTAATGTGGCTTGGTCTCTGGCATGTTTCTGAGATGTTATGGTATTCTGATGTGCAGACAAGTTTAGCTAGGAGTTAATCCATGTTAGCATAATAAATAACCTCACCTAATTCTACTTCAGTGAGTGTGGAGTTATACTTTAAGGAGAGAAAATGTGACAGATACTTTTCTTCATTAAGAAAGTAACTGTAAAATTATATCTAGCACATTTAATAGGCTCTACAAACGTGATGTTTTCAGCTCTTTCTGAGTAGAGGGCGGAGCTGGGGAGATGGCTCAGTGGGTAAGAGTGTTGGCTGCCAAAGTGTGAGGACTTGAGTTCAGTCCCCCACACAGGCTTCCTGATGGTCCTCTTAGTCATTTTGCCCCAGGGACTAAGAACTGTTTTGACATTTATCACCATGGAAGTTTGCCTGTTTTTTTTTTTTAACTGCGATTAAGGAGGCACACAGTTCACTTCCTTTGTGTCTAACTTCTTTCACACTATCTATCTTTCATCACATCTATGAGATGCATTCACACTGCATCCGTAGTTTGTCCTTCTCCTTTGCTGTAGAGGATTGCATTATATGTATATACTTATAATCAAGGAAAAATATCATAGTTGATTAAAGAGAATTGTCTTAAGTGGTGACCACTGTGGGCAGAGAGGGGTGCTGACTGAGGTCTGGGGCCTTTGAACCCATGGAAAACTTCCCAGGATGGAGAAAAGGCTCTGGGGTTGTACAGTAGAAAACTCTGTTGTTCCCTAGCAGGGCCCCTAAATTCTTCCTGCCAGAAAATGTTCCAACCGCAGTGGTATATGATAAAAGCTAGTGAGACAGCAGCGGCAAGCAGCCTTTATCTGGAATCAGGACATTCTATTCTTTCTATCTTTGTTGACATGAAATTCTCCTTTCAGTAGAGCCAAGGAACCAGCCTTGCTTCTGTCAGCCTGTTTCTCTAAGGCTTGACATAGTGAAGCCATGGAGACATGAAAGCTTTATTATATTTTGTTTGTATTTACAAATATTTTATCCACTTTGAGAGTCCTAAAATTTTTTTAAATGTCTCCTAGAAAATGAAAGAAAAAATAAGACATTTAAGATTCCACCTATGGGAGCTACTGTTGTTTGTCTAAATATATATGTTGTGCCCATCAAATTGCCCTGTAAATATTTATATTTATGCCCAAAGATTAGTGCTTCTATCATCTTTGGTCAGAGAAGTTCCTTTTTGCACATGCAGTGACTACTGGGGAGACGCAAAACTTCTAAGTGATGAGAGTAAGTGATTGAATATGAGAGCCCAGCAGTTAATGAGATGACTGTATCAGCCCTTCCAAGGTTCAGGGAACACTGGGAAAGAAGGGCAGGAAAAAATGCAAGAGCCAGAGGAAGAAGAGGAGTGCTCTGAAATGCGTCCTATGGACACAAAGTGATCCTTGCATTCATGGCCTCACAGTGGTTGTCATGATCTATACAAGAAATGTGCAATATTGGTTTCATCAACATTTCATGGAGGAGAGAGGAAAAAACCCATCAAAATAAAAGAGGAATTAGTTGACAAGAAAAAGGAATTCAGTGGAAGGGGGATGTGGAATGGGAGACAAAATAATGTAATAAGAGGGGATTATGATCAAAATACAATATATACATTCATGAAAATTGTCAATTAAAAAGTTAAAAAAGATTTTGCCTATATGTTTTTATTATTTTCTTATTATAACAAACTTTTTTCATCCAGTTTCCTTTTTCTTTGAGCCAGACTATCCTGGAACTAAATATTTAGCCCAAGCTAACCTTGAACTCATGGTAATCCTCTTATCTTAGCCTCCAGAATGCTTGAGTTACCACTCCCAGCACCTTCCAGTCTTTGAAAATGTAATCTTACTGTGCAAACATGTTTTCTGTGTGTGTGTGTGTTTGTGTGTGTTTTAGTCCGGGCTGACCTAGAATTCACTATGTAGTCTCAGGTATCCTCAAACTCAGTGATCCTCCTACCTCTGCCTCCCAAGTGCTGGGATTAAAGGTGTGTACCGCTGTATGGCACAATACAGGCCTGGTCCTAGCCAGACCGCATGGCAGAAGAAAACAGGAAGTGGCTTCTGTAAAAATGGCGTTTTGTGCAGGCTTGATGTGACAACAGTTACAGTCCCATGCTCGTGAGAAGCCTACTACGAGATGTCCTGTCCAGAGACAGGCTGTCATTGGTCACCAAAAGGGGACCACCCCATACAAGGATTAACAGCCCCTTAAACCCTATGTGCATTGTGCTAAATAAACGAGTTTGTGGATTCTCGCTTCCGCTTTCACCCAACTCCCGGAGTCTGTGTCGTGACTCTGCGCTGCTCACCCCAATTCGGCAGAGACCCTATTGTCCCTCCTGAGCTGGCCCTGGGGGGGACCCCAACATACCGCCACCACCCAGCATACTTTCCCTAAACTGTCTGCTAATGAATGTGATGTTAGGGTCATTGGGAAGCTTCATGAGCTGTTATATAAACAGAGGATGTTGTCTAGAAAGAGAAACAGCAAAAATGACCTATATTGGCTGATGGAAGCACCAATACAGAGACAGCTATGGCAACCTGGAAATGTGAGCAGCAGCAGATGCTGAGGTCACTAAGAGTAGAGGTTGCATGGGCATAGGGCTGGAATAATTCTGCACAAATGTTATTATTCTAGGCTTCTCAGTAGGTCTCCTCAGATATTTAAAGAGAGAAAAAACTACAATGTCAGATAACATGCTTGCTGGCTGTGCAGAAGTGTGACATTTAACCCTCTCATCTGGGCCTCCTCATTCAGGAAACATACCTGGCATGGTCTGCTTACAGCTGTACACAGGTCACATGAGCTGCTTCAGGGCTTTTGACCAGACAGCCCTTTTCCTGAGATCCCAGCCTTCTCTGATCTTAAACTAGATTGTATCTTCCTAATTAGAAGCCTGAATTTTTCCTTTAGAGATAGCAGTGGGGCATCCATCAATGTACAAATGCTAATTTAAAAGCACAAGTTTAGGGAGTTGGGGAGATAGCTCAGTGGATAAAATGCTTGCAATGTAAGCACCAGTTACTGAGTTTGCATCCCAGCACCCCTGTAAAGCTTGATGTGGTAGTGTGAATGTCTGTCATCCTAGTACAAATATGGTGAAATAAGGAGTGGATACAGGAGAGCCCCAGAGCCTGTGGACCAGCAAGCCTGGCAGATGCAGCAAGGAACAGTGAAAGCCTGGCCTCAAGGAAGGTGGAGGTTGAGAACTGACACTTAAGGTTGTCCTCTAATTTCCACATGTGTACGACAGCATGCACATACACAAAAGAGCAGAATTTAGTTCTTTTTGGGAAAACAGAGGCACAGGAATATGCCATCACCTTTAAGTAGTAATTGGAAACCATGTAGGAGTGCTGGCTTAGAGGCCACAAAACACTAAGGGTATAGGGCTATGGTGGTTCGAATATAAAAGGTTCCCTATAACTTCATGTGTTTGTAATTAAGCCTCACACTTAATCCCAGCCAGTGGAGCCTTAAGGACATAGAGTCTTCCTGGAGGAGGCATGGGCAGGCCTTAGAGTGCTATACCCTGGCCCTGCTTGCTGTACTTAGCACACTCTCTCTGTTTCCTCCCTGCTAATGTGAAGATGTGCCCTGTTGATGTGAAGATGTGATATTGGCTGTCTGATCTTACCATGCTTTCTCTGCTATAATGAAACTTCCTCTCAAAACTGTGAGTTGGGAAGAAACCCTTTTGTTCTATAAGCTGCTTCTGGTCAGGTGTTTTATCCTGAGAAATTTGCAAAGAGACATTAACTGCTACAGAAGATTGATACCAGAAATGGGGCCATTTCTGTGATAAACCTGACCACATGGTTTTTAGTCTTTTGGAACTGGTTTGTGGGAGGATTATGAAAGGGTTTAGCACTCTGGACTAGGGAAGATTTACGGTGAAATGGGTAGAGTTTAATAGGCCACTTTGGTGAGAGTTTGAATGTAGACTGTGGAGACTCAGCTTCTGAGGTTTCAGAGGGTAGGGAACTGGGCTAGAAGCAATTCATCTGATGTTCTGGTAGAGAGACTGGCTTTGTTATGCATGTGTCCTGAGAACATGAGCAATGTTGAATCTTAAAAAAGTGGGCAGGTAGGTTTGGCAGAGGATATGAAAGGTATGACGTTTAGAACAGGAAGATGTAAGAGCAAATTTTAAATCTCAGACCCAGAGACAGCTGCTTCAGGTGCAATAGTTACAGATATTACTACCATTGAGGATGGACCAGCGGCTGTGCATGGGGATAATAGGAAGGAAGCCTTAGGAGAGAGACCCAACCCATGAAGGCACAAGCTAATAGGAGTGTTGATGTTTTCTTTTTTGTCAGGAGGAAGACTTAAAGATGAATTCTGAAGGAGTGTCCTCCTTCTCAAGTGCAGGTTTCATCCCCTCTGCATAAAAACCTCTGGCAGTGTTGACCACTTGGTACTGGTTTGGGAAGCATCACAATGATGGAAATAGAGGGTCATGGAGTGCCTGGGAAGCCACTGATGTTAGGTGGTGTGAAGCAAATGTGGACAAAACCTACAAAGATAGAACTGTTACCAAAAGTGAAAAACATAAAAAACAGAAGGAGGACGATATCAAGTGGAGGAAAATGGAATAGGGAGGTGTTTTGTATAGAAGGGGATCAGGAATCAACAAAAATAAATTGCATTTTCAAATGCCAGAATAAATGACACCTAAATCTGTATGTGCCAACCAAAAATCTCTGTATAGCCACAAAAAATAAATTAAATAAATAAAAGTAAAAAGAATTGAATCTCCAGAACCCACATAAATGGCTGGACATGGTCATGCATGCCTACAAACCCAGTCTGTGGGAATGGAGGCTAAAGAAGTGCAGGGCCTCACGAACAGCAAGTTCCAGAATCGTAAGAGTCTCCACTGCAAGGAAACAACAGGTGGATGAGGGAGGGAAGGGGACATATGATGTTTTCCTCTGGCTGCCACAGGCAAGCACGGGGTAGGGTGCCACAGGTGAGCACAGGGGGTGCCAAATCAACATATACACTTGTGCAGATGTCACACATACCACATGCGCACACCACCACACATTCTATGCACACACAAAGACTTGTCTCTACTGAACATATATATAGACAGTTTTTGACATTATCTAACAATACAGTGTAACAAATATTTACATAACATTTACATTGTATTAAGTATTATAAGAAATTCAGAGATGGGGCTGGAGAAATGGCTCAATGGTTAAGGCACTTGCCTGCAAAGCTAAAGGACCTAGGCTCGATTCCCCAGGACCCATGTAAGCCTGACTCACAAGGTGGCACATGTGTCTGGAGTTCGTTTGCAGTGGCTGGAGGCCCTGGTGCATCCACTCTCTATCTGCATCTCTCTCTCTGCTTCCTTCTTTCTCAAATAAATAAATAAAAATTTTAAAAAAGAACTTAAGAGAGAATTTAAAGTAGCCTGAATATGTGGCTTCTGGCTTTGCATGGGTACTGGGAATCCGAACTCAGGTACTCAGGCTCAGCAAGTGCTTTATCCACTGAGCCATCTCCCCAGCCATACTCCTGCCTTTTATCTAAGGAATGCTGAAGACCTCGTTCCCTTTCACCAGACAACACAATAGCACAGAAGCACAATAGCTTTGAAGACCACTTTAATGAAAGCAATCATCTACAAGTATTCACTGGAACACAGAGCTCAAGTGTGCTATGGGTTTTGTCTCTTGGGCAGTCCTTCTCTCCAATGATGCAATACTGAACATGCAGAAAGGTCAAATCAAGAAGGAAATCACTTACTTTTGGAGCTGGTAAACAAATAGCAAAACCAAGATGTCATGAGATTTCAATTGTGAGTGAAGTTCTGCCAAGAGAACCAACACCACTCAACATTACAAGGCAAGAGACCATTGACAATGAGACTGCACCAGCCTTCTGTGTGACAAAGCAGCACTGTACACAGCCCCACTGGGTTAGACTTATGTGACAAACAGATGCCCATGTAACACCCACACATCTTCTACACAGTAAGTGATATGAGTGTGTGGCAACAGTCTCAGAATCAGGGCATGCATCCAACTTTCCAGGCTCATAGGTCATTCTCTTCAAATATAAGAGAATATATCTCTACACATGGATTCCAGGACCTCCATGGTCATTAACTTCTGAATATGTCACTGCCCACATGCACATATGTGATCACTGGCCTACTGGTATTATCTGGGCCCTTATAGGTAAGTTTATTGTCATTTCATTGAAAATGACGTACTTATAATATAGCTTTAAATTTGGTGACGTTTTAAATAACCAATTAGGAGCTAGAGAGATGGCTTAGTGGTTAAGGTGTTTGCCTGCAAAGCCTAAGGACCCAGTTTCAATTCTCTGGAAGCCATGGAAGGTAGTGCATGTATCTAGAGAGTTCATTTGCAGTGGCTAGAGGCCCTGGCATGCCCATTCTCTCTCTCTCTCTATGTCTCTTTCTCTCTCTCACTCTTAAATAAATAAATTAATTAAAGAACAAATTACTTAAAATAATGATCATATGAAATATTTATAAAATATCCATGTCTAAAACTTTACTTTGATAAACTGGAAAAGAAGCAAAATTATAACAAGAGCTGGGCATGATGACACATACCTGTAATCTCAACACTTGAGAGGTAGATGTGGAAGGATTGGGAGTTCAAGGTCATCCTTGGCTATACAGTGAGTTCAAAGCCATACTGAATTAAATGAGACCCTATCTCAAAAAAGGGGGGGGGGAGGAAGGGAAGGAGGAAAGAGAGAGAGAGAGAGAGATTACCTAAATTTACTGTCCCTGATGATTTTGTTGTTTTGATTTTTTGAGATAGCAGCTTGCTACATAGCCAAGGATGGCTTCAAATTTGTGATCTTCCTGCTTTAGCTTCCTAAGTGCTAAGATTGCAGGTGTGTATCACCACACTCCACTTGACCCTAATGACTTTTAGCTATACTTACTAGCTCTTCAAATATAGAAACTTCACAAGTTTTCTTGGCCAATAATTCATTTCAAGTGATTATACTTTACATACATACATACATACATACATACATAGGTGTTCTCTGATTCTTTTACTGATTTTGATGCTTTCTTTAATATTTTAAAAATATTTTGGGGGCTGGAGAGATGGTCCAATGGTTAAGGCTCTTGCCTGCAAAGCCTAACAACCTGGGTTTGATTCTCCAGGTCCCACATAAGCCAGATGCACAAAGTGGCTCAAGCATCTGGAGTTCATTTGCAATGGCTGGGGGCCCTGGCACATCTATTCACTCTCTCTCTCTCTCTCCTCTCTGTCTGTCTACGCTTGCAAATAAACAAGTAAAAATATTTTTGAAATTAAGAAACACATCTCCACAATTTCCAATTTTTCTTTACACAGAGCTAGCTGACTTAATAATATAAACTATTTTGGGTAATAATAATAATAGAGTAAGAAGAACAGAGTGTGGTATTGTGACTTATGATGAAATAGGAGGAAGTGGAGGTAGGATGAGATCACAGACTATGATCATAGGATAACCAAGATCTGAATGAAGGGAATGTAAACACTGATTTCTGTTGGAGGACTGATTTAATGAGTCTGATGAAGGATCATAAGATCTTCCCACCACTATTTATTAGGGAATCTCCTTTTCCCAGAATGAGAATCTGTTTCCATTTTATTTCCCAAATCAAAGGGAATGGACTTGCTCCCAGTCTGCTAGACCCTCAGTTCTTCCTGGTACTCTGATTTATCTCACCCAACACAAGCCACTTCACAGATGCACATGTGCATGTGAGCATGCCTGCATGTGTGTACACACACACACACACACACACACACACACACACACACTCACTCACTCAAGGATTTTACTTGCCTTAACATTTTCTGGCAATGGTTTATTTTGAGTCAACCCCACAGCAATCAAAGCTATCACAGCAGCAACAGAGGAGAATCCAAGGATTACCAAGATGTTTTTGGAGCAAAATCTCTTCACTTCAGAATCTAAAACCAAGAGCAGAAGACAAATTATCAATAAGAAATCAATAAACAATGGTTTTCACCACCTGTATGTTTTTTTCTGAAAGCTTTCTGGAAATACCAGAAACTTTTTAAAAAGCATGTATTTATCCAAGAGGCACTTGCATAGCAATCCAAAAATATTTCAAGAGCAAAAGGAATTTTCTTTATTATGATGAGAAATAAGACCAAGTTAGTGGTTATATCAGAATGGACAAAACTAGGTTGTGACCTTATATGAATGAGAGAAAGACTATCAAATGGGTAGTTTGTTTAGTAAGTCATTTAGGTTCACCAAAATATAAGGAACAAATAAGAGGAAAGACCTCATCAGTTTTATTACAAGATATTTAATTTACTAAAACATATCAAGTATATACCATCAGATACAAAATTCTACTGCTCCATAACATTCATATCTTTTCACACCACTTACATTTCTACCAACCTTATTTGGCAAGCAATTGTTATTAGTCTAAGGGCTAAGGGGTTTTGAACATATTGGGCCATCATTCACAAAACCTAACCTACTCTGTTCTTAGTTTCACCCTGTCAGAGGACATTTTAAACACCTCCAACAGGAGAGTTAAATAAAGGATACTTCAATGAGATTTCAAAAGATCATATAGAGGACATGAAAAGGAAACAAAATAATTACATTACTTTATTCATTTGACAAGTCAACCTCTAAACTTCTCAAATTCTCCTCAAACTTTTAAAAATATTTTATTTTTATTTATTTATGACAGAGAAAGAGAGAGAGAGAGAATGGGCATGTCAGTGCCTTTAGCCACTGCAAACGAACTCCAGATGCATGTGCCACCATGTGCATCTGGCTTACGTGGGTTCTGGGGAATCAAACATGGATCCTTAGGCCTTGCAGACAAGCACCTTAAATACTAAGCCATCTCTCCAGCTGCGCCCCATCAAACCTTTCAAAAAATATTTATTGCAAGAGTGCTGCTTCCATTGTGAACCTGATAATCAGCATCAAGGTGAAGGAGACAGACCCTGAGGATACTCAACATTTACCAAAGCAGAGATCCAGAGGCTCCTAAGAGCTCATCACTGGAGTAAACTTAAAACTTACCCACCATGGCTTTGGGATTTTTTCAGAAGAGGGGGCAGAAAGGTTGTAAGAGCTACAGGTTGAGACATCATGCTCCCCCCAAAAGAAGTCTACTGCTCCCACAATGCATAACCCACAACCCCTTAGGGAATACTTGCAACCCCACTGAGAAGGTCCCCAATGGAATGGGGGTAGCGACAAGGGAAAAGAGGGTACCAACACATGATGTATCCATATGAAATATGTTGTTAATAATAATAATACATATTTATTTATTTATTTATTTATTTATTTATTTATTTATTTATTTAAGACACAGAGAGAAAGAGGCAGGCAGAGAGAAGAAGAGAGAATAAGGGTACACCGGGGCCTCTTGCCACTACAAATGAAATCCAGATGCATGTGCCACTTTGTGCATCTGGTTATGTGGGTACTGAGGAATCAAACCCAGGCCAGCAGACTTGCAAGCAATTTTCTTTAACCACTGAACCATCTCTCTAGCCCTATCCTCAAACTTTTTAGTTAGGTTGTGGGAAGAAAGACAGTATAACATAGTACAGAACTATGTGGAAATGAAAGGAGTTCTCAGGCTAGTCTGTCCTTCTCTAAGGACAGACTGTGGGATCAGGACAACTGAGAGAGAGGAACCCACATCTCTTGCCATTCTTTCTCTCTTGGTCAGCAGCAGCTGTAAGGAGAATTCTTCCTCATGCTCTTGAGCAGAAGGTTGACTTTACCCAAGGAACCATATGGGTGTCTAGTACCAACCCCCAGAATCTGGAGGTAGTCTTTCCCATTAGATCAAATAATACCAAATTTAGTACAAAAATTCACAATACTATTATCTGCTTCCAAACAAGGAAGAGCAAATGAAATACACACTTCCCCCTCTCCCTTCCCCAAAGAATGTCCACTTTGCTCAGACACTAGTCTCTCCCTCAAGCTCAGGAATAGAACTCATGTTCTTACCAATGATGGTTCCCACAGTCATGGCTCGTGAAAGCTGGAAGTCTCCTGGACAGTCTAGGGAGATAGAGAAGCACTCTCTCTTGTCCTTGCTCTGCCTGGATAGGATGATATCCAGGATGGCAGAGCAAAGAGATAGGGAGAGCCTGAGTCCTTGCTGACATTTTGTGCATCAACCAACCAACCTTGAGCTCATCCTTTCATGAAAATGAAAACAATAAAAGAGAGCCACGATTTTCATAACTTCAGGTCAAACATCCATTTACAACTGATGTGGCAGAAATGTCCTTTTCATGCCAGGATTCTGGTATCTTTTAAAAAGTTCCCCCCACCACGAGTATTTTTCTTCTTGATTACCAAAGTTGTGATACTGACAAACCAGTTCTATCAAGCATATACTGTAGATGAGCAATTATAATATGGATAATATAGCATGTTGTAGTCATGAGTCTTCAATAATAGAATTTAGATGTGCTTCTCCCTCTCTGGAGCCATCCAAAAAGGTTTATATATTTAGATCTTTCATTTCCATTACTGACAAGTTTGCCATCACATTCTCCTACCACATTTATTTAGGCATCATTCCCAGCATCTAACATACTACAATAAAGAGACCAGCAAACTCTCCTACTCTTTAGAGGCTACAATTTAGTTAAGGAGACAAGTAAACCAGAAAAGGAATGGATGAATAAGTGATTTCAGATCATGATAAATGGTAAGAAGAAAATCAAAACCAAGAAATGGGATAAGGTGATCACCATGGAGCTGGGGTTTGCATGGAGGCTATGGGTCAAGAAAACCTTTGTGATATTTTGGTTGAGACCTGGATGATGAGAAAACACTAGTTCTGAGAAGGACAAAGAACTGCAAAAGCTCTGCAGCGGGAGCCAGCTTGATGCGACTATAATTATTTTCTCCTTTTCCTAATGCGAGTATTTGCTTAGTCCGTATCATGCCTAAACAGTTGGATCACTTTTCCACTTGCCCAGCTCTTACAATGATATCCACATTTATAGAATATATTCAAGTCCCTCATAATATTCTCATTTGTTATAAAGATTTTAAAGACAAACCTAAGGAAGCACAACAATTTTCCTTAATTTGCAAAGTAGTCATTACCAAAACTCTGGCTGTTTTTCATGGAATCACCTATCCAGAGAGGAGTTACTAAAATGCTATGTATTTCATGGCGTTCTCAAAAGCCCCATCTTGTGCCAGAAACCAGACTCTTCTTAGGAAGTGATGGTAGACATGGAGATCCAGGTTGACATGTCTAGGGTGGCTCATGAAAAGGGAGCCACTGGGCTGGGGTAGGACACTTGCCTGGCACATTCTAGAGTCCCTGGATTCTATATCCAACATTGGAGGCCCCCAGAGCTCTCTCAGATCTAGACACTACTACCGTCACATTTATTATGGAAAAGTCATATCAATGGCTTCCCCCTTGCAAAGACCTTCATTTTACTCATGGGAAACAGAACTGATGTTTCTCTCACACAATATAAAATGATGTTTCAAAAACAATTTCATGAAACAATTTCACCAGAAGCATCCAATCACAGTGTTGCTTTTTGTTGCTTTGACTTGGCTCATTCACAATGCTAGAAAATTCAAAACTGATCCCCTTCCATCTTTTTCCTTTCATGTGACAAGTAAGGTTTTTTTTTTAAATTGTTGCTGTTTAAAGTGAAAAGTCCAGGTAATAACTTCAACTGACAGAAAATCTGAAAAAACAAAAACAAAAACAAAAAACCACACTTTAAGAAAATACAGACTAATGTCAAGTCAATGTCAGAAGGAAATTTTTTTCTTTGATTCTTTATTGTTATAGCCATTGTGATGTCCAGTTAAAATCTACTAAAGTGAGAATCATAATTATTTTTTCATTTTTATTTTTTCCAAGGTAGAGTCTTACTCTAGCCAAGGTTGACCTGGAATTCACTATGTAACTCCAGGCTGGCCTCAATCTCATGGCAATTCTCCTACCTCAGACTCCAAAGTGCTGGAAGTAAAGGTGTGAGCCACCACTCCCACTTCATAATTATTTTTATCAATATGTTGCTGCACTGAGAAATCCCAGAATCTCTACTACATGATACAAAAAACATAGGATCTCAAAACATTCCTCCATTAATAATCCAAGTTGAGATGTTGACAGATGTGGTGAGTTTCACATTAATGCAAGGAAAATTTTCAGTGTGACTGAATAAATTCTAATTGTTTCCAGTTTCTGGTGGGTCACATCCAGACTAGTCCTGGTTGTCACATAGAGAAGAAAACAGCAAATATGGACAAGCACTGAAAGTAACCATCAGAGAAGAGCTGTGGTCTCGCCTGTGTTTGTACAGCCCAGGGATGGAACATTCACTGATACTCAGGAGGACTCATAGCAATCTGGCCTTACATTCCCCCAATCTCCAGGGTCTAAGTCTCCCTGCCACCCTCCTTCCTCTCCATCAGAGGACACATATTTAGGTCACTCCCATGTTCAGGGGCTTTAAGAGTTTCAGTTATTTGTCCCGGGCTCCTCAGATGTGCCTTCTACGGTACTAGCCACTCCTTTGTTTCCAACACCCCCACCTCATATTTGATCCACAATGGCCCTTTTTGGGGATTCCTACTCTTTTAAGCTCCCTTCCCTATCAGAGCCCATTGTTCTCAGGTGGCTACAGAGATCTATAATTGAGACTCTTCTGGATCAAGAACCTGTGGTTGCTTACTGCTGCTTGCTGTGTCCAAGATCAGAATGTCTGACTCTATCACAAGTAGAATAGAAGCTTCCTGATGAAAGGGACGATCTTCTTGATGTGATTATGGCTGTAGTCCCGTGTTGAATGAATAGATGGAGGGAAGGAGGGATGATGAATGAAAAAATTAATTAATTTTGGATTCTCAGGATTTTTTTCCAATATGATATTTCCTTCACTTGGAATTCTATTCCTGTCATTCTCCACCAAGTCTTTTTCCTTGTGTCCTTCTATATCAAGCTCAATGGAAGACTAATTTATTCTCCATACCCTTCAGAGCATGGATTTGATCTAAGTCTTTCAACTCCACTCCAAGGCTTTCAACCACTGTCCTTCATTAGAGATGTGTAGAAATCTCTCAGCTTCTTTCCCTCTTAGCTGTGCAAGTGTTATTCAAATGAAAAGATCTTATTCTATTTTATATCCTTCACTGTGGGAATGAGCTATAAAAGTGAAATATGGAAATGAACTATGGGGAAGAACAGTGGAAATGCTTCTTGTAGACCTTACAAATAACTGTTCTGCGAATATTGCTGTGAGATGCTTGTTCTGCTAAGTTCCTAACTTGTCCTGACATTAATCTTACACCCAGGTAATCCACTTGCTTAGAGCAATGTCACAGTATCCCTCTGCCTTAGTTTACCTTGGGTCTGAACAGCACAGTAACCAATATTGACAAGGAATGTTAGGAGATGCTGACTGAACTTAAGCCATTCTCTGTGTTCAACTTCCCCAATCCCTAGAACAATGTGTGCATGAATGAATATAATATGCTGACCACATTGAAAATAAAGAATTGCCCACAGAACTGTTGGAAGCAATAGGTAGGATTAGTTGATTGCATTTGTGAACAGTGTGTATGTTTGTGCACACATACACACACACATGTGGGCGTGGGTGCACTCACATGCATGTGTGCAAGCTCGGGATCAGTAGAACATACCTCTAAATCCCTTCCTTTAACAAATGTCTAAAGAATTAGAGTCAGAAGTTCCTTGCCTTTTGCCAATGTAATGCTCAACTTGTTCACATATTAGTGCTTTTTGGTGTTCAATAAAAGCACCAATGAGTGCCTGTGGGCAGATGCTTCAGCCACAGGAACATCAGAGCATGGTGCCAATGGAAGCAGTGGGCTCACACTTGGTTTAAATGATTTTAAGGGTCAGTTTCCTTCTTCCAGGTTCTGCTCCAAGAAGCAACTGGCCCACTCTTGAGTAAACAAATCCAGGATTCAGTTTCTATAATTCCAGGGAAGTGCCCCAATTGAACATCTCACATTTTTTTCAGTTAATCAATCCATAGTCAAGTTCAATGATAAAGCTGGGGTGGACGCAGAACAAGCTTTTACTGCACATCAGATTCTGCCCCCTCCATGCTGCCTACCCTACGCTTTTTTTCTTGTGTGCTGTGCTCTTCTTAGATTAGCGCTCTCACTGACTTTGCACTTAATTGTGCTAGATTCTAAAAATGTTAATGATTATAAAAATTAAATGTCAGCAGAAGCTCTGTGTGTGGGAAGCAAGGAAGCAAAGGAGTTCCCTTATTTCACTCTTTTTCTCACTTCCTCCCATCACACCATCCACTCTCTTCACCCACACCCCTTCTGGCTTTCCCTGCACTCTCTTCCCATAGATGGAATTGAGTATAAAAGGCCTTTGTGGTTAGCACGGAATCCCATGTTTAAGTGTAGAGAGTACAGTTGTTTCCGGCAAACTGATGTCACTGAGACTCTAGACAGGAATTCCCTGTGTCCTAGCCAAAATGCATAACAATCTGGTAATTGATGTTTTCTGGACATTGCTTCTACTCAATGAATCTTCTTTCACATCTGAAATCAAACAATTGTGCCCTGGGGACTCTACCCTTTCTCAGAGGCAGCTGCATTTGTCAACAAGCTGTGGTTATTTGCAGATAGCAAGAAAGACTGAGAAAATCTGTACTGGTCATGCATCAGCAGTCTAGGGGATAATGGAATTAGCATGAACTGACTCAATGAGGTTATGAAGTCTCATATCTTATATTTGTAACTTTTCTCATTTTTATCTCTGCAGTTTTTTGTTGTTATGAGATATAAACACAGAAACTACATAAACTACTAATGTAGAAAAACTTACTATAAACAAAGTGATGAATCAGTGAAAATGTTTTTTGACATTATGAAATAGCTCTTGCCTTAATATACAAATCATTGAAATCATTATGAAAATGGTTAACACAACTAACAGAAAAATGGGAAAAGAACATGAATAAGGCAGTTCAAAGAAAAGAAAATACATATTACCAACATACTAAATGTATTCTAATTACTCTTAAGAAATGTAATTAAAAATAATTACTTTCCATTAGAATAGCACTTTTTTTCCCAATTTTTATTTATGTATTTGCAAGGAGAGAGAGAGAATGGGTACACCAGGGACCTTTGCTGCTGCAAGCAAACTCCAAATGCATGTAATTTGTGCAACTGGCTTTATGTGGGTACTGGGGAGTCAAACCCAGACTACAAACTTTGCAAGCAACCACCTTTAATTGCTGAGCCATCTTCCCAGCCTTCAATTATTTTTGTATGTACTATGCGTAAATAATACTTATGTGCTTGTGTGTGTGCAGATGCATATATGTCACAGCTATTTGGAAAAGTACTTGGCAGTTTGTTATGAAGTTAAATATAGTTGACGCACCATATCTCAGGATTTGCAGCTAACAGAAAAATGGAGAGCCAGGAATGGTTGCACACACCTTTAATTCCAGCATTTGGGAGGTACAGGTAGGAGGTTCAAGGCCACCTTGAGACTACATAGTGAGTGCCAGGTCAGCCTGGGCTAGAGTGAGACTCTACCTCAAAAAAACAAAAAAAAAATGGAGAAAAACATGAATAGGCAATTCAAAAAAAGGGAAATATGTATCATACTAATGCAGATTCAACCAACTGAAGATTTAAAACACTTGTGTAGAGAATTGCATCTAAATATGTATAGACATTTTTCCTTGTCATTATTCTGTAAAGTACAGAGTAACACCTACTAACATAGCTCTTATCTTATATCAGGTATTACAACTAATCTACAGAAGATAAAAAGTATATAGAAGGATATGCACAGGTTATGTGCAAACACTGTCATTTTACACCCATGAATTTTGGTATCTCCAGTGTCCTAGAACCCATCATCCAAGGATGCTGAGAGACAATTACATAATGTATACTTACTATGTGATTAGGTAATCTGACTCTTAGGTATTTACCATCCCCCCTCAAGTGAAAACAAATGTCCACACACAAATTTATATCGAAAATATTTTAATAGCTTTATTAATAATCACCAAAACAAAAAATCCAAATTTCTATCGATTGGTGACTATACACAAATTCTGTTACAATCATACAGTGGAATTCTACTTAACCATAAAAGGAATACCCTATTGATAAATGCAACAACCTGGATGCATCTCACAAGCATTATGTAAGTGAAAGAAACCAGACTTAGGCTGGAGAGATAGCTTAGCGGTTAAGGCACCTGCCTGCAAAGCCTAAGAACACTTGTTCAAATCTCCAGGTTGCACGTTTAGCCAGAAGCAAAAGTGATGCAAGCGCTCAATGTCGCACATATGCACAAGGGGACGCACACATCTGGAGTTCGTTCATAGTGGCTGAGAGGCCCTGGCATGCCCATTCTCTGCCTCTTCCTCTCTCTCTGTCTCTCTCTCTCTCTCCCTCTGTCTCTCTCAAATTAAAAAAGAAAGAAAGAAACCAGACTCAAAAGGCTAAATGCTATATGATTTCATTGGCTTTCTATTCTAGAAAAGGCAAAATTAAGAACAAAAACTAGATCACTGAGCAAAATCTCAGAGATACAAGACTGACTGCCATGGACACACAGGGACTTTGAAGATGATAGAAATATTTTCTATCTTAATTGTGGTGATGTACATCTAAGATGTCAAATTTACATCTAAAAGGAATGAATTTTAGTATAAATTAAACAAAGAAAATATATAGACCCTGGGCATAATGGCACCAACCTGTATTCCAGCACTTGGGAGGCAGAGACAGAAAGACTAATACAAGTTCAAGGCCAGCCTGGTCTACACAGAGGACTCAAGGCCAGCTAGGGCCTGTCTCAAAAAGAAAGAAAAAAATCATATATATGGACAAGGATGTGGGTAAACAGGCACTCCTGACATGTTAGTAGGAGCAAAAATATGTACAATTCTGGTGGGACTATTTAGTATTATCTATCAAAGAAATTTACTTCTAGAAATTTAACCAAAAACATACATATATATGCTAACTGACATATATATAAGCATATTGAAAAGTGCATGTATAGAGATGTTAAATGCAACACCGTTAGAGCAAGAGGCTGAAAATGACTAAAGATCTACCAGGAGGCCAACGAATGATTAACTGCGCAAGCCAACCCCCTCTGATAGTCTTAGGGCCTGCGTGTTTAAGAACTCCTTTCTACACAGAGCAATTCTTGTCATCTTCCTCCTCGCTCCATTCTTTTCCTTCTTTCCCATCCCCCTTTCCTTAATTACTTAAGTCATTTAAAACTCTCAGGAGAGGGCTGGAAAGATGGCTTAGTGGTTAAGGTGCCTGCCTCCTAAGCCTAAGAACACTGGTTCCAATCTCCAGCAGTTCCAATCTCCAGGTCCCACGTTTAGCCAGATGCAAAATGACGTAAGGGCGCAATGCTGCACTTGACCACAAGGGGGTGCGTGCATCTGGATTTCATTTGCAGCAGCTGAGAGGCTGCTGGTGTGCCCATCTCTATCTGTCTTCCTTTCCCTCTCTCTCTGTCTCTCTCTGTGTATCTCTCCAAAAAAAAAAAAAAAAAAAAAAAAAAAAAAACTCTCAGGAGAAATTTCTCAAAACAAACAAAGAAGGGCTGGAGAGATGGCTTAGTGGTTAAGGCATTTGCCTGCAAAGCCAAAGGATCCTGGTTCGATTCTCCAGGGCCCATGTAAGCCAGATGCACAAAGGGGCACATGCGTCTGGAGGTCATTTGCAGTGGCTGGAGGCTCTGGTGTGCCCATTCTCTCTCTCTCTTTCTCTCCCTCTTTTTTTCTCTTAAATAAATAAATAAATAGAATGTAAAATATTAAAAAAAACAAAAACAAGACTGTGTGTGAACTGAAGAGAAAAAATGTTGAGGTTGCCAGTTTAGAGCAGAGCTATGTGGCTAGACAGAAAGAGGGAGGGCGAGGGATCAATGGAAGCTGTACTAGTGACCTGCTGCTCACTGCACTGACTGTTCACTCTGGCACGGGCCAACCACTTGCCATCTGATTAATCCAGACAGCCAGCTTTGGGTTCCCATTCATCCATGCATTCCAGATCAATGTCATTCCTTCTGTACTAATTAGGCACAACTGTCAGATCCCACTGTATGGCATGGATTCAAAGCTTTAATTTGAGAGGAAATAGGTACTTTCTCCCTCAGTATTGGATTTCATGTTCACCAAATTATCTTCCTATGCAATTTTTCTACAACATAGAAAATGGGCTGACCATTGCTAATAAACAGATATTACGCCGTATGCACTCATCTTTTGCATGTTTGGTCTTACAGGATTCTCATTCTTGCTGTTCTGTGATGTGAAGTAGACTGTCCCTCTAAAACCTGGGGTCCTTATAGAATGCAGAGACTATGTGGAAACCACAGGATGGCTCAATCTCTGTAGTTCTTACTCATACCAGGCTTCTTAATTCTCACATACTCAGACTCACAGAGATTGGAAGGGCACAACCAGACAAGGAAGTGAACTTGGGAGGGCCAACACAGAAAATAAAGATTCCTCCTTTCTTTCCTTTGGAATTACAATAATGTTCTCAGTGGAAGGAAGTGTCTCCACCTTAGCAAAAACGATGCCACATGGAGGGAAACACAGATATGATACTAAGAAATGACTGCCAAAATAGTTGGGATTCTTTCTAGAAGTTCACAACTCCCTCCCTGCCCCACCCTCCACCAGCCCAAGCTCTGGGTAACAGGCATGAGTTGACAAGGAAAATTTTACTTCACTTTCTGGGAAAATCTTTGTTACCTAGAAATGACCTTTAGGAATGACGAACTGGTAGACCCATCCTTAGAGACAGAACATCTAGCAAAGACAATATATGGATATCAAAGGCAATATTGGGTACATCCTCCAACCATTTTCTCAGGATTGGGTGGAGTAAAACCACTTCCCCTTGGGGCTCTTTATATGGTGCTGTTTTATTCCACTTCTCTCCCCTTCAGTTCTTCCTTCCAACATTCATAGTGAGCTGGTCCTTGCCACACCAGTTCTTATAATTTGTCTTCCACTAACTATTGGATAGGGTGTCCCCTCTGACACACACTATCTATGTGCTTTCCTAAACTCCACCTCCCCACAGGCCACTAATTCCTAGATCCATTGAACCTGATTTCTGTCCCATTGTTCCACTGAAGTTACATAAAAATCACCAATAATCTCCTGTTGCTAAATCCAATGGACACATTTCAGCACTTATATTTCCTGTAGAATTTGAAACTGCTGACATTACTACTTGAAGTTTAAATAGAAAATGCCTTTGTTTTTGGCTCTTGTACCAGTTTTTTTCCAGTAGCCCTCCTACTTCTCTGGTCCCTGCTGTGTAGGCTCCTTGCTCTACATCCTTATTATGGCTACCCACAGCATTCCACCTTGGGACCTTGGTTCATCTCATTTGACTGCATGGTAATGACTCCCCAGGATCTTTGGGCTAACTTCCTAACTTCCATGATGACAACTCTCTAGTCTTAATGGCCGTGGTTTCCTGAGCTGCATTTCTATCCCAGGCCTTTCTCTTGTTCGTAACGCTAGCCATCCACCTGCAAGTTTGTTTCACCATGGTATAGCTGAACTCACTAGGTCTAAATTTTAACGTTTTTTCCTCTAATCTTTCTGTTCAATCTGCTCACTAAGGACTATCCTCCCCTCAACCCTATACCTCTCTATATTCCTTATTCTCCCTCAAAATTCTAAGTTATTTTTATGCTAACCACTAAACATCTCTCAACTCCAATCATTTCTCTTTCCTTCTTCCCTGGCTTCCTACAATGGCTTCTGCAGGGGTCCTTCCACTTCTGTGCTCTTCCCATGTCAGCACATCTTCTCCTTTGAAGCCAGCATGGCTATACAAAATTGCAGAGCTCATGATGCAGCTCTGCAGATGAGAAGTTCTTCAGAACCCTAAGGGTGCACTTCCCACCATGATGTGGTAACCTCTAACTGGTGTCAATCTGTCCATGACACTAATGAGAACCAGGAGAGCCTTTTCTTCCTCCAGCAGGCACATGCTCTTCAAAGTAAAATCCAGACTCTCAACCCCAACAAAAATTTTAAGGTTATGCTAACCATCCAGCTACAGATACAAGTGTACTGAATGTTTGGCTTTAAAATTGTACGTTTTTTCATATTTACATGCTTTATAAAATGATCATGTTTCTATCTTCTGCCTAAAACACTCTCTTTTATCTAGTTGGTTTTTTTTTTTTTTTTTTTTTTTGAGGTACCCAGCCTGACCTGGAACTCACTCTGTAGCTCAGGCTGGCTTTGAACTCATGGCGATTATCCTACTCAGTCTCCTCAGTGCTGGGATTGAAGGTATGTGCCACCATGCCAAGCCACTTTTTAAAAATCTATCTAATGAGGAAATTGAGGCTCCAGGTAATTAGTTTATGCATCATATTTCCTGGATATCTTCCTGGAAGCCTCTTACTCTTTCTATAATGATGGATTGAATACTCTCCTGCAGGTCTCAGCGTACCCTTCCCACAATGCCATAATGACTTTTAACTGGTGTCCATCTTTCCATGACACTGATGAGCACCTGGAGAGCCCTCTATTTCTCCAGCATTCACTCAAATGTCTAGCTTTATAGCAATGCTCCACTTGATAAATGAATAGATGAGGTTGATTTGGATTTTTAGTATACAATGGTTTCCATTTAAAAAAGCAGAGGATACAGCTGGTCGTGGTGGCTCACACGTTTAATCTCAGCACTTGGGAGGAACAGGTAGGAGAATCACCATGAGTTTGAGACCTCCTTGAGACTACATAGTAAATTCCAGGTCAGCATGGACTAGAGTAAAACCCTACCTCGAAAACCCAAGAAAAGGGGCAGAGGGATTTATTTGACTATCAAACATGTTTAACTTTCCAACTCCACAGTTTTGTATTTTTAGCAAGATTCCAGGCAACCTCAACTTTGGTGTGCATGCTTTATAGGAAGCAAGGGGACAGATATTTGGGCAGTAAATCCCAAGCTGGATCCCAGAACTTAGTCATAAACTCCACCGGATATTTTTTTCAGTGAATTTCCAACAATAATAGACTCAAATGCCATGTTTATAATCGAAGGAAATACACCCTTAGCTGGTCATTCCTTAGCAAGCATGGCTGAATCTGCTTTGTGCTGAGAATTGGCCATGTGATTAAGGAGAGATAGTATGATTAGGTAATGATGTATGACTGCATAATGATATTGAGATGAAGTCTCAACCCTGTCTCTTCCTAACAAGTTACTTCATCTTTCTAAACCTTCATTTTATACAAGAAATTTTAAATTATCACTTGGTGTGAACATAACATGAGCTCTGCATAAAAAAGAAAGAAAGAAAGTGATTCTAGTGAACCCCATGGCTTCATAGCCCACACATAGGAAAGACTTAGATATCTGTGACCTTTTTTACTGCTTCATTGCCCTTTCAACTTGGCTTCTCACAATCACCTCAAATAGATTCTGGCCAAACAGAACTCATGCTTCTCTCCACCCCACCAAACTTGTTCCTTCTCCAGCTCCTACAGCTCAACGTTCATAGCTCTGTGAATATCTCTACCTGCCATCCAGTCACTGATACCAGCATGAGCAACAGCCTCCCTATTCCTTTCTCACCATCACTCTTCCCATCTAAACAACTTGCACATTCAGCAAATGTCCCTGAAACCTCAGCCAAATCCTGGGACTTTACTTCCTAAATATTCTGATGCCATGGATCCCTCTCTACCACACAGCTGCCTTCTTCTCGAACCACACCTCCTCCAAGAGCTGGCTCTTCACTGGTCCCTGAATACAGTCTTGCCTCTCTATAATCAGTTTTCCAACTGCTGCCAAAGTGAGATTTTTTCCAGGACCACACATGATCCACTAGTTTCTCAGAACACGACACAGCTTATCACTGATGTTAGAAAAGAAAGAATAAAATACTTAATGAAGCCTATAGGTCTTGCATTTTCTGGCCCTTCAGGAGTCCTTAGCTTCTCATGGCCATGACCTTTCCTTCACTCCTTGTTCTTCACCTTTCAGACCTCACCTCCTACGCTGTCCCTGCATGGGGCCTTAGCATACGTTTCTTTCTCTGCCTGGAGCATTCACCTCCCACGCTCTTTGCTTAGATCCCAGGTGAAAGTTACTTCAAGTATGCTTCTGATACTGCTTCTAAAAACCCCACATTAGCCCTTCACAGCTCTCTAAAACTTTTTTTGTCATAGCACCTACAACTGTTAATTATCCACCTGTGTAAGTCTTTTATCAAATCAGTCTTTCTCAATTCTGCTACAGATTCACTGGAGAATTTTATAAAAAACAACAAATTTGGGGTCTCTTTCAGAATAAATTGGAACTACTGGGGGTTGAGCCTGGATAGTGGCATTTTTAAATGACTCCCTGGCATGTCTAACATGTAATCATGGTTGGGAACTGCTGGTTAGGTGGGCAAGATCTCATGCCTGCTGGGCTAGGGATGAAGACCACTAATAAAGCACTTGCCTGGCATGTGTGGGAGCCTGGGTTAGAACACCAGAGTCTGTGTTCTTATCCTTCTTTATCCCTAGAGTCAAGCCCACACAGAACAAGCATCCGTAATGCTGCACTTGACAGCAACTGTCATTATAGTGCATGTGGTTACTAAGGTCATTAAACCATATGATTTTTCCACATATTTTTGGCTTTCTTGATTCTTTACCACATAATTCCAAGAAAATAAAACTGTAGTAGCCAAATCACTTTCTCTCTCTCTCCCTCTTTTGAGGCAGGGTCTCACTCTAGCCCAGTCTTACTTGGAACTCACTCTGTAGCCCTGGCTGAATCAGGTTAATTCTCCTACCTTAGACTCTTGAGTGTTGGGATTAAAAGTGTGTCCCACCATGCCCAACTCAAATCATTTTCTTAAAACTCAGTGCATTTTTGTCAAAAATCAGGTGGCTGTAGCTGCCTGGATTAATATTTGGGTCTTCTATTCTGTTCCATTGATCTACATGTCTGTCCTTGTGCCAGTACCATGCTGTTTTTGTTATTATAGTTTTGTAATATAACTTAAAATCAGGTATGGTAATACCACCAGCCTGATTTTTGTTGCCCAAAATTGTTTTGGCTATTCGAGGATTTTTGTGCTTCCAGATGAATTTTAGGATTGTTTTTTCTATTTCTGTGAAGAATGCTATTAAGATTTTAATGGGGAATACATTAAATGTGTAGATTACTTTTGGTAAGATTGACATTTTTACAATATTGATTCTTCCAATCCAACAACATGGGATGTCTTTCCATTTCCTTGTGTCTTCTGCAATTTCTCACTTGAGTGATTTAAAGTTCTTATTGTAGAGATCCTTCACTTCCTTGGTTAAGTTTATTCCAAGGTATTTTTTTTTTTTTTTTTTTTGGAGAGAGACACAGAGAGAGACAGAGAGAGTGGGAGAGGAAGACAGATAGAGAATGGGCATGCCAACAGCCTCTCAGCTGCTGCAAACGAAATATAGATGCCTGCGCCCCCTTGTGGTCAAGTGGGGCATTGCGCCCTTTGCATCTGGCTAAACGTGGGATCTGGAGATTGGAAGCGCTGGAGATTGGAACCGGCATTCTTAGGCTTAGGAGGCAGGTGCCTTAACCGCTAAGCCATCTCTCCAGCCCCCAAGATATTTTTTTTTTGAGGCAATTGTGAATGGGAGAAATTCCCTGATTCCCTGTTGCTAGTGTATAGAAAAGCTGTTGATTTCTGTGTGTTTATTTTGTATCCTGCTACATTGCTAAAAGTGTTTATCAGCTCTAACAGTTTGCTGGTAGTCTTTAGGGTCTGTTATGTATAAAATCATATCATCTGCAAATAATGATAATTTGATCTCTTCCCTTCCAATTTGTATCCCTTTTATAAGTGTCTCTTGCCTTATTGCTATAGCTAAGACTTCCAGTACTATATTAAATAAAAGTGGGGAAAATGGACACCCTTGTCTTGTTCCTGAATTTAGTGGAAAAGATTCAAGTTTTTTCCCCATTTAGTATTATGTTGGCTGTAGGTTTGTCATAAATAGCTTTTATTATGTTGAGATATGTTCCTTCTATTCCCAGTTTCTGTAATACTTTTACCATGAAGGGATGCATTGGAGAAAAGATAGCCTTTTCAACAAGTGGTGCTGGGAATAGTGGATATCTGTATGTAAAAGGATAAAAATAGATCCTTGTCTCTCTCCATGCACAAGAGTCAAGTCCAAGTGGATT
The DNA here is from genome assembly GCA_036365145.1 of Orientallactaga sibirica. Taxonomy (NCBI): domain Eukaryota; kingdom Metazoa; phylum Chordata; class Mammalia; order Rodentia; family Dipodidae; genus Orientallactaga; species Orientallactaga sibirica. Next base: position 85,512,109 of record JAEOAD010000001.1, on the reverse strand, counting down.
AGGAACCTTAATATCAGACCTGAAACTCTGAAACCACTAGAGGAAAAGGTAGAGGAAACCCTTCAACATATTGGCATAAGCAATGACTTTCTGAATATAACCCCAATTGCTCAGGGAATAAAACCACTAATCAACCACTGGGACCTCATGAAATTACAAAGCTTTTGTACAGCAAAGGACACTGTGAATAGAGTAAAGAGACAACCTACAGAATGGGAGAAAATCTTTGCCAGCTATACATCTGACAGAGGATTAATATCCAGAATATACAAAGAACTCAAAAAAAAAAAAACAGAACAATAAGAAATCAAACAACCCAGTTAAAAATGGGTTATGGAACTAAATAGTTCTCAGAAGAAGAAATACAGATGGCATATAAACATCTAAAAAAGTGTTCTACATCCTTAGCCATCAGGGAAATACAAATTAAAACTACTTTGAGATTTCATCTCACTTCTATCTGAATGGTTACCATCAAGAAAACAAATGATAATAAGTGTTGGCATGGATGCAGAAAAAGAGGAACACTTCTGCACTGTTGGTGGGAATGTAATCTGGTCCAGCCATTGTGGAAATCAGTGTGGAGGTTCTTGAGACAGCTAAAAATAGATTTACCATATGATCCAGCTATAGCACTCCTAGGCATATATCCTAAGGACTCTTCTCACTACCTTAGAGATACTTGGCCAACCATGTTTATTGCTGCTCTATTCACAATAGCTACAAAATGGAACCAGCCTAGATGTCCCTCCACAGATGAATTGATAATAAAGATGTGGTACATTTACACAATGGAATTCTATTCAGTGGTAAAGAAAAATGAAATTATGAAATTTGCAGGGAAATGGATGGATCTGGAAAGGATTATACTAAGTGAGGTAATCCAGGCTCAGAAAGCCAAACATCACATGCTCTCTCTCATATGTGGATCCTAGCTACAAATGTATAGACTTGTGTTTGAGCTGGAACCAAAAATCAGTAGCAGAAGCCAGTAAGCTGGGAAACAGCTATAAGGGAGTGAGGAGAGGGAAGGACTTAAGTGAATGATATTGTACATATGTAAGTAGAAGAACAGATTACAGGGAGGGGAATGGCCTAAGCGAGGCCATGGGAAGAGAATGCATAAAAGAAGGGCAGGGGGAGGGTCAATCAAAATTCAAGATAGTCTGAATAAGTAAACCTATTTTTTTGAATAATGGCACATCCAGAAGCTATAGATTGTTACTAGAAAATTTTCAGTGCCTGGGATGGGATGCCTTCCAGTGAGTTGTTGGCCAAGGAGGTCCCTGAAGCCTCCAAAACATTAAAGGCTATTGCCAAGGCCCTTGGTTTCCCTTGAGAAACGGATGGTAAGATCCTATTGCTGAAGATGTCTCTTGCCTGAGAGGCAAGGTCACAGAGAAAGCAAGCTGGTGCTGAGCAGAAAACCTTTCCCTGCAGACCATCCAATTGAAAGCTGGAAAAAGCTGCACTGTATGCAGTCGTATGGGAGACAAAAGTCATTAGCGGTGAAAACACTGGACACTGAATATTCAAGTTTGGCCAGACAGGCCCAATGACAGAATGGGTGCAATACTGGCATGTCTGCTCTTGGGGAAACCAACTGCTCCCTAATTGGACTGAAGGCCCTCTCTATGGGAGGGAATACATGCCTGGTACTGAAAAAGCTAATTAAAAGTCTATGGGAGGGCCGGGCGTGGTGGCACATGCCTTTAATCCCAGCACTCAGGAGGCAGAGGTAGGAGAATTGCTGTGAGTTCGAGGCCACCCTGAGACTACATAGTGATTTGCAGGTCAGCCTGGGCTAGGGTGAAACCCTACCTTGGAAAACCAAAAAAAAAAAAAAAAAAGTCTATGGCAGGGGTGGTCATGAGCCTTAGGGCTATAAAGCCTGCTCTTGTCTGGCTAAATGTACATATTATTCCCACCAAACTGCCCTGAAAGCACTACACTTAATGTTCATATTCACATATTAATGCTACTCTCACTTCTGGTTAGAGAAGCTTCTCTTTTCAGATGGTGATGACCACTGGGATGACCCAAAAGGCAACATAGTGCTGAGAAGAAGGGACGGAGGAGTGTCCAGCACTGAAACATCTCTGTCACACCCTCCAAGGCTCAGGGTCCATTGCAGAAGAGGGGGTGGAAAGAATGTAAGAGCCAAAGGAAGGATACAACTCCTTACAATGCAACTGTCCAGACAGAAATGGGCCTTGATATCCATGACCTCACAGTGCCTAGCAATACCTTCGTAAGGCCCTCATAATAGGAGAAAAAGATGATGACATCAAATTAAAAGAGAGACTAATGGAGAGAGGGAGGGCATATGATGGAGAATAGAGTTCTGAAGGGGAATGGGGGAGGGGAGGGAAATATCATGGTTTATTGTCTGTAAGTATAGAAGTTGTCAATAAAAAAATCAGTGCATTTTTATTTTCCTGTCAATGTAGAATTTCAACCTATGTATTGACCAGTACCTCCTAGATAACATTTTTATAACAAACCACAATTCCAAGGTGAAATAAAGTACAGCATATTTAAAAACCCAATTCATAGCATACAAAATCCCTTTTGTGTAGACATATTAGTAATTGCAGACACTTCAATACTAAAACTTTAATTTTGGAAGGACATGAATTAATTGGATTGGTCCCTCTCTGGCCATTCTGACTATTTGATTTTACTCTTCTCTGTTAATTTTTCTCTCCTGTCACATCAACTATCTCACCAAGCAAATGTATATCCCACTCTCCAACCTGGCTCATTGGGAAGGACTGAAGTTTCTTCTCTTATGGTTTTCCTGTTCAGACCTAGCAGAGGGAGGTTCCTGGACAACTTCTCCTCTAAAGAACCTACTAAAGGCAGTTATTAAGTCCAGTCTCAACCATATATCTGCACCGAAGTACCTGGATTGTTTGTCAAGACACAAATTGCTGGATCCCTCTCTGATGAGACAGGTCTGAGGAAAGGCCATAGAACCTACATTTCTAACAAACATTATAGCTATTACCAGTTAATACAGTATATATTGTATATATTATATAGTTATATATTATGCATGTTCTCTCTATATATGGAGAGGTAGCTACATAGAGAGAGATCTTTATGAATCTAAAAAAGCTAGGTATATAGAGACAGGCGTGTGTGTGAAAGTGAGCAGGAAGAGTTGTGAGGCCATTTAGGGATTCAGTGGGTGAGGACTACCCAATTTATTCTTTATATTTTAAAGCATGACCACAGGCTGTTCCCCCATGGTTTCAAAGAGGTCTTTCTCTGAACTGTTTTTGTAAGCAATGCAACATAGCCCACCCATACCACTCCTTTATAAGAACGATTGTGAAGGTATGCCTCTATTAGTCAAATCTTTATTAGGCAATTTCATTAGTCACTGCTGGCCTTTTTTTTTTTTTTTTTTTTTTTTTGAGGTAGGGTCTTGCTCTAGTCCAGGCTGGCCTGGAATTCACTATGTAGTCTTGGTTTGGCCTCGAACTCATACAGTGATTCTCCTACCTCAGCCTCCCAATTGTTGGGATTAAAGGCATACATCACCATGCCCAGCTTGGCCTACTTTTTAAAAGCAGATCTTGGGCTGAAGAGATAGACGGCTTAGTGGTTAAGGTGCTTGCTTGCAAAGTCAAAAGACCCAGGTTCAATTCCCCAGTACCCATGTAAGAACCAGATGCACTGGGTGGAGCATGCATCTGGAGTTTGTTTGCAGTGGCTGGAGGCCCTGGCACACCCATTCTCTCTGCCTCTCTCTCTCAAATAAGTAAATAAAATTCTTAAAAACCCTGCAGTTCTTGGTCATCTTCTCTGGAGCCAGTTAGTTAGCTTACTGAAATCACTTTAAGGACAATTTCATATAAGGTGGAGGAAGGGTTAAAATAGCAGTTTTAGGGAGTAATAGCAGTAATAGGGAGTTGCAAGAGGCTCTTCAAAGACACTACCTTCAAAATTATTTGGTTGAAAGTGAGCAGTGAGGTAAGGAATTCCAAGGCATCCCAAAAAAGCTGTGAGCCCAAGAACAGCACGTTGATGAGATGCCAGCAAGCAAGACACTTTGATTGGAATCAACACCCATCTTCAGTCACATTCTCTCTGCCTTTGACCATACCACTCAGCCTTAGTCTTGTAACTTTTCTCAATTTACAGGCACCTTCTCTCTTGTTAAACTCTGGCATATTAAGTCTCTTTAAAACAACTCTCTTTTTCCCCCTGAGCTTAGTCATCATGAAGCTTTCCACCATTCTGACTATTTAAATAGCCCTGAATAGCAGTTATCTTTCTCCAAGGTACAAGGATCCTTAGGGTTCACTCACTTCAGTGATTGCCAGCACTGAGTGCACAAGACCTTTCCCGTTCTAACCACAGCAACTGCAGCAGACTGTTGGGGATAGTCCAGGCTGCGAGCATCAAACCTAATCCAAGTCCCTCCAAGAGGCACATCTTTTGCTACAGAAATCTTGAGAGATGGGTTTTAACCTAAGCAGTAAAATTCTCTATTAAGGGATAAGGAGCATTTCAATGTTGTTTGGGCCACTGCCAGACATCTGTAATGTCGTTTCTTTTGACCCCCATTTAGTTTCAGTCTACTTTCTACCCACTGATCCAACTCTAAGCTATAAAACAACCTACAATATGTTTACTTCTTCACTAATTTTTTCCAAATCCTCAATTGTAGCCAGTATATAAACATCAGGTCCCCTATTTTCCAGGCTAAAGAACCCTAGTTCCATTAGCCAGTCTTCATCTATTGCAATTATAGATTCTATGCCACCTTAATTATACTCCACTAGATCTCTCCAGTTTGTTAATGTCCATCTCCAAACACACTGATCAGAACTAAAGATAATACTGCAGGTACAGTGCAGCTACTAAATCCTATTATCTGGAAAGCAAGCTAATACTAATATGGCTATCCACCATTTCAGAAACTCATAGTGAAAACCACGAGGGAGTAAACATGCAAATCTTGTTCCCATGAACTACCTCCAAATCAGGATTCTCACACTGTGTATATTATTGAAATGTCCACCCATCTTTTCAGCTCATCATTTGAACCTATGATAATCTATTCCTTTATGTAATATGCTACAGTTTCACCAAAATCTGTGTATTCTTGGCAAATTTGCTACACATACTTTCTAAGTCTTCGTCCCAATTTTTGGTAAAACTGCATCACATAAGACAGGGAAGATTGTGACTTTCAGACCACTTGTCACATGAGCTGTCCATGATCCATGCTGGTTCCAATCTTCTTAGTTCACTCTTACCCAATCCATATTTCTCCAACTTGCTTTTTATTTTTATTTTTTTGAGACAAGCCCAAATCAGAGAGAGAGAAGGGGTGGGAGAGAAATGGTGCACCAGGGCTTCCAACCATTACAATTGAACTCCAGATGCATAAGCCCCCTTGTGCATGTGTGCAATTGCGTGCTTATGTCATTGTGTCTGGCTTACATGGGACCTGGAAAGTCGAACATGAGTCCTCAGGCTTCGCAGTAAAGTGCTTTAACTGCTAAGCCATCTCTCCAGTCCTCTACAACTCACTTTTAAACATAGAATGAAAGATCTTTCTGTATACGTCTTTTCATACTAAAGTACTAACAAGTAAAATTACATAATATCTTGGATTTACTTAAATATTCCAATGCCTACAATAAAAGGTATGACAGGAGGAAATGTGACAGAGGAAACAAGAATCTCAGGGTATACTAATAAAGGTAGGTCATGTGTGCATGGGTTCCTCATACTACTCTTGTTTTTACTTGAAATTTCTTTCAATATTTTATTGATTTATTTATTTGAGAAAGAGAAAGAGGGAGGGAGAGAGAGAGAGAGAGAGATGATGGTTGCACCAGGGCCTCCAGCCACTACAAATGAACTCCAGATGCATGCACCCCATCGTGCATATGGCTTACATGGGTCCTGGAGAATTGAACCGGGATCCTTTGGCTTTGCAGGCAAACACCTTAACCACTAAGCCATCTCTCCAGCCCCTGAAAATTCTTTTGACTAAAAAATTTTAGGACTGGAGAGATGGCTTAGTGGTTAAGGAGCTTAAGAAACCTAACGATTACCCAATACCCACATAAGCCAGATGCATATGGTGGCACATGCGTCTGGAGTTCATATGCAGTGGCTGGAGGCCCTGGTGCTCCCATTCTCTCTCTCTACCCCCTTCTTTCTCTCTCTGCCTTTTCCTCTCTCTCAAATAAATAAATAAAATATAAAAAATATTTTTTAAAAAATTGTTTAAAACTGGGTGTGGTGACACATGCCTTTAATCCCAGAACTCCCAGGAGGCAGAGGTAGGAAGATTGCCTTGAGTTTGAGGCCACCCTGAGACTACATAGTGAATTCCAGGTCAACCTAGGCTACAGTAAGACCCTACCTTGAAAAAAAATGTTTTAAAATCTCTTGCTGAAATAAAATATACTACTTCTTTGGAGTTGATAAATCACCAGAGTTTCTTCCTATCACCTTCCTGCATATCTTCTAAATTGCGCTAATTATCATTAATCCATGCCAGTTTTAAGTTATTGAAGCCCTCCTTTCTAAGTGAAATGAATTTTCCACATTTATTTTAATATTTTTCCCAAGTATCATCCTCTTATGGAGCTACTTCAATCTACCCTCTTCTATCTTTATGATATTGATGATCAAGTCTGAGGACTGAAAGAATGTAACCTCTATCAAGTTTGTTAGACTCATTTAGAAAAGTTAGTTTCTTGTCTGTTTCAATGCTTTCTTCATTATGCAGGCTTTAGTGTTGACTAGATTCATTCTCCTAGATGAAAGGAAAACAGCTGAGAGGCCCCGTTCCTTTGCATCTCATTATCCTGCACATCTCTCTTCCTGTTCATGCTCTTGCACTAAACCAGAACCCAAACAACTTGTCATCTTTAGTATTTTTTCCTACTGGCTTCATTCTCAGCAGATATTTAGCCTAAGCAATGCTAGTCGTAATTATGTACTGTCTCCTTGATCTACTGTACAAGCGCTTGGGGGAATTGTTTCGTTTTATAAATGTCACAGTTTCTGTTACGGTTTAGATTGGATTTGTCCTCCCAGGGTCTGTGTGTTGGACGTTTGCTGCTCAGTGTGATGATGTAGGAGCTATTGGAGCTTTGACTGGGGGGATGGTAATGGGAGGGTCTTAGGTCATTGGGGACCCTGTCCTTGGAAGGGATAAAGTTAGTTGTCATGTAACCTCTTCATAGATCTCATTAAAGGGTATTTATTAAAAGCCTGAACCTAGTCCCACCCAAATACATGGCTTTTTGTGTAGAAATGTGATGGTTTTGCACCCACACGTATTCCTGCCGTCACCATCTGCAGGACGTGACGTATCTGAGAGTCCTCACTAGTACTGAGCTCAGGCAGGTGTCATGTCCTTGAACTTCTGTAGCTAAATAAACCTCTTTTATTTGTTTATTTTTAAACTTTAACAAAAACATTGTGTGTGTGTGTGTGTGTGTGTGTGTGTGTGTGTGCGCCTGTGTGTGTGTGTTTTGCTGGGAATTAAACCCCAAGGCCAGGAGCACACTAGTATTTAACTACTGAGCCACATCCCCAGCCCTCTTTTCTTTGTAAAATTTGATACCTCAAGTATTTCATTATAACAATAAAAAGTGAGTTAATACAGTCACTATAGAACTTTATAGAAAATAGAGAAAAGTATATAGAAGAAAATATTCGTCTATATTTTTTTAAATCCTTGAAGTATCAGTGGTCAACTAAGTGTTTTAAATGTTTTCTAATTTTCTTTTAAAAAATATTTCATTAAAAATATTTTTTTTATTTATTTTATTTTATTTGAGAGAGAAAGGGGCAGATAGAGAGAATGGGTACACTAGGACCTTCATTGCAAACAACTGCCAGGTACATGCACCACCTTCTATATGTGGCTTACATGGGTACTGGGGAATTGAACCTGGATCCTTAGGCTTCTCATGCAAATGCCTTAACCACTAAACCATCTCTCCAGCACTCTAGTTTTCTTAATTTTCTAAATTTATTACATTAAGATTATTTATGAGTGCATAAATATATTTCTAATTTAGTTCTTTTTTAGATTCATAGTTTGGAAGGTTTTTTGTTTTTTTTTTTTTGAGGTCTAACTCTAGCCCAGGCTGACCTGGAATTCACTATGTAGCCCAGGCTAGCCTCAAACTCACAGTGATCCTTCTACCTCAGACTTCCAAGTGCTGGGATTAAAGTCATGCACCATCACACCCAGCTAGGCTCAGTTTTTGAGACATACTAATTTTTGTAAAGATGATGTTGACATCTCATCTATCATTCTTTTTCTTAATCTTTCTTCTTTAAAATTGCACCACAAGTTTAGTTACCTTGTCTCCCTCTTTTAGGATTACAAATACCACAATGAACTCATCACTTCTACTTTCTCAACTATATCTTTATTTTGAATTTAAATCAAATCAAGGAGGAAGGCCAGTAATATTTTTTCTAACTTAATAAGGGAGCTGCATGGAAAACCAAGGAATTTTCCCATGCTTACTGTGTTTCAGAATTCTCATCACTGAAAGTGGTCTGGGACGATAATGAAAGAAAGTGATGCTAATATTTGCTGCAACATTTTTTATGTGTTCAGCACTGTATGATGAATTTTATTACTTTTTCATTTAATACTCTCATATGTCCTAAGTACTGGTTTAGTCCTAGGCAATTGGGAGCAGAGGTAGCTCCCAGGCAGCAGCCAGGAGGTAGAAGTGATGTTCAGAAATGACGTAAACCCATCTACGTCACAAGCACTCAGTTTTAGAAAGTACCCACCCTGTCTCTTTCCTGACTTCTTAGACAAGCATAGCATTACAGAACTCTAGGCCAAGAAAAGTTCCTGCCAGCCTCACAATCATTCTCTTCACCTGTGTTAGGTGCTTGCTGGGACACCAGGCACTTTGAACTCATTGTTCATGAAATCTTTAAAACAGTGTGGCTATCAAAAGCCTATTTTTTACTTGAGGAGACCTGAGACCAGAAAGTTTACTAAGGTGTTTGTGGTCACACAGATGGTAAGTACAAGCCTATCTGATTCTAGAAATTCTATGCTGTTAGTTATTAGAAGAAACTCACTCATTTAATTCATCTCTCTTCTATTCCCTTCCTCCACCTACCCACCTACTTCCTTTGGCCAAGATCAGCTAGTTTGCACAACTACCTCCTCAGAAAAATTGTCACATGTGGTTTCTACCTCAGAAGTTGCTGGGTTGGTTTTGTGGCCAATCTTATGTTCTGTGACCTTCTACTTTTGAACACTCTAATCTTTCTTTTCTTCTTTTTCTCTTCCTTCCTTCCTTCCTTCCTTCCTTCCTTCCTTCCTTCCTTCCTTCCTTCCTTCCTTTCTTCCTTCTCTCTCTCTCTCTTTCTTTCTCTCTCTCTTTTTTAGAAATGGAGCTGGACTAGAAGCAGCAACATTGTTGGACACAAGTCTTAACAGCAGAGAGAAGTTGTCTAGCCACTGAAGCAGGAAGTACAGAAACAGAATCAGAGAAGAGCTAAGCTTCGAAGATGGCAGAGTGGCAGAAGGACATGAATTCCACAGCTGTCCAGTCATTTGGGCTGTTGTGAACCCTCACCTACCATGTGGCTGTGATCTGCAGCATTAGAGCCTTTACCTCAGTTGTCTGACTTTGTGTGACCCTGTAAATGCCATCATCTCAGGTAAATAAGTTCTATCCTCATCACTTCATGCCTCACACATCACTCCCTTATACCTGCTCTCACCCATCACCATCTTGGTGTACTGCCCCAACCCCTGTTTCTAACTTTACTTCCTCCTCTAACAGGAACTCTCTCCTTTCTTCATTGTTTGCCAGCTTCTGAGGAAAGAGTGCTGAGGTCTGTGAGTGCTTTCCCAAAGGCCCTGGGAGCACTAGGCCTCCTCAAGGACAAGTGAGGCATAGGCAGCATGTAAAGCAGAGGGACATGTATCTATCAGCCTCCAGAACTGCCATTTCCTGGGTCCACCAAGGACTAGGGAACAAAGCTGAAGTGTTGTTTCCAGGCCTGTGTACCCTGCAGGTAGTCCCATTCTTTACACAAGACAACAGCATTCAAAGAAAAGTCTCTGGCATCTGAAGTTGGCTAGAACAAAGAGCTAGTGAAAACTGGTGCTAGAAATGCTGGCAATAAGCACATAAAACATCTGTAGTGTCTCCTTGCACTCCATATATTTTAAGCAACTGGTGTTTGTGAGCAGCTGGTGAGACATCACTGAATGTACCACATGGCAGGATATTCCAAGAAAGATGAAGGAACACAGGGAGCTGGCTTTCCTGTCTTCATTGTCCTCGAATCTTTAATACCTGTCCTGTTTTATGGGTGATTTGGCAAATGGTCAAATTACTACCCTGATTTTTTGTCTTTTAAAAAATGAACAGAAAAGCACTTGGCTTTATAAAGCTTCTGACTACATTCCTCCTCAGGAAGGCAGGATATAGAAATCAGAAACCGACAAAAGAAAAACATTGCCTAGGAACCTGTAGTTTTTACAGATCATCTCCTCCTTCTACCCTCCTCTCAGGCTTCCTGCCATGTCTTAGCCTGCTCACTAAATTGCCCCTCTCCAAACGTGCTCCTTCCTTCCATAATCAGTAATATCTAGAAGCTGAGTTCCCAAAGCAACCACAAATATTTGTTATTCTTTCTGCCATATGACTTATGCTAAAAATAAATTCAAATATTTTTTCCTACCACCAACATGCCAGGAAAAATATAAATGGGTATTGTTTTTGTTTTTTCATCCTGCATACCTGTAAAACAAAGAAGTCCCAATGCTACTTAGCTGAAATTTCTCGGAATATTGTCAAATTCCTAAAATAGAAGATAATATAAAAACCCAAATGTTGGGTTATTCTGTCTTTAGTATGAGACAAGCAAAGAAGACCTTGGAAAAAAAATGGATAGGGACAAGCTGAAATAGACATGTTCACTCACACCCAAATACTTGGAACGGGTTAGCTTTTTTAGAAGCGGAGTGGCAAAGAGTGTATGTTTGTTCTTTGAAATGCTTCCTTAATGTGCCACCCAAGGACCGCCCCCCATCCCCAGAGACCTCCATTTGAAGCTGGCAGTACCAATTAACCAATTAACAAACAAGATTTGCCTTCTGGTGTCAGGTGATGTCACCAGGATGGATGACTTTTTTAAGATCCTAGACAAGGGTTCCAACACAATGATGAAACTATACAAAGCATTGTAAAGTGAAGTTAAATTTCATTTCAAATTAAAACTAGGCCCAATGAATGAAAAGGGAGCAGTTTATGGTAAGGGTTTTACATTCGATACACTTCTCAACAACTGTTTACAAAGTGCACTTGTGTCTGCTCTCTTCTTTGATTCTCAAATAAGCTCCCTAGGATACAGCATGCATGCATGCACGTGCATACACACACTCATGCCCCATATGCTCCCATTTTATAGGTGTGCCAAAACTGAGATTAGAGAGCAGAGGAGCTTGTCCAGCCTATGTATGGCTGAGTGTCAAAATCAACCAAAGCGTCTACTTCTAGCTTAGTGCCTTTTTATCCTGAATATTCTCTTTCCATTCTCATTCCACCATCCTAACTATCTCTAAAGAATGCTAAAACCAGTAAGGTTTGTGACCAGAGGACCAGGATTTGAAAAGCAGCCTTCGTAATTCTAAACAACCAATTCAGAAATAGATTTTTAAAACTAGAAAGGCTATTGGGGAAAAAGAAAGCAGGGATGGCAGAGAAGAGCTAATGCAAAATGGGTGGAGCCCCTAAGTCAACAGGACAGTTCTTCCTTCACATCCTCATCCTCCTCCCCTAAAACACAGAGCTTCCCCAAATAGCCCTATAATAATTCTTTCCTCCAGTGTTATATTGTTTTTCCAGGTCCATATGAGGATCTCTTTAAATATTTTGGTTACACATCCAAACTTACCAGGAGCAAATTTCCTACATTTCCTTAGAACTGCCATATTAATACCAGTCATATTCTTTTTCACTACCTTCTTAGACATGTTCCTTATATGTCATGACCTCTGGACCATTCCTCATTCTGGGAAGACCCACCCAATTTACCAATATCTTACTTTAACTGTGAAACAAAAAGGAAATATACTACCCATAAAGTAACTTTCAGTTCTTCACTCAACAAGTCACCACACACACACACACACACACACACACACACACACACACACACACAAAGTGACCAAGGAACTTCTGCTTATTTGTTTGAGAGAGAGCCTAACTAAATAACCCAGGGTGGTCTTGAACTTACCATCTTCCTGCTTTAGTCTCCTGAGTGCTGGGATTATAGGTATGTGCCACCATACCTGCTTATGAGGGGAAATTCTAGGGCGTTGGAAATAGTATGTGGATATTGGTTGCTGTGGGGGTTAATAGGGTGGTGACTATCAGTCACTTTGCATGGGATCTGGTGCAGTGTGAATCCTTCTGGATCTCTCACTAGACCAGTAGCGCCATCTTTAGCTCAGAGCAGTGTGTTCTAAGAGTGACTAACCAATGGGGGGAGGGGCTATCCAAAGAAGGTAAAGGAACTTCTATTCACAGAACTACTTCTTTTAAGGTTTAGAGAGATTTTATGAGAGTAAGAAAAGGGAAGAGGAGAGAGAAGAACTTCTGTCAGGTGCTCTGTCCTTTCCTCCTATCTCTAACTCTGTACTGCTCTATCCTAGAGAAGAGTAGTCAGTTTGTCTTCTGAGAAGCAGTCCCACCCAATTCCTGGAGCGTGTGATGGGCTTCTTCACCCCGGGAAAGCATCTGAAAATCACTATTGCTCACATGCCTGCGGTCAAATGTCTTGGAATTTAATCTCCCCTTTGGGAGAATCTGAGTAAACATCCTTGGCTAAACTTCCAGAGCATGTGATATGCTAGCAACTGACATTCTGTCTGGTTACTCAGGTCCTAACTTTTATTTCTTTTCTACCGTAGGATGGGAGCCTAACCCTAAATGTTGACCAGATTGGTAGAGGCTGACTTCCTCCTCCATAGGCCTCAGTCCCCTTCTTTCTCCAGGGTCAGAATTCAGTTCTGAGCATCTCGATGGGAGTCCCAAGAAAGATCCCTTTGTCCAGTGACATGAACACAGACCAAGAGTGTATTCCCCAGGTGCCTCTACAGATGGATGCCACACCTAGGCTCAAAACCTCTGAAAATATCTATTTATGGCCTGGATCAAAGGTGACTTTGTTTCTGTCTTTAGAACACAATGATTTGAAATGCCTAAGGCAATTCAGGTCTATAGATATTCTATTGAGAACACAGACAAGGAGGAAGGAAAAAGAATTACAAAGAGCAAACAAACTTACAAAGCAAAACAGTCTATGGGAGATTTAATGTAGGAACAAACTGTTCTAAAAACTATTGAGGTCTGGGACTGGAGAGATGGCTTAGTGGTTAAGGCACTTGCCTGCAAAGTCTAAAGACCCAATTCTCCAATACCCATGTAAGCCAGATGCACAAGGTGACACATGCATCTGGAGTTCGTTTGCAGTGGCTAGAGGCCCTGGTATGCCCATTCTCTCTCCCTCTCTCTCAAATATATAAATAAAATAAAAATTAAAAAATATTAAAGTATTGAGTTCAATGTAGTTTTATAACCTATTGATCCATCCATCCATTTATTCATTCGTGTACTCATTCATCTACGCATGTTTGCATTAATCTGAATGATATTGTTTGCTTGCAATGTGCTTAGTACTGGAAATAAGGCCACATTTTTACTAATATTTAAAAGTTCACAAAAATTGATGCTCAATGTTAGTGTAATCACATTGGCCTATCAAATAAAAGGCTTTACCTTTGTTATGCTCTGCTAAAAAAAGGGAAATATGTAGGATTTTTCATTAGATGATAAAACATTTGCTACAGTAGCATCAGCAATGATAAGCATAAAATGTAATGTAAGAGCTTCATTTCCTTAGGTTACAGCACTAATTTGCTGAATCTGACAATTCTAGATCTGTGCTATCTTTAGTCCTCCTAGACATATGACACTGGCCTCAATTCCTCAGCTCTAAAATGGGAATAACCATACAACTCATAATGCTATTGTAAAGGTCAAATAAAATAATGAAAATTAAGTGTTTAATAACCTAGAAAGTGCCTGTGTATATTGTATTTTCTTTCTTAAATATGCCTGTGATCGTTTTAATTTTACATTAACAAGATTCTTCAAATCACCATAGCACCTCCATTTGGGGTTAATTAAAAGAAGAGGAGGGGGGGAGGGAAGAAGAAGAAGAAGGAGAAGAAGAAGAAGAAGAAGAAGAAGAAGAAGAAGAAGAAGAGAAGGAGAAGGAGAAGGAGAAGGAGAAGGAGAAGGAGAAGGAGAAGGAGAAGAAGAAGGAGAAGAAGCAGCAGCAGCAGCAGCAGCAGCAGCAGCAGCAGCAGCAGCAGCAGGGCATGTTGGAGGATGCCTTTAATCCCAGCACTTGAGAAGATCACATGTGAGTTTGAGGCCTGGACTAGAATGAAATCCTACTTCAAAAAACCAAAAAAAGAAAAAGAAAAGAGAGACTTAAGAAGCAAAAGTAATAACAAAGAAAAAACACACATAGATCTGATTTCAAAAGGAAGTCATGGGCTGGAGAGATAGCTTAGAGGTTAAGGCACATGCCTGGGAAGCCTAAGGACCCAGGTTCAATTCTCCAGGTCCCACGTAAGCCAGATGTACATGGTGGTGCATGCGTCTGGAGTTTGTTTGCAGTGGCTGGGGGCCCTCTCTGTCTCCCTCTCTCTCTCTAAAAAAAAGAAGTCAATAGAGGTAAGTAGTCTTAGAAATTAGAATTTCTAGCTAGGTGTTGTGGCGCACACCTTTAGTCCCAGCACTGGGGAGGCTGAGGTAGGAGGATCACTGTGAGTGCAAGACCAGCCTAAGACTACATAGTGAATTCAAGGTCAGCCTGGGCTAGAGTGAGACCCTAACTCAAAAAAAAAAAAAAATGAATGAATGAATGAATGAATGAAATTAGAACTTCTGAGATGTCAAAACTAGGACAGAAATTATCATACAGTAGACCCTCCAGGTTGGAACTAAACCTACTACAGATGCATTAATAAAATGACAGTTCCATTCAAGACGAGCTTTCAAAACAAATCTGTATTTTGTGTTAAGATACAGAACACACTTAAAGTGAAACCTTCACAGCCAGGAAATGACCCCAAGCTTTTCAAAAATGTTAGCAGGACAGAGTTTTTATGTTCATTTATTGCCCTGTGACCAAACAAGTGACAGAAACAACTTAAAGGGAGGGAAGACTTACTTTTGGCTAACTGTTTCTAAGGGTTTAGTCCATGGCTGTTGGTTTCATGAGCTTGGGTAGAGCATTCTGGCAATAGGAACATGTGTCCGAGGAGGTTCCCTTGCCTCACGGCAGAAAGGAAGCAGAGTGAAAAGGAAAGAGAGGAATATAAGAAGGGACCAGGGTAAGATATAGCTTCCATGAACACGCTTTTCAGTGACTTAATCTCTTCAAATTAAATGAGGCCCCCACCTCATTTTATCACTACCTCCCAATAATACCATGATATTATGAACCCATTGAGAGATTAACCCATTGATTGAGACCCCATCACTTCTCAGAAACCTATCAGCTGGCAGTGAAGATCTAATGCCTGAAGCTAGGGAGGCATATTTTATTCAAGCCCTAACACAGAGCCTGGGAAAAGAGTTACTCCTTGGCTTCATAAGAGTAGGGGATGGCAGATACAGAGGAGTCATGACAATATCAGTTCAAATAACTGAGGGATTTGCTTCTATGGAAGAAATTTACATATGGAGAGGATCTCTAATAGTCCAGAGGAAAGAAGTAGTATAAACGAAGGAAGATGAAGGTAGGGAAAAAGATTTTAATCTAACTTTAAAAAGATGAAATTATTTAATATAGTGAGATAATGATAGGGGAGAGTGATTGAAATATTGGGAGATGAGGAGAGATTTTTAAAAATTCAATAGAAAATCCAACTAGATATAGAAGCTAAACTGGATTTAACTGGTCCATAAAAAACTGTTTAGATTTTGTGATGGTCAAACCTCATTGTCAACTTAATTGGACTCAGAATCACCAAGGAGACACACTTCTGGGCATGTTTGTGAGGTTGTTTGCAGAGATTAACTGAGGTGGGAGGACTCACCCTGAATGTAGTTGGCACTATCCCATGGGGTGGTATGCCCAGACCAGGGAAAAAGAAAGTCAGCTGAGCACCGGCATTTCCCTTCCTCTGCTTTGTGGCTGGTGCAATGACCTTGCAACCACTTCTACTATATGGCTTCCCCACCGCGATGTATCACAATGCTCCTCTGAAATCCTCTCTTCCTTAAATTGCTCTTTGTCAGATAATTTGGTCACACAGATGAGAAAAGTAACAAATACAGATATCCACGGCAAGAAAACAAAGCAATGATATATCTAAGATCTATTAGCTATAAAATAAAGATAATATTAATTTTGTAGATTGAGTGAAGATTAAATAGGAAATGTGGCCAGTTGTGGCGCATGTCAGTAGGATATTGCTGAAGCGGCGGAGGCAGGAGGATCAGGAGTTCAAGGCCGCCTGGGCTACACATTTAGGAAAAAAAAAGAAATATGAAAAAAACTTCAGCATCAGAGACAGAAATTTTAAAGAGCACTCAAAAACAGAAGGAACAAAGAATAAAATGTCAATCACTATACCCAAAGATGAGAAAATATTGCATATGTGAATACCACAGTGCAGTTTTATTTAAATAACTTATCAGAAAATAAAAGCAAGGTTTTAGAAAATATTCCATAATAATCAAAATAATAAATTTTAACAAAAATGTTGAAACATAAAATTGACATTTGTTTCTTAAAAATAGAAACAAATATCAAAGAGTATGGCAAAAAAAAAAAGAAAAAAGAAAAAGAAAATGAACTGGTAGTTTAGAAGAGAAAGCATCTAACAAATAGGACTTGCAAAAAGAGACAACAGAGAAAACTGTGGGAGGAAATTATCAAAGAGACCACATGAGAAAAATGAAAAATTTCCAGAACTGAAAAATTTGAGGCTCTGGATGGGAAGAGCCAAATGGCCACCCAAAAGATTAAATAAATGAATCACTGGAGCACAGTGGATGAAAATAAACACATGCAAGCCATATCAGCATAAATTTTTAGTACATAAAGGATAAAGAAGCTGGGCATGGTGGCCGAGGTAGGAAGATCGCAGTGAGCTTGAGGCCACCCTGAGACTACAAAGTGAATTCCAGATCAGCCTGAGAGAGTGAGACCCTACCTCGTAAAACCAAAACAAACCAAAAAACCCATAAAGGATAAAGAAAGATCATAAATCCTTCCTGGAAACAGAAGGTGGGGTGGTAAAGTGGAGGCAACACTTGAGAATAAGAAACAGCATCAAACTTCAAAATCCTGAAAGACCTTAATAGTACACCTTGTTTGAGGAAGTGACTAAGGATGTGCTCCACCCAAATGAGGCTGGGAACCTAGAAAAAGGAAGAGATGTCATTCAGTATTAGAACCAACATAAGAGAGGCCAAGGGAGCCCTCGGGGTGGCCGGAGAGCAGCCTGCTGAGATTACATAGGGCAAAAGAGCCGAACGGGAGACTGTATAAAACAATAGACAAAAGTAAAAATTAAAAAAAAAAAGAAAACGCTTAAGAGAAGAATAAAATATAACACAAAAAATAACACACAAAAAAGGATAAAGCACATGTTTGATTACTCATGTTAGAAATTTAGTTTAATATAGATTGTTCAGGTTTAGAAAAGAAAGAACTATTAAGTGAAACATAGAAAAGTAGGAAAATGAAAGAAGGAAATTCTCAATTAAGGTAGATAAAAATAAAAACGTGTGTAGGAAAGGAAATCTAAAGTGCAAACAATGTTTAGTAAGCATGCTCATGCAGACAGTGAACACCAACTTCAACCATAAGTGTAATCTCTATGTAGGGAAGGCGTGAGGAGTCAAAGATTCAGCTACCACCATAGCAAAGCCATAGCTATTTTAACTCAGATATCTAAAAGGGTTACAAGCGGCTGTGCTGGCCAATACAAATGAAGAAAGGGAGAGAAGGGACAAGGGTTGGTCAGGTGACCGGGCCGTCTACCACTTGTTAAACTTGACTTTAAAGTATATACGTGTAATGCCTTGATAAAAATATTAATTTTGGCAAGAAAAAAAATCCCACTAGTCTATCAAATTAAAATTCCACAAGACCATCATAATTAAAAGAGAGACTGATTGAGGGGGGGAGGGGATATGATGGAGAGTGGAGGTTCAAAGGGGAAAGTGGCGGGAAGGGAGGGAAGTACCATAGGATATTGTCTACAATTAAGGAAGTTGTCAATAAAAAATAAATTTAAAAAAATCCAGGAGTCACTGATCAGGTGACTGTCAAGATTGGTTCTGCCCTGGAACAGTTCCTTGATTTCCTCTCGGCTTCCAGTGAGGCTGTTGCTCTGCCTGGTTTGTTTATAAGGCAGATGGGGAGAATTGTTGCCAAGCTAGCTATGCTGATGCTTTAAGAGGTACTAGCTTGAAACTGAACCAATTTTATTTAATCTAATTTCCTCATTTTAGTCTCTTTGACTTGACCTTAACTCAAATTCAGATGTATTTCTTTTTATTTTTAGAATTTTTTTTTCCTGAGCTACATGCATCTAATTTCTTGACACACTGTCACAGTAGTGGCTGTTACAAAGACAGGCTTCTTGCTTTTGTACATTTGTGGAAAAATAGCACATGAATTATACATGAAAGTGAAAAATAAGGTGAATAGGCAGTTTACTATATTTCATGTAGTTTTTCTATATCTGATTAACTTTTTTTTTTTTTTTTTTTTTGAGGTTGGGTCTTGCTCTAGCCCAGGCCTACCTGGAATTCACTCTGTAGTCTCAGGATGGCCTTGACTTCATGGTGATCCTCCTACCTCTGCCTCCCAAATGCTGGGGTTAAAGGTGAGCACCACCACACACAGATAACTTTTACTAGTCATCTCCTTTCCATTTAACCTTGAATAACAGATTTTTCTAAATAGCATTTATTGTTTTATATGGCTGGAAAATAATATTACATGCTTTTTAGAATTTTAGAAAGTACAGGGTTGGAGAGATGGCTTAGCGGTTAAGGTGCTTGCCTGCAAAGCCAAAGGACTCAAGTCCCCAGGAACCCACGTAAGCCATATGCACAAGGTGGCACATGCGTCTAGAGTTTGTTTACAGTGGTGGGATGCCCTGGTGCACCCATTCTCTCTCTCCCTCCCTCTTTCTTTGCCTCTTTCTCTCTCTCTCAAATAAATAAATAAAAATAAGTATTTTTAAAAATTAAAAAATGAATTTTAGAGAGTATAGAAATATATAAAAGGAAAACAAAATCAACTTTCCAACTTTAAATAATTGCTTTTAATATTTAGTATATATTGTTTCAATGTTTTTCTATGCAAATTTGACATCTGAGTTTGGGGGAGGGTGGAGGTAGGGTCTCACCCTAGCCCAGACTGACCAGAAATTCACTATGTAGTCTCAGGGTGGCCTCAAACTCATGGCAATCCTCCTCTGCCTGTCAAGTGCTGGAATTAAAGGTGTGTGCCACCACACCTGGCCTAAGCTACATTTTTAGTGAGATGGGACTTGACTTTTCAACTTCATGTTTTTCCCCTCATAACAATATTTTTACTCTCGAAAATGTTCTCACATCATCATTTTATCATTGTTACACATGTAGCTGTACGTTAGCTCATTTTATTTCTGCTCAGTATTACAAACAATACTCTTAGATAAGTCCTTGTAGGAACAGCTCTGCACACATCAAAGATGGATGACTAATATAACTTTTGGTAGTATATGTTTTTGGTCCAGATAGGACCTCTCTCTCTCTCTTTTTTTTTTCCAGGTATGGTCTCTTTCTAGCTCAGGATGACCTAGAATTCACTATGGAGTCTCAGGATGGCCTCAAATTTACAGCAATCCTCCTACTTCAACCTTCCGAGTACTGGGATTAAAGGTGTGCACTACTATGCCTGGCATGGATAGGGTTATTTTTAATGCTTTAAATAAGTCTAAGCAAACTGTCATCTAGAAAACGTTAACTATTATACTTTGGGAATATTAATTTTACCATATCTTCAACAACACTGTTCATTAAAAAAATTACCAAAAAAAAAACCACTTTCCCTATGGCATGTGAAAAATAGAAGCTCATTGTTTTACTTTTCTTTGTCTGTTTACTTGTCAGGGTGAATATTTTTTCCTACTTTTTAGTCATTGACACTTCCTCACTTATAAATCACCTGTTAGTCTAACAAGAGTCAAGTCTCGTCTGCCCACCCTATGTAGGCAAGTGCTTTGCTTCATGGAAGATAGAATCTGAGTGCCAATCTGTTTAAAGCCAACAGATTTACTACCATATAACAAATACACAGCTTCCTTTTTTGCGTGTGTGTGTGTGTGTGTGGTGTGTTATGTGTGGTGTGTGCACATATGTATGTGGATGCGTGCAGGCTGCACCTGTTTGAGCAGAGGCCAGAGGGGAACTTCAGATGCTTACTTCTATTTCTTATCCAGGCACTGCCAAGAGTCAGGGTCTCTCCCTCAACCCAAACTGCCATTTTTGGTCAGTAAGTCCCAGAGATTCTCTAATCTCTGTCCCCATTTCCCCTATGCCCCATGGGCTAGGGTTACAGCCATGTGTGACCACACCTACCTATTTTTGAACTTGGGTTCTGAGGAGTCAAACTCAAGCTGTTTATGGCCCCACCAGACCCTCATGTGTAAGCAGCAAGGTCTTTTAACTGCTGAACCATCTCTCATCTTTCTTTGTATTAGTGCTCTGATCTTGCCAATTTTCTTTGTCTTGTTAGTCATTAGAAATACCTTTAATGGACAAGAGAGATGGCTTAGCAGTTAAGGCATTTGCCTGTGAAACCTTAGGATCCTGGTTCAATTCCCCCAGTACACATGTAAACCAGATACATAGGTGGTGCATGCTTCTGGAGTTTGCAGTGGCAGGATGCCCTGGAGCACCTGTTCTCTCGCTATCTGCCTCTTCCCCCCCCCTCCCCACTGTCCTTCAAATAAATAAATAAAATTAAAGTATTTTTTAAAAAGAACAGGACATGCCTTTAATCCCAGCACTTAGGAGGAAGAAGAAGGAGGATTACTGTGAGTTCCAGGCCAGCCTGAGACTATATAGTGAATTTCAGGTCAGTTTGAGCTAGAGTGAAACCCTAACTCAAAATAAATAAATAAATAAATTTTTAAAAAAGCTCATGGGCATGATGGCACACCTTCAATCCCAGTACTCAGTACTCAGAAGGCAGCAGAGTTAGAAGGACTGCTGTGAGTTCGAGGCCAGCCTGAGACTACATAGAATTCCTGGTCAGCTTTGGCTACAGTGAGACCCTAACTCATAAAATAGAAAAACAACAACAACAACAAAAGAAATATCTTTAAGTGGGGCTAGAGAGACTGCTCAGTGGTTAAGGTGCTTGCTTACAAAGCCTAAAGGCCTTGGTTCTATTCCCCAGTACTCACATAAAGCCAGATGCACAGAGTGGCACATGCATCTGTAGTTCATTTGCAGTGGCAGGAAGCCCTTGCATGCCTCTTCTCTCTTTCTCTCTGTCTCTTTCCTTTCAAATATTTCTCTCCTTTCAAATAAATAAAAATATATGTATCTAAAAAAACCAGGTCAAATAAGCCAGTGGATACAATAGTGACATGTCTATTATGGGGGAAATCAACTGCTCTCTAATTGGACTGGCAGCCCCCTCTATGGCAGGGAAGACATATCTGGTACAGAAAACTTAGTCAAAACCCTATGGTGGGGGAGGTCATGAGCTCTAGGGGAACAATGCCTACTGGTGTCTGGCTAAATGAATATATTGTGCTCATCAAACTGCCACCAAGCACTTTACTTAACATTCGTACCCATAGATTAATGCCACTCTCACTTTGGGTTAGAGAAGCTTCTCTTTTCAGATGGTGGTGACCACTGGGATGACTCAGAAGGCGCCATAGTGCTGAGAAGTGACAGAGGAATGTTCAGTACTGAGATATCTCTATCACAGCTTCCAAGGCTCAGGATCCATTGCAGAAGAGGTGGTGCAAAGAATGTAAGAGCCAAAGGCAGGGTAGGATTGCTTATAATCCAGTCTTCCAGACACAAAAGTGGCCTGGATATCCATGACCTTGCAGTGCTTGGTACTACCTACACAAGACCCTCATAATAGGAGGAAAAGATGATGATATCAAAATTAAAGAGAACTAGTTGAGAGGGGGAGGGGATATGATGGAGAGTGGATACGTGAAAGGGAATATAGGGGAGGGGAGGGAATTATCATCGATTATCATCTATAATTATGGAAGTTATCAATAAAAAAATTAAAAAAGAAATACCTTTAAGTAATATGCATATATGAGGATGGATTTTTAGAACAAATGATGAGGTAGAAATATAAAACATGATCCTAAACAAACTTAACTATTTATATGGCTCTGAAACTTTCTCATATAAAAATATACCAACTAGGTAGGCGAAGGCCTACTTATACCCCTGAGCAGTTAGGAAGTATCAGAGTCATTAATTGCATATTTCTATTTAACCATTGATTATTTTTTGTTCCTTTCGGATGTAATAAGAGAGCCTTTAGGGTTGTGTCGAATGTTTGTGCACTCCAGTAGGTGCTATTTACTTCCTAGACCATCCAGAGTCCTGGAGCTATACCATGTACAAGATATCAGCTATATGCAGCAGCTCTGCATAAGGGCTTAGGGTCATGGAAGTACTTCCAGAATATACCTGGAAAAAATGGGAATATTTTCTATAGCATGTCGTTGACAGTACCTATCTGTATTTTACATATTAGGATGACTCATATGAAACTGCCAATTTCAAATGATCCAACCCATTAAATATTGTAAAATTGAGGAAGGTATTGTGGGACATTTCAGGGCTAGTCAAATTGCATTTACCCTTTAAAGATTCTCAGCAAGAGAATAGCCATCAGCACAACATGCTTTCATGTATGAATCTTGGCGTGTTTCTGCCAACATAGCTAAATAGGTAGGGATGAATCAAAGAAAACCAGGACGGAAACCCACTAAAAGACAGTCTTTCTAAAGAAGCTCCACATTGAAGCAGGATCCTGGAGACAAAAGATATTACCAATCCTGCAAATTTAAAAATAAATCAGGGAAATGCCAGGAATCTTCCAGGTGTATAAAGGAAGAACCAAAGACCGGCAATATTTGTAAGCCTAAAGAAGAAATGTATCTGAGAAGCACCATTTTTTCTAATCTAAGTACTGACAAGACCCCAAACCAGCCATTGAGATTAGGTGTGTTCAGGGTGGTATGGCCATAAGCAAGATGCAGCATTTTCTCTTGTGAAAAAGGCCATCTCTTTGTGTTCATAGAGTATGCCATGCCTACAGATGAACTAGTTTGGCCTGAAGGCTAATGATTTTTTTTTTTTTTTACAGAGAATGTTTATAAATCTGGGTGGCCTGTTAGCATCAGGGAGTTAGAAACCTCCCCACAAGCATTTCTAGTTCTAAAGGATTTAGCATGTAGCTGATGGTAGAGACATAAGTAGGACACCCAAGACAGAAACAGGCTATTTTTAGCTGAGGTGAACATTTGTTGTTATTGTCTGCCAACAGTTCATTTCCTCTTCTCCTGGCACTAGGACTCTTAATTTCCTTTGAGGAACCATATCTCCCTCCTTCACAACCAAGATGTTTAGATATCACTAATTCTCCTTAGTTGGTAGACAGAGGAGGGGGTGTAAGAAAAAGGGGAGGAGAGACAATAGGACCAACTCTATGGAGAATTTTGCACCTCAGCACTCCATCAAGTGTCCTATCAAGATCACCTAAGACCATCACTGTTTAAATGCCACGCTCATCCTCAGTGTTACTTTCTTTTGACCCACGCAGACACTCTTGTACCCAACTCACTGCTTCCTCCTCTTCAAATACTTTACTTGGTGAAGATTCCAAGGCTCGATCTTTGAAACTTTCCTTTTCTATCTATACTCATTATTTCTCTGGTGATCTCATCTAATCTCCTTGCATTTAAATCCAGTCTCACTGAATTTAAACATTTCCAGATAAGAATAAACCAAATTTATATTTCCAGCTTCGTGTTCTCCTACAAACTCAATGATCGTGTCTGAAATCTCCTTGTTAAACAGGAATCTGCTGTGCTTTGAGTGTGAAATGCCCCCACAGGCTCATATGCTTTAACACTTGCTTCCTGGCTGGTAGCATTATTTGGGGAGGCTGAGGACATAATCTGCTCTTCTTCCGGATCTGTGGAGATGTGAGGAAGCTGCACCACAAGCTCCTATTGCCTTGGACCAAGCTGATCCCAGTCACCAAATCTTCCCCATCAAGATGGATTGTACCTCCTAAACAGCAAGCCAAAACAAACCCCTTCCTCCCTCCAGTTGCTTCTACCAGGTATTTTCTCACATCAGTGGGAAAAATAACTAATACAGCATCTTAAACTTAATTAGTACATCCAAAAGTGAGATTTCATCTTCCTACCCAAACTTTGTCTTTCCATAGTCTTCTCACCTCAGTCAAGGCAACATTATCCTTCCAGTTTCTTGGAAGACCCCAAAACTCGAAATCAGGTATCCATCTATTTTCCATTAAGCTCAATTAGGAAATTCTATGGACTCTATTTCCAAAATAGATACAAAATACAATTGCTTCTCAACATTTCCACTCGTACCACCTAGAACTGGATATCTCAGGCCATTTCTTGCCTATATTATTACAGTGGAGTCTTAACTAGTCTCTCTCCAGAATGATACTATTAAAACACAAACTGGACAAAGTCACTCCTCTGTTCAACATCTGCAGTAGTTTTCCATTCCACCATAAATACAAGTCAACCACCTGCAAGGACCCAGGCATTGTGATCAGGTCAAACCTGTCTCTTTGTTTTTACCTCCTGGCTCTCTCCATTCCAACCCTGCTGGCATCTATGTTTTTTTGTGTTTTTTTTTTTAACATCTTATTTCTCTTTAGGACTTTGTACTTGTTGGTCCCTCTGCCTAAAAATGCCACATGACTTCCCTTCTTTAAGATCTTCCTTCTGTACTTCCTCCTTTGCTTTATTTTTTTATCTTAAACTTTATGTCAGGCAATATGCCAGATGCCTTATTTATTTTTATTTTTTTTATTATTTGAGAGAGAGACAGAGAGGATGAGGCAGAGAGAGAGAGAATGGGTGAGCCAGCAGCCTCTAAGACATTGTGAATGAACTCCAGACGGGATGCATCCCCTTGCGGGCAAGTGTGGCATTGCGCCCTTGTGTCACTTTCGTGTCTGGCTAAACATGGGACCTGGAGATTGAACGGGCATTTTCAGGCTTGGCAGGCAGGCACCTTAACCACTAAGCCATCTCTCCAGCCCCTTATTTATTTTTATAAAAAAATAAATACTTGTCTGTCTCCTTCACTGCCTCCACTCAAAATGTAAAATCAAGAGTTGTCTTTTTGTTTCCCAATGTCTCCTTGGTGCCTAGAACACTGTTTTGCACATAGTCTGTTTAATGTATTGGATAAGTGAGTATGTTTAATAGTTCAAATATGACTAAATCCAGAATTGCTTCTCCAATTACTTTCCCTCTCACACCTAACTTCTTGCATTAAGCACTATATTCCTACTTTGTGATCCCTGTTCTTCAAGTCTCAATATGGAAAAGTATTCTACCAACTCTATTCTTTCCAAAGATAGTTATAAACTCCAAATTCCTAAACTAAATCACAGTATGTCTTTGATTGTAACGTATATATACCATTAAACTTTTAATTTTTTAAAAGAAGAGGGATTGGATTATGAATAGCAAACATAAAATGTACCCCAGTTCCCAAAGCATTTGGCTGTGGAGTAGTGATAGAGGAGTGAGGCAGGTAAGCTAGGAGATGTGGCATGTATGCTCATTCTCCTCCTCACCTTTTCTATGACTTTAACACTTCTTACAATAGTTTCAAAGCCACTCTTCCTTTGGCTACCGGGGTCACATTCTCTTTCACTTTCTTCTGCCTTTTGAGGCTTTTTTTTTTTTTTTTTTTTTTTTTGGAATTTCTTTTCCCAAGCCCATTCTTTTCCTTAGCTATTATGATGTGGTGTTTCCCTAAATCCCATTTCCCATTATATTCTGTTTTTTATGCTCTGTACTGTAGGCTGACTTAGCTATACCTTTATTCCCAACCACTAAGTTCATGCCTCAATTGAAACCCTCGTTGTCTCTTCATCTTGGCCAGACTTCTCCAAAATCTACATACACGTTTCTAGCAACCAACAAAGTATATCTGCCTTGCTTGATGTCTTGTGGATACCTCAGGTTAAACATGTCCCCAGATAACTTTGTAATCCCTTTCCTCCTCTATCAAATCTATTCTCCCTCACCCATTCTCAGCCTTGTTTATAAATATTTATTAGCCCAATCATCCCAATAAAAACTTGGGTAAGTCCTGACATCTCTCCTCTTCCCTCCACCTAATGCTTCTACCTCAGAGTATCTCAGCAATAGTCTAAATTAAATATTGTCTAAATTGATCCCTTGGTCTACTTCTGATCATTGCTGTTACAGAAACCTAGGACTGACCCCTCCTTGCACTGTTCACTGATTGGTTCATTCTTACAATGCCCCTAGCGATATCTCACAAATCCAAGTTTTATGACCAATTAGTATGATGACAACACAAGTTAAAATACTTTGCCACATTTTTCTCATTTTCTTATTAAATATTACCCAAAAGGATTTTTTTCAACATAAACTATCAATTCATTAAGATGAAAAACTCCAGTAATGGTCATCATCTCCTCATCGGAGACAAAGTAGTGTGACCAGAGGCAAATAAACAGAGGGGTCAGTCCACCATCCCAACATGCCTGAACTCAGGGACAATGGAGCATGCTAATAGGAGAAAAGTGGCAAAGTGTGACAAGAGGGGTAGAGAGGCTTTTTGTGAAACCTCAGGTTTGTTGTTTTTTGTTTCGAATTCTGAGAACCACAAAGCAAGAATATAGACCCTAAGAAGGGTCTTTGCCAAATGCCTTTATGCCTTTGGACAACAATACTAACAGAATTCTGACATCAGATTGTGCTCTAAAAAGATACTAAAAAAGGAAAAGATATTGCTTCTCTATAAGCCAGATTTTAAGACGGTATGTGCCACCCACTGAACATGGTGCTGTCTCATAAGTGTTCAATGAGTCAAGTAAATGCCAATAAGAGGGACAATGCAGGCATAGCAAAAGGAGCCTGCAAAGAAACATAGGAAACTGCCATCAGGGACTTTTCTTCTCTTTCCTAATTACTTCTGTTACCACAGCAAGTTCCTGGGCATGCATCACTTACATCTTCAGGGACACAAAGGAATTGTTCACATCCTTCCAATGAATCAAAGGAAAACCTCTAGTCTTTTGAAATGAAATCATTCCTTGAATTTAGATAAAAAAATAATCCTTTAAGTTCTATCACATATATTTGTATTTTCTTGCAACATACTTCAAGTATACTGGTCACTGATTTTGTTTTCAAATGCCACTGTCACTTATTAGTTACTAGGTTTTACCTCAGTCATTACAGCTTTTGGAACTTCTTTTTCATGTTTAATTTTTTGTTGTTTTCATTTTATTAAGATCTTTATTGTAGGAAAATATTGTATATTGGTCATATTCCAATCGGGTTAAACTCTTATGTTCCCTGTCTTCCACCCCGTTCCACTGAGGGCCCTTGTCAGTGGGGTTACTGCTGATCACCGTGGGGTCATGGATGCACTAGTCAATCTGTGTGGGGGGGACAGTGCTCCAGAGTACACCCATCTCCTTGGAGGAGGTTCCCAGGCTAGCATTGATAGCAGCACTCATATTTAACACACCACATCCTCTGCAATGTTTCCCGGACCCTGGAAGATGTAATACAGATGGCTAGTCTTGTGCTAGGCAGTTGGCTTTCTTTTCTTGTAATTCTAATGGGTCTTGGGTCTTCCTGGTATTTGCTATCATCTGAAAAAAGTAGATTCTCTAGAAAAGAGTGAGAGCAGCATGGATCAAGGGGAAGAAACATAGATTTTAGAAAAGTTTCTCAATCATTAGGTTTTATTGTCTCCTTTTAGAAAATATTTCTGTTGCCAGGCAGGGTGGTATATGTCTATAGTCCCAGCATTAGAGAGGCTGAGGCAAAAGGATCATTAGTTCCAGGGAAGCTTGAGGTACAAAGAGGCCATGTCTCAAGAAACAAAATTTCTGACCTGATTGCTGAAGACACCTTGGAACTGAGCTGGAAGCTTCCTCCCTGCTGGCTAGCTCTCATAGTGCTTGAAGGTACTAGGCAGGGTATTAGTGGAGAAAAGTCAACAATCTTACCCAGCAGTTGACCCTGTAAGCTACACAACCATAAGCCAGGCAGGATATGCCCACTGGTGGTATAATAGTGGTACAAATGATATGGGGGTGACCAGCTGCTCTCTGATTAGATTTGAAGTCTGCTCCATAGGAGGGAATTCATGGTGGTACTGAAAACCTAATTAAAAGCCTATGGCTGGGAAGGGCATAGACCCTAAGAGGAAAGCTGTGACTGTTGTTTGTCTAAATGAATATGTTGTGTGTGCATCAAATTGCCCACTAAATTGTGTGTGTGTGTGTGTGTGTGTGTGTGTGTGTCTATGGATTCGTGCCATTTTCATATTTGGTTAGAGAAACTTCTCTTTGTAGATGTTGTTGATTACTGAGGTGACTCAAAACTCATTAAAGTGCTAAGAATAAGTGACTCTGGAGTGCTCAATCTAAGTGAGACATCTATATCACCCCCTCTAAGGCACAGGGAACAATATGGAAGAAGAGGCTAAAGAATGTAAGCATCAGGGAATGGGGTGAAGTGCTGTGGAATGCTATCATCCAGGCATGCCTGGGCTGTTGCATTCACGACGACCTCACCGTGATGGTCATAACCTGTCCAAGACCCACACAATACTGGGCTCATCAACACTCCATCATGGCTGACGGAGGGCAGCATGAGGCTCCCATATGTCCCTGAAGAGTTATAGGTAGCTAATGGTGGCCAGGGAAGTAGGAGACATTTTATGCAATGGTATAGTCACTGATAGAACCCAAGAGTGCTGGTAAATAATCCTTTGCCATTGCCCCTGCACCATCTAGAATTAAATTCAGTGGATCACGTCCACACACAGGAAAAAAAACACGAGACATCAAAGTAGAGGAACTAGGCGAGAAGAAGGAGTTCAGTGGAAGGAGAATGGAGAGGAGGTGCAAGAGAAGGTAATGAGAGGAGGTTATGACCAAAATACATTATAAACATGTATAAAGATTGCTAGTAAATAAAAAAATGACAAAGGAAAAAGACATTTTTGTCCATGTCAAAAATCTTGAGCTGGAGAGATGGCTTAGTGGTTAAGGCGTTTGCCTGCAAAGCCAAAGGACCCAGGCTTGATTCCCCAGGACCCACATAATCCAGATATACAAGGTGGCCCATGCATCTGGAGTTTGTTTGCAGTGGCTAGAGGCCCTGGTGCACTCATTCATTCATTCATTCTCTCTCTCTTCCAAATAAATAAAAATAATTTTTAAAACTTAAAAAAAAACTTTAAAGCTGGGCATATTGGTGCATGCCTTTAATCCCAGCACTCAGGCAGAGGTAAGAGGATTTCTGTGAGTTTGAGGCCAGCCTGAGACTACATAGTGAATTCCAGGTCAGCCTGGGCTAGAGTGAGACCCTACCTCGAAAAAAAAAAAAAAGTATCTAGTAATTTTTACAGGGAACTTTAATGTATAAAGATACCACAAATTGATTATATTCCCATCAGGATATCCTCTTTTGTCCCTCTCTCCACCCCCCATTCCATTGAGGGCCCTCTTCAGTGGGGGCATCAGTAATTACTATAGGGTGATTACTGAATATACCAGTCAGTTCATGTCAGGAGGACAAATAACTTTTTTAAGGCAACATTTCTTTTTAAAAACAATATTTTTATTTATTTATTTATTTGAGAAAGAGAAAGAAAGAGGCAAAGAGAGAGAGAAAGAAAGAATGGGTGCACCAGGGCCTCTTGCAAATGAACTCCAGACATATGCGCCACCTTGTGCATCTGGCTTTACATGGGCACTGGGGAATTGAACCTGAGTCCTTTGGCTTTTCTAGCAAGTACCTTAACCACTAAGCAATCTCTCCAGCCCTAAGGAACACATTTCTTTATGAGGGGCATGCCCTGCTTCTTGGGTCTCTAAAGTCATTCTGACATTATAGGACAGAACCTCCAAGTTGCATGCTGTCAGATAACCTCTCCCCAACTTTCATTTCTCCAACAATCATTTTGCTCTTAATCCCTTCATTTCCCAGCAGTCATCTTGCATCCATTTTCTACCTTTGCAGCTAGCATGATTCCCACTTGACTTCTGCAGAATGCCAACAGTGCTGCACACATGCAGCACCCAGTCTCAGCCCTGAGTGCCGAGAATCCCAGCTCCCTGGGCTCCCAACACCCAAAACAGGATTCAAAATGCAGCCATACGTCCTGCTCCAGTACTGATCAAACTGAGCATCATTGAAACCACTGGAAAAAAACAGGAAAATATTTAGGAAATCCAACACTTGCAATAGAATGTGTGCTGGAGATACAATCTTGTTTCTGAGACATGGCAAACTGAAGGTGTTCTAGGGCATATGTGTGCTGAAAGAACAAATGGACACGCTTCTCATCATCCTACAATGGCGTAAGTGATCCGTGACTCCATGTGGTAATTTCAGTGGGAGGTGAAGGAGGGGGACCCATTGCTGCCAAAATAAGCTGTGAGACTAAGACATGCAGTGACCTTATAATGCTGCCAGTCAGTGCAGCAGTGAAAGGTTGACATTATCATCATCTGCAGTGTGTTAGAAATTCAGAATCTCAGCCACCCCCACCCAGTGCTTCCAGATGAGACTTTGAATTTTAGGATTCCAGTAAGGCATGGGCAGGTTAAAGTTTGAGAAACACTGTCCCAGAAACCCTACCACACCACCACCACCACACACACATACACACACAACCAACAAGACTAAGCTAAACCTCCCTCTTCTGCACTTCCATGAAACCATTAAAATGTTTCAGGAGGCTTTACTACCGGGGCTGCCCTTGACTTTGGCCCCTCTCCTGTGATTTTCTCCAGGACTCACTTTCACCTTACACAGGCTGAGCCCATAGATATGAACAAATAGCAAGCAGAATTAAACACCCCTGTCCCAGTCACAGTGACTGATCGTTGAGAGTAGAAGACAACCAAAAAGACAACACAGGGGAGAACAACACTGTGAAAATGTGGTTAGCCAAGTAAAAGCCATACCAATCACAAGCACTGCTTTCCAGATGTGCCTTATTACTTACATTATTACTATGCAGGAAAACTGTAAGGAAATTATCTTATATGCATCTGGTTACTTTGAAAAGCTTTCTTTTGATTACATGACTGGTAATTGCAAACTCATGGTCAAGGCTAGATGCTGGACTTCTGCCTGCAAATCTTCAGGATGCTCAGAACTGGAAAGGAAGAACTTTTTGCTCTCACATCCAGACTATAATTTTAGTGAAAAGTTCCTTAAGCCTTGCTGGAAGGGGAGGGGGCTTCAGGTGGGCATTGTACTCCACTTATCTTTATAGGTCCAACTGAAGTGGCCCACTCTGAGAAGTTTTCCCAAAAGCTATCGCTCCCAACTCTGTTTTTCATGGCACTGTCCACTGCTACGATGGCTCTTCAGGAAGTAGAACTCATTTGTTAGGAATCTAGACTTTGCAGCCTAACTACGTAGTCAAAATTCCCCTCTGCCAATTACTAGCTCTGTGACCTTGACAAAATGACCTGCTTGTATCTGTAAGATGCAGAAACTAGTATCAGACATTCTTGTGAAGATTACATTAGACCACACATATAAAATATATCAGCATCTGGCTCATAATAAATAACCAATGTTAGCTCTTAGGAGTACTACTTCACAGAATCTGGCTCCAATTAGAATTGGTTGTGCATGTCTCCCTCCTGCTAGTTTATGAGCAAACTGTTTATATTCCAAGGAGCTGGCATAGGTACTTACAAATGGCAAACAAACAATAATATTTGTCAAATTTTAGTTTGAAGGTATGCCAGGAAGAGAAAGGGGAGTGTGCTAGAAACAAACCTAACGTGCTGTTAAGAGTTCAGCCAGGGCCAACCTCGGTAGTGTGTGCTTTCTTCATTACCAGGGTACACTGTCTTGGACAACAAGGTCACTATAAAGTGGGGCTAGGGAGACACTATTTAAGGAACCAGAAGTTCTGTTCAGGAACAGCAAAGTTCTCAATTTTAGAAGATAGGGGCCCAGGCTGAGTGGGGAGTAAAGGCTAAAGTTCATCCAAACTGGGTGTCCAGGCATGAACTATACACGCAGTTAAGATCATCCATTAGAGGGCAGGCATTTTTTATTTATTTTATTTATTTATATTTATTTAAGAGAGAGTGAAAGAAAGAGGCAGGGGGCTGGAGAAATGGCTTAGCAGGTAAGGTGCTTGCTGGCAAAGCCAAAAAGACCCAGGTTTGAATCCTCAGTACCCACGTAAACCAGATGCACAAGGTGGCACATGCATCTGGAGTTCATTTGCAGTGGCTAGAGGCCTTGGTGTGCCCATTCTATCTGCTTCTCTCTCTCTCTTCTTCTCTCAGATAAATAAATAAAATATTTTTTTAATAAAGAAAGAGGCAGATAGAGAGTAAGAGAGAGAGAGAGAATGGGCACACCAGGACCTCCAGCCACTGTAAATGAACTCCAGATACATATTCCTCCTTGTGTATTTGGCTTGTGTGGGTACTCGGGAATCAAACCTAGGTCTTTAGGTTTCACAGGCCAGTGCCTTAACCACTAAGCAATCTCTCCAGCCCAAGGGTAGGCATTTTGTTTTTTAGTGGATCTACCCAAGGGATGTTTTTGAGGACTATGCAAAAACTGCTTGCATCAGTTGGGAAAAAGTCCTACTAAAAACTCAAAGGTCCCCTCTTAAACCAGCCTCTTGACTCCTGAATAAACATCAACTGAAATCATGACACTTACTTTACTAGATACTTCCTGAATACCCATTAGGAAGCCCAGGGGGCTCGTGTCTGTCAAGGACCTTCTGGACTTGCAAAAGAATCTCTGGGAGCACCACCTTCTGAGCAAAGCTCACATCTCTGAGATGGACACCAACTTCAAAAACCTGTCCTTGTGTTGCCTCTTCTCCATAACCAGTGGCTACCCCCACAATGCATGGCACACATTCTTCAACAAGGAGGTTCCCTCCCAACAAGGAGGAGGCTAACGATGGTACCAACATGGATGTATACACACTATGTACATAAGCAATAAAAATAAATAAATAAAAAATAAAAATCCTACTTTGACAAGTAAAAAAAAACAACAACAACAACAACAAAAAAACCTGTCCTTGTGACTGGTGAATGTGATGTGACCACCAAGCTGACTCACAGTAAGGACACCAGAGATCTCTTGTGTACCTTATTTGTGCAACTGCCACCATAACCACTGGCCACTGAATGTCAGCTGTTCAGAATCAGTGCTCAGTGTGTATCTACTTCCTGGACACCTTCTGGTACCAGCTCCTCTAGAACTCCTGCATGAGGCCCAGAACCACTTTCTGTGCCTCTTGTCAAGACTGAAGCCTCTTTATCACCACCCTGCCTACATGGACAATAAAGTGGCCATGATTTTAAAGACAAAACAAAGCAATGCACTGACATTGCACATCTAAAGATAAATTTAAAAAATTATAATGCAGCCAGGCTGGTGGCACACACCTTTAATCCCAGTGCTCGGGAGGCAGAGGTAGGAGGATCGCCATGAGTTCAAGTCCAGACTGAGACTACATAGTGAGTTCCAGGTCAGCCTGGGCTGGAGTGAGACTCTGCCTCAATAAAAATAATAATAATGCAAAGGGGAGAAGGTGACACAAAGCAGGAATATAGGTAAGTAGATAGATAAATATAAATAGACATAGAGGGCAGGTCCTGATCTAAGCTCAAAGGGTTGGAGAAGGCTTAAAGGGAAGAGTAACACTCAAGAAAAGTCTTGACAGAGGGAGTCATATCAACTGGTAACACTTATTGAACAGATGGTATGCATTAGGCCATTCTAGAAATCTTGCATGAATCTCCCTCATTCAGTCTTTACATTAACCCTGTGAAACATGTATTATTATTCTCTTCATTTGACAGATGAGAAAAACAGGCCTTCAAGGCAGAGGAAAGTGCCTTGCAGCTGTATGAACAGGAGGAAAGGATTAGTTCCCTGGGGAACCGAAAGTGCCCTAGTGAGGACTAGCTGGGGCTGTGGACACAAGTTCAGAGATGATTGAGCCAGGTCTCAGTATTAGAAGAAAAAACAGAAGCAGGGGATTTCTGGTGTGATCTGGACTTTTCAATACTTAGCTGTTTCATTCATGTCACCTAACCCCTCTGAACCTCCACTGCTCCCTTTTGTAACAGGACATACACAGAACAGCATCGCCTACATTGTCTCCTATAGACATCTGCTTCTCTCCCATAAACAATGATCATGAACACCAAGTGAGAAAAATGTGCATGAAATTGATTGCAAAATACAAGTTCCTTCACAGACAAGATTTCATCAGTATCTCTTCCCCGGCAGTGTCAGAGATTTGTGAACGTGGAACTCAGCGATCCAGTGTCTGTAACAGAGCCTGCAGAGCTTTCAACAGTATGGGGAAGTGGTGACGCTCTACCCTCACCCTGCAACCACAGTCTGCCTGTATCTCCACTGACCACTTCCTAACTACAGGATTACAAAGTGAGTTATCCCATCAGCTCCCCAACTTTGTCATCTGGAAAATGGGGGTGATGATGACAGGACATACCTTATATGGTTGATGTGAAGAATGCAAAGCACAGATAATAAACTTAGAACTACTCCCAGCACAAAATAAAGATCTAGTAAACCCAAACCGACACCAATTATTTTCATTATTAAGAATCTGTTGGCTAATCATCCTATTCCTCTGCATTCTATAGGTCAAAATTTTGTGAGCATACTAGAAGTTAGCAACGATGAAGAAAGAGGTTTGCGACCCTTACGTTCCCTCGTTCCCTCCTTCCTCCTGGCTCCCAAGAGCTGGCAGGCTGCTGGCTCTCCGTCCTGGCAGAAAATGCCCAAAAGAGGTAAAAGAGAGAGGCTGTACACCATTTGTGCAAATTAGGCTGCTCTCATAGTTTTCAGACAAAATTGAATGTAGACAAAACTCAACTTATTCCTCCCTCCACCCTTTCCTGCCCTTCACCCCTGACAAGCACACTCCCCCACACATCTCTAGAAACTTGCAGCCTTTTGCAACACATACTTAGGGGTCCTGTTGTGACAGCTTCTTGCCACATTAACTTGCCTGTCCAACTCCCTGCTGAGAAGCCTTTGCTAATTTCACAACAGGAAAGCACGCAGGAAATTCAAGAACAAAACAGATCTACACACGGAACCCAGCATCTTCAAACACGCGGAGACCCAAACTGAGGCTAGATGACTCCAGACTGTAGATGAAGCAGCTGCCTCTTAAGGTACAAGGGGACTGCAAGTCATTTGCCTCTAAAAATCCAGATCTGCATATCAATTCATAATGAATATTCATGAACTCCTCTAGCTTGCTCAAGAGCCACCCTGGATGCAACCCTGGGTTCTGCTTCCTAAAAGTTTCCCAAAGCTCTTTCTCTGCCTTGGATCCGAGGAGGAGGGTGGGAAAGTTCATTCAGGGCTTTCTGCCTCTTGCTCTTTCAAGTACTTGCTTTTGGGCTGGGCTTTTGCTTTTCTTTTTTTTTCTTAAGGGTTTGGATCAAATCAGTTTTGGTCTTACCCTTTATATCTTCCATAAGTAGCAGCTTTTTGTTCTCTTCCTCTTTCTTCCTTTTGTCTTTTGAGTTTTTTTGTTTTGGCAGCCTCTGTTTGCTGTGGTCGGCTCTGTGTGAGAGGTACTCAAGGATCAGAGATATAACAGACCCTAGGGCTTGTGGGAGGGGCTAAATTAGCCAGCCCCGTTTCGGAAGGAACCTCAAACCCTGTGTCTTTTTTCATTGACTAGAAATACAGATTGGCGGAGGAGTCCAGCTGCTCATTTCCTTAGTTACTCGAAAGCTTCCAGGGGTTGTAATTTTTTTTTTTTTCTATTCTTGAAGTAGTATGTGTTCAAAGCATCCCCCTCCCCTTTTTTCCTCCATTCTTCCTTTTATATTTTTCTCTTCCTCTGTGTTCCAGAAATCCATTTTTCTCCTTTGAAAAAGTCATCGTGACTATAAGCAAAAATGCTATTTGTGCATTGCAATTATGAAGCCAGATAACAGGAAAGTTGTTACCTTGATACTCTCTGAACACCCATAGGAGGAAAGGGGAGTACTTTGCGCCTTACGAAGCTGAACACTGCCCGTCTATGATGAGCAGTCCTTAAAGACCACCCAAGCAATAGGTAGGACTGCACGAGAAACTACACTGATGGCTGGAAAGCTGAATGCCTCCACAGCAAAGGCCACTCACTCTGGGTGCCTCTGTCTAGCTCTGACGATGCAAGTCATCGCCACCTTTTCCCAACTTTGACTTCCTACCTCCAAAGTCCATTAAGTGGATTGCCACTCCTTGACTTTGTGAGATCACCCAAATGCAGCTAAGGGGCTGACCAATTTTTTTTCTTTTGGTTTTTCAAGATAGGGTATCGTTCTAGCCCAGGCAGACCTGGAATTTACTATGTAGTCTCAGTCTAGCCTCAAACTTGTGGCAATTCTCCAACCTCTGCCTCCTGAGTGCTGGGATTAAAGGCTTGTGCCACCATGCCTGGCTGATCGCTGACCAAATTTTTTTTTTTTTTTTTGTTTTTCAAGGTAGGGTCTCACTCTGGTCCAGGCTGACCTGGAATTCACTATGTAGTCTCAGGGTGGCCTCGAACTCTCGGCAATCCTCCTACCTCTGCCTCCCAAGTGCTGGGATTAAAGGTGTGCGCCACCACGCCCGGCCGTTGACCAAATAATTTTTAAACTCTGTTTATGAACTTGTTTTAAAATCATAATAAAAGCTGGCCCACTAAGAGGAAGGTTAAGTCTTCAAGTCCAAAGGCCATGTTGTGTAGCTTCTCCTTGCATAAGGCTATTGCAAAACTAAGATAGCATTTAAGGTTTGAAAGCAACATCAGGCATCCAGTCAACCCAAATTATAGCAGTAAGTTTAGCCACCTGCCCCCTGTTCACAGGATAGAGAACATGGAGATGGTCTCTCATTGGCCACCAGTGCAGTTTTTCCCACAGTGCAGGCACTCAGCAAATAGTGAGGCAGTTCAGGGTTAGCATGAGGCTGAAAGGAAAAAATGTCTTGAACCTTTAATGGGGAATCTGTTTTTTCTTTTTCTCTTTTTCCCTAAAGAAGTCTCCACCTTGCTGGAGGCCAGAACTGTCAAAAGAAAATTACCCCCTTTCCTAGATGAGAAACCCCTCAAGATTCTTAGGAGATACCCCCTTCCAAGAATGTAAAAATGTAAATGGATTCTGGGCATGGGAACTGGACTAACCAGCTCAGCCTCCATCCAGAAAAATCCCATAAAAGATCCCAGAGACACCAGGTGGGCTTTCCTGTTTCCATGGAACCCTTCCTTCCCTCACAGCAGGAGCTCTGCTTTCATTCCTTCTCTTGAGTTCTATAATAAAACTTTCTAAACTTCACCCTCTATGGTCTGTGTATTTCATTCATCCAATTCATAAGACAAGAACGTAGGCAGACTTAGTAGAAGTTTTGTGTGCCTGTGAGCATCCAGCACCCTAACTCCTGGGTTAATGCCCAGCCAAGAGCTGAGGATGGCTTCATCACTCTCAAAGACACCCCGAACTCCTGTATCAATTTTCTATGAATGGTTGAACTAATGAGTGCATGGCAGCAATGTAAAACTATAGATCTGCTTCCCTGAATCCTTGTTCATGCCTTTCCTACATTGCCTTTGCAACATGTGAATTTGTGTCTAAAGCTAATTATACCATAAGACGTATTTCTGCATAAAAATCTTGTGACCACTCAAGATTGTTTTTGAATCTGTATGGAAAACATTTTTATCCATACTTCAAAAAGGGCCTCGGGAACCAGGGAGATGGCTCAGTGGTTCATTGGCATGCAAAGCCTGCCAACCCGAGTTCAATTCCCCAGCACCCATGTAAAGCCAGATACAAAGAGGCATACACATACATACACACATAAATATATTTTTTTAATGGAGTGCTGTTTTTTAGTTTGGCATCTCTTACCTTGCATAGTGCCTGGCACATAGCATGTGCTCAACAAATCTTGGATGTTTTAATAAATCTGGGGCAGCAAAATGGTACCTTATAGGATTTTGCATTTTGGGGTATAATTAGTTGTAGTAAATAAAGAATCTAAGCCAGGCATGGTGATGCACACCTTTAATCCCAGCACTCCTTGTGAGGCAGAGGTAGGAGGATCGCTGTGAGTTTGAGGCCACCCTGAGATTACATAGTGAATTCCAGGTCAGCCTGGGCTAGAGCAAGACCCTACCTTGAAAAACCAAAATCTAATTGATGCCATCTCCATAGCCAGTTTGAATTCCAATGATGATAAATATTGGTTTGATATTTGTCATGTTGTGGCACATTGTTTTAAAGTGACATAATCGGATGTTTGCAAAAAGGTCTGCAATCTTTATAATTTTATGACTATTTTGTAGTAATATTTTGGGGAAATTTTTGAAAAGTAGGATGTCCACAAAATAATCTGTGAACCACAGGGCAAAAACCAAATTATCAAATCTGGAAAGAATGATTGAACCTGTCAGTGGAGGCCACTGTGGACACTGTGGGAA
The DNA here is from genome assembly GCA_036365145.1 of Orientallactaga sibirica. Lineage (NCBI taxonomy): Eukaryota > Metazoa > Chordata > Mammalia > Rodentia > Dipodidae > Orientallactaga > Orientallactaga sibirica. The sequence goes on along the minus strand of JAEOAD010000001.1, from coordinate 85,473,215 downwards.
CTTTTTCAAACAAGATTAAAATTCAAAGCCACTCCTATTGTATCTACTTGGATACTGTCAACTAAAGGTGACCTCAAAAGCTGAGTCATTTATATGCGTTGGCTCTCTTCTAGCCCACACCCACATTCCCCATTGACAAGGGTCCCTTTGAAAGAGGGAGGACAGGGAGGAGGACAATGGAACCTTTACTATGAATGTAAAATCAAAATAATATAAATAAAAAAATATATATTTTTTTAAAAAAGCTGAGTCATTTTCTTTTAGTCTCCTTTGACTTCATCAGAAAGGTGAGAAAAGAGGCAGAGAATGGGGCTTTGAAGTTCACTTGAATTGAGCGTGTAGTAATAAAAACAACTTTAGTGCCCAACTCATGTCACATGAACCTTCTGACCAAACCCAGTGCTCTGTGCTATAATTTCACCATATTGCCCAGTGTGCATAAGCTTGCAGGCATCATGCAATGTTATATATAGTTAAGCATATATTATTTCTTCTCCATCCAAGAGCAGTTTCTAAGATATGTGAGATGTGGGTGTGCACTTATGCCTGTTTAAAGGCCTGATGATAATTTCAAAATTAAATCTCATTTCTGGGCAAAATTCACCATCATTATCAGTTTTATTGTATTTATTTACTTACTTTTTATTATGTATATGTAATGGATACAGTTTGGGGTGTGTGGTGTGTGTGTTTGTATGTGTGTGTGTGTGTGGTGTGTGTGTGTGGTGTGTGTGTGTGGTGTGTGCATGTGGTGTGTGCATGTGGTGTGTGTGTGTGGTGTATGCATGTCATGCACCAAGGGCAGAGCAGAATGTCAGGTGCTCCTCCATTGCTCATCTGCTTGTTTTCCTTGAGAAGGAGTTTCTTCACTGATTCGAAAGCTTCCTGGTTTTGAATCTCTGGTCTCTGCGCCCCACATGCCTTGGGTTATAGAAGTTCATGGACATGCCCAGCTATTGATGTAGATGCTAGGAACTCAAACTTAGTGGTCTCAGTCCCCTCAGGCTGTCATGCTTACTCAGGAAGTGCTCTTAACTGCTGAGCCATCTCTCCAACCCTCGTGGGCTTTTCTTTTTTTCTTTTTTCTTTCTTTCTTTTTTTTTTTTTTTTTGGCAATGGAAAGTAGAAAATGAAATCCGCATTTTAGAGATGGGAATTGTTAGAAAAAGCTAAAGATATTTGTCTTTCTTTTGATGACGAAGTAGTCTCTCTTTTTTTAAAAAAAAAAGGGGGGGCAGCTGGAGAGATGGCTTAGCGGTTAAGGCGCCTGCCTGCTAAGCCTAAGAACCCGGTTCCAATCTCCAGTCCCACGTTTAGCCAGATGCAAAGTGACACACTTGCCCACAAGGGGGCGCACACATCTGGATTTCATTCACAGCAGCTGAGAGACAGCTGGCGTGCCCATCTCTATCTGTCTTCCTCTCCTTCTCTCTCTCTGTGTCTGTCTCTCTCCAAAAATAAAAAAATATATATTAAAAAAAAGTTCTTAGAATGTTAGAAAGTTCATTTTCCTACACCTTAACCTTTCATACTATACTGGTTCTTCTACCATAAAAAATACTTAAATAATTCTCTCTCTCTCTTTTTTTTTTTTGGTTTTGCAAGGTAGGGTCTCACTCTGGTCCAGGCTGACCTGGAATTAACTATGTAGTCTCAGGGTGGCCTTGAACTCTCCGTGATCCTCCTCCCTCTGCCTCCCAAGTGCTGGGATTAAAGGCATGTGCCACCACGCCCGGCAAATTCTCATTTTTAAAGAAAAATTGCAGTTTGCTGCAACGAGTTACTGGATATATAAAAGTCATATTATCCCAAGTGTGGAGAACAAATAAGTCTGTAAGACTTTTACCATTTATGTTAATGTACTCAGGCACACGTCCACTCTGTTGCAAAAGGCTATCTATTCTATCCAGGTGTCCTTAAAATAACAAATCCGATCTAAATGGGTCACAATAATCACAAACTATAATCTCAGTAGCTATTTCTGCCTCAGGGAACAGGTTCAAGAGAGTTTCAGAAATCTGCTGTTCACAGTACCTAGGATCAGTTTTATCCTACTGATAACTGCTATGATGAATGCACACGGGTCCTTAAATTGGCTGTACTCCTCCATTAAACATCTCTGCTTTCTCAAAAGCTTACTTTTATTAACTTTTCTCTTCCAGACTAGAGTCTAGAATCTGGCAACTGCTCCCTTCTGTGTAGCCTTTGAGCTTATAGATGGTGTATCTAGGCTGCTACTAGCGACCTCCCATTCCATTTCTATATAATGCCGTGTGATTCTCCTAGACCCACATCTCTTGAAATAGTCCTTTATATATAAACTCTGCTCACTCTGCCTTCTGCTTCATCTTAGGCTCTAACTGATAGAGTCTATAAAATTCTATTCATGTTAATTTAAATAGCATATCCCAAATAGGTGCCCAGCAATAAGCCTGTCACTCAGCCAATCACCACTGTCTGTAGTAAAAATGATGCTTAAATACCTAAAATTTATACAGAGGAAAAATTAATGACATATTAACTCATTATTATCCTAAAAACCCAATGATCTGTGGAATATCATTATCCTCATTTATCACCTATAAAATTCAAATTCTTATGGAATATGTAAGGACTTGGTCTACTCTCCACTAATTTTATACCACAATTAGAAACCCTGATTATGACAGAAAACTGCATTGAACCACAAAGAAATGTCACTCATAGCGTCATGATGTTTTACAATTTCATTTATATTTTAGGTCATAAACCTTAGACTCACATTTGAATTTTTTTTCAAAAATATATTTTATTTATTGGCAAGCAGAATGGGGGCAGTGATTGGCATGCTAGGGCCTCTTTCCACTGCAAACAAACTCCAAATGTATGCACCACTTTGTGTATCTGGCTTTACATGGGTACTGGGGAATCAAATCTGGGCCAGCACACTTTGCAAGCAAGTACCTTTAACTACTGAGCCATCTCTCCAGCCCCTAGAATCACATTTGAATCATTATTCTTCATACCTCAAGTCTAAACCTTCACAAATGTTGTGGTGTCTACCTTGAAAACATATCCAAAACATGACCTCTTTCTCAATATATCCAGAACCTTCTCATTGGGCTTTATGTTAATGCAAGCCACATCAGTTCTCTTGGGGTTGTGACAACCTCCATACTGGTCTCCCAGATTCTACTCTTCATACTCTTCAATCTACTCTTGACACACCCATAATAATTCAGTTTAAACAAAATAAAGCAAAGGATTAGACCACTCCTCTACTGAACACCCCACTAATGGCTCTACTCACTGTGACAAAAGCCAGAATCCTACAAGGCCCAACATGGCCTGCACACCACCATCACCACCCTTTCTTACTGCTCTCCACTTCTTGCTCCAGCATCAGAGACTTTGACTGTAGTCTTTCCATCTGGAATACTATTTTCTGAAATATGCATATGGCTCACTCCCTCATCCCCTGGAGGTTTTTACTGAGTTACTACTTTCTGCCCTAGTACCAAGGCTATGATCTCTATTATTTTCCACTAATATGAACCAAGCTCATTAGGAAACAATAGCTAATTGTAACTCTGAGGCAAAAAGGACATGAATCAAGACTGAAACATTTTGTCACACCGGACAGCAAGGATGCAATTCAAAACTGGACCTGGAGAGATAAACCACCCAGCGCACTCCACCCTGGCCCCAGCTGAAACCACAGAGGAACTGGGAACTGAGCAAGAGTGCGACTTTCTTCATGAATCTGATATCAGCACAAGGGTGAAGGAGATAGACACTGAGGACACTCAATATCTACCAAATCAGAGATCCAGAGGCTCCTGAGTGCCCATCACTGAAGTAGATTTAAAATGCACCTAACATGGCTCAGGGAATTATGCAGAGAGGAAGCGCAAAGATTGTTAGAGCCACAAGTTGGGACAGTTATGCACAGAGACATTGCCTCTCCCCCATAACTGACTGCTGCCCCCATAATTCATGACCCACAATCTCCATGGGATTGGCCTGTATAGCCTGTGAGGAGGGACTCTTCAGAAAATGGGCAGAGAGGAGGGAAAGGATGGTACCAACATGTGTTGTTCACATACTAAATATGTCCATATCTAAGTAAAATAAAGTTAAAAAAATAAGTAAACCCATCACCTATTTTAAAGTTGTTTGTATAAATTTATCAAATATAATAATTATTTAGTACAAAAGGTTTATAGAAAAATTTTAATGCAAGATGGCATCTTCTGTATTGTTTCTGAAACAATTTAATTTTGGGTTATGTGATGAATCAATGTGAAATTTATTGGTAGAAGATTTGAGAGAATGAGAAATAATTGGGAACTATAATTTGAATTTTTACATAATTGAATGATGTAGTATAGTAACTTCTCTTAGTTAAAAACTTGTGACATGTAGCTTTTTTAACATAAATTTATGACATGAATATACATTATTCTTGTTAAAAACCAGAAGAAAACAAGTATGTTCTGTATATGAACTCATTAAATAACATGGCTACATGAAAAAGAAAAAAAAACCTACCAAGGCTACCTGAGAAAGACTCAGGAGCTAATATCAAGTGGACCACACTAGTCAAAGTAGGAAAAAGTAAAGCAAAATGGAAAGAATAAGCACAACAGATTGAAACACGTCAGATAAGCTAATACTCTATGGCTCACAAGGATGCTATATTGAGATCTTTGTTCCCTTCTGCAACTAGTTCATGATTCTACAGACAAGGCAACAGAGGGGAAGAATGTCAACACTCAGCTTGCCTTTGATGCCCAACTTATACATGACGACCAAGTGATTCATGAGGGAAGGTTCTCTGTCAAGGACTACAGACAAGAAAAGGAATAAACCTGATGTCACCATTTTTTCAAAAATCTAACAAAAAACATGAAGTTATACAAAAACATTATTGGCTGTTCACATCACAAAAATCATCATATGTCCTCTGTACTATCTGGAGTTGTTTTGGAGAAGGATGAAGAGAAGCTTCTAGACCTAACAGTTTATAGGAAATGCCAATGAGTATGTTAAGACACTACCGACAGCTGGGTGTGGTGGTGCATCCCTGTAATCCCAGCTGTCAGGAAACTAGGCAGGAAGACCCCGAATTCAAGGCCAGCCTGCGCTATAGAGCAAGACTCTCAAAAAAAAGAGGGACTGGAGAAATGGCTTAGGGGTTAAGGCACTTGCCTTTGAAGCCTAAGGATCCAGGTTTGACTACCCAGAAACCACAAAACCAGATGCACAAGGTGTCACATGCATCTGGAATTTGTTTGTGGTGGCTAAAGGCCCTAGTGTGTCCATTCTTTTCCTCCTTCCCTCCTTCCCTCCCTCCCTTTCTCTTTCTCTTTCTCTCTCTAATAAATAAAAGTAAAATAAAAGGACAGCACAAAAATGCAACCAGTAAAATCTCAAGCACAGGAGACACTATAAAACAATCTCAATTTACAGGAAAAATGAGTTAGAATGAGGTACTTATAAATTTAAAAACATTTGAAAAGTTAAACCAATTAAATGCACTATCAGGACTCTGAAATTCAAGGGGAGGGAGGGCAGCTAGGAGGATAGACATTGTTTCTAAATCTCTATTAAAACAGAAGTCTATTGAGAAACCTCATAAAAATACTCTGGTTTTATGTATGATAAAATAAATGCCCAGGGTAACTACTGGACAAAATGATATGATCTGTCCATTCCAAGAATGCTTGTCTTTATCCATTCAGCCCTTATTTATGTGAATTACTTACAATGTTCTTATTAATATTTGACACAGTATTCAAAATGCTATGTCCTTTCAAAATTTTGTAAACAGCATTATCTGTTGAAGGGTCTGTTCTGTTGGTTTGGTTTTTGTGAGATAAGGTCTCATTCTATAGCCCAGGATAGCCTTTAATTTGTGACAGTCCTCCTGCCTCAGTCTCCTGACTGCTGGGATTACAAGTGTGAGTCACCATGCTCAGTTCTGTTCAAGGTGAAAAGGAGACTGAAAGAATGGGTTTTTATAATTGATAGAAATGCCATAGTGAAAGAGAGTCAGGTAGCTTTCTTAGGCAGCTAGGGTGACTGGCCCCTGATAGTAAGAAGCAGGAATGTCTTTGGACCTGTCCCTGCAGTCTCCACTTTGCTAGAGATCAAAGGATAATCCGACTCCTCTCTTGCCTAAAGGAAATCTGTTTTTTCACAAACTATTTGGGCCCTTCCTGGGAGGGTGATCTTTCCTAGGAATTAAATCTAATCCTAACACTGTGGTTGGTCAAGTTCAGCCCCCAGAACTTGGTGTCATGGCAGCCTCTTCCTGTGACAGCCCCTAACCCAACAATCAACTGTCTTCTCTGGCTCACCTGAGCAGGAAGGTAGGTCCCACCATGATTAAGGTTATAAATATGTTTGCAAAGGGAAGACAAGCTCTCTGGGATGCCTGACCACTCATGAACCTCCAGCTTCTGATGAGTTTCACCTCATCTTGGCCCAAATGGGCGGAAATGAGGGATAACCCCCACCTCCAACCCCTACTCCCACACAGGCTCTCTACCTTCTCCTGGCCTCCACGTGGCAGGAGCTCTTTCTACTTTCTTTTCTTTCCTCTATCTCTCTTTTTATGGTTTTTCCAGGTTTACCACGTGGGCTCTCAGACCACATGAGTGTATTCATTTTCCTTCCCTTAGTTCTGTACTTCCCTCACTAAATTTAAAGTTTAATAATTATCCTTCTCAGATTGGTTTGCCCAATTCTTTGGTTAAATGCAAAGGCGAATCCAGGGTTTGGGGTTCAAGGACTTTTCTGAACTCCTAACACCCTGTTTCAATAGAAATGGTAAGTCAAAGTATTTCCAATATCTTGGAGGAAAATGGCAATTAACAAATCAAATTTCAAGAGTTAATAATTTTCCCCACTAGCAGATACAAGCTCCATCTTCTTTAAAAAAATTATTATGTAATAATTATACAAATAATGAGCTTCTTACCTGTATATAAAATATATTGATCATATATATATCCCCTCCTATTACTGCCTTTTATCCTCCTTCCCTCTCTCCTATCATCTTCCCCTTCCCTAACAGTGCCCTTTCTATTTTCATAGCTTGTTTTTCTAGAATTCACATACAATTCCAGACTTCCTAAGTCTAGCACAAACTTGCTCCATCTTCTTATACCACCCCATACACCAAGATACTGTCGGTAACATTTGGCATTGGTGTATTCATATTTAATAAACCAAACTTTCCAACATACTTTGAAAATCACATCAAATCTGATACTCGTTGGCATTGTGTTTTGATAGTATATTAGCCCTACACATAATCTTTATCAAAAATGAAACAATGGGCTGGGTGCACACCTTTAATCCCAGCACTTGGAGGCAGAGGTTAGGAGGAACACTGTGAGTTTGAGCCCAGCATGAGACCCTACCTCCAAAAACCAAAAAGAAAAAAAAATGATCAAATTATTTTAATAGAATTTATATTTTAGACATTTTGATCAGTGCATATTCATTATACAATATGAAAGGTTTCATTATGAGATTCTCACACATGCATATAAGGCACTTTGATCATATTCACCCCTCATTACCCAGTCTTGTCCACTTCTACCTCTTCCTGGTCTCTTTATTCTTCTCAAACAGTCCTCTTTCTACTTTCATGAATATGCACTTCTTTACAATCATCCATAATTTCTCCCTTCACTCTAGTTTTGAAATTTATTTATTTATTTATTTATTTATTTATTTATTTATTTATTTATTTATTTGTGGGTCCTCACCATTCCCAGGGGTCATTGGCCACCAATGTCCCAGGCCCAGGAGGAGTTGGGGGAAAGCAGCAGGGTCCTGGAACAGGTGAGTATGATGGGCAATGAACACCCGGGAGACCATCTGATGGACAGCACTCATTTATTCAAAAGGGGAGTGGGTTTATAAACACTTGAGAAAGGTTGAGAAGGCACATACAGACTATATAGTGATCGGATACATACTTTATGGATTGCTATCTAATTGGTTGAAAGGCAGAAGTGTAAAGGGAAATAGAAGTGGAAAAAGCTACGTAACTTCAGAGTTGTGAGGGAGGAGCTGTAAGAGAGTGGGAAAAGCTACGTGAGTTCAGCCACATAAGGGTCTTTTGGGCAGCTGGTCACAAGGTCAGGAACTGTGGGGGGATGGGCAAAGCCTGACTCATGGAATGGTCAGATGCTTTTGGGATCAAGGGGGAGGGTGTTGCCAGTTCTCCCACTCTGAGCAATGACAGGGCACACTACAACCTTGCCTGAAGGCAGGGAGGGCCAGTCACCATTGCCAGGGTGGGTTCCTGATGATAAGGCCAGCTGCAACCCCCACAACCCAAGGTCCCCGGCCATGCCCAACAGTTCAGGCCAGCTTCCTCACAGTCCCAGCCCGTTTTTAGCAATGCCCAACTGTTGGGGGTCCCCCCCTAGGGCCAGCCAAGGAGGGACGACAGGATCTCTGCTAAGTTGGGGGTGAGAAGCGCAGAATCATGACAGACTCTTGAATTGGGTGAAAGCAGGCAGAGGGCAAGCTGCAACAAGCTCGTTTATTCAAGGAAGTGAGGGGATTTTACAGGGCTTGGCTGGCCAATCATTGTATGGAGTGGTCCCCTTTTTGTGACCAATGACAGCCTGTCTCCATACAGATCATCTTGTAGTAGGTTTCTCGTGAGCATAGGACTGTAGCTGTTGTCATGCCAGGCCTGCGCAGGACACCATGTTCACAGAAGCCACTTCCTGGCTTCTTCTGCCATGTGGTCTGGCCAGGGCCAGATCTGCATTGTGCCATACATATCCTCCTTTTTGTTTTTATTATTGGCAACCCTGGGCGGTATTGTTTTTTTGCCAAACCATTGTTGAACCCAGGCCCCAAGGGATCATCACATGCGACGGTGCCTGTCTTAGGTTGCCCCATCTCATGGAGTCTTACCCGTCATTGACTACTCACCATTCTAGTGAGAAAACCCGAGGGGTATGGCCTGGTTTCTTCTGACATGTGGTCTGGCTAGGGCCAGACCTGCATTGTGCCATACACCCAACAAACTCTCCCTTTGTTGTTAAAATGGGGCAGTGTCATCTTGGATAAGCTTTTTGTGGCTTATTGAGGGTCCAGTTAGAGCCAGATTATGTACAAGGACCTGATCAGTCAAGATTTGTCTATATTGTTTGAGTCCTAATTTACACATACAGGGAATTATGCATAAGAGTAGTAGTAGGGTGCCTGACACCAATAGTAGCCCAATGAAAATCTGAGAAACTGTTTGGGAGATAATTTTATAATGTGGTCTGTAAGGCATCAAAAAATCCTTTAGCTGCCTTAGCAGGATCACCAAAAGACAAGTGACTATGTGAAATAGCAGATATTTCCTTTTGTAAACTTTGAAAATCTATGCTGAGATTATTATGATTCCAAATACCCTGAATATGATTTTCAACCTTCCACCATTCAGTAGCAGTCCCATTGTAGGGTAAAGGAGTAACACATATGAATTGATAATTAGCATGGCAGACCAACTGCATTTGAGCCACCAGATTGGCAACCTGTCTTCCTAATTACATAACAGCATCCTCTAGAGCATCTAACTGGACTAACATGTTTTTATCAATATCTATCTGTGACAAAAGGGCTTGAGATACATTTTTAGCCAGTCCATTAACATGATCAGCTGTCTTCATTGATTGTGCCAGGGATATTGCTGCCACTGTGGAAGAGGCGATGATGGTGATTGTAGCAACAATCCCCACAATTGCCTTTCTATGAATCTTCTTTTCCGTGTCATCAATCTGTTGAGCTGCTGGAACACTTGAGCTCCGAAGCTGGAGTACCAGGGCTCAGTCATTTTGACGGGCATAATTAAGTAAGGAGGCCACATGACAATGAAGACTACATTGGAGGAGTAATCTGCAGCTGTGTCTCCCTTAGAATTGATACAACTGGTGATAATACACCTAGTACAACTAAGATAGTAAATCTCATTTTGGTGATTGATGCTCCCAGGCCCAAATATGACTGAGGCTGCCCTTGGGGACTCAGGATGGGTGGTACCTCTGATTGTTTGCCTTCCCGGGGACCCAACTATAATTGTAAGATATACTTATTTTTGGTATTCACCATCTGTAATTAGTGGGTGGTTTGTATACATTATGTAACATCCCTCATGATACCTATCACTTGCAAAGCAGATAGGCAGCTCTGCTGTGAGAGAGGTCTAGTTAATTGGTTTAGTGGCTTCTTGCAAGAATTCTAGGTCATAATTGGCAGTGATAAGGGAGTGTTGGAAAATATCTTAGGTAGGGGTTCTTCCCAAAGAGCAGCCCTAGCTAGAGGGGGGTCAGGTACGTAAGCCCAATATGCTGGTTGAGCCTGTGCTACTTTTAAGGTCAGGATAGCATGCAAGGATATCAACAGAGTCTCTGGAGATAGAGGCTATTGTGAATTTCATACCAGCATGACTCCTTGTTGGCACAGGGCCTCAATTTGGCCCCAAGTCCTCCTGGAGGGCCTGGAGGGTCCTCCTTTTCTATTTCCTGTGATGAGAGGGATGCTTCAGTTTCAGTTTCAGGTGAGCCATCTCTTTGGTCAGTGGGGTTGAATCAGACATTTCTGGCTGTTATCCAAATAGGTTTGGGTTGATCCTGTGGGAAGACACAAGCAAATCCTCTCCCCCTTGTGAGGAGGGTGTCAGGCCCTTTCCATTTTCCATCTAGAGGGGTCTGGCCATCATACAAAGATAGGGTGGATGATTTTTGGTGTTTCCAGTGAAGGGCAATGGGGGGAATTTGGGTAATTTTTGTATATGTTAAAAATATTTGAGTAGCCAGTGCCACGGCCAGTTGGAGGTTTGGTGGATAGTTATTAGTCTGTTGTTTCTTAAGCTGGTTTATTTTTTCAATGTCTGAAAACTTTATTTATTTATTTATTTATTTATCTATTTATCTTTCTTTCTTTCTTTTCTTTACTTCTTTTATTTATTTATTTATTTTATTGGCTTTTATACTTACATACAAAAAAACCCACCTGATATTTCCCTCCCCACCCCCCATTCCACTTTAGAACTCCAGTCTCCATCATATCCCCTCCCTCTCTCCATTAGTCTCTCTTTTAATTTGATCACATCATCTTTTTCTTCTATTTTGAGGGTCTTGTGGAGTATTGCTAGGCACTGCAAGGTCATGGATATTGAGGCCAATTTCTGTCTGGGCAGTTGCATTGTAAGAGGTCATACCCTTCCTTTGGCTCTTCCATTCCATCCGTCCCCTCTTCCTCAATGGTCCCTGAGCCTTGGAGGATGTGAGAGAGGTGTTTCAGTGCTGGGCATTCCTCCATCCCTTCTCAGCACTATGTTGCCTTTTGGGTCATCCCAGTGGCCATCGCCATCTGAAAAGAGAAGTTTCTCTAACCAGAAGTGAGAGTAGCATTAATATGTGAATATGAACATTAAGTGTAGTGCTTTCAGGGCAGCTTGGTGGGAATAATATATACATTTAGTCAGACAAGAGCAGGCTTATACCCCTAAGGCTCATGACCTCACCTACCATAGACTTTTACTTAGGTTTTTTAGTACCAGGTATGTATTCCTTCCCGTAGAGAGGGCCTTCAGTCCAATTATGGATCAGTTGGTTACCCCAAGAGTAGACATGCCACTATTGCACCCGTTCAGTCATTGGGCCTGTCTGGACAAGCTTGAATATTCAGTGTCCACTGTTTTCACTGTTGATGGCTTCTGTCTCCCATACGCTGCGTGCAGTGCAGCTTTTTCCAGCTTTCAGTTGGCTGGTCTACAGGGAGAAGGTTTTCTGCTCCATACCTTAAGCTGGTTTTAAGTGTCTGATGTGTTCCTTCTATTATGTCTTGGCCCTGAGGATTGGGTGGAATTCCTGTGTGATGTGTGATCCTCCATTGCACACAGAATGCTTTCAATGAGGAGCTGCTGAAAGCTGGGCCACTATCAGTTTTTATTTGGTGAGGGATGTCCATGATGACAAAGGTGGATAGCATATGGCATATTAGCCTTTTTGTATTTTCTTCTGTTTGTGCCATGGCCCACATGAAGTGGGAGTATGTATCAACCATTACAAACACATATTTTTGGCAACCAAATTGGGGGACATGGGTGACATAAATCTGCCAGAGGGCATTAGCTTTAAGGCCTCTGGGGTTGGTGCCCATAGTCTGGAGAGCTGGTGTGGTGATTAATGAGGCACAGGAATGGCAGGTTTTTAGCATATGTTGTAGCTGACTTTTAGGGATTTGGGGAAAGTGCTATTGAAGCCCTTTGAGGTTTATATGGGTATTTAGCATAGAATTTTTCACCCTTCTCAAGAATGGTTAAGATGGTATCTGCTGGGCTTCCTTGTGAGGCCATATAATCTGCTAGTCATTTCCCTCTGAAAGGGGGCCAGGCAGGGGGCTGTGGGACCTTATGTGTTGTATATATAGAGGGGCTTTTCTTTTACAAATGAGGTTAGAAACTTCTATCAGTAATGGTGAAAGGGGTTTTCATCTAGCCGGGTATGTGAACAAGCAAGCCAGGGGAGCAAGTTAACAGCATATATCAGAGAAAAGCTTGAAAGGGCTGTCTTCCTCTAATAGTGCCAAATAAATGGCATATAATTCTTTGTATTGTAGGGATCTATTAGGATGCTCCCTAAAGCAAATGGTGGGGGGTTGATCCTCTGGGTGGTAGAGAATTACAGTTGCTCCCCTTTTTCTCCCATCTGTAAAAATGGGGCGTGCTCCGGGGATGGGTTTTCTCAAAAAAAGGCGGGGTGGGAGCCATTTTAAGATGGGTATTGCAGGGATCCATTTTTCATTAGGATAACGGTTGTCAATTTGACCAGGGAAGCCCAATAGACTAATAGCAAATTGGGAGTGATTCCTGAGTAGCCATTGTAGGCAGAGAGGGAGAAGGCGGTTATGATAGTGTCAGGTACTTTGTCCAAGGTCTGGAGGGCCCTGTCTCACCTGGCTCTAATCATGGTTGCACGGGCGTCAACCTCTGTTAACATGCGTGGGGCTCTGCCACTAGAGGTGTGGAGCCATTCTAGGACCCCTTGGGGTTGATGTAGAGCCCCCATAATGGTCGGGGAAGAGCTAAATATTAAAAGTTGGATTGGCTTGTCTGGCGAGTATCAGGCAAGGGCCATATCAGAGAAGATGTTATTAATCTTGATTAATGCCTGTTTTGCTTCTGGGCTTAGGGAGCAGGGCAGGGGAGGATGGGTCCTTGTCATCCTTTAACATGTCAAATAGGGGCTGTAGCTCACTGGTAGGGATGTGCAGCCATGGCCAAAGCCAGTTGAGGTTTCCTAGAAAGCTCTGGAATGAGGCTAGTATGAACTTTTGGGGGAAGGAGAAGGTGGGTTTTAGGGGCCAGGCAGAAGTAAGGGAGAGCTCCGTTCCCAGAAAGGTTATGAGTAGGATTAGTTGGAATTTATTTGGGGCAATTTTAAAGCCTGCCTCAGTGAGGGAAGGTAGCAATTGGTCTCTTAATTCTATTGGTGAAGTGGAGAAGTCTTTCCAAACAAGAATATCATCCATGTAATGATAAATGTTAAGGCCTTGGTTTAAATGAGGCCTTAATGCTGTAGCAACCACCTCCTGGCAGATGGTAGGACTGTTAGTCATGCCTTGAAGCAGGACCATCCATTCGAAACATTTGGAAGGTCCCAAATTATTGACAGAGGGAACTGAAAATGCAAAACACTGTCCGTTCCTAGGGTGCAGAGGGATGGAAAAGAAGCAATCCTTGATGTCAATAGCAAGGAGGGGGGTATTGGCTGGTATGGCCAAGACAAGGGGAAGTCCCCTTTGAGGGGTACCCCAAATTAGCATGGCCTTGTTAATGGCCCTAAGGTCTTATAATAATCTCCATCCTCCTGAGTTCTTTTAATTTTTTGAGAGAGACAGACAGAGACAGAGGGAGAGGGAGACAGATAGAGAATGGGCACGCCAGCAGTCTCTCAGCTGCTGTGAATGAAATCCAGATGGATGTGCCCCCTTGTGGGCAAGTGCAGCATTGTGCTCTTGCATCACTTTGCATCTGGCTAAATGTGGGACCTGGAGATTGGAACTGGGTTCTTAGGCTTAGCAGGTAGCTAATCCATCTCTCCAGCCCCTCCTGAGCTCTTTTTAATTACAAATATAGGGGTATTCCATGGTTTTTTTTTTTTTTTTTTTTTTGGTATTTCGAGGTAGGGTCTCACTCTAGCTCAGGCTAAACTGGAATTCACTCTGTAGTCTCAGGGTGGCCTCGAACTCATGGTGATCCTCCTCCCGAGTGCTGGGATTAAAGGCATGCGCCACCATGCCTGGCTCTCCATGGGTTTTGAGAAGGGTGGATATGGTTAAGTTGAAGTTGTTCTGTTACTAGCTGATTTAAGATTTTAAGTTTCTCTCTTGTTAGAGGCCACTGTTCAACCCAGTCTGGCTCATTAGAGAGCCATTCTAGGCAGGGAGTTTCATATTTCACAGTGGCCTTTAGGATTGGGAGTGACATCAGCAGAGATACCTCTCATAATCCTCTATTTCAATGCATTCTCCTTCAATGTTGCTGGCAAGAACTACATCTAGGGCTTCAAGAATATCTCTTCCTAGTAGGTTAGTTGTCACATTAGCCACTAAGGTCTCATAAGGCCCATAGTGCCATCTGGGTCCTTCCATTTGTAAGCCTCTTTGGTAACATATGCTTGTGAAGGACCTCCTATCCCCATTAGTTGGGGTCCCAGGATTAACTCCCAGTGTCGAGGGACCTCAGATTGTTTCAGAACAGTTTTATTGGATCCAGTGTCAATTAAACATTTAAAATTTTTCCTCCTGCCAGGATACTTGTTACCCATTGTACTTTATGGGTCTTCCCTCTTATTGATGGGGCTGAGGGCTGCTCCTTTTGAAGTTTAAAGGCTCCAGGGGTTTGCCATTTATATCATGAGTAGAATGACAATCCATTTTCCAGTGAAATCCTCTGCACATCTAGGGCAGACTGTTTTCGGTAGGGGGCCTTTGGAATTTGGTGAGGGGCTCTGGGACATTCCCCTTTCCAATGTCCATCCTCCCCCCAATTGAAACATTTTCCTTTAGTTTTTAGGGCTGCTGCAAAGGCCTGGGCTAAAGAAGCAGCCTTGTATGAGGCAGTCCCAATATCCTGGGTGGCAACTGTCCATTTATCATAAAGCCCATCTTTGAGCCCTTGACAGGATTCCCTGCATTGGAGGTCATTCCCTCCCATACAGTACTTTTGAAGAGGAGGTCCCTGACAGTAGAGTCAAGGATTTTTCTTTCTAAATTGGTCCTTTTAAAAATGAAATCAGAAAGCATTTCTTCTGGTTTTGGGGTGAAGAAAAAGGAGGGAGGAGGTATTATCTTGGGTACTGGAGGGTTGGGTCAGTCTATACCCTAGAGGATGCAAAGGCGGACCTGGTCATAGAACCCTGGGGTTTATTGGGCTTGTTCAACCCCCATGGAGAAACCACCTTGTACAAACATTTCATTCAAACCCTAGGGGACATTTTGTTGATTTTGGTTTCTTTTTATCTGCTAGAGGCATTTGTCTCTGTAGAGAGTCTCCCACTGGAGAAATAAGGGGCTAGGCACTGACAAGTGACAGGTATCTTGCCAGTCTTGGGGGGGTGTTAAGAAAGCCCTATAGGCTCTGGAGCAGGGATTTAGTCCAAAGTGCGTGGATCCCATCCTCCCTGACTGCTGCCCTGAGTTCCTTAAGGTTATTGGCCTGATATGGATACCAGTCGAAGGGCCAAGCTCGAGTTGGTTGGAGATTAATAGGAAAGGCTGTGACTTCTTGATTGTAAATAGTCCTGTTGTTATCAATAGTTTCACAGAGCTGTTGGGTAGGGGTCCTTTCAGGAAAGCTCTGATTAGGGGGATTCATTATGTTAGGGTTTTTTTGTTACAGTAGGATGTGTTCAGGGGGGCAGCTAGGATCAGGGGGTGGATATGGTGGTAGGGGTGGAATAGAGGGGCACAGCTGTGCTGTCTGTAATGACCCTTTTTTCAATTTCTTCTTTTCCTTTTTCTAAGGAGCTGCAGCCCACTATTGGGTGGTCCTCAGCATTGTCCTCATCATAGTCATTGTCTGACTTGGGTGCAGAAGCATTTTTTGAGTGGCTGATACATTGTCTAACTGCTGCAATAATGGGAAGAAATGAGAGGGAGGGGATCCCCTCTTGGATTTCCTGTCTTCTAGCTAGATATGCCATACAGGTCCATATGTCTGGGTTATAGAGGTCCCCAGAAACCATCCAAGGGGCTATTTGAAGGACTTCTTCCCAAAATGAATTGGCCTCTTTCCAAGAGAGTATTTTATGCCCCTAATTTTAAGAAATGTCCTCAATCTGGTGATTTGGGGTTCCTTTTGATGGAAGGTAGTGTTTCCCATGATAAAGACCAGAAATGCCAAGACCAGAAGGCAATGTTCCTGGGGTGCTATGGAAATGTGGGGGATTCCCCAAAGATCTAGACACAAGCCTGTCTGCAAGTTTAAGAGACCAGCAACGCCCTAGAGGCTTTTACTGGTCGATGCGTTATCGGTTTGTTGATCATGAAGAGAAATAGAAGGTTGTTGCCAATGATTGAGTGGGCTATTGGGGTTCAAACAGTGAGCTAGGGGCCTTCAGTCAATATCAGAGGGTAGCCCCGGCCAAATGACATCAATTGCCCTTTCGCTTTGCTTCAAACCCACGTGATGGTGCAACCGAAAATAAAGAAGGAAAAGGAGAAAATAGCTTCCCTCTGCTGGAGGAAAGAGAGACCCACCTTTCTCTGATGGAGAAAGGGGAAACCTGCCTCTCTCTGATGGATAGAGGAGCCGCCTTCCTCTGATGGAAGAAGGAGAAACCTTGCCAGCCCTCAATGGGGAGGCAGCAACAGGAGGCTGTTAACGCCAAGGGGAGGGTGTCCCTCAAGGGGGCACTCACCTATTAACAATGTGTCCAGAGGGTCCCTGTTCAGTTGCCAGCTGTGGGTCCTCACCATTCCCAGGGGTCATTGGCCACCAACATCCTGGGCACAGGAGGAGTTGGGGGAAGCAGCAGGGTCCTGGAGCGGGTGAATGTGATGGGCAATGAACACCTGGGAGACCATCTGATGGACAGCACTCGTTTATTCAAAAGGGGAGTGGGTTTATAAACACTTGAGAAAGGTTAAGAAGGCACATACAGACTATGTGGTGATTGGATACATAGTTTATGGATTGCTATCTAATTGGTTGAAAGGCAGAAGTGTAAGGGAGATAGTGGCGGGAAAAGCTATGTGACTTCAGCCACATAAGGGTCTCTGGGACAGCTAGCCACAAGGTCAGGAACTGTGGGAGAAGGGAAAAGCCTGACTTATGGAATGATCAGATGCGTTTGGGATCAAGGGGGGAGGGCCTCGCCAGTTCTGTTCACTCTGGGTGATGACAAGACACACTACAACCTTGCCCACGGGCAGGGAGGGCCAGTCACCAATGCCAGGGTGGGTTCCCGACAATAAGGCCGGCTGCAGCCCCCATAACCCAAGGTCCCCAGCCATGTCCAACAATTCATTCCAGCTTCCTCACAGTCCCAGCCCGTTTTTAGCAATGCCCAACACTTATTTAGGACTTCTATGTGGGTAAAAATAAAACTCAGTAGCAGAAGTCAGTAAGCTAGAAAGGGGATATAAAGGGAATAGAAAGGGAGGGAGGGAGGGGATGGTATTGTATATATGTAAGTAGAAGAACAGATTAATGGGGGTGAAAAGGCCTAAGTGAGGTTAGGGGAAGAGATTGAGTAAAGGAAAGGTGGAAGGAGGGCTAATCAAAATCTAAGAGGATATAAATAAGTCATATGGAAACCTACTTTTCTGGACAATGGAACGCTCAGAAGCCATAGATTGTTACTAGAAAATTTTCAGTGCCAGAGATGGGATATCTTTCCAGTGAGTTGTTGGCCAGGGAGTTCACAGATACCCCCAAAACATTATAGGCCATTGCCGAGGCCCTTGGTTTCCCACCAGGAATAGCTGGTAAGACCCTATTGCTGAAGACTCCATATACTTGGGTGGCAAGTTCACTGAGAAATCCTGCTGGAGCTGAGCTGAAAGCCTCCTCCATGTGGACTAGCTGACAGAAAGTTGGAAAAAGCTACGCTGCATCCAGTTCAATGGGAGAGAGAAAACACCAGTGAAGGTACTCAACAGTGAACACTGCAAGCTTTAAATTTGTCCAGCCAGGCCAAATGAGACAACAGGTGCAATAGTGGTGGCATGTCTGTTATGGGGGAAACCAACTGCTCTCTAATTGGACTGGAAGCCCACTCCATGGGAGGGAATACATCCCTGATACTGAAAACCTACAACAGGGGTAGTAATGAGCCCTAAGGGTGTAATGTCTGCTAGTGTCATGCTATATGTATATACTATGCTCACCAAATTGCCCAGTAAGCACTTCTCTTAATGTCCACACCCATATATTAATGCTACTCTCACTTTCGGTTAGAGAAGCTTCTCTTTTCAGATCATGGCAACTTTGGGATGACTCAGAAGGCACCATGGTGCTGAGAAGAAGTGACAGAGGAGTGCTCAGCACTGAAACATCTCAAACCCACCTTCCAAGGCTCAGGGTTCATTGTAGAAGAGGGGGCAGAAAGAATGTAAGAGCCAAAGGATGAGTAGGACTCCTTACAACGTGCTCCTCCAGACACAAAATGGCCTGGATATCCATGACTTCACAGTGCTTGACATTACCTACACAAGACCATCATAATAGGAGGAAAAGTTCATGACATCAAACTGAAAAGAGAGACTGATTGAGAGGGGGAAGGGATATGATGGAGAGTGAAGTTTCAAAGGGGAAAGTGGGGAGAGGGAGGGAAGTACCATGGAATATTGTCTACAAGTAAAGAAGTTGTCAATAAAAAAAAAGACAGTGACAGGGTGTATGGGCATGCCAGGGCCTCCTGTCACTGCAGATGAACTCCAGAAGCATGTGCCTCTTTGTGCACCTGGCTTTATGTGGGTGCTAGGGAATCAAACTTGGCAAGCAAGTACCTTTAATTACTGAGCTATCTCTCCAGTCGTACACATTTTTGTTGTTGTTTTGGTTTGGCTTTTTCAAGGTAGGGTCTCACTCTAGCCCAGGTTGACCTGGAACTTACTCTTACAGCTCCAGGCTGGTCTTAAACTTGTGGGACTCCTCCTGGTATGTGCCACCGCTTCTGGCCTCCCTTAATTCTTACCTGCTTGCATAAAGGCATCTAGGATGACAAGAAACCCTACAGAAGGGGTAAGGAATTAGAGTATTGGGTGAATATAAAAATGCTTGAAGACTAGTAGAATACACATTGAGTGTAAAATGTTCTGACCTCTTTGGACAGAGGAAAGGCATTGTCTCATAGGGCAGAGGCAGGGTCTCAGCCCTGGCTGCATTATTATAATCTCTGAGTGACTTACTAACCATGCATATGTTCATCCCCTACCTCAGAGGTGGGATTTCACTTGGTTTGGGGTAGGCCACAGCGATAGCTTACTTTTTATCTAGCATACATGTACAGTATGTGTTATATGGTACTGTGTTTTATGTGTTATTTATAGTATATGCACATGTGCATGCAGATGTATGTACCCTGTCCACATGTGTGCAGAGGCTGGTGTAGAACACCAGATGTCTTCCTCTATCACAGTTTCTCACTGAACCTAGAACTGCCATTTTTGTTCATACTGGCTGACCACAGAGCCCCAGCAATTCTGTCTCTGTTCCCCAAAGGACCGGGGTTACAGGTATACATGGCCACGTATGTGGTGCTGGGTAATCAAACTTGCCTAATCAGGTCCTCTCTGATCCTCATGCTTGCACAGCAAGCACTCTTACTCACTGAACCATTCCCTCAACCCCAGGTTTGTTTTTTAAGGCCACAGTGGTTTTATTGTGCTGTCAAAATCCAAGTTAGAGATCTGTGATCTTTAAGTGAGTCCTGCTGAACTTCAGTTTCGTAGATTTTTAAAAGTCTATGTGGTGGCTTGAATCAGATGTCCCACATAAACTCATGTGTTCTGAATGCTTGGTCAGCTGATGGTAATTTGGGAAGTGGTGCCCGGCTGGGGCTTAGAGGTGTTGTAGTCACCTCCCACTTGCCAGAACCAGCTCATTCTCCTGCTGCTGGCTTCCACCTTCTGTGGCAGAGATGATGTCCAACCTCTGCTCATGCCGTGTTTTTCCTGCCATCTTCAAGCTTTCCTTTGAGACTATAAACCAAAATAAGCCCTTTCTTGCCATCAGCTCCTTCTGGTCAGATGCTTTGTCCCAGTAACGTAAAGGAAGTATGACATTGTGTATAATTATGTATAAGGAATAAAAAAATATGTAAGAACTGCAACAGAGACCTAGAACATAGCTGACACACACATAGCTTCTCTTCACTTATGGACTAGAACTAGATCAGATTTTTTTGTTATTATTTTATTTTATTTATTTGCAAGCAGAGATAGAGAGAGATAGAGGACAGGCAGAGAGAGAATGGGCACGCCAGGGCTTCTAGCCACTACAAACAAACTCCAGATGCATGTGCCCTTTGTGCATCTGGTTTATGTGAGTCCTGGGGAATTGAACCTGGGTCCTTAGGCTTCGCAGGCAAATGCCTTAACCGTTAAGCCATTTCTCCAACCCAGATTTTAAAAAATATTTTATTTTTATTTACTTATTTGAGACAGAGAGAATGGGCATGCCAGGGCCTCCAGCCACTGCAAACAAACTCCAGATGCATTTGCCCCCTTGTGCATCTGGCTTACATGGGTCCTGGGGAATTGAACCTGGGTCCTTTGGCTTTGCAGGCAAGTGCCTTAACTGCTAAGCCATCTCTCCAGCCCTAGATCATAATTTTAAAGCATTTTATTTTCTACTTATTTATTTGAAGGAGAGAGAAAGTGGCAGAGAAAGAAAGAGAGAGAGAGAGAGAGAGAGAGAATGGGCATGCCAGGGCCTCCAGCTACTGCAAATGAACTCCAGATGCATGTACCACCTTGTGCATCTGGCTTACATGGGTCCTAGGAAATTGAACCTGGGTCTTTTGGCTTTGCAGGCAGGCAAGTGCCTTAACTGCTAAGCTATCTCTCCAGCCCCAGATTTTTTAAATGTTGCCCTTTTTCCATTATGGCTCTTTCTCACCTGCCCCTCAAATACCTCCCATGTGTTTTTCAGAATTAATCCAAAGGAATCTGAGGGAATGAGAGTAGAAGATCCTTCAGTGCTACAGCACATAGATCCTCTCCACTCTCTTTACCTAAACTTAAAATGATCCTAAATCTTCAATTGGCAGCTGCAGGGCTAGGGCCATGCTGAGAGGAAGTAAATGAGAATGAAATATGACCTGGCATCACTCAGGTCTTCCTGTTTCCAGGACAATCCAGTAGCCATGGAAATCAGGAAGGAGTACCCTACATTCTGAGATAGGAGAAGGCATCTGACATTGCTAAGTAGTTCCTCAAAAGGAAACCATGTAACTAGGATCAAATATGTTCCAAAGACGTTCCAAAGAAAGCACACATCACCTATGAAAAGCCAACCAAAATAAAGCTCCAAAACTTTTGGAAATATCTGAATTCAAATATTGTAAGCCATTAAATGTAAATAGATAAAGTTTATCCGTAGTAACCTGAGATGCATGAGAGTAGAGAAGGGTTTAAATAGGTGAATTGCAGATAATTTTGTCTTCTTTTTTGGATAGAGCTAGGAATTGAACCCAGGGCTTCATGCATAACAGAGGATTTTAGCACCACAAAATTATTCCATATGATAGTTCAGACATGACAATATGCATTTGCCAAACCCTACAGAACTTTGGAGCACAAAGAATGAACCTTATTGTAGACAAATTTAAAATATATATTCAAGAGCTGGGCATGGTGGTGCACGCCTTTAATCCCAGCATTTGGGAGGCAGAGGTAGGAGGATCACCATGAGTTTGAGGCCACCCTGAGACTACATGGTGAATTCCAGGTCAGCCTGAGCTAGAGTGAGACCCCACCTTGAAAAACAAAAACAAACAAACAAACAAAAAAAAATTCAAGAAGTCAAGGGGTCTCAAAATAAAATAAAATGTAAATTGTGACAAAAGAATCTAGTTGTATTACAAATGTAGAAGCAACTTCACTGAAGGATTGTAAAAGAAAAGAGTGCCAGTGAAAATTGCAGGAGATGCTGGTGAAGTCTGTAAGACTAAGGGCAAGAGGAACTGTACAAAAGCATATTGTTTGGTAAAATTGTTTCCCAAGTTTCAGTTTTAAAGCCACTATGTATGCATACTAGAATCAAACAATTAAAGAGATGGGTGACAGACAGCAAGAGTCAGGTTTACAGGTTACAGTCAAGCAAGGAGAAGTGGCTAGAATAATACATGTGGTAATAGATTTGAACTAGAGACATCAGTACCAATACGGATATATATGTCAATAATTATAACTGCAATATACAAGTTTCAAATACAAGTATATTTTCTTGAATGGTCACCTGAACATACATACATGTATGTCCCAATAGCAACAAGCACACTTAATCCCTGACCTTCACTTCTAAAATAATTCTCCAATGCAAGGAATCAGAACTCCTCTGATAAACATTTAATTTTAGGACTGAGACAGGAAATGTACATGATCAGCCTGGAGTATCTTATAGTGTTAGTGAGTGATTTTTTTAAAAAAGTTTTTAGGGCTGGAGATATGGCTTAGCAGTTAAGGCATTTGCCTGCAAAGCCAAAGGATCCAGGTTCAAATCTCCAGGACCCACATTAGCCAGATGCATAAGGAGGTGTATGCATCTGGAGTTCATTTGCAGCAGCCCTGGCACACCCACTCTCTCTCTCTCTCTCTCTCTCTCTCTCTCCCCTCAAATAAATAAAAAAATATATTTTTAAAGTTTTTTAAAACTTACAAAGATAGAGTATGTCAAAGTGATATATTCAGAGGCCAACTATAAGAGCTTCCAATAGCTAAAATAATCTGAGAAACATAATAGTTATATTCATTTATAATCCAAAGTATAAAATACATATTCATGGGCTAAAGAGATGGCCTAGCAGTTAAGGTGCTTGCCTGCAAAGCCTAAGGACCCATGTTTAACTCTCCAGAAGCCATGGAAGCCAGATGCACAAAAGTGAGACAAGCTCAAGGTTGCACATGCCCACTAGGTGGTGCAAGCATCAGGAGTTTGATTGCAATGGCTAAGGCCCTGGCACACCAATTCTTTCTCTCTCTCTCTCTCTCTCTCTCTCTCCTTCTCTTTCTTTCTCTCTAAAATTATATATATATGTATGTATATACACATACATACATATTTGGGCTGGAGAGATGGCTAAGCCGTTAGGTGCTTGCCTGTGAAGCCTAAGAACCCACATTCGATTTCCCAGTACCCACCTAAGCCAGCTGCACAAAGTGGCTGGAGGCCCTGGTATACCCACCCATTCTCTTTCTCTCTCTATCTGCCTCTCTCTCCCCCTTTCTTTCTCAAATAAATAAATAAAAATATTAAAAATATTCATGATTTTATACTGAGATAAAGACTATTGAATAAACTAATTATTAAATAAGCATGTGGAAAAGAATTCATAAATTCTTATGTGAAATGATCCCCAATAATTTACATGGATCTGCATTTTAGGGGATTAAGTATAACTCCTGCTCCTTAAGAATGGCAAGCCCATGGTCATATCTTTCCAATGAATACAATCTAAACATAATGTGGGATATTGGAACAGAAAAGGACTTCCGGTGCTGGGGGACGGTTCAATGAGTAAAGTGCCAAACATGCATGT
The DNA here is from genome assembly GCA_036365145.1 of Orientallactaga sibirica. Lineage (NCBI taxonomy): Eukaryota > Metazoa > Chordata > Mammalia > Rodentia > Dipodidae > Orientallactaga > Orientallactaga sibirica. The sequence continues at coordinate 85,449,438 of JAEOAD010000001.1, read as the reverse complement.
GGAATTGAGTTCCGATCCCCTACACCCACATAAATGTTGGGCATGGTGGTACCTTCTGTAATCCCAGTGCTCAGAAGGCAGAGATAGGTGGATCCTTGGAGTAAACTAGCCAAGTAGGTGACCCCTGGGTGTAGTGACAGACCCTGTCTCAATAAACAAAGTGAAGAGTGATAGAGACACCCAACATTAATTCTGATCTACACATGCATGCACATGTACACACACACACACACACACACACACACACACACGGACATCAGGCAAAAAGCTAAGGTTATCTGAATAAAATATTGTGTTCGTTAGATTTTCTCATCTCTATGACCAAATAGCTCAGAGCCACAACTTAAGGACTCATGGTTCTAGAGTTTTTGGTCCATGGTGAGACTGTACATCACACTGTGGGAGAATCTGACAAAAGAGCTTCTTTGTCTCATGGTGGAGGGAAGCAGGGAACAAGGCAGGAACTGGGAATTTTCTAGCTAAGTCCCACCTTCTAAAGTTTCCATGTCCTCCAGAAATAGCACCACTGTGAAGAGTACTTCATATTCAAGCCATAACAAATATGGACTTTAATAATGTGTCAATATTGGCCAATTAATTGAATCAAATATACTATACTATTAAATAATACTGTTATTAAGATGTTAATAGTAGAGGGAATCTGGGCATGTAGCACATGAGAACTTCCTGTACTATTGTCATAACTTTTCTGTAAATTGAAACTATTCTAAAAGTAAGTTTAATAATGCATTAAAGTCAACATTGTGCAGATGTTTAAGAAAAGCATTTATAGTGAGACCCCTTGCTGAAGCACATCTGTACTGAAGAAACTGTGAAATGGACATAGTTTTACAAACGTGTTTGTAACACATGGTTTCTTATTCAAACAGAATCCATTGTATCCACATTCAGCAAAGCAAAGTAAACTTGGACTGTGTGCCAAAGCACGCAAATAGCCTTGTTATACTCAATGTGATAGCAGTATTCAAATCTTTCCATTCCAGGACACACAATATTCCCATTGGTCAGTGGAGGGGAAACATCTCTAAGTTGTTTCTTTGCTGGCTCCAAAAGTTTTCAAACAAGTGGCCCTGGGGAGAAGTCACAAACTGGGGCTGGGGGAGAGCAGGAAGGAGTAGCCAAGCTGGTCTAGCCCTTGAAAAAAAAATAGCAAAAAGGAAGGAAAAGCCTTGGGCTTCAGTAGACAAAGCTACTGCTACATGGACCGTTGCCAGAGAACTTAGTGGTGCTCTGAGAGGCAGAAAAGCTTATGCAAAAAGTTATGCAAAATTTATCACACTAACATTAGAACCCTAATCGCCCCCAGGATTGCACTTTCCAAGCAGTCAAGATTCCAAAGGACATAAATCTCCTTTGTCTACTTCTGAACACTGCTGCTCTAAGGAGGCAGTGGAAAGTTTTGAAGAGCAGGAGGCCTCTAGAGATAACCACAGCAGAATTCACACACACACAGCTTCTCAGGACAATTGTAGCCCACAGTATCAGGCCAGGCTGTGGGAGGAAGTGCTATGTTACTGTTAATGTTCCTACCTTTGCAGAGATCAACCAGGGGTGACAAACCATTCAGACAATGACCAAAATAAGGCCCTTACTTTCCTTTACAGTAGGGCCCAGGAAATAGGAAAAGATAATACAAGTCAGACTTTTGAGACTTGGTTTATAGACTTTTTTTTTTTTTATTTAGTCTACATGTTTCAAACCTCAAATCTTTAAGAACTCCTAGCTTATTCGCGCTCCTTCATAATTCTAACCGTAGAGCTGAGGAGATAAATACTTGCTGTGCAAGCCTGAGTACCTGAGTTTGGATCCCAAGACCCCAGGTAAAAGCCAGACACTGTGGCAGGAATCTGTAATCCCAGCCATGTTTACAGGCGTGGGATGTTTACAGGAGCAGGAAACATAATAATACGCTGGTAGCTCACAGGCCAGCAAGGTTGGTGAATAGAGAGATGAACAAAGAGAGAACTGTCCTCAAATGAGATGGAGGACAAGGACTGATACCCCAAAGTGTCCTGTGACCTTCACATATGCAATGATGTGTGTCTGAAATGACACACATGAACACACACATGGAAATCAAACATAGATGAAAAATTCTAAACTATATATAATTAGCTACCTTACAAGTTCCAAGCAGCCTGGCACTTCCCTAAACCATGCATTGGCAACTTCTTTATAAGTAATATTTCTCACACATACAACCTAGAGTGTGACTTAAAATTCAAGAGTTAGAATACAAATTCTTTTTTCTGTCACCATCTAGTGCTCCCCTTGTCCCACAGCACTTATCTAGTGTTTTGCATATGAACTTATTGGCAGATCTCCACTGGCTATTGTGATCACTCTCAAAATGCCATAAGGGAAATTAAATGTGTTGGAGTTTATTCTTCTGGCTAACCATGAAAACAGGAGTTCATCCTGGTCATGTTCAGCCTGTCATGGTGAGTCTTGGTTTGAGGTGAGAAGAAACAGGTCTTCTCCCTCTTCCAACAACATTCTGCATGCCCCTGTCTAATTTTGCCTTTCTCAACCTCTGCTGCAAACACTCCTCAGACCCCAGTTGATGGCCTCTACTTCTGGCTGCGGAGCCTCTGGAGAGTGACCTCATCTCAGCAGCAGTGGGGACCCAGCCCTGCGCACGCAGCCCAGTCTTTGCCTCTGTCGATTCTGGACATACTGCCTACTGGCAGGTTTTTGTTTTGTTTTGTTTTGTTTTGTTTTGTTTTTGTTTTTGTGGTGTTGTTTGTTTGTTTGTTTGTTTGTTTTTCAAGGTAGGGTCTCACTATAGCCCAGGCTGACCTGGAATTCACTATGTAGTCTCAGGGTGGCCTCGAACTCACGGCAATCCTCCTACCTCTGCCTCCCCAGTGCTGGGATTAAAGGCATGCACCACCATGCCCTGCTCTCTCCTGTCATATTTTATTAATACCTGACACTACCTGCTTCTTGAAAAAGAAATAAAGGAAGGATTTAAAACCTTGCCCTAAGAGACATCTTGCAGTGCTGTAAGTAGTACAGCTTAATGGACTATTCTGGTCAGAGTTGAAAGACCTGAATGCAGTAAGAACTAAGGACTGTGAGGTTTGACTTAAGAGGGTTAAAAACGAGCTTTGCCTGGACAGGGATAGAAGCAATTTGTGTGAGAGGCTTGCTGTTATGGCCATGTCCTGAGAACTTGTGCAGGGTTGCATTGCATAGACATGGACTGGTGTGAGCAAAGGGATATGGCACAGAAAGAAATCTTTAGGCTGAAACTTCTACCTGTTCAGCTGCAACTGTGTGAGATTACAATCACTGAGATTGGACCAACTGACCTATATTGGGTCAACAGGAAGAATGTAGACTCTTTTGAAGGGGTCTGAATGCTCAAGGAGTGTCCTGTTCTTCAAAGCCTGCTTTATTCCCCACCCCACCCCCAGATTAACAAATTGGCACCCAACTGGTATTATGGAGTATAAGAAATGCAGGAAAGAGAGGGTCATTGAATTTGCAACACGGTCTTGTGTTTTGGAAATGGCAATGGGCAGTGTGAAGCAGCACTGCCTGCATGGAGACCCAATGGAGCCTTAAGGATGGACTGTGAGTTGCAGTGGAGACTCAGTGGAGATGCCAGAGTCATGGGACAGCTGCTAAGGAGAGCTGCTGGTCCAGGATGAAGTTTTCCAGGACTGTGAGTAGCCTAGCTGGAGGGGCAGAATTGGACTTGGAGCTACAGAGTTTGATGTTTTCCCTGGTTGTTTTAAATCTTGTATTGTTGAATACTTCTTTGCTATGTCCAATGCCATCTTTTGCAGTGTGAATGTTTATTCTGTGCCATTATGGTTTTTTGTTTTGTTTTGTTTTGTTTTGGTGTTATGGCTCAGTTAAAAGATCTTGGACTATGGAAATGTTTGAATATCTTTGAGATTGACTAAAGACTATGGGGACTTTTAAAGCTGGATGAATGCATTACATTTTTATAGCACATATGATTATCAGATTATGGGAGCTAGGGGCAGAACATGGTGGTTTGATTCAGGTGTCCTCCATAAACTTAGGTGTTCTAAATGCTAGGTCTCCAGCTGATGGCAATTTGGAATTAAAGCCTCCTGGAGGCTATGTATTTGGGAGGGGGCGGGATTATGGGTGTTATAGCCAGGTTCTTCTTGCCATTGTTTGGCATACTCTCCTGTTGCTGTTGTCCACCTGATGTTGGCCAGCTGATGTCTACCCTCTGCTCATGCCATCATTTTCCCCTGCCATCATGGAGCTTCCCCTCAAGTCTGTAAGTCTAAATAAACCTTTTTTTCCCCCTACAAGCTGCTCTTGGTTGGTTGATTTCTGCCAGTAATGTAAACCTAAATGCAACAAGTAAAGCATGTTCTGCCAACCTGAAGCTCTTCTGCTCCAAAAATGATTCAAAGCCACACTACTTGCAGGTTAAATGCACCAAGTACCAATGGCCATAGAGATAGTGGCGATCTGAGGGGGTGTAAGTGTGGCACTGACAAATTTACAACAGGTAGCCTTGTGGTTAGTATAAATTGTTGCCATTTCTAAAACATGTTTATTTATGTAGTGTGTGAGTGTGGGTATGTGCAAACTACTGCTCACCTGTGGAGTTTAAGGGGCAACTTTTGGGTCAGGTCTCTCCTTACACTTCATTATGAGACAGGGTCTCTCATTGTTCTCCAGCTCTCTGATAATGAACTTCTAGGAAATTCACCTGTCCTCATCTCTCTTCTCACCATAGGTGCACTGGAATGACAGAAGCCTGCCACAGCCTCTGACTTTTTATGTGGGGCCTAGAAATAACTTCAGGTACTCAGAGTTTCATAACAAGTGCTTTATGCACTAAGCCAGCTCCCCAGCCCTGTTGCTATCTTTATGTATTTATTCATTTATTTATTTATTTAGGAGAGAGGGGAGAGAGAGAGAGAGAAAGAGAGAGAGAGGATGGGTGCATGGGTGTACCAGGGTCTCAAGTCACTGCAAATGAACTCCAGACACATGTACCACCTTGTGCATCTGGCTTACATGTGTTGGGGAATTGAACTTGGGTCCTTAGGCTTCACATGCAAATTCCTTAACTGCTAAGCCATCTCTCTAGTCCTGTTGCTATCTTAAAAAAAAAAATTATTTTGCTTGGGAGTCTGAGACAGGATGATTTCCAACAGGTAAAGGCCACCCTCAGGTGCATAGTGAGTTCACACCAATCAGGGTTACAGAGTGAGACCCTACCTCAAAACAAAACAAAACAAAACAAAACAAACATAAACATACATTTGCACATCATATATAAGCACAATAAAGAATGGGTCAGAACCCTCTAAAGGATCAACAGAGAATAAAGATGTTTGGAGAGTGGGGAGGGATTTATGAGCTTTTTCTTTATACTCTTAGTGTTGTTTCTACTAAAAATATCTTAGTAAAAGAGTTAGAAGGAAAGGCTAGCTAGAATTTTTTGGTAAGTGTGATAGTTTGAATAGATGGCCCCCAATATATTCAGTGTTTTATTAGTTTGTAATTTGCATCTGCAGCCACCTGGCTGGAGGCTGGTGGATCTCAATGTGGTGGTGGGTTTGATTCCCCATATATATATATATATATATATAATCTGGATATGTTTGCAGTATATATATAGAGACCCTATTTTCTCTCTCTCTCTCTCCATATATATAAATGCACATGCCTTTAATCCCAGCACTTGGGAAGCAAAGGTGGGAGGATAGCCATGAGTTGGAGGCCATCCTGAGACTACATAGTGAATTCCAGGTCAGACTGAGCCATATGTCAATGGGCTGGGGAAATGGTTCAAAGGATAGAGCACTTGCCACTCAAGCCTGAGTACCCAAATTCAGATTCCCTGACCCCACATAAAAGCCAGTAAACTTGGGGGGGGGGCTCCTGTAATCCCAGCACACCGATGGGGAGATGGGAGGCAGAGACAGAATTTTCCAGAAGTTCAAGGACGAGCTAGCCTGTCAAACTGCAGTAATGAGAAACATAAGAATGAATGAAGATCCTGCCTCAAATGAGGTGGAAAGCAAGGACTGACTCCTGAAAATTGTCCTCTACCCTGTGGCACACACATGACTGCACTCACATACATGAACACACACATCCACACACAAATGTCATATGCACACATGTACAAAAAACTGCTCTCTTTAACATTTTCCTTATTTAGTCAATATAATGTGGATAAAAGAAATTCTAATTTTTAGAGTGTCAGAAGCCTATTTTAAATCTTCTAAAAGGAACTCTATTTTGGGCAGATGTCTAATTAATCCAAAACCCCTACAGCAAAAACAAAAGAAATTCCTACTAAGAAAAAGAATATTAACTGGGGCTTACTGATTGGATTACTAGATTGCAAATTATATTAAAAATGTTAAAATACAAGCTGGGCATAGTAACTCACATCTATAAGATGGCACTGGGGAGGCTGAGGTAGAAGGATTGCCATGAGTTCAAGGCCAGCCTGGGCTACAAAGTGAGTTCCAGATGAACCTGGACTTGAGTGAGACCCTGCTGTGAAACAAAACAAAATGTTAAGATACAAAAGGTTCTGGTCAACTTGTTACAGCTGTCTATATTTTCTGTCACAACATAATCTTCCCTGACAATCATTGCTCTTTCAAATGTGGATGGATACTCTACAGTATGGAATCTAACCATATTTATCAAACACATATACTCAAATGTATAGAAGTGACTTGATGGACTTAAATTCCAGATGATGTACATACTATCATCAGGCCTAGAAGACTCTGCGAAGCCCCATGACACAAACTTCTGCCTACCTCAGAGTAAGCTCTACTCTATTGGCTCTTGTTAGGGATACCAAAGATTTTGGGTTGATTCTTTTCAAATGAAACAAAAATAGTGTCTCCAAAGGCAACAGATTTCATTCTGGGTTTATCCAAATTGGCTAAATGCTAGAGCCAAAAGAGATCTCACTGGAGATAGAGGTACTGGACTAAACGTTTTTAAACACACTAAACTTATTAAAAATAAAAGCACAAACCTTAAAAAGTGACTCATGTTCAAAAATACGATACAGAAAATGCTATTTTAAAAAGAGGACATGGCTGGGTGTGGTGGTGCATGCCTTTAATCCCAGCATTCAAGAGGCAGAGGTAGGAAGGAGGATTGCCGTGAGTTCGTGGCCACCCTGAGACTACATAGTTAATTCCAGGTCAGCCTAGGCCAGAGTGAGACTCTACCTCAAAAAAACAAGAAAAAATAAAATAAAAATGTAATGTGCAACTAAAATAACATACTTTAAGATCTCATATTCCCCAAGTAGATGAATCTGTACAGTTTGCTGGGACCTGGAGATTGGAACCTGGAGGTTCTTAGGCTTCACAGGCAGGCGCCTTAACTGCTAAGCCATCTGTCCAGCCCTCTTGTCATATTTTTAATTGTACATATGAAGGAAAATCATTTGTATGTGTGAGTCTTGCTTATTTCCCTTAACATGGTGGATTTTAATTCCATCCATTTTCCTGGAGAATTCTGGAGCTCACAAAGACAGCAAGTTCCAAATCAATGAGAGTCACTGTCTCAAGGAAAGAAGTGGGTCAGCAATGGACGAGGAACACCTAACTTTCACCTCTAATCTCTGCATGCATGTGCAAGGGTCATGCACATCTGCACACATATGCATACACCATACACACATTATCATGAATAGACCAAGCCACACATACTACACACATGCACATGCTAAAAAAAAAAAGCTAGCTAGGCGTGATGGCACATGCCTTTAATCCCAGCACTTGGGAGGCAGAGGCAAGAGTATCACTGTGAGTTCATGGCCACCCTGAGACTACATAGTAAATTTCAAATCACTCTGGGTTAGAGTGAGACCCTACCTGAAAACACCCCCTCAAAAATAAAACCTTTTGCTATTCCAAAAAAACCTATGGAATCTTGATTCTCAGAAGTTTAGCTTTTTGTTAAAGAATAATTTTTTAGAATAAATCCAAAATGATACAATACTGTGATCTTATTTGTCTATAATGTGGTTGTCCATTTACTTACTCAAACTACAATTTGATATAATGCCAAAATAATAGGACAAATAAAACTATTACTCACAAATAAGAGCTGTAATAACTTGGATATTAAAGACCAATCTTTTCTAAAATAATCCTATACACTCCACATGAAATAAAATCAAACTGACAAAAACCCCTAAAATTAAAAAAAATTAAATACTTCAAACACTGAATAAAGTATTTAATAAAGTATAAGTGACCACAGACATGGGAGGATATAGTCACTATGGTTCAAAAGTATGTTGATACACAGAAAGGATTTTTTTTGTTAAGGTGTCTGCTTCCTTCATTGGCTACTTTACTTCTTTAGGCCTTTCTGAGTTCTTGATAACCTTAACTTTAGATATAATACTATTATTATGTTACATGTAAATGTTATCTCAGATGCTGAGGGCAAACAAGCAAAACCCCAGACCCAGATAATGATGACTAACAATACTGATAAGATCCCAGAATTGTTTCCTTAGCTATTGTATAGCTGTTTTTCTTAAGACTGCTTTCTGGCCAATTCTTCATCTCATCATTGTAGATAGTAGGAATGAACCTTGCTAGTGTCATGGAAAATCAACTATAGCAAGCTGAAGTTCCCAAACAAAACCAATGTTAAAGAGTCTACAGCCCAATTAAAACTTCCACAGTGCAGCTTAAATGTTATAGTTCAAGAGCCAAACTAATCTTGGGCTATCTTTAGCCCAGTCTGACCTGGAATTCACTATGTAGTCTCAGGGTGGCCTTGAACTCATGGTGATCCTCCTACCCCTGCCTCCTGGGTGCTGGGATTAAAGGTGTGCACCACCATGTCCATATCTTTATTAATGCTTAAAAAGAAACATTATTTTTACTACCACTGAGTGTAAATATGGTCCCAGCAATGCCTGAGATGAAAAACTAAGCAGGGTGGGTAGCCTGGGGGTAGAAGAGCTTTGTTGTCACTCAGAAGCATGGGGTGAGGGTCTCATGAGATCTGCACAGAAAAAGAACAGCAAGAACTCTGCTTCAAGAAGAGCAGCCAAGGCCAGATCAGCTCCTCTCCAGCAACAATCACTCTGAGGTGCAACTGTAGGCAACCCTAGCGCTTTGACTGACATCATTGTTATGACTATATTGTAATCATTGCTGCCCTAATTCAAGGTACTTTGAAACGTTTGCTTATCCTACAATGTCTCAGTTTAAAATCATCTGTAGTGTGTTTTGTGTACAGATGATCAGATGTTCACTCCCTTATTCTCATCTTCCTGTCTAAAAGAATGCATAGGCACCTGGCATAAACACCACATTGCTCAGTTTGTCTTGAAGCTGTGTGTACAAAGGGTGGTGAGTCACTCTCAAAGTAGCAACAGTCTCCATGTATCCATGACTACACTGGCCTGAAGAACCAAGGAGAGGGAGAGGTTCCTGTAATTCAGAGTCAGTCAGTTATGCTATAGGAGGCAGCTGAATTATAATAGCTACAGCTAATGATTTGAGGTGGGTTCACTAGAAGCCAACTTTGAGGCTAGCTTTGGTGACAATCTTAGGACACACTGGAAGAGGTGTGGTAAATGAGCTGGGTGAGCCAAAACGGAATGCAGACCACTAACTGCAACTGGGTTTCACACTTGACAGGGATCTCTTGGAGATGGAGCAGAATACAGCTGACAGCTGGTCCCGATCAAGGGAAGAGAAGTGGTGGTCTTTATCCACAACTTCCCATACATCATTGGTTAAGTAAGGGGCACTTCTTGGACATAGCAATTGTCCAAAACCTCTGACCTGCCTGTGCATGGGCTGAGCCTGCTTCCATAGCTAGAAAATGTCTTCAAGAAGAGAAGGCCCAATGTATTCAGAAAGAGCCAATTGGGGGTTAGGCAGTTAAAAGTGTTTGCTTGCAAAACCTGCCAGCCTGGGTTCAATTCCCAAGCTACTCACACAAGCTGGATGCAAAAGAGTTGTACAAGCATCTGCCATTCATTTGCCATACAAGAGTTCCTAGAGTGTACACACACATGCGCTCACATACATACATGCATACATACATACATACACACACACATGCCAAATCAAATTAAAAAATAAATAAACTTTTTAAAAAGAAGCCAATCACCATGCATAATTAACAGTGAGATTGAGAGCACATAAGTAAGGGACCCAGGTCAACTGTACTTTCAGCCACTGCAGTCCTTGGAAGGAACTGAAAAATAAATACCAGGCTTCACAGTCTTCCTCAGCCTAACCAGAAACCTTGACACAGTTCATCTGGCCCACTTTTGAGGACACAGAGCAGGATGGAGGGGGATGGAGAGTGAACGAGAATACCAAGATCATCTATAGTCAGACATTTCCAAGTTTCAATATTTAAAATCTCAAATACAAATATTATGGTATGTTTATATGGTAACTAAAACCCACACACAGGAAAGACCTTAAGAAAGTCATGTAAAAGTCTAAGCAATTGAAAGAGAAATTCTAAACAAGAGATTTGAGTTCTGGTTCTGATAATTGTTAAAGATGTCACTTAGGTAAGTCCTTAACAGGTAAGGCTGCCGCTTTCCCACTCTTATAAGACAAGGTCTATAGACCTAAAGAACCTATTATGAACCAAGTCTAGTGACACAGACTTGGGAAGCTGAGGCAAGAGGATGATGAGTTTGAGGCCAACATGGGCTAAATAGCAAAACATTGCCTCACAAGAAAACAAGAGGGCTGGAGAGATAGCTCAGTGGTTAAGGTGCTTGCCTGCAAAGCCTAATGATCTAAGTTCAATTCCCCAGTACCCACATAAAGCCATATGCACAAGGTGGTGCATACATCTGGAATTTGTTTGCAGTGGCTGGAGGTTCTGGCATGCCCATTCTCTCTTTCTCTTCCCCTTTCTCTCTCTCAAATAAATAAATAAATAATAAATGAATAAAATATTTTTTAAAAGAAAACAAGAGGAAGGAGGAGGAACAATTTTAAAAGTCAAAAGAAAAGGACATGTTTCACTGTATTTTTCAATTATGAAGGAATTTATAGAAATTTAACATAGTAGATCTTTTTCAAAGTAAGAATGGATATGAAAATGTGTTCATTTGCTGGGCGTGGTGGCGTACACCTTTAATCCCAACTCTCAGGAGGTAGAGGTAAGAGGATTGCCATGAGTTCGAGGCCACCCTGAGACTACATAATGAATTCCAGGTCAGTCTAAGCTACAGTGAGACCCTACCTCAAAAAAAATTTTTTTAAGTGTTCATTTATCATTAGTATTTTACCACTGACCCCCCCACTCAACAAATCAATATTCTAATTATACATCAGGCTGAGAATATAGATCACTGACAAAGCACTTGCCTGCTTGCCTCCCATGCACAACGCCCAACACCTGGAGTTCCCTCCCTGCACTGAAAGGAAACAAGTACACAACAAAAACCTAACTACTTGTCAGTTTCTGGTCATCATCATGCTACTTCCTTTCATTTTTCAGTGCTTTACTCTTTAACCACTTCCTCTTTTGCCTTTATATGCTTTAACATTTGTGATGATCACTAAGCATGTTCAATATCTTGATTCTGGGTTCCCTCTCTTTTTACTTCCTTATTCCTGCAGAAACAAACCACAAATGGTGGAGACACCATTAGATTATAGTAAGAATACTCATCAGAACAGCCTCTGTGCTTTCATAACCAAATCTAATGACTTGGTAAAATTATTATCACCATTCCTATGTGGCAAGTTTGATGGTTTTGAGTTGTTATAAATCAAGAATTGGGCACTTATCTAGAGAAATTCATGAAGCAAACACCAGTGTTTTCTCTGTCTGAAATTGTCTTATGATCTCATATTTGGCTGGCCTAACAGTTTCAAAAAGGAACTCAGGAAAAGGAGATTGAGTGTTTTTAAATGAGCATTTGTCATTCACCTAGGACAAAGCAGAGGAAGGTGGAGATTTAAGGTCATTACGAACACAAAAAGTGAGAGAATTTTTTAAGAGTGAACATAAAGCAGCCATTCTTATTGCTGGTTCTATTGTTTTAAGACTTGGTGGGAGCAGGAAGACTTAAAATGTAAGGAAGGAAAAGGTTTGCCCTTTCCCTTAAGGAAAGTCTACTGGAGTTGCTTTTGGGCTGTTATCACTTTGCTTCACATTAGGAACACTAAAACACCTCATTATCACACCACCTTGAGGAAACAGATATTGCCCTCCTGAACTTTGGTAAGAGGGCAAAACAGATGCTGCAACTCCTGCTGACTACTCCAGGAAAGAAAGTTTCTGTGCAGACTCTCCTTCCAGTTAAGCTGCTGGAAACTACTTTTTGTTTTTATTGTTTAAAATAATTTTATTTCTGACAGAGAAGAGGGGAAAAGAGAGGGCAAGAATGGCCGTGCCAGAGCCTCTAGCCACTGCAAATTAACTCCACCATGCACCACCATGTGCATCTGGCTTACTTGGGTTCTGGGGAATGGAACCTGAGTCCTGAGGCTTTGCAGCACACCTTAACTGCTAAGCCAGCTCTCCAGCCTAGAAACTACTTTTTAAATTCCCATGTAAGCTGGGTGTGATAGTACACACCTGTGATTCTAGCACTTGGAAGGTGCAAGCAAGATCAGGAATTCAAGATTATCCTCAGCTACACAGCAAGTTCAAGGCCAGCCTGGGCTATATGAGACCCTGCTGCAAACTCTTCCTGCATTAAAAAAACAAACAAAAAAACAACCAAAAAAACAACTCCACATGGTGAATGTCTGTTAACCTGCACTTTTTTTTTTTTTTTTGGAGAGAGATGGAGAGAGAGGGAGAGGAAGACAGATAGAGAATGGGTGCATCAGCAGCCTCTCAGCCTCTGCGAACGAACTCCAGATGTGTGCGCCCCCTTGGGGGCAAGTGCGGCATTGCACTCTTGCATCACTTTGCATCTGGCTAAATGTGGGACCTGGAGATTGGAACTGACGTTCTTACGCTTAGTGGGCAGGTGTCTTACCACTAAGCCATCTCTCCAGCCCTAACCTGCACTTTTGTGAGGCTGAGGCAGAAGAAATACATTTGAGGCTAGTATGGGCTATGGAGAGAGACCTTGTCTCATAAAAACTGAACAAAACAGTCTTTATGAAGAGATAAGGCACTTTCCACATAGATAAATTTCAGTGTGCACAGTTTACTTCTTTGAAGATTATTGATAGGAACTACATTTGAAATGCTACAATATCTGATATGTTTACAAGAGACAAAAAGCTTAAGAATTCAGAATTTATATTCCCCAACTTGTTAAACATTGTTCCAAACCACAATACCTAAAACTACAAATAACTTGCATATGGATTTATATTATTTCTTTTGGAATGAAGAGAATTAAGTTTGCACAGAATATTTATATAAATGTCTTCAAATATGAAAATTCTGGTTTGGATTTTAGCAGTAGATGAACAGCCAGATAGGTAGGTGATTTTTAAGCCTAAATGGGAGCCCAACCCACCATGATTTGAGAGAGAAAAAGAGTCATCTCACTCCATGGAAATGCCACCTACTTCATCATTATTTTTAGAAAAAAAACTCCTAAAATATAGTGGGCTGACACTCCCTCTTCAGGTCATTCTCCAATCTCTCTCTCTTTCTCTCTGGAGTATACTGTTAATTTTACTTTGCTTTTCATTGCTAAATAAACTTCTGTTAAGTCTGTATCTCTTGAAACTCTTTCCTCTGAAGATGAGAACTGAGAAGAAACCTTCACATGGTAAGAATAATGTTTCTAGGTTGAACAAATAAAAAGAAATGCATGCACTTGAGGGAAATATAAATATTTACATTACTATGAATTATAAGCATCGATTTATTAACAAATGGTAAAACAGGGAATAGACAGATCATGGTCTCTCCACATTTAAAAATTTTTAAGGGTGATGAATGAGTGAAGATTCTTTTCAAAAAGGAGTAGGTAACAATTAAATAAATATTTATGGTGATAACATATGAAGTACACATAAATTATCCAAAAGAAATTCTTAGACAACTTTCAAATAGGAGGTAAGAACCATGAGGTCATCTCCAGGCTAAATTTTGACCACCATTCTCAGAAATAGGGAAGAAATTTTCTAGAGTATAAACATAAATGGAGGTCTTATTAGTACATGATGTTAAGGTTCAAGCCTTTAAAACCTAACTTTTGGATTCTTATCCTGTTTTAGCACATAATTGATAAAATGTACTTTGAGAAGAATAAATTATGAATTATTAAGTTTATAGGAGAAAACATGAGTTCTGAGCTTATTGTATGGGGAATTAAGATCCACGGAGAAGGCTAGCTGATAGACTCAAGCCAGAGGAGAATTAAGATCAGGGAGCTGAGAGACTCAAGCCAGAGAATTAAGATCCAGGGAGCAGGTGAGCTTAGAGACTCAAACCAGAAGAGAATTAAGATCCAGGGGGCTGAGAGATTCAAACCAGAGAATTAAGATCCAGGGAGAAGGCTAGCTGAGAGAGTCAAACCAGAGGTGAATTCTCCTCCTTGCCAGGCTGAAAAGAAAGGGAGAGGGAAATGGAGAAACACCCACACCTAGAAGGCAAAGCGTAAGAACCCAAAGAGCTCCTTCAAATAAAAGACCAAAAGGATTAAGAAATAGTGAAGGACTCAGAGATCAAAGAAAAATCATACATGTAATCAAAGCGAGAAGATACCCCCAAAGCATGACACAGAAGGAAAAAAAATACTCAGGCCAAGAGAAGTGCTCCCCTATTTCTAACCAGGCTGGAAAGGAGACAGATTTACATGTGTTCAGGCCAGGTCACAGGGAAGAGAGAAGGAGGCCATGTGGTCAGTTCAGTTAGGGTGAATCTTATTATCAGACTCAGGCGCATAAGGAGAGTCCTGATTGGTTCATGGACTTAGAGGGCTGATGCAGAGAAGCTGAGATGAGGAAGAAGCAGAAAGATCCTGCTAGGAAGTGTCAACCATCTTGGATGAGACAGGATCAGATGTGAGTTCCAGGACAGACAGGATGGCATCTCCTTGTTCCCTTTTGGGCTTCTTTCCTTGACTACCTATAAAAAGCTACTGTATTCTTGTTTCTTCTTCATTACATTTTGGTGGTCATGTAGGTTTGTTAGCACAAAAGTTGCTCTTGATTAAATGAGTCTATCCTTCCTATAAATAAAATTAAAAAAAAAACAATGAATTGTGGCTGCAAAACATGTAGCTCTCACTTCAAAGGGAATATGAAAGGGTTGATTTTGGAACCAAATATGAGCAGCCATGGCCCTGGAACACAGATTCAAGTTATCCCAAATTCTATGTTCCAATGTGTTAACAATTTTATAAAGTTTTTATAGTTATAGAACAAAAGATAGTAAAAAGAAAAAAAAAAGGCTGGGCGTGATGGAACCCAGCCTTTAATCCCAGCATTCAGGAGGTAAAAGTAGGAGGATCACCATGAGTTCAAGGCCACCCTGAGATTACATAGTGAATTCCAGGAGGCCAGCCTGAGCTAGAGTGAAAGCCTACCTCAAAAAACAAACAGAGCTGGAGAGATGGCTTAATGGTTAAGGCGCCTGCCTCCTAAGCCTAAGAACGCCAGTTCCAATCTCCAGCAGTTCCAATCTCCAGGTCCCACGTTAAGCTAGATGCAAAGGGTGCAATGCTGCACTTGACCACAAGGAGGTGAACGCATCTGGTTTTCGTTCACAGCAGCTGAGGTGCGCCCATCTCTCTGTCTTCCTCTCCCTCTCTCTGTGTCTCTCTCCAAAAAAAAAAAAAAAAAAAAAAGCACTTTCCAAATACATTGGTGGAAACATCAGGAAGGCAGGTTATAACAAAGCTATTGGCTTCAGCTATTATCTGATGACATTTTTAGCATTTGGGTTGGTGGAAGCTGGTAGTCTGACAGTACATTATGAAGTTTCACATGATCACCAGATAGTCACAAGGATGTAAAGTTAGATGGAGGTGGTCAATAAATGGCCATTAAAGGGGCTAAAGAGAGCCTAAGATAATTTAGCTGTGGACTTGAAATATTCCAATCTTTTCACATTGAACTTCAAATCAGTTGCATAGCCTTGCAGGACAGGCACAGTTTTTTTTCAGGAACTTCAGTTCACAATCCCAAAACTATGAAATTCAAGAAATACTGACTCCCACCTCCAAATATCAGAGCTCCATATATTAATTTTTTATTTTTAGAGCGCAAGAGAGAGAGAGAAAAAGAATTGGCACAGTAGGGCCTCAGCCACTATAATCGAACTCCAGATACCTGCGCCACCTAGTGGGCATGTGTCACTTTGTGTTTGTCTTGCCTTTGTGCATCTGGCTAATGTGAGATCTGGAGCATAGAACATGGGTCCCTATGCTTCATAGGCAAGCGCCTTAACTGCTAAGCCATCTCTCCAGCCCTGAGCTCCATATTTTAGCAAAGGACTCTTATAAGCTGACTAGGCTGTTCAGACTCAGCACCACACAGGACAAACTGGCATTTTATCAACTTTTAAACCTGAATAAGAGAATAATTTACTGCAGAAACATGGCTAAAAGAACTCATTGTTCTTGGACATTCCTGGACTATAAATTCTGAATCAAAGCTAGGAGTGAGCAAGTGCTCACGCAGAGTTCAAAAGTTTGTGCTCCCAGAGAGGCAGTACCACTTAAAATCCAGGGTGAGAGGGACCCAGAAATTCAAGACCCAGAAATGATGAATTTGGTAAAAAGTGTCACTTTTAAAGGGCACTTCTGTGCAATAAAACTAGTGACTTATAAACCTAGAGATCCAAGAAGCTGAATGAACTCTAACAAGCTAAATATCAAGAAAGCTACACCAAGAAATAATAGCCAAACCTTTATTACAGAGAAAAGAAAAAAATTTGAAATTAGAGGAACAGCACTTTACCTATAATGGAAAGCAATATTACAATGGATTTCCCAAAAAAACACAAAAGCCAGAAGGCAATGGAACAACAGTTTTCAACTATTAAAAGGAAAGAACTATATATTACTATAGTTTTTATATTAGTAGCACAGCTATAATCCTATGTCCAGAAAAAAATATCTGAGAAATGAAGGGGGAAAGAAGACATTCTCAGATGAAGGGAAACAGAAAAGAATCTGTTATTGCATACTTACTCCACAAGAATAACTACAAGACTCCTCTAAGCAGAAAAGAAATTTTAAGTAAGAATTATGGGGACATCTGGAAGAAAGGAAGATGATTTAAAAAAATAGGGGCTGGAGAGATGGTTTAGTGGTTAAGCACTTGCCTGTGAAGCCCAAAGGACCCCAGTTCGAGGCTCAGTTCTCCAGTATCCATGTAAGCCAGATGCACAATGTGGTGCATGCGTCTGGAGTTCGTTTGCAGTGGCTAGAGGCCCTGGTGTGCCCATTCTCTCCCCCTGCACCTCTTTCTCTCTCTGTCTGTTGCTAATAAATAAACAACAAAAAATAAAAATAAAAATAAAGAACAAAAAGAAAAACCACAGGGGGACTGGAGAGATGGCTTAGCAGTTAAGCGCCTGCCTGTGAAGCCTAAGGACCCCGGTTCAAGGCTCAATTCCCCAGTACCCACTAAGCCAGATGCACAAAGGGCACATGCATCTGGAGTTTGTTTGCAGTGGCTGGAGGCCCTGGCACACCCATTCTCTCTCTCCCTGCCTATTTCTATATCTCTCTCTCTCTCAAATAAATTTTAAAAAATTTAAAAACAGGAGGAAATACAATAGCCTTTATTTTTCCTTTTGAGTTTTCTAAAAACTTTTTGAGGAAAGAAACAAGCATGATCACAGTTTTTGTTGTGGGCCTAAATCTGTGTAAGGTCATATTTAAGAAAATTACAAATGAAGGAGGGTAAAGACATGTAAAGAGAGATAAACTTTCCATTATCAAATATAACTATTTTAGAACACCAAAAATTAGACAAAAAAAGGTAAGTTGGACAGCATTTATTTTTAAAAAATTGCCAAAACTTTGGGCAGGAACAATGGGAACTGTCCGGTTTTCCTGAATATCTTTCATTTCCTCCCCAGCTCCAGCGCACATGGATTGGCAAGGATGGACGTTTTGCCAGTACAGTGTTATCATGAAATCCAGCAACTTTCCTGCCAAAGAACCAGTCCAAAGTGGGAGGAGAAAACTAGCTTTGCCAGTTACTGTGGCAGACTCAACTGGGCATGAACGGATAAAATCCATAGTCTTGCAGTTCCAGTTGGACCAAGAAGTAGGCCAGCCAAAAATTTTGTGGAGCTTTCTAGAATTTTAGTGCAGTTGGTAGCCTTTTCACATCTCTCTGGCAAGAACTCAAAAGATCCTAATAAAAAGTGAAAAGGCCAGCCTTGAGAACTGGCTGCAATTCTGAAAGAATCCCTAACACACACAAGATTGACCTGTGGGCTTGAGGATTTGTTTCTGCCTAAGACAGTGGTTGCTATCTTAGTCTGTTTTCTGTTGCTATAACAGAATATATGAACTGTATAATTTATAAATAAAAGAAGTTTATTTTGGCTCATGATTCTGGAGACAGACAAGTTCAAGATGGGGTAGCCACAACAGCCAGGCTTCATGATGTGTCATTACATGGTGGATGACATTACATGATAGGAGTCCATTTGAGAACTGCAGTCAGGACCATGCAAAATAGAGGTGGAGACAAATGGAACCAAGACATTTTATAACAATATGCTTTTGTAAGAATAATCCATTCCTAAGAATAAATCTAATTTTATAAGAAAAAGTCTATAGCAAAAAACTAAGTAAAAATTCCAGAGAAGAAAAGCAAAATGAATGACATGACAAAATCAATGGACAAGCCCCAAAGTAGATTGAATGTATCAGAAAAAAAAAATCAGTGAAGTTAATAATATGTTTATAGAACGTACTCTGTTCAAAAGACAGAGACAAAAGAGATTGAAAGCAAATGACTAGAGCCTGAAGGATCTATGGAACAATGCAAAGTGCTCTACTATGTACACAAGGCAAGTTCCAGAAGAAGAAGAGAGAGAAATAGACAAAAACCTTTGCTGAAGAGATAATAGCCAAAAAATCCTCAAATCTGAATTTTAAAAGCCACCTGAAAATCCAACAACAATGACTCCCAAGTAAGACAAACACAAAGAAAACCACCATCTAGACAAATACTCAAATTGTTGGAAACAAAGAGAAAAGATGAAGGGTTTGGTATGTGACTTTTATTTCAACAAATTAATTAAAATATTGGTTCAGCCTAGGTATGGCACATGCCTATAATTCCAGCACTTGGGGGTGAAGATGGGAGGATCAGGAGTCCAAGGCCAGTCTGAGCTATATGAGACTTTGTCTCAAAATTTAAAAAAAAAAAAAAAAGAAAGAAATTGATTTAACACTAAAGAAAAAGGCAATAAAATAGAATATAGAAACAAAATACAGAAAATAGCAAAATGTACAAATCCATAATAAACAACAATTATACTGAATGCTGTTATCAGAGTTGTTAGGGTCAGCGCCTGGGTCCTAGTAGCCTTAACAAGCTAGGCTCAGCCACTTGTCTCTAGTACACCAATTAAAGAGACAAGTAATAGTGAAAATGACAGAAAGGAGATGTATTGGAAGAGGAACAAATAAAGAGGCCCTAAGTTATCCCAAGTTCATCTTTGGGGTCCTGACAAGACTTGAAGTTTAGGTTTAAGTTGAGGGCAAGACTTATGCATAACTAAGCCGGCCTTATAAAGATGTGGTCCTGCCCAACACTGACCCATCATTGTCCCAGCTCAGGCCTGACATGGAAGGTGGTTGACAAGTTGTCAGAACTGTGTGAAATCTCTCCTCTGGTTGCCTTTAGAGCTTCAGCCTTTCTATTCCCCTCACATGGGACAACTAGGGAAATTTTAGTTCATTGGTGTTCATTGTCTCAATCTGGTAGCCAAAAGGAAGGCCTCAAATGTCTCTTTAGACTATCTCCTTTCCTGTCCTGGTGGTTATAGTGACAGAGACAGATACCCAAGGACTGAGACTTCCAAAACTATGAGCCAGGATAAGCCTCTTTTAAAATTTACTATCTTGGATGTTTTTCTTTTACAGTAACACAAAAATGCTTAATACAAACTATATTAAAATGATATCTAACTATACATTGTTTAAAAGAAATACATTTTAGGTTCAGCTATACAAATAGGTCAAATGCCATGTAAATGACAACCATGAGAAGACTGGTATGGCCATATGAATCAGGAAAAATAGATTTTTATGACTATGAGTGACTAGGGATGTAACCCAGTTGGCAGAGTGCGTACGCCACATGCACAAAGCCTTGGATTCAAGGTCCAGCACTGCCTAAGCCAGGCATGGTGTCATATGCCTGTAATCTCAGAACTTGGGAGGTAGAGACAGGAGGACAAGAAGTTCAAGGTCCTCCTTGGCTACACAGTGACTTTGAAACCAGCCTGGCTACATGAGACCCTGTCTCAAAAAAATAAAACAACCCCCTTAAGAACTGTATGAATAGAGAGAGTAATAGACATGAAGAAGGAAATATAATGCTCAAATAAATTTGAAAATATAACAATTGTAAGCATATAGCATGTAACAACAGAAGCACAAAATACACAAAGCAAAATTGAAAGGAGAAATAGATAAAGGATATGTACGACCCCCTCATCTGAAAGGACACTTACTTAAGAAATATGTAAAAAAAAAAAAAAGACTATAGATTTCCAGGAGAAATCAAAAAGGCATATCAAGAATCATTGTCTTGCCCTGGAAATCTTAACCAACCTCACAATGCTTGACCCACATTCCCCATTGACAAGGGTCAATTTGAAAGGACCCAGGACAGATGCAGGAGGGGGCAATGGATCTGGACTTCATTTGAATGTAAAATCAAAATAATATAAATAAAAAAATATCCTATCTTAAAAAAAATAAATAAAACATTGTTTTAAAAAAGAATGGATTATCTAAGGCATTTGCCTAAAACAAGCCAATGACCCTAGTTCAATTCAGTGATGACACAGTATTTAAAAAATAAATAACATATTTTGATCATATTCACCCCTGTGTCCTGGAGTTCATTTGTCCTCCTAGAGGCCCTGGCATGCCTATTCCCCTTCTCTCTTTCAAATAAATAAATAAAACATTTTAAAAAAAGAATCCATATCTAAGCCAGGTGATTAAAACAAGCCAATGAACTCAGGAGGCAATTCAGTGATGACACAGTGAGTTAAAAATAAATAACATATTTTGAATTCCAGGTCAGCCTGGAACTAGCCCTGTCCCTCTGTCCTCCCCTGGAAAAAAAATTTTTTTAAGATTTTATTCCCCTTTATTTATTTATTTGAGAGAAGAGAGAAGCATATTTTAAATAAAGATTCCATATGTGAGCCAGGTGTGGTGGTGCATGCCTTTAATCCCAGCACTCAGGAGGCAGAAGTAGGAGGATCACCATGAGTTCAAGGACACCCTGAGACTACATAATGAATTCCAGGTCAGCCTGGAATAGAGTGAGACCCTGCCTCAAAAAATGAAAAAAAAATTTTTTTAAAGATTCCATATATGAGAATAAACATGCTATTTGTCTTTCTAAATCTTATTTTGCTTAACACAGTGATCTCCAGTTATATCCATTTTGTTACAAGTGAAATATTTTCATTTTTCTTAAGGCTGAATAAAATTCTGATTTATAGATGTACAACCTGTGGTAGTTTGAATAGATGGCCCCCAATATATTCTGTGTTTTATTAGTTTATAGTTTGCATCTGCAGCCACCTTGCTGGAGGCAGTGTCACTGGGTGGATCTTAAGGTGTTGTGGTGGGTTTAGGATTCCATTGTAAAGATATGCAAAGTGTGCCTAGTTGGAGTTCCTGAGGTGTGCTGTGGCTTTGCTCTCTGTTTTTGGTCCTGTGAAGAGCAGGCCAGCTTCTTCTGCCATTATGGAACTTCCCCTGAACCTGTAAGCTCCAATAAATATCCCTTCCTCCATACTGTGCCTGGTCTGCAATTCATCTCAGCAAACCTGAATCTGTCTGCTACACAACCTTTTCTTTATCATTTATACATTGATGGGCACCTAGGCTAAATCTACTCTGTTATTGTGAATATTAACATGGGCAGTGGGGTGTGGTAGCTCAGGCCTATAATCCCAGCACTCTGGAGGCTGAGGTAGGAGGATCCCTGTGAGTCTGGACTACAGAATGGGTTCCAGGTCAGCCTGGGCCTCTAAAAAACAAAACACAACACGACATGGGTTGTGGGGCAAGTGCTGTATCCACTGAGCCATCTCCTCAGCTCAAATTTAGTGTCTTTCACTGTGAATAGAGCAAAAAGACAACCTACAGAATGGGAGAAAATCTTTGCCAGCTATACATCTGACAGAGGATTAATATCCAGAATATACAAAGAACTCAAAAAACAGAATAATAAGAATTCAAACAACCCAGTTAAAAAATGGGCTATGGAAATAAATGGAGAGTTCTCAGAAGAAGAAATACAGATGGCATATAAACATCTAAAAAAGTGTTCCACATCCTTAGCCATCAGGGAAATGCAAATTAAACCCACTTTGAGATTCCATTTCACTCCTGTCAGAATGGCTACCATCAAGAAAACAAATGACAAAAGTGTTGGTGTGGATGCGGAAAAAGAGGAATATTTCTACACTGTTGGTGGGAATGTAATCTGGTCCAGCCATTGTGGAAACCAGTGTGGAGGTTCTTGAGATGGCAAAAATAGATTTACCATATGATCCAGCTATAGCACTCCTAGGCATATATCCAGAGGACTCTTCTCACTACCTTAGAGATACTTGGACAACCATGTTTATTGCTGCTCTATTCACAATAGCTAAGAAATGGAACCAGCCTAGATGTCCCACCACAAATGAATGGATAATGAAGATGTGATACATTTACACAATGGAGTTCTATTCAGCAGTAAAGAAAAATGAAATTATGAAACTTTCAGGAAATGGATGGATCTGGAAAGGATTATATTAAGCGAGGTAACCCAAGCTCAGAAAGCCAGACGTCACATGTTCTCTCTCATATGTGGGGATCCTAGCTACAAATGTATAGACTTATGTGTGAATTGGAACCAAAAAAATATCTGCTAGAAACCAGTAAGCTGCTAAAAGGCTATAAGGGAGGCAGGAGAGGGAAGGATTTAAGTGTATGGTATTGCACATATGTAAGTAGAAGAACAGATTACAGGGAGGGGAATGGCCTAAGCGAGGCCATAGGAAGAGAATGAATAAAAGAAGGGCAGGGGCAGGGTCAATCAAAATTCAAGATAGTGTGAATAAGACTTATATAAACCTACTTTTTTGAGTTTATCCTTTGTTAAAAAATGATTCCTCTAATCCCAGCACTCGGGAGGCAGAGGTAGGAGGATCACCATGAGTTCGAGGCCACCCTGAGAATACAGAGTGAATTCCAGGTCAGCCTGAGCTAGAGTGAAACCCTACCTCGAAAACACACACACACACACACACACACACACACACAAAAAAAGATTTTATTTATTTATTTGAGAGAAAGAGGCAGACACACACACACAGAGAGAGAGAGAGAGAGAGAGAGAATGTATGTGTGTGTGTGTGTATGGGTGAGCCAGGGCCTGCAAATGAACTCCAGATGCATGTGCCACTGTGTAGCTGGCTTTATGAGAGTACTGGGGAATCAACCTCCAGGCCATCAGGCTTTGCAAACAAGTACCTTTAATGGCTGATCTATCTCTCCCTCCTCTATTACCCTTTTTTTGAAGCTTTTTTAAATAAGAAAAATATGAAGAACTACTTTTTTAACTTTACTGATGTTACCTTTTTATTCTAAAACTAGATTTAATATCAAATTTAGATAATTTAATATCAAATAGTAACATATTCCATCTTAATACTAATAAATTTTATGATGTTTGAAAGTTACTGATTAGAATAGGGAAAACAACTGGTAAACTAAGTTTTCCAAGTTTAACTTTTTTTGGTTTTTCGAGGTAGGGTCTCTTGCTCTAGCTCAGGCTGACCTGGAATTCACTATATAGTCTCACGGTGGTCTTGAACTCACACCAATCCTCCTACCTCTGGCTCCCAAGTACTGGGATGAAAGGCGTATGCCACTACGCCTGGGCAAGTTTAACTTTTAAAAAGTATTATATTTCACTTTCATCTCTGGCATAATGGTTCTATTATTACAGGTTCAAGTGAATACAATATAGACATGCTAAATTTTAATCTGTACAAAATGTAGACTTATGCCCTAAAACCAAAATAGCTATAAGTGTTTAAATCAATGGATAGACATATTGTATAAATAGTTGATAGGATTTTTTTTTCTTTTTGCTCCTGCTTTTGCTCATCCCATCCTCTTCCCAGCCCCTCAAGCAGCATTAGGCATCTATACACCAAGGTTCACCACAAGGGGGGCACACATCTGGATTTCATTCACAGCAGCTGCGAGACTGCTGGCACGCCCATCTCTGTCTGTCTTCCTCTCCCTCTCTCTGTGTCTGTCTCCCTCTGTGTCTCTCTCTAAAAATAAAAATAATTTGAAAAAGGACAAAGAAGTCAGCCTAAAGAGAACAATTGACAAAGCCAGCTAACTTTTGTCAATTTAAACATTAAAAATATCTAATAATTAAAAAAATTATAGTTAATTGGTCATCTCAGATGAGACCTCCTACCTCCCCACCAAGATCAAGCCAGCCCAGCACAGCTTGGGCCAATAAATCACGAGAAAGGTTTGTTTCAAAGCCACTGAGTTTGGAGTGATTTATTTTACTGCCAAAGTAAAGCCAATCCATCATCTTCATATCTAACCCTAGCTAAATTGGGACCCTTTAGAGCTTCATCTATCCTTGTCCAATGGCAAAGAGACAGCAGAATTACAATAACCACAACTGGTAGTTCATGAGAGAAGGAAAAATGTACTTATATGTAAGTACTGATATATGAGGTTGCTTAAACTGTGTTGTAAGAATGCATGGGGAGGCCAAGAATTGGGCCACTGAAATGCAAGGAAATCAAGCTGGGAATGGTGGCACGTATCTGTAATACAGGAGGACTGCAAATTCAACAATTCAAAGTCAGTCTGGGACATATGATGAGTCTCTATCTGAAAAAGAAAAGCATGGATCTAATTTCCACCAGTTACTTTTTCTTTTCTTTTCTTTCTTTTTTTTTTTGTTTTTGTTTTTGTTTTTGACTTTTGAGGTAGAGTCTTGCTCTAGCTCTGACTGATCTGGAATTAGTCTTAGGCTGGCCTCAAGCTCACAGCAATCCTTCTACCTCAGCCTCTGAATGCTGGGATTAAAGCTGTGTGCCACCACATCCAGCCAGTTACTAAACTTTTGTTTTCAGTTAGCATGTTGATACCATGTATTTGCTTGGATAAATGGTTGGAAACTGTGTGTAAGATGTGAGAAAGTGAGGGGAAGTAGAGCAAGGCTAGAATTTGTTCCCAGTTGTTATGGTTAAACAAAAATATTTATCTGATATTTGTAGGAATCTGTAATACAATCTCAATTTTTGAGGCTGAGGAGAGAGCTCAATGGGTAAAATGCTGGCTTCACAAGCCTGTGGACCTGAGTTGGATACCCAGTGCCCACATAAACGTTGGGCATGGTGGTGTACACCTAGAATCACAGCACTGGGAGGTGGAAACAAGTGGATCTGTGAAGTTCACTGGCCAGTGAGCTCCAGGCAAATGAGAGAAGCTCTCTCACAAAAGAGGAGTTAAACACACCTGAGGATGACACCCAAGGTAGCCCCTGGCCTCCACATGCATGTGCATACATATGCATACATACAAAACAAAAATTTCAATTCATCAAGATCTAACGTTAAAATCTTAAAAATAATTTTGAGATGGGATGATGTAGTTTATTCACATGTGTTATGCAGATGTCAGCTTACTATGACATCACCTTTCCAAACTAGATCATGTGATACCAGCAGCTGCCTGTGTTTGGGACTGGAGAAGGTCAACATGTGATTGAAAATGTAGCAAACATATTGGTTCAAGATGCAAGACTGGGAAGAAGTTCTACCCTCTCTCTTGTCCTCTCCCCTTTCCCAAATTTCTGAAAATTACAGATAACTTAGATGAATACATAGACTCATGCCCCTCCCGTGTCTCCTCCACCTTACTTCTTTTAGCATAGCAGGCAAGCATTCTACCACTAAGTCATACCCCAGCCTTTTAAAGTATTAAAATTTGAAAATAAGAGAAAGCAACTCAGGTGGTCCTAAAACATGATTTCTTTGTCAGTAAACAGAAAATTACTTCAGTCAACATACTCTTTTGCCAACAATAATGAATTCAGGAACAACTTAACATTGACTGAAAGTTGAAGTACAAATTCTAAACTTTGAAATCTAAAATAAGTCTCTTATTAGATGTAATATAGATACTAAAAATGCCAGGAGTAGGGCTGGAGAGATGGCTTAGTGGTAAAGGCACTTGCCTGTGAAGCCTAAGGACCCAGGTTTGATTCTCCAGGTCCCACATAAGCCAGATGCACATGGTGGCACATGCATCTGGAGTTAATTTGCAGTGGCTAGAGGCCCTGGTGCACCCATTCTCCCTCCCTTCCTCTTTCTCTCCTTCTCTCTGTGTCTAATAAAGAAATTTTTAAAAAATTGCTGGGCATGGTGGCTCATGCCTTTAATCCCAGCACTTGGGAGGCACACGTAGGAGGACTGATGTGAGTTCAAGGCCACCCTAAGATTACAGAGTGAATTCCAGGTCAGCCTGGGCTAAAGTGAGACCTTACCTCAAAAAACCAAATAAGTAAACAAACAAATAAATTTAAAAATTTTTTTAAAGCCAGGAATGATGGCATACATCTTTAATCCCAGCACTCAATAGGCAAAGGTAGGAGGATTGCTGTGAGTTTGAGGCCAGCCTAGAACTACAGGGTAAGTTTCAGATCAGGCTGGGTTACAGAGAGACCCTACCTCAAAGAAAAACAAAAGAAATTTTATTAAAATGAAATTGTAGGCTAAAGAGATGGCTCAGCCATTAATGGTACTTGCTGGCAAAGCTGGACGGCTTGAGTTCAACTCTTTAGTATCCACATAAAGCCAGATGCATGAAGTGGCACATGTGTCTGGAGTTCACTTACAGTGGCAGGGGTTCTGGAATGCCCAGTCTCTCTCTCTCTCTCTCTGTCTGCCTTTTTCTCTCTTTCTCTCATGAATTTGGCTTTTGAAAACTTATGTAAATAAATGTGTTAAGACCTAACACACAATATTTATCTATATATACTATGCATTAGAATTCATCACCCAATCACATTTATATTTTTAACATTATTTATTTTATTTATTTATTTATTTATTTATTTATTTATTTATTTATTTGAGAGAGAGAGAGAGAAAGGCAGGTAGAGAGAGAGAGAGAATGGGCATGCCAGGGCCTCCAGCCACTGCAAACAAACTCCAGATGCATGCACTCCCTAGTGCATCTGGCTTACGTGGGTCCAGGAGAATCGAGCTTTGAACCGGAGTCCTTAGGCTTCACAGGCAAGTGTTTAACCACTAAGCAATCTCTCCAGCCCCCCACATTTATGTTTGATAATATTTATAACATGTGTACATTTTTTGAGACATTAGAAAACTCAAGACCTTGCCAGAGAAGATGAGCAAGTTCAGGCGTCATTTTTTTAAAGTTTTTTTGTTTGTTTGTTTGTTTTTTCAAGGTAGGATCTTGCTCTAGCCCAGGCTGACCTGGATTTCACTCTGTAGTCTCAGGTGGCCTTGAACTCACAGTGATCCCCTTACCTCAGCCTCCCAAGTGCTGGGATTGAGGGCATGAGCCACTACACCTGGCTCTAAATCTTTTTTTTTTTTTTGAGGCAGGGTCTCCTCCCTTCCTTCCTTCCTTCCTTCCTTCCTTCCTTCCTTCCTTCCTTCCTTCCTTCCTTCCTTCCTTCCTTCCTCCCTCCCTCCCTCCCTCCCTCCTTCCCTCCTTTCTTTCTTTCTTTCTTTCTTTCTTTCTTTCTTTCTTTCTTTCTTTCTTTCTTTCTTTCCTATGAGTTTTTCCTATTGGTGCACCAGGGCCTCCAGCCACTGTAATCAAACTCCAGATGCGTGCACTGCCTTGTGTACATGTGTGACTTTACCCACATGTGACTTTGTGCATGCGTCACCTTGTGTGTGCATCACCTTGTGTGTATGGCTTATATGGGATCTGGTGAGTTGAAAATGGGTCCTTAGGCTTCACAGGCAAGTGCCTTAACTGCTAAGCCATCTCTCCAGCCCTGAATCTTTTTTTGTAATGTGTGTGTGTATGCTTGTTCATGTGTGTGGGCATACAGTGTATGTGCACACAAAAGTGGAAGCCACATTGTACACCTCTTTGAGACATAGTCTTTCATTGGCCCAGAATTTACCAATTAGACTAGATTAGCTGGATAGGGAGCCCCAAGGATCCTCCTGTTGCCACCTTCAAGGTGAAGGGTTAATAGCCTTCCCTGAAAACTAAAGGGAACTAAAGAGTTAGTAGTTGTCCCTAAAGCTTGCAGGCAGTAAAGAAGTTTGGCACCTTCCCTGATTGATGTACTCCCCTTAGCCTAGAAGGCCCTGAAGAACCAAAGACTATCTGAGTCTCCTCCCTTAGACATTCCTGGCTGAAGAAGCCTATTCTGAACAAGGACACAAACAGCTACAATTTTCTTATCAACTGCACCTGGTCCAGTCTGTTTTTCTTAGGATTCTCCTTATAGACTTGCAACCTAGCCTGGCTCAGTGCTTCAGCCTTCATCCGTGGGAAAGCTGAGGCCCCTCGCTGTTTTTCTCAATAAACAGTCTTATCTATAGAGATCAAATCCGGTGTTCTCTTTTGCCTTTCTCTTATACTTTCTTTACATTTCTGGTGCCATGTCTCAGACACTCCTCTGGGGCTTTTGGGTTACACACTACCCCCCACTTCCTCTCTCCTTCTCTCAACCTTGTTGCCAATGTTTCACTTTCTGAGGAACAGAAAAACTCACTGTGCTCACTACTCTGAACTAAACAGCCACCTGTGACCTGAAACCTTCCGTCTTTCCAGCTTGATACCTGGGGGCTTCTTCCTTTTCTTCTTTTCACCCTCTCCCACCAGACTTTTGAACTCCAGACTAGAGGCCTCTCACCATGTGATCCTCTGCATCCATACCCTCATCAAATTACAACTTCAGGAGCCAGGCATGGTGGTTATGGAAGACTGACTTTAAAGTTCTCAACCAAGTTTGCTATGTTCCTCTATTTGTCAACCTTTTACTATTTAATAAGATTATTATATCTAAAAAACAAATAAACAACTGTAACCTTAAAATGGTTCCTCTCTTGTTCATGCTGTTTTACTGGGTAATTATCACTAAGATTATTGTCTAAGTCTTATAAAGGTGACTTAGTCATTGTGACTTTGTTCTTAGGGAAACTGAGGAAACTCCTCCTGTCCTAGGAAAGCCTGCAATATATAAACAATGTTAATATAGCTTGTCTATACTTCAGATATTCTACCATTCATAAATATTGCCATATGTTAAACTAAAAATGATTCAATGATCAAAGGTAAGATGAAGAAATCACTTTATGTCTAACATAATATCTCTAATGTATGGTAAAATCAGACTAATTTAACTCAACAATGACCAAGTTTGGCTTCATTCTTAAGCTATGTATACTCAGTCTCAATCAAGGTTTTACTTTAATAATTGTCTCATTTCTTATATCTTAAGTTCATTGCTTATAGATATATTGATACTTAAGACACATACCTTGCTCTAGAAAAATGATCTTAAATACTGCTGTTCTGCTTCTAGTTTGTGGGGTAATTGGTACTTACACAGATATCTAAAGTAATCAAAGATGTCGCCAAATAACAAATAATGGCCAAAACTTTATGCTGTCTTACTTGACATGTTCTGCCTATACTTATCACTATTACACATTTAAAAATAAGATGTGCCTGCTTTATAAAAAGCTGTTTCTCTGCATTTCTCTTGCCTTAATTTACATAATTCAAACAATTCTCTATAATAAGCTGATAAATTTCTTTATAATGTTATACCTCATATTATGATAAAAGAAAAGTTAAAGGCCTCTGGCACAAAATTATGTCTTGTACTTTCATGCTAATTATGACCCATACTACATAGTTTTTTGTACTGACACTGTAGTTTTTGTACTGCTTCAAGGCCATAGTTTGTTATTACAGCTTCTGACAGTACTAAAATTATCTTGTGTTTCTTTTTAACTCCACAACACAGCTATAGACATCTCTTTACTAATTAACCATTTTCTCAGGCTTTGGAAGAGATTCCCCTGGACTCATGCTGATGTAAAAATAGACTGATTCTCCACTCTGTCTCTGGTGCTTGTTCTGTAAGCCTTAATTTCCCATATCAATATCAAATGTAACAAGATCAAGTTATTTTAACTAGTTTTGTTTATTTTTTTAAACTCTATCTAAATGTGACATAAAAATCAAAACTAAGTCTTTATTTTGTTACATAGGACACCTATTTACAACAATAGACTTCTTAAATGTTACACTCATATGTTTTCCTATTGGGTAAGACATTTATTTATTTGCTATAAACTTATTCTAACAAATAAAACTGAGTCTAATTATACAAAATATATTTCATTGTGTTATATAACCAGTATAATTCTATAAACCACAATTTCATTATGTTTATAAAATAAACAACTGATAATAACAAATTATTAAGACTAATAAAAGTTTTAGCCTTTCAGCCTAACGTCCTTTCATTAGTTCTCCTAAAGATAAGATTTTTTTGATCTTTGGACCAAGTAAGTAAAGACCATAAACCTTCTGTATTAAAGA
Organism: Orientallactaga sibirica; assembly: GCA_036365145.1. Lineage (NCBI taxonomy): Eukaryota > Metazoa > Chordata > Mammalia > Rodentia > Dipodidae > Orientallactaga > Orientallactaga sibirica. The sequence goes on along the minus strand of JAEOAD010000001.1, from coordinate 85,418,648 downwards.
CTTAACACACACACACACAAAAAAAAACCCTTTAAACCTAAATTTCAAAATTATTAATTTATTTTATAAAAGATTTTATTTTTATTTATTTATTAGAGACAGGGAGAGGGAAAGAGAGAGAGGGAGAAGGGAGAGTGGGCATGCCAGGGCCTGTAGCCACTGCAAACGAACTTGAGACGCATGCGCCCCCTTGTGAATCTGGCTTACATGGGACCTGGAGAATCAAACTGGGGTCCTTAGGCTTCACAGGCATGTGTCTTAAAATGCTAAGCCATCTCTCCAGCCCCAAAATGATTTAATTTCTTAATCTCTATCATATCTGAATTTAAAATAATTTAAAATATTTCAAAGATCGCTTCAATACTAATCTCTTATACTTCCTACCTTACCTAAACCAAATCTTTCTATTTCCACAAATTCCAACTAACCTCCCATCCAAGTTAACAACTCCTTCTGTACCCATCTTCTATAAAATTTTTCTACCTCAAATATAATGTCCATGTCACCTGTAAATGTCATGTCACATGCAAGAAACCTCACACATGAAGAACTAGATCATAATGACAATAAATTTGACATGATCTAGGCATTTCTTTCCTAATGGCTCTGATAACTATCACTCTCCTAAGAACTGCCTCCTTGCCTGTTCATAAGATCGATGAGGGATAATAGCCTACTATGAACACAAACTGCAAAATAAATTTTGGCAAATGGAAAACTAAAAGCTAAAACTCCCAAAAGCTACACCTGTGTGACTAAGATGTCAATGATGGACTACAATGATTGTGGAGAGGTAAATGTCACCAATCCAGGGCCAATAATATTTGGGGCTGTATTAGCCTTTTTAATGGCCAATAATAATATTATTTCTCTATTTGTGACCTGACATCTCTCTGTGACCAACTAAGATATCTATTGCTATAAGTTAAAAAAAATCTCACAACTGTACTCCCTTCAAGTTAAACCTGTCCTGTCTCTGACATGTACTTTATTGCCCTGATTATAATAATGTTCACCCTCTCTTTTGGTCCTTGCATATTCAGATGCCTCACGGAACTCCTCCTGGACAAAATACATGCCTTCACTTCACAGCAAGTCACTGAATTCTTTATCGCCACTGAATATCAGCTCTTGAACATCCAGCTTCCACAGGACTGTGTGGGACACCCCAAGAGATCTACTGTCCCCCCGCCCCAGCTTGAAGTAGTTGGAAACAAGTCTTCGTCCCCATTCCCGGCCCATGAAGTCCTCCCCAAAATGTCCCACTCACCACCAGTTCTCCCCAATTTCTTTTATCCTTCAGAGTCTGAACTGAAGGGTTAATAGCCTTCCCTGAAAACAAAAAGGAACTAAAGAGTTAATAACTATCCCTAAAACTTGCTCCCTGATTGATGTACTCCCCTTAGCCTAGAAGGCCCTGAAGAACCAGAGACCATCTGAGCATCCTACCATAGACATTCCTGGCTGAAGAAGCCTATTCTGAACAAGGACACAAATAGCTACAATATTCTTATTAACTGCACCTGGTCCAGTCTGTTTTTCTTAGCATTCTCCTTATAAACTTACAACCTAGCCTGGCTCGGTGCTTTAGCCTTTATCCATGGCAAAGCTGAGGCCCCTCACTGTTTCTCTCAATAAACAGTCTTGTCTGTAGAGATCAAATCCGGTGTTCTCTTTTGTTTTTCTCTTACACTTTCCTTACACCAGGTGCTGGGACTTTAAGAACACACCATCATGCTGGGCATTTTACATGGGTATTATGAATTGAACTCAGGTCTTGCTTGCATGCTTGCAAAGCAAGCACTTTACTCACTGAGCTACCTCTAGCCCCAGGTTCTAAAATTATATATGTATAGTATATATTTATAGTAGATTTTAAGTAAGTGTACTAAATTTCAGATAACTTTTGACCAATTTGTATCCCCTGTATGGCACAATGCAGGTCGGGCCCTAGCCAGATCGCATGCCAGAAGAAACCAGGAAGTGGCTTCTGTGGACATGGCGTCCTGTGCAGGCCCGGCATGACAACAGCTACAGTCCCATGCTCACGAGAAACCTGCGACAAGATGATCTGCCTGGAGACAGGCTGTCATTGGTCATAAGAAGGGGACCACCCCATACAATGATTAGCCAGCCAAACCCCTTAAAACCACCTACACTTCCTTGAATAAACAACTTTGCAGCAGCTTGCCCTCTGCCTGCTTCCACCCAACCCCCAGAGTCTGTGCCTCTCACCCCCAACTCCGCAGGGTCTCTGCCAACCCTCCTGGGCTGGCCCTAGGGGGGACCCCAACATCTGGTGCAAACAAGTGAAATAATTCAGATATCAGAACTGTGGAGCCAAAGGAACTGTGTTGTGGGAGCAAGGTTTTGATCACAAATAACCCAAATACCCAATATTACAGCACTAGTCACCTGTGGTTAGGTAACTTTGAATTAATTAAAATTAAAAAATTTACAACTCAACTGCTCCATCACACAAAGCACTTATCACATGTGCAAAGTGGCCGGTGGCTTTGGTATTAGGGCAAATCCAGAATGCTTCTAACATAGCAGAACATTTCATCAGACCGCTCTGTTCTAGACTCAGACAAACATGTCACCTCTGAGAAAAACAAAAGCTTTCTAAAGAGTACTACTTCTCTTGTTGAAAACGGCCCAAAATACGGTTTCTCCTCCATCCCTTGGCTATTTCTACTCCTGTATTTTATTTTTTTCTCATTTCCTAGAAAAGTTGTTTCTTGCTTTTAGCCTTCTATCCCTATCTCCTCACATTCTTCCCCACTCTCTTTTCTTATATTTAGTGGAGACTGGTTTTTTTGTTTTGTTTTGTTTTGTTTTGGTTTGGTTTAGTTGTTTTTGGGGTTTTTTTTTTTTTTAGAAAAAGTCTTACTCTGTATCCCAGGCTGACCTGCAATTGAGATCTGGCCTCAGGCCTTCCAAGTATTGGAATACCACCTTCCCTATGCCCATCCCCGTCCAAGGATTATTTCTTAACGTATGTGACCCTCAATGTGTTTTTTCTTGTATTTTTTAAAGAGCATTATACCCTTCCACAGAAGAAGTTTCTTACCATGTGAATTGAAACAGATATGTAATCCTAGCTCTGGCCTCTGAGGTTTGTCTCCGCAGAGCTCATGGCCAGATGTGAAGTCGGAGCTGGACGAGGAGCTCTGCTGGTCCCAAGGCGCTGCTGCTGCTGCCATCTAGCGGCGGGAAGGGGCGAGAGCTCCTTGGCCCCTGCCGGTTGCCAGGCGACGGAAGCCGAGCCCCGCCGACCTGAGGAGGAGGGCGCCGAACGAAGAAGGATGCGGAAAAGATGGAACAACGGCGCTTTCGATTGGCCGAAGAACACGCCGCCACTCACCGCGAGCCAATGAGCGGACGGACGCCGCTGACGTGTGCCGTGGTCCTTCCTCTCGCGCGGTAGCGACGCGTCTGGTGACCGCGGAGGGCCCCGGTGCCGCCTCCCGTGCCCCGATCGCTCCATGCGCGCTCCGCGGCGGCTGCAGATCGCCGTGCTGCTCCTGATGCTCCCCGCCGGCGCGCACCCTCAGCCTTCGTCTTCCCCTTCGGAGGCAGTGCCCACCTCTTCCGTGCCCGCGGGGCCGCCGACGCGCGATGCAACGGAGCGGTCCTCCACCGTGGAAACTGCCACGTCCCGGGACGTGGCTGGGGTCTCTACGGTGGTCCCTACCCTCGAGGCCACCTCGGCTCCCGGGAATGCGACTACGGACTTCTTCCCAGGTGAGGGATGGAAACCACTGGGCTGCTCAGAGCGGACATTCCGTGAACAGAGGGGTACCACAAAAGCGAAGGGGTGGAACTGTCGCAAGAGGGGGGATTCGAACTTTGGAAGAGTGTGGGCGCTCATCATCTCGCTCTGCCTTTTGTCGTCCTTTCGTAGCGTTGCCCATCTGTGTGTGTGACTTGACTCCTGGTGCCTGCGACTTAAACTGCTGTTGTGACAAGGACTGCAATCTTCTCTATCCCCTGACAGTTTTCTCCTTCTGTCTTCCTGGCAGTGTAAGGTGAGTTGCCGAGCTCTCTAAGAGGGTTGGGACCTAGAAGTAAGAAGAGTTAGCTTCCGTGCCCCCGGCCCGACGTCCATCCCTAGGATGGGCCCTGAAGTCTTTCTCAGAACGATCTTCCTTTCTCATCTCTAGACCTGAGCTCTCTGCTAAAGTAGGACCTGGATGTTGCACTGCAGCTGCCCATGGTTCATCTCTTGAGCATTTTAGTGGCATGGATGGGACCCCCTTTCTTTAGACCTCCTTTCCCTTCCTAAATATTTCCATCCTCTATCCTCATAGATCTCCGAGTTGGGTATGTGTAGACAACTCTCTTATCTTCAGGAGCAATTCTCCGTTTCCTTCAAGAGTTTTCATGAATTCAAATGGAATAAGGCAGTTTTGTGTCCATGTGAACAACTGTGAGTAGGAACCTGTTTGGCTGTTTTTATCATTTAACATTTATAGAGCTGTGGCTTTGTTTTTAGACTTATCCCGTTTCTTTATTTTAAACTTTATAATTTTTATCTTTTAGTTAACATACAGAGATTTAGGCATTCATTTTGGCATTTTCTTTTTTTCCCCTTTTTATTTATTTGCAAGAAGAGAGAGGGAGAGAATGAATGAATGAAGGGATATTGGTGTGCCAGGGCCTCCTGCACTTGCAGTGGCCACTTGCAGTGGACTCCAGACACATGTGCCATCTTGTGCATCTGACTTATGTGGGTACTGGTGAATTAAAACCAGGTTGTCACGCTTTGCAAGAAAGCGCCTTAACTGCTGAGCCATCTCTCCAGCCCCATTGTAGCATTTTCAAATATAATTTGTTTTTGTTGATTCCAGTCTTCTCCCTGATTCCCTTTCCCTCTTACCTCCAATTCTCTTTCCGCTTGTATCCTGCTTATTTATTTATTTATTTGCTCTTTTTAAACAGGATCTTATTCTATCCCTAGTTGACATGGAAGAAATCACTCTGTAGCAGGCTGGCCTCAAACTCACAGTGATCCTCCTATCTTAGCTTACTGAGTGCTGAGATTAAAAGTGTATATCACCAAACCCAGATTATTTTTTGTTGTTTGATTTCCAATTATTCACCTTCTCCCACCCTTTCTGCAGTCATCCCTCCTTTTCTATAACTAGAGAACATTTATAATTTCTTAAACTCTGTTGGCTTTGGATCTGATAACTCATAGAGAACTTCTAATCATCCCTTTTAGATCAGATAAATAAGAGATAGACTAGAATCTCCCACTTGCAGCAGTCTCTGTAAGAGCACTCATTGAATTCCCAGTGCCTAGCAGAACTATGGATACTGAAAATTACTTGAATCAATGTTTTTGACACAGATGAGTCTGTGCCACTCTTGTTTTTATTTCATGAAGTGACAGTATAGGGAAAGTGCATTAGATCTCATTAGATCTCAGTCTTTACATTTCCTTACCACCTACACAGAGTTGGACAAGTCCTTTATTATCCCTGGGCTCATTTCTTCTACTGTAAAATGAGAAATACTTATTACTGGTTCTGGATGTGTAAGTTCTCATAATTGTAGAGTCTAATGAGAATGCAAAGTATTGGGATTTTTTTGCACTTGTACACATGTGTGATGTATTCGTGTGTATGTGTGTGTGTGTGTAAATGTTCGCACCCTGTGCACACATGTGTGGAGGGGTATGGAGGCCAGAAGAGAACATCAAATGGCCCCTGTTTTCACTCATCCATATGTTTCATTGAGATGGAGTCTCTCTCTGAACCCAAAGCTACATTTGCACATGCTACTGTATGCACACTATGCTTCAGATAGTTGATTGGCATGCCAGATATTTAAAATAAATGCTTTTCATTTATCTAAACCTCTGTTCTTTTTAAAACATTTTAGCTAAATTAAACTATTTCCAGAAGGTCCAAACAGTTAATGCCACCAACTTCCAGACCCTGGCTGCAGAGTTTGGAGGCGAATCATTCACTTCAACATTGCAAACCCATCCATCGCCACCACCTTTTTACAGGGTGAGTCTGGGGAAGGGGAACAATTTGGTTTTCCTGAGATAGTGAACAATTGGCAGAATATAGTGGGTAGATCCCTGCAGTGTAATAAACCATTGTTATTTCTTAGAGAATGGTGATATCCATGTAGACAAGCCATTGAGGCAACCTTGTTTCCTACTTCCTCTTTTTTGGTGCAATTCAGTCCAATCTCACTGTGAATAAGTTTGTGCTCTATTTATTCAGGCTGGAGATCCTATACTGGCTTACTATCCCAAGTGGTCTGTAGTAAGCTTACTGAAGCAGCCTGCAGGAGTGGGAGCTGGGGGACTCTGTGCTGAAAGCAATCCTGCAGGTGAGTGAAGAGCAAAAGTGCTATTCTTTTTGCTTCATTTAAAATGGGCTTTCTCAGTTACCATTCTCTTCATTTTCTACGTTCTAGGTTTCCTAGAGAGCAAAAGTACAACTTGCACACGTTTCTTCAGGAACCTGGCCAGTAGCTGTACTCTGGATCCAGCCCTGGATGCTGCCTCGTACTATAACTTCACAGTGTTAAAGGTGAGTGTCCTTCTCTCCCCACTCTGTGGCCACCGTGAATTTGAGGTGTACATGCAATCCACTATTGTGGGTTGTAGAAAAAACACTAAGCTGGTAGTCATAACTCCTAAGAACTACATCAAAGTTACAGGGCCTGGAAATCCTGTTCTCTGAAAAAAAGATAAAAGAATTGTGGGTATAGATCCAGCATTAGGCATTGTCACTATCCTGGAAGAGGGGATGACAGTTTCCTATTTCACCAAACTTCTTGCCCTCACTGATCAGTATAGTTCTGTGAGGGTTTGTAGTCACCACGGTCTCTCCAGTGTCATGTCTAGCTCCACTCGCTGGTGCTTTAGTCTAAGAAAAAGTTTATGAAACACAAGCCATTCTAATTTTTTTTTTTTTTTTTTTGAGGTAGAGCCTTGCTTTTAGCCCAGGCTAAAATTCACTGTGTAGTCTCAGGCTGGCCTCAAACTCTCAGCAATCCTCCTGCCTCTGCTTCCCAAGTGCTGGGATTAAAGGCATGCACCACCTTACCCAGCTCCTAATATTTTGACCCTTCTCCAACCCCACCAGAACCTATCAGGGTTCATGAAACAGGAGCTCCTGGTGATTTTATGAAAGGCATATGCACACTCATGTCTCCACTGTTCACCTTTTCTAGGTTCCAAGAGCTGTGACTGATCTTCAGAACCTAAAGGTATGATGCCATTTATCAGGAAAAAGGAAGAGTATTTGGTTCCCTTGTACATAAAGTATATGGGGCAATTTAAGTTTTGTCTGTAATTGTGATTGAAAATATAAGAATACTGGTATCACAGTCGAGTGTGAGTCTAAACCAGTGCTTTTTGAAGAGTGGTCAATATGACAAATAGCTTTCTATGAAGCATACTAGTGAGATGGTGACAAGTCTAAAACACAAGTGAGTTAAATAATGTTAAATGCTGTATTTGAAACTTTTTTGTTGCTGTTTTTCTAGGTAGGGTTTCCCTCTAACCTAGGTTGACCTGGAATTCACTATGTAGTCTCAGGGTGGCCTAGAACTCACATCAGTCCTCCTACCTCTGCCTCCTAAGTGCTGGGATTAAAGGCGTGTGCTACTATGCTCAGCACTTTGTAACTTTTTATTGACAACTACGGAGTGAGTGTCTTAATTTTTGTAATATATTAGAGGGCCTGGTTAGTCTATAAGATGGGAGTGTCTACTACAGAATTCTTTACACTTACTTGATGGTGGAACCCTGTTTTGTTTTATTTTGTTTTATTTTGTTTTATTTTCTCTCTTTTTTTCTTCCCTCCCAATCCCCCCCTTTTCTTTTTGAGATAGGGTCTTGCTCTAGTCCAGGCTGACCTGGAATTCATTATATAGTCATAAGCTGACCTTGAACTTACAGCGATCTTCCTACCTCTGCCTCCCAAGTGCTGGGATTAAAGGCGTGTGCCACCATACTTGGCCCCTGTTTTATATCTAATGTTATATCTAGTGTTCTGAGAAATTTGTTTTGAGATGTGTTGATTTAGAATAACTTAAATTTAATTGGCATAGGAAGAAAAAAACAGATACTGAAACAGAAATAAAAATACTAATTTTAGCACATAATACATGGCTAGAAGAGAAAATGTAGGTTTCAATTTTAGTCAATTTGCCTCTTTCTCTCTCTAGTTCCAGATTCCTGTAACACTTGCCTCGGAAGCCAGTCCTCCTCTGTTGGCTGGAAACACTTGTTATAATATGGTTTCCAGGGTAAGTGTGCTGACCTTAGGGTGTGGACTAACATAAATTGATCAGTATCGCCGGAGGAACCCCATCTTCCTTCAAGTGCTGGACTGACTTCACTGAACTTGTGTGCTGTATCTAAAATCTGACTTGTCAGGCGCCTATAAGCTTCCCTTTAGTATTTCAAGTTTAGAACATTAAAATTATTTCTGATTCCTCTTCCTGTGCACACACTTAATCTCCTCGTGGCTCTTACTGAGCACACTTTCATCTATTGACACACTATCAGGACGGCTCAGAAATTAAAGGTTAAGTTCACTTACTTGTAACTTCCATCCCCAGCTGCCATCTTTGTTTCTCTTCAGACATTATGAGAGCCAGGTTACCCAGGTTTCTAGTCTATGCTTGCCCCTGCCTCTGCTTCTGTATTTGCCTTCCTTTACCCATAGTCAAAGTTTACTTTTCTTTTCTAAAAAATAATATATATATATACATATATATATATATATATATATATATATATATATATATTTACTTGACAGAGAAAGGAGAGAGAGAGAATGGGTGCACCAGGGCCTCTAGCCACTGCAAATGAACTCCAGGTATGTGTACCCCCTTGTGCATCTGGCTAACATGGGTCCTGGAGAATTGAACTTGGGTCCTTTGGCTCTGTAAGCAAACACCTTAACCTCTCAGCCAGCCCTTTTCTTTTTTAAAAAACAAAAAAACTATTTTTATTGACTTATGTGACTGAGAGAGAGAGAGTATGGGCCCTCCAGGGCTTCTTTCTGCTGTAAACCAACTCCAGATACATGTGTCATTTTGTGCATCAGCCTTTACATGGGTATTGCGGAATTGAACCCAGGCTGGCTGGCTTTGCAAGCAAGTGCCATTAACTGCTGAGCCATCTCCCCACACTTCAACTTACTTTTCTTTTTTTTTATTTTTTTTGAGGCAAGCCCAACAGATTGCCTTTTTCTTTTTTTTAATGTGAGAGAGGGAGAGAGCACATGTGTGAATTTGCACACTTGCATCACTTTGTGTGTCTGGCTTTTGTGGGGCCTGGAGAGTTGAACGTGAGTCCTTAGGTTTCACAGGTGAGTGCCGTAACTGCTAAGTCATTCCAAGACTTACTTTTCTTAAACACACCTCTTCCACGAACTCCTCAAATAGTTCTGTATAGTCTGTTTTCTCACATACAAATGTAATTAATGTAAGTCCATTTTTATCTTTTCATGGTATTATCTTTGGTATATTTAAGAATACGTTTTTAGGGATGGAGAGATGGCTTAGTGTTTAAGGTGCTTGCCTGCAAAGCCTAAGGACCCAGGTTTGATTCTCTAGGTCCCATGTAAGCCAGATGCACATGGTGGTGCATACATCTGGAGTTTGTTTACAGTGGCTAGAGGCCCTGGCATGCCTGTTCTCCTTCCTTCCCTCTCTATCTCTCTCTTTCTCTCCCTCTTTCTTGTCATTAATAAATAAAAATAAAAACTTTTTTTTAAAGTATTTTTTTAGTCTCATGCACTTGAAACACAGACAAAAAAATCTGGGGTTGGAGAGAAGGCTTAGTAGTTAAGACACTTGCCTGTGAAATATAAGGGCTCATGTTCAACTCTCCAGGTCCCAAATAAGCCAGACACACAAAGTGATGCAAGCGTACAAGGTTGCACATGTGCACAAGGGGGTAAACATGTCTGCAGTTCAATTACAGAGGCTGGAGGCCCTGGTCCACCAATTCTCTCTCTCTCGTTCTCTCTTTTTTTTTCTCTCTCTCATGTTGTCATGGTTCATTCAAAACTCATTTTATTGATTGATTCTTCTTTTGCATTTCAGGTCATCTATGAGATACAGACCAATGGGACCTTTGGAATCCAGAAAGTCTCTGTTAGTTTTGAACAAACCAACCTGACTGTGGAGCCAGGTGTTTCCTTCCAGCAAGACTTCATCATTCACTTCAGGGTTAGCACCCTTATCTTAGAGGGGAGTGATCCTAAAAATAGCCCTCTGCTTCCGTGATACATGCAAGTGATAGGTATTCAATACATGTTTGTTTATCATTTTCTCCACTTCTCTGTTTGGGCCATCAAAAAGCAGTACTCAAATCAGAAGTTTAAGAAAAATGATAATTTTTGAGTCTTGAGCTCAGTCAGCATCATACAGAATTTATTTATTTATTTATTTATTTGTTTGTTTATTTATTTATTTGTTTATTTTTGAGATAGGGTCTCACTCTAGTCCAGCCTGGCCTGAATTTCACCATGTAGTCTCAGGCTGGCCTCAAACAATGATCATCCTACCTCTGCCTCCCAAATGGTAGGATTAAAGGCATACGCCACCATGCCCATCCAGAACATTTTTAAAATAGCTTTTCTCCTATTTCTGGACATTTATCATTTTATTTTCCAATGAGTCTTAAGTCTGGGGTCTTGATCAAAACCTTTTGGTTTTCTTCTACTTCCTTTGTTGATTTGAACTCAGTATAGTTCGTGTCAAATCTGTGATTAGCCAAGTTCTTTATCTCTCACAGTTCATCTCTGGAACATCTATAGTTCATTAAAGTAAAATTTTACATTTAGATTCCTGAGGTTTCAACCAGTTTGAACAGAGCACTAGATTTAGAACAACTTTTGAGAATAGGACTAAGGGATTCTAGGTAAGCCCTTAGTTATAATCCTTGGCAAAATTAGCATATATGAATTAAAATGTTTAGATCAGTCAGGCCCAGGATATAGCTCAATGGTAGAGCACTGGTTTAATCATCAGTAGAAGGAAAGAAGGGAGAGAGGGATAGAGGGAGTGAAGGAAAACCCAAACACTTAGAATTTATTTTAGTAAAGAAAAAACGTTGCAAGAAAGTGGAGTATAAACTGAAAAATGCAACGTTATAGAAAGAGGAAGATTGTTCAATGAATGAAGCTCATTTGTTGCATTGTCATAAGGAAAGATGCAAAGTCAAGCTGTAAAAGGTGGGAAAGCATGCTTTTCACAATAATTGCCTTTTTTTCACACTTCAGGCACTTCAGCAGAGCACAGTTGCCTCTACTGGTCCGAGAAGTGGGAATCCTGGCTATATTATTGGGAAACCCCTCTTGGTGCTAAGTGGTGATTTACGTCACTCTGTATCCTTTGTGGAGCTAGTGGGCTGTTGTAACCTAAAGAGAAATGCTGCTGATTTTTGGATTTTCTAGTTTTTGAGGTCCCCTCATTTTTTAGGTGTTGGATACAATCTTTATCAAACTATTTCAAATGTGGATGCCACCAAAGGTTTTTTAATTTAGCTAAAAATGAGCAGTGGTCTGGGGAGGCAGCTCACTGGTGAAAGGCACTGACTATGTAAGTCTTGACAACCTGAGTTTGGATCCTCACAACTCACATACAAAGCCAGGTCCAGGTAGTGATTGTATCTGTAATCTACTGTATCTACAGCAGTGAGAGGCAGACACAGGAAAATCCCAAAGCTGATGGCAAAACAAGAGAGAGCCTCTCTCAAACGAGGTGGAAGGTGAGGACCAACACCCCAAGGTGTTGACCTCCAAAGGTACTCCGTGTCACCTGTGCACACTTACCATACACGTATGCACATACACGCAGACAAACACACAGACATGTAAACGTGAGAATTAAATTGACTTGCTTAGATGTGATATTTATGTGAGTGTATGATTAGCCATTTTTGAAAGGTAATTATCTCTGTTTTGTTTTTTTAGATATATTTATTTTCATGCACACATTCTAGACCCTTTTTGCTGCTGCAAACAGACTCCAAACACATGCATCACTTTGTGTGTCTGGCATTACATGGGTAGAGGGGAATTGAACTTGTGCCCCAGGCTTGTAAGCAAGCACCTTTAACCACTGAGCCATCTCCCCAGCATGTCTCTATGTTTTCTAACTACTAAAAGAACAAAATAAATTTGTGACATACTAGTAATAAAATGTAAGGGAACAGTAAAAACAGATTTCCCACTCTACTTGCTTTTTCTGTTACCATCTCCTTGATCATCACCTTCCCACCTCAGATGAGCCTCTTGCAAAGCCAGGGTGATGGAATTTGCTCTCTTAGGAGACATGAAATAGAGTTTGGAGTGAATGCACTATCTGGATGCAAGTTAAGGTAATGCTTACTTCTGTAACATTTCCCACGATTTTGTATCTTTGTAGGGAATATGTTGAGATAGTAACTTTTTTTTTTCTGAGGTAGGGTCTCTAGCCCAGACTGACCTGGAATTCAGTCTCAGGTTGGCCTCAAACTCACATTGATCCTCCTACCTTTGCCTCTGCAGTGCTAGGATTAAAGGCATGTGCCACCAAGCCAGGCTGAGATAATAACTTTTTAATATTTTAAATGATACTTCAGAAAATGGCTGGAATAGTTTTTCATACTGTATTGCTCAGAATTTTCTGACAGTGCCTTAATTCCTACTAAAGATTCTGTCCTCTTAACTATTTTATAGTATTATTTCTCATGTTTGAATTGATACTCTGATATGATTACAGTGTTATGCTAAATTCCATCGTGTTTACTTACAGGCTGAAGGAGGAGAACTGTAGCCACTTGCAGGAGATGATGTATCAGATTCTTCATGGGAGGCCCCAACCAGAGCATGTTGCCATCTTTGGTAATGCAGATCCAGCCCAGAAAGGAGGGTGGACCAGGATCCTCACCAGGAACTGCCATGTTTCAGTAAGGATAGAAAATGTTTTTGATTGGTGACTCATATTCCACCTTTGTCAATTATGAATAGTAAGGTGGAAACCAGCCTTATTTCCATAATGTGTTTTCTTTACCAGGAAGAGTGTAAGAAGTCATGCCCATGTGATTGAAGTCATTGTTTCAGGTTACATTTATGCCTGAGCTATTTTCCTTTCATTAAAAAAAATTTGAAAGCCGGGTGTGGTGGCACACACCTTTAATCCCAGCACTCGGAAGGCAGAGGTAGGAGGATCACCGTGAGTTCAAGGCCACCCTGAGACTACACAGTTACTTTCAGGTCAGCCTGAGCCAGAGTGACACCCTGCCTTGAAAAACCAAAAAAAAAAAAAAAAATTTTTTTGAGTTAAAATCATACCATATATTTCAAGTATTCTTTGGGGCTGGAAAGATGGCTCAGCAGTTAAAGGTACTTGCTTGCAAAGCCTGTTGGCCTAGAGTCACAGGTTCATTTCCCCAGTACCAACTTAAAGTCAGACTTGTAAAGTGGCACATGTGTCTGGAGATCATTTACATTGGCAAGATATCCTGGCATTTCCATTCTCTGTCTCAGTATGTCTGTCTGTCTCTCTACTTGCAAATAAATAATAAATAAAAATATCAAATATTTTCTTAATCCTTTTTTTTTCATGAGGCAGGATCTCACTCTAGGTCAGGCTGAACTAGAACTCACTCTGTAGCCACAGTCTGGCCTCAAACTCACAGTGGTCCTCCTATCTCAGCCTCCCAAGTGCTGTGTTATATTCTTAAATAATTGGTCAACACAAATTATTTAATGAGACTGAAATTGATCTCATTTGGTTGTGGTTATGTTGTGTTGTTCATTGATTATTTAGGTTTTTTTTTTAATTTCCTTTACTGGGTAGATGCATCTTAGCTTTTTATAATCTTATTTGCCTAGTTTTGCTTTTGTTATCTTTGCTTTTAGGGTCTTCTTCAAGAAATCACTGCTTACACTGTTGTCTTGAAGTGTTTCCTCTCTTTTCTTCCAGTACTTTCATAGTTATAGGTCTGACATGTAGGTCTTTGCTCCATTTTGAGTTGACTTCTATATACAATTGGAGAGGTAAAGTTTCGATATTCTTTATGTCCATACCCAGTTTTCCATTACCATTTGTTGAAAAGATTGTCAATATATGCTTCAATATATGCTCTTGTCATCTCTGCCAACAGCTAGTTGACCTATAGGTTGGTTTTTATACATAACAGTACCTTGCCATCTTGATTACTATAACCTTGTAGTATGTCTTCAGAGCAGATATTGTGATACATCCAGCTTTGTTCTTTCTGTTCAAAATCAATTTGGCTGTTTGGGGTCTTTGATGCTTCCGTATAAATTTTAGGTGTTGGGGCCTGGGAAGATGGCTCAGTGGATAAAGCTCATGCCATGAAAGCATGAAGACCTGAGTTTAGATCCCCAGCATCTGTGTAAATACTAGGGGACTTGATGGCCTACCTTTAATCCCAGCACTTAGGAGGCAGAGATGGGATCCCTGGGGAAACTGGCTAGCTAGACTAGCCAAATTGGTGGGCTCTGAGTTCAAGTGAGTAAGGTAGAAAGTTATCAGGGAAAAAATCTGAGATGTTAGTATTTTCTTGAGAAATTCTACATCTATAGTCAGACTATCATGGAAATTAGTCAAGAGTTTTATTGTTGCTGTATCCTTGTCTAGTGTTAGTGTCAGGATAATGTTGGCCTCATTGAGTTTTAAAAAGTTCTTTCCCCTTCAACTTTGTGGGATAGTTTGAGAAGAAGTGGTGTTTGTTCTCCTTTAAAAAGTTGATAGAGGGCTGGATGGATGGCTTAGCGGTTAAGGTGTTTGAGTGCAAAGCCAAAGGACCCAGGTTTGATTCCCCAAGACCCACGTTAGCCAGATGCACAAGGTGGCACATGCATCTGGAGTTCGTTTGCAGTGGCTGGAGGCCCTGGCGTGCCCATTCTCTCTCTCCCCCCCTCTTTCTCTCTGTCAAATAAATAATAAAATGTTTTTAAAAGTTGGTAGATTGGGGCCAGGGAGATGGCTCAGGTTCAAAGGTACTTGCTTATAAAGCCTGCCAGCCTAGGTTCGATTCTTCGGTATCTACATAAAAGCAGACACACAAAGTGGCACATGCATCTTGAGTTCATCTGGGGTGACAAGAGGCCCTAGCATGCCCATTATCTATCTTTATCCTCTGTCTGTCTATCTATCATCTATCTGTGTATCATTCATCTCTCTCTCTCTCTCTCTCTCTCTGCTTACAAATAAAATGAAATTAAAAACTTGAACAATTGAGCAGTGAAGCCATCTTATCCTGGGCTTCTCTTTGTTGGGAGATTTTTATTAGTATTATTACATATTATTATTGAATAAGTTTCATTTCTTATTATTGGTTATGGTATAGGTTTGGTGTTTATATGTGTCCAGAATATCCTTTCTTATGGTCTTTTGTGTTTCTGTGCTATCAGTTGTAATGTTTCCTTTTTCATCTTTGATTTTATTTACTCAGATCTTCTTTTTTTGTTTTTAGCCTAGTCAGGGTTTGTCAACTTTGCTTTATATTTTCAAAACACTAACTTTATATCTTCTTGATCCTTTTGCTTTACTTTTGATCTCTATTTCATGTATTTCTGATCTCTTTTTTTTTTTTAATTTAGGGATTGGTTATTTGAATCCATTCTATTTTTAAAAAGTTATTTATTTATTTATTTATTTATTTATTTATTTATTTGTGTGTGTGTGTGTGTGTGTGTGTGTGTCTAGGTCAGAGGAGTTGTCTCCACCTTCAAGATAGGGTTTCTTGCTGCTGCAGACAAGTCTGGCCTGTGAGTGGCTTTACATGGCTGCAGGGGAACTGTACACAAACCTGCAAGTTTTACAAGCAAGCGCCTTTAGCTGCTTAGCTGTCTCTCCAACCCATGAAATCTTTCTATATATTTTTCTTTTCTTTTTTTTCTCGGAGGTAGGGTCTCATTCTACCCCAGGGCTTTCTATTTTTTTTATATAGATTTTTAGTACTGTAAACTTTCCTTAGTTCTGCTTTTTTATTAGTTTTAATGTGTTGAGTTTCCATTTTTACTTGTTTCAAGAATTTTTTTGTTTCCCTGTTTAAATTTTTCTCAATTTCTTTGGTGACCTATTGTTTGTTCAAGAACATATTGTCTAGATGCACATATGTGTACAATTTCTAAAGGTCCTCTTGTTGATTTCTGGTTTAATTTCTATAGCAGAAAAGATACATCATATGATTTAAAATTTTTTGAAACTTATTTTGTCTTCTAACACATGATCTGTCACAAACACCTATTTATATGCCATCACTTATACACAAATTTGTCTTAATTACTATTTCTCCTAGTCACATGTTGTTCATCCTGGTTCCACAAAGTCATCCCCATCCAGAAATGTCTATTTCCTGTGACACTATGCATCATTCACTGTACTATCATAGAACCATTACACATTTTGTTAATCTAAGGATTACTAATTTCAATTTTTAGTTATAATCTTTTCAAAGATCAAGAACAATAATATGGTCTCCTGTGAACTTTTTGTGTGCTTCTTCTAAGCTGTTTTGCCTTCTGTATGATCTTGTGATGCTTCAGAAACAATGGCTATATCATGCATGTGATGGTAGGCAGCCATCAGACTATTCATGTAGACCCATCTTGACTTTCTGCAGGCTGTGGACTGTACTTCCTGCTGTTTCATACCAGTTTCCCTGGAGATCCAGGTGTTATGGGCATATATAGGCCTTCAGTCCAACCCACAAGCTCATGTGTCAGGAGCCCGATTTGTATACCAATGCAAGACCATACAGGTAAGTTCACAAAGGACCATGAAGCCTCACAAAGTCTAGATTAGCTCATCAGCCACTTGATGACCTATGTTACCATTTTTTTTTTTTTTACAGACTGAATTAGTGAGTCAATATGATTAATTTTTAAGTCTCTCCTTCCTGCAACGTTATGAAAAATAGCATCTTGACAATGGTGAATTTAACCTATATCCATTTTCCCTGTTTTTTTTTTTTTATGTTTATGCCCAGACTTCAGTATTGTTAATTTCTTTTAAATTACCCTACTGTTACTACTGGTCTCTGTCTAGATATTTCTGGGTTCTTGGCATTGTAGTCAAAGAATTGAAGATATGTACACAGATAGCAAAATAATGGAAACTTTTATAATAGAGTAGAGCAAAAGTAGGAAAAGATAGTGAGGAAGAATTACTCTGCAAGGGAGCTGTGGACTCCTGCAGCTATTGCAGCTAGATTGTCCAAGAGTTCTTGGTTACTGTTTGCACTTCTCATTATGGGATGTAGGAGGAGAAGCTGGATGAAGGGGTGTATTTTGGGTGGTTTCCTGTTTTGATTGACAGACTTGGGCTATGCAAGCTTTTCTGTACTGCACTGTTCCTTTCCATCTTGTATCTGATTGGATTCATTTGAATGCCCAATTATCATAGACATAAGATGGCAAATAGAGGTTTCTCCCTAAAAGTTCACTCAGAGGACACGGTATACTATACTGCACATGTACCCCAAGCCAGTCCAGGCCAGCTCAGTCCCCCATCTCCAGATACTAGATGTATCTTGGGACATGTTTGAAGAGAAGTGGGGCATTACCAAGAAGTTGCTAAAAGGAATAACTTAGTACCATTTTTTTATGAGAGAGAAAATTGGCAAGCCAGGCCCTCTAGCCATTGCAGTTGAACTCAAGACACATGTGCCACCTTGTGTGCATGCTGCACCTTGTGTGTCTGGCTTACGAGGGTTCTAGGGTGTCCAACCCAGGTCCTTAGGCTTCACAGACAAGTGCCTAACTACAAAGCCATCTCTCCAGCCCTCCATTTATTTTTTGAAGTGGAGTATACTTGCAGCTCCATTCAGGTGGGCGTCTCAAGATGCCAAACATTTTGCTAGGTGCATTGTTAGAAAAGGTACATGTCTACTGCTCAAACCAAGTGACATTCTGGGTTAGTAAGCTTCCCTATGCCGGCCTGCCTCTCCACCACTATTACTGAATACAGAAAGCATTTTCCATGAGTGCATGTTCACTGTGATAATTACATTTTCACTCTGAACCTGTCACTGTGGTTGCAGTGACTGGCTGACTAGTTTGTAGTCATGAGTTCTTGCTTCTATGTGTGCTCTTAAATAAATGCTTTTCATTTGTAGTAAATGTATCTATACTTTATAATGTGCCTTTTGGCAGCTATCACATCTTCCTTGGCCTCAGAAATTTGTAATATTTACAAGTTCAAAAGTAGGGTATTTTCTTTTGGAGACATGAGCAGGTCCTGGTGAAATGATTCATGTATAAAATGATATACCACTTATTAACTTTTAATGAAAATTAAAACATTAAAATTCCTGTCTGTTGAGGATCACCATGAGTTCAAGGCCACCCTGAGACTACATAGTGAATTCCAGGTCAGCCTGGGCTAGAGCAAGACCCTACCTTAAAAAACATAGATTCACACACATGTTAATGAAAGATCTGATGAAATGCACAGCAAGTTAATTTGTGAGAAGATAGATTTCAGTATATTATCTAGCAAGGTCAATGTCAAGATTATAAGAACCATAAATAAATAGATAAAAAGCTAATAATGAGAAAAAGATTCAAATAGATATTCCACAAAAGGAGATAAATAAATGTCAATCAATGTAAAAGGGTACTCAATATCACTAATCCATATGCTAGAAGGTACTCTGCATGCTCATTAAATTGCAATATCAAACATAAAAATTTAGAACAACTGGAACTCTCAAATTGTGAGTAGGATTGAAAAATAGTGGCATCAATTAATCTGCCTTGTGACCCAACAATTTTACTCAGGTATTTACCCAAGAAAAATTCAAACATATTCTCTTTCCAAAAACTTTTACAAGAAATTTTCTAGCAGCCTTATTAATAATAGTACAAAAAATGGCAACAAAGTATTCATCATAAAAAGAATGGGCAAATTATGGCAGACTGATACAATGGAATACTACTCTACAACAATACAGAATGAATTACTGGTATACAAACAACGTAGAGGAATCACCAAAACATTTATCTTGCATGAAGGAAGCTGTACACACACAGGTATATAAATATACTATAAGATTCCATTTATATATAAAGTACAAAACAAGCAGAACTCATCTTTTGTGATAAAAGTGAGGAATGGTTGCTTCTAGGAATGGGACAGGATAGTCTGGAAAGGAGCACGAAGAAAGTGACGTGAGACTTACTACTGATTTTGTTTAGGCTGCTGGCTGGAGAACATGCATGTATTTGTCAGAACTCAGTGAATGAAACACTTAAGGCATACAGATTATATTGTTTATAATATTAAAACCAAACAAAAGACATTTAAGAAAAATGAAAAACCAAAGACTAGAGGAAAATATTTGCAATACATGTACCTGGCTTTGTTCTTTTATGTGAACAAATATAATTAGATAATATTATTATAAACAGTTGTAGTCACCCTCTTAGCACAGTAGGCACTGTGTTAGTCTCATAAATAATTGTAATGAGTTACATATTTGAGCCATGGTCATGGTCATGGTCTTGAATGTAGCTGCACAAGCACAAATGTAGCCCATAGGTTTTTTTAATTTAATTTTTTAATTTTATATATAGTATAATAGGTTATATTGCTTTATCCCATCACCCCAGCTCCTGTCACCCTGAGGGCCTGCCTCAGTGGGGTTATAGTATTAGTGAATACCATATAGTGAATATGTGAATTAGTGAATACATCACAGTGGTGGGGCAGAGGTGGGGACATAACCCACAGCTTTTATTTATTTATTTTTGTTTTTTCGAGGTAGGGTCTCACTCTGGCCCAGGCTGACCTGGAATTCACTATGTAGTCTCAGGGTGGCTATGAACTCATGGCAATCCTCCTACCTCTGCCTCCCGAGTGCTAGGATTAACTCTAACTCATAGCTTTTAAATAATAGTTTGTATTTGTGATGATTTGACAGAGATTAACCTAATTGTTTAAAAGCTGTGATATAAAGATATAATATGTAAGGTATACTTTTTATTACCAAAGCTAATCCAAATCCTTCATGTTGTTAAATAGCAAATCTTACATTGGACAAAGGATTTTTGCTGCATTGTAAATTGTATTGAAGCAGCTAAATCCCTTCAGCCTTGTGAAGTGAGACAGAATTATTAGTGGTCATTTCTAAAGTAAGAAACAAATGAAGTCAACCATACATAACAGAACAGGATCCAGAGTCAAAGAAATGTGCTAATGCAGCTATTTTTTTGTGTGTCTCTTAATTAAAAAAAGAGGAGACCAGCTTTTGAGGGAATTGCTTTTGTGCCTCACACATTGAACACTAAATTCTTTTTTAAAAATATTTTTATTTACTTCTTTATTAGAGAGAGGCAGAGAGAGAGAATGGGCACATCAGGGCCTCTAGCCATTCAAATGAACTCCAGACTCATGCACTACCATGTGCATCTCGCTTACATGGGTTTTGGGGAATCAAACCTGGGTCCTTAGGCTTCTCAGGCAAGCGCCTTAATGGCAAAGCCATCTCTCTAGCTCTGAACAGTGAATTCTTGAGTTTTGTCTATATGTAACTTTAAAAATACAATAGAAAAATTTTAGACTTCAAAATTCAACTTATAACACATTGAACATAATTCAAAACCATGCCTGGCATGTGGTCCTAAAACACATTCTAAAATGGGCCAGTGACATTCATTATTATCCAATGGCCTGCTATGAACAATTCAGTTTTAATTGGATAATCTCCTGGGCTCCACTTATTCTAAATCCCATGCAATTATGAAGACTTTTTGGTTTAAACTGGCACACAATACTTGTATATATTTATTTATTTTTGTTTTTTAACGTTTTATATTTATTTTTTATTATTTTTTTGGAGAGAGACACAGAGAGAGAGAGGGAGAGGAAGACAGAGATGGGCGCGCCAGCAGTGTCTCAGCTGCTGCAAACGAAATCCAGATGTGTGCGCCCCCTTGTGGTCAAGTGAGGCATTGCGCCCTTGAGTCACTTTGCATCTGGCTAAATGTGGAACCTGGAGATTGAAACCGCTGGAGATTGGAACCGCTGGAGATTGGAACCAGTGTTCTTAGGCTTAGGAGGCAGGCGCCTTAACTCCTAAGCCATCTCTCCAGCCCTGTTTTTTTGTTTTGTTTTGTTTTGTTTTGTTTTGTTTTGTTTTGTTTTGTTTTGTTTTGTTTTGTTTTGAGGTAGGGTCTCACTCTAGCTCAGGCTGACCTGGAATTCACTCAGCAGGCAGAGGTAGGAGGATTGCCATGAGTTCAAGGCCACCCTGAGACTATGTAGTGAATTCCACATCAGCCTGGGCTAGAGTGAAACCCTACCTCGAAAAACCAAAAAAAAAAAAAAAGAGAGAGAGAGAAGTGACTAAGCAGTACTGACGGCCTGGACCCAGGTGGGACTATGAGTCCTGTGAGTGGACAGAATGTTTAAACTTTGGGAGTGCCTCAGTTGGGAATGGACCAAGTAGTTACAGAGGTTGAGAGGGAAGGAGTCAAAGATGATGCACAGTTCTTCCATAGTTTACAAGATACCCTATAGATTATCCTTAAATGTAGGGGTTTTTAAATTTTTATTTCTTTATTTGCAAGCAGAGAGAAAGATAGAAGAGAGCCAGACAGAGAGAGAATGGGCACGCCAGGACCTCTAGCCACTACTAACGAACTCCAGATGCATGTGCCCCTTGTGCATCTGGCTTATGTGGGTCCTGGAGAACTGAACCTGCATCCTTTGGCTTTGCACACAAACACATTAATTGCTAAGTCATTTCTCCAGCCCCTGTAATTTTGGGTTTTTTTTTTTTTTTTTTTGTAGTGACTCTTGTACTTTGTATTACCCTTCCCCTCATCTCTGGTGAGCATGCATTAGGCTCTCTTCTTTTTTCATTTTGTTTCACCTGCAAAGTACCTGGGAGTATCTATCCCCAGGTGGCCCTACCAGTGATGTGAGGATACAGGACTATGAAGGCCTAGCTCCCTCACAAATCCAACCAAAAGAGCAGACAAGAGACTTTCTTGAACAATAAAGTCTCAGCTGGGCATGATGGCACACACCTAAAATCCCAGCACTCAGGAGGCAGAGGAAGGAAAATACCAAGTTTGAGCCTAGCCCAGGCAACATGGGGTGACCCTATTTATAAATAGAATGCCAGATTCCCTCTCACCGTCCTGTTATCCAGAAGTTATTGTACTTGTTTAACTCTTCCTTGTTTAGTCTGGGATTTACCTTGATCTCTCAGCAGTGTATATATACTCAGTTCCCTTGTGATCCCTACCTCCATCTGCTTTCTGTTTTCACACATTGCTGTCTTCCCTTTTCAGTGAAATTAGAGTTTTTGAATGTTTCATGTTGGATGGAAGTGGTTGAAGTATATAGAGAGAAGTCATGTCTTTCCACTAAAAGTCAAGTCTAATAGCACTTTTTTTTTGTTTTGTTTTTCTTGAGGTAGGGTCTCATTCTAGCTCAGTCTGACCTGGAATTCACTGTGTAGTCTCAGGGTGGCCTCAAACTCATGGCGATCCTCCTACCTCTGCCTCCCGAGTATAGGGATTAAAGGCATGCACCACCACACCTGGCTAGTAGTAGCTCTTAATGAGATTAAAATACCCTGGGTACATCTGAAAGGACTCCTCCAAACATCTTATTGTATGGAGCTTCAAAATGCCATTCAAGACTCAAAACTATATTGAGGAGACCCTTTGCTTCACTGTTGCCTTCTTGGTTTCCTAGTTATCTGAGCGGTCATTTCTGGTTGTAGAGTGATTTTAAGACTCTGAGGTGAAAGATGAGGGGGGCTAGTGATACTTATCTTTTCCCTGCCTGATTTTGAAACAAATGCAAGACTGTGACTGTTCCCAACATAAACAGATTGTAAGTATTTGATGGCTTAGTGGTTAAGGTGTTTGCCTGTGAAGCCTAAGGACCTAGGTTCAATTCCCCAGTATCCACGTAAGCCAGGTGCACATGGTGGCACACGCATCTGGAGTTTGTTTGCAGTGGCTAGAGGCCCTGGCGCACCCATTCTCTCTCTCCCTCTCTATCTGCTTCTTTCTTCTCTCATAAATAAATAAATAAGTAAATTTTAAAAACAAGAGATTGTAAATGTTTGAGGTGGCAGATACGCCACTCCCGCCGATCTGATTATTACACACTGATAAATGTTTTCAAATGGCATACTGTACCTTAGAAATATAGATAATGTTACAGTATTTAAAAATTAAATAATTTTTAAATGAAATAAGACAAATTGAGATTAAAATGTAAGTTTTGTTACTGATAAACAATATAGGTAGACATGGCTTGGATATTTAGCAGTGTGCTTCCTGATGTAATACCATATCTTCCATCATGAGGCCATTAATTCATTTCTTTTTTTTTAATTTTTATTGAAAACTTCCATAATTATAGACAATAAACCATGATAATTCCTTCTGCAACTCCACTCTCCATCATACCCCTCCCCTCTCTCAATCAATCTCTCTTTTATTTTAATGTCATCATCTTTTTCTCCTATTATGATGGTCTTATGTGGGTAGTGTTGGGCACTGTGAGGTCATGGATAACCAGGCCATTTTGTGTGTGGAAAAGTGCATTGTA
The DNA here is from genome assembly GCA_036365145.1 of Orientallactaga sibirica. Taxonomy (NCBI): domain Eukaryota; kingdom Metazoa; phylum Chordata; class Mammalia; order Rodentia; family Dipodidae; genus Orientallactaga; species Orientallactaga sibirica. The sequence continues at coordinate 85,395,065 of JAEOAD010000001.1, read as the reverse complement.
AGGAGTCCTATCCTTCCTTTGGCTCATACATTCTTTCCACCACCTCTTCTGCAATGGACCCTGGGCCTTGGAAGGTATGATAGAGATGTTTCAGTGCTGAGCACTCCTCTGTCATTTCTTCTCAGCACCATGGTGCCTTCTGCACTAACTCATTTCTAAGTGCAGTTTCATGCAGTGTCCTTTTGGGACTACTGATGGGCAATTAAAAGTTTGTCTTCCTCTTGAAATAAGTCAGAATAAAATACTAATTAAGTCAACTCCTACACAGTCCTGACCTAGAACAGAAAATCCACACCCTATTCCATTTTTCCATCCCCAAATATTTCTAACCATCCTAGTCAGCATATCTCAAGCATCCATAAAGTAGCAGTCTAAACATGTCTCAGTAATGTCAGATTTGTGCCAAAAATTTTAATATAGTCCCTATTCCCATTATAAAGTTTTGGGGGAAAGTTACAGTCCTAATAATAAATTCTATAATTAGGTCCAAACAAAGTTTGTTACTTATTCTTAAGTTTCCTACTTAAAACTTCTTCTAAATCTTTTCAGGTTTATTTCAGCCAGTTTTCAACTCTGGTCTTTGCTCAGAATCCTTCAGCCACATCAGCCTGGGCTGGATGTTCTTGAGTGAATGTGATTGGGCATCTCAGAAGTTACATTAGTATTTGCCAAGTCTGTTGTTAGCTTTACTATTTAAAAAAAAAAAAAAAAGTTCAGGGCTGGAGAGATGGCTTAGCGCTTAAGGCGCCTGCCTGCTAAGCCTAAGAACCTGATTCCAATCTCCAGGTCCCACATTTAGCCAGATGCAAAGTGACACAAGGGCACAATGCTGCACTTGCCCACAATGGGGCGCACACATCTGGATTTCGTTCACAGCAGCTGAGAGACTGCTGGCACGCCCATCTCTATCTGTCTCCCTCTCCCTCTCTCTCTGTCTCTCTCTCTGTGTCTCTCTCCAAAAGTAAAAATAAATTTTTAAAAAATTCAAAGATTTAATATGGCATTTAAGATTATTATATGACTAGTTCTATATCCATTATAAAAACGAAACAGGGACTGGAAAGATGGCTTGGCTGTTAAGGCACTTGCCTGTGAAGCCCAAGGACCCAGGTTCAATTCCCCAGTACCCACTCCACAAGGTGGCGCATGTGTCTGGAGTTCATTTGCAGTGGCTGGAGGCCCTGGTGAGCTAGTGCTCTCTCTCTCTCTCTCTCTCTCTCTCTTTCTCTCTCTCTCTCTCTCTCTCCCTCTGTCTCACAAATAAATAAAATATTTTTAAGAAATACCCCCCAAGAGGTAATTCTAGGCAAAATTACATTTCTTGAGGCTAGTATTTGCTGTTTTCAAGGCCCATAGCAGATGACAGGGCATCAGAGTGATGAAAGGTGAGAAGAAACCTTCAGTCCAGAGTTCCCAAGACAGTTATTTACTCTCAAATTGTGGTCACAAGTTTACTTGGTAAGCACAGTCAGAACAAAGTCAATTCATTTCAGATAAACACTATTCTAGTGTTTGACATCGAACAGAGCCATATCCAGAGATGCTTGAGCCAGCCTGACAAGGTAGTTTCTTCTGCGAGCATCTCTTTTTCTTGACTTGAATTGGCATGTGGTTGAAAGGGTCTTTTTGTGCTGAGAGTGTATGAACTGATAATTGATTGTTTTTTCAGTTTTTTGGTTTTTCTATGAAATTTCCCCATTTCTTGACTGCTTCCACATGTGCATTTGCACTGTTTCACAACCTGCAGCCTCACCAAGCCTGACAGAGTAGAGTAGCTAAGCCCGTAACAGCAGTGGTTTTACCATCTGGCTCTTGGATATCAAAGTATCTCCCAGTTGGAGGTAGATAGAATCCGTTTTTGGTTTCAGGTTTTGTTTTGTTTTTTGCTATAGGTAATATTATATGTAACCTATGCTGGCCTGGAACTCACTATGTAGTCAAGGATGACCTTGAATTCCTCATCTCCTGTCGTCACCTTCCAAGGTCTTGGATTATAAGCATGTGCCAGGCCCTGGGAATCAATCTTACTCACATTTCTAGTATCAAGGGCTGTCACTAAGAAATTCATTTGCTCAGGTCTCACACAAAGAGAACACCGCAGAATCAATATGAGAAAAAGGTGTCTCTTGTTAGAGCAATTTTGTTTTGGTCTTTCTTTCGTGAAAGTAATGATAAAAGCCAAGTGGGAAGACTTCATGAGTGGATACCAAGCACTGACCTATCCTTGACTCTTTTCTCATAGGATCACCAAAAAGGAACAGAAGTATCTTTAACAACTCTTGTGAACTTTGTGGACATTACCCAGAAGCCAGAGCCACCAAGGAGTCAACCTAGGACAGACTGGAAATTGCCCTTTGATTTCTTCCTTCCTTTCAGAGTGGCATTCAGCAGAGGGGTGGACTCTCAGAAAGGCCCAGCCTCGCCCGTGCTTATCCTGTGCCTCTTATTACTTGGAGTTCTTGGCTCACAGACCAAGTGAAGAAAGCGTAATCAAGCTTTCATTTTTCCCTATGGGAAGCTCTAAGGCAGCCTACTTATATTGGCTAAGCAGATCCTTACCTGCTCATGACTATAGGAGGGCATTTAGGAAAACAGAACCTAACTAAAGGAATTTTTATATATGATAAAAGGTATTTTAGGAAAGCAATAAAAATATTTTGTCATCATAGCTGTTTGCTTGGGGCTGTAGGGACCACCAGGTACTCATCAGTTTTCTTGCTTCTCAAGCAGGAGAGATCAAGCACCTCAGGGTTGCATTTTTGCCTAACAGTTTGCAAGACCTTTTTGTGTCTGCTCACAGGCAGTCAGGCCCCACAGATCTAAGAGGTGCCTGCTCCTGCAGTTACCTAGAGTGAACTCAATGGCTGGCAATTCAGGCCAGGAAACTGCTGGCTGTATATTTTGTCTGGCTCTTTTGCCAAAGTCTGGCCACACCCTTTTCCCAGGCATGAGTAAGAAGAGTAGTTCTTTCTGTTCAGTGTCCAAAATGAATGGAATCCCATCTTCTGTTTTACTAGCAAATGACCCTCTTGTCGCCTTCATGGAGGAGGGTTCAACTGACTGGGAGCTTTGTGTACAAAGGCCAGTAGCATGGCAGAAATTAATGCTCTGTGATGTGCCTCAGCAATATTTTTTATGTGTGATTGGTGGGGGCGTCTTTCATAAACTACCCAGTAGCATTTGAATCAAAAATCTTTTGGGGGAAATATTCTCTGATGGCTCCAATTTTATGCCAGTGACATCTGTTTGAAATATTTTTTAAAGTATAAAGCAGTAACAGCTTATAAGACTGACTGCCTGGCCAATTTAGAGATTGTGGTATATAGATAAAACTACTTGAAAAGGTAATTTCCCATTACCTTTCATGAATGAAGGGGAATTGGTTAATAATTATAGTAGAAAACTAAACTTAAAAAGATTCATGGGTTGGAGAAATGGCTCAGTCATTAAAGGGCTTGTTATCCAAGCATGTGGATCTGAACTCAGATTCCCCAGCACCCGCATAAAAGATGAGTGGGTGTGGCTGCTCACCTGCAATCCCAGCACTCAGAAGGTACATACAGGGATCCCCAGGCAAGCTGGATAGCTGAACTATCTGAATTAGTGAGCTGTGGGTTCAAGCAAGAAACCCTGCCTCAATAAATAAGTTGGAAACCAGCTGAGGAAGCCACTGATACCACCCTCTGGCCAACACTTGCATGCACGTACACACACATGCGCAGCGTGCGTGCACACACACACGGGTTCATATGCCCACACATAAACAAATTCATACACAAAAATGTTTTAGAAACAGACTTGGGCTGCAGAGATGGCTCAGTAGGTAAGAGCACTTGTACAAGCAGGAGGATCTGAGTTCAATCCCCAGCATTCACATAAAAAGCTGAGCATAGCCATACGTGCCTGCAACCCCAATCTTGAGATGGACAGAAACAGGAGGATTGGTAGGGCTCCCTGGTCAATCAGTCTACATGATAAACTCCAGATTCAGTGAGAGACTTTGTCCCACAGAAATAAGGTGGAAGAGTAAGACACATTCTCCTCTGGCCTCTGCACATGTGTACATCCATGTAGACAGCACACATGCTACTCCACATACCCTCCCCCCCCCAAAAAAAAAGACATCCTTATAATTAAGGCAAAAAAACTTTTTTTTTTTTTTTTTTTTGGTTTTTTTTCAAGGTAGGGTCTCACTCTAGCCCAGGCTGACCTGGAATTCACTTTGTATTCTCAGGGTGGCCTTGAACTCATGGTGAACCTCCTACCTCTGCCTCCCGAGTGCTGGGATTAAAGACATGCACCACCACACCCAGCTTAAGGCAAATTAAAAAAAAATTTTATTATTTTTTATTTATTTTTGGAGAGAGACAGAGAGAGAGAGGGAGACAGAAATGGGTGCACCAGCAGTCTCTTAGCTGCTGTGAAAGAAATCCAGATGTGTGCGCCCCCTTGTGGGCAAGTGCAGCATTATGCCTTTGCCTCACTTTGCATCTGGCTAAACATGGGACCTGGAGATTGGAACCACTGGAGATTGGAACCAGCATTCTTAGGCTTAGCACGCAGGCGCCTTAGCCGCTAAGCCATCTCTCTAGCCCTTAAGGCAAATTTTTGATGGAAGGTATATAATTAAATCTATTTTCAACTTGAAGCCTCCAGAATAAGAAAGTGAATATAAATAATAGGATGTAATAGAAAAACTGCAGTGAAGCATGAGATGATAAACTACAGTCCCCCTCTGACCTTACCATTCAGTGAAACAACACTGATGTACCACAGAAGACATGTTTGTTTGGAGAGGGGGATGGTTCAATGTGGCTTACACTTGGGAAAGTAGGCTTTGAGGAAGTAATGCGACTGGAGCTCACAGCCAGGTGGGCAGGACTGAGAGAATGAGTGGGAGTGAGGGAGAGGTCCCTGAGGGAAGGCCTAGGAGTTCTGTCACTAAAGTGGTTATGTAGAAACACTGAATGGACGGGAGCTCATTACGGGGGACTTGAAAGCCAGGCGGGAAGGACTGGGAGTTTGTTTTTTCCCAGCACATGCTAGTGCTCTTTAACATTTTTTAATTGCATTGGAAATCAACATATGTGAAGTTATGATAAATCCTGCTTTGTGAGCAGAAAATGCTCATTATAAACACTATCGCTGACTGGTTTATCATTTTGCTCCACTCCAAAGTCCTTGCAAAGTAACCAGTTTCTGTGGAAGAAAGAGGCAAAGTTCTTGTGCACTGTTGCTAAAGCAGATGAAGTGCTCCTCTGCAAGGGGCATTCTGCACAGGGAAGGAAGGCAGGGGCTTGGGGAGCCAGTGGCACAGCTCCTACCTGTGTCCATTATGTTGACGTTACTTAATTCAGCAACTTTGCCTCCAAGGAGATGTGGAGGAAACCTGACCGCAGGCGACTAGAGTATTTCAGCTCTTCAAGTTTGTTCTTAAAGGGATATAACCTTATGTGGCAACTGAATCTTAAGTTCTGAGGCAGCAGACAGCCCACATGGAACAGACTACAAGTTCTTTTCAGAATCTGTCCCTCATCTCCTTTGTTCAGATTTTACTTCTATGTCAAGGTGCTGTGTAACCATTTGATGCCTTAAAATACATTATATCTAACATTCAACCTTTTAAAATATTTTTATTAATTTGGTGTGGGTGAGAATGGAGGTCAGAGGGCAACTTTTGGGTTGGTTGGTCCTTACCATCCACTGCATTTTGAGGCAGGGTCCCTCATTGTTCCCAACTCTGTTTGCAAGTTTCCAGGAAATTACCTGTCTCCACTTCCATTCTAACTGTAGATGCACTGACATTACAGAAGTCTGCCACAGCTTCTGTCTATTATGTGGGGTCTGGGATCTGAACTCAGACAATTCCAGATGCATGTGCCACTTTGTGTATCTGACCTTATGTGAGGTATTGAGGAATTGAACCCAGGTCCTTAGGCACTGCAGGCAAGCACTCTAACTACTAAACCATCTCTCCAGCCCCCCAAACATTTTTAAAATGTACAAATCAGCATAGTGACAACAGAGGAGCAGTCAGCATAAGAGTGGAGATGTTAGGCGTGGTGGTTTAAATGCAAAATGCCCCCCATTAGGCTCTTGTGTTTGCTTAATCCCCAGCTGGTGGTACTGTTCAGGAAGGTTGTGGAACCTTTAGGAAGTGGTGCCTTGCTGGAGAATGTGTGTCATTTGGAGGTGGACCTTTGTGGTGTTACAGCCCTCCAGATAGGCCCTGTAAGGCCACTGTATGAAGCTGTGAGGCACACTCAGGTTGCAGTGGAGACCTCAGGATGTTGCAGATGCTGGGACCATCTCCCAAGGAAAGCTGCAGGCTCAGGGCAGAGCCTACCAGGAGAGAAGCAATAGGCATCACATCTGGAGAGGAAGAGCTACCCAAGCCTTTTTGGAGCCCAGAGGATTTCCTCATGAATCCCAGATACTGCTGGGTTTTGGTCTCGCTGTGGTTTGATCTTTTCTTACTATTCCTCCCTTTTGCAATATGAATGTTTATTTTATGCCATTATGTGTTGGATGAATGTAACTTATGTTTTGATTTTACAGTCTTGATAGTTTAGAGGTTGCTTTGAGTCTCAGTTGAAACTTTAAACTTTTAAATAGTATTGAGACTATGGGGACTTTTAAAGTTGGACTGATTGCATTTTGCATAAGATAGCCATGAGTCTGTGGGGGCCAGGGACAGAATGTAGTGATTTGAATGCACAATGTTCCTCCATAGGCTCATGGGTTTGAATACTTAGCTTCTAGCTGGTGGTGTGTTCAGGAAACCTGTGATACTTTTTGGTGGTTGAGCCTTGCTGAAGGATGTAAATCACTGGGGGTGGGCCTTAAGGTGTTGTAGCTTGGCTCCAAGTCCATTTTGCTCTCTCTGCTTCCTCCCTGCCATTTAATAATGTGATAAGCTCCTGCCCTACCTTCTCCGCCATGATGGACTCTACCCTCTGAAACTGTAAGCCAAATTAAACCCTTTCCTTCCATAAACTGCTTCTGGTTAGGCATTTTTTTTCCCCAGCAATAAGCATGTAACTAGTATATTAGGTCATAAGGTAACTTTATGTTTAGTGAGTGTATTTAGGAACTTCCAGGTTTTTTTCCAAAGTGGCTTCAGTGTATGAAGCAGTGTATAAAGGTTCCATTTTCTCTACATCCTGCCTGGTCTTTCTTGCTGTCTTTATGAATCTGAAGTGGTAGCTCATGATGATCTCTGAACTATAGCATACCAGGATCTTTCACTAGAGATGAGCTTGAGGAAAAAGAATTTGCATAATAATGACAAGGATGTGCTTGTTTTTAACATAAAGAATTTTATAATTGTCGATGCTGAGAATGCTACTTCACATAAAAACATGGTAGAAGCATGACAAAAGGATATTTAGAGCCATTTCAGAAAATTTGGAAATTCTGCTCTAATCCCCCGCCAAAACTCATTTAATGATTTTGTTTGTTTGTTTTTTTTTTTTTTTCCAGGTAGAGTCTCACTCTACCTTAGGCTGACCTGGAACTCACTTTGTAGTCCCAGGCTGACCTTGAACTCACAGTGATCCTCTTACCTCTGCCTCCCATGATGTGTAATTAAAGGTGTGTGCCATCACACCCCACTCATTTGATGATGTTTTTATGAAATCCAAGTCAACAACTCAATCATTAGTTTTAAAATCAAACATTCTACCCTGATACAATTCAAAGATACACTAATTTGATACTTACATGCTGAGGAATGGCATAAGGGAACCATTAAAAGTCTTTGTTTGCTGTAATTAAACTGCCATATTTCTGTAAGAGCAGAGTACTCTGCATGTACAGTTAAAAACTCATTCATAACATACAGTAGTCTTGAACGTGAGCCCACGTGTTTCAGGCAGCGCTGGTTGGTGCTGCATAGCATGAGGGCTCAACCAGTGCAAAGCAAGCAGGATGTAAGTTCAGAACTTAAGGCTGCGCTGAAGTCTTGTGATGCAACACAGGTGCACGCTGCCAGAAACACCTAGATTGATTATGTGTTTAATGTTGAATTAACCTTGGTTGTATATTGTATGTGTAAAAACTTTTCACAATCCCCACATTCAATTACATGACCCTGTATGGTGTCACAACCCACAATTTAAGAAACTGTATTAATGGGAAGTCTGTCGTCAAAGAACATGGAGAAGCTTGTTGGAGTTACCTTCTTATTTCTGGCACAAAGCACCTGACCAGAAACAGCTTATGGGAGGCAAGGGTTTAACTTGGCTGACTGTCTCAAAGGGAAGTGCCATGATGGCATGGTAAAGGAAGGAGAGCATGAGCTGAGGCTGGATATCACCTCTGTCTGCTACAGCAGGTAAAGCAGCACAGCATGAGAGTGAGCCCAACACTGGCAAGGGGAAGCTGGCTATAGCATCGTAACCCTGCCCCAACGACACAGCTCCTCCGGCAAAACTTCAGTTCCCACATTGCCATCAGCTGGAACAAAGCATTCAAAACCCAAGTGTGTGTGTGTGGGGGAACCCCTGAATCAAACAACCACAAAGCAGATGTGTAAAGGACAGTGAAACGTGGAGGTGTAGAAATGAAGCACAGTGCTGGTTTCTAATTTCCTAGTTCCTTGTCCTTGTTCCTTGTGAAACCCAAATTTATCCCCTGTTCTTGGAGACTTTTACCTACTCCCTCCAGCAAAGTGCCTTATTAATATGGGTGTCTGCTCTTTACAATTAAACAACTTGAGACCTCTTAGCACTCAGACTGAAGTACTTCTGTAAATCAAGGCAAGCCTGGAATATACATTAATTTCTAGGTCAGCCTGAGCAACAAAATAAACCAACCTGTCAACAAAATAAATATGGAGGGAAGGCGAGAGGGAGGAAAAGAGCCTCTTCTTTGTTTTTCTCAATTTTTAAATAAAAGATTTAAAAAATTTATATAATCCCCTCCCACTGCCCTCTGTTGTCCCTGCTCCTATCTGAATTCCCTCCACTGAACTCCCATTTTTTTGTTTGTTTGTTGTTTTCAAGGTAGGGTCTCACTCTAGCCCAGGCTGACCTGGAGTGCTGGGATTAAAGGTGTGCGCTGCCACGCCTGGCTTGAACTCCCATTTTTTTCCTCCTGTTTCCTCTTCTGTATTGATGTCTTATTCCCCCCCCCCACCTCCATCATCCACAGTAAGTTGTTGAAGCATCCAATATTATGCAGGTCTTGTGCAAATAACCACAGCCACTGTGAGGTTGTGAATACAGCAATCACTTTATGGCTGGGAGATGGCATTCCAAAGCACTCCTCCCTGTCCTTTAGTGCTAACATTCTTTGCCACCTCTTCTGCTAGGGTCCCTGAGCCAATAGAGGGTATGACTAGAGATGTTTCATTAAGTGCTGAACTGTCACTTCTCAGTGCTTTGATAAGTTTTGAGGCCCCTCAGCAGTCACTGTCATCTGAAAAGAGACTTCTCTAACCAAAAGTAAGAGCAGCACTAATACATATATGCATAGACATAAATATTTATAGGCCAATTTGGTGAGCATAGTATGTCTATGTGGTTAAACAGCAGTAGTAATGCCCCTCCTAGGGTTTGTGACCCTCCTAGATGTAGGCTTTTGACTAGGATTTTGGTATCAGGCGTGAATTCCCTCCCATGGAGTGGGCCTTACATAGAGAGTAGTTGGTTGCTGTGGGGACAGCAGACCTGCCATTATTGCACTAGTGTGTGCATCATGCCTGCTGGGTGGTCAGTTGTGTAGCTTGCATGATCCACTGCTGGTTGAAGCTACTGATAACTTCCCCACCGGCTGCATAGCGTTTTCTAGCACTATGACAGCTAGTCAGCAAGAAGGAGGCTTCCAGCTCACTTCTAGCTTGATTTCTCAGTGTCCTGCAACTGAAGCATGTGAGGTCTTCAGTGATAGGCCCTTACCTTCTAGTTCTGATGGGCAACCAAGAACCTTGGCAATAGTTGGCATTTTGTTGGGAACCTCAGGGGCCTCACTGACCAATACCCCACTGGGAGGTATCTCAACTCTGGCGCTGAACTTCTGTGACAACCTATGGCTTCTGGGTAGAGTATTTACAACCCTGTAGGATATTATCTACCCAAACTCTTTTTTAAAAAAAAAAATACATATATAAAACAAAGAAGTATCCATATGGGTTCTTTATAACCTCTTTCGTTTTGATTATTAAGACCAAAGCTCTGGCACTGGGGGGTGGGGAGGGCATGTTTTACTTTGTTCTCACAAGGCAATGTGCAGAAGAACGAGAGCAAAAGAGGCTAAGCCTACTTCTGCAAACACTTTAATTTCCCAAATCCATCTATGAGTGTGGATCTCTCCTGTCCTAAACCTTTCCATTAGGCCCCACCTCCTGATACTGCTGCATTGAGAGTTCTATTTCTAAGGCAGGAATTTGGGGTGGGAGTGAATTGATAAGATAGTGGAAACCACTGTTAAATGAATGAGAAAAATGAACATATAGGCTGAGTGCCCTTGTCCAGACCACAAAAGCAAAAAGTACCATCCTCCAACCAAGGGCTCCCCTCCCCCAAAACTACTTGCCTCTATAGGTGCTCAGTGAGGAAAAAACAAGTAGGAAAGAGAGATGATCCATACTGTCATTTTTTTTTAAAAAAAAAAAAGGTTTTTTTATTTTTGTATTTATTTATATGAGAGAGAGAGAGAATGGGCGCATCAGGGCCTCCATCCACTGAAAACGAACTCTAGATTCATGTGCCATCTTGTGCATCTGTCTTACATGGGTACTGGGGAATCGAGCCTAGAACCGGGGTTCATAGGCTTCACAGGCAAGCGCTTGACCCCTAAGCTATCTCTCCAGCACCCCACTGTCTGTCGTTTTAAACAGTAGATTGGCATTTCGTTTTGGAATAATTCCAACTTTTAGAGAATACATTACTTTTGTTTGTTTGTTTTTTTTATTGAGGTAAAGTTTCACTCTAGCTCAGGCTGACCTGGAATTCACTATGTAGTCTCAAGGTGGCCTTGAACTTGTGGTGATCCTCCTACCTCTGTCTCCCGAGTGCTGGGATTAAAGGCGTGCGCCACATTACTTTTTAAGTGCAATACTCTCCCACTACCTTTGCTGAAAAGAGTTGGGCTGAGACTGTTGGAGAAACTTCCAGATAACTAGGTAGAATTTTTTTTTTTCTTAAAATCATAGTGCCAATCTTTCCCAATTAAAACACCAAAAGTTTTGGGGATGGGGGTTGTACATTGGTCCAACCTGTTTCTGCAGTGAGCCTAACTTACACATGGGCATTCCTGGGAAATGCATCAGAGGCAGCTGAGCTCCAGCCATCTCGTCTGCTTCCCTGGAAAGCTCTCTCCGAGGAGTGGGGCGAACCTTCCGGACGCCTGGAGCTCCGCCCCCGACACCCCACGTCGGCCGGGCCCGGGGGGCGGGGGACACCCGCCACGTGGAGCGCGGGCGGGATTCTCGAAAGCGCGTGCGCCGTCGCTGCGGCGCCGCTCCCGGCGGGCCCGTTCGTCCCACGTCCTCGGCGCTGCTTTACTCCAGCGCTGCTGACGCAACGCGCAGACGGAAGAGCTGGCGGCGGGTGCGGGCGACCCGAGTCGGCCGTGGAGGAGTGCAGGCGCGGACCGGCGAAGGTGGCGGCGGGGCAGGTAGGCGGCGCCGCGGCCGGGGCGGGAGGTGCGGGGACCGGGCCCGTCCGCCCGCCCCGGTGGCCGTGGGAGCCGGCCGAGGGATGGCTGCGGCTCGGGGCCGTCGCAGGGGTGCTCCGGTGCCCACGTCAGCACACCCAGACCCCGGGGTCTGCAGATGGCTGGGCCTGACCTCCCCGGAGGTCTCGGAGTACTGGGCGGGCCCCTCCTCCGCCCGCTCCCCGTGCACCTGCGTTGCTGATGATGCTCTGCCCCTCTTTGTAACAGGCCATGGGCAAGCCCCTCGGGGACCTGTGTCTGCAGTTCTTGGGGGTCCATCTGGGCATTTGCGATCCTCCCTCGCTCTCGGCAGCAGCCACAGTTCTCTGGGGACTGCCATTTGCAGTGTGGCACACAGGCAAGGGCGCAAGCAGATTTTCCACCCCGCGCACCTCACCTCTTTCCTCCATCATTATCCACCCACTCTGAGGCAGTGACATTTATCAGTGGGCCTTTGTGTCTATGTCATATGATAAACCATGGCTTGAGCGTGTGTTTCTGAATGGTTTGTAGGGACTGAAGTTCACTTCTCCCGATGAGATAAGGGTTTTCTATGTAGGTGCGTTAAGTACTTGAAAATGCCCTAAGTCCAAGCATGGACCTTTTCACTTGAGGACATTGAAACTACCCTCCCCCCTACACACTCGCGTGTGCTTTAGGATTGCTTGTCTGTTTGTTGTTGTTTGCCAGCATAATAACATCTGGCAATAGAAACAGTCCATTCTACGAGGGCGTGGGCTTACCTCCCAGAGACAGATGGTTCATGGGAAGTCTTCATTAGGTAATTTAATACATCTTAAATATTCAGAGCTTTCAGTTGCCTTAGGGAAGAGAGGGGTCAACAGTCCAGGAACAGGTCTGTGACCAAATCCATCAGTGAAGTTGTTTGAGTCAAGGTCTTATGTAGTCCAGTCTGGTTTCAAACTGACCTTGAACCTCTGATCCTTTCGCTTCCCACCTCCTGAGTGCTGGGACTTTAGGCGAGCACTAGCACATCTAGCGGTCCATCAGTGACGCTTTTGGTTTCTTTGTGTCTGTGAAGGAAATAAAAAGAGAAAAAGTGGTATGTTAGTGTCTTTTGAAAGGCCAAAGGAGGAAGACTGGCATTTATTGAGTACTTTCCATACATTGCTTCATTTAAATCTTACAATAATCTTATGAGATATTTACTGAAATAATTCCTCTTTTGCAAATGAAGATGATTAAGCTCTCCAAAATGCACACTGCTAGCAACTGCAGAGCTCAAACTCAAGCCTGCCCGACTTCAGAGTCATGTCTCCCATCCTGTTGACCATGCTGACAGTGAAAAATTTACAGCCCATTTGGGAAAAGCAGGAGTAACTCATATGAACCAGCTCACCTGGAGGATTATATTTAACCTTGAAGGCTAGAGTTGCTGGGAAATATACACAAAGAGGCACAACTAGAATTATATCACTATTGATTACTTTTTGGGAGTGTTTTGCAGAATTCACATGTAAATTATTCTTCATTATAATGTTAGTAAAGATATTTATATAAGCAACAAACAGATCATGAATGTACATTGTACTTCAATGTTATGCAGAAATTTGCAGGTCCACCTGCCTATTAGATGCCATATATTTTATATCAGAGATGTTCTGCCCATCTCTTTGTGCATTTTGGTACCTTCAAGAAGTATAAATTGTAGAGCAGTGCATACCATTCCTTGTTTTTCTTTGCTGTGGAGCTAAATGCTAGTTGTGTGTGTGGGGGGGACACACTTAAGAAGGGAATTGGAATATATCTCACAATCTGTAGAGCACAAGTTACAGGGAGGCTCACAAGCAAAGGAAATGTAGCATTTTTTCTTCTGTAGCATAGTAAGAGGTGCAATAATGAATGGCTTCTTTTCTGTAGAAATAGAGGAATGAGTGTGTGTGTCAAATAAGCTACTTTTTGCCCCTAACCACCACGTTCTCAGTCCTACCATTTCTAGGCATGTAGTCACCCCTCCATGTGATATGCTCCTGGTCATTGAAAATGCTGGCCACCTTCAGGTACTGCCTCCCTACCCTCCAGGGATACAAAGAGTGCTTTTGATTTCTGTGAGCCAGCCTCTGGCCTTTCCTTCTGGAGGCTGGCAAGGATCAAGCTGATCTCTCAAATGCATGACTTCCAGGTTTGGTTGGGAGGTGGCAGCAGGAGGGTAGAAATGGCTGTTACAGGATGTTGGATTTGTTTATCTGGTAGAGACTCACTAACAATATCTACTGAAATGAAAATTTTGTATCAGTACATACATGTTGTGCCTTCCTAAAGATATCTTTGTCATTCACAGTATTCATTGTGTCTACTTATTGTTGGATTGTATAAAATTAAAGCCATCCTGAAAAAAAGAAGGGCTGGAGTTTGAGCCTGGGAGGGAGCCATTTATTCTTTCTTCTTTCCTTTAATGTAGGAGGTGGTGGGAGTTTCCTGAATATAGAAGAGTTTGGACCTGCATGCTCACATTTTTACTCTGACAGAATGAAGAAGTGGAGGAAAATATAATGAAATGTCTGGGATTTCTCATTAGTCACTTTTTTTTTTTAATACTCACTTAAAAAATTTCATTCTTCAGATCCTTGGATTTGTGACCAGATTTCAGCATGTTGAGGCAAGTGTACTGCTGTGGGTACCAGCCCTTCAGCCAATGTCTTCTGCCTTGGGTGCAATCCACAGCTGTCTCCAGATCCCGTATGTACCAATGATGAGTAGGTGGGAAGTTTGGTGGTCAAAGGTGTTTTAAGTAAGTTTTTAAAGGAGGGAAAAGGTATAGTTTGGCAGAACTGGGTAAAAGCTAAGAAGCTGCCTGCTCGATTTGTATTTGTTAATAAAAGGTTCCCCCTCCTCCCAAATTTCATACATAGTTTGACCTTTAAGTGTTTAATTTTGAGATAATTACACTTGCAAACATAAGAAATAATAGAGAGGTCCCCTATAACTTTAATTGAATTTCAACCCATGTTTTACCAGTGTACTGACATTAATATATTCAGCATTCACCACAGGATACTTCGTGGTCCAATTTCTCTTTTAATAGTAGTCCCTCTTCCTTACTCCCAGCCCCTTCCACTTCTAGTCTCTTCTATGTCTTTTAAATTTAATTTTATTTATTTGAGAGAGGAGAGACATAGTGAGTATGCCAGGGCCTCCTGCCTCTGCAGACAAACTCCAGAAACATACACTACTTTGTGCATCTGGATTTACATGGATACTGGGGAATCAAACTTGGGCCATCAGGCTTTGCAAGTGAGTGCCTTTAACTGCTGAGCCAGCTCTCCTGCCCTGTTTTTATTGTTGTTGTCTTGGTTTGGCCTCACTCTTGCTCAGGCTGCCCTAGAACTCGCTCTGTAGTCCCAAGCTGGTCCCGAACTCACAGCAAATCTCCTACCTCTGCCTCCTGAGTGCTGAGATTAAAGACATGTGCCACCATGCTCAGCCAGCCCTGTTTTTTATAATTTTGTCATTTCAAGAATGTTTTGAAGCCAGGTGTGGTGGTGCATGCCTTTAATCCCAGCACTCAGGAGGCAGAGGTAGGAGGATCACTGTGAGTTCAAGGCCACCCTGAGACTACATAGTGAATTCCAGGTCAGCCTGAGCTTGAGTGAGACCCTATCTCAAAAAAAAGAAAAAGAATGTTTTGTAAATGGACTCATATGGCATGTGACTTTTAGGTTTTCTGGAGCTATTGTATTTTTTTATTGTTGTTTCTTATTAACCTATTCCCCAGAAATTCACCTCATGGAAGCGGTTTCTTTTTAATTACCTAATAGTATTTAGTGGTATGAATGAACCACTGTTTCATGGGATAGGTGTACCATGGTTAGAACAGCTATTTACCTATTGAGGAATGTTTGGGTTTTGACCCTTTTTTCAGGGGTAGAGGGACTATTTGTGAAACCCACTGCTTTGAACATACAGAATTTTTATGTGAACATAGTTTTCATTTCTCTGACAAGATGATTGTTGCATGTTTCATTTACTGGAAACTGCTAAACTGTTTTCACAGAGTAACTGAACCATTTTGCATTCCCACAAGCAATGTCAACATCCTCAGCATATAATGTTGTCACTCTCTTAATTTAGTCATTTTGATGCATGTATCATGAGATCATATAGTGGTTTTAATTTGCTTGTCTCTAATGACAAATGTTAGACATTTTTCTCATGTACTTATTTTCCATTTGACTGTCTTCTCCACTGAAATGTCTGTTCATATCTTCTGCTTATTTTGTGTGAGTTTGATTTTTTTTCTGTTGAATTTTGAGAATTATTTATGTCTTACAGATAGATACAAGCCCTCAGTCAGACATGGGATTTACAAATATGTTCTCCCAGTTTGTAAACTCATCATTTTGTTCCCCTTCTCTCTCTCTCTCTCTCTCTCTCTGTGTGTGTGTGTGTGTGTGTGTGTGTGTGTGTGTGTGTGTAGGCCTGAGAAAACCTTGGATGTTATTCCTTTGGAACACTGTGTACCCTTTTAAAAATATATTTATTTATTTGATAAAGAGAAGAGGGGAGAGAGAGAAAATCAACGAATGGATCGATGGGTACTTCATGGCCTCTTGCCTCTGCAAACAAATTTCAGATGCATGTGCTACTTTGTGCATCTGGCTTTACATGGGTACTGGAGAATCAAACCTGGAGCTGTAGGCATTGTAAGCAAGCGCCTTTAACCACTGAGCCATCTCTCCAGCTCCTGTCCACCTTTTTTGAATAGGGCTTCTCATGTAGCTCACCAAGTAGGCTAGACTGGCTGGCCAGTAAGCCCCTGGGATCCACCTGTCTCTGCCTTTCTGGAGCTAGAATTACATGCACATGGCCCATGCTCTGTTTATTTTATGTGGGTCCTTTAGCAGTTATCTCCCCAGCCGATTTCATTCTTCAACAAGGATTTTCACAGAGGAAAGGTTATGTTTGTTTTTTATTTCAATGAGGTCCAAATTGCTAGTTTTTATTATGAATTTTACTTTTGGGATCTAGTCCAAGAACTCTGTACAGCTCTAAAACCTAAAGATTCCCTCTTGTTTTTATATTTTTCTCTAGAAGTTATACTTTTACATTCAAGTGCATGATTTATTTTGAGTTCAGTTTTGTATAGGGAGTGAGACTTAGTTCATGGTTCATATTCTGGCCTATGGATATCCTGTTGTCACAGCATCATTTCTTGATGGACTCTATGATATTTGAAGCTGGCTGTCTCCTCAAAGCATGTACACCTTACCAGCCTCACTGCAGGTTGATTTGCCTTTCATCATCCAGACATTCAGTTTCCCATTACGTAAAGAAGAGCATAAGGGGGGTGTTGCAGTCAGGTTCGCATTGCTGGCAGAAACCACCTAACCTAGAGCAGGTTGTGGGGAAAAAAAGGTTTATTTTAGCTAATAGACTAGAGAAGAAGTGCCATGATGGCAGGGGAAAATGATGGCATGAACAGAGAGTGGATATTACTCCTGGCCAACATCAGGTGGACAATAGCAACAGGAGAGTATGCCAAACACTGGCAAGAAGAAGCTGGCTATAACACCTACAAGCCCACCCCCAGCAATACACTGCCTCCAGGAGGATTTAATTCCCAAATTACTATCAGCAGGGGACCTAGCATTCAGAACACCTAAATTTATGGGGGATGCCTGAATCAAACCACAACAGGGGGCCTAGAGAAATGGCTTAGCAGTTAAGGTGCTTGCCTGCGAAGCCTAAGAACTCATGTTTGACTCTCCAGGTCCCACATAAGCCAGGTGCACAGTGATTCAAGCACACAAGATCGTACCCTTTTAAAAATATATTTATTTATTTGATAAAGAGAAGAGGGGAGAGAGAGAAAATCAACGAATGGATCAAGGGTACCCATGGCCTCTTGCCTCTGCAAACAAATTTCAGATGCATGTGCTACTTTGTGCATCTGGCTTCACATGGGTATCGAGAATCAACCTGGAGCTGCAGGCATTGCAAGCAAAGCGCCTTTAACCACTGAGCCATCTCTCCAGCTCCTGTCCACCTTTTTTGAATAGGGCTTCTCATGTAGCTCACCAAGTAGGCTAGACTGGCTGGCCAGTAAGCCCCTGGGATCCACCTGTCTCTGCCTTTCTGGAGCTAGAATTACATGCACATGGCCCATGCTCTGTTCATGTGGGTCCTTTAGCAGTTATCTCCCCAGCCGATTTCATTCTTCAACAAGGATTTTCACAGAGGAAAGGTTATGTTTGTTTTTTTATTTCAATGAGGTCCAAATTGCTAGTTTTTATTATGAATTTTACTTTTGGGATCTAGTCCAAGAACTCTGTACAGCTCTAAAACCTAAAGATTCCTCTTGTTTTTATATTTTTCTCTAGAAGTTAAGCAACAGGAGAGTATGCCAAACACTGGCAAGAGGAAGCTGGCTATAACACTCATAAGCCTGCCCTCAACAATACAATGCCTTCTGGAGGGTTTATTTCTCAAATTGCCATCAGCTGGGCATCTAACATTCAGAAACCTAAATTTATGGGAGTTTATGATCTGGACTCAAAGTCCCTGAGTTTGAAAACTAGTTTGGCTGCTTGCAAATGAAGCAACTTAGTGACTTAAAACAATAGCTTTCATTGAGGTCACAATTCTATGGGTTAGCATTTTGACTGGGCTTAGCTCCCAGTGTTATGTGTCTATGTCTGCTCACATGCTGGCTCTGGGATGATTGCTGCAGACAGGGCCCCTTGCTGGGATCTAGAGCTGCCAGATCCAGGTGGTCTCCCACCCTCCAAAGCAAGCTTTCCAATCCACTGTTGATTGGCTCCAGCTCCTGTCCACCTTTTTTTGAATAGGGCTTCTCATGTAGCTCACCAAGTAGGCTAGACTGGCTGGCCAGTAAGCCCCTGGGATCCACCTGTCTCTGCCTTTCTGGAGCTAGAATTACATGCACATGGCCCATGCTCTGTTCATGTGGGTCCTTTAGCAGTTATCTCCCCAGCCGATTTCATTCTTCAACAAGGATTTTCACAGAGGAAAGGTTATGTTTGTTTTTTTATTTCAATGAGGTCCAAATTGCTAGTTTTTATTATGAATTTTACTTTTGGGATCTAGTCCAAGAACTCTGTACAGCTCTAAAACCTAAAGATTCCCTCTTGTTTTTATATTTTTCTCTAGAAGTTATACTTTTACATTCAAGTGCATGATTTATTTTGAGTTCAGTTTTGTATAGGGAGTGAGACTTAGTTCATGGTTCATATTCTGGCCTATGGATATCCTGTTGTCACAGCATCATTTCTTGATGGACTCTATGATATTTGAAGCTGGCTGTCTCCTCAGAGCATGTACACCTTACCAGCCTCACTGCAGGTTGATTTGCCTTTCATCATCCAGACATTCAGTTTCCCATTACGTAAAGAAGAGCATAAGGGGGGTGTTGCAGTCAGGTTCGCATTGCTGGCAGAAACCACCTAACCTAGAGCAGGTTGTGGGGAAAAAAAGGTTTATTTTAGCTAATAGACTAGAGAAGAAGTGCCATGATGGCAGGGGAAAATGATGGCATGAACAGAGAGTGGATATTACTCCTGGCCAACATCAGGTGGACAATAGCAACAGGAAAGTATGCCAAACACTGGCAAGAAGAAGCTGGCTATAACACCTACAAGCCCACCCCCAGCAATACACTGCCTCCAGGAGGATTTAATTCCCAAATTACTATCAGCAGGGGACCTAGCATTCAGAACACCTAAATTTATGGGGGATGCCTGAATCAAACCACAACAGGGGGCCTAGAGAAATGGCTTAGCAGTTAAGGTGCTTGCCTGCGAAGCCTAAGAACTCATGTTTGACTCTCCAGGTCCCACATAAGCCAGGTGCACAGTGATTCAAGCACACAAGATCACACATGCGCACAAGGGGGTGCATGTATCTGGAGTTTGATTACAGTGGCTAGAGGCCCTGGCACGCCAGTTCTCTCTCTTTCTCCCTGTCTCACTCGCACATTAAAAAAAAAAAAAAAAGGAGCCGGGCGTGGTGCATGCCTTTAATCCCAGCACTCGGGAGGCAGAGGTAGGAGGATCACCATGAGTTCGAGGCCACCCTGAGACTACATAGTGAATTCCAGGACAGCCTGAACTAGAGTGAGACCCTACCTCGAAAAACGAAAAAAAAAAAAAAAAAAGTCTGTTGGAAGAAGAGGAGGAGGAGCATAAGGGTAAAAAGTTTATGATCTGGACTCAAAGTCCCTGAGTTTGAAAACTAGTTTGGCTGCTTGCAAATGAAGCAACTTAGTGACTTAAAACAATAGCTTTCTATTGAGGTCACAATTCTATGGGTTAGCATTTTGGACTGGGCTTAGCTCCCAGTGTTATGTGTCTATGTCTGCTCACATGCTGGCTCTGGGATGATTGCTGCAGACAGGGCCCCTTGCTGGGATCTAGAGCGTTTGTGGTCCAGGTGGTCTCCCACCCTCCAAAGCAAGCTTTCCAATCCACTGTTGATTGGAGAAGCTGCAGTTTTGTGATCTGGTAATGTTGGTAAGTTACTCTGTTTCTACTGGCTTCAGTTTCCTTAGTTATAATATAACATACGTATAATTCGTGATGCGAGCTCATAAGAAGTCAGTAAGATCATGGCCGTGATGATTACGTTAGTTTCTGTTGCTGTGACAGTATCTGAGAAAATCGGTATAAGGTACTCATGTAGTGTATACAACAACTCAGAACAGCTCCTGGTGGATAGTAAATGTGTGCATTTCACTTTTTTTTTTTTTTTTTTTGAGGCAAGTCCAACAGTCTGGTTTTTTTTTTTTTTTTTTTGGGGGGCATCTGGCATAGTGACACATGCCTTTAATCCCAGCACTCTTTAATCTTTTTTTTATTATTATTATTTGTTTGTGGGAGAGAGAGAGAATGGGCATGTCAGGGACTTCAGCCACTCACTGTAAATGAACTCCTGATACATGTGCCACCTTGTGCATCTGACTTACATGAGAATCAAACCTGGATCCTTTGGCTTTGCAGGCAAACGCCTTAACCGCTAAGCCATCTCTCCAGTCCCTGGCTTTTTTTTTTTTTTTTTGAGAGAGAGAGAAAGGGAGAGGAAGACAGATAGAGATGGGCGTGCCAGCAGCCTCTCAGCTGCTCCAAACAAAATCCAGATGCGTGTGCACCCTTGTGGTCAAGTGCGGCATTGCGCCCTTGTGTCACTTTGCATTTGGCTAAATGTGGGACCTGGAGATTGGAACCACTGGAGATTGGAACCAGCGTTCTTAGGCTTAGGGGGCAGGCGCCTTAACCGCTAAGCCATCTCTCCAGCCCCATGGCATTTTTTTTAATGAATGAGAGCAAGAGAGAGAGATGGAGGGAGAGAATTGGTGTGTCAGGGCCTCTAGCCACTGCAACCAACTCCAGATGCGTGTGCCACTTGTGTGCTTATGTCACCTAGTATGCCTGGCTTATGTAGGATCTGTAGAGTGGAATATGGGTCCTTAGGCTTCGCAGGCAAGTGCCTTAATTGCTAAGCCATCTCTCCAACCCTCACTTTTTTTTTTTTTTTTTTTGAGACAATAGTATCACTGCATAGCCAGGTATGATTTTGAACTTGTGATCCTTCTACTTTGGCCTCCTGAGTGCTAGAATTACAGGCATTCACTACTAGGCTTACCTAATCAATATTTTTATTGTTCATGTCATTTCTTCTCTTTTATAGACAGAGGTACATTTTAAAAATTTATTTGAAAGATAAAGAGGCAGAGAGAGAGAATGAATATGGGTGTACCAGGGCTTCCAGCCACTGCTAACAAACTCCAGACGCATGCTCCACCATGTACATCTGGCTTATATGGGTACTGGGGAATCGAATCTGGGTCCTTAGGCTTTGCAGGCAAGTGCCTTAACCACTAAGCCATCCCTCCAGCCCCAGAGGTACATTTAATTTTTTTTATTTATTTGTAAGGGAAAAATAGTATATGAATATGGAGTGCCAGGGCCTCTTGCTGCTGCATATGAACTCCAGATGCATGTACCACTTTGTGGCTTTATATGGGTGCTGGGGCATCGACCCCAGGTTGCCAGGTTTTGCAAGCAAGTGCCTTTAACTGCTGAGCCACTTCCCCAGTCCTACCAGAGGTATTTTTTTAAAAGATTTATTTATTTGTTTGTTTGTTTTTTTAATTTATTCATTTATTTATTTGAGACACAGAGAGGGGGAGAGAGTGTGAGAATGGGCACACCAGGGCCTCTAGCCACAGCAAACAAACTCCAGACACATGTGCCACCATATTCATCTGGCTTATGTGGGACCTGGAGAATCAAGCCTGGGTCCTTAGGCTTTACAGGTGTGCACCTTAACTGCTATGCCATCTCTCCAGCCCAGAGGTACTTTTTGATCTGATCCTCATTTTGGCTTTTTGTATCTAGATTTGTTTTGGAACCTGGAGTCCTGTGTTAGCTGGACATGACAAGCAAAAGAACAGAAGAGACATAAAAGCTAAGTGAAAAGTTATATGAAGAAAACAAAGAGGGAAATGGAAATCCAGGAAGAGAGAAAAATCATGTCAGGACCTTTCTTGAGTCCTCAAAGATAGCCTCATTGGTTGTTAAACTTTGGACTCAGAAGCTGATGAAGTAAAGGGCTTCTCATCCTTGGGGGTATAATTCATGACACTCATGAAGAATGTTAACAGTCCTCCTCCCATACCCACCATACAAATCGTACCCCACTTTCCTGCATGCCTGCAAGAGAAACAGATTTTCTCTGAGGCTTAGAATCTGAAAGTTCCTTGGAAGATGAGAAAGTATTACTCACCCAGAAGCTTTGGATCTTCTTAAGGTTTTCTCAGTCCTTGTGTTGGTCAGCTTTCTGTCACCATGACAAAATACTTGAGAAAAGTCAATTTAAAATGAGGAAAGCTTATTGGGGCTCATGGTTTTAGTCCATCGCCCTTGCACCCCAGGTGAGACAGTATGGCATAGCAGAAATACATGGCAGAGGAAACTGGAAAGCAAAGAGACGGAAGAGCTAAAGTCCAGGTATGCCCTTCAAACGATACGCTGCCACTAACCTGACTTTCTTCTCCTAGCCCCCACTCCCTAAAGGTTGTGTCTCCCAATAGTGCTATAAGCTAGTGAGTAAGGTTTTAAACACACGGCCTTTCATGGACATTAATGGCCCAACCATAACAGCCCTCAGTGTAAACACTAAAAAGTATATACTGTAGGGCTGGATAGATGGCTTAGCAGTTCAGATGCTTGCCTGCAAAGCCAAAGAACCCAGGTTCAATTCCTCAGGACCCACGTGATCCAGATGTCAAGGTGGTGCATGCATATGGAGTTTGTTTGCAGTAGCCAAAGGCTCTGGTGTGCCCATTCTCTCTCTATATATATCTGCTTCTTTCTCCCTCCCCCTCAAATAAATAAATAAATAAATTTTAAAACTTAAAGAAAAGTATATACTGTAGAACATAAGAAACCCCAAGAGGCTAGGTGTAAGGGTGCATGCATGTAATCCCAGCACTTAAGAGGCAGGAAGATAAGGAGTTCAGGGCCAACCTTGACTACATGAGACCCTATCTCATAAAGACAGATAGAGAGACAGCCTGGGAGGGTAAATGGCATTGTTAATAGGAAAGCCCAAAACCCCTTCAGCCCTTAATGCTTTCCTTAATACTAGGGCCTGTTGGGCTAGACTGAGTTTTATGTGCTTGGAACCTTACTGTGACCTCCTCTTGAACTTGTCATCCCTAATCTACAGTGACCAGTTACCTGCAGCTAGAACGACCCTTGGCTGCCTGTCTCTGAGCTATGCCCCCCTCCTCTGCTGATAAAGACTGTGGATCATGAGTTTCCTTCTGGTAATACAGATGCTAGGTTTTGATTGGCTCCTGGCATTTGATCACATGGATTGACATACTGGTTGCTACCTGTGGCCCTGAGCTACCCAATCAGGACACCCCACCCTGTCTCCAAATATAGGCCAGGCCAGACCTTGCAATGATAGGAGCAACACAGCCAACAGACCTAGTCCTGACAGCTACCAAAGGGATACAAGATGTCGCTCTGAACTTTGCAAAAGCCTCTGATGATCCCAGGTCCAAACTGAGGGGAATAAGTGTCTCCTTACACCACCCTTCTCTCTATACAGTCACTGAAGCCACACCATCAGGTGTACAACTTTTTTGTTGTTTTAGTGTGCCATCATGCCTGGCTTTTTAAAATTGTTTATTTTAGTTTATTTTAGTTTAGTTGTTTAGTTTAGTTTAGTTTAGTTTATTGAGAGAGAATTGGTACACCAGGGCTTCAGCCACTGCATATGAACTCCAGACGCTTGCGCTACCTAGTGCACATGTGTGACCTTGCGCTTGTGTCACCTTTGTGCATCCAGCTTATGTGGGATCTGGAGACAGATTGAACATAGGTCCTTGGGCTTCACAAATAAGCACCTTAACCACTAAGCCATCTCTCCAGCCCACCTGGCTTTTTTTTTTAAAAAATATTTATTTACAAGCGAGGGTGGGAGGAGAGAATGAATGAGAATGAACACATCAGGGCCTCTAGCCATTGCAAATGAACTCCAGACACATGCACTATTATGTGCATCCAGCTTTACGTGGGTACTGGGTAATCAATCCTGGGTTATCAGGCTTTACAGGCAAGTCCCTTAACTGCTGAGCCATTTCTCCAGCCCAGATGTCAGCTTTTAAACTTGGGCTCACATATGCAAATTATTTAGGCTAAGATCTCTGAAGACTGAGGTTGGGCCCCTGTGTTGATTAATTTAGGATGCCCCCAGGGGGAAGAGAGGCTGACCTGTGAGTCCAGTAATGATGCTCTACAGCTCCACTCTTTCCTTGATGGTACCTCAGTGACCAGCTTTGTACCAGGAACTAGGTTGCAAGCCTCTGGTGAAGAGGCCAAATCACCTTTCTTGCCTCATCATAACTTGGAACATAGTCACTTTTAAAGAGTGTTTACTTAAGGAAGATTAAGGAAGGACTCTTCACTACTTGGTTTAAAAATGGTCTACAATTTGTGTGTGCTGGGCATGAAGGTACATGCCTTTACGTAATCCCAGCACTTGGGAGACTGAGGCAGGAAGATTATGAGTATGAGGTCAGCATGGGTTGTGTAATGAAATCCTGTCTTATAAAAACCCAAGAGGTCTGTTTAGGGTCTGGGGATGTGGCAGAGTAGCAGAGTGTTTGTCAAGCATATGCAAGGTTCTGATTCAATTCCTGACACTGAAGACAAAAGAAAGCTGGGCCAGAGGTGGCCAGATCCCAACAGGAGGCCTCCAGACAAGACCCCATTTCTAAGCAAGGTGTGCTAGCGCACTCCTGTGGCTGAAGCAGGAGAGAACTGCATTTTTCTGTCCTCGTGTAGGGAGGCTGGCAGCCCTACATGAAGGCAGGCAGGCTAGGGGCTGCCACAGCAGTGCTGTGTTCCTTTCTCTCACTACCTCACAGTTCCTAATGGTTTCTTGTGGTCCCCCATGGATGTTTAAGCTCCACTGTATCCGTTACTTTTCTCATCACTTCAGTCAAATTCCTGACAAAAAGCAACTTAAGGGAGCAAAGGCTTCATTTTGGTTCAGAGGAATGTAGTCCATCATGGAGGGGAAAGGATGGTGGCAGGAGCAGCTTGGTGAGGAAGAGGAGTGCCAGAGCTCAACTGGCTTTCTCCTTTTGCCCTTTGATATTCTATTTGGGACCCCAGTCCATAGGGTAGTATTGCTTGCATTCTGGATGGGTCTTCTCTCCACAGTTAACCACCTAGGAAAATACCCCAGGCAAACCAAATGGTGTGTCTCGTTAATACCCTGGGTGCTTTTGTTTTTGTTTTGTTTTGTTCTGTTTTTAAGCGGGAGAGTGAGAGTATGCAAGAGAGAGAGAACTGGCGTGCCAGGGCCTCAGCCACTGAAATCGAATCCCAGACGCTTGTGTCCCCCAATGCAAATGTGCGAACTTACACTTGCATCACCTTTGTGCATCTGGCTTACGTGGAATCTGGATAGTGATCAAATATGGGTCCTTAGGCTTCACAGGCAAGTGCCTTAACCACTAAGCCATCTCTCCAGCCTGCCTGGGTGTTTTTTAACCCTAGTTGACAGTTAAAATTAACTATTACCCTCATACTTTGTGCTCAGAAGATATGGAGAGAACTTTCTTTTCAGGAGAGTTCCTAGAAGTAGCAGAACTTAGTCCCATGCTCCTATGTAGCTGAGCAAGGAAGGCTGGGAAACACAGCCTTTTAACTGGTTGTCTTGTACACAGCAAAGACTTGAGTTTGTTCATTTATGAGAGAAAGGATGAAGAAATAATTGGTAAGTTGTCAGCCAGAGGAGGAGGGTCCATGAGAAGTGGTGAAGGAGTTCTTTGACATTCAACTTGTTTTCCTGGTACTTTGGCTTTATGCAGATAATTTCTTCAGCTTTTTAATCATTTTTTTTTTCCTTCTTAGAATCAGGAAAGATGTGTTAGTGGCAGATGTCCACAGGGACAAGAAGAAAGTATCTGACTCCAGCATTGCTTTTCCTTCAGAAAGCGTTCTGGTTTCTTTTCTCATTATCACAGGCATCTGAGTTCATACTGCATGCCAGAGGAAAGCTGTCAGTAGACTAGTTGTGGCTCTTGTCTGTGTGTTTGTCTTTTTGAGGCGGGGTCTCACTGGAAGCAGTCCTCCTTCCTCAGCTTCTTGAGTGCAGGATTATAGGCATGAGCTCCAGCCATGACTTCTTATTAACCAGTAACTTTGCTCTTTAATGCTTTTGCTAATCAGACACTCCTTTTTTTTTTGTTTGTTTTGTTTTGATTTTTGCTTTCCGAGGTAGGGTCTCACTCTAGCCCAGGCTGACCTAGAATTCACTATGTAGTCTCAGGGTGGCCTCAAACTCATGGTGATCCTCCTACCATGCCTGGCAACTCCTTCTTTTATAATGTGCTTTCTTCAGAAGCTACACTTTCTGATTATAAAAAAGTACATTTTGGGCTGGAGAGGTGGCTGAGCAGTTAAGGCGTATGCTTACAACACCTAAGGACCCAGATTTGATTCTCCAGGTCCCACATAAGCCAGATGCACATGGTGGCACATGCATCTGGAGTTTGTTTGCAGTGGCTGGAGACCTTGGTGTGTCCATTCTCACTCTCTGTTTCTGTCTCCCTCTCTCTCTCTGTCTCTAATAAATAAACAAAAATCTTTAACAAATTCTTTTAAGTACATTTTTACTTTTGGGGGCGCAGAGCGAGACAGACAGATAGAGAATATGTGCACCAGTGGCCTCTCAGCTGCTGTGAATGAACTCCAGATGTGTGCGCCCCCTTGTGGGAAAGTGCAGCATTGCACCTATGCATCACCTTTTTGAGTCTGGTTAAACGTGGGACCTGGAGAATAGAACCAGAGTTCTTAGGCTTTGCAGGCAGGCGCCTTAACCACTAAGCCATCTCTCCAGCCCCATTTTTTTACTTTTTTGAAAAAAAAAGGAAAGAATAAAGAAAATTAAAATTGCTCTTAATCTCATCAACAGATAAAATGATAATTTTTGGTTAATTTTACTCACCTTTTCTTGTACTTTTAGACATGTACATAAAACTAGCATCATGAGCATTTTCCTATTATTAAAAATTCTAAAAATGGGGATGGAGAGATGGCTTGGCGGTTAAGGTGCCTGCCTGCTAAGCCTAAGAACACTGGTTCCAATCTCCAGGTCCCACATTTAGCCAGATTCAAAAAGTGATGCAAGGGCGCGATGCTGCACTTGTCCACAAGGGAGGGCATACATCCAGAGTTGTTCACAGTGGCTGAGAGGCCATTGGTGCACCCATTCTCTCTCTCTCTCTTGCTCTCTGTCTCTCTCTCAAAAAAAAAAAAAAATTCTAAAATTGGCCAGGTATGGTGGTACACCTTTAATCCCAGCACTTGGGAGGCAGAGGTAGGAGGATCAGTGTGAGTTCGAGGCCACCCTGATACAACATAGTGAATTCCAGGTCAGCTTGGGTTAGAGTGAGCCTCTATCTCGAAAAATCAAAAAGAAAAGCCAAAATTCTAAAAATGGTAGTCTCTGTCTTCACCACCTCTGCCTTTTTTTTTAAGTATGTTTGCTCTACTTGTGAGCTTTCCTCTCATAAGTAGCATTCTGATGAACAGCTTTCTGACAAATGCTCTTTTTCCATCTCTGATCTTTTCCTTAGAACAAATTTCTAAACAGAGAATTGTTCAATAAAAAAATTGAACATTGACCCTTTTGATATCAACATGTCTTCAAGAACGATTATTTCATTTAGATTCTTCACCATCAGTGTTTGACCATATCTGTCCTGGGTGTAAACTTCATGCAGTATAAGAATAAGAATGTGCTAGGTATAGTTTGTATATCAGTACTAATGATAAAGCTATTTTTGGTGGCTAAGCCGGTTAATATTGTGCACACATTGTTTCATTGAAAAATTATAATTATGTCTTTTTCTTGCATTGGACCTTGGGGACATAGGTCGTGTGCAGCCCTCTGCCATCAGACATGTTCGTTCTTGGAGCAACATTCCCTTTATAACAGTACCTCTTAGTCGTGCCCACGGCAAGTCCTTTGCCCACCGCAGTGAGCTGAAGCATGCCAAAAGAATCGTGGTGAAACTCGGCAGTGCCGTAGTAACCCGAGGAGATGAGTGTGGCCTGGCACTGGGGCGCCTGGCATCTATTGTTGAACAGGTAATTGCCAATATGGAAAATTGTTCTAAACTAAAATAGGGTCTATAAATTAATTCCACTTTATCAACTTGAAAGAATAATCAGTTTTTGGCAGTACTGGGCACTGAACCCAGGTCTTGCACATTCTAGGCAAGTACTCTATCACTGAACTATATCTCCCATTTTTATATTTTATTTTGAGACAAGGTCTTGCTAAGTTTTCCATGCTGGTTTTTAACTTGCAATCCTCTTGCCTCAGCCTTTCAAGTAACTTTCATAGAGATTTCCAGGCTCAACAAGAATAATCTTGATATGAGTAGAATAGCATTAACACAACGGAAGATTTCTTCCTAGTGTAGGTGCCCATGGCAGACAACCCCCGCCCCGGACAAGAAAAAGAGGTGTCTCAGAGTAGAGTTGATGCCATGCAGTGCAGCTTTGCTCGACCTCTTAGTGATAAGGAGCTGTTCGTGTCAGCCACTCAATCTACACATTAGAATCAGCTGAGGAGCCTGGAGACACCTGGGTGTCACACCCAACCATCTGATTAGTGTGTATAGGATGGCGCTGAAGTGTCTGTGTTTTTAAAGTTCCCTCAAGGGGGCTGGAGAGATGGCTTAGTGGTTAAGGCATTTGCTTGCAAAGCCAAAGTACCCAGGTTCAATTCCCCAGGACCCATGTAAGCCAGATGCATGAGAGCACGTGCATCTGGAGTTCATTTGCAGTGGCTGAAGGCCCTGGCATGTCCATTCTCTATCTCTCTTTCTCTCTCTACCTGCCTATTTCTCTATCTCTCTCTCAAATAAATAAAAATGAAATATAAAAAAAATAAAATAATAAAAAATCCCTTAGGGATGCTCATGTAGTCAGGGTTGAGCACCCTGCATGTGTGTGAAGCTTCTTTCCTTCCTTCCATTCTTTCTTTCTTTTCTTTCTTTCTTTCTTTCTTTCTTTCTTTCTTTCTTTTTCTTTCTTCCTTTCTTTTTTGTTTCTGTTTTACTGGTTTGATTTTTTTTTTTTTAGGCCATGCAGAGCTGGAGAGATTGCTTAGTGGTGAAGGCACTTGTCTGCAAAGCCAAAGGACCCAGGTTTGATTCCCCAGTACCCACATCAAGCCAGATGCAAAAGGTGGCACATGTGTCTGGAGTTCGTTTGCAGTGGCTGAAGCCCCTGGTGTGCCCATTCTCTCTCTATCTGCCTATTTCTGTCTCCCTCCCTCAAATAAATAAATAAAAACAAAAAGTGGAAAGTTTTCAAAAAAAATTTTAAAGGCCATCCAGATATCCTACATCCTAGAAATAAGCTAGAGCTCTTCCTTTCTAGCTGTAGCTTTTTGTTTTCCATAATCTTGTTTTCAATTTTGAAAAAAACACCTTTCCAGAGACATGATGACATCATCTTGTTCTGTTTTCTACACTAGGACGTTATCGAATCTTCCTCCGTGGTGACTCCATTGGATTACTTTAATTAAGTAAATATTATTTATCAAGGAGTGTGTGAGTCCATATTATGTTTCTTTGAGACAGAATACCACAATGTAGGTAATTTATAATAAACATGTATTTGGTTTATGATTCTGAAGGCTAAACAATCTAAAGTCAAGGGCCACATCCGGAGGGAGCCTTCTTGCTACTTCATTCCAGGAGAAAGGTTAAAAAGGGAGCAAGAGATGGAACGTGTATCTTCAAGCCCTTGTGTCACAGGCATTAATCCATTCATAAAGCTGAAGCTTTCATGACCTAAATACCTTACATTAGGTCCCACCATTCAACATTGTTGCATTAAGTTTCTGACACAGACTTTTTGTGACATATAAACCATACATAAAAGGGCCTACATTATGAAGGACATAATGGCACTCTGCCATAGTGAGCCAGAACTGGCACTCCTAAAATTATTACAGGGATTGTTCAAGGCAGTAAATGTCCAAATCAGTGGACCCAGATCACAGTGACTGACAGGTCCACAGATGGGAAAGTCAAATGAGAGTGTGGTTTGTTCTCGGAGTGTTCCAGAAGGACATAGCCTAGGTCTTGATAACTGGTAGGGTTTGTGCCAGCAGAGGACTAAAATCACTCCCTGGCAAATGCATGGTATGGCTGGTATCCCTGGGGTTGTAATACCAGTGGCTGTGGGGAAGGTCAGGTTCCAAGAGCCGTTTCCTTGTGGAGGACGCATGCGGCTGGGGAGGAATCAAGCTTGAGAGCAGCACCGAGGTTATCAGGAGGATGGAAAGCAAAATAGATGCATCATTTCAGGGTCGGGGGTCGGAGCCCAGTAGCAGAATTGGGCTTCAATCACCAAGCTGAGGTTTTTAGGTTTTTTTTTTTTTTGGTTTGGTTTTTCAAAGTAGGGTCTCACTCTAGCCTAGGCTGATCTGGAATTCACTATGTAGTCTCAGGCTGGCCTCGACCTCACGGTGGTCCTCCCACCTCTGCCCTCCCAAATGCTAGGATTAAAGGTGTACACTACCATGCCCAGCGAAAAATTTTAATCAAAGGAAAAACTTGATGAAAATGGTAGGGAGAACCTGGCAAAGATTTTCTCAGTTTGCCACCTCCCCCTGTAGGGCTGCTATGGACTGGATGGAAAGGCTCTAACAACCAGGCAGGGCCTCATGCACAGTTAACGGTCTTGTCCAAGACATATGGTTATTTCAGATGGACTCAAGCCAACTTCAAGTGACTTCCACTGGTCATAAATGGAACAGCTTGAACATAAATAAAAGCAAATGACTTCAGTATAACAAAATATGCTTAAATCCACAAGTTCATAATACTTTCAAGCAAACCCCCTGGATGGGGCTGGGAATGTAGCTCATTGGTAAAGTGCTTACCTAGTATGTGCAAGTCCATAGGTTTGGTACTCAGCACTGCGGCAGAAAAATAGCAACCACAACAAAAACCTAATTGGCCATCCATGAAGGGTGCTTGAGAACCTGCTCACTATCTTGAAAATGGGTAAATAAAGGGAAAGGCACCCGTTAGTCTTGCTTTCCTTAGACAAACTACCTCAAGGTAAGCAAATAGTTGTGAAGGAAAGTTTCCTATTATGAAAGGACTTGACCTGATGTGCCCCAAATATAGCCTCATATCCCTTAGATCCTGTAGCCAAGCCTTAGAACCTGGGTAGCTGCTGAACCTCAATTGCAGTTCTTAGCTTCCAGCTTCTGTTCTGGGTTTTGTTTCCTGAGACTGTGGCTATCATCAAGTCCTGTAGAGGCAAAAGCTAGGCACTTGCTGAAATCCCCTTATAAGACATCTCCCTTCTGTTTGCCACCTACTAACCATAACTTTGAGGTAGTTTGTAGGAACCTGGTTTTTTTTTATATATTTTTCAAAAATAGTTGTATTTATTTGCAATCAGAGAGATAGAATAGAGACAGACAGAGGGAATGGGTCCTCTGTAAATGAACTTCTTGTGCATGATTGAACTGAACTAGGAGCTACTTTTCCTTTTTTTTCGCTTTTGGTGAGCATGGTGGTTTGAGTGTTTGGCCCTATAAACTCGGGCATTTTATTTTATTTATTTATTTATTTTATTTATTTATTTATTTATTTTTGGTTTTTCGAGGTAGGGTTTCACTCTGGTCCAGGTTGACCTGGAATTAACTATGTAGTCTCAGGGTGGCCTCGAACTCTCTGCGATCCTCCTACCTCTGCCTCCCGAGTGCTGGGATTAAAGGCGTGCGCCACCATGCCCGGCTTTATTTTTAATTAATTAATTTTTATTTGAGAGAGAGAATGGGCATACCAGGGCCTCTAGCCACTGCAAACAAACTCCAGATACATGTGCCATCTTGTGCATCTGGCTTACGTGGGACCTGGAGAATTGAACCTGGATCCTTAGGCTTTGCAGGCAAGCATCTTAACCGCCAAGCCATCTCTCCAGCCCTAGGAACCTGTTTTTAACCAAAAAGACCTGAGTAGTTCTTGCAGAGTCAGCCTAGTGCTGTTCTTGCCCCGACACTGGGACCTTACCTGTCTTGTCTACCTGACCTTTGTCTCTTGTAGACCGAGGAGTGAGACTCTATAGTGACTTGTGGTTCTTTTTCCTCTTTCGACACTAGGTTTCTGTACTGCAGAATCAGGGCCGAGAGATGATTCTTGTGACCAGTGGAGCTGTTGCCTTTGGCAAGCAGCGCTTGCGCCATGAGATCCTTCTGTCTCAGAGCGTGCGGCAGGCCCTTCACTCAGGACAGAACCAGCTGAAAGAGATGGTGAGTGCTGCTTCCCCAGCCCAAGATAGGGCACCTCAGGTCTTCCTGTCTGCCCAGCCACACCATATCTGATTCCTGTATTGCAGGCAATTCCAGTCTTAGAGGCCCGAGCTTGTGCAGCGGCCGGACAGAGTGGGCTGATGGCCTTGTATGAGGCCATGTTTACTCAGTACAGCATCTGTGCTGCCCAGGTGAGAGGCTGAGCTTCCCTAGGTGGGGCTGGGGGACCTGTAAGGGTGGTTCTTGTAGAGTAAGAAACCTATGAGCAGGGCTCTGCAGCCAGATGCCAGGATATAGTTGGAACTTTGCCATTTACATCCTGGAGATCTGGGGAGAGTCTAAATCTGTGCCTGGGTTTCTTCGTCTGAAAAATGATGGTCATATCAGTGTCTGCTTCAGATGGTGTGGGGAAGGGCTCAATGAGAAAACACATGGCCAGTATTTAAGATAGCATGGGGTACACAGTACTTCCTCTTGTTACTGCAGTACCTCTTAGGACTGCTGCATGTATGAATGCCTGTGAGTAGAGAGGCTGGATGTCTGCTTACTGGTTTCTTTGACTTCTGGTAGCTTGCTTCTCTTTGTACATGGTTGCCTTTCGTAGTAGTGCATTGAAGGAAAGAGGAATGCTAGTGGTTGGTTTTTCATTCATTCACCAAATTTTATTGGGCACCTGTGATGTCTAAAGAGGTCTCTCAAGAATTGGAAGTGTTGCCAGGCGTGGTGGCACATGCCTTTAATCCCAGCACTCAGGAGGCAGAGGTAGGAGGATCACCATGAGTGCGAGGCCACCCTAAGAATACAGAGTGAATTTCAGGTCAGCCTGGGCTAGATTGAGACCCTACCTGAAAAAAAAAAAGGAAGGAAGGAAGGAAGGAAGGAAGGAAGGAAGGAAGGAAGGAAGGAAGGAAGAGGGAGGGAGGGAGGGGAGAGGGAGGGAGGGAGGGAGGGAAGAA
Source organism: Orientallactaga sibirica (assembly GCA_036365145.1). NCBI lineage: Eukaryota > Metazoa > Chordata > Mammalia > Rodentia > Dipodidae > Orientallactaga > Orientallactaga sibirica. The sequence goes on along the minus strand of JAEOAD010000001.1, from coordinate 85,361,601 downwards.
GGAAGGAAGGAAGGAAGGAAGGAAGGAAGGAAGGAAGGAAGGAAGGAAGGAAGGAAGAATTGGAGATGATAAGGTGAACAAGTCTGACAAGGGTCCAGTCCTCAGAACGTGCACATTTTGTGGTTACCTCCAAATGTTATAGAACCATCACTTAAAATTTCCTGATTTTTTTTTGTTTGTTTGTTTGAGGTAAGGTCTTACTCTAGCCCAGCCTGACATGGGTATCACTCTGTAGTCCAAGGCTGGCTCCCTGCCTCTGCCTCCCAAGTGCTGAGATTAAAGGTGTGCGCCACCATGACTGGCTGGATTTCCTGATTTTTATTGTGGTCTTAATTAACTATATAGCCATACACTAAATAAAAACATCTAAATAGCAATCACTTTGCCATACAACTAGAAAAACATCTAACTCCCCAAGTTATTGTTTGCAGACTCCTATGCTGCCTCTGATCCTACTGTTTATGTGGGTATTATGTTCTGCATACCTTGTTTCAAGTTTTGTGACTTCATTTCTTGTTGCTTTTTCTGACTCTCTGTCATTTTCACTGTTGTCATCCACAGTGATGTTCTGGTGTATTAGAGTTCTCTTGAGTGAGTGAGCTAAATCAGAAAGACATTTAGTTCCTTTGTCACCCATCACTAGAATCTTAGATTCTATTTATTTTTCTTTTTTCCTTTTTATTTTAGAGAGACAGACAGAGAGAAAGAATTGGCATGCCAGGGCCTCAGCCACTGCAATTGAATTCCAGATGCTTGTGCCACCTAGTGGTTATGTGTGATCTTGCACTTGCCTTACCTTTAGGCATCTGGCGAACTTGGGATCTGGAATGTAGAACATGGGTCCTTAGGCTCCACAGGCAAGCACCATAACTGCTAAGTCATTTCTGCAGCCCTTAGATTTATTTTTCTGTTAATACAAATTACAATCTCACCTTCTTTTATGGCATGTATATGTATGTTTGCATGTGTGTATGAGTGCATGCATGGGAGGCAAAAAGCTACTTCTGCCACATTTATTTTTATTTATTTATTTATTTGAGAGAGATAAAGATAATGGGTGCGCCAGGGCCTCTAGCCACTGCCAACGAACTCTAGATACATGTGCCACCTTGTGCGTCTGGCTTATGTGGGTCCCGGGGAATCGAATCTGGGTCCTTTGGCTTTGCAGGCAAGCACCTTAACCACTGAGCCATCTCTCCAGCTCCTGCCACACTGATTGTTTAAAAAATGTTTTTACTTATTCGCAAGCAGAGAGAAGGAGAATAAGTATGTTCCACTTTGTACATCTGGCTTTATGTATATATGGGGGTATCAAACCCAGGCTGTCAGGCTTTACAAGCAAGCACCTTTAACCACTGAGAAATCCCTCCAGCCCCTTCTGCCACACTTATCACCTATCTCTTCTTCACAATCCTATGGTAGTTTTAGTTGATGCTTTAAAAAAAAAAAGTTTATTTTTATTTATTTATTTAAGAGCTACAGAGAGAGAAAGAGGTAGAGAGGGAGAGGGATAGAATGGGTGTACCAGGGCCTCCAGCCACTGCAAACGAACTTCCAGATGCATGTGCCACCTTGTGCACCTGGCTTACATGGGTACTAGGGAATCGAGCCTTGAGCCCGGGTCCTTAGGCTTCACAAGCAAGCACTTAACTGCTAAGCCATCTCTCCAGCCCTGCATTTTTGTTGTTGTTTTAAGTGCCTGGAACCAGGTGAGAAAACTTAGTCCTGGGAGTTATACTTTGGTTCTGTTTTATTTTCCCCAGAATTATAAGTCAGTGCACATCAGCCATTATTTGCATTGAGGTAAAAGAGCTTTGTCCCTCCAGTTCCCAACAAGCACATCCCCTCCCCTGCCCAGCCCTCTCCCCCAGGGTCTTATCAGTCTTTGCTCTTTGTACTTTATTCCTGTGGCTCCTTATTCTCTTTAATGAGCCTGTATAGAACATTATCAGTAGCTGTTGAAAATCACCAAGTTGGTTCCCAGGTTAAAGACCTAAACAGAAACAAATACAAAGCAGCAGCTTGTTTTTTCTTCAGAGAGTACCTGATTTGTCTTCTCCACGATTACCCTTGCTCAGGCATAATTTTTCCATCTTGGGGCTCTTTCCTACCTTCCCAGTTAGCTCCCCAGCCCTTGTCTGTGAAACTATTTTAGCAGCAGGTGTTTCCTTAGACCTTTAGACCTTCTGCTTGCCTCTCCCGTGCACACGTATTAATTTTCATCTTTAGCCTTCCACCCGCATGGCTAGAATATGTATTTTCAGCTGTGACCTAGTTCTATATCCTATAGAACAAAACCTTTCCAGAAAGGAGTTCATGACCTTCCCTTACAAATATATGCCACATTCCATTGTTCCTCAAACCATCACCATCTTTATTCTCCATTCAGAAGCTGGTAGGGCCTGGTGTTTCAGAGGCACTCCCCAAACACGGAAGTGAGTGACTTTCCCTCAGTCATGTTGCCATTTTGTCTCCATCATTGCACTTTGGGTATCTGTCAAGCTGTCGTTGGTGATCTTCCCAGTCCTCATAGGCAGACCTGTTGCAGACCGTGCTCTGAGCGGTCCAGCACCCTCGTGCTTGCCCTGCCGTCCAACCTCTCCTACTTGAGGGATCACACAAAACATGTTCTTCAGAACTGACTACCATGTGGTTTCTTGCTATCTTCCTCATTCACCTTTCTATCCTGCTCTACTTTGCCTAATTCTCTGATTCGAGCAGGAAAACAGACTGCTTATCAACTCCCACCACTAGCTGTCCTGCCCACTTGTGAGCACCTTATTCTGATTCCTACCCTGACCTAAGTTATGCCTGCCCCCTCTCTCAGCTTGTGATAAAGACTCAGCTTCCTGACCCCATGCAGTCAAATACAATGAGCCTCTTTAGCTCCATTAATGCTCTGCACTTTTCCAGACTGGTAAACTTTTCACTCACTCACTTAGTATTTAAGTGCCTATTGTGGCCAGGCCCTGAATCAGATGCTAGATTTCAAAGGTATTTTACAAACTAATAGAAAGTAATTAGCTGCCCACCCCAATGTCTCTTTAAAGTAGGAGCATCAGTTTTTCTCACTTTGTAAAATTTTCCCATTTTGTAAACACATGCAGTTTTAGCATCCTTAAGTAAATATGCCAAGTAACTGTAATTCTTTCAGAGAGAGGCACAGTAAAAAAAATTGGATAAGCCTGCTAGAGATGTAACTCGGTGGTAGAGTGCTTGTCTAGCACACACAAGGCTCTGGTTTCAGTTACTGACCCCAATTTTTATTTATTTGAGAGATGGAGAGGGGTTCAGTTACTGCCCCCACTTTTTAAACATACTTTTATTTACCTGAGAGATGGTGAAGAAAAGGCAGATAGAGAGTATGGGAGCACCAGTACCTCCTGCCACTGCAGACAAACTCCAGATGTATGTATCACTTTGTGCATCTGGCTTTATATGGGTACTGGGGAATTGAACCTGGGCCATAAGGCTTTGCATGCAAGCTCCTTTAACTGCTGAGCCATCCCTTCATCCCCTAAATTTCTTCTTTTTTTTAATAGTACAACTCACACCTTTTTTTTTTTTTAATATTTATTTGTTTGTTTGAGAGAGAGAAAGATTGGGAGGGAGAGAGAATTGGAATGCTAGGGCTTCTAGCTGCTGCAAATTCACTACAGACACATGTACCACTTTGAGCATGTAGCTTATGTGGGTCCTGGGGAATCGGACCAGGGTCCTTTGGCTTTGCAGACAAGTGTTTTAACCACTAAGCCAACTCTCCAGCCCTAAATTTCTTTTTATTTAAAAAGTAAAACAAGCCGGGCATGGTGGCTCACGCCTTTAATCCCAGCACCTGGGAGGCAGAGGTAGGAGGATCGCCGAGAGTTTCAGGTCGCCTGAGCTAGAGTGAAACCCTACCTCGCAAAACCCAAAAAAAGGAAAACATATAAAAGAAGGGCTGGGGAGATTACTCTGTCCTTGAAATAAGTATTATACATATAAAATATTTTACATAAAAAAATATTATATATGTATTTAAAAAATTGGGTCAGCACCCAAAGATTTTTTATTTCAATGTGTGGAGTCCAGAACCTACCTAAAACTTAACCCCCTAGTGCTTAGCATTTTTTGTGCCTATCCTAGGAAGTCTACTGTGTTCCTCCCCACTGCATTTTCTTTTCTTTTCTTTCTTTCTTTCTTTCTTTCTCTCTCTCTCTCTCTCTCTCTTTCTTTCTTTCTTTCTTTCTTTCTTTCTTTCTTTCTTTCTTTCTTTCTTTTTTTCTTTCTGGAGAGAGACACAGAGAGAGGGAAAGGAAGACAAATAGAAAATGTTCACGCCAGCAGCCTCTCAGATGCTGCAAACGAACTCCAGATGTGTGCACCCCCTTGTGGGCAAGTGTGGTATTGCGCCCTTGCATCACTTTGCATCTGGCTAAATGTGGGACCTGGAGATTGGAACTGACATTCTTAGGCTTAGCAGGCAGGCGCCTTAACCGCTAAGCCATCTCTCCAGCCCTTCATTTTCTTTATCTATATATATATTTTTTAGTTTGTTTATCGGGGGGGGGGGCTGGAGGGAGAGAGAATGAGTGTACCAGGGCCTCACTGCAAATGAACTCCAGACGCATGCACCACCATGTACATCTGGCTTACGTGGGTTCTGGGGAGTTAAACTTTGGTCCTTAGACTTCACAGGCAAGCACTTAACCACTGAGGCAACTTTCCAGCCCACATGCTGATTTTCAGTCTATTTAATCATTTTAGATTTTGGTGACCAACTTGGACTTCCATGATGAGCAGAAGCGACGGAACCTCAACGGTACACTCCATGAGCTGCTCCGGATGAACATTGTCCCCATTGTCAACACGAATGATGCGGTTGTCCCCCCAGCTGAGCCCAACAGTGATCTTCAGGGGGTAAATGTGGGTAAAGTATTGCTAAGGATTGAGCATGCTGGAGACACTAACACATGTTATGCTGCTTGTACTAACACTGGACCGTTGGCATGAGCAAGAGGTAAAATTGAGAGAACTGAGATCATGGAGCTGTGGCTGCAGAAGCTCCTCAGAAGTTAAGGAGCTTCCTTCAGTGGGTGAGGGGCTTAATGGTGCTATGAGCATGGCTTGTGGATTTCAGCACATAAAAGGCTGCATGTTTGGAAGAAGGGTTACCAGTAACTATAGGGTTTTGCGGGCAGCAGGACCAGCAAGAGTGGTCATTTATATATTTGGGATCATTGGTGTCGTCTGCCAGAGCCTAGCTAACTAAGTGTTGATAGCAATTTCCTTTTGGACGGCATATCTCATTCAATTACTACTTTCCCCCTGCTTTGCAGGTTATTAGTGTTAAAGATAATGATAGCCTAGCTGCCCGTCTGGCTGTGGAAATGAAAACTGACCTCTTGATTGTCCTGTCAGATGTAGAAGGTACAAAGTAATGTTTTCTTCTTTTATCTGCATGTGTGAGCACGTGACTTTCCCTCCTTGTCAGAGTCCTTCTGAACATTTTTTACTATGCACAATTATTTTCTGAGCCATGTAGTCTGAAAATAGTTTTTAATGATTGAAGAGGGTAGGTAGGGCTGGAGAAATGGCTTAGCAGTTAAGGTGTTTGCCTGCAAAGCCAAAGAACTCAGGTTTGATTCCCCAGGACCCATGTAAGCCAGATGCACAAGGGGCAAATGCATTTGGAGTTCCTTTGCAGTGGCTAGAGGCCCTGGCATGCCTATTTTTTTCCTGTCTCTCTTCTTTCTCTCTCTCTCTGCTTGCAAATAAATAAATAAATTTTTAAAAAGAGGGTGGATGTATCTGGAAAATGCAGTTTAAATGCTGAAGTGTTATTTCCAGGTGTTTTCAATTTTTTTTAGTGACAGCTTTATGAAAATATTCACGTATTATACAATTCACCTACTTGAAGTTCACAGTTCAGTGGTCTTTAGTATATTTCATATACTTATGTAACCCTCATCACAATCAATTGTAAGATATTTTCATCAACCAGAAAACTTCATACCCGCTGTGTGTGGTGGCACACGCCTTTAATCCCAGCACTCAGGAGGCAGAGGTAGGAGGATTGCTGTGAGTTTGAGGCCATCCTGACACTACATAGTGAATTCCAGGTCAGCCTGGGCTAGAGCGAGACCCTACCTCAACAAAAAAAAAAAAAAAAGAAAGAAAAAAAAGAAAACTTCATACCCTCTTACAGTCTACTTCTGAGCAACCAGCCCTAGACTACAGTGCAGTCTACTTTCTGTCCTGATTGATTTTCCAATTCTTGAGATGTGATATAAAAAGAATCATACATTATGTGGTCATTTCTTTCCCTTAGCATAATGTTTGCAAGGTTGATCTATGTTATAGTATATGTCAATACTCTATTATTTTCATTGCTAATTAATATACCACTCTGGATATGCCATATTTTATTTATCAATTCATCAGTGGATGGACATCTGTACTCATGTGAGTAATACTGCTATAAACATATTTTTGTGATTTTTTTTTTTGTGTGTGTGTGTGTGTGTCACCTAAGAGTGTAGTTGTAGGGTTTGGGATGATATAGGGCTTGCCTATAATGAACAAGGCCCTGGAATCCCCAACACTGCAATTAAAAAAAAAAAAAAAGAGAGAGTAGATCTGTTGCTTCATTTTATAACTCCATGTTTAAAAGCCATTTGAAGCTAGGTGTGGTGGCACACACCTTTAATCCCAGCATTCGGGAGGCAGAGGTAGGAGGTTAAGGCGCCTACCTGCTAAGCCTAAGAACGCCTGTTCGATTCTCCAGGTCCCACGTTTAGCCAGATGCAGTGATGCAAGGGCGCAATGCTGCTCTTGTCCACAAGGGGGTGCACACATCTGGAGTTCATTCACAGTAGCTGAGAGGCTGTTAGTGCTACCATAAAAATTCTAGGCTCACCAAGGCGTGGTGGCACACACCTTTAATCCCAGTACTGGGGAGGCAGAAGTGGGAGCATCACTGTGAGTTTGAGGCCACCCTGAGACTACATAGTGAATTCCAGGTCAGCCTGGGCTAGAGCGGGACCCTACCTTGAAAAAAAAAATTCTAGGCTACCTTTTCTTATAGATTGCTTTATTCTTCTGTCTTCCCCATCCTCACAGAAGGGCCCCTCTTGGCTCCAGTTGGACTCTGTGTTCATTCTATTCATATTGTCTAGCTGTTTTCAATTCAGTTTGACCTATAAAAAACAAAGTAGTTTTGAGGGTTAGAAATGTAGCTCAGTTGATAGAGTGCTTGCCTGGCATGCACAAAGTCCTGTGTTTGATCCCTAGCACTGCATAAAGCAGGCATGGTGGTGCACACTGTAATCCCAGCACTCAGGAGGTGCAAGGCAGGAGAATTGGAAGTTCAAGGTCATCTTTCACCACAGCCTGAGACCCCCATCTCAGAAGAAAGAAAGGGAGAGAAGGAAACTAGTTTTGTTAAAAAAAAAAAAAAAATAGACCAAATCTGTAGGATTCCCAATCTTTTGTCTCCTGGTTCATTACCAGGAGAACAGAGAAACTGTGCTTAATTCCCAGACCATTCTTGAGGTAGGTTAATATGGAAAGACTGTTCTGTTTTGTGCTCCAGCAGAGACAGCCTAAAAGAGTCTGGGCATATGTCGATGAGTTAATATGTTCTCTGCTCATGTAGAAAGTCAGAAAGACCCACCTGCATGTCAGCATCTTTACCTTTGAAAAGTCTTGGTAATACATTTACCTGTGAAATTTGAAGCCTCGGGATAGAAACAAAGGGTAAGAATGCGCTACCTTGGGGAAGAAGGCATATTGACATCAGCACATTTTTATGGAATTTCTACCTTGGGTGGATAGCATCCAAGGTGCTTTTGTTTTCTTTGTGAGGCAGTCTTACTCTACCCAGGCTGACCTGGAACTCAGGTTGGCCTCAAACTCAGGGCCATCCTCCCATTTTAGCCTTCCTGAGCACTGGAATTAAAGGTATGAGTTATCCCACCTGGCTAGTTTATTCAGTAGGTAGTTCAGCCCAATTATTTATGTACGTGAAGAAACTAAAGCATTAAGTCAGGTCAGTTAAGTGGGATGTCTAATGTTGTCTGGGACTGTGTTCCAGTCTCAGTCTATTCAGTTGAAAAATTCTCTTCTGTATGACCTGGCAAGGTAAAGGATGGGTACCTGCAAAATCATTATGCAAAACCCAGTAAATGAGGCTGCAGGACACAGACTTCAAACACCAAAACTGGTCAGCAGTGGGCTTAATTGGATTAAGTAGTCACCCAGAAAATGTTGATTCTTAGAGCACTATCAGAATTTTAAAGCCCCTGTAGGTGGGGTTGAGATTCAGCTGCAAGGAAAAAGAAGTAGGAGGCAGAATTCCAGCATGCTTGGAGGGCCTCTGCAGCTCTCAAGAAGGTCTAGTCTTCCTCACATGGTTACCTGTACCTTCTGGGAAGAACTCAGCCTGGATTCCCAGAGAGCTGTGAGGTGCTAACTGAGCGAAGACCGGTTCTTCCTCTTCCTGTCCTCGCCACTTGTCTTTGCACTCTTCTGTCCAAGGCTGGGCACTGGTTTCCTTCCCCTCACCACGCTAGAGGTTGTACATAGAATAGGATTGTTCTAAAGATCCGGGAGAATGGAGGGGACAGGCAATGATTTAAAACTAACACCATCACTACCCAGATGTCTTTCAGCTGGTCCCCAGATACAGGCGATCCCTCACAAAATGTGTTTCCTTTAGGTTTTGATCTGACTCTATTTTCTCAGGCCACTCTCACCCTTCTTTTTTCCTCATTCATAGCCTTTACTCTTTTTAAAAATATATATTTATTTATTTGAGAGAGAGGGAGAGAGAGAATGGGCATGCCAGGGCCTCCAGCCACTGTAAATGAACTCAAGATGTGTGCACCCTCTTGTGCATCTGGTTTGTGTGGGTCCTGGTGAGTTGCCTTAACCACTAAGCCATCTCTCCAGACCTACTCTTTTTTTTAATCCCATTTTATTTATTTGAGAGAGAGAGAGAGAGAGAGGAAGAGGCAGACAGAAAGAATGGGTGTGCCAGGGCAGATGCATGCACCACCATGTGCATCTGACTTATGTGGGTCCTGGGGAATCAAACCTGGGTCCTTTGGCTTTGTAGGCAAGTGCCTTAAGTACTAAACCATCTCTCCAGTCCTCCCTTTACTCTTTTTCAAAGTGAAATTGTGAGGAATTTTGAGGTTGCACTGTATGTGTAGAACATTTCTCTGTTTTGTGTTATCCTGTCCAGTTACATAAGGGGTGTGCTCCATGGTGATAAATCCGGTCTGAATGCTAAGAGTCATGAGCTCTCCTGCTGACTTGGTCCAACCTCCAGGACAAGTCACTCTTAAAGTGGGGAGCATAAATCAGTGCCTGTTTCTCTGGGTACAGGGGGAGTGAACGAGCACCTGCTTCACATTCCACCTGTTTAGAAACAGTCACGGTAAATGGCACGTGGGAGCCGCATTCGGCCCTGTTTGGTTTTGGTTATATACTTGAGCTATAGCATGATAAGTAGTAATGACAGAGGTGAGGACACTTGCAGTGTACTCTGGGCATGGCTGATAAATTCTGGGCCAAGAATAGAACTGGGTTGGAGGTCAGGAAGCATTTATTTAGCCAGGTTCTAGAAGCATGAAAGGAGCTGTTCCATGGTGTGGGTCAGCTCCACTCAGCCCTGCTTCTCCTTCCTGGTGCAGCAGGTGTGGGCACAGCCGAATTCATCTGGATGATGGAAGCCCAGAGCATCAGCGGCTTCTTTGTTTGGTAGCAAGTGACTGAGGAGGCTCGTCTGTGGGACATACAGTCCTGTCAAAGCTGCATTACTGACTCTTGTCCACTTTTTTAGGCCTTTTTGACAGCCCCCCAGGGTCAGATGATGCGAAGCTCATTGATATATTTTATCCTGGAGATCAGCAGTCGGTGACATTTGGAACCAAATCTAGAGTGGGAATGGGTGGCATGGAAGCCAAGGTGAGAACCTGGCCTAAAGCCCAAACAGTATTTTATCCGTTTCACACTTAGGTTAGAGCCTAATGAAAGATACTGTACACTTAAATATGCAAATACCTAAATATAAGCTTCCTGAGTATTACATACCTGTGTTTATATTCTTTATATGATTTTAGTAATATATGAACAGTGTGTTTCATGTTTGTATCAGCTACTTTTCCTGTTGCTGTGACAAAAAAACACACTGACAAAGTAGTTTTAGGAAAGAAGGGGTTAATTTGGCTCACAGTTTGAGGATAGAGTCTGTCATGGCAGGGAAGTCAGGGCAGTGGGAGCATGAAGCGAGGTGGCTGCTCACATCGTATCCCAGAGATGAGATGAATGCTGGTGCTCAGCTCTTTTTCTTCTTTTCATTCAGTCCAGGACCCTAACCCATGGATGGTGCCACCTGTATTCAGGGTGGGTCTTCTCTCCTCAGTTAGACCTTTCTGGAAACGCTCTCATGCACACACACAGAACTGTGTTTCCATGGTGATTCTAAATACAGTCAGGTTGATGGTGAAGCTCAACCATTACAGAGTTGTAAATTCCTATAGGGAAGGGCCTGTGCAGTCTTCACAGTTAATAAATCTTATATTGTCAATGCAAATATTTCTTGAAATTTTTCAAAAGTTCTTTCTTTCACATTAATTGTTCTGAGAAGCTGTCCACTTACTGCATAACACTGAAGCAATGGCAGGGGAAGTTCAGAACCCCACTTGAAATAGCAAAATATCCTCAAGATCAGATTGTGGCCAAACTCCCAGCTACTTACTGAGTTGCTGCTAAGTTCAGGCATTAAAAAAATCAAAATGCAGGTGTTATGAGTCCTGAGCCAGAGGGTCTCAAAGAGAGAATGTGCTGAGAACTGGACAGGTGACATATACTGGAACTGTGCTGGAGAGGGAGCCTGGGCCGCAGGCATTTCCAGACCTTTTCAGCTATTAGGAACATTACTGGGTTCACTTCCTGCCCAGCACCAGATAGTATTTTATGTTGTTTTGTAAGTTTGAAGTGTGGGTGGCTAGGTCTGACTCATCCTTGGATCTGACTTGTTCCATTAGGTGAAAGCAGCCCTCTGGGCTTTGCAAGGTGGTACTTCTGTCGTTATTGCCAACGGAACCCACCCAAAGGTGTCTGGGCATGTCATCACAGACATTGTGGAGGGAAAGAAAGTCGGCACCTTCTTTTCAGAAGTAAAGCCTGCTGGTAAGTAGTGCTTCATAAACTCCCAGGGACTTCAGATAGCAGCCAGGGTCACTTCATTCGAGATGGAACTGAAGCCTAAGCTCTCACCCTGGGAATTCAGACTCTAAATCGATGTATTTATGCTACGAAGTCTCATATTTTAAACACTGTTTGCAAAAGTAGATTTTGCTTTGCTTTTGTAAAATTCTGCCTATCTTGCTTACTTAGACCTCCTATTCTTTCCAAAAAAACATAAGCCCCCATTTTCTCAAGATCCATTTGCTAGGTCTGTGCTGGGGGCTAGTTACCAATAAGCACTAGAGACACAGGCATGCATGATACATGGAAGGTGCTCTTAAGCACTCACAAAGGAATCACCTGATCATTTGCAATCACAAATGCCAGCACATTAGGAAAAGCAGGCCAAATGGAACTGGACTCAAGAAGACACAAAAGAATCGTGTCTACACCAGACATGCGCAGGTTTCTGAGTTCATGCCTGAGTTACTCTGGCATGATATTTTGACATTCTGTTGACACTGGTGATTCCTGTATGTTAACCAAGCACACCAAGACAGCAGGCATTCCTCCTGCATGTGAAGAGCCTATGCTCATGCTGGGAAAATGAGAGAACTAAGCCAACCATGGTCTTTGCATGTTCTTGCAGGCCCAACCGTTGAGCAGCAGGGAGAAATGGCCCGATCTGGAGGAAGGATGTTGGCTACACTGGAACCTGAACAGGTAAGAACCTTTGCTGATGAATGTGTTATTCAGTACAGCAGTCAAGCCTGCTAGTGTTAATGTAATTATATTACAAGTCTTCATTTTCTTAGCTTCTTGTCTTAAGATGAGGGGTTTTTTTGGTTGGTTGGTTGTTTGGGGTTTTTTTTTTTTTTTTTTTTCGAGGTAGGGTCTCACTCTAGCTCAGGCTGAACTGGAATTGACTATGTAGTCTCAGGATGGCCTTGAACTCACAGCAATCCTCCTACCTCTGCCTCCCAAGTGCTGGGATTAAAGGCATGCACCACCACGTCCGGCAAGATGAGTTTTTTTAATCACTGTTTTATTCACGGTATGATGAAAATGGTGAGATGAAGGCTACCTAATCTGGCCACATAGTGGGTGTGGAAATGCAGGACAGTTCCCTCTCCCAGCCCGTTCCAAGTCAACGTGCACACCTGTCAGGAAAACCCAAGAGCCTGTTTCCTGGTTGATGCTATTCCTCGTCTGCAGTGATTAGTCCAAGTAGCACATGTGAGAAGGCAAGATATGACAAGGGGTATGATGAAGCAGGTGTGATAAGGGGGGAGATGATGAAGCAGATGTGATGAGGAGACAATGAAGCAGATGTGATAGGGGAGATGATGAAGCAGTTAAGTGAAAGCTGAGGGCTGACTCCCTGGATGTGTGTTTCCAAAGATGGATTTGAAAGTATGTTAGTTTCTTCTGTGGAATGTTTTGACGTAACAAAGAAAAGAAGATGGTCCACTAGGTACAGTGCTTGCCTTGCTCACTTCCCTGCAATCTGCATTAAAAAGCTGGGCGTAGTGGTGCACACCTGTAATCCAGCACTGGCGAGGCAGGCACAGGGGACCCCTGAGGCTTGCTGACTAGCCATTCTAGCCTAGTTGCTGAGTTCCTGTCAGCAAGAGACCCTTGTCTCAAAAGTGGTGAAAAGTGTTTCTAAGGAATGATACCCAAGGTTGTCTTCTGGCCTCCACATTAGCACATACATGTATATGCACATGTGTACACACACACACACACACACACACACACACACACACACACACACACACACACGAGACCGTAAGTGGGGAAAGGAATGCAAAGGGGGAGCTTGGTCTCTAACCACTTCGTTCCTTCAGCTGTTGCCACAACCATCTCCACCTTCCTCAAGCTTATTGGTAAGGAGTAGAGGGGTTGAAGGCTGGAACTGTCCCTTTAACTAACTTGAAATAATTGGCCAAAAAGAAAACCCAGATGTAGCTGGGTGTTGTGGCACACACCCAGCACTTGGGAGGCAGAGGTAGGAGGATCACTGTGAGTTCCAGGTCAGCCTGGGCTAGCTTGAGACCCTACCTCGACCCACCACCCTCACACTCACACAAAAGAAAAAGAAAATCCAGATGTAAACCCTTGACTGGGAAATAAACTATCTAATGTTAAAACATCTGTAAAGATATGTGTATCGTGCTAATTCTAAATTCTAGCTCTTATCTCATGGGCAACTAAACTATCCATGTTGACAGTGTCCACAGTTTGCTCATAACAGTAATTTGGAGTGATAAAAGAGGAAGAAAGGAGAGGAGAGAAGAAATTGGGGGGGAGGGGTGGTTAAAAGTATCAGGGGTGAGGACAGTGCGACAGTGCTGGGAATGCATGATAGAAAGTAAGGAGGCTTCAGTCTGTGATGACCTAAGAGCTTAAAAGCAGAGCCTGGCACTCCAAGCGTAGGGTTAAGAACATCCTTTGATCATCACATCCAGTTGGTGTTTTCACGGTTTGCCCTTCTTGCAGAGAGCTGAAATTATCCATCATCTGGCTGATCTGCTGACAGACCAGCGGGATGAGATCCTGTTAGCCAACAAAAAGGACTTGGAAGAGGCGGAGGGTAAAGAGCTATCCGTTCGTTTATCTTTGTGGTCGTTCCTCTCTGTTTAATCAACAGTTCTTACATCAGTCTAAGGCAAGGTGGTTGTAAGATATGACATATTAGGCCTCACTGTTATTGAAGATAGGTGACTTATATTAGTTAGGCTTTTTCTTATTACTCAGGGTACTCCTGCCCCTTTCCTGGATGTTGTCATCCAACCCTCCAAGGGGCTTTTCCTCTTCCTGTAGGTCAAATGAGCTCTGGCTGCTACGGCAATTTCAGGGCCAAAAAGAAGAGACTGAGAACCTTACTGCCTTTGACACTCAGCGAAGAGTAGGTAAAGGTCATTGGGAGTGTTCTGTATCACTGGCTTAAGGGCTTTGCCAACAAGCTCACCTGCAAACTTCACAGCGTAGTGTGTCTGAGGGAGCTTCTGTGCAAACCAGGTGCAGTGGCCTTGCTTGCAATTCTTGTGCAGCCTACATAGGAACCCTTGTATCAAAAGCAATAACCAAAAGTGTTGAGTACACAGAGGTATGGTAATTTCCTTTGACTCAGTATTCTTAATTTAGGGAATTATTTTTAAGAAAATATTTTGAGAAAACCATTCATGTTAAGGAAGTATTATTAGCATACTGAAAAATTGGAAACATCAAGATCTAATAACATAAGCTTGGTTAAATGTATTAAGCTGTATCAATGGAATATTTAGTAGTAATTAAAATAATTATTTGGGGGTTTTTAAAAATAATTTTTGCAGGCTGGAGAGATGGCTTAGGGGTAAAGCACTTGCCTGTGAAGCCTAAGGACCCTAGTTTGAGGCTCAGTTCCCCAGGACCCACGTAAGCCATATGCACAAAGTGGCACATGCATCTAGAGTTCGTTTGCAGTGGCTGGAGGCCCTGGCACGCCCATTCTTTCTCTGTCTATCTGCCTCTTTCTCTCTCTGTCTGTCGCTCTCAAATGAATAAATAAACAAAATAAATAAATAAAATTTAAAAATTAAAAATAATTTTTGCAATGTAAACTACATTGTGAGGTTAAAAACTAGAATGTAGCATTTAATGTGCACTATAATTAACATTTCTTTTGCATATGGGTAAAAAGTAAAGAAAATTAACTGCTTAATATGTATAACTAGTTGATAGAATAATAGATTGACTTTTTCCTTATAAAAAGTTTGGAGTGGACATGGTGTTACACGCCTTTAATCCAGCACTCGGAGGCAGAGGTAGGAGGATCACCATGAGTTCGAGGCCACCCTGAGACTACATAGTGAATTCCAGGTCAGCCTGGGCCAGAGTGACCCTACCACAAAAAAAAAAAAAAAAAAAAAACAAAAAAAAAAAAAAAAAAGTTTGGTTCTTCCCCTCCAAAGTAAGCATCTTATTATTCTATCTTTGTGATATGACTCTCAAAAAGAAAGGGAAATTTTTTGTAATCTCATGTTTACATTAACAGCAATCAGAGTCAGGAGCACGCGATTCCACTTTGTTTTCCTGAGTATATAGATATGTGCATATGTCATGTGTACAGAGAATCACACATGCATACTATTTGAAGAAAATTTTGTGTGAAATTACTATAATTCTACTTAACTTGTTATTTTAAAAGAAAATAACTCATTATAAAAATTTTAAATAGGGCTGGAGAGATGGCTTAGCCGTTAAGGTGCTTGCCTGCGAAGCCTAAGGACCCAGGCTCAATTCCCTAGTATCCACATAAGCCAGATGCACAAGGTGGCACATGTGTCTAGAGTTCATTTGCAGTGGCTGGAGGCCCTGGCATACCTAACACACACACACACACACACTCTCACACTCTCTCTCTCTGTCCATCTCTCCCTCTCTGTCTCTCTCAAATAAGTAAATAAATAAAAATATTTTTAAAATTAAAATAATCCAGAAAGGTAATGTAGAAAGTCATCATATGTCAACCATAACAATTGCTAAGTAGCCTGTCACCTGAATTGTTAGATCGAATGCAGTTCCTCCTGTTATAAAATGTGGTGGCACATATCCTTGTCATATGCTGACTTGCTCATACAGATGGTAAATTTCTGGATGTGAGAAATCTGTGAATGTAACTTGACACATACTTCCAAGCTGCCCCCCAGGAAGGAGAAGCTGCATTTTTGCATGACATTGTGTTATTGAGACCCCTAAGTTCATGTCTGTCCCTACTGCAGTAAGGTCGGTGTCTGGAGCTTGCCTAGATCTGCGTGTTTATCATGTGTTCTTTCCAGGGAGACTTGCAGCACCGTTGTTGAAGCGTTTGAGTCTCTCCACATCTAAACTGAACAGCCTGGCCATTGGGCTCCGGCAGATCGCAGCCTCCTCACAGGACAGTGTGGGACGTGTTCTGCGCCGGACCCGGGTTGCCAAAAACCTGGAATTAGAACAAGTGACTGTCCCAATTGGAGTTCTTCTAGTGATCTTTGAATCTCGCCCTGACTGTCTACCCCAGGTGTGTGAGACTATGGCCTGCCACTGTGGGGAGGGGGAGGTTGAGGGAACATGCCTTTCAGGACTAGAAACCAGTTTCCCAAGGAGAGAGAGAGAAAGAAAGGGGGTGAACATGGGTCTTTACCATTACTGTTTCCTGGGGTTGTTGGCCACCGACGTCCCGGGCGAGGGAGGGAGGAGTTGTGGGGGAAGCAGGGTCCATCCTGGAGCAGCGGGTGAGTACGACGACAAAGATGATGGGCAATGAGCACCCGGGAGACCATCTGATGGACAGCACTCATTTATTCAAAAGGGGAGTGGGTTTATAAACACTTGGGGAAGGTTGAGATGGCGCATACAGACTATATAGCAATCGGATAGTTTATGGGCTGTTATCTAGGTGGCGGAAGAACTAGTAACTTCAAAGCTGTGGAGGGAGGATAAGGGAAGATAAGGGGAAGGGCAGAAGGCTGTGACTTCAAAGGCTGTGGGGGATGAGAGAAATGGTGGAAAGGCTACGTGACTTCAGCCACATAAGGGTCTCTTGGGCAGCTAGCCACAAGGTCAGAAACTGTGGGGGGCAAAGTCTGACTTATGGAATGGTCAGAATCTTTTGGGGTCCAGGGGGAGGGCCTCGCCAGTTCTGCCCACTCTTGGCGATGACAGCACACTACAACCTACAACATAGGGAAGGCCAGTCACCGTTGTCAGGGACTCCTGACTATAGGGCCAGCTGCAACCCCACAGCCCAGGGTTCCTGGCCATGTCCAACAGTTCAGGCCAGCCTCCTTACAGTCTCAGCCCATTTCTAGCAATGCCCAACAGGTGAGGATAGATTTTGTGTGTGTGTGTGTGTGTGTGAAGAGAGAACTTTTTTAACCTCCTGCAAATAATTTTAGATGCCATTGTCAGTTTAGTTTATTAAGGTAATTCAAGTTCTTATTCCTTCCAGTAGGGATGCAGCTGAACACTGTTCAGAAATGGGACATTGTAAAAGTCAGTATTCTTGTCACACTTGGAAGGGTGAGGCTCTAACTAGAGTCCATATCAGCCCATTATATCAGTATGAGAGTCAATCTCCAGACACACAGCCTTAGCTCAAGTGTACTTTGTTCTCTGATTGCAAGTCCCTGTTAGCCTGTTGCAGTTACCCATTTAACAGCTGGTTGCTCGTGCAAAAAATACCCCTTGATTGTTAGTGTCACAGGTGGCTCCCTGTAGGCCTGCCTGTTAGAAAAAGAAATTCTGGTAATGGAACTAGAATGCACCCTCTTTAAGGAGACTGGAGAAAGCATGTGTCAGAACATTCTGGGAAAGAGGTAGTGTTAGAAACTGGCTTCGATTTGTTGCCCAAAAATCTGGACCATGTTCCCCCTGACTCCAAAATTTCAAAGGGAAATTCTATTTTAAAATGAAAAAATAATACCTCTCTGTGTAAGGCCATAGGTAAGTGTGGGAATCTAGAATATCCTATGGAGTGTATTCTCTGGCAGGACCTCACACGAGCTTGCTCCTCACAGGTCTCCCTTCCATGGGAGGTCTGTCCTCAGCCCCTGGCTGATGCTGGTGCATCACTTCATCCACATGCCTGACTTAGAGAAATGCCCAGTGATGATTTCAAAGCTCCTTATTCTCTGTGTACCTGTATCAGGTGTCCCTGCCACCTGATTCCTGACAAGGAATAGGCTTTCTTCTGTGGAGCTTAGTTGTGGATGGGGATTCCACATCCACAAATTGTAGGCTGAATGTGGTGTGTCTGCATTTATAGCAGCAAGAACAAACATAAAAAGGGTTAAGAACTCCTAATCTGGAAATTAACATGGTTAGACAAGATTTTCTAGTTTTCTCCTTACCTTGCCAAAGCAGAACTATTGTCATGTATCCTAAGAGCATTCAAAACGTCAAACTTGAGGCTAGGACTGTTTCTGAAGGCTGTGATCACTGTCCAGGGCTGGCAGGGACTTGTCTTTTCCAGGTTCTTAGCACTCAGGCCTTTCAAGCCCTTGGAATGATTCCAGAACCACAGCAGGATGTGGCCAGAGGTGCCATGCAGCCTCAGTCAAGTCCATGGAGCAAGCATTGTTCTGTGGAGGCAGCTGAGTGCCCTGTTCCACATAGTGGTCAGAGAGGGGAGGGAGGGTTGTCTGACCCTGGCCACCAAACTTAAGTTGTATGGCTGGTGGTGATGAAAGCTATATAGCCACAGTGTGGCTGTCAGCCAGCCCAGCCATTTATAAACTATGAGACCTTAGAGAATTACCTCCTTTTAGGGGCTTCTGTATAAAGTGGGATAAAATGGGTTCTTAATTGATTTGGATGTTGGTGAAAGTGAGATAGCATAATAAAGTTCTTGATGAACACAAGTATTACTGTCACTTACTGTCTTTTCCCCATGATCTGTTGCTTTCCCCTTTGATCTGCAGGTGGCAGCCTTGGCTATTGCAAGTGGTAATGGCTTGTTGCTCAAAGGAGGAAAGGAGGCTGCACACAGCAACAGGATTCTTCACCTCCTGACTCAGGAGGCCTTGTCCATCCATGGAGTCAAGGAGGCTGTACAGCTGGTAGGTCCCTGGGAATGAGTCAAGTCCAGCCCAGGTAGGGCCAGGTGATGTCTGTGGAAATTTGAAGCAAAGCTTAGACCTCATGGGGCCAAGTCACTTCCACAGGCAGGTTTGATTGGAGACGTGTCAGGTCCAGTGAGCCTGCAAACGTGAGGCTGTTCTGTGGAGCCAGGTGGGCTTCCATTGGCTCAGGAGGGCCACAGCTGTAAAGATGTGTGCTGACATGCCTGGATTACATGAGTGTTAATTACACCTTTACTTTTTAGGTCACAGGGAGTCACAGACTCAAAGTATTGGGCCTGCTTCTTCTCGCTAATTATTAGAGTGATTTAGAGTATCTGTGAAGCACACTCTAAAACATTTGTCTAATCTATCATGAGGCATGCAAGAATGAGATCATCTGTTGTCAGTATTATTTATAAACTCAACTGAAGTTTAGTAGTAACCGCTGCAATTCATTGAGCTTCTACATGTGAGACACTTTTCATCCGATACCTCTCTTTGTCCTGCAGTAACCCTGTGGGCAATGCCATGACATATTGGGCCTGTTTTCTAGACTACACAAAAACAGACCTTAGGAGACAAGAATTCATCTAAAGCCACTCAGCCTTTATAATAAAAGGTAGATCTAACTTAAGATACAACCAGATCCTTCTTTTTCCATTGACATCCCTCCCTCCAACATCTTAGGCTTCTTGTGGCTGTTGGGAGAACCTGTCTCATTGCTTGGTTAGTGAGAATCTGGGTCTTTTTTTTATGGAGGCAGACTGGGGAGAAAGAAAAGCACAGGCTTTAGGGATTCAAGTCTCAGCTCTCACACCTCCTAGCTCATTGGGGTCCCTCCCTCCCTTTCTTCCTGTCAATATGCAACATACTTAACAGTAATATGTACAAAGTCTGTCTGAACATCTTATAATACTCCTTGACATTAGCCATGTCAAGATGTAGCACATGGCTAACTCCTCAAAAGATTGCTTTTGTCTTTTCCAATTACTGTGCCCACCCTACCATAAGACCACCACTCCTTGACTTTTGTCACGTTCAGTCACTTTAGTCTATTCTTGAACTATAACCACTCAGAATGCACTTCTTGGTCATATGTCTTTTTTTGAGTGTGTGTAGGGGTGTTGCTGTGAGGGGTGTTTATCTGAGACATAGTCTCATGTAGCCCATGCTGGCTTCAAATTTGCTGTGTAACTGAGGATGATCTTGAACTTCAGATGCTCCTTCCTGTACCTCCTGAGTGCAGGGATTACAGGTATGTGCCATCATGCCCAGTTTATGTGGTGCTGAGGATAGAACCCAGGTGTTTGTCCATGCTAGGCAGGAACACTAACCACTGAACAACATTCCCAACTGTCTGTCTTTTGTTTAACTCCATGACCTTCACCCACTTCATTGCATCTAGCAGTGATTTCTCCCCTTTCATCACCATATAGTAATCCATTATTTCTTTTGTTGTTTTTGTTTTCTTGAGGTAGGGTTTCACTGTAGCCCAGGCTGACCATAGTCTCAGGCTGGCATCAAACTCACAGTGATCCTCCTACCTCAGTCTCCTGAGTGCTAGCATTAAAGGCATGTGCCACCACACCTGGACATTTGGTGTTAACCATGCAGAATCATGTAACTGTGAACATTCTGGCGCATGTAACACTTTTATATTCCTGTTTAAAAGTAATCTGAGGGCTGGAGAGATGGTTTAGCGGTTAAGGCGCCTGCCTGCTAACCCTAAGAACTCTGGTTCCAATCTCCAGGTCCCACGTTTAGCCAGATGCAAAGTGAAGCAAGGGCGCAATGCCGCACTTGCCCACAAGGGGGCGCATGCATCTGGATTTCATTCGCAGCAGCTGAGAGACTGCTGGCGCGCCCATTCTCTATCTGTCTTCCTCTCCCTCTCTGTCTGTCTCTGTCTGTGTCTCTCTCCAAAAATTAAAAAAAAAAAAAAAAAGCAATCTGGCCAGATAGACCAGAAAAGAAAGCAAAATGCCTAGAATCTCCATGTAACAGTCAGTCCAGTCTCTATCCCAGGATAGAGGTTGTCCACAGAAGTCTGGGAACATGTGCCAGGTGTGGTGGCGCATGCCTTGAATCCCAGCACTCAGGAGGCAGAGGTAGGGGGATCACCATGAGTTTGAGGCCACCCTGAGACTACATAGTGAATTCCAGGTCAGCCTGAGCTAGAGTGAGACCCTACCTGGAAAAACCAAAAAAAAAAAAAAAAAAAAAAAATAGAAGTCTGGGAACATGTGACTCCCTAATAATATCTATCAGTTCTTCAAGGCCATTAGCTACAACCACTTCCTTTAGTGATCCCTGTAGCCTGGCACCATCTGTGCCTCCTGAACTTCCACCCACAGCACTTGGTACCACCAGTGGCATTGGTGACATGTAAAAATTCATTTGCCCTGTGTTGTGGTGGCTCCCAGTCCTGACTCCCTGACAGACCCTGAGGTGTGAAGGCAGAGATCCTGTCTGCAGAACTCAGAACTGAGTGAGGCCTGGGTTCCTCTCTGTAGAGTTTGTTCAGCATTTGCTGGGTGGTGCTTCAGTTTCTATTATCAGAAACTTAGGCTTGTTTTCAGAGTAGATTTTGACAGTGATTCATTTCGGTGTAGCAGACAGCTTCAGGTTCGCTGAGATGAACTTCCAGACCAGGCAAAGTTATGGAGGAAGGGATTTATTTATTGAAGCTTACAGATCCAGGGAAGTTCCATAATGGCAGAAGAAGCTGGCCTGCTTTTACAGGACCAGGCAAGAGAGAAAGAGGCAAAAACCTCACAGCACAGCACACCTCAGGAACTCCTACTGGGCACACTTTGCATATCTTTACAATGGAATCTCAAACCCACCACCACACCTTAACATCCACCCAGAGACACTGCCTCCAGCCAAGTGGCTGCAGATGCAAACTATAAACTAATAAAACACTGAATATATTGGGGGCCATCAATTCAAACTACCACACAGGGTGTGTAGGCATTGATCTAGAAAGGGGATACCGCTGTGTACAGCATTATTTTCATCTTTCATTCTCTCTCTTCAGGTGAACACGAGAGAGGAAGTTGAAGATCTGTGCCGCCTTGACAAAATAATAGATCTGATCATTCCTCGTGGCTCTTCCCAGCTGGTCAGAGACATCCAGAAAGCTGCCAAGGGCATCCCAGTGATGGGGCACAGTGAGGGCATCTGCCACATGTATGTGGATTCAGAGGCCAGTGTGGACAAGGTCACCAGACTTGGTAAGCTGGTTGGGGTCTCCTAGGCAGTGAAGGTGAAATGTTTGGAGAGTCCCCTGTGCCTGAGGATCATGCACATGGGAATTATTCTTTGTTCTTCTGCAGTCAGAGACTCTAAATGTGAATACCCAGCTGCCTGTAACGCCTTGGAGACTCTGTTAATCCACCGGGATCTGCTGAGGTCTCCGTTGTTTGACCAGATCATTGACATGCTGAGAGTGGAACAGGTAAGATAAACCAAACCACAGCACGAGGATATTTCCTCCTGTGCACGGGATTAGACCCCGAGCAGCTTGCAAGACATTCCTGGCCATTCAGAAACAATATTTCTATGCTTGCACTAGGTGTTCTTGTTACCTAGTAGTTTATGCTAAGTACAGAGGTGAGTAAAATGGGGCCCCTGTCCTCTGGCATTCTATTGTGAGAACTGAGCTGATGCCTTACAAAGTGAAGTGTGCTCCCAGCTGCAGGGGTTCAAGAGTAACAAACCACATGCACCATGCTGAGTAGAATCTTACCCGGAACCTTTTATTCAGGTGGCAAGTTTATGTTTGCAAGCATACATTCCTTTGTATCTTCACGATGGGACAGTTGTAGTACAGTGTTTTTACGAGAAATAAAACTGTTATTGCACTCATTCTGTCCCCCACCGAAATATCTTCAGTTATTAACACAACGATATTCGGGGTGAACAGTGAGCCCAGTGTCTTCTTTGGAGTATGTCCACACCATGTCTTCAAGTTCGTAAACAAACCACAGCCAGTAAATTTCAAGTACAGATTAATGCTGTCCTGTCCTAAATTCCTGATTGTGAGTAATAGAATTCTCCAGGCACAATGGACAATCTGCTAGACTTCCTGCACCGATGCCTTTCCAGCTGTGACGGCGGTGTCACGGTGTTCTTTGAGAATTACACGGGCTGGCACAGCAGTAGAGAAGGAGCCCGCTGGTCGTGGTTGCTCTGACCTGACATGTCTCTTCTCTGTCATCCTTTAGCAGAAGGGAAATACAGCATGATCCCAGTGAAGAATTATTTTAGGCTTTTTTGTTACTATAGCCAAATACCCAAGAAAATGAAACTTAAAGGAGTATTTGTTTGGCTCAGTTTTAGAGGGTTCAGTTCATCACGGCGGGGAGGCTGTGGTGGAGCAGTTCATTTCATGCTACCCAGGAGACAGAGGAAAGGGGAATATAGGGAGGGGCCAGGGCAAGATACAGCCCTCAAGGACATGCCCCCAGTGACCCACTTTCTCCATTGAGGCCCACCTTCTACTTTTTTTTATAACAGTGTTCTTTAAAAAAAAATTATTTATGTATTTAAGAGAGGGAAAAAGGCAGAGAGAGAGAGAGAGAGAGAGAGAATAGGTTCGCCAGGGCTTCCAGCCACCACAAACCAATTCCAGATGCATGCACCACCTAGTGCAGCTGGCTTACTTGGCTCCTGGGGAATTGAACCGAGGTCCTTTGGCTTTGCAGGCAAGTGCCTGAACCACTAAGCCATCTCTGCAGCCCCTACCTTCTACTTATAACTGCCTCCCAATAATGCCTTCATTTTAATCAAAAGATTAATTCATTCATTAGTACAGAAATACCATCACCAACACACCCAGAGGTATGCTTTACTAATCCCTTAGGAAACTATCCAATCAAATTGATCATTAGAAGTTAACCATCACATGACCTGACAGAGTCATTTTGAAATGAAAATGCACCCACAGAGTAAAAGGGAGCCAGAGCAGATATCATTCATGTTTGGGTCCATACTTCACAGCAGGCACATTTGATTGGGTATGTGTAGTATGCCAGGCACCACAGTGAACTGAGCTACTCAGGAGGAAAGCTGTCCTTTGGCTAGAACCAAGCTCACTAGGCCTATAGTCATTAGAATGAGGTTTGCTTTAAAATGCCTCAGAGCAAAATAAGTCAACATGTGTGCTTCATGTAGTACCTTTGCATTCAGGAAGTAAACCCTGCTGGGTGACTGGATCAGGGATGGGGTTCCCCAGTCCGTAGGAAGTGAGGACCTGTTAAGAAACCACAGCAGAGCCTCGGGCCATGGCAACAAAACAGATACAACTTTCTTACAGCTGGAAGCTGGTGCCAAGGCTCCAAGGGGACAAAAGCATGTGCCTTGTTGGTGGTCTAGAAAACAAGGGCTGTATAGGATCAGACTTGTAACGGGCCCTCGGGGGCAAGCTCAGGATCCATACATTCCTCTAACCAGTAGCAGGATCAGTGCAAGAGCCTGGAGCCGTGATTGACAGGCCAAAATCCTACAGGGAACCATAATTTGAGATACTTAACCCCAAACACTGCTGACTGGAACACCAAGTTAGGGCTTCCCCGGGGTGCAGGAAGTAGAAATGCATTTGTAGTACCTCCCTCTTCCCATAGGAGTTCTCAGTGCTAGGTTTCATACTGCAGGAAATGAGGGTTTTATAGTCAAGTGTTCATCATATACAAAATGCCAGAAGTCAAGGGCTTATGCCCATAGTCCAAGATCTGCTTTTGTACTCAGAACAGTCAAACGCTCCCTGCCTAAATCCCTGGTCCAGCTTGCTCCATGGCCTATTGCTATAAAGTATCTAGCAAGCCCTTCCCAAAGCAGGACATGCTGGCATGAGAGGCAGGGCCTGCTCACTCAGGAAGCCCATGAGCAGCTTGGCTGTGGCTTCCCAGGCTCTTGCTGCACCACACAGCTCATCTCACAGGCCCTGCTGTTGCTTCCCATTGCTGGCTTATTTCTCTTGTTTTCATGTTGAGGCCCCTCATCTTCTCTGTTCCAGGTGAAAATTCATGCGGGCCCCAAATTTGCCTCCTATCTGACCTTCAGCCCATCAGAAGTGAAGTCACTGCGAACAGAGTATGGGGACCTGGAATTGTGCATTGAAGTGGTAGACAGCGTCCAAGATGCCATTGACCACATCCATAAGTATGGCAGCTCCCACACAGATGTCATCATCACGGAGAACGGTCAGTGTGCAGTGCTGCAGGCGTGTGGTGCCAGCGTCACCTGCTCTGGCTTGCAGATGGTCCTGTGCTCTCAGCCTCTGGGCCTGCAGGAGAGCTCTCTCCACTTCTAGCACTGGTAGCTTGCTGAGTGCTTTCACACCTCTTACCTATTGGTTTGGCCCCATCCGCAGAGGTGATTAGCACCGTGGTTACGACAGTTTACTTCGCTTTAGAGGCATCAGCATTTACTCCAGGCAGCTACCCTACCAGGAAGTTAAACCCAGTTTAGCCAGGTATGGTGACATACCTATAATACTAGCACTTAGTGGGGCTGAAGCAGGAGAATGGCACAAGTTTGAGGTCTTCCTTGAAACCTGTCTCAAAAAAAAGCCATTTTTATAGCACATTTGTTCACTCCCCAAATAATACACCAGGGGACACTGAGAGTATCTGGCTCTGAGGACTGAAGGTGATGGAAGCCCTGTGGCCCAAGGAATTCACAGTTAACTAGAGCTATAACCATGGTACCAACAATGAAAGCTTAGCGCTTACCATGGGTAAGGCATTGGGACAAAGACTGTCAGGGGCCAACTCACTCCATCTTCTCTGTACTTGTGAGCAAGGTAATGTCCTTCCTGTCTCAGCCAGGCACAGGGATGGTCAGACCCCTGCCCAAGGCCATGCAGCTAATGGGTGCACTCAGAGGTCAGACCAAGGCAGGCCATCACAGTATAAGGTACAGCTACATGGAGATCTGGATTCAACCAACTCTGTGTTCAGTACTGTGACTGAACATGTTGGTTTGCCATCTTCCCATTCAGAACTTTCTAAGCCTACAAACGAGTGCCTTTTAACTACTGAGCCATCTCCCCAGACCAGCTTACCTGTTTAATATGTGAGATTAGCATGTGGAAGAGGTTCCTTGGGAGCTTAGACCCTGCCCAGCTATGTAACCAAAAGGAAGGATGTTCTCCATTGATCATTCTAACTCAGTTTCTCCTTCTTTACCCTCAGAGAAAACGGCAGAGTTCTTCCTCCAGCACGTAGACAGTGCCTGCGTTTTCTGGAATGCTAGCACTCGCTTCTCTGATGGGTACCGCTTTGGACTAGGTAAGAAAGACTGGGTGGCAGAGGGAAGGAATCACAGGGACATAGCCAGGTTGCCTCAGAGATAGAAGCCACAGCACAGGACAACAGAAGGTGTTGGTACATGCAATGAGCCTCAGTATCAGCATCAGGAACCAGCAGGTCAGGGCTTGGTCTGGAGCATGTGTCTAGCAAAGCACAGGGCTGTGGAATTACCCCCAGTGACAGCACAAACAACAGCAGGTGAGCTCAGGGTGAAAGGTTAAGTTCTTCAGCAGGTTTTGAAATAATTATCTAAAAAGAAACCCATGTGGCCTTTGGATTACTTATAAAATTCCAGGGCTTTGTGTAATTTGGGCAGTCTCTGATTTTCAGGGGGACTATTATACAAAACTCCAGTAAGGCACTTTGACATCTTTTGTTAGCATTTGAGAATTACTTCAACCACCTAGAACATTTTAAAGCTGGGCATGGTGGTGCACCCCTTTAATCTCAGCAGTTGGGAGGGAGAGGTTGGAGGATTGCTGTGAGTTTGAGGCCAGCCTGGAACTACAGAAGGAGTTCCATGTCAGCCTGGACTAGAGTGAGACCCTGCCTCAAAAAAACAAAACCTGGCTGGGCGTGGTGGCGCACGCCTTTAATCCCAGCACTCGGGAGGCAGAGGTAGGAGGATCGCCGAGAGTTCGAGGCCACCCTGAGACTACATAGTGAATTCCAGGTCAGCCTGGACCAGAGTGAGACCCTACCTTGCAAAATCAAAAAAACAACAAACAAACAAACAAAACAAAACAAACAAAATACCACCTTTAATCCCAGTACTCGGGAGGCAGAGGTAGGAGGATCACCATGAATTCGAGGCCACCCTGAGACTACAGCGAGACCCCTATCTTGAAGAACAAAAAAAAAAAAAAAAGCACCACCAACACACACACACACACATATACACAAATTAACATTTTAGTCCCCTTTTTTGGTTTTTCAAGTGGGATGGTCTTTTTGGTGCTCTACACTGCACTCCATACCAGCCCCTTATTGAGTAGATGATCTTTGGGAAGAAATAGTTCCCACTGCTTATTAAAGCCTATAAGGAAGTTCTCCTCTGTCATGAAACCGTGGTTGTAGTTCCCACTCCTGTGATGCTGGGGTTTTATCACATCCTTTGTACTCCATGATCCTGAAAATAACTAGCTGAATTCTTGAGGGCTGAATTTTCCAATGTTCAGTGAAAATTCCTGGATGGGGAAAGAGCAAAAGACCACTCCATTATCCCTTCTAGCACCAGCTGGCTAAGTTTAATTCCTGCAGACTTCATCAATGACAGTGGCAGATAGATTTTTGCTGAGCATTCACTAGGTGCCTGGCACTGTGCCCGGTGCACAGATTGTATTTGCTCAGTGAGTCCCATCAGAAGGGATCCACGTGTTCTTCATTTGTCCAGATGACAAGGCGAAAGCATGAAGGATGATGCTGAGTGACTTCCTAGAGTCCTGTGGTCTTTGCAGCCTTGAGCCACAGTCCAAGTCATGGCGATCCACCCTGCTAGAAAGTACCCAGGCACATGGCTTGGTCTGTGCAGCAGCTCTCCTCTGCGTGCAGCACATGTTACCAGCTCCCCTCTGGGTTCAAGTTCTAGCCCAAAGCCACTTTCTTGGGAAGGCTTTCCCTGACCACTGTGTACAGTGTGTCCTCAGCTCCGCCACACCGTACTAAGAACTGTCCTTGACTTTGTAGAATTTAAAAGAATATTTGGGGAATGTTGAGCATGGTGGCACACACACCTGCAATCCTAAAACTCAGGAGACTGAGGCAGGAGGATCAAGAGTTCAAGGCTAGCCTGGGCTATATAGTGAGACCATGTCTCTAAAAACAAATATTTAGGAGATAAACTCTCCATTCTAGACACTGTTGTGCACTTCAGAGCCTGCCCAAATGTCAAAATGCACCACCCAGTTCTAGTGTTAAACTGATGGCAGAGTGGGGTTTCTGCACTGTCAGAACTGGGGATAAAGGACAGGAAACTGACATACCATATCTCATTACAAGAGGGCCACACTGTGATCTGAGTGATGGGAAAACATACCCCATAGGGACATGAGACTCCATCTGGTCTGGGGAGGATAGGTCAGGAGTTGGCAGGGAGAGCAGAGTCCAGTGTGGCTCTGGGTGGCGAAGAGGTGTCAGAGTCTTGGAAAAGCCTCCCCTTTGCTTTTTCACAGGAGCTGAAGTAGGAATCAGCACATCACGAATCCATGCCCGGGGACCCGTAGGGCTCGAGGGACTGCTCACTACTAAGTGGCTGCTTCGAGGGCAAGACCACGTTGTCTCCGACTTCTCAGAACATGGCAGTTTAAAGTACCTTCATGAGAGCCTCCCTGTTCTCCAGAGAAATTCCAACTGAGAAGAAGCAGCAAGGCAGGACTGTTCTGAGCAGTCTGCAGTACAGACTGGTCAGGAATCTCTGGGGAGAAACCCCATCTTGTCCCCCACCTCCCGGAAGGGTCTGCCTTTTGGAAAGTGCACCAAGGTGCTTCTGTCTCAGTTCAGCTCTTTAAGTCTTGGCTGATGTTCATATTCCATTCCATTCTTTTTTGTGTGTGTGCGGTGCTGGGTATTGAACCTAGGACCCCACGTGTGCTAGGCAAGGACTTTGCCACTGGGCTGCTTCCCTAGCCCTGTATTTCTGTCTTTCAGTAAGAAAATGATTGTTGCAGAGGAGACTTTGCCGTGCCACCTCACTCCCTCCAGTAGTAGAATCTAAGGGACAGTTTCCACATAAAAGGCAAGGGGAAATCTGGCTGCTTTTTATCACTGCGGGAAGGTAAAGTCTCTTGGAAAATGATTGGGACTAGCCCCACTATCCCCAGTGAGTCTCCACATTTCATTTCACTTCTTCCACACATGGTCATCTTCTAAGGGGGAGATTTGGAATTCCAGAGAAAGATCAGCACTCCTTAGCATTCTCATCAGAATCTATGACCAAAATGGACTGAACTATGACCAGGAGGAAGATTGCCTTTGTGCTTATGAAGCCATAGAAGTGTGCCCTGGACACCTGCTGCCTGCCTCAGGCCAGGAGACAGGGTACCTTTGATGCAGTTGGAGTCTGAGCCACTGGCCGGAGGTACGAGTTTCAGCATGTTCCTACCAAGTGGGAGGAATAGCTACAGCAATTATGCTTGAAATTTTTATATGAATTATTTTGTCATCCTATCCTTGTCCTCCAGAACAGAGATTAGAGGATTATTTTAATACTTTGGATTCTTCCCCCCTTTTTGAGAAATAAAGTTCTTATGAAAAGCCTGTATACAGGATTTGAGTTTTCTCCCTTATTTGTCCTTACTCTTGTCTTCCCTCTCCCTCCCTGGTGACCCTCCTGCCCGCTCTTCAGCATGCTCTGTTCTCTGGAAGTTGGCTGGGGAGACTGCAGCAATGGACACAGTGCAGGGGAGCCCCCAGGGAGGAACGCCAGCCACAAGAGAGGAAAGGAAAGCAGGGCAGTGGGTACTGAGAGCTTGGGGACTGGAAATGTGATGGACGGGTGTCTGGCTGCACGTAGCATGAGCATGCTTGCCTTCTGTTAATCCCCATGGTAGCCGTTCCATTGCCCCAGCTGACCACCATAGTTAACAGTGGAGATCGCTCTAAATTTACCCTCCCAGCCTGTCCCGGTGCCTAGGGATGCCCAGACAGTTCTAATCCCTTACTTCCCTCCCTTTAGTGCCTGTCCTCAGGGTCCCTGGTGCCCAGCAGTCTGCAGCTGAAAGACTTCATGTCTCCTGGGGCCCTTCCTAAAGAAGTAAGCCCTCGCTGACATGCTACTTCCTATCCTCAGAGGATGTTTTATGGGCAGAAGAATTACAGTGTCATGGGGAACATGTTCCCAGGCTGGCTCCAGACTCTACCTCCAATCCAGACCCTTACATGGTCTGGCAAGTCACCCAGCCTGCCCTACCCCATGAAGGGGGAATTCTGACATAGCTTGCCTGAAAAAGGCAATAAGCAAAGTCCAGCTGAGATGATAACAAACAGCTCAAGCAGCTCCCACCCAGGCGTCTGAAATGGAAAACAGCCCCAAGAGAGCTGGGCTCTGGTGGAGACCACTGAGAAGCAGGCTGGGGTACAGACTCTCAGAAGATGAGTTCTGGGAGTGACCAGTGGGCAGGGAATGGCCACAGCAGGCTGATGTAAAGTTCCAGAGGTAAGGATGAAGCCAGTCTGGGGAGCAGTGACTGCCAATTTGGAGTAAAAGGTTTTACTACATAAGATGGGAATTGGGGTGGGGTTAGGCCTGGAAAAGGAAAGTAACTTACCCAATGAGACCATTCCCTCTACCGAGAAACCTTAGCTATGTTAATTTCTGCAGAGACAGGGACAAGTGAAGTGATCCCAAAGGGGATAGTTATTGCCTTGCAAATGCCACCCTGCTCCCACTGGGTTGGCCTAGTGTTTCTAGAGCAAGGGGTCTTAGGAACTACTCCTGCAATCCTGCCCTGCTACCACAGCCCCCCCAACAACACATACCTATGCACCAAACCAACCAACCCTGAAGCTCCCAGCTTCCCCATCAAGGGCAAAATAATAATAATAATTTTGCCCCCTGGCCATACAAGTTATAGTTCTTTTTTAAAAATTATTTAATTTATTTGAGAGAGAGGATGGGCACATGAGGGCCTCCTGCCACTGCAAATGAACTCCAGACACATGCACCACTTTGTGCATCTGGCTCTATGTGGGCTCTAGGGAATCAAACTGGACCATCGGGCTTTGCAAGCAAGAGCCTTCAACCACTGAGCCATCTCCCCAGCACAAGTTACAGTTATTCTTCAGGCATTTTATTCAGGTTTTCTTTTGTTGCATCCCAGAACGCCTCAATAATTCAGGATTTGCCAACATTAAGACGGTTTATAAAATGGGCAGCAAGGACTGAATGGGGCAGGGTCTGCCCTTCACCCCTTATTTTGTGGAAGCATCTCTCTCCTGTCTTGCTGTGAGTCTGCTCTGCTCGGTCAGTGGGGGTCAGGGTGAGAATGGTGCTTCCCCGCTTTCACCATTATTAGTGGTGCTTGCAGTGAGTACTTCGTGACCAGGCATGTGGTTTAAATTTGGCCAAACAGCATGTTGAAATGGAATTTTTATGTATTTTTTAGGGGGAAAAAATGAACTATCATTCTGGGGCCATAAAGTCCGTCTCAAAGAGTTCTAAAGCTTATAATGTCCATCTTTTCCTACCATGTATGAACAGCCTGTGTGAAAGCATCCAGCAAGGAAAGGAAGCCAGAGAATATGTAGTTAGCCCACCTGCTGTCTTCTGTGCCTGAAATCCCCTTCTGGACTCAACATAGTCATCTCCCTCTCGTGTCTAAACTGGTTTGAGTTGGCTTTTTATCCCTTCCATATTAGAAGACTGGATTATCCACGTGGTTTCGAGTATTGGCTGGGCCACTTAGGAACTGGCTGACTTTGAGCAAGCCACTTCACTTTCGTGTTGATATCTCTGTGCTGTGGGCGGTAATGCCGATGCTTGGTACAGCACTGGTACAAAGCAAGCGCTCAGCGAGGAAGACACGATCACTTGTTGCAATTCCTCGTGATCTTGGCTCTGTTCTCCACACATAGCAGAAGTTTCTTGTTACTGTTGAGGCCACATCCAGGAGGCAGATTTTCCCATCACAGCTGCGTCTGCTCCTCAGAAGGCCAGCAGCGAGGAGCAAAGCCCAGCATTTAACCAGACATTTAAATCTTGTATGGCAATTGCTATTGAGAAGGGCATGAAGCACCCTATGTTGAATCTGAGAGAATGAGTCCAGGTGAATGTCACCTGTTGCTTGAATGAAAGGAATGATCATCAGGTGGCTGAAAGACAGTAGACCTGCTATATGTAGCCATGGGAGCAAAACCAGAGGCTGGGCTTCCAGATACTTCCCCGGGAGCACTACAGTGTGGGATGACATTAGTTCAATTTGTTCCATGCTTATATCGCCAAACAGTCACACAAAGGTTCTGTGTATTTGGTCATCTGGAAAGTTTGACCGGCTAAGACTTTGAATCTGTTAATAAAATCTCCTTTTCGACTTAGAAATGTTTATGTCATTATAACTCAGATGTCCCTCAAGTTTACATCAAACAAAATATTTGAGGTAGTACTTTGTGCTGTGGGTTGGATAGTGTCTTTAAGTGTCAGGGAATGTTTCCATGTACAAATAACAGAAACCAGCTCAAACTAGTTTAAGAAAAACAAAGATGTATTTGTTTCTATAACTGAGGAAGTCCAGAGGTATAGCTCAGGCATGGTTTGATCAGGACTCTGGGCCTGTGTCCCTGTAGATCTGTGAAAATCTGTGGTGGTCAGATAGCAGAACCTTTAGAACCACCTCCAGGAGAACAGATTGCCCATTCACTAACTCTGTCATAGGGCGGAGAATTTTCACATCCAATACGTTACTTAGGTTCTTCTGCTGCCACTCCCGTTGGTCCAAGGTCCTTGTTGTGAGAACCACAGCTCTCTTGCCTATCAGCATCAGCCAGTCCACATTGTGGGTTGGGTGGTGGGTAGGGTCAGAAAATATTTCCTCCCATGACCATCAAGAACTGCAAGTGTCACTCTTATTGATCTGCACTGATTCAGTCACTGCAGTAAATGTACACACTGAGTTGAGCTACAGACCACAAACCTGAACAATTGAGATTGAACATGATAGGAGTTCATTTTCTTTCATGTGAAAAGAGGTGTGGAGGTCAACAACCCACGCCTGAGCTAATCCCAGCACTTGGCTTGCTTTTGTTTTCTGCTTTTCACCCTAGGGTGACACCCTTACCTACGTGCTAGTGGTATTCCAACCATCAGGGTTGTGTTCTAGGCAGCAGGAAGGAAGAACCATGGTGTGTTGGACTTCCATGTTGCGAGGACAAAATAATGGACATACACAACTTAAGGGAGGAAGGATTTAGTTTGGCCCACAGTTTTAGAGGTTTCAGTCTATAGTCCTTGGCCTTATTTTCTAATAAATAATTTAATACATGAATATACTGTAATTTGATCATAATCCCCTCCC
This sequence comes from Orientallactaga sibirica, assembly GCA_036365145.1. Classification (NCBI taxonomy): domain Eukaryota; kingdom Metazoa; phylum Chordata; class Mammalia; order Rodentia; family Dipodidae; genus Orientallactaga; species Orientallactaga sibirica. The sequence continues at coordinate 85,328,517 of JAEOAD010000001.1, read as the reverse complement.
ATTACCCTCTTTTGTCCCCACCTGCACCAGTTCCTCTGAACCCCTCCTTTTTCTAAGTAGTCCTATTTTAATGTCTCATTTGTTTTGTCCTCTGTCTTCTTTATTTTGAGGCGAGAGAGAGAGAGGGAGTGGGAGAGAAAGAATTGGCATGCCAGGGCCTCCAGCCACTTTATTCAAACTCCAGACACCTAGTGTGCATGTGTGACCTTGCACACTTGTGTCACATTGTGCATCTGGCTTATATGGAGAGTCGAACATAGGTCCTTAGGCTTCACATGCAAGCACTTTAACTGGTAAGCCATCTTTCCAGCCCTTGTCCTTCATCTTCAATGTCAAAATGTTAATGGCGGGAGGGCTGGAGAGATTGCTCAGTGGTTAAGGCACTTGCCTCTAAAGCCTAATGACCCAATACCTACATAAAGCCAGATGTACAAAGTGGCACATGCATCTGGAGTTCATTTGCAGTGGCTGCAGGCCCTGGCATACCTATTCTCTCTCCCCGCCCCCTTTCTCTCTGATTTTAAATAATTCATGCTGGCCCACACAATATTTAAAACATGAAAAAATTGCAATTTTGTTTTTTTCCTAATATTTTTAATTAATTTATTTATTTAAGAGAGAGAGAAAGAGGCAGGCAGGGAGTGAAGGAGAATGGGCATGCCGGGGCCTCCAGCCACTGCAAACAAACTCCAGACACATTCACCACCTTGTGCATTTGGCTTACATGGGTCCTGGGGAGTTGAACCAAGGTCCTTTGGCTTCGCAGGCAAACTCCTTAACTGCTAAGCCATCTCTCATCTCTCCAGCCCCCCCTTTTTTAAAAAAAAAAGGTCTCACTCTAAGCCAAGAATTTACTATGTACTCTCAGGCTGGCCTCAAACTCACAGTGACTCTCCTTCTGCCTCCCGAGTGCTGGGATTAAAGGTGTGTGCCACCATGCCAAGCTAAAATATATATATATTGAGGTAGGGTTTCACTCTAGTCCAGGCTGACCTGGAATTCACTCTGTAGTCCCAGGCTGGTCTCAAACTCACAGCGATCCTCCTACCTCTGCCTTCCGAGTGCTGGGATTAAAGGCGTGCGCCACCACGCCCAGACAACACATCATTCTTGAGCATAAACCTTGTAGATGAGAATGTTGCATTGCAATATCAAGCAAAATAAATGTGTGTTCTTACAACCAGTGGCCCATGGTGAGCATCATGGTTGTGTGAAGATATAGCAGAAGCTATTTTCTAGAAGCAGACTGGAAGGAGAGAGAGAGAGAGACATGGTACATCTTCAAAAACACTCACGTGGTGATCACTTTTCTCCAGCCAGGATCCTTCTCCTAAAGTTTCTACCACCCCTCAATAATGCTACTAGCTGGGACCAGGCATTGAACATTTGATCCTATGGGGAAAATTTCATAGTGAAGCCAGAACACACAGGAGAATATGTGTCCAAGCCAAGTTGCTTTTTAGAGAAACCCAATGGGTTGCCCATAACTGGCTATGGGTTTCTTTCTGCATGAGATCTGAAAAAATAATCTTTTTAAATATATACATATATTTATTTATTTATTTATGAGAGGAGGGAGGGAGAGAAAGAGACAGAGAGAGAGAGAGAGAGAATTGGCATGCCAAGGCCTCCAGCCACTGCAAATGAATTCCAGATGCATGCGCCACCTTGTGCATCTGGCTTACATGGGTACCGGGGAATCGAATCTGAGTCCTTAGGCTTTGCAGGCAAGCTCCTTAACCACTAAGCAAACTCTCCAACCCAAATAAAATATTTTTAAAAAAAAAAAAAAAAAAAAAGGTTAAGGCGCTTGCCTGCAAAGCCTAAGGACCCAGGTTTGATTCCCCAGTACCCATGTAAGCCAGATGCACAAAGTGACGCATGTGTCTGGAGTTTGTTTGCAGTGGCTGGAGGCCCTGGTGTGCCCATTCTCTCTGTCTGTCTCTCTTCTATCTCTCTCTGCATGAAAAAAAAATTTTTTAACAATTTTTAATTAATTAATTAATTTGAATGAGAGGGGGAGGGAGAGCAAGAAAGGCAGCTAGATAATAGCCACTGCAAATGAACTCCAGATACATGTGCCATCTTGTGCATCTGGCTTATGTGGGTATTGGAGAATTGAACCCCATATCCTACTCTTCGCAGGAAAGCGCCTTAATGGCTAAGCCATCTCTCCAGCCCGAAGGTAACCTTTTTTAAATCTTCATACCCTGAAGCTCTGAGTGTGGGTTATACTGGTAAAAGAGAAGAAATTGGGCAAGGGAAGAGTAACCTAATGATTCATGTCTGAGGATGGGGCATTCAGCTAAACAACATGGCTGCTGCCAGTGAAGGAGGGATGGAACGGAGGCCAGAAGAGGCAGCCATGTCCCCACTTCACTGTTTCATGGACACTCCGAGAGGAACACGGTGCCAACTCAGCCCAGCAAAAGCACTGAACTGGGACTCCAGAATGCTTCCCCAGTTCTGCCAGACTAGCTCTGGGAGCTTTGGTAACTTCATTGAACACTTGTGCCCAGTTTCTCCATCTGTAAATGGGAGGTTGGATCAGCTTCCCATTTAGGTATGGGTAGGGGCACTTTCAATGACTACATGAACTAAACAAGGTGCTTTTCCTAGGTGACATGCACTGCCATCCCAGTGTTTGGGGATGACATTTGAAGGCTTAGCCCAACATGTTTGACAACTCTTTCCTCTACACATACACAATCATACACATGCATGTATACATGTTTGCTAATCACTGGGTTTGTGGGCCTCAGACTTCTTCAAACTGTGGTCCAAGGATCATTGTAGCAGATTAAGCAGAGGGATAGCTGAAACTTCACAGTCCCCCATCTTGGCGTGTTGGACCAAAGTTGGGCAAAAAGAATCAAAATGTTTAACAGCCCCTCATGATTAATCCACCACTGTTAGCTACTACTGTGAGTAATGTTTTGCCACTTTATTAGAGAATATATGACAAGTCTAGAAGTTATCCAAGTCTGGCAAGTCAGATCTCTGGTGCCATTAGAAACCCAGGTTCTTCCTAACTTTTGGCCCCAACATTCTTCCTATGTAGCTCCCATTGCTTGGCTCCAGACCTATGCTCCATCAATATCCTGGGCAGGAAAGGGAGTTGGCCCAACACACTCATACTTCATATTTGCCAAAAAGCCCCATCAATCACCTCCATTTAGTCTCAGTCAAGAGGAACTGGTGGGACTAGAGATGGCTTAGCAGTTAAGGTGCTTGCCTGGGAAGCCTAAGGACCTATATTCAACTCTCAAAATCCTATATAAGCCAGATGCAAAAAGATGAAGCAAGCGCAAGGTCGCACATGCCCGCTAGGTGGTGCAAGCATCTGGAGTTGGATTGCAGTGGCTGAGGCCCTGGTGTGCAAATTCTCTCTCTCTCTCTAAAAAATATAAAGAAATAAAATAAGAGAAACTGGTGCATGTGGCCACATGGGCAAATAGCTTCATAAGAGTCTCCACAGTATAGTTTCATAGCTGGGCACATTTTTGCCTGATCAAAAATCAAGACCCTCTTCTTAAGGCAGAGGACAGGACATATACTGAAGAAGAGGACTTTCTTGGATGGCCCCTAATCCCCTTGAACTCAAAGATGGGTTTCATCATGCAAAGTATTGTAGGGGAAGCTGAATTGCTCTAAAGGAAATGGAAAAACACTAAAGGCAGAGCATACAGCCCGAGGGGCAGCTGGAAATCAGGTTGGAGAAAGTGGAATGACTGAAGTGTGAGAAAAGTCCTCACTTTTAAAACTGATGGCTGGGTGATAGTGACCATGGGCTGAATGTTTATGTCCCTCTGAAGCTCTTATGTTGATTCCCAAAGCCCCAGTAGAACAGTATTTAGAGACAGGGTCTGTGGGAGGTAACTGGCTTTAGATGAGAGTGGTCCTCAAGATGGGATTAATGCCTACCTTAGTCACTTTTCTCATTGCTTCAACAAAATACCTGACAAAAACAACCTGTAGAAGAAAGGGTTTATTTTGGCTCACAGCTTGAGGGTAACTTCCATCATGGCAAGGACGTCCTTAAGGCAACTGGTCACAGTGATCAACAGTCAGCAAGCTGAGAGGGATCAGTGCTGTTGCTCAGCTCTCTTTTGCCTCTTTATTCAGTCTGGGACCTCAGCCCATAGGATGATGCTGCCCACATTTAGAGTGCATCTTCCCACTTCTGTTAACAAAGTCCAGAAACTCCCTCACAGACAAGACCAGAGGTTTGTCTCCTAGGTGATTCTAGATCCTATGAAGGTGACAGTATCAACCACTTCCGTGTCCTTACTTATGAGGCACCAGAGAGCTTCCCCTGTCTCTCATGAGGACACAGAAAGGAGACAAGCACTTACTTGTTTGGAACAAAGTCACAACTACCTTAAAGGGCTCCTGTCAGCAAAGAGTTGGGTAGTAGAGTGGACACCAAGCTCTAGATGATGCCACAATTAGCTGCCTCTGGTAAACCTGTCTCTCTAGTCCCTGGGGCCCAGCTAAAAGCAATGTGTACGGATGTCACTGAGTACTATTGGAAAGGACTCTTTGGGAAGCATTGTAGAGGCGGAAGGTCTGTGGTCATCAGGGACACAGAATGAGGTTGGCAGCCTATGTATGTCTCCCTGGTCCTTGCTCATGTCTTAAACAATCGAGGGTGCCCCGTGGATTTACTTGCAACAAAAAATGGTTTGAATTTTACAATGTCCGGTCTACTAGTTTCTATATAAATTTAAAGAACACATCAGCACTCCCTTTTTAAACTTTTTATTGACATTTTTCAAACATATGCATAATGTTTTTTTTTTTGTTGTTGTTGTTGTTGTTGTTGTTTTGGTTTCTCAAGGTAGCCCAGGCTGACCTGGAATTCACTCTGTATTCTCAGGGTGGCCTTGAACTCACGACAATCCTCCTACCTCTGCCTCCCGAGTGCTGGTATTAAAGGCGTGCGCTACCACGCCCAGCTTACATAATGTATTTTGATCATAATCCCTCCCATTACTTTCATTTGTCCCTCCATCCCTTTCCATGGAACCCCCTATTTCCAACTTAGTCCCTCTTCTATTTTGATGTCATTTTCTCTCCCCCCCTCCTCCATCATTAATGACAAAATGTTCATGGTATGCCCAGTATTACACAGCTGCTATGGGGTCATGAGTGCAATGGCCACTTTTTATCTTGAAGACAGCGTTCCAAAGCACTCCTCCCTGCTCCTTGGCTCTTACTTTCTTTCTGCCACTTCTGCAATAGTCCCTGAGTCTTGGAGGGTGTGACAGAGATGCCCCATTTGGCGCTGAAACTGTCACTTCTTACCATTTTGATGAATTTTGAGTCTCCCCAGTGGTCATTACCATCTGACAAGAGAAGGTTCTCTAGCCAAAAAGTGAGAGCAGCACTAACATACGGGCATAAACACAAATTTTAGAGGGCAATTAGGTGGCTATAATATATCCGTTTAGTCAAACAACAGTAGTAGCTTCCTTCACTAGGGCTCATCACCTTCCCAGCCATAGGCTTTTGACTAGGTTTTCGGTACCAGACATGAATTCCCTCCCATGGACCAGGCCTCAAATCCAACCAGAGAGCAGCTGGTTACTCCTGTAACAGATATGCCACTATTACACCCGTAGGCATATCTTGCCTGGCTGGCCAGTTGTGTAGCTTGCAGGGTCACTGCTGGTTAGACTGTTGATGACTTTTCTTCTCCAGAAGGCTACATAGAATTTTCTAGCCCTATGACAGCTAGTCATCAGGAAGGAAGCTTCCAGCTCAATGTTCTATAAATGGAAGTATGTGGTGCCTTCAGCTATAGTGTCTTTCCTTTTAGTTCTGATGGGCAACCAACAGCCTTGGAAATAGCCTGCATTGTTTTGGGGGCCTCCCTGACAACAGCTTGCTGGGAGGGATCTCCATCTCCTGGCACTGGGATTTTTCTGTGACAACCTATGGCATTTGGGCAAAGCATTACCCCACCCCCACAGGGTTCTTCTACCCAAACTCTCTCTTTTTATAAATTGTATGTTTTTTTAATTAACTAGGAGGAGGAAGTTTATGTGTGGGTCAGTAGACTTAAGGGCGACTTATCTAAATAGGCAGAATTGTGCCTTTGGGGAAGAGTTCAAAGCTTCCTTCAGTGTTCAGTGAGTTCCTACTGTGGGTCAGGGACAGGAAACAGATCTCCCAGTGTGCACATCGCTGTCTCAACCCCAGATCGTTCTCTTCTTAGGTGCAGACGCACTGCCGGCTCTACTTCCACTCGTAGGAGGAGCCTTTGACCAATGGGAAGCCCCAGCCGAGGGAGTTCTGCTTGGGATGATAGAGGAGAGAGGTGAGCCCCCCTCACCTCAGAGAAAATGTTCTCCACCCCCTCCGTTCCACCTGCTCCCAGGACAGTTCTAACGCTAGAGGGCAGTCTGGCCCCACAGAGCTAAGGAAGTCTGCCATTATTGAGACCCACAACTCCCTCTCGCCCCATCCATGCCTCCTAGTTCTGCTTACCTGGGAATGAAGTGCTGGCCCGGGAAAATTACTTCCAGAAGCTCGCTTAGCTTCAGAGCGCGAACACAGGATGCTTGGCTGAGGCAGGAAAAGGTCCGACCTAGGGAAAGTGTCTTAATGTCTCTGAACTTTCCAAATACCTATCCACAAGAGCTGTGCAGGAGTGTATGTGAAGCGCTCGCCATCGCACCCACCACAAGGTCAACTGGCTGTCGCTGCGTGCACACCTACGTGGTAGGTTTTCCTGAGCTCTGGACACGCTCTTAAAACCCAAGCATAAGCCGGGCGTGGTGGCGCACACCTTTAATCCCAGCACTCGGGAGGCAGAGGTAGGAGGATCGCTGAGAGTTCAAGGCCACCCTGAGACTACATAGTTAATTCCAGGTCAGCCTGGACCAGAGTGAGACCCTACCTCGCAAAAAACAAACAAACAAACAAACAACAACAACAACAAAAAACCCCAAGCATCCCTTCCTAGGAAACAATGCAAAGACACTCTTGGGACATGTCTACTATATATCAGCTGCTTTAGTAGAGCCCTTATATATGATACTGCAATAATCTGAGTGAGGGAATTATTTTTTAATTAATTTATTTTTTAATAAAAACGTTGCACACATAGACCCTCCTCTCCCCTGCCCCAATTCTGCTGAGGGTCTTCAGTGGGGTTATTGGGATTCATTGTGGGAACCAAGAGACCTCAGTCAGTCTCTGCAGGGATGGGGGAAACATGGTGTCTCAGGCTATTCCCACCCCCTCTTTCCCAATCTTTCCACCCCCTCTTCTGCCATACTCCCTGAGCCTTGGTGGGCAAGATAGAGCTCTGATTTAGTCTTACTTTCTCTGTAGGCTCTGGATCCCTATTCTTATGAGGTTTGAGTGACCACAGTGTCATCATTTCCCTGAAACTGGTTTTCAGGCTAGCCATGAGAGCAGTATTTGTGTTGTTGCTTTCCCTATAATGACTGCTGGGCTTGGGCAGCTGAGGTGGAGGTGACCCATCTCCTGGTGGAGAGTCGGCTCTCTCTTCTTGATGTATTGATGTATCCTGGTTCTTGTCTGTGTTCTGCTCCAGCCCAGCTCTTCATGAGGGAATTATGATCCCTGTTTTGTAAGTTCAGAAACTGGGGGCTAGAGGGGTTGAGTAAGTCCCTCAAGGTCACATAGGAAATGATAGTGGAATCTGGAATCAAAATAAAGACAACATAGCTTCAAAGCTCTTAACCTCCATAGAGCTGCAGCAGTCACATTTTTTCTAGAAGCTTCTTGTGCTCAGAGCAAGTTCTAAACCTGAAGGAGGTCGCCATAGCTATTAACTAGACCCTTTTTCAAGTAATCAGATCCTCAGTCTGCTCCAGTTTTGCAAGAGGAGCTGCTTGTCTGGAAACTCTCCTCCACACCTGCCCTGGGAGGGAGCCGACTGCATCTTAATTATTTATGGCGTCTCTAGACACCTGATATAATGAGCAGGTGTGGATGCTTCCCTACTTGCCGGCAACATGCCTTCACTTACCCCTCTCCCAGCCCCCAGTTGCCTAAGGAAGGAGGTGACGTATGTTTGCCTCTTCCTTCACCTTCCACCCCACAATCCATTTGGACGAAGCGGACCACTTTCTTTACAAACCTCACAGTCATGTTGATTTGAGTTGAAACTGGTGGTGCAAATACGACCCTAAGTAGTAAATGGATGACTCATCTTTTTCTGTTGATGTATATTTCCTTTCCTTGATCCTACTCAAGTCTAAACATTGAGTTTGTATAATTGAAAAATGGGAAAATATTCATGTTGTAGTTTTCAACTATATGAATGCAAAAAAAAAAGCTTAGAAAAAAGACTAGGGGTGGGGAGATAGCTCAGTGCATAAAGTGCTTGCCACACAACTCTGAGTGCCTGAATTTAGATCCCCAGGTCCCTTGTAAACGCCTCAGCATGCCTGTGAGAGGTGGAGCCAGGCGAAATTCCCAGAGGCTTGAAGACCAGCTAGCCTGGCATTTAAACACAGCAGTGAACAAGGACAACAATGAGAACAAGGGACCCTGCCATAAAAATGGGGTGGGAGATGAGGACCAACTTGAAAATTGTCCTCTGACCTCCACATGTGTGCCCACACTCACACACACTCACACACATCATACATACACATAACACACACAAACAAAAAAGACTGGGAGGAAATATGTATAGAAAGGTAGCAGTTGGCCAATAGTTGTTAGGCCCAACATATAATGCCCTCGATTTAAGGATTAGGGGAATAAAGAATGTCATAGAGTCTGCTCCCTGTTCTATACCCTCACCTGGGTGCTCACATACACCCTGGCCCTTGACCACCCATGACTCCCTTTCTCTCACTTCCTGTTTAAGGCCCAGTGCTCTCAGTCATTGGGCTGCCTGAAAGCAACCTGGCAGCAAGAGCTGTTTTCGGATTGCTGCCCGCCCTCTCTGTCTATGACCGTTCTGTTACCGCCATCGTTCCAGCTCTCCAGTTGGATTTGAACATGAAATCAAACTGAGTCTGTCCTTCTCATCATGCACCTCTTTACAATGAACTATTTGGAAATAATTGCCCATTAAAATGTTTGTTTTAGGGGCTGGGGTCTTTGCTCAGTAGATGAAGTGCTTGCTGTGTAATCTTGAGTACCTGAGTTCAGATCCTCAGAACCCATATAAAAACCACATGTTCTGATTGTCATCTGTAATCCCAGGTTCCCTACGGCAAAAAGGGAGGGAGACAGAAGAATGTCCTGAAGGCTGTGGGCCAGCTAGCTTGGCAAATGCAGCAGTGAATGACAAGAGATCCTGCTTCAAACCAGGCTGAAGGCAAGGACCAATGTCCAAAGTTGTCCTCTGACCTCCACATGTGCAGAGTGGTACATATACACAACAGCACTGACACATATGAACACACAAACACACAAACTTAAAAAAAAAGCCTCAAAAAATCCTTGTTTTTATTTATTTTGTCTTTTGAGGCAAGTCCAACAGATTGTGCTTTTGTTTTTATACGAGAGAGAGGGAGAGAGAGAATGAGAGAGGGAGAGAGAGAGAATTGGCTCGCCAGGGCATCCAGCCACTGCACTTGAGCTCCAGACACATGCACCCCCTTGTGCTCATGTGTGACCTTGTGTACTTGCATCACTGTGCACCTGGCTTACAGGGAACCTGGAGAGTCGAACATGAGTCCTTAGGCTTTACAGGCAAACACCTTAACTTCTAAGCCATCTCTCCAGCCCAAAGCTTTGTTTTTAAAGAGTATTTACTGACATGGGGAAGAGGCTCATTATAAAATATCAAATTTTAAAATCTAGGCTATAGAGCCAGGTGTGGTGGTGCACGCCTTTAATCCCAGCACTTGGGAGGCAGAGGTAGGAGGATCGCAGTGAATTCAAAGCCACCTTGAGACTACATGCTGAATTCCAGGTCAGCCTGAACTAGAGTGAGACCTTACCTCAAAAAACCTAAAAATAAAAAAAAAAAAAAAAATTAAAAAACACAAAAACTAAGCTATTAATTACTACAAAATTTCTCAGTTGTATTTTATATATATATATAAAATTATCTATAGAAAATATATCAAAAATATTAAAGCAAGCAGCAACCAAGTGCCTTTAACCACTGAGCCATCTTCCCAGCTCAAAAATATTCTGAGTAATTCCTATCTAGTAGTGAGAATACAATGAGTTTTATTTCAAGTATTATACTGTTCTAAGTTTTCTACTTCTCTATTTTTAAGGTGTTTTTCTTATCTCATAGGTATTATTTCTTCCTATGATTAACACACAGGTGATGTGACATCTGTGGTAGCAATCTTTGAAGTCTAAGGAGGCTTATTTTCCCTCCCATGCCCCTTCGCATTCTCTCTTTTGCAGATGAAGCAACCAAGGCTCCAGGGCTCCTTGTGACAGCCAGTTGAGTGGAAAGTCCAGACTGGGGCCAGGAGCATCCCTAAAGAGGCCTTGTGGCCACAGAGTGGACTAGACCCGAGTTCTGACTCTTCCTTTCTGCTGCTGTGTTGGCTCCAGCCTGCAGTCCCAGCCCTCCGAAGGGCAGAGGACCCGGAGGCCAGGGGATCACTTCTGCTCCACGTACTTCATTCCACTCTAGTTTTCCTTCTCCAGCTCACAAATAAGGCTGCATCTTGGACTCTGTTTGAAGATTCTGTTTCAATGTAGACAATTACACAGTAAATAATTCAAGAGTACGGAAACTGGCAAAGTGGTGTGTGATGTCCAAATAGCTATCCGGATCACTCTCTGGTGTAAACATGAGGCTCTTCTGCAAGTTGGGAGCCACAAGAATAGGTGAAATTTGGAAACTAGGAGCCTTCCCAACACCACTCCCTCTCATCTCTGGATAAAATTTGGGGTGAGAGCACAATTTCCTAGCTTGATTAAAGCTGCAAGCAGCATGGCTGAGGCAGGCCAATTTAGACAACACCCTAGACATGTCAGAAATTCCTCCCATCAGGAGTTGGATGACCCAAACCCCAAACCCCGGCTTCTCTGCTGGCGATGATTCATGATCCACGGCTGGGGCCTCTCTCTCGTCCAGGCTTTCGTTCTCCAGGCAGTGAGGGAGGCTCATTTCACCAGACGCCTTTCCTAGACCTGCCCTTCACTAAGGCATCAGCCTCAGTTACAACTGAATTACAAATCACATAAAACGCCTTCTCATGGCTTATGAAGAAAGAATGAGGACACAGGGTGTCTCAAAAAGCCCAAGGGTGGGGGTATAGAGATGGCCCAGCCTCTCAAATGCATGGAAGTGGCCCAGGCAACAAATGTGGCTTAGGGAATCAAGCCACAGCAAGTAATTGGAATCAGGGACTCCAACATGCCCTGGATGGCACACTATTTTATGTTTCTTCTCCTCCCTGTGTGAGGGCTTCATTTCCTCCTGCTGGAGGTTGATTTCTTCCTTGAGCATGAGACATAGGCAGTGGAAGCTTCCAGATTTATTCGTGGAACTTTGCCACATTTCCCCTCCCACTACAAAAAAAAAAAAAAAAAAAAAAAAAAAAAGACTGCCAGGCATGGTGGCACACGCCTTTAATCCCAGCATTTGGGAAGCAGAAGCAGGAGAATCCCTGAGAGTTCCAGGCCACCCTGAGACTACATAGTGAATTACAGGTCAGCCTGGCCAAGTGAGACCCTACCTCGAAAGACCAAATAACAACAAAGTAAAAAGGCTCTCTCCTCACTCATTTCAGTTCATAAGAGCTTGACTGGGTCATCTGGGTTATTGGTTCTCACTGTAGTGGGGCATGGGGAGGGGTCATGGTGTGACTTGGGGTAACTCAACTATACACACCTGTATGACCTTACCATGGCTAAATACTTAAATAGTTTTATGGGATAGGAAGTATATGTTGCAACAATCCAACAGTCTGCTGAAAAAGCTAGGAAAAAAACTGATTGTGGCATAAAAATCATATTTTTAAAGTCACGGAGAGTTTTGGCAGCAGTGAGGACTAGGAACTAAAATTCCAAGGGGAAAATCCCTTTCTAAATGACCTGATCATGCATGACCATTTTATTCTGTTGTTTGTTTGTTTTCCAATCCAGGTGTGGGATGAGGCTAGAATGTCCCAGGCATGAGGCCTCTATTGGAACAAATAGAAACTAGTGGAATGTTTGGTGATTAATGTGATCAGGCATGACAATAGAATCTAGGGGAGTTCTAATACTGCCAGTTTCGGTCTGGGGAAATGACTCAGTCAGAAAAGTGCTTGCCTTGTGGGTATCTCGTGGCCAGTGAAAAACCCTGGCTCAAAAAAAGGCAGATAGCATCTGAGGATGACAACTGAAGTTGGCCTTCACACTCACTCATACATGTACCACACATTTTTGAAAAAAAATTGAATTAAATTAAAATAAACACATGGCCAGTTTGTCCACTGGAGAATTTGCCTTAAAACTGGGTTTCAACTCTTTTTTTTTTTTCAAGGTAGGGTCTCGCTCTAGCCCAAGCTGACCTGGAATTCACTCTGTAGTCTTAGGGTGGCCTTGAACTCACGGCAATGGTCCTACATTTGCCTCCCAAGTGCTGGAATTAAAGGTGTGTACCACCATGCCCGGCAGAACTTGCCTTAAATCTAGAATAGGCTCTACTAGCAGGAGAACTTTCCTACTAGCTTGCAATGTGTACTTCCTCAAAGGCAGAAGAATATCAGGAGTAGTAACTGCTTACCAGAGGATACGTTGTGAAAGCAGGCTTCAGAGACAGACAATTCCAAGTTCACATGCCACATCTGCCATCAACTGGTTGATTGACCTTGAGCAAGGTATATCACTCCCTGAACCTCTCGTTTGTATCTCACATGTTTAGAGTAGACACTATTTCTTTTTTAAATTTCATTTATTTTCATTCTTATTTTTAATCAACATAATTGTATATATTAGGAGACACAGTATGACATTTCAATATCTGCATACCATAAGATGTAATTACCACACCCATCATCTCAAGCTGTTATCATTTCTTTGTATCAAGAACATTCAAAATCCTCTCTACCAGCTATTTTGATATTTACAGTTAATTGCTGCCAACAACAGTCACCTTACTTTTTTTCAAATTTTTAAAAATTTTTATTGACAACTTCTTTAATTGTAGACAATATCCTATATTATTTTCCTCCCTCCCCCCACTTTCCCCTTTGAAACTTCACTGTCCATCATATCCCCTCCCCCTCTCAATCAGTCTCTCTTTTCAGTTTGATGTCATGATCTTTTCCTCCTATTATGATGGTCTTATGTAGGTAGTGTCAGGCATAGAGTAGACACTATTTCTAACTGCTGAACAGTTTCTTCTCATCTTGGAGGCAAAACATCTCTTATTTTCAGAGTGTTTCAGAACTTCTTTTAACAATTTTAATGAATGAGTGTGTGTGTATGTGTATCCCAGTGTTAGAATATTTGCATGTGCAAGGACCTGGCTTCAATCTCTGGTACTACAAAAATAAATAAATAAATGAAAAGAGAAGCATGCAGCCAGGCAAGGTGGTGCACACCTTTAATTCTAGCACTTGGGATGCCAAGGTAGGAGGAGCACTGTGATTTCGAGGCCAGTCTGAAGCTACATAGTGAATTCCAGGTCAGCCTGGGCTAGAGCGAGACCCTACCTTGAAAAGAGAGAGATAGAAGCTTAGCTTTCAAGCATGCACCTCTCTAGAGGTCTCAATTGAGAGAATTTGGGGAAAGGGAGTGTCTACACTAATCAGCTACAGCAAATTAGCATGGTCACATGACATGCGACAATTGAGAAATGTGGTCCTTGGTCATTAGGACCTTTCCGAGAGAAGGCAGAATTGCAAGGAGCACAAGAAGTCCACCTTTCTCCCTCAGTGTGCTCTGCAAACTGTAGGTTTCCCCTGACTTTACAGGAAGAGCTGCAGCGCCCAGCCAAACTCCAAGCACGCTCAGAATTCACCTGTCAAAGACAACCTGTTTTCCATGATGATTGGGAAAGGCGAAGCAAAAAACAAAGCAAAGGAATAGAATAAACTACAAAGTCTAGAGCTCTTTGCTTAAGGCATCGGAACACTGAGCCAGAAGGACCAAAGCTACCCTGACGTTTTCACAAGTGCTGCATGTCTAAAGGCTTAGAAATTACAGCTCAAGCCACGTCCACTCTAACCCATGTTCCCAACCTGGCCTTTCTCTCCTACAAAACTCACTTGTTTTAGACCAAAAGCCAAAGCAGCTACGTTCTCCCTGAGTTATTTGTGTCCTCTTGTATCTGAGTTGTCGAACCACATATGTGTAAGGTAGAGCTGGCTCCAGATGGGAGATTCCAAAATAGTGACTAAAAACACCTAATCTCGGGGTAGGTCTTGATCTTGTCAAGCTCCCTCTGAGTTGGAACAGGCAGGTTACTCTCCTCGTCACCTCACTTTTCCAACCTAAGACTTCCAGGAGTTCTTGGCACTTCTCAAAATAATACCACTCCAGCTGAGGAGTAGGGAGCAGGGAAGAGAGAATGGCAGGAGGTAATTATTCACCATCAGTTTATCTAGATACCCATTAGGTTGCCCTGAGGGGCAAACTAAACTGAAGCAGCCATCATTTCTCTTACTCCCTAGGGCAGAAGCTGTGGTTTTTTACCACCCTCCTGGCCAGATTCCCTGTAGGTTCCATTTCTCATCATCTGGCCTAAGGGAATCCATCTGAGACACACATTGCCTTCCTCCCTCCCTCACTCAAACTCAGTCACTTTTCATAAAATGTTCCCATAAGATACAGAAGGGAGAAAAGGTTGTGTCTTAATGGAGATATGATATGATATGATATGATATGATATGATATGATATGATATGATATGATATATAAGGCCCAAGGCTAGAGCCTTAATTTCTTGGTCTGAAGGCAGTGTGAAGGACAGAAGAGGTCATCTCAGAAGTTGAGTTCATGTAAGAACTTACCAGACACACCTGGAGAGGGTAAAAGCCCTAGAAGAAGAATAAGAGGCTCCCATAGTCCCCCTTGTCTATGGTAGAATAATGAACAAGGATTAGAATCTGACTAAACTCAAACTCATTATCTATTAATTCATATGTAATTTTGAAAATCTCTTATCTGTCAACTTTTTTGTTGTTTTTATTTAACTTTTAATTGAAAACTTCCATAAGTACAGATAACATACCATAGTCAGCATCCCCTCCAATGATCCCTTCTTCCCCCTCCCAAGTTTCCCCTGCACCAAGTCCCTTCTTTCCAGTTAGACTCTGCTATTTTGATGTTATCATTTTCCTCCTTCTATTAGGCAGGTCTTGGGTAGCTAGTGTCAACCACTGTGAGGTCATGAATGTCAAGGTCATTTATCTATCAACTTTTGAAGGATGTTAGGGAATCAGTCTACTATTTTGAAACTGTAGATACAGGAAAATAAAAAGCACATATTCTGTCCTTCCTTTCCTAGTTGTGTATCAGGACAAGCAGATAGTTTGATGAGGATATTTAAAAATTTTTATTTATTAGAGAGAAAGAAGGAGGGAGATAGAGAAAGAATGGATACACCAGGACCTCCAGCCATTGCAAACAAACTCCAGATGCATGAGTCACCATGTGCATCTTGCTTACATTCTGGGGTTCTGGGGAATCAAACCTCAGTCCTTGGGCTTTGCAGGCAAGTGCATTAACCACTAAGCCATCCTGATGAGGGTATTCTTTCTTCATAGAAATATTCTAGGTTGAAGAGAAGGGCTTCAGTGGAAGGGGGATTTGGGAGGAGTAAAGGGAGTGTGGAGGGAGGGGATTATGTTCATGGTGTACTGTCTATACGTATGGTGGTTGTCAAGAAACGTTAGAGTTAAATATAGAGATATTCTAGCTAATAAGTGAAGAGGAAATAAAGCTAAGAAACAGAGTTAGAATATCAACATTTTTCCACTCAGTGAAATAATGGGTCTAGACAATGATGATGAATAGTTTTCATTATTTTGATAGAAATACCAAAAGTTGCCTACCAAGTACTGAACCTGAACTTCATCCAGTCTTTTGGTCTGACTATCAGTTTGCAGGGAATACACGTGATCCTGTCTCTTCAATTAGTAAGTCTTAACTATTAAATGGAAAAGTATATTTATCACCCAGTGGCAAAATTTATACCTTAAATTAAACCTATAATTCAAAAATACTTCTATGATGTAAGCAGAGAAATTTGAACACTGATGATACTGAATCATATTTTAGATATCATAATGATATTGTAGTTGTACTTATAAAGTATTTACCATATAAAAAATATTGAAGCTGGGTGTGATGGTTAAGTTTGTGTCAACTTGATCTGTTTAGTAATCCACAGACATTTCTCATAAGTGTCTCTGAGGTTGCTTCTAGGAAGGATTAACTAAGGAGGAATCCTTCCCCCAGGGTGAGCCCTTCTTTCAGAGTAGGCGGCCTCTTGGAGGGGGGACTTTACCCAAGGAAGCTCTGGGAAGGAAAGCTCTCTCTCCTCCCCACTGGCCGTTGGTGCTGCTTGCTGTTCGCTGCTTGGTGCTTGCTGCTTTCCAGCATGGACTGAAGACCAGTGTGGACTGAAGCCCAGCATCTCTCCAGGATGCCTCCAGGCCTTCCTTCAGTGCTGGGTTGGGACTGCTGAGGCATCTAGCCTCATGGACTGAGCAGCTACCGGGTTCCTTGACTCTCGGGCCTGCAACCTGCTATTGCTGGACTGTCATAAACTAATCCAATAAATTCCCTTTTAATACAATTCATTCTATCCATTCTGTTCCTCTAGAGAACCCTGACTAATACACTGGTATGGTGGCACATGATTGTAATCCTAGCACTTTAGAGGCACAGGCAGGAGGATTGTGATTTGAAGGACAGCCTGGGATACATAATATGATCCTGTGTCAAACAAATGGAACACAACAAACAAACAAACAAACAAAAAAACAGGCACACTGAAATATTTTCAGGTGAAATCATATGATGTCTGAGATTTGCATCAATATAATTTGCAGAGAGATTTAGGGTTAGGTGATGAGAGCATGGAAAGGCTGGATTGGCCTTGACAGATGATTCTTCAGGCTGGGTGACAGGTGTATGTGAGGTCATTGCATGTTTGCTACATCTTTGTATGTTCAAAACTCAATCAGCACACCATAGTACTGTTTGCTAAGGAGGCACATACTGGGGGTTAAGGGGCTCAGGAGTCTAAGATGATGCAGGAGCCATAACAGCTCTAGAGTGACTTCAGTTTGGATCATGAATCTTTTGGATCCTTAAAGGACATCTTGGTGGGGAACTACAAAAATGACCCAATTTATAAATTTGCTGGAGGTTTAAACTGAGACCTACACAATTGCCAAGACCACCTGCTGGCAGAAGTGAAACTGGAGCCTCATTCTTCAGAGGCCACATGCACCACTTTTCGGGTACACCTCCATTGGCTGAATGCCAGAGGGACTTTAAAGGTGCACATGACCTCCCTTACTGTACTGGAAACAGTCACTATATTAGACTGCCACCTCTTTTTAAAGCTGAGCTGTGCAAGTTCCTTTTATTTGTCCTTGTAAATTTTATTTACTTGCCACCTTCCAAAACTATTCCAATGCTGTCTGACACGTTACCAGTTTGTTTAAATGTTCCTTTTATGACAAGTTGCTGAACATGTATTTTCCTTTCTTTGGATGAGTGCGGAGCTGAGGAATGGAGTTAAGCATGGGCATCTCTTGCTTAAATGGGGCATGTTGTCCAATTACCCTTGTCCAAACAAAATAAGAGCAATCATAGGGTAGAACAGAGGCACACTAGTAATTCATAGATGCCACACTGGGTAACTGCTAGAGTTGGCTTTGAAATGTGGCCCCAAAGCCTGTGAATTAAAGGCTTCGTCCCTAGCTTGGTGTGAAACTTTAAGAGATGGTGCCTAGTGAGAAGTTTATGTCTTTACAAGGGTATCTGTCCTCAAAGGAGGTTGTCAGACCCCAGTCTCTTTCTCTTTGGCATCCCCTCCATGAGGTGAGTGGTTTTTGTGACTCTTCCTGCTCTGTGAGGGGCTGCTGCCCTCTCCTCTTACCAGAAACCTGCAAGAATGGATCCAGTTCACCATGAACCTTCAAATCTATGTGCCAAAATAATCCATTGCTTGCTGCAACTTACCTCTGGTGTTTGTCATAGTAGCAGAAAGTTGAGGAACACAGTAACCGTGACTTCTTCCCTTCATCAACCCTGTAGCACACACAGGTTGTCTTTTTGGGAAACGCCTAAATGTGTGTGCTTAGGACTTACTTTAGAAGTTTGGCACAGTCTGCCTGAAGTCTTTCCAGAGTGAAGTGTACCTACCTCATCAATGTTTCACTAGCAGCCTCTTCTCCCTCCAAGATATTTCCCTGTCAGAATGACAGAACCACATCCTCTTTTCCCTATAGCCTCCAGCCAAGCTGACAGAGTACAATGAACAACCCACTTCAGATGCTAAGGTTCTCACATGGAAGACTGAAATCTTTAAAGGCACTTTTGGATGGTTCTGTGGTCAAGTCAATGCTGTTGGGAATTATTTGGTTTCCTTCCTGGATATCCATCAAGGAAAAAAGAAGTAGCAGCAGCCTGATTTACCCACAGGGAGAACAAGAACTGGCTTTCATAGCTGCTGATTGGGATGGTCAACCAGCATCCAATCCACATCCAAAAAGCTTCCACATGAAAGGGGGATGAAGTTTCAGTTATCTGCTCCAACTTTGACCAGAAAGTTGCTTGAAAATCCAGAGATGCACATGTAATTAACAAAAGAGGAAAGAAGAAGTATTACTAGAGTCCAGTTTTGTCATTGTCTACTCAAAGGGTCCACTAGAGCTGAACCTCAATGTTTATGTTTAAAAGCCAAGTGTGAGGAGTAACTCTCAGGACCATGGTCGTCTCCAAGGACAGGCTGCTCCATCACCCCCAGTGTGCCCCGCCTGGCCTTGCTTCTCTCTTCTGATACTTCCAGGCTACCCTCCAATCCAACCTTTTATCATCCCATTTTCCTCATTTTCAGTGCTCTGATCCTGCCTGGAAACTCAAGGCTAATGACCACAACTACATTCACTTAGCTAACTAGGCATAGAAAAGAACTCTCTCCACTTGGTTAAAAAGTACTTAACATAAAATGTAGGTGGGAAAAGACTCTCATAGTTCATGGTAAAATAGTAGGGATCTCCATTACAGTCAGAAACTAGACAGACAGCTTTTACTGTGGTGGAAATCTCATGTGAGGGAGGGAAGGATATGAGGTAAGGATGGAAGAGCCCAGTTCCCTCATCCTCCTCTGTTCTCATTGCCGATGGTGCCCCTTCTCATCTAGACCTTTTTGTTTTGTTTTGTTTAGTTTAGTTTAGTTTAGTTTAGTTTAGTTTAGTTTGAGGCAGAGTCTCATTCTAGCCCACGCTGACCTGGAACTCATGCTGTAGCCCCAGGCTGGCCTTGAACTCACAGTGATCCTCCTACTTCAACCTCCTGAATGCTGGGATTAAGGTGTGCACCACCACATCTTGTCTAATCTAGATTTTTACCTCTTTTTTTCATTTGTGTGTGGTGTGTAGCTATGTGTACATGAATGTTTACATGCATGTTTGGTGCACATGTGGTTGTGGGTGCGCATGTGCATATGTGGAGGCGAAAGGGTAACACTGGGATTCTTCCTCAATTGTCCTCCATCTTATTTTTATTTATTTATTCAGTTTTGGGTTTTTCAAGGTTGGGTCTCGCTCTAGCCCAGGCTAACCTGGAATTCACTATGTAGTCTTAGGGAAACCTTGAACTCACAGTGATCCTGCAGTCTCTGCCTCCCAAAGGCTGGGATTACAAGCATGCACCATGTAGCAGACAGCTTCAGGTTCGCTGAGATGAATTTCCAGACCAGTCACAGTTATGGAGGAAGGGATATTATTTATTGAAGCTTAAAGATCCAGGGGAAGTTCCATAATGGCAGAAGAAGCTGGCCTGCCTTCACAGGGCCAAGCAGAAAGAGAAAAAAGCCTACCAGCCACACAGCACACAGAGCAAAACTACAGCCAAAAGGCCACAGCACACTTCAGGAACTCCTATTAGGCACACTTTGCATATCTTTACAATGGAATCTCAAACCATCACCACATCTTAAGACCCACCCCCAGTGACATTGCATCTCCAGCAAGATGGCTGCAGATGCAAACTATAAACTAATAAAACACTGAATATATTGGGAGCCATATATTCAAACTACCACACACCACCATGCCCAGCTGCTGTCTTGTTTTAAAAAACATTTTTTATTTTTATTTATTTGACAGAGAAAGAGGAGAGAGAGAGAGAGAGAGAGAGAGAGGTGCACCAGGACCTCCAGCCACTGCAAATGAACTCCAGATGCATGTGCCCCCTTTTGCATCTGGCTAACGTGGGTCCTGGGGAATCGAACCAGGATCGTTTGGCTTTGCAAGCAAACACCTTAACCACTAAGCAATCCCTCCAGCCCTTCTGTCTTATTTTTGAGGTAGGGTCCTACAATAAACCCAAAGCTCACAGACTGGGCTAGATTAAGTAGCTAACAGTCCCTAAAGATCCCATTTCCACATCCCAGGGTGTGTGCCACCATGATTGGGTGCTAGGGATCTGAATTCAGATCCTTGCCAGGCAATGTTTTACCAGCTGAGCCACCTCCCCAGCCCAGCTGTTTGCCTCTTAGTTTATCACAAAGAGCAGATGGAAAATGGCCCTAGCTTAAGATGCCTGTGTGTAAGAGAGCTAGCACATACTGACAGCACTGTTACCATGCGGGTCATTTCCTTTCAGCTATCTGAAGCCAAAGGAGAAGGCAGAATAGGCAACAATAACATGAATCACCTACTAGACTTTCCGTGCTCTGAAGAAGGATGGAGTGAGTGGAAAAGAGTTGCAATAAGCAAGGCATAATTAATTGAGCAAAAGGACAAGTAAATGAGAAAAGGGGTGTGGCTATGTGCTTGATGCATGGTGGAGCAGTAAGAAGTGGAATAGAGAGGGAGAGTCCTGAGGTGGAGAGGGAGGATGAGGACGTGGGAAGATCCAGCAGGCAGGAAGTCACCAGGAAGGAAGCTTTATCATGACTGAAGGAATGTGAAGGTGTCCGACCTGGAACTGGATTACCAGGAGGATTTGACTGGGAACAAACAGCTTCCAAGAGTATAGAGAGCCAAAAGGTCAGAAGTAAAAGTGAAGAAGGCTCTGGGTGCTTCAAGATATGTGCTTCAAGACACTCTGTTAAGTGGTTTACATTCAATGCCTTGACTTAACCTATGGAGTGGCTCTGTAATGTGGGTGCTTTTATTTTTCCCATTATACAGATCAAGTCTCTGAAATTTGGGGAAATAAGTATTTTGAATAAGATCAGTTATCCAGTGATAAGTGGAGCTGGGATCCAGACCCAAGTGCACTGACTGTGGAATTCTGGCTGGTAATCAGCTCTCTTCTAGATGCTTATCTGGCTCTCTCCAGTTTATCCTCCAAGGCCGGATATGTTTAGGGTGGTGTGCTATGCCTTGCATGAGTCAGTAAAAGGAATTCTGTCAGACTACTAGGCTTGTGGTGTCACTGGGCCTAAAATCCGTATCGAGTGAGGAAGCTTGGGAAGAGCTAGGTTTGGAGGCGCTTGCATCAGAGCAAGATAGGACCTTGGCTATCTGAGGGGATGAAAGAGAAGCAATCGTCTGTAGAGTCATTCCAGAGAGACTGGTTGGTGCAAATGATAGTGGAGGCCTTCCAAGCATGGCAAGAGTGGCTTTTTGCTACAGAAGCTCTTCATTACTGAAGGCATAGAGCCAACACTCCATCATTCATTTATTCCTGCTTATAAATTTTTATGGAGAGTCTACCATGTGTTATCTCTAAGCTAGGGGCTGGGGCACAAAACAAATAAACATCTTAGTATGCTCCTGGAGATTTCATTTTCATGGGAGAAATGGGCAGCAGACAAGTATAGAGACAAATCATTCCATTGGTTACTTGAAAGCCATAATAGGTAGCATCAAAGAAATGGATAAGAGCTTACGACAAGAAATAAGGGAAGGACCTAGAGAGGTGCTCATGGATCCCTAGTATGGTTCCAGTGTGCCAGTCTCCAGTTTTTGTGTGCTTGCAGTTCTAAGCATGTGCATCTTTGCTCCAAGGACAGCCCTGAGCTACTGGAGACATCTACCTGCTTGTAGAGAAAGTTCTCCCCAAAGCCTGCTCAGCCAAAGATGATGCTAGTCCAATAAGAATATAGGAACCCAGCGATGTCTTTATGAAGAACAAGGTTTTGCATGCAATTTACAACCTATAACTTCCCAGAGGAATTCAACCCAGCCTGGGACTGTCCCAGAAATCCAGGCTTCCAAGCCTCTTCCTTGTGTGGTATCTTCTCTATACCATCTCCTCCCATGCCCTTACCCATACCTCTCGGGACACTTTCTAAGTAAAACAGTGATTCTGGAATCCTTATGTCAGGGTCTGCTTCTGCGAACCCAGCCTAGGACAGGGAGTACAGAGGACATCAGGACATGATCTGATTTACATTTGTAAAATGTGTCCCCGGGGAGGAATAGCCTGTAGTTGTGTTGGAGCTTAGGTGAGTGATGAAGGAGGCATCTCTAGGAAAGTACCAATAGTGGTGGCAGAAAGAGGAACTCAAAGTCTGCTCTGAAGACACATAGTATAAGCTTTGCTGAGGAATGACTGACAGAAAGGGAGGAATTCAGGATATTTCCTGGATTGAATGAGGATGTTTAGAGATATTATGGGTAGAAATCTCCCTACTGGGTAAGTAGACCTTCAAAGGTCATATACCCATTTGAAAATAGTTCTGTAAATCCAGACTTACAAATGAACAAAAGATAAGAGTTAGAGAAGGTTGCACATGTGAACAAACTTAAACACATCTAAGATGGCAGATAGCTGCAAAAAAAAAAAAATCATTGAAGCTGGCTAGATGCCTTTGGAGTTATCTGATGGGGTGTTTCCATTTTCTGCTCTCACAGCTCCCCACCCACTTGAATTCAGGTCATGCTTGGCATTATGAAATGCACAGAGCCTGTAGGTGAAAAGTGCTTGTATAAGAATCACACTGACCTTATCTTGACCAATCTTATGCTCTTGATGACTGGCACCTTGCTTTCTGAAAGAGCATATTATTTATTATCTCGGTCATCACTATTGATAGCATTTATTGAGCATGTACTAATGTTAAATACTTTGCATATAGAATTTCATTTAACCTTTTCAACAACTTTTGGAAGTGGCACCCTTGTCTTCCCCTTTTGGGGCTGAAGCCATCGTGGCTGAGCCAGTCCTCCAAAGTCAAATAGCCAGAGCATGGCTCAGTCGAGATTTGAACCAGAGGCCCCATACAGATTCCAAGCCTCAATAGGCACCATAATCTGAAAAAAAGTGCTGTCCAGTAAGCCTGAGAGCTTCCTCTGTACTCCCCGAGTCTCTGGAGCCTCAGGGCAGCAGCGCCCGCTCCTCACTTTCTCATCTCCTAGCTTCTCTCAGCAGACACAACCACTACCCTCAGTTCCAACCAAAGCTGGGCATCCCAGTTCCTGTGGCACCATTGTCACTGCTGCATCAAGTAAGCCTCCCTCTCACTACCTGGATCTCTTTCTTGTTTCCTAGGGAGCAGCGCTAGCTCCTAAGGCTCAGAAATTTCTTTTGAGACAGCCCAGAGTAATTTGTTTCAGGGTATTTCAGATCCACTTACCCATGTCCATCAAGTACCTGCTCTGTGCTAGACTGTTTGGCAGTGGGGTGAAAAGTAGTGAACTACCTACCATCTTGGCTGCAGGGAACCCACAGGAAAGGCACTTGTCCAGGTAATAATAGGTTTAGAAGTCTGATCCCAATGCCTTTGCGTTCCCAATTGTCTGGAGACTTCAAAGTCCTTATATAGATTAAGAAGAGACCTTCAAGACCAAAAAAAAAAAAAAAAAAAAAAAAAAAATTCCTGTCTTGCAGTAAGGAATTAGTTAAGTCACTAATTTATTCTATACCAGGAAACATTCTTTAAAAATCCTTAAACAAAAAGTTATGAAACCATATGATTTTGCACAATGATGTAAACAGAGGAAAAGAGAATATAGTATTTTGCACACTATCATCCTATTTAAATGAAAAAGTTTAATTGTTTTAATGATTAATAGTGATTATTTCAACATAATGAAGCTTCTGGTTTTGGAGAGAATAGACGCACCAAGGTCTCTAGTCACTGCAAACAAACTCTAGACGCCTGTGCCACCATGTGCATATATGGCTGGGTCCTTAGGCTTCACAGGCAAGCACCTTAACTGCTAAATCCTCTCTCCAATTCAGCTTCTGACTTTTGATTTAAAAATCATTTACTGGGCTGGAGAGATGGCTTAGCAGTTCAGGCGCCCATCTCTGTCTTCCTCTCTCTCTCTCTCTGTCTCTCTCTGTGTGTCTCTCTCCAAACAAAATAATAAAAAAATGAAAAGTTTAAAAAAAAATCATTTACTTAGGGCTGGAGAGATGGCTTAGCCGTTAAGGCGCCTGCCTGCTAAGCCGAAGAACCCGGTTCCAATTTCCAGGTCCTACATTTAGCCAGATGCAAAATGAGGCAAGGGCGCAATGCTGCACTTGCCCACAAGGGGGCGCACGCATCTGGATTTTGTTCATAGCAGCTGAGAGACTGCTGGCGTGCCCATCTCTGTCTGTCTCCCTCTCTCTCTGTCTCTCTCTCCAAAAATAAATAAAGTTTAAAAAAATTAAAAAATCATTACTTAGAATCATATCTAAAAAGGCTGCCCACTGTGTGATTCCAAGTACATGGAACCTTGGAGAGGCCAAAACTGTGGAACCAAGTGGTTGCCAGGTGTTTAGGTGGGGGGAGGCAGGACAGACAAAGCACTAGGGATTTTTAGGACTGTGAAACTATTTTGGGTGACTCTGTAATGGTTCTTACATGCTACTATAAATTTTATCAGAGCTAAGAGACTGTAAAATAAGGCATGAACTCTAATGAAATGTAGGACTTGGAAGGCACCAACTCTATAAACCATGTACTCTAATTAATAATAATATATCAACATTAGCTCATTAAATATAATAAGTACACCATAAGAACACAAGATGCAAATAAGAAGGACTTCAACAAGACTTTGAGAAGGAACTCTTGCACTTCTGGTTAAGTTTTCTATAGACCTGAAACAGAGAGAGAGAGAGAGAGAGAGAGAATTGGCATGCCAGGGCCTCAGCCACTACAATCAAACTCCAAGTGCTTGCACCACCTAGCAGGCATGTGTGACCTTGTGCTTGCCTCACCTTTGTGCATCTGGCTTATGTGGGATCTGGAGAGTCAAATATGGGTCCTAAGGCAGGTGGCGCCTTAACTGCTAAGCCATCTCTCCAACCCAAGTTTAGGTAATTTTTTAAAAGAATAAATTACAGAATCAACCAAAGCCCCTTTATATCATTCCCAAATTTCAACCTCTCTTCTCCATTTCCAGAGAATTCTTTTTGTATGTTTTTTATCCTTTATATGTCTGTTGGCAAAGCAACATATTACAAATTATTGTTTTAGATGAAATGGCATGAATTATTTACTCTGAAAAGTACCCTTTTATTAAGCATATATATATATATATATATATATATATATATATATATATATATGTTTTTTGAGGTAGGGTCCTACTTTAGCCCAGGCTGACCTGGAATTCACTATGTAGTCTCAGGGTGGCCTTGAACTCACAGTGATCCTCCTACCTCTTCCTCCCAACTGCTGGGGTTAAAGGCATATGCCACCATGACCAGCTATTAAGCTTATGTTGAGAATTATTTGTGTTGTACACGAAGCTCTACTTTGTTCACTTTAACTGCTATACAGTCTTCTATTGTATGAACAGACTACAAGTTTTAATAGTAAGTGGAATAAACAGATGCAGATCATTGTTCACAGTCTGCTATAATACATGGACATACAGTGAAATACTGCCACAATCTATGCTGGCTTGAATGAAATGTCTCCCATAGTCTCATGTGTTTTGAATGCTTGGTACCCAGCTAGTAGCAATTTGGGAAAGTTGTGGGGACTTTGGGAGGTGGAACCCTACTGAAAGAGGTATGTTGCTGGTGGTAGGCTTTGGAGTATTAGGGCTCAGCTCCAAGTCCAGTGCTTAGACTCCTTCCTTTCTGCTGATGTGGATATGTGAGCTAGGCTTCTTGCTCAGGCCTGTCATGCTCTTTTCCCACTATAATGAAACTTCCCCTCAAAACTGTAAGCTGTTTATTCTCTCATTTTCTCAAAACACCAAACCAGAAGCAGGTGTTTTGAGAGAACGCAAGAATAACTGCTACACAACCAGTATAAAACGTTCATGTTATTTTTGGACTGTGGGATTACAGATAATTTCCCCTGTTTTCCAAGCCTGTACAATGAATAAGCATTGAATTTATCGTTTTTAAATATGTCAACACACGTACATAGTACTACGGAAGCAGGAGTTTGAGCCGAGCAGTCTCTCAGATTGTCACTCCCCTGCCTGCCCACATTGGTAAAGCCCCGCAATAATCTATTAAAGAAGGAAAAAAAAAAAAAAAAAAAAAAAAAAGCAACCCACACTGTGTCTCTGCCTAGCCATCTGGGAGGGGCAACTGATGGTCCTACAGTTCCCTGTCCTGAGAGCCTCATCTCCTTGGTCTCCACAGCACATTGGATGAGTTTTTGATGCCTGATACCCGCAACGAAATTGGCTACAATTATGCCTGCAGTGATATTATGGGACTGGATATAAATATTCTTGCTACACATGAACAGGGTTTATTTCTGTCCACAGTTTACCATCTGGTTGCAGTGCACCCTTTCCTAGCTGAGAGGAAGGAGGTGCCATCCAAGCCAGAGGTGGAATGGCAGTTGAATCAGAGCTTTCAAACAACCAACTTCTGAAAAAATCTTGGCCTATGTAGTGCTGATAGGGCTGTGTCAGGAATCACAGGAAAGAAGCAAAAGACTACATGGGTCTATCTGCACCTGGTGCTGAGCAGGCAGGCGGAGAGAACTCCACTTATGTCCCTGTTCTGGGCTGGTACAGGCTGGCTCAGTCCTTCCCAAGTGCCAGTGGATTTCAAGCACCCTCTTCTCAGAGATACCCACATGACCTTCTGGGTCACCTCCCTCCCTGACTCAAGTCCTGTGTTCCCTCCTGGTTGCCGGCTAGTTCATCATGCCTGTTCTGCTTTATCATCAAACTGAATTCAGAATTATGTGCCTTCACATGCCCAAACTGGGACTTCATATTTCTTTTAATGGCAAGACCATGATCCTGGTCATTTAGGGGTCTTTGCTGGTCACCTTCTGCTTAGGACCTTGCATCTCAGAAGAAGGCGAGTCCTGCCATGCCTTCCTATATAAGCACAGTGCCAAGACCTGCACAGTTCCTGAGGGCTCTTGGGATTCACAATTGAATGTTGATTGAATGACTGAGTTATTAAATGAAATGTCTCTACCTTGCCATTCTTTATGGTCACCTCCCTGGTCCCAGCCCTTATTACTTCA
Organism: Orientallactaga sibirica; assembly: GCA_036365145.1. Classification (NCBI taxonomy): domain Eukaryota; kingdom Metazoa; phylum Chordata; class Mammalia; order Rodentia; family Dipodidae; genus Orientallactaga; species Orientallactaga sibirica. The sequence continues at coordinate 85,301,039 of JAEOAD010000001.1, read as the reverse complement.
CACCTGAACTATTGCAGTTACCTCTCAACTGGGTGTTCTGCCTCTGATCTTTCTGGGCAGTAGTTCCTGCTGTTGTAGCCACCAGACAGGTTGTCCTGGCATGTCACCCCCAACACACCCCCATTTAAACAACCCTGCTGGATTCTTCATTGGCTACAGCACAAAAATTCAAAATTGGGAGATTCGCTTTCAAGGCCACCATACATTTACCTCCAACTACATCTCTAGCCCGAGACTAACCAACGTACGTTCCTAAACTCTTTTTGGTTGTTTGGGATTGTGTTTTGTTTTGGGACCATGTCTCCATATGTAGCCTAGGCTGGCCCCAGACTCACAGCAATCCTTTTGCCTCAACCTTCTAAGTGCTAGGATTCTAGGCAGGAGCCACCATGCCTAGCTATTTCTAACCCCTTGCTCTCCTCTAACACATCTTGCACTTGACCAGCTCCATGGCCTATGTCCAGTCATCCCCTCAATCTGATTGGCACTTCCATTTCTAGCTGTTCTCCAAACGTTACTGTCTTTCTGGACCCAGCTCACCTCCTTTCTCTTACATGAAGTTTCTTTGGATCCTTGTGACCCTGAAGTCTTCTGTGCTATGGCTGGATAATCAGTCACGTTCTACATTGTGCTCTTTTGTTTTTTTGCAATGCACCTATTGCTTAACCCTTGTGGGTTTCCCCCTCCTTTTCTGTGCTTGGCTGAACACCTAATTAGAGACTGCTCTACTTTAAGAACGTTTCTGCTTGAGTGCGTTTTTGCCTTATCCCTGCCCTTCTGCATCTCCATTCCCTACCATGACATGTGACCTAAGCTAGCCAAGCCCTTGTCACTTCTGTTATTTCAGGGATGACTCATTATGGTTCACGACCCCAACTAGTCCAACAGCAACCCTCTCCCAGTGTTTGTCTTACTGAAGCTATTGGGGAGGAGCTTTCCACCTGGGTCCTAAGACATGGAGAGGTGTGCCTCGGGGACGCCCAGGTTCCTCTTTTAGGTGGAAAAAAGGTAGTCTGGTCTGCAGTAGGAGAGGATGCAGCCAATGCCCAGAGAAAAGCAGAGATGAAAAAAGGGCTCTGATGACAACTCTTGGGTCACTGGACTAAATTTTGCCTAGATCCAGGTCTACTCTTGACATTTCAATTACTAAGTCAACATATTTTCCATTTTTCACTTGACTACCTTGAGTTAAATTTTTGTTGTTTTAACTGGCACAGGCCAATACACCTTGCTGAATGAAATGAGTGTGCTTCTTTTGTTGCTTAAATAATGTGCCTTTTTATTATTGTATGCATTTTTATTTTAAAAAGTTTGAGGATAAATATGCTACTCATCATTTTGATTATTTTGACAAGGCAAACAGTTTAAAGGCAAAAATGCATATCATCTGCATACTCACCACCCTAAGCTACCACCGTGTCCTTGCTTTTCCCTTTGATTTTGCTTCTCTATACTTCTTTAAAAAATAAAGTAATGCTATTGACTAACTTTTCAGTTTTATATTCTGCTTTTCTCTACAATTGTTATAAGTAGGTCGCCATTCACTGTTTTATAAATGAGCCTTCTACTTGTTTATTTTTTCTTTTACAACGTTCTCTTTTTAGTGTGAAGAAAGAACTAAGGGTTGTATTTGCGTGTGTGAGACAGAGATCGACAGACAGACAGACAGAGGGAGAGACAGAGAGAGAGGTAGTTTCAGACAAAAAGACACTGGAAAAGCAAAGAAAGTAAGAAGAATATAGGAGAGACAGCGAGAGAGATGACATTTGCTTACTTTTTTTTTTTTTTTTTTTTTTTGAGGTAGGGTCTTGCTCTAGCCCAGGCTGACCTGGAATTCGCTATGTAGTCTCAGGGTGCCCTTGAACTCACAGCAATCCTCCTACCTCTGCCTCCCAAGTGCTGGGATTAAAGGTGTGCCCCACCATACCCGGCCCTACTTTCTTATATTCCATATTTTATCCTACCTGGTTCCCAGAAGACATGGAAGGTACCTTTGTCCTTGAAGTTCTAGGACAGCTTTTTCCAAAGTGGTGGCAGCAGGGGCTGCTGTAGGTTCATGTGCCTGTGAGAGAAAGAGTCACTTCTGCAGGCTGCAATTCAAGATGACCAATTCGCAATCCTAGCAAAATCAATCTATTGGAAACTAATGAGGCACCAATAGTTTATGCACTTTGAGGCTGATCTGCCAAATGAGATAAACAGGGTTCAATCAGCAGGGGAAATCAATGATGCAAACATGCATTTTAATCTAGCCTCATTTCCCCTGGGATGCCCACGACATCACATTCTATTGTTTTGACACTTCTGTGGCAATTCTCGTCTAAGCCTTTGTAGGCCAGGCCAGGATTTCTCACCCCTAGAGCATCCATGTGTCATAGGCTGCCAAATGCCAAGGTTTGTTGTTAAGACTGAGAGGCCTGGGCAGCCAATATGTATAAGAAATGAAGACTTTCTTTTTTGTAACCAAACACTAACTTCTGCTTTCAGCCAAGTGATGTGGTTAGCAAAGGACTTGAGTTCATCTATCCAGGAGAATAAATCACAAGAATAGCAAGCTTTGTATTTATAAAACAAAGCACAGGGCAATAATCTTTAAATGCTATAATATTGTGTGGTACCAAATTTATTTCCCTTTAAATATACCATCAGAAATTTGGAAGCCAGGTGTGGTGGAGTACACCTTTAATTCCAGCACTCAGGAGGCAGAGGTAGGAGGATCGTTGTGAGTTTGAGGCCACCCTGACACTGCATAGTGACTTCCAGGTTAGCCTGGGCTAGAGGGAGACCCCAACTCCAAAAATCAAACTAACTAATTAACTAACTAAAATAAATAAAATTAGAAACTATTCATAAATAAAGTAAAAAATCAATCTATTAAATTGTATCTAAACTTTCTAAATTTCTATCCACACAGAATAATTTTAGTAATAGGACTATGTAATACATACTCTTCTATAACTTGCCTAAAATTATATCAGCATAGCCTATTCTTTAAAAAAATTTATTTATGTGTGTGACTGTAATAACTTGCACATGTGCACACCAGGGTCTCTTGCCACTGTGATCAAATGCCAGAATGTCATGTATGACTTTTTAGCTTTATGTGAGTGCTGGAGAAATGAATCCTGACCAACAGGCTTTGCAAGCAAACACTTTTAACTTCTGAGCCATCTACCCTAGCCCCCACCATAACTAATTTTAAACAGATCTTTTCAAGCAAGTGCCTTTAGCGATCTCTCTAGCCCCTTAAACAGGTCTTTTCCACTGTCATGGTATTGTGAGGAACACAAGTTTCCATCAATGCTATGTGTGTTTGCAAACCTACTAGGTTTGTGTGTGCGTTCGTGTGCGTGTGTGTGTGTGTGTGTGTGTGTGTTTTAAGGAATGAGTATTTGGGCTCAGGAAAGCAGAGAAGGATTAGGAAACACTGTGTCTTATCCTAGATAGTGTATCCTCCAGTAACTGTGGCCCAGCCAGGATCGGAGTGCAATGGGTCTGGCCAGTCAGCTAGCTCCAAGTCAATCTGTAGCAATATACAAGTACCCAAGTTCCCCCTTGAAGTCAACAGGATAAACCCAAAGGTGATCAGAAATCTAAGGGTACAGATTGAAAACCTGAAGCCTACACTAACCAAGCAGACTCAGAATGAGGCCACCTCTGGGGCCTGGAGAAGCTATGGGTAATCCGAAATAGTTGACGCTCTTCTTGAGTAAGGACTCAGTCAATTCATGCCAGTTTAGTGTCAGGAGGGATGGAAATTCAGTGTATAGCTGTTGAATAAAAGAATGATGGTTTTGTTTCTTTATAGTCAGTCTAGATACTATTGCCCCTAGGAAGACTTTTCTAGTAAGCACGCTTCTACTCATCCTGTCTACCTTCATGGTGACTCAGACAACTCCACAATAAAAGCAGCCCAATTTAATAAGGCCAAATATTTGAATACATATTTCTTTAGGTATATACAGAGGGGCAATGAGGATGTGAAAGCTGCTCAATATTACTTGTTACTATAGCCACTAGGACTGCTATAAATAAGAAGAATGGGCAATAACAAATGTGATGGTTTGAATCAGATGTCCCCTATAAACTCTGTGTTTTCAATGTGTGGTCCCTACCTGGTGGCAATTTGGGAGGTGGAGCCTTGCTAGAGGAGGTGTGTTGCTGGGTGGACTTTGGGGTGTTAAGTCTCAGCTTCTCCCTAGCCAGAGCTCAGCTTACTTTCTTGCATTCTTTGACCTGCTGTGGCAAGAAGTGATAGCCTGCCTCTGCTCTACCACCTTTTCCCTGCCATCATGTAGCTTCTCCTTGAGAATGTAAGCCATAAAATCTCTTTCCTCTAATCAGCTGTTTTTGGTCAGGTATTTTGTCTCAGCAACCCAAAGGTAACTACAACAGATATTGAGGAAGATATAGAGAAACTGCAATCCTCACATATTGTTTGTGTATGTGTCAAGAGGCATAGCTGCTTTGGAAACAATAGTTCAGTCCATTAAAAAATAAAGCACAAAGATAGCACATGATCCAGCATTCAACCCATATGCCCAAGAGAATTGAAAACATATGCTCATACAAAAACATGTACACAAGGTTCAGAGTAGCATTATTCATTATACTCAAATTGTGGAAACTATGCAAATGTCTGTCAACTTGTTAATGGTAAAAAATTTTAATACACCCGTATAATGGAATATTATCCAGCCATATAAAGCAATGAAGAGCTGATAGAGTCTATAAAGATGAACCATCTAAAGGAAAGGAGCCAAGGCCACTTGTTGCATGACTACATTTATTTGAAATATCCTGAGCAAGCAAATCTATAGAAACACAAAGTACAGTAGAGATTGCCAGGGGCTGGGAGGAGAGGGACAGGAGAAGCACCTGCTAACAGGAAGAGGGCTTCTTTTTGCAGTGATGAAAATGTTCTGGAATTAGATACTGGTCATGGTTTTGCTAAAACCATTGGATTACTGACTACTGTATCTATCAATGTCATTGGATTACTGACTACTGTACCTATCAATGTCATTGGATTACTGACTACTGTACCTACCAGTGTCATTGGATTACTGACTACTGTACCCACCGATGTCATTGGATTCCTGACTACTGTACCTACTGATGTCATTAGATTCCTGACTACTGTACCTACCAGCGTCATTGGATTACTGACTACTGTACCTACCAGTGTCATTGGATTACTGACTACTGTACCTATCAATGTCATTGGATTACTGACTACTGTACCTACCAGTATCATTGGATTACTGACTACTGTACCTATCAATGTCATTGGATTCCTGACTACTGTACCCACCGATATCATTGGATTCCTGACTACTGTACCTATCAATGTCATTGGATTACTGACTACTGTACCTACCAGTGTCATTGGATTCCTGACTACTGTACCTATCAATGTCATTGGATTACTGACTACTGTACCTACCAATGTCATTGGATTCCTGACTACTGTACCTATCAATGTCACCTTATCAACCTGTCATTGGATTACTGACTACTGTACCCACTATGTCATTGGATTACCTACTGTACCACCGATGTCATTGGATTACTGACTACTGTACCCACCGATGTCATTGGATTACTGATGTCATTGGATTACTGACATTGGACTGTCATTGGATTACTGACTACTGTACCCACCGATGTCATTGGATTACATTGGATTGTCATTGGATTACTGACTACTGTACCTATCAATGTCATTGGATTACTGACTACTGTACCCACCGATGTCATTGGATTACTGATTGGATTACTACTGTACCCACCGATGTCATTGGATTACTGACTACTGTACCCACATTGGATTACTGATATCATTGGATTACTGACTACTACCTGTACCCACCGATTGGATTACTGACTATTGGATTACTGACTACTGTACCCACCGATGTCATTGGATTACTGACTACTGTACCCACCGATGTCATTGGATTACCCACCACTGTACCTGTGTCATTGGATTACTGACTACTGTACCCACCGATGTCATTGGATTACTGACTACTGTACCTACCAATGTCATTGGATTACATTGTACCTACCAGATTCATTGGATTACTGACTACTGTACCTACCGATGTCATTGGATTACTGACTACTGTACCCACCGTCATTGGATTACTGACTACTGTACCCACCGATGTCATTGGATTACTTACTGTACCTACCGATGTCATTGGATTACTGACTATTACTGACTACTGTACCCAATTACTGATCATTGGATTACTGACTACTGTACCTACCGATGTCATTGGATTCCTGACTACTGTACCCACCGATGTCATTGGATTCCTGACTACTGTACCTACCGATGTCATTGGATTACTGACTACTGTACCTACCGATGTCATTGGATTCCTGACTACTGACCTATGTCATTGGATTCCTACTGTACCCACCGATCATTGGATTACTGACTACTGTACCTACCAATGTCATTGGATTACTGACTACTGTACCTACCGATGTCATTGGATTACTGACTACTGTACCCACCGATGTCATTGGATTACTGACTACTGTACCCACCGATGTCATTGGATTACTGACTACTGTACCTACCGATGTCATTGGATTACTGACTACTGTACCTACCAATGTCATTGGATTACTGACTACTGTACCCACCGATGTCATTGGATTACTGACTACTGTACCCACCGATGTCATTGGATTACTGACTACTGTACCTACCGATGTCATTGGATTACTGACTACTGTACCCACCGATGTCATTGGATTCCTCACCCACCGATGTCATTGGATTACTGACTACTGTACCCACCGATGTCATTGGATTACTGACTACTGTACCCACTACTGATGTCATTGGATTACTGACTACTGTACCCACCGATGTCATTGGATTACTGTACCTATCAATGTCATTGGATTACTGACTACTGTACCCACCGATGTCATTGGATTACTGACTACTGTACCTACCGATGTCATTGGATTACTGACTACTGTACCCACCGATGTCATTGGATTCCTGACTACTGTACCTACCAGTGTCATTGTCATTGGATTACTGACTACTGTACCTACTGTCATTGGATTCCTGACTACTGTACCCACCGATGTCATTGGATTACTGACTACTGTACCCACCAGTGTCATTGGATTACTGACTACTGTACCCACCGATGTCATTGGATTCCTGACTGTACTGTACGATGTCATTGGATTACTGTCATTGGATTACTGACTACTGTACCTACCGATGTCATTGGATTACTGACTACTGTACCCACCCGATGTCATTGGATTACTGACTACTGTACCTACCATTGATGTCATTGTCATTGGATTCCTGACCCACTGTCACCCACCTACTGTACCTATGTCATTGGATTACTGACTACTGTACCCACCGATGTCATTGGATTCCTGACTACTGTACCTACCATGTCATTGGATTACTGACTACTGTACCCACCGATGTCATTGGATTACTGACTACTGTACCCACCAATGTCATTGGATTACTGTACCTGATTGGATTCCTGACTACTGTACCTATCAATGTCATTGGATTACTGACTACTGTACCCACCCGATGTCATTGGATTACTACTGTACCTATCAATGTCATTGGATTACTGACTACTGTACCTACCATGTCATTGGATTCGACTACTGTACCTACCGTGTCATTGGATTACTGACTACTGTACCTACCGATGTCATTGGATTACTGACTACTGTCATTGTACCTGTACCTACGATGTCATTGGATTACTGACCCACCGATGTCATTGGATTACTGTACCCTACCGTGTCATTGGATTACTGACTACTGTACCCACCGATGTCATTGGATTACTGACTACTGTACCTACCGATGTCATTGGATTACTGACTACTGTACCCACCGATGTCATTGGATTACTGACTACTGTACCTACCGATGTCATTGGATTCCTGACTACTGTACCCACCGATGTCATTGGATTACTGACTACTGTACCCACCGATGTCATTGGATTACTGACTACTGTACCCACCGATGTCATTGGATTACTGACTACTGTACCTACCGATGTCATTGGATTACTGACTACTGTACCTACCGATGTCATTGGATTACTGACTACTGATGTCACTGACTACTGTACCCACCGATGTCATTGGATTACTGACTACTGTACCCACCAATGTCATTGGATTACTGACTGTACTACAATGTCATTGTACCCTGTACCCACCGATGTCATTGGATTACTGACTACTGTACCCACCGATGTCATTGGATTACTGACTACTGTACCCACCGATGTCATTGGATTACTGACTTACCCACGATGTCATTGGATTACCTACCCCACCGATGTCATTGGATTACATTGGATTCCCTGACGATGTCATTGGATTACTGACTACTGTACCACCGATGTCATTGGATTACTGATTGTACCTGTCACTGACTGTACCTACCAATGTCATTGGATTACTGACTACTGTACCTACCGATGTCATTGGATTACACCTACAATGTCATTGGATTACTGACTTACCTACCATGTCATTGGATTACTGACTACTGTACCCACCGATGTCATTGGATTACTGACTACCTACGATGTCATTGGATTACCCACCGATGTCATTGGATTACTGACTACTGTACCTACCAATGTCATTGGATTACTGACTACTGTACCCTGACTATGTCATGTCATTGGATTACTGACTACTGTACCTACCGGTGTCATTGGATTCCTGACTACTGTACCCACCGATGTCATTGGATTCCTGACTACTGTACCTATCAATGTCATTGGATTACTGACTACTGTACCCACCGATGTCATTGGATTACTGACTACTGTACCTACGATGTCATTGGATTGGATTGGATTGACTACTGTACCCATTGATGTCATTGGATTCCTGACTACTGTACCTACCGTGTCATTGGATTCCTGACTACTGTACCTACCTACTGTACCGATGTCATTGGATTCCTGACTACTGTACCTATCAATGTCATTGGATTACTGACTACTGTACCCACCGATGTCATTGGATTACTGACTACTGTACCCACCGATGTCATTGGATTACTGACTACTGTACCCACCGATGTCATTGGATTACTGACTACTGTACCCACCGATGTCATTGGATTACTGACTACTGTACCTACCAATGTCATTGGATTACTGACTACTGTACCCACCGATGTCATTGGATTACTGACTACTGTACCCACCGATGTCATTGGATTACTGACTACTGTACCCACCGATGTCATTGGATTACTGACTACTGACCTACCAATGTCATTGTACCTACTACTGTACCCACGATGTCATTGGATTACTGACTACATTGGATTACCTACTGTACCTATGTCATTGGATTACTACTGACCTACTGATGTCATTGGATTACTGACTGTACCCACCGATGTCATTGGATTACTGACTACTGTACCTACTGTCATTGGATTCCCCTGTACCCATGATGTCATTGGATTACTGACTACTGTACCTACCGATGTCATTGGATTACTGACTACTGTACCCACCGATGTCATTGGATTCCTGACTGGATTACTGATTCTACTGTACCCACCGATGTCATTGGATTCCTGACTACTGTACCTACCGATGTCATTGGATTACTGACTACCCCCACCGATGTCATTGGATTCCTGACTACTGTACCTCATTGGATTACTGACTACTGTACTGTACTGGATTACCCTGTACCCACGACGTCATTGGATTACTGACTACTGTACCTACCGGTGTCATTGGATTCCTGACTACTGTACCTATCAATGTCATTGGATTACTGACTACTGTACCCACCGATGTCATTGGATTACTGACTACTGTACCTATCAATGTCATTGGATTCCTGACTACTGTACCCACCGATGTCATTGGATTACTGACTACTGTACCCACCGATGTCATTGGATTACTGACTACTGTACCTACCGATGTCATTGGATTACTGACTACTGTACCTATCAATGTCATTGGATTCCTGACTACTGTACCTACCGGTGTCATTGGATTCCTGACTACTGTACCTATCAATGTCATTGGATTACTGACTACTGTACCCACCGATGTCATTGGATTCCTGACTACTGTACCTATCAATGTCATTGGATTACTGACTACTGTACCCACCGATGTCATTGGATTACTGACTACTGTACCCACCGATGTCATTGGATTACTGACTACTGTACCTATCAATGTCATTGGATTCCTGACTACTGTACCCACCGATGTCATTGGATTCCTGACTACTGTACCTACCGATGTCATTGGATTACTGACTACTGTACCCACCGATGTCATTGGATTACTGACTACTGTACCTATCAATGTCATTGGATTACTGACTACTGTACCCACCGATGTCATTGGATTACTGACTACTGTACCTACCGATGTCATTGGATTACTGACTACTGTACCTACCGATGTCATTGGATTACTGACTACTGTACCCACCGATGTCATTGGATTCCTGACTACTGTACCTACCGGTGTCATTGGATTACTGACTACTGTACCCACCGATGTCATTGGATTACTGACTACTGTACCCACCGATGTCATTGGATTCCTGACTACTGTACCCACCGGTGTCATTGGATTACTGACTACTGTACCCACCGGTGTCATTGGATTCCTGACTACTGTACCTATCAATGTCATTGGATTCCTGACTACTGTACCCACCGATGTCATTGGATTCCTGACTACTGTACCTACCGACGTCATTGGATTACTGACTGCTGTACCTACCGACGTCATTGGATTACTGACTGCTGTACCTACCGACGTCATTGGATTACTGACTGCTGCACCTACCGACGTCACTGGATTCCTGACTGCTGTACCTACCGATGTCACTGCATTACTGACTGCTGCACCTACCGACGTCATTGCATTACTGACTGCTGTACCTACCGACGTCATTGCATTACTGACTACTGTACTTACCAGTGTCATTGCATTACTGACTCCTGTACCTACCAATGTCTTGTGACTGACAATGAATCTATTTGTCTTTCCCACCAGACTGAGCATTGTAAGGGTAGGTCACTATTCTCATTTTTCTGGTTCTCCAGCTCTCAGTAAAGAATTTGGGCAAAGATTAAACATATAATTGTTAATTGGATGAGAGTTCTCCTCTTACTTTCTCAGGTCTACTGTGTGACTGTGTTCCCAGAATCCATGAACTGTGGTTGTTGGAAGCCCTAGACTAGGCATAGTGTTCTCTTGAACCGGAGTGTGCCTCGTTGACCCAGCATCCATGCACCCAAGAGAAAGATAGGCTTCTAGGTCCAATTCTTTTATATACAGGTGCCCTCAGTCTCTAGGTCAGATGCCAGGATTTTTTTTTTTCAGATTACTTCCTTCTTCTAGCCAGGCAAATGAAAATGTTGGCTAGGCAAACCTTTCTTTGATTGCTAATTTAAAGGAGGCTCCTGACACCCCTAGAAACAGGTGACATTCCCAGATGTCATCTCACAGACTGCCTGTGTGCCTGGACGAAGTATTGGGTTCAATCAATTGGGGAGGCAGATGGTAAGATCGTTAAGGGGCACAGTAAGTAAGTAGAAACTAAACTAGAGAAAAGTAGAAACTAATGGCTAAACTGCTGTTCCAAGCAGTGAGCTGAAGTAACCAAAAGATTAGGCTTTGATGAATGGGTACAGGGCAAGCAAGTCTGGGACAAGACTGACCTGCTGAGACAATGAAAGATGGTGAAACCTGATGAGTGCCTCATCTGTCTTCCTTTGTCAGTCCCTTCAGCATTCCTTTTGATAAGTGCATAATTACCCAGGGCCCCTGTGTGACTCAGTTTGGTTGTCTGAAATGAGTCCCTTTAGTGAAATCTTCCAATCACCTCTGACAAGCTTCCAGCAGCTTCCAGAATGTCAGTTATTCTCTTTACAGAAGTGTTGTCAATTTTTTTAAAACCTTGTTAATGTAACTTTTGCTTAGGAAGGCTCGTTGCCTTTTCTGAAGTTATTGTATTTTTCTCCAAATCTGCCCAGTATGTATGATCTCTCTGGCTTTTGGCATTCTTGCCCTCTCCCTCTTTCCCTGTGCCAACTCCTTTTTCTTCCTTCTCCCTCCTTTCAAATGTCCTCCATAGACTCATGTGTTTGAATACTTAACCCCCAGTTTGTGGTCCTGGTCTGGAAGGTTGTTGAACATTAGGAGGTAGAGCCTGACTGAAGGAAATGTGTTCACTGAGGACGTGCCTTAAGTTGTTACAGCCCAGCCCTTCCTACTGTGTTGTCTCCCCCTCTCTCTCTCTTTTTTTTAGGCAAGCCCAACAGTCTGGCCTTTTTTTTTTTTTTCGAGGTAGGGTCTCACTCAAGCCCAGGCTGACCTGGAATTCACTCTGTAGTCTCAGGGTGGCCTCGAACTCATGGGGATCCTCCTACCTCTGCCTCCTGAGTGCTGGGATTAAAGGCGTGAGCCACCACACCCGTCAAGTCTGGCCTTTTTTTAATGAGACAGAGAGAGAGAAAGAATGAGAAAGAAAAATTGGCATGTCAGGTCTCCAGCCATTATAATCAAACTCCAGATGTGTGTGCCACCTTGCACACATGTGTGACCTTGTGTGTGTGTCACCTTGTGTATCTGGCTTACGTGGGATCTGGGGAGTAGAACATAGGTCCTTAAGCTTCATAGGCAAGTGCCTTACCTGCTAAGCCATCTCTCCAGCCTGAGGTGTGGTATTTTGTTCTGCAATGATAAAGTAACTGATCCACCTTCTATTCCTCCTTCTGGCTCTCTTCCTGCCTCTCTCCAGCCTCATTCAGAATACCTCTTTTAGAGTTGTCAGCTGGTTTACTCAAGTAAACACTTCATTAACTAAACTACTCTAGAGTAGCCAGTCTTCTAAAGTCAACTTGGCATTATCTCACCAATGAATCCCCTGCCTGATTAGAAAAAAACAGATTTCCCAGTGACTACCGCCCACCTGCTGCCTTCTCTTGTTCCTTTCCAAACCTTTAACCAAGGGTGAACCCTTCCACAGACAGTTGAAGTTAATAGCAGAGCATTTCATACTTTAAATTTCTCCCAAAGGTACATTCAGGGCAACATTTTAACTGTGTTTGACTATTTAGTGGCATAAAATAACCTCCAACGCAAACCCTGCACACTTGATCAAATACAACCCACCACAAAGCTCATTGTAGCAAGAGTTTGCAGATGGTAAACAGAAGCCCGGTAACCAGAATCTTGGGGCTACTGGTTTATGCTCAGCCTGAGTACAGTGATTCCCCACTGCCCATCTCATTTTCTACCTGGCTTCCTAGATGTGTGCTGAGCAACCTCCCCCATCTCACTTAGATGTGTGCTGAGCAACCTCCCTCATCTTACTTAGATGTGTCCTGACAAGCTTCCACTCATCTCACCAAATGTTGCTTGGGCAGTGTTTGGTGGCTCTGACTTTCAAAGAATGTGAAATCCTGCATCTGACATTCCATAATCTTCAAATCTGTCCTTTTTTTTTTTTTTTTGTGGTGCTGGGGTTGGAACCCAGGGCCTCAGGAGGCATGGTGCCATTTACCCAGTCCTTTATATCAGTTCTGCACCCTCAGGTATGGGTATGTTGACTTGCTGCTTTACCCCATCTGTAATCAGTAAGAAACAAGACACTGTTAATGTTAATTTTAAAAAATATGTCTTATTTATTTATTTGTTTGTTTATTTATTAAAGAGAAAGAGGCAGGTGCTCCAGGGCATCCAGCCACTGCAAACGAACTCCAGATGCATGCGCCCGCATGTGCATGTGGCTTACGTGGGTCCTGGAGAATTCAACTGGGGTCCTTTGGCTTTTCAGGCAAACGCTTTAACCGCTAAGCTATCTCTCCAGCCCTTAATGTCAATTTTTAAAGGTTTTTATTTATTTATTTATTTGAGAGAAAGAGGCAGAGGAGACTGGGGAGAAGAGAGAAAGAGAGTGAGAGAGAGAGAATGTGCACATCAGGTCCTCTAGCCACAAACTCCAGACTCATGCACCATCTTATACATCTGGCTTTATGAGGATACTGGGGAATCAAACCCCAGTCCTTAGGTTTTGCAGGCAAGCACCCTAAATGTTGGGTGATCTCTCCAGTACCATTATTTTAAAGCTAGGGTCTCAGTATGTAGCCCAGGCTGGTCTTGACAATGCCACTCTCCTAAGAGTCTTAATCTCCCAAGTGCTGGAGTGATAGGCATATTCCACAAAGCCCACCGAGAGTTAAATTTCTAGGATGTTTTGCTCTTACCATCACTTTTTTTTTTTTTTCATTTTTGTTTTTTTAAAAATATATATATACATTTTTATTTATTTGAGAAAGAGGGAGGGAGGGAGAGAGAGAGAGAGAATGGGCACACCAGGGCCTCCAGCCACTGCAAATGAACTCCAGATGCATGCATCATCCCCTTGTGCATTTGGCTTATGTGGGTCCTGGAGAGTTGAACTGACTGGGATCCTCTGGCTTTGCAGGCAAACACCTTAACCACTAAATCATCTCTCCAGCCCTCTTTTTCGTTATTTTATTTTATTTGGTTTTTCGAGGTAGGGTCTCACTCTGGCTCAGGCTGACCTGGAATTCACTATGTAGTCTCAGGGTGGCCTCAAACTCTCGGCGATCCTCCTATCTCGGCCTCCCAAGTGCTAGGATTAAAGATGTGTGCCACCACACCTAGCTTCTTTCCATCACTTTCTACTACCATCTCTGGATCAGTGAGTTAACTTGTGTAGCCTTAGAGATGGAAGAAAGGCTGGTAACCTGGTTATTCTATGCAAAATCCTGCTTGAGCCTCTCATGATTCCCCACATTTATAGCTTGCTCGAGAGATGCTTCCTATAACTTGTTTATGATTCTGGTTTGTGGGCCTGATTTTCCTGCTTCATATTTTTATTTCTCTGTGGTAGTGGAAAGACTGCTGGGGAATAATCTGATGCACATGAAGAGAAAATGAGGAGTTACTAATAAGATTAAATTAAACTTAAGTACTTTTTTTTAGCTGCGTGTGAAGAACAGTACTAAGCACTGTTTGAGATGAGCAGACGCCAGCTGAGAGCTCACAGTATTTACAGTCTAGTGCACAGAGGGAAAGAGGAATAAGACCACACAGAAATATACATGAGTTCACACCAAATATGGCAAATTCCATGAGAAAGGAAGAGACAAACACTGTAGGGATGAAAAGCAGGGGCCTTTCCATTTTCCTGGCAAACCAGGGACGAGACTGAGCTGTACAAGAGAAGAGGTTGAGATGAAGAGTGGAGAGCCCCAAGCTTTTCTCTGGACTTTGTCATGGATATATTCAGAAGGTCTCAATCTCTCTCTCTCTTTCTTCTTTTTGTGCTAGGGATGGAACCCAGGACCTTACACATGCTAGGCAAGTGCTTTATTACTGAGCTACATCTCTAGCCCCAGGGCTCTGTTCAAAATAAAAAATTCTGGGCCCCTTGTTAAAGCCAAGAGTTCCAAGAATGGTGAGTAGAACCTTAAAGCAAGTATGGGACACTTCTCATCTTCTCATTACAGGTTGTTTGACCAAGGTGTGGGCCCGGCCTCACATGAATTTGCTTTGGTCTGTGCTTCTTAGGAACATATCTTGGGGAATCAGGGAGCCAGGTCTTGCTCTTAGCACCACATCCACAGCAACTAGTGGCAGGCTTGCTGCCCTGATGATTCAGTGAGAATGAATGGATACAGGAATGAATTGGTATAATTACGTCTAATGATTTCTTGGGTTGTTTTTAGTATTGAACTATTATTAGACAATATTTTTTGGCTTGTTTTTTGAGATATGCTCTCATTATGTGGCCCACACTGGCTCTGAACTCATGATCTTCCTGCCTTCACCCTCAAGTGCCAGGATTACAGGTGTGAGCCACTGTGTGGGCTTAGAGTATAGTTTTTGAACACTTTGTGTAGGAGATATTTGAGGGGTCTTGATGAAGGATAGTGCAGTTTTTTTTCCTCTGCTTTCCCCTTCTTACTTCCCTCCTGTCTTTCCAGGATTTTTCCATCTGCCTCATGCCCTTGAATGGCCCTGTTACTATTTACAGTGAGAAATACAACCACTGCACAATCTGAGACTCACTTACAGTTCCTTGAGCTAACTTCCTACTTGTAGAGATAGCTTTGACTATACATTAAGTTTCCTTAGATAAAGTATTTTTTTTCCTATTAAAATTATTTTGGGGCTGGAGAGATGGCTTAGTGGTTAAGGCGCCTGCCCGCTAAGCCTAAGAATGTCAGTTCCAATCTCCAGGTCCCACGCTTAGCCAGATGCAAAGTGTAGCAAGGGCACAATGCCGCACTTGCCCACAAGGAGGCACACACATCCGGATTTCGTTTGCAGCAGCTGAGAGGCTGCTGGCACGCCCATTCTATATCTGTCTCCCTCTCCCTCTCTCTCTGTCTCTGTGCAGAGCTGGAGAGATGCCTTAGCAGTTAATGTGCTTGCCTGCAAAGCCCAGGGACCCAGGCTTGATTCCCTGGTACCCACATAAACCAGAGGGACAAGGGGGAGCATGTGTCTGGAGTTTGTTTGCAGTGGCTGAAGGCCCTGGTGCACCCTTTCTCTCTCTCTCTAGCTGCCTTTCTCTCTCTCTCAAAAATAAGTATATTAATAAATAAATATTTAAAACAATAAAAATTATTTTGTTTTATGTTCACTGGACAATGTGAGAGAGGTTTATGAAGAAAAATATCAGAATAAAGATGAGAAAAAAGTACTCATAATTCCACAGGAGAAATTCTAATATGGCTTTATAAATCAGTTTCCAATCTACTTTTCCATTCAATAATATATAATAAGCATGTTTGTGTGTTAATATGTCAAAATCTGGGCATGGGCTGGAGAGATGGCTTAGTGGTTAAGGCACTTGCCTGTGAAGCCTAAGGACCCAAGTTTGATTCCCTAGGACTCACATAAGCCAGATGCACAAGGTGGTGCACACATCTTGAGTTTGTTTGCAGTGGCTGGAGGCCTTGTCATGCCCATTCTCTCTATCTGCCTCTCTCTCTCAAAAAAAAAAAAAAAAATATATATATATATATAAAACTGGGCATGATTGCACATACTGTAGTTCCTGCTGTTTGGAAGGATGAGTGGGTATGCATGTGAGCCAATGGTGTGTGTGCCATGGCATGTGTGGAGGTCAGAGAATAACCTAGCTTTCAACCTCATTTGAAGCAGGGTCTCTTATTGTTTACTTCTGTCTGCCAAGCTAGCTGGCCTTTGAACTTCCAGTGAACTTCTGGTCACTGCCTCCCTTCTAGCCTATTGGTGTGCTGAGACTACAGATGAGTCTTACAGCATCCAGGTTTACCTGGTCTCTGGGGTTCCAAACTCAGGTAGTCATGTTTGTGCAGCAAAGCCTTTATCCAATGAACCATCTCCCCAACCCTCAAATAAAGTTTAAGTCAAATATATTTCTGCATTTTTCATGGTTGCATAGCATCCTATCGATGCTTGTATTGTTATTTTCTTTAAAACTTCACATTCAACAGTTAAATTTTTTTTCTAGATCTTGTTGCCTGACTTTACTACGTAGACAACAGATTTCATTTCTCTGCCCCACTTTCTTTTTCTACCTCTTTGGATAACCTCATGGTGATGAGAATATCCTACCTGCGCTTGATGGTGTGTGCTAATGAATTAAAGCTCTTAGTACAAGTGCCCAGCAGACTAGACTTGCAAATAAATACTCGCTCTTTTATTTATTCCTTTGCAGACCAGAGAGCTGTTTGCCCAGACTGTGTATAAGTTACCAGTCAAGCCTGGGGTGTGTTCTTTGCGAAGCTTGTAGGACAGGATGAGGTCTGGGTGAGGGAGAGACCTACCTTGGGAGATCCCCGGATTAGTGGTTTCCTGTTTTTTTTTTTTTTTTTTTTTTTTTTTTTTTTTTTTTGAGAGAGAGAGAGACAGAGAGGGAGAGGAAGACAGAGATGGGCACGCCAGCAGCCTCTTGGCTGCTGTGAACGAAATCCAGATGTGTGCACCCCCTTGTGGTCAAGTGCGGCATTGTGCCCCTTTGCATCTGGCTAAACGTGGGACCTGGAGATTGGAACCGCTGCAGATTGGAACCAGCGTTCTTTGGCTTAGGAGGCAGGCGCCTTAACTGCTAAGCCATCTCTCCAGCCCTGTTTTTTTTGTGTGTGTGTGTGTGTGTGTGTTTGTTTAATCTTTGTTTTTTTGGTTATAGATTGAGCTCCCAGACAGCTAGGAATCTTCAAAAAAAAAATTTAATACACTTGAGGACAGCAGGTGCTCAGAAAGACTTGTTACTATTCCTTGACATCTAAGAATCTTTACAGATGGTTTTCCCATCAGCCTGTGCTGGGAACATGCTTGGGCTGAAGATTCTTGCCAAGGGCAGCTAAAAAGAATTAGTTGTGGGCCTGGAGAGATTGCTTAGTGGTTAAGGCACTTGCTTGCAAAGCCAAATAACCCAGGTTTGATCCCCCAGTACCCACATAAAGCCAGATGCACAAGATGGTGAATGTTTCTGGAGTTTATTTGCAGTGGCTGGAGGCCCTGGCATGCCCATTTTCTCTCTATCTTCCTCTTTCTCTCTCTCCACTCCCTCCCTCAAACAAATAAATAAACAAATAGAATATTTTTTCTAAAAAAGAATGACTTAGGCTCAGCCTGAGGGATGACTGTCCTACCTTGAGGGATTCCCTAGGGATGTGGGAAACTTAGCTTTGAGAAAGCAAGTTCCACATCAGTACTTGCTGGTTCTGTGATGTTGGGCAAACAATTTCCTCTCTCCAGTATTCCAAACGGTTCTATTTTCTGTCATTCTGAAGGTACTGGAGAGGGTTGGGAGACTGGCAAACCCAGTGAGCACAAACTCATAGAGTACCTTTTCCTCCAGAACCCAACACATCAATACATGTTGAGCCTAGAGTATGAGTGGTTGCATGAATAAAATCTCAGAGGCAGCCAGGCACGGTGGTGCAAGCCTATAATCCTGGTACTCCAGAGGCCAAGGCAGGAGGTTGAATGTTCCAGGTCAGCCATAGGGAGATCTTATGGTTCAGCCATTAAAGGCGCTTGCTTGCAAAGCTTGCCTACAAAAGGGTCAATCCTCAGCACCTATATAATGCCAGATACAAAATGGCCCATGTGTCTGTCTGTCATCCCAGTGACAATGAGAGGCAGAGTTAGGAGTTCCAAAACTCAGTGGCCAGCCGTATACCGACGCTCATTTATTTGCAGCGCTAAGAAACCTCGCGTCCAAGAAGGTGGAAGAGCATAGATAGATACCTTGAGATTGTCCTCTGATCTCCACACATGCGTGCCCAGACGTACACGCAAATAATAAAATCAGACAACACCACCAAAAAATATTAAAGGAAAAAGATACGGGAAAACGTAGGAAGCACTAAGCAACCTGTCTGGTATCGAGGATATAATAATGGTCGTAGCGCACATGTGCAGAGAGAGCAATGGCCAGATTCTGATGTCAAAGCCTTACCAATGATAACCGTGCCAATCTTCACTATTCCATAAAAGCGAAACTATTGTACCATTTCACAGAGGTGCAAACGGACGTAAGCATTCAACGATTTATCTGGTTGTCAGTTTATGCCCAAGGTTCCTTTTAAGCTCGCTGTGGGCGACCCCTTAGAAGACACTCCCCCACCACCACCCCGATGACCTGAGCGAGGCTGGCGAGGGAAGGCCCGAGGCCCGCCTAGGACCGAAAGGGTTACTGGGTGCGGGCGGGCGCGCGCCTTGTCAGCGGAGATCCATCCGCGAGCCCGCGCCGGGCTCACAAAGCGGCGGGGCGGGGCGGGGCAGTGAGGGGCGGGGCTGCGGGCGCTCTCTGGCCTTCCATTGGTGCACACGCCCCTTCCTGTCACGGTCGAGATGGCTCCGCCCCCCGGGCGCTGCCCAAGTGGACAATTCCAGAGACATGCTAATGAGGAGGTTGGTCGTCGCAGCCCATTGGCCGGCGGCGGAGTGTCGGTGAAGTCAGCTCGGAGTCTCAGAAAAACAGAGCCGGGCTGACTGCAGCGTGTAGTGCGAGTGGGGCAGGACGCGCGCGGGCCCGCCCGGAGACCCGCGAGGTAAGCTCGTGCCGCCCGACCGTGCTCCCGCCTTTACGGCCGCATCCGCCCGGGCGCTCGCCGGCCGCCGAGCCGGGGGTGTGTGCGCCAGCCGTGGGGGGGGCCCCCCGCGGGCGGCGCCTTTGTTCGGCGCTCGGAGGAGGTGCTTTTAAAGGGCCAGCCGTTGGAGGGACCTGGGGGACCCCTCTCTCCCCAGAGCATCCTCCGCTCTGTGGTCACGGGGACAGTCTTGATCGCCCGCGGCCGAGCCATGTCTCCTATCTTCTCCGTGGCTCTCTAACCCTTTAAGCAAAGTTCCTAGCATGCGGGGACCCTGGGGATTCCAGGTTTCTTTATTCCTTCCCCCCTTTTTTGGGGGTGGGGTGGGTGGGGGTAAGTGCGATCATGGCCTCTGCCAGGCGGGAACGTTCGCCCTCCCGCCTCAGGCTGGCTGCGGCGTGGGTGGATGGAGGGGACGAGGGAGGGAGAGGCCGGGTGGGTTTGTGCTGTGAAGTGAAAACTACTGAGGGGATCCTTTGCAGCAGCCGGGGGGCGGGTGAGTGGGGGGGGGTAGGGAGCGGGCGAGCGGCAGGATGCATGGAGGCATCGCAGGTGTGTTCATTCATTGGCATCCTTTGAGGGCGGAGGGAGGGAAGGATGCAAGGACGACGCGTCTGGCCGGCTGGGAGCCGACTGGACCGGCGTTGTGGTGGGTGTGTGTCGCTGGAGACGGTGCCTGCGCATCTCGCCCAGGCCCCTTCATCCTCCGGAGTAGCTGACAGCATCTCGCTAGGCAGCCCATCACCAAGAGGGACCAAAGCAACTCCTTTATGCTATCGCGGCCATCCCCCTTCCTCCCTCACTGCTTTCCTATGTGGCTTCCTTGATAAGCGGTAGTGACATTCAAGACAGGGGGGAAAGAGGCTTAAAGTCATTATGTTCCTGTCATGGGGGGGCGTTGGACGGGGGATGAGCTGTCAAATTCTGCATCCCAGTGCCTCTGGTTGTTGTAAGAAGGCTTTGAAATTCACCAGTGCGTGCTTTTTTTTTTTTTTTTTTTTTTTTTTTTTTTAAGGCAGGCAGAATTTATTACGCTATTACATTGCTACATAAAAGCAGAAGGGATCCCACTGAGCGGGCTCATTTCATCCAGTCTCAGGGCTTTCCCAGCATGTTCTGGATGAGTCTTTGGATTTTGGTTTTAAACACTGAGCGCTGGATGCCACTGTTGTCACCGGCCGACCTACTGAAATTGCTCGAATTGATTTCACTGACAGTAGGAGGGAGGTTCATTTCTAGACATCATAGAACCTGTCTGGCATGTCAGGCCTCTGACTCCATGCCCCCCTAACCCCTTCTTGTGTCCCTTTCCCTCCTAAGAGAAGGCCAGGGATGGCTTGTCTGTCCACACTCTCCTTTGATTTTTCGAGCACCTCTATTTATATTCGATTCTGTGTTTTTGATTGGAAAGATAGCTTGGTGGTGATTGAATGTGGGAGGGTGGATTAAAAGTGGGGTGGGCAGCAGATGGAGACACAGCGGCAGTTGACAGAAAACACATGATAGGTATTTGGAAATTCCATAGCTTTAGCCCGTAGAAACTTAGATGAGGATGCTTGATGTCTAGAGTGAGGTAGAAGGTGTGTGTGTGTGTGTGTGTGTGTGTGTGTGTGTGTGTTGGCTGAGAGGGGGAGGGGTGGAGGAGGAAGATGCTGCCAGCACTTTTCTGCCCCACCCTCCTGATGCTGCCTTAAATAGCTTCTTGCCAGCCTAGCCTTGAGGTCTCCCTCTTAGCCTAAGGGGAAAGGAGGGAAGGGCTGGTCTGTTGGCACCCCTGCCCTCCTCCACCCATCTTTGGAGTCATGGTTAGGAAAGAGTTAGCTCTCCCAGGATTGCAGATGGCACATTTCTCGGCTGAAGGACCTGTGACAACTGGCTCTGGTGACTTCCCTGCAAGGAATTAACTGAAATGATGTGCTTTTTACCCTGTGAGGTACAGGACGGGAAGCAGTATCATCTTGCCTTTCTCTTGGCTCTGTCCTCTTACTTGCTTTCATCTGCTGTAGTTGGAGAGTTTCTGTTAACTTTTTGAAGAGATTGGGACTATTGGGGTGGGGTTGGAATTATACAAAGGAGGAGAAAATGCTTCTCACTGGCAGAACAAAGACCTGTTCAGCTCTCTCCTTTTCCCCTCTCTAAAACAGAGTTCAACACAGATTGCCGAGCGTGGATTTTCTTTGCAGAGAATGAAAGGACAGGGCCCAGGAAAGAAAGCTTGTACTGTGCAGCACTGCTCATCACCTGTCACCCCTGCTTAGCTCTCTCTGGATCCTTCTCTGGATGTGGAAGCTGATGTACTGTAGAGGGCACTCACTGGTAATTTAGGATTTAATTACCATGTCTCTGAGAAAAGGAATGGATGGTGTCAGACAGCTTTGGTGGAAGGACACTATGCCAGAGGCAGGGTAGTTGGCTTTGGGCTTGGCCACCAAATTTTGTGTCTTGGGCTAGTAGTATCCACTTTCTGGACCTGTATGCTTGTTGGGGCAGTGGAAGGGTTAGAACAGGCAGCTTTCTAAGGCTCCTGATGGCACTGCTCTTCTTAAATTCACAAGCACAGTTTGTGATGGCATTTTAAGATTCTTTCCTATTTGCTGCTAATCTGATGTTAAATTCATAGCCTTTAGCAATGGCACAAAAGAAGCATTCTAGAACTTAGGCTGCTGTAGGATTCAAACTCACCTTTTCCTTGATTAGTGTGCTTCATGTGGTTTTACTGTATGTAAATAATTCAGAGCTAGAATGGTCCAGAGTGAGAGGCACAGACCTCAGAGTGGGCTGTTGTCTGGGAGAGATGACAGATTGCTGAGGAAAAGGAGTTTCTAGAATTTATTCTTTCCTAGCATATGTGAAACTCACTGTTTTATTTATGATTGCATAAGTGAATGCTTAGATATTGACAACATGGAGTGGGGAGGCTTTGTGATTGACCCATTCAGCAACCTTCACTGAGGGTTTTGAGCAGTGAGACTATTTGACCATTTGTCTGAGATCACACAGCTAACAAGAGGCAGCGCTGGGGCAGCATCCCAGAAGGAAAGATTCTTGTTCCTATGCTGTAGATATATTTGTTAAACCCTCTCTTCCAAGACTGGAGTGTAAGATGGGAAGGAGAAAAGGGAGGAGGAAGCAGGTGTAGAGGAGGGGAGCCTGCAGATTCCTTAGCTTCAGCCTTTGGAGTCAAGAACAGAGCGTTTCTCTGTCCTTGGAGTGAAGCAAGGAATGGAGCAGCTTGGCTTAGACATGGTGTGTATGTGGAGAAAGAGTTGAGTGCACTGAGTTCTCTTGGATTCTTCCTGTTGACCCATCTGATTGTAGAGTGTGGTCAAGGCTGCTTAGTTCAGGGCCAAGCAAAGCCTTTAGCTTCGTTAGAGCACCCAGAACTTGAACATGTGGGGAGTCAGGTGTGCTGGTACTGATGCTGACGAAGGCATAGGTCTGCTGAAATTCTAGGTCTCTGTGTGTATGTGTGTCTCAATATAAAATTTAAAAAAATCCATGTAATCTTTTAAAATTGCAAGCAGCATTTTCTCCTTTGACTTTCATTGTACATTTGAAGAAAGAACATTTTATATACTCTCTTTTAGAGGAGAGACTTGGGGATGACTGTTGCTGTATTGTAGTTTATCTGGGAGATCTGGCTTGAGACTTGAGTTTCAGAATGGTTCCGTGAACACTTAAAGGGCTGTGAGCAGTGGTTCACCAGAACATTAACCATTTAAAGGCAAGGATAAAAGGTGACATCCTTTGAAGTCTGTGGCCCAAGCCAACAGCTGGCCATGAGCAGTGTGCTTCACTTGTCCAGCTCCAGGAAGTATGTCTGTGGCCCTGTCCCCTGCTATCTCCCACCTCCTTCCTGTACCTCCTTCTTGCATTTATTTCTTTTTTTTCTCCTCCTGTGTATCTTTCTCTTGGCCCGTCTCCCTTATCCTTTTTCTGCTGTCAATAGTACAGCTTGGTAGTGAAATGTTTTAATATATGTATTGTCTCATTAAAATTTCATGTTCTCTGTTCTTAATTTAAAACCAGTTGGGTTTAGTCTTTTAGAATGTGTGTTTTATATGCAAAACAAAACTCAAACCCAATTAAACTGCTTTTTACTTCTGTGTGGCCTTCTATTGATTCTCCCTCCACTCCTGCTTCTGTGGTCAGTAGTGGCTCTTTGCAGAAAAAAAAAAAAAAAAAATCCCAGGTCTCTGTCATGTGGTTATTGTTTGAAAAGCAAAAACAGCTATAACAATAGAAAAAGTTTCCACCCTTGTATTGTGAACCACCAGGGACACCCTGTCCCAAGAGATGTGTCCTGTTTCTTAACTTCCTTCCATGGAAGGAGTGTCTTTAATGTGTCCTGTAACAAGTCTTGGACTGTAAGGGGTGCTGATGGTGGGGGTGAGGCTCTTGAGAGGAATTCTGGTATTGCGTACAGGGGGGAAACTGGAAGGCTTATGGCCAAGAGAGTATCTCCAGGAAGAATTGAGTGTGATGGTTTCACTCTTGTTTTCCAGGTTATACTAACTTAACTGGCTGTGGCAGGACCCAGACCCCTTTGGAAAAGAATAAGATATTTGTTGCCTTTCCCATCAGTGTTTGGTAGAACCCAACAAGTATCCTGTGCCCATGGTGTTTGTGTGTGTGTGTGTGGGGGGGACAGGTGTGGGGACAGCCACCAACACTTTGCTAGTGTGACATTCCAGATGCTTTGGTGGAGGCATACTAGATTGCTTCATAATGCCCTTCAGTTCCTGGTTACTTCCAGACAAGATTAAGTCTTGATGCTCAGTGGTCAGAGAGCAGTTCAGTGTCTAACGTGGGCCTTGTGAGCAGCTAGGTACCTTGAAGTCTCTAGTCTGTGTATTCAAAGTCCACATGTGTTTTGTATCCAACTCTACAATACCTGTGCTGGTGTAATTGTATTTAGATTGCTTTACTAATGAATACAATTGATAGTCCAGGAAAATGTTGTGTTTATCTTGGGCTTTCTGTAAGTAAGCACAGCACCCTATGGCCTAGCTAGGGATGGTAGGAATAGGACAGGCCTCAGGCCAGCAGGGGTTGACATCTATCCCCCCAGCCTTTCCCAGTGGCTCTTCCATGTTCCCAGAAGCTAGTTGTTCTTGTACTAAGATTTGTTCCTTTACCAGAGGCCTTCACCTCCTTCCTAGGCTGCCTCCCTCTTAGGTCATGCTCCCTCACATCTGAAAGATGCACCTTTGCCCTCTGCCCACCTTCTCTTTCTGTTTTTGCTGGATTCCTTGTCTGTCTCCTGTCCCATATTGTGAGATCTGGGAGAAGGAAAAATCTGCATTTTAGCATCTTTTTCTAAGTTTTATATATATCTCTGTATATGGATAAGGTCAGGAGGTTTTATGAAAGCAAGTTAGGTGGGAAATTCTTTTGTCGTATTTATTTGTTTTGTTGAGGTAGAGTCTTACTGTAGTCCAGGCTGTCCTTGAACTCACTGCAATCCTCCTACCTCAACCTTTTGGGTGCTGGGATTAAAGGCTTTCACCACCACACCGGGATACACACACACACACACACACACACACACACACACAGAGAAAAGTGAAAGAATTGGTTCACCAGGGCCTCCAGCCACTATAATCAAACTCCAGATGCATGTGCCACTTTGTGCATGTGTGACCTTGAGTGCTTGTGTCACTTTGTATGTCTGACTTACGTGGGACCTGGAGAGTTGAACATGAGTCCTTAGGCTTCATAGGCCTTAACTGCTAAGCCATTTCTCCAGCCCTCTTTCTTTTACTTTCAAGAACCCTTGTGATGACATTGAGCCATCCAGACAACTGATTATGATTTGTTGATCAGCAATCTTAATTCCCCTTAGCCACATAACTAAACATGTTCTTTATTTTGCATGGTAGGGTATGGACTTCTTCCAGGGGCTATTTATTTTTCTACCATGGTCACTCCATACTCTTAATTCTCCTGATATTATTATCATACTTACAAGTCACACTTCTCCCTACTACCCTTCTTCCCCATCCTTTCAGTATGGTTCACCAGTCTTTGGTTATGTTGACAGTTGATACTTATTTTGTTTTGATTGAGTAAACAGTGTTTATGGCTGAGCCATATATACTATAGCAATACCTCCTTCTTATATAATTGTTGACTTAATAATGGCCCAGTTTCTTCAAGTTAGCTTTCTATATACTTATTACTTATCCCCAAAGTGTCAGTATGTTAAAACCTCTCTGTTTTATAATGTGATTACTTTTATTTTTTTATATGCTTTGCCTTCCGTCCTAGAGCCCTTCATCTCCTTCACTTCTAAGCCTGTGGCATAACTTGTGTTGGGAATCCCCCTCACCTTGCCTGGCTTGCCCCCAGTTTCTTCTTTTGGGGTTTATTCCTCCAGGAGTTACTGTGAGAGGGCCTGTGGAAGTTGGTCACTTCAGACTTGCATACCTCAAATGGTCGTGTTCGTTACTCGTATTTGACTGGTGGTTTAGTTCATCTAGAACTTCCGGTGGAAAACCAGTTTTCCTTATAGCTTTGAAGGCACTGGTCCACTGTCCTCTAGGTTCTAATATTGATCTGAAAATTTAGATGCTGTTGTAATTTTTGACCATTTATGGGTACTTTATTAATTTTAGGATCTTCTCTCTTTTTCTGTATTTGTAATTTTCTTTCTTTAAAAATGATTGGGCTTGCCTGACGTGGTGGCACACACCTGTAATCCTTGGTCTTGGGAGGTGGAGGCAAGAGGATCAGGAATTCAAGGCTAGCTTTTGGCTACATAGTGAGTACAAGGCCAGCCTGGATCACATGAGACCTGTCTCAGAGAAAATAAAACCTTACCAAAAAGAAAAAAAAAAAGAACCCCCAAAAGTTCTTGGGTTGTTCTTTAGTTTGCCCTTTGATCTCAAGGCTTACATCCTTCATATTTGGGAATTTTTTTTTAAACATATGGATAGGAAAAGTTTCTTTTTCTATTTTCTTTGTTTTGTATTTGGAAATCCTTATGAGTAGTAGACTTCCTTGATTTAATTTATAATTTTAAACTCCCTAGTTCCTTGAATGTTTCCCTCCCTCTCTCCCTCCCTCCCACCTTCTGTCTCAATATGTATCCTAGGCTGACCTTGAACTCTTGATCCTGATCTTTCTGACTCAGTTTCCCTAGTGCTCATTCCTGGGATTATAGATGTGTTTCACTATGTCCGGCTTTTTTTTACATTTTAATTTTTTGCATTGCCTTTACTTCTTCCAAGTCCCATTTTCTGCTTATTTTGGTGGCTGTATTTTCTGTGGAGCCATTCTTGCATGCATGCTGATTCTTGCGTGCCCATTTATATTTTAAGGGTAGACGACACTAAAATGATGATTGGGCATCTGTGGGACATGGAAGGGGCTTGTTAATTTCCTTGAAGGGTCATACAGCAGTGGAGAAATGTAGATATTAGTAGAGATTTCCTTGAGCAGTCCCTCTTTCATGCTCCCCCCCCCCACATTTTTGCCTGGGGGTGGTGAGGTGTCTTAACAATCTGAAGGGAAGGAGGGGGAGAAGTTGTTATCCTGTTTGCCTCGAAGACCTTCACAGTTTTCTGTAAGGTGCCCTGTTCTACTTTGTCAATCCTAAGGCTCTGGTCTGTTTCCTGACAGTGGACCTTCACCTTCTCCTGGCCTAGGGAGGTTCAGCACCAGGCTGAACAGATTGCAGGGAGGAACTTGGGTCAGTCAGACAAACTCTGTAGACAGACCTTCAGAAAGCAAGCTCTCCTCTTTTTAGCCCCATGCTTCCAGTTCCTGGGGGTTCTTCAGGTTCATTGTTAGTGGCTGCCACTTGGTTGGTAGTTCTTTCCCCAGCTTGCACTTAACAGAGTAGACGAAGCGGGAGTTCAAGTCTGCTATTGCTCTGTGATTAGCCCTGTCTCCTAGAGTTCTGTTGACATACTTGGGTGCTGTTATTTCCTTTCTGTTAAGAAACAGGTTTCTCTTCTATCCTTTTAGCAGAATTCTAGAAGAGAATGGAAATAACATGGTGTTTAGCTATCTGATGTGATCAGAGATTGATTTTAGCTCTTTAGCCAAGCCCTTAAACTTGCTTCTTTCCATATAGATACCCCACTCCCCTTTGTAGTGTTGTGGATTGAACCCAGGGCCTTGGGCATGCTAGCAAACAGTTTACCACTCTGGTATAACCCCAGTGCTAAGATGTTTACTAAATGATTACATACATGTTTCTAAGACGATATGCATACAGTTAGTCATTAGTCTTCCAGGCAATTGTAAAATGCAATCTTAGAAAAATAAATCATTGTTTATTCTGAAATGGACATAATCACAGACAGCAGACCCTGCCTATCTCATGCTGCGTGGGAGGAGAAGCAGTGTGAGACAGCATCATGGACTATTGGGCTCCTGATTGCTGAAGCTCAGGTGCTGTATCCAGCCCTATCACTAATCCTGTGGACCATACTGGTAAGTCCATCAACCCATCAATTTCCTCCGCCCACCTATTGGTCAGGTGTAGGCTCAGTTCTGTCCCTGTGCTGAGGACCTGTGGCGTGTAAGACACGGTGCTGGGATTCTCCCAAGGTCGCTGCTCGGGCAGCCAGTGCAGTTTTGCATGTACCTCTGTTATGATGTGTGATTCTGAGATGATTTTGTTTGGTTTACGTGTCCTCTGCACACTTTATCTCTTGCATGTTCTAGACCATAGACTCCTTGTGAGGACTGCATTGTAGTCATCTTTGTATCTTCCAGTGTCTGCCACAGTCCTTGGAGGCATAGAGTAAATGTTGGATTTTCCCACTAAGGAGTAAGCCGGTCTGCTGGAATCCCTAGATCTTGTTCAGAGAACAAGGCGTGTATATTGGGGTCCTGCTGCACACTTTTGGTTCACTCATGGAGTTGGGAGGTTCAGATATATTGGTCAGTGCAGATAACAGTTCAGGGTGGCAACTCTAGCCCTTGAGGATTGTTTTCCTCAGCCACATTGTACTTAGGTATTTCTTCAGTAGACCTCATATTGATACAGTTGAAAATCACATTTATATATTAAATGACAGTGGATTACAGATAGGTCCCACTTTTAAAGTATTTAAAAATACTTTAGGGATTTTTCATAGCTTGCTTTGGTTTTTGACAGAACTAGTAAGTTGAAGTTTTAGCAATGGAATTATCTCAGTAGAAGTTGGCCTGGAGCTCCTTTTTGGCAATGCTCCCACCTCTGCTGGAGAGTCAATACCTGTGAGGGGGCTGAAGTACCATTGTTGAAGCATCTGAAAGAGTCTTGCTCTTTTTTTTTTTTAATTTTATTTCAGAGAGAGAGAGAGAGAGACAGACAGACAGACAGACAGAGAAAGAATTGGCACGCCAGGGCCTCAGCCATTGCAATAAAACTCTGGACATTTGTGCCACCTAGTGGGCATGTGCAACCTTGCACTTGCTTCTCCTTTATACATCTGACTAATGTGGGATCTGGAGAGTTGAATGTGAGTCCTTAGGCTTCGCAGGCAAGCGCCTTAACTGCTAAGCCATCTCTCCAGCTGGAGCCTTGCTATTGATTTGCTCAACAAATAGTTACTGAGAACCAGCTACAGACCAAGGACTATGCTGGGCTCTGGGAATATAGCAATGAACAAAGAGAAATGGCACCTGCCCTCCTGGTGTTTATAGGCTAAGGACCCAGATGTCCAGCATGGTAGTCACTAGCTGCATATTGTTATGTAAATTCCTTTAAATGGATGTCATTACAATTTAGTTTCTCAGTCACATGTGTTACATTTAAATGCTCAGTGACTGCCTGTTCCTGGTGACTGCTCTGTGGACAGTGTAGATCTAGGATACTTCTCATTTCAGGTTTCCTCAGACAGACTGAACTGCAGAGTGGAGACTCTAGGTTTCTATGCCATATATCTGTGATTATCCTTACTTTACTGTGGAGACAACTAAAGGCACAAAAGAATCAATGGTTGAAGGTTGTGAGGTTGGATGGACTGAGTTACGATCAGAGCTCTTCTTGCTTGAGTTTTAGAGTAAGCTACTACTGTGTGCCTCTGTTTCCTCATCAGTGTAGAAAATAATGGGATCATAGGGAGGATTAGATGATCCAATAATGCAGGTCTTAGAACTATGCCAGACACACATTGTCATTCAGTAAATACTGGTACGTATTACTAATTATTATTTTTGAGTCAAGGCCTCATGGTCCAAACTAGCCTCCAACTCATTATGTAACTGAAGATGACCTTAAACTTCTAATCCTGCTGTTTCTATTTTTCCCAAGTGATAGGATAACACTGCATGTGCCACTGTGCCCAGTTTTATATGATGTTGGAAACTGAACCCAGGACTTTGTGCACACATTATACAAACACTTTATCAACTGAGCCCCATGCATTTCCAGTTCACTGGTCACTGTTACTGAGAATGAAACGAGGTCAGAAATTACTGGTAGAGCCCAAGAGACTTTTTTTTCCCCTGGTTTTTTGAGGTAGGGTCTCATTCTAGCCCAGGCTGACCTGGAATTCACTATGGAGTCTCAGGGTGGCCTTGAACTCACAGCAAGCCTTCTACCTCTGCAGCTCCAACAGACATTTAAATTTTTTTTTTTATTTTTGGAGAGAGACACAGAGAGAGACAGAGACAGAGAGAGGGAAAGGGAGACAGAGAGAGAGGGAAAGAGAGAGAATGGGCGTGCCAGCAGTCTCTCAGCTGCTGCGAACGAAATCTAGATGTGTGCGCCTCCTTGTGGGCAAGTGCGTCACTTTGCATCTGGCTAAACGTGGGACCTGGAGATTGGAACCGGGTTCTTAGGCTTAGCAGGCAGGTGCCTTAATCGCTAAGCCATCTCTCCAGCCCCCAACAGACATTTTTAAACAGGGTAGAAGAAGATTGGCAGGTGAGATTGTATTTGTAGAGCTGGCTGGCTACACAAAAACAAAACCAAATGATTTGAAATCAGGGGCTGATATGGTCATGTAAAAGTGCTAGCATGTCTACCAAGTTGTTCGAGTCTTCATACTTATCACTTACATTCTGAGCATGGATCTGTTTTGCTATTTCATTCCTCCTGGTTTGCCTCCTCCTAGTCTGAGCCTGTCTCTTGTCCTCACATACTTCCCCTCTCTACTCTGTCTCTCCTCTGAGAGGAGTGAGTGCTCACAGACTTTACCATCACTCTGCTGGAGCAGAGGGATGTACCAAAGGAGTGCAGAAGAAAGAAGGGCTAGAAGCGGGGCCATTTAGCAGGTGGGGCCTGATCTGATCTTCTAGCTTTCTGTTTTTGGTGATGTCATTGCCACCATTGCTCTGTCTCATCAGCAGTTCCATTGGAAGATCCGCAAAGTTCGAGGAGTGTCTCGTGTTGTTGGATGAGGAGATAGCTCTGCTATTGGCCCCAGGGATGGTAGGGTGCTCCTTTGATAGTTAAGGTCCTGCTTGAATGTGGACCTTTAGCTTAAGACATGCTCTAGAGTTAGGGTGGAGCTGTTCAATTGTAACCTCAGAACTTGGGAAGTTATGAGCTTATGGTGTGGAGAATTATAGTTTGGGCACACAGGGAGACCCTTTCTCAAAAAAAAAAAAATGCTTTTGAAGGGGTGGTAATTTCACTCAATGGTATCTCATTTGTCTAGCATGGCAAGGCCCTGAATTGAGCCCCATTACTGCAGAAAAAAGTACATAAGTAGCCACTGTCTCATTTCATTCATTAAGCAAATGTGGATAAGGGAGTTAGACAGGGCCCTGCCCCCTGAAGTGTATTTTCTTAATAATACGCAGCGGGTAGGACTCTAATTTTCCCCACTAGGCAGTCAATGGTGCATTTCAGGTGTTGAAATAGAAAAGCTTTATTTAGTGTGACAAGGTGTGAGTGGGAGGTGTAGGCAGTGAGGGTACTCTAGGCATGCATAATGGATGTGGCATCCTGCCTCACCCAGGTAGGGCACATGGGGCACACAGTGGAGTCTGAGGTCAGGTGTTTAGAAATGGCTGACCCAGGACTTACCTGTGTGGAGATGGTTCTTGGCAACCTTATTTTGATAGGAATACAGGTTCTGCCTGAGAGCTTCTACTCATGAGCACTTAAACTAAAACTTACCCTGTTACTGGCTCTGCCAACCCTTTCCTGTTTGGACCTTGATGTATTGTCATGGGGGCAGTGGTGGGGCGGTGTGGGGGGGTTCTGGCTTGAAGGTAGCAGATGTAACAGGAATGGGTGCTTAGTAGATCCCGGAATTACTCTTCTGCCAGCAGGTCAATGTGAACGCTCATTACTCATTTATATAATGCCTTATGCATCGATTATTGACAATAGCCTGAAGGCTGACCTTTGGGCCTGGCTTACCAGTATAAAAGGTCATGTCTTGAGGAATCAAACAATTTCTCTTATTGCCTAGAGTCTACGTGGAACCCGTACACAGGAGCACTTTCTTGCCTGGTGTGAAAATAGGTGATTCATTTGTAGTCTGTTCTTCTCCACTTACGAGTTTGTCTTTAGTCAGGGGCAGTGTGTCGGTGCTCAGTGAATGACTGTCACCTGTGTGCACAGGATGTTGGTCAAGGGTCATAGTTGCTGTTAGCAGGTAGGGTGAAAAACGGGAAGATTTTCCTGGTGCGTTGATGTTAGAGAGTCTTTCCAAGGCTGCTGCACTATAGGCACTCTCGCCCTTGGCCTTGTTTTCTAGATGGTGTGCACAGCAGCCTGCATCAGGGGACTGGCAGGGTCTTGAAGCTGTGGGTGAGGTAAGAAGGGCAGGAACTGGAGCTGGGAGATCTGAGTCGCTGTGCCACTGACCTGGCCAGTGGGGATCTGAGCGGAGAGGCCAAGGCCAAAGGCTCTTAAGCAAATCAAAGTGAATACAGCCCCTGGAGAAAGCAAAATTCAATCAGGGACTGAAATTAGAGTAGCCGGAGGAAGCGGAGAGAGCCTAGGGCTTCGGTAGGTTTGGTGGTAACTGTTGAAAATCAAGTTGCCAGGCCCACAAACCTGGGCCAAGGCAGTTGTCAGCCCCTTAGGACTACTTAACATTTGTGTTGTGGAACATGGTGCATGGTGAGCCAGCGCTGGCAGGTGTGAGGGGGCGAGGCCCCTGGGAACTGGGAAATATTAGTCATCCCTGCGCACTGATAGAGGATATGGCGCCTCATCTAGACAGCTGTGGCAGGAGGCCCAGCGGCCACCAGCCTGCCTTACAGCCCCCGTGTTCTTGGTTTTGTCTTTAATTATTAAAGTCCTGGGCTATTTAAATGCTCACCTGAGGCAGCATTGGGAATAATTTTCCCTTACAGCTTTGTCAGAGAAAGGGTTTTGTGACCTGTGGTTCCTGATTCCCCAAGTGGCACTCTCAAGGAAGCCTTGGGGATGATGTTCCTGATCACAGGGCACAGACTTCCTGGACTGCCTTGCTCACTGGCGTTTACTTTAAGTGAGTCCTGAATTTCAGGAGTATATGGTATTCCTTTTCATTATAGACCAGGAAGAAAGGATGCTGCTAGGGGATGTAAAATATTTAATGTGCTGTTTAAAGAGTTAAATGGGGGCTGGAGATATTGCTTAGCAGTTAAAGTGTTTGCCTGCAAAGCCAAAGGACCCAGGTTCGATTCCCTAGGACTCATGTAAGCCAGATGTACAAGGTGGTGCATGCATCTGGAGTTTGTTTGCAGTGGCTGAAGCCCCTGGTGTACCCATTCTCTCTCTGTCTGCTCCTCTTCTTTCTCTCTCACTCACTCATATAAGTAAATAAAATAAAAATAAAATTTAAAAAACTTAAACTGCTGGGCTGTATAGATGGCTTAATGGTTAGGGCACTTGCCTGCAAAGCCTAATGACCTGAGTTTGGTTCCCTAGTACTCACATGTAGTGGATAGAGGCCCTGGCATGCTCATTCTCTCTGTCTTTCTCTATCTCTCTGCTTGCAAATAAATAATTTTTTTTTAAAGTTAAACTGTGGAGGAGCCTATGATTGGTGGTGCCTTTGGCAACTTGTATGGTTTTCAGGAGTCTTCTTTGGGCTCTTGGGCTCTCAGAGGAGGGATGGGGCTAGAGGTTTGGAGGGGGCTCTTGGCAGAAAGCAGGGTTGAGATGTCCCTCCAGAGGCTGGAGGTTGGGGTGGGCTTTTTGGACAAGTGGAGAGGAGTGTAGGGAGGAGAGTGACCATCCCATTTGGGGTTGCTTATTCATTTTGTTTGATGGACCCCTGTGAGTCCTTGGTGTTTACCCCTCTCTGTCTAGCCTCAGGACTTCAGCCTATGTGCATACTTGTTCCTCTTTTCACTTTAGCTCCTCCCATCCTCAGCTCACACCTGGAGCATCTTTGTGCTTAGGGAAACCGCCTGTGACCCTCTGGACCAAGTTAAATATCCCATGTGAGGACTCTCATAGTTCAGTGGCTCTGGACAGACCATTCTTCATGGCATGTATCTCAGCTGCTTTGCTTGTCTACCTGTCCACAACCTACCCCCCCTTCCCCACCCCTCACAGTCTGTCTGCTCCACCAAAGAGTGGCCTGGGCTGTTTGTTGTTAACAGTACATTCTAGCAAGTGCTGGGCTCACAGCGGGTGCTCCACTATCTGTTGGGTGAATTAATTCATTTCACCATTTGCTAAGTTTTGGGTTTTGCACAAGATTCTGGGACATAAAGGGAACAGAAAAATTTCTGCTTTCCTCACAGAGCTCTGGAGCTATCAATTGAAGTACAGGAAAAAATGAAAAACATCAGTTGAAGTTCTGCTTATTCTTAAAAAAAAAAAAGACATGGATTTCGCACTTGTAATACAGATTTTATAACTAATAACTCCTAAGGAAATATGCTCAAAGCTATTTCACTAACAGGAAAGTGTGTAAACACTGTGACTGGTGCTCTGAGGAAGAGGTAGGCGACCAGAAAGGTTTTCATGCCATTGTGTTAGACAAGGGTTGGTATGTGGACACATGGGAAGGGGCTGGAACTGGCCCAGAGGAGGGCACTACTAGTAGAGGACAAAGGGCCCATCATGTCCACAGACAAGATGGCAGGGAAGGCTTTGTGCAAGGGCAAATGTTTATATAAGACTGGAGTATAAGGCAGGAGGAAGGCCTGCTTAGTAGCATCTATTGTGATTGGTCAGGTTGGAGAATTAAGAGTGTTAGATGGGTTAGAACTGCTGCATGACACAATGTAATTGAAGTGTAATTGAAGAAGGGAATTGTGCAAATGTGCCTCAGATACAGCATAGAGAATACCTGGGACTCAGCAGATAGTGGTCAGATTGTTTCCAAGGGATCATGCATTCAAAGTCAAACACGCCCAAGATCAAAGGTCCCCCTCTTCATTGCAGCAGGGGTAGTTTGCCCTTTTTTTCCAAGGCCTTCTTCAGACCTCTTGAAGTTCTCCTTTCTTTACTCTCATTAGATTTTAATGTGACTTGAAACTCTTCTCAGGCTGTATTTTCTGGGTTATAACATTGCATATGAACAAGAAAGTGGCATATGTTATATGTAAATCTGTATATTTCATGTGTTCACTTACTTGTATGATCATACATACTGCTTTTTTTCTTTTGGTTTTAAGGCCTAGGGCTTGAAGTAATTATGTAATTAGAATCCACATTGAGTGTGGATAGATAAGGTGTAATTAAAGAGGAAAGCCTAATTTTGAAAGAATGATAAGAGGTCATTTGACTCAGTCTGGGCCCAAATCCAATCTTGGAAGAACAGTAAGAGGTCATTTGGATGTAGGGAGCTTGAGGCCACCTAGGAGCCCAGACTGGCCTGAGAACTAGACAGATTCTGTTTCAGTTCACTGTGAAAGCCATTCACTGGGCATCTTTTGGTACTAGGTATTATGGGAGGTCCGGTTGAGTCAGTAACAGAAGTCCTGGTTCTCGGGGAGGATGTAAGGGATCATGGGCTTGGGAACAATTAGGAGGCCCTAGGCAAGGAGGTAAAACACCTGGGGTGGGGCTCACAGGAGAGGTACCATTTAAGCCATGCTTTGAAAAATAAGGAGGGTTTCAAGAGCAGGTGTAGGAGATACTTGGATAATACTTCTGGGATGAATGTCAAGGCCAAGGTAGATGGAAAGGACATGACCATGTTGGTGGGGCTGAGGGTCATTTTTGTGGTTTGGTGAGGTCACACTGATTCAGCTCAGGCATAGAGTGACAGGAGGAGGCCAGGAGGCTGACTGGGCTGTGTAGGCCTTTGATAAATGGCTCCTGGGCAGAGAAGTTAGAGTCAGTCACTGCAGAGGTCAGTGGAAGCTTCCTTGTGGAGGGGTTTTAGGGTCCGAAGGACCAGTAAAAGAGGTGATGGGGACACAGGTTCACAGGAGAGGAATGTGGTAAGCCAAGGCCCAGAGAGGGAGCAGAGAGGAGACCATGAGTTATGGGGGACCAGGGAGAACCCCGCTTGGCTGCACTGATGAAGCTAATTTCTTGGGGTATGTATATTGGGCAGGAAAGGTTTGATCCAGGGAGCCAGAGGAGTCATGGCAGGCTTTAAATAGGAGAATGACCAACAAAGGCATGCTGACAGAAGAGAAAGTGGGCCTTGGCAGGAAGGTGTGCTTCTGGGGAGTTTTGCCCAGGTACTAGGCATGAGATTTTGGGACTAGAGTAGGCTTGGAAGGGTGGGACCATCTGAGTCCTTTATCCTAAAAGTGTTTCTGGTCTGGCTGATGGAAGGATGAGAGGAATTAGTCAAGGGAAGACATGGAAGGAATCATATGGTCTGAGCCTAGGAGACTAGAGAAGGTCTAGTGGGGGAGGTGGACATGGGAGGAAGCTTGGTGTGTTAAGAGTCCAGAAAGCCTTGTTCTTACTACAACACTGCCCCTGAGCCAGTGGAGAGACCTTAGGTCAGTCTCTTCCTCTCTCCTCAGCTTCATTTCCTTGTGAGGGGGAGTTGCCCTTATGGTTTTAGCGACTCTCAGCCCCTGGCTAAAGCAAGAGGGATGGTGTAGGCTGGAGACTTGTGGGACCACCACAAGGAGGTGAGAGAAGAAACCACGTAGTCCTTTTCCATATCACGGATCGGCAGGAGTCTGGCTCATTTTACCTATTTTAGGGTGCTTTTGAGACTCTGAGATAATGGGTGTGTAAAGCCTCATCCCAAGCCAAAGTAAGCACTCCATTCTGGGCTGCAGCAGAAAAGGGGTTAATCTTGGATTCACAGAAAGGAAATTATTAGGTCAGGAACCTTCCCCAAAACCAATCTTTGGAGAATTGAAGGCTTGGACCTCTAGAATGTCTGTGGAAGAGAAGGAAGGCTTCCCGGCAGAGGAGGACTTTGGCAGAACCTTGAAGATGAGTAGTAAAGGGAAGGAAAGAAAGGACTTCTCAGAACCAAGAATGAATGGAGTTACAGTACAGAATTTATAGTAGTGAGGAAGGCTCATACTTTTGAATACTCAGCATGCACACTAGCTCTGTTCCAGGTGTTTTCCTCATCTTTGTTTCATAAACTTTTCATCATTTCTGCCTGGCTTATTGTCCCATGTTACAGATAAAGCAATGGTATTAGAAGTGGGAGGGGATTGCATTTTATCTGACAGATATTCATGTTACCATATTCTGCTGGCTCTCTGGGAAATGTAAGGCAAAGAGAATGGTTTGCCTGACTCTTATTGCCAACTCAAGCACTTACCTAAAAATGTGGCTCCAGCTGCTGCCTACCCTGCACCATTCCAATATGGTGTAAAAATCTCAGAAACTATTGTATTGGTGGGGGCCACTCAGAAATCATCAGGGATTAGACCCCCCCCCCCATTTACAGATGATGAAACTGAGGATCAGAAAGGAGAAGGAATTGCTGAGGGCAGAAGCAGAATGGGTCTGAGAAGTGGAAGTCTGGAGACTTTGGTCTCTGAGGTTGTTTTCAGGCTCCTTGTGGAAAAGTTTGTTTAGACAACAATAGAAACCTTTGTCTAGAGAGTTGGTCTGGCCAGGGTTGAATCTGAAAGTTCTCTGTGTATGCGAATGCTCGTGTGTATGCATGTGTGTGTGTGTGTTTCCTTTGCTTTGTCTTCAGATGCCTTTGAACCAGCTCAATGGATTCCTTAAGACCCAGGGCTTTTAACAGGTGGAAAGGAAGAAGGGGGAGGAGTAGAAGTCACAGAGAAAGAAGACTAAGCTCTAGGCTTAGCTAAGCATTTCCCAAGCCTGTAAATGATCACTACTGTTTATTGAACACTGTGCCAGCCAATCTTTATGTGTCGTTTTATGTGCTTACAATGGCCACTTCAGAAGGTGAGCACTGCTTTATTGCTTACAGTTTACAGATGAAGAAACCAATTCAAAGAGACCATGGCCTACCTAACACCAGAAAATTAGGAAGACAGCCTGGGCTTCAACCTGGATATTTCAGTTATCTTTCCTTCATTGTAACAAAATACTTGGGATAACCAGCTTATAAGTGGGAAGGGTTTGTTTGGTTCATAGTTTGGGAAGTCTCAGTCCATGGTTGCTTGGCCCTGTTGCTTTTGGGCCTGTGGCAAGTCAGTACATCATGGGGGAAGCACATGGGAGTGGAAGCTGCTTACCTCATCACAGCCAAGATACAGAAAGAGAGGGAGGGAGGGAAGGAGAGAGACAGAGACAGAGACAGAGAGAAGCAAAGAGACAGGAAGGGGCCAGGGCCTTAATATCTCTTCATGGGCACCCCTCCAGAGGCCTATTTCCTTTTATTAGGTCCCACTTCCTTAAAGCTTCCGCTGCTCCCTAATAGCATCACAGGCTATAGACTAAGCCTTTAACACATGGACCTTTGTAGACATTCAAGATCCAAAGTATAGCACAGGCCTGCCCAACCCAAAGCTCTTCCTTTAACCCCCATGCTGTGTTGCTAGACTGTGAGCTGTACCAGTCTGACCTTGTGAGGATGTATGGGATGGCACATTTGGGAGGTTACTATTTGCCAGTGGTCTTCAACAGAGGACAGTTTTACCCCTAGGGGACATTTGGCAATGTTTGGAGAAGTTTTTGGTGTTATAATTTCAGGGTCTTTTTGGTCTTTAGTATGTAGTGGCTAAACATGCTCCTGAATAGCTTTCAGTGCACAGGACAGCCCTGCCTAACAGTTACCATCCACGGAATGTCAAGTGTGGAGGTTAAACCATCCAGCCCTTTGGGAACCTAGGTTTTTTTTTTGTTGTTGTTGTTGTCGTCTTTGTTTTTTAATGTGCAGAGCATGGAGTGAACTGAAGGGCCTATCTGAAGAACTTGAATTGTCCCTTTAGCTCCAAGGACTTCTGCTGCACCTGACTGGTTCTGTGCAGTTTGGGCTCTTCACTGCCAGATCCATGGAGGCCTTGGGTGAAGGTAATGGCAGGTGTGTGAGGGCCATGAGCTATGGCTGGTGATAGGTAGGTTGGGGCCAATCCAGGCTAATGAGAATTGATTGATCTACTTTACTGTGGGTAATACAGATCTGGTTAAATGTGTTTTCTTTCCTCTGTTAGATTAGTGCTATGGTTACTCATTCACTATCAGAAATGTCAGAGAAGGCTGGCCCAGGGATATAAGACTGGGTAGTGTTTGCCTAGATTGCTTGTGGCCCTGGGTTTGATTCTTAGCACTATAAAACCAGCCAGCCAGCCAGCCAGCCAGCCAACTGCACTCACTTCAGATTAAATAAGCAAGCTTCCTTCATATTTATTGTTCCCTCAGCAATTGTTTGTCCAGTGTTCAGTCGGTGTGCAAGGGTCTCTTGTTTGCCCACAAGGAGCGCCTAGCTGTGTGGGGTGGTGGGTATGTCTGCCCTGCAGTATATTAATCTGTCCATCCTCAGAACTAGGTATCTCAGTGGTGTGCCCACATGTATACACAGAGGGTACACATTCATCAATTACTGTTCCATGAGAAGTGGCAGGTTTTTAGTTTTGCTTATCATCTACCTGACACATAATAAGCAATCAGTAAATATTTTTTGAGTTGCTACAGTAATGAGTGATTTATGTCTTAAAGGAAGGGTAGGGTTTAGACATACATGGATGGACAAGGGAGGCATTTTAGACTGATAATAGGTGGAGGCAGGAAGAGGGAATGATGTAAGCAGATGTAAAGAGATAGCAGAGCCTGAAGTGTGCTGGAAAACTTCAGCTTGTTGTGAATGGACCACGTGCTGTGATCAGGATGCAGAAGATGGGAGAATAGTTGGGGTCAGATGGCGGAGATTTGGATTCAGGCTCTGTGAAAGTGCTTGGGTTTACCCTCTAGGAGGTTTTAAATCCTGGGGTGGTTCACCAGTTGTCCCGGTGTTATTATTAACAGTGCCCCTGTCATAAGAGTCCCTGTTTGGATGATGTTTCATGGCCCAGCAGTCCACAGGATGGTGTGGAGTGGAGCCTGCAAAGGTGTCACGGTGGGCAACAGTCAGTCAGAGTTTAGGAAGAATACTGCCCTCAGTGCTTGGTGGAGTCTGGAGGCAGGCGGTACAGACCTGAGCCCAAGAACCTATAGCAATGCCTGGAAGTAGGAGATGGTTATGAAAGCGATTTAAGCCTTGAGTGACATCCCACATGATCTCTCAAAGGGCTCCAAGGCAGCTCTTCCAAAGAGAGACCCATCTCAAGTTCAGGCAACCGGACAAGCATTTTTATAACTGGAAGTTATGATTGATAAGGAAAAGAAAGACTACAATGTGCCCATTTCCTGAACAATTAAAAGTCAGAGAATCTGGTGTCTCTCAAATGGCCTGGCAAAGTCCACTGCTATTCACTTTCTTAAGCCCAACATTGTTCTTTGGAATTTGAAATAGGTTATGAATGTGC
The DNA here is from genome assembly GCA_036365145.1 of Orientallactaga sibirica. Lineage (NCBI taxonomy): Eukaryota > Metazoa > Chordata > Mammalia > Rodentia > Dipodidae > Orientallactaga > Orientallactaga sibirica. The sequence goes on along the minus strand of JAEOAD010000001.1, from coordinate 85,260,160 downwards.
TTGATGTCAGGAAAGATAAATGTGGGGAGGACTGCAGTCAATACATTTCCTTTTTAAGTAGAAACAATATAAAGAGCTTAATTCAGTTCCCAAATCAATCTCACTTTGTTGCCATGATTTTGTAAAACCTGAGCTGCTTTTTGTCTGTCTCACACTGTTTATATTCCCCAGTGCTCCTCATCCCAGCCGGCCCCACACAGACTCCGGCCTTTTTAGGCCATGCACTGCTCTCTTCTCCCAGGCTGTTTTCTTGAGCTCTGCGAAAGGGTTCTGTGATGAGTGGTGGGTGATATAGTCTTAAATCTAGGGATATTCTTCAGGGTGGTGTTCCCAAATGAACTTTCTTGTGTGAGAGCATTAGGAGGCTACTAAATCCTTACGCTTTTCCCTTTTTTTCAACAGACTATTAACTTTTAAGATAGTTAATACACACACACTTCGGAAATCAGAACACTATAAAAATGTATACTTTGCTGTATAAATTTGTCTATATCTGTGTCTTTTCTCCTTCCAGTTTACATTAGATGAAGTGAACATACAATCCAGTTTGCTCAGGGCAATTTTAGTTTACACTCTTTGTACCAGTGAAAGAATAGGAATATCCTCTTTCTTTTCTTTATTTTCTTTTTATTTATTTATTTAGTTGTTAGTTTTTCAAGGTAGGGTCTCACTCTAGCCTAGGTTGACCTGGAATTCAATATGTAGTGTCAGAATGGCCTCGAACTTACGGTGATTCTATTACTGCTGTGATAAAGGTGTGTGCCACCATGCCTGGCTCTCTTTCTTTTCTTTTTAAAATTTCTTTGTGAGGGGATGGGAAGAGAGATGGAAGGAACATGACCAAATGCACTCCAGATACATGCACCATTTTGTGCATCTGGCTTTAAGCTTTAGGCAAGCACCTGTAATCACTGAACCATGTCTCCAGCCTGTAACATCTTCTTTTACTCTCAGAAGTTCCCCAGTTTAAATGATAAATGATATTACCCAACAGGTAGGTAATCACTTTTACTTGTGTGTTTGTATAACCTTCCAAGGTTTCTCCAGGTGGGTTCATGCGTAAGGGGAGAGGTGATGTACATTGGTGTAGTCACTTAATTTGCCCTGGATGCTTGCTTTCCTTATCAGTGCAAATGAGTGTCCTCATTTTGTCACAGTCTGTGAAAGCAGTGTTTATAGAGACTGGTGAACAGTTGCCTCTGCCTTGACTTTCTGCTTATAAATTTAGTAGCTCCTTCTGTTTAGGTAAGTAGAAAGAACAGCAGGCTGTAGGTAGTGCAGCCAGCTTCCTCTTTAGGGTGGGTCAGTTTAGTAGTAGACTCGTCCAGGAAGCAGCTTTGTCTACAACATGGCCTAAGGCATTTTGAAGAAAGTGGGTCCTTCCTTCATCTGAACTTGTGTGCGCCTTCCAAGTCTAGCTCACACGCTTCAGCTCTTCATGGAGGCTTTCCTGATTCACTGGCCACAGCTCCTTGGCATCTCCAGACATCTGTGTCATCCATCCACTCAGCCACCCATTTCATCAACCAATGTTCAGTGAGTGCCAGGTATTGCTAGTACTGTGCTAGATACGTGAAGACCGAGCCAGTGACATGCCCTGTGCTCTAGAAGTCAGAGACACAGGAGTGAGCTGTCATGGATAGGGCCATGTGACAGCTGCAGTAGTGACTTTAGGCACAAGGTGCTGGGCGCCACAGAGGGAAGGTCTGGCCACTGTGAGCCTGGTTAGGCAGGCTGAGGAACCTCTGAAGACGGCACTTGCTTTAGTACTTGCCTTATCTCCACTCTTAGGTCCAGGCACTTTCTGTTATCTTGCCCTGTCACTGCAAACTCTGGGTTCGTCCTTTGCATTTAGTAGCCACTCACGCATTTATTGAATAGAGTGAAAAAGCCCAAATTAATCATTTTATCATGAAAAGCACAGGTGAGATGTTCTTTGCTGCCCCTGGCCTTCTTGGTTTAGTGTCCTGCCCCCTCTCTACATAAGTGTCTGCTCCTCCCTTGAGTCTCCTTTTACCAACCCAGCAGTCTTTATCCTCTCTTCCACCCATCTGCCCCCATTCTGACTGCTGCGTGAACAGGAGCCCTGAGGCCCCCCTGCTTTGGTCTTGGTGTTCCCCTTGGAATGAAGGGATAGCTGTGACTCTTGTGCCTGATGACCCAACAGCTCCTTCTTTCATCTTCTAGCAACTCTAGCTTCCGTTGTAACTTCCTGGTGCCACAGGGGTGATCAGTCCAGGATAAGAGATAGCGAGTCCAGGAAAATGACCTTTTAATACGGTTTAAAAAGCCACAGGAAGAATGGGGATGGCCGCTTGTGTAGCCATGAGCCTCTGTTCTGAGGGCTGAGGTTGGCACAGCACCAGGACCCAGGTGATGTCTCCAGCTGTGGAGGCTCAGCACCGTTGGGTTGTCATGGAAGAGGCTTTTGGCCAAATATTAGCAGCTGGTTTCCTAAAATTGTGCAGAAGCAGCCTTTGGGAGGAAGAGGTGAGATTTGTTTAACAACTCACATTCCCCTCCCTTGCCCTCATCTGTTCTTTTTCCAGAAGCTTTCATGGGAAGTAGGGAGGCGGGCTGGTCTTTCTCTGGGAAGTCTGCTTTGGATTGATGCTTAGCCAACTGACTGTGTGCCTGGCTCTGCTTTGGATGTCTTAGCAGACTGACTGTGTGCCTGGCTCTGTTCTGGGTGTTTCTGTTAAACCAGCTCTTAAACTTTAAAGGGCAGAAGGACCCTTTGCAGTGCTGTTAACAATGCATGTTCTTCCCTGGTGGAGAGTGCTTTGTTGACCTGTTCCCTTGGTCATGTAGGTTATATTTGGATATTTCAGCTGCAGGTACAAACCCCAAGCCAGATTGTCTAGCAGTAAGGAAATCCATTGTCTTTTAAGCAGGAGTGGTTTCAGGTAGATGGCAGTGTGGATTGTGCCCTGAATTTGTGCCTGGGGGCAACTTTATCCAGACATAGGGTTGGCTTTGGAGTTGATTGTCTCAGTGACTCAGTGATGGCAGTAAGTCACGAGGCCCTGCCCACCCTTGCTATTGTTGGCACTGGCTCCTTTTGCAGCCTGGACTTAGGGAAGCTGCAGCATCTCCACACATGTCCGTCAGATGCACATCAAGATGCTGAAGGATATAGATTGCTGCTGGTGTTCTCTTCCAGGAATCAGGAAGATTCTTGAGGCACGTGGAGCAGTCTTCCCATCATAACTCACTAGCTCAATTTACGTCATATGTCTTCCTTATGCCAATCATTCCATGATTCCAGTCATAGGGTGGGTTTACTCTATGGTAAAGGAGAGCCAGTACCCAAACAAACAGAGGCTCTGTCAGGAAAGGAGGAGCAGGACTTGAAGCTGGCAAGGCTCCTACCAGAACCTGGGGCACACGTGGTTTGCTGAGCATCCCCAGAGAACACCGCCTTTGATGTCCTGTGCAGTCAGGACTGCTGCGAAGGTTATCTGTGCTGTGCAGCTGAGGAAATGAGGCTCGGCGGGCTCCATTGCTGAGTCTCAGATAACGCACTATGGCTTATGGAGGTCAGGAGAGTGGGAAGTGAGGTGTGTGAGAGGCCATTTTAGCTCTAGGGGAGCAGTCATCTTTTTTGACACCTCAAGTGTCAAAGAAGCCCTCTTCATTTCTTACTGCTCATCTCTGACTGCATTTATTCATGGCAGGAGGACTTTATGAGCATTTCCTATGGGAAGAATCCTCAGGGCATGAGTGAAATACACCACATCTATTTTTCATATAAACAATATACCATGATTATAATTCCCTCCTCCCAGCCTCTGTTGCTTCCCCTCCTCATTCCCCTCCACGAACCTCTTATTCTTTCCAACAAGTCCCTCTTCTATTTTGATGTCATCATTTGTTTTTGACTCGCATTTTACACAGGCTTTGTCTAGGTAACATCAGCCACTGTGAGGTCATAAACGTAATGACCACCTAACGTCTGAAAGACAGTATTCCAGAGCACTCCTTTCCTTCCTTTGGCTCTTACATTCTTTGTTTTTTTTTTTTTTTTTCCTTTTCTTTAAAAAGAGTGGGTGCACTAGGGCCTTCAGCCATTGCAAATAAACTCCAAATGCATGTGCCACCTTGTGCATCTGGCTTATGTGGGTCCTGGGGAATTGAACCTGGGTCCTTTGGCTTTGCAGGCAAGAGTCTTAACCACTGAGCAATCTCTCCAGCCCTGGCTCTTACGTTCTTCTTTCTATTTGGTTTTTTGAGGTAGGGTCTCACTCTAGCTCAGGCTGACGGCTCTTACATTGTTAATATCACCTCTTGCACAATGGTCCCTGAGCCTTGGAAGGTGTGCTAGAGATGTCTCAGTGCTCAACACTCTTCTTACCCCAGTGGTCACCACCATCTGGAAAAAGAAGCTTTTCTAATCAAAAACGAGAGTAGCATTACTACCTGGACACAAACATAAATATTTAGAGGGTGATTTGTGGGCATACTATCTCAATTTAGCTGAACAACAATAGCAGCATCCCTGTTTAGGGCTTATGCCCTCCCCAGCCTCTACCCCCAAATCAGCTGTGTCTGAAAAAGGTGAAATAAAAAAAAAGTCAGATCCTACTTTGTGTGTGTGTGGAGAGTAAACCCATGAGCTCCTGGGTCCTATAAGCTTGTGCACAATTTCTAATTATTTCAAATTTTAACAATAACCTTTTAAGTTTGATTTTACTACCCATGCTTTATGGACAGGGAAGCTGAGGCTCAGAAGGAGCCGTGGCCTGAGGAGGGCCGCATAGCTTGTAGGTGCTGGAGCCAGGATGGCAATATTCCTGACTGCCAGCTGTATTGCTTTTCCACACCGCCTCATTGCTTATCAGCAGCCACCAGCCTTGTTATGCCCCTGAAGGAAGCGCTCAGGAAGAGGGGGCTCAGTGCCACATAAATGCCAAAGGAGCTGAATATTTCCTATGGGCACTAGGAAAAAAATCTCGTGAATGTAGTAACCACAAGTAGGAATCAGAAACCTAGTTTTCTATGTAGCAGCTAACATGTGAAGAGAAAGAACTCTCAGAAAACCTTAAAGAGTTCTTGTCTTTGGAAAGTGGGAGGTTCTGATTGAGTGTAGAGCAACCATGCTGAGTTGGGGACATGAGTGAAAATGGCATGGCAGAGTCTCTGGGTACCGCCCAGTGAACCCTCATTCTACTGCTGTCCTTTGAGAACAGTTTCTGTACTTATAACATGGGGTCCAGACTGGCAGCTTGGTGAGTGAGATCAGAGAGGTGAACAGTGGAGCCAACTTTTAGACAGCCTTGTAGAGCTCTGCAAAGGCGGCGGGGGTGTTACAGGGTGTGGCACCTCACTGTTGAGGGCTCAGTGTGGCTCTCCCTTGTTGGGAGCTTTTTCTTGCCCAGTCTACAGGGGCTCAGCAGAGCTGCTGAGGACAAAAGTCTGGCTTGGGCATCTCAAGGCAAAAACATCATTGCATGAAAAGCTGCTTTCTGGCCTGCATGTTTGCAGTTCTTCCCTTGACGTATGTCTTGGGAGGGACACTGTCACCTCTCCCTAAGCCGATGGGGAGATAGTGAATAAGAGGTAGCAGAGCTAAGTGCCCATTTTCAGTAGAGAAGACATGGGATGTTGGTTGGGTAAGGGCCCTGGGAACTTGCAAAGCTCTGGAAGAGCTGGGAGAAGAGGTGAATGGAGGGGAATATGTGTGCTGGGTAGGTGGATCACAGGTGGGTATGTATGTGAGCAATAGTAGGGCAGCCAACACCACTCTGATATCTGGAGAGAAGGTGTCTTGACTTTTCAAATAGATAGAAATGATAGACCCCCCTACCAGCAAAGCACCTGAGAAGGCACTGAAGGCTTGTTTCCATTCCATTTCCCTGCCTATCTCCTATTTATTGAACACCTTTTTAAGCGTTTATTGCAGAACTTATGCATGGCAGAATTATTCTGGGGTTGAGGTATTGCAGACAAAAGCCATTGTCCTTGAGTGGTCATCTCACAGGTAGACAAGATGATTATAAAGAAATGTGATAAGTGCTAACAGGCAAGTACAAGGTCCTCGGGGAGAGGTAGAAGGGAATACCTGGTGTGTCTGAGGGGAGGAGGTGGCATCTGAGCTGGAGCTAGGCTGGATGGGAAGTAGTCAAGGTGGAGCAGCATCTTGTAAGGCATTCCAGGCGGAGGGGAGCAGTAAAAAGTTCATGAAGACCTGTCATGTGATGGGGTGCTGCAGAGTGGGCCGGTGTCCATTCTGCCTGAGGTGCTCATTGTCAGAGGCGAATAGGAAATAGCGCAGGTGACAGTGCATTGGAATGTGGACAGAATTCGGTGGCAACAGAAGGCCCTGCTCCGTCCAGTTATTGATACTTACCATTTTTCCTGAGAGGGGACCCTTTGCAGGTCCTGTCATTGGTAAGGGGTCTTTTTAAGGTGCCAGCTTGCTAACTGCTACCCAAGGGGTTGATCATGCACTTCAGTAATTTGGATTATACTGTCAGACATCTATTCTTCTGAGTTTCTTCTTTATGGATCTAACAGTTAATACCTTAATTTTTTTCTGCTGCTATGACAAAATACACAAGGTTGTATGTTATGACTACCAGAGAGGTTTATCTAGCTCACAGTGGTAGAGGTTCAAGAGCACGGCCCCAGCATCTGCTCAGCTCACAAGGGGGAGAGCAGGTGAGGGATCATATGGTGAGACAGGAAACGAAGGCTAAGAAGGGCCAGGCTGGCATTTTCACTTACTTGCTTTGGGAATCTCAATGTAGTTTTATTATTTTTTTCTAAATTTTAAACATTTTGTTCAGTCTACAGTCCTCTGGCCTACCAGCCGAGCTACCAAAGGGTGCATTAATTTTAAACTTTTAATTGACAACCTTCATACATAAACACATTGTACCCTGATCATAATCCCCTGCCACCACCAACCTTCCCCTCTTCTCGATTGCCTCCATTGAACCTCTTCTTTCCAGTTACTCCTTCTTCTATTTTGATAACATCATTTTTTGTCTTTATATTATGCAGGTCTTGTATAGGTACTTTCAGCCACTGTGTATTGATTATAACACTTTGTGTCCAGAAGACAGCATCCCACAGTATTCCTCCACATCCTTAGCTCTTGCATTCTTTTTTTTTTTTTAATTAAGAACATACTTAGTGTGGGCACATCATGTGTTGGTACCATCCTTTCCCTTGTCCCTGTCCCCATTCCGCTGGGGGCCTCCTCTGTGGGGTTGCTGGTATTCCCCATGGGGTTGGGAGTTATGCGTTGTGGGAGCAGCAGTCAGTTATTAAGGGGAGGCAATGCTTCTGGGTATGACTTTTTAACCTCTGACTCTTACAATCTTTCTGCTCCCCTTTCGCAAAAGTCCCTGAGCCTTGGTGGGTGCGTTTTAAGTCTATTTCAGTGATAAGCTCTTAGGGGCCTCTGGATCTCTGCTTTGGTAGGTGTTGAGTATCTTTGGTGTCTGTCTCCTTCACCCTGGGTCTCTTCATTCTTTCTGCCGTCTCTTCTGCAGTGGTCTCTGAAGGTTGGCATTTTTATAACAACCTATTTGCTTATGAGCTAGCTACTCCATTGAGACCTGCATTAAGCTACTCATGAAAGTGGTGCCCCTCCCTGTGATTTAATTACCTTCTACAGGGCCCCACCTCCTAAAGGTCCTACTACCTCAGCAGGACCACACAGGGGTCTAAGTTTCTAGCACATGAACTTTTGGGGGATAGGAAAACAAAAGCTGAATCATGGGAGGTGGGTTTAGGAAGCTTCACCCCCATTAGTCTTCATTTTCCACACTTACATAAATAGTCTATTGGACCAGATCAGCCTTTCTCAGAAGGTGATCTAGGAGCCACTTACCTTAGAATAACAGAGGCTGCTCGTTGACCTGCAGAGTTCTTATGGAATGGCACTTCCTCCCTAGTCATGTAGTCAGTGTCTAGGAGTGGGGCCTGGGGTTCTACAGTTAGCAGGTACTAGGGTGTGACTCCTAGATGGTTTATAGTTTGGGATGATACAATTTTAACCTTTAATCCTTTATCCCTTCAGACTTTGTTCCTAGGAACTGGAAAATATCAGCCTTCTTGATGTCCTTGCAAGGTGCCTTCAGAAAGCTTGTCTACAGTTGGGGTGTCTGGACTCTTGACAGTGTGTGCTTACAAGCTGTTCTGACTGCTGGATCTCATATTCCTTAAGGAGGAAAAACCTTGTTAACATGCATCTGAATGTGACTGTCAGAATCCTATGAGCTCAATCACTGTAAGAAATGCCCACCTCAGCCTTTCATCTCTGCTTTGGAGCTTGACTGCCTGTACTTTTCTGAGTCATTCTCTCTTGGCCTCTTGCATTCAGAAGAAGACAGTGCGTTGTCTAACACTGGAGCCAGAGGGGCTCCATTTCTCCTTGGAAAAAACCAATTTTGCTGTAGTGTTCCTACCCTGCCATCTCTGTGGGGCACTTCAAAGAAATTTCCAGTATTTTATTAGCTGTTGCATATGTTTTTGTCCTTTGGTATTGTGTCTGGAAACTTCTCTTTTTGAGGCAGGGTCTCACTCTGGCCCAGGCTAGCCTTCAATTCATGGTGATCCTCCTTCCTCAGCCTCCTGAGTGTGAGGATTAAAAGCATGAGTCACCACTCTCAGCTTGGAAATGATTTTTTTTTTTTTTTTTTTTTTTGAGGTCGGGTCTCACTCTAGCTCAGGCTGACCTGGAATTCACTATGTAGTCTCAGGATGGCCTCAAACTCTTGGTGATTCCCTACCTCTGCCTCCCGAGTGCTGGGATTAAAAGTGTGAGCTACCACACCCGGCTATTGGAAATGATTTTTAATGTCCAAAGTAAATAAATAACATCTTTATATGGCAGCCTGGGAGAGTTTTCTAGTTTCTTATCCTTTCCCATCAGCAATCTTCTAAGAGCTTCAAAGATCTCATAGTGTTGGTGACATTCAGAAACCGTTGTCTAAGAAACACTCCTAGGCTGACTCCTTCTAATTATCCAGGTATCAGGTGGTTTTTAGGTGAGGGCTTGACCAGGTTCAGCTCTGTATTCTAGCTTGTCACGATCAAAACTTTGATGCCTTGTGACTTAGGTCTTAATAGTTCAGAACTTTGTCTTAGACCTCGGTTCACTCTTGCTTCTATTATTCTATGTCATGGCTTTCCTTGTTGAAGTCTATAAACACAGAGGTTCACATTAGTAAATTGTGATGAACCCCTTAACAACGGGGAATATGGGGAGGATCCAGAGCTATCTATATGCTACGAAAGTGGAGATACAGGTTGGCATCAAGTGGAGCTGAGCTGAGCTGAGCCTTCCTTGTCTTCTTCAAGGGCCTTGTGCAGTCCCTGCTCAGAGTAGGTGCACAGTAAGTAGTTGTCAGTAGAATGTATTTTTAATTTAGGTGAGTTATTTAGTTGGTAAAAGCATGGAATTGGAAGGGTAGATCAGTGTGGTTTTTGAATTTGCCCTTGGTTCTTTGCTAATGGAAATATCAATCAGATGCAGGATTAGTTGCAGTGCAGAATGGCAAAGGGGGGAAAGGCAGGCGTTGTATACATTTTAAGTACTTTGGTACGTCTCTTCATTGTTTATTATTTGCCAGTCAGTTGGCTGGAGAATCCAAGAGATTGGTGAACAAATCTCTCTCTCTCTTTTTTTTTTTTTTTGGTCCAAGAAAACTGAGACATGGAAGTATAGCAATTGGTATAAACGTAATGTAACAAAACTCTTGGTAGGCTACTTCACCAAGAGTCAAGAAGGATTTAGAAGGCACTTCCTTCCTCTCTATTAGAGCACACACACATTCAGTGTAGTTTTGCAAAACAATGTTAGCAGAGATGGATGTGAACCACACTGTCTTGGAGAATGTAGTTGCTTTGTGATATTTCTGTCACTTAACTGTTGGCTGCTGTTTGTTTCTTTTCAAGATAGAAGCTTTTTATTCACAAGGGCAGTTAGTTTTGTAAGAAAGTGCCTTGAACTGCTGAGCCATCTTTCCAGCCCATGTTAAAATTCTTTAACATGAAGGGGGCGTGGTGATGTTTACTGTAATCCCAGCACTTTGGAGGTAGAGCTAGGAGGGTCTGGAGTTCAAAGTCATCCTCACTTACAGTCAAGTTTGAGGATAGCTTGGGCTATGCAAGATCTTGTCTCAAATAAAAAAAGATAGTTGCTTACAGATCTTCACTGTTAAGCCTGCTTTTTCTGAGTTCTAACTAAACAAGCATCATTCCCTTTCCTGCTTTTTATCTCTTCTTTGGATACTAGCCAAAATCTGAAGCATGCTTGCCATACACTCTGGGCTATCTCGCTTTCTCGCTGTTTTCTCAATAAATATCTTTTGCTTTACTCAAAGTATAACAAGCAACAATAACAACAAAAAATAAGAAATTCTTTAGTGTGAACTAAAGTCACCCTGTGTTACCATTTCTCCCTTAGCACCTGTCTCATACCTTTTCTTTCATCCAAGCACATGCATTAACAGTCACTGTGCTTTAGGTTCAGGAGGAATAAGAGTAAACAGATAGAATAGAAAGGTTCCTTCTTGCTTGGGATTTAGACTCTGATGTGGGCATGGTGGAAAGAGGATAGTTAAAAGGCCTGTGCACAGCCAAAGAAGTTATCTGTAAATGAAGGTTTTCATACCACGTGTAGTCTATAAGACCTGGATATGAGTTGCTGCTTTCTCATCATTTTATAGAGCACATTTTCCCATTGGACTTGCAGTGCAAGCTCATTGACATAATGTACCTTATAAAATGTTAATTGCTAATTACCAAGCATAGTAGCAGCTCTCTCTACTAGAGAGTAGTTCTGAAAGCCTGGTCCCTAGTCCAGTGGCATCAGTGTCACTTGAGAACTTGTTAGAAATGCAAATTCTCCAGCTCCACCCAGACCTGTTGACTCAGAAACCTCTGAGTTTGGGAGCAGGGCCCCCAAATCAGATTTACAAGCACCAGGTAGGTATATGTGATGCTTGCCCTAGTTTGACAACTGCTACAGGTTAGAGCAGTAGTTCTCAGCATTGTGTGCACACTGGCTCCACCCTAGAAGGGCTTTGTTGGAACCATGCCTGCTGTTCCCTGAAGAGGTAGCTCAAAGAATGGGGCAGGGCCTGCGCAGCAGCGGACAGATGGACACTGCAGCCAGGACTGAGAATGCTGTATGTATGCCATGGCTCCTGCCAGCAGGGACAGGGTTGTGGGGGGAGGAGCAAAGACTGCAGAGTTTTCTGGCTTAGTTTGAGCCTAGGTTCTCCTCCTTCTGCCTCTGTTTCTTCTGGCAAGAGGACTCTGACCTGTGTTTCCTTGTGTGCATGGGGATAAGGATGTCCATGCCAGGGGTTGTGGAGCTAGTCACTGGGATGATGTATATAAATGTCAAGGCGGTGTTACACACATGGTGAGAAGGCTGAATGCACTGGTGCTAGCCAGGGATGCTCACTTTCCTCCCAGGCTCTCATTTCTCCACACTAAGCTTTCTTAGCTCTTCCTTCAGGGGCACAACTTTCAGCCCCCTCTTTTGGAAAATGCTGTTTATTTTGCCTGTTGCTTTCTTTCAATTTTTAATCACATTTTTTATGAGAGAGAGAGTGCACAAGAGAGAATCTTGGTGCACCAGAGCCTCTAGCTGCTGCAGTCAAACTCCAGATACATGTGCCACCTTGTGTGCATGCACGACCTTGTGCATCTAGCTTATGTGGGTTCTGGGGACTTGAACAGAGGTCCATAGGCTTTGCAGGCAAGCACCTTAACCACTAGGCAATCTCTCCAGCCTCCATACTCTATTTTAAAAGGCAGGGTCCAATGTGACAATGTTCATTCGGATTATAAATATGTCCACTTTATGTTCCTGAAATTCCACTTCTGGGAATTTGTCCTATAGGAATATCTGTGTGAGAAAAGATGTATATGAATACCTTACAGCATTGTGAAGTGGAGAAAAGCTAGAATAAACTAAACACCAGTATAGAATCTCTATGCAATCAAGGACTGTGTAGCCACAGAGCAATGAGGCAGGTCTCCGAGTGCTAGCATGGGACTCTGTAGGACTGGAATTGTGTTTTTAGTGTGCTACAATTGACCCTACAAGGAGAGGAAGATAGGTATTTATTTGCTTGTGTATGTGTAGTACTTCTAGAAGGATATAAGAAATAGGTCATGTTGATGGCTGGGGCTGTAGCTCAGTGGTAGAGTACAGACCAAACTATAAGTTCATCCCAGAGATGATGACTTACATTTTAGCTTGACGTAATGGTGCATGCCTTTAATAATACCAGCATTCAGGAGGCTGAGGAAGGAGAATTACTGCAAGTTAAACAAACACACATAAAAAACCCCAAAAAATATTCTAAAAAGAAGCAGATTGTGTTGGTTACCTCATAACTAGGCAGCTAGGCAGCAGTGAGTGGAATAGGACTATTTTTATATAAGCTGTTTGATCATGTTTTTGGAGTTCATTAAAACATATACCTTTTTTTTTTTTTTTTTTTTTTTTTTTTTTTTTTTTTTGAGGCAGGGTCTCACTCTAGCCCAGGCTGCCTTGGAGCTAACTTTGTAGCCCCAGACTGTCTTCCAACTCACAATGATCCTCCTACCTCAACCTCCTGAGTGCTGGGATTAAAGATGCATGCCACCATGCTCAGCATAAAACATACGCTTTTTAAAAAGTGTGATACCCTGAGCTGTGTCCTCACTGTGGCCTGATGCAGCAAGCTGTAGTGGAAGTGTTCCTGCCTTTTCCTGAACTGGACACTGTCCTACTTTTGCTGAAGTAGAAGATTGCATTACCCGCACCATGAGCTCTGATGGACCTTGTGGTCAGTGACAGTGCCCCGCTGTGTTTCCTGTGAATGGGTGCCAGGGCAGGTCTGTGGACTCAGGGAAGTGAGAATGGCCCCCAGCCTGTGCCTGCACAGTTGGCTTTGTTTTGGGCCCAGAAGGCTCAGCTATCCAGAGCATTTGAGTCTTTAGTCTGTTACCTGTAGCAGTAGCTCCTCTTCCACTTTTGTGCCATCTGAGTGTCTGATAAGCCTGCCTCCTGTGACTTTTGCCAAGTCATTGTTAAAAAGCTATTGGGCAGGGTGTGGCTAAGAATTGAATCCTGTGTCATACAGCCAGCAACCTTTCTCTAGCTTGTCCTCAAGCCATTAAGGATGCCAGTGTTTTTGCACTTATTCCCTAGGCATTTACTGTGTGCCAGGCACTGTACTAGTGCTGAGGGCACCCAGAGGAGGTAAGACTGCCTTCTGCCTGAAAGTTGATAATTTGCTACTTGTGGAGGTGGGCAAGCATTTTCTCTAAGTAGCTCCAGGGGAAATGTTTTTATCTCCTTATACTCTATTGTAAACAGTCAACTCTGGCACCTTTGTACCCACGCAGCCTTAGACAACATTGAAAGGAATAAAACTACGAAAACAGGTGATAGGTCGGGTTTGGCCTTTGGATCAATGTTAGTGAATTCCTGGATAGTATGGTACAGACAGGTAGCTCAGTGAAGTTTAATCAGTTCCTGAGCGATATGTGTAAGTACAGTGGTGGCCCAAGGGAGCATTGCATGTTCAGTGGGGGTAGTTGTCAACTAGCTAAGGAAGGAAGTAGTGCAGATTGGGCTGGAGAGATTGCTCAGTGGTTAAGGAATTTGCTTGCAAAGCCTAAGGACCTAGGTTCAATTCCCTAGTACCTATGTAAAGCCAGATGCATAAGGTGGCACATGCGTCTTGAGTTTGTTTACAGTGGCTAGAGGCCCTGGTGTGCCCATTCTTTCTCTCTCTATATCTGCCTCTCTCTCTCAAATAAGTAATTAATTAAAAAAATAAAGTAGTACAAATCACTTGACTGTTCACCAACCCTGGGGCACTTTCCCGAAATCCAGAAGCACGATATCTGTTGCATCTCACCTTATCTACCAACTTGGTAATCACTACATGGGAAAACAAGTTAGTTTTTAGTTACTTAGCCTTTGTTGTAGCAACGTTTCCCAATGTTCACACTCTTTTCAGAATGCCCCAAACCATTTGCTTTATAATTGTCAGGAGTCATTATTAGTTTATAGTTGTCAGGACTTACTTATTTGTAGAATTCAGGATTGCCCACTGTCTTACTTTAAAATTGGTGTATTGATCCATGTCCCAGTGCCTCAGAAGTCCTGGGTTGCATGATTTTATGGTTGATCAATAGTACTTCTAAGAAACTTTCATTTTAATCAGTTAAATATTTATGAGAGAAATTATATGTTGTCTACAGAAAAATTGGAACCATATAAAAAATATAGAAGTATGGCTAAAAGAAATCAGTGATGGTGATGCTCTTCCAACTTGGTCCCTGTTAACGTTTTGGTGTTGGTTCTGGCAACTATGTGAAAAATGATTAGAGCTTATAACCAGACCTTTCTGGAAGGATAGTACTTTATAGGGAGAGCCTGGTGTATAAGCTAAGTAACCAGGCTCTAGAGGGGTGTGACTCAATTGTGTCCAGAGGCATAGAAGAGGAAGGGGTCCATTTCACTGGGAGAGGGAGTGGTGTCATAGGTGCCATTGGACAGGTGGTCCTTGATGAGCAAAACAGAATTGTATATGAGGTGTGGCCACAACTATGTGCTAAAATTTATTAACAACTTCAAGAAAATGTTGTAAAATAATACTGTGGTAGGAATGCTTGTGAATGTGGTCTTATTTTCTCTGTTTTTCTAGACAGTCTACTGCCTGTTGTAATCATTCTTCCAAGCACCACACTTGCACGCCTGGGTCTGGGGACGTGGACTGCAGAGCTTAGCCCTAGCCCTGCTGGGTCAGGGAGCTTGGAGATGTATCTCAGCTATGCCACTTTCATTCATGTAGCTGAGGGTAAAGTAGAAAAGCTGATGATTCTCTGATTGCTCAGCCTGGGAAGAGTCTAATATTAGCTTTGCAACTTGAGACTTGTAGACAAATCTTGGACTGGAACTTGAATAAAATGGTACAGATTGTTTCTTTGCACCCCAGCCTGATTGGGTCAGCCCTTGCATCTCTATGCTGAAGTCGTTTGTAGGAGGAATGAGTTACTTTAGAAAGGCTCACGTTATTAGAACCATGGAGAAAGTGTTCACATGCGCAGGCTTCCTACCCCAGCATTCATTCCTGCCTGCCATATCTACATTCAGAAGAGAGGGCACCCAGAACTGGAGAGAGTGTCCCCAGACATGCTGAAGTCCTACTCCCTCCTCCTCAGCACCGGAGAAGAAGTATACTTGCTAGTAGTCCCTGGTCCTGATGTCGGTGCTGCCACTCAACCCACTGTATGAATGTGGGCAATATCTTTGAGTTAGGCTTTCCTTCTCCGTTGAGTCAGAACAGTGAAATTGGCCTCGTATTTGTTTTAAGGACTGACTTAACCTTACCCGCATGGAAGCACTAGTTAAATACCTGACCCTTGAACAAGAAAGTGTTCAATATGTCATTGCCAGACTTGTAATTTGCCTCCTATGTGTCCTGTAGGTGGTCATGCAGAGAGAACTGTGGGCTTGTAGTCCTTATTAGTACTTTATGCTTATGCATGCTGCTCCTTGATTCTGAGTATTGACAAGAAGTTGGTGGAGTGTGGGGACTGGTGAGATTTGTGGCCCAACAACATAAAAGAACATTTGGCCACATTTCTCTTCAGAGATCTTTTTTTCATAGAAGGCTTTCTGCAAGACTCCCAAAGGGTAGAATTGATGAAATGTCAGATGCTTTGTATAGTGGATGGCGTTATATTGATAGACAGTGTCAAATAGAAAAACATGTATGTTAAGTAGGGGCCCAAGAAATATGTGTTGAAAGCCAGGACTGGTGATACAGGCCTGTAATCTTAGCTACTTAAGAGGCTGTGGCATGTGGGTTGTAAGTTTAAGACCTGCCTAGGCCACAGAGTAAGTTCAAGGGCAGCTTGGACAAGGTAGTGAGATTCCCCCCCCTTTTTTAAAGAGGGCTGGGGATATAGCACAGTGGTAGAGTGCTTGCCTAATATTGATCAGGCCCTAGGTTTAATCTCCAGAACGGCTAAAAATACCACATACAAACAAACAAACAAACAAATAGTATTGAGTAGAAAGACAAAAGAGGAATAATGAATAATAGGGAGAAGAAAAGACTGGACCACTGGCTTGGTCTTGGGACTCTGACCAGGTTCTCTCATCTTTCTTGTCTCTCTGTAGCTCTGGGATTTAGAAAGCCTGGATTTAGGAAGTCACCCTTGCTTTGTTTCCCCCGACCCCCACTTTCAGATCTTGCTGAATTCCAAGTTTAGTGTTATTGGTGACCAGAAATGAGATAGCATAAGGGGAGTAAGTTCTGCCCCCATTCAGGAAGGCCAGAAGGTTGGAAAGATTGGTTCAGAAGCCATGTGAGAAAGGCTGATGAAAGAGTTCACCAGTCTCCATTTGTCACCTCCTAAGACGAGGAAGTCACCTCTAAATCGGTGCTGACATGCTCTTCTGTTACTCTGAACACCCACGTCTACATATTCCATTCCCCTCTGCCTGCTGTTCAGTCAGCTGTGTCTGAAGGCCTGGTGTGACCTTTCATCCCTTTTCTTTATTCTTAACTTGGCATAGCTGTTTGGGGACTGGGGAGATAGAAGGCCAGGTCAAGGGGACATCTGGTTAGTTCAGGGATCTAGCACACTGAAAGTGTGTAATAACTGCTCTTCTGTCCCCTCTTAACTTTGAATCAGGACATAGGTAGAACAGGAGCCATATAACTTAAATTTGCATATACTGCCATTCCTTCAAGTCCTAGACTTAAAAAAATATATTTATTTGCATGTGTGCATATGTGCTTTCCAGGGTTATCTGCTGCTGCAAATGAATGTCAGATGCACATGCCACTTTGGTTCTGGCATTATGTGGGTACTGGGGAATTGCACCCAGGCAGGCAAGCTTTTGCAAGTAAGTGTCTTAAGCATCTCCTCATTCCCCCATTGTGCTTGATTTTAATCTATTTGAAAAGCAGAGTAGGTTGTATTCAGAGGTTCAAGTTGATGTATGCGTGAGCTATCTTTTTAGCAAATTTTACAGAGTGAAGGTCTGATGGACTCAGTTTGGCTGCTTACTATCCTCCCCCTCACTTCAAGGTTCATAGGTTTGTATCTAATAGATTTATTCTCAGTCTTACTGCAATTTTAAAGCCCTTCAGTATTTATTGCAAAATCATGATTATTCCCCCAATGCTCTTTCAGCATGCAAGCTTAACACTTCCTTCATTTGTAAATAACTTAAAAATTTCATTTCATAAATACAAGTTGATTGTCATTTGCTAAGAAAGGATCTTCCAAGGTAGTATGTTTAGGCATTTTGGGCTTTGCTTTTTAGAAGCTGGAAATGTCTTCAAATTCTTTGTCTGGAGTTTTATATAGTTTTGGGCAGGAGATGGGTGCTGATGCAGTGAGGCTTGGATAGTTCTGTTGTGTCATTGGTGCTGGATGCTCAGCATAGAGCTGAAGAGCTCCCTTTAGAAGGGCTTTGGTAAGTAGGGGTGGGAGAATGAAGGGCAACAAGGCAGGTTCAGGTTGAGTACTTAATTTGCACTTTAAAAAAATACTTTAGGGGCTGGAGAAATGGCTTAGTAGCTAAGGTGCTTGCCTGCAAAACCTAAGGACTCAGGTTTGATTCCTACCTAAGCCAGTACCTTACATAAGCCAGATGCACAAGGTAGCACATGTGTCTGGAGTTCTTTTACAGTGGATGGAGGCCGTTGTGTGCCCATTCTTTCTTTCTCTCTCTCTCTCTCTTTGCATCTTCCTCTCTTTGTCTGTCAAATAAGTTATTTAATAAATAAAATATATTTTAAAATATTTATTTAAGAAAGAGTGAGAGGGCTGGAGAGATGGCTTAGCAGTTAAGGCACATGCCTGTGAAGCCTAAGGACCCAGGTTCGATTCTCCAGGTCCCATGTAAGCCAGATACACATGGTGGTGCATGCATCTGGAGTTCGTTTGCAGTGGATAGAGGCCCTGGTGTGCCCATTCACACTCTCTCTCTCCTCCCAGCTCTGTATCTCTAATAAATAAATTTAAAAAATTTAAAAATTCTTAAAAAAAAAAAAGAAAGAGTGAGAGAGAGAAAGAGGTAGAGAGAGAATGAATGGGCATGTCAGGGCCTTTGGCCACTGCAAACGAACTCCGCACAAGGGCCACTTTGTGCATCTGCCTTTATATGGGTACATTTCCCTCTCTTCATCGTTCTTCCCCACCCCTGTTTATTTCTCCCTACTTTTCTGCCCCTGGAATGTTTTATGTGTTGCTAGATGTGGCAGAGAAGGTGGATGGTCCCTTTTTTGCTCTGCCCTTCTATTCTTCTTTAGAGTTCAGGTTTTATTTTGAATAACACATGACAAGATGGCTTTGGCCATTTTCTCCACACCTTGCCATACATAATATGTTAAAGCTGGTGTGGGTTTTGCAGAGTGTGAAGGCTTAGGGGTCGTCCCCAAATGGTAGTCAGTGCTTTTGTATATCCTATGTGTTGCTGTGGCAGTAGGGCAAGGGTGCTGGAGGTGGCTGCTCACTCTCGGTGGGGATTGGGGTGGGAATGGTCACAGGAGCTGGTGGCAGCTCAGCTTGAATGCTGCTGAAGCCTGGCCAGCCCAGGCTCAAAGGCTTGAACACTACCCATTGCTGACTTAGCATTTTGGCTCTAGGCTCTGGCTTCTGAGGTGTCATTTGTATTGGCCATTCAGCTGGGCTGTTTCACAGCCTCTCTATCGTAGGAATTACACAACTCGAACATTTTTGACCTTGTAAGGCTTTGTAGATGAGACTGTAAATTCCAGATCCTCTGTGTAGCAGTTCAGGGGCTGAAAGTAGGGAAACTCTTAGTTGGCGGATGGCCTTGGCTTCTAAAGGCTGCCTGTATGCAGTTGGGTATATGTTGAGCACATCCCAGAGGGACTTGTACTGCAAGAAAGAATGTTGATCAGGATGAGCCCAAAGAGATTTTAAATACTTGCTTCTTTCATAGCATATGCTATTGTCTTAACGTTTTTACTACAACAAACGGTATATTTGAATGTGTGTAAACAGTCTCTCTTCCCTTTTTTTTTTTAAATTTTTTTTACTGTTGGCCTATCCCAAGTCAAGTTCAGGAGATCTAGTAAATAATTTAGTGGCTTCTATCGTTCTTAGACTGTCTAAAGCCTCAAATAACCTCCAGTTTGGGTGAGAGCTGAGCTGCATGGCTGGGTCCTGGGCCAGGCAGACATGGTTTTGTGATTCGTTTAACTGGTAGTTCTTCCTTTGGGCTCAACAGCACTTTGTCTCCTATAGGGTTATGTGGGCTACTCTTGCATTACTGGGGAGGGAGCATCCCTGGGCCCAGGGTAGTGAAGCAGTCTGCTTTCTACCTTGTACACTGACTCTCTGGGGCCTGTACTATGGTCACAGATTCTGCATAAACTTAAACCCCATTTAGGGATTGGTAGTGGAATACAGCTAATTATGCATACCTTGCAGTAATACTGATTTGGGTTCTAATTTCTGGTCCTGTTCTTATTTTCTGTGATCATGAGCATTTTCTTAATCTCCCTGAGTTTCACTTTCCTCACCTGTGCATGGCGACCACACCCATCATATTGGGTTTTGAAGATGTCCCAAGATTGTTCCTAGCACATGTAGACACTTGATAGTTTGCACTTGGCAGCATTATTTTCCATGCCTTGGGCTAAGGCTAATGTCGGGCATTCTGTATCATTCCAGGGCGTTCTTCACCATCTTATTTCATTCAGTGCAAATCCTGTGAGTAGACCAAGGTCTTTAGTGGTGGGTACCCATTGGAAGAGGATGCCTGACAGTTTAATCACTTGTGCATTTTAAAATCAGCTGTTGTGGCCAACTGACATGGCAGAGACAGGCTGATATTATTGGGGCAGAAAAGTTTTTATGCACTCCAGGTAGCCCAGAGTCACAGTTCTTTGACTTGTGATCTATCGGCACCTCTTCTGCCCTTTACCCTTTCCTGCCCAGTTGCTGTGCTATGATTCATTCTATTTCAGTGCCTGCTGTGCTCTAGGCACAGGGAAAAATGCCAGAAAAAAAAAAAAAAAGAAAAGAAAAACATACTGATGAGCCTTGACTCATAGAGCTGGTGGCTCACAGGGAAGGCATATTAAGGCAAAAAGGGTAATATGAAAATAATTGCAGGGCTATGAAAATGAAGTACTTGGGGACTACTGAAGCACATACTAGAGAGACAGACACTGTCTGAGAGACTCAGTTGACTGAGAGCTGAAGTAAGGCCAAAACAGAGGGGAGCAGGGCATGGCACTTAGTCTGATTATAGTCAATAATTTCAAATATAGCTTTAAAAATGGATAGTTTTCAGGGAAAAGATAAGGTATGGTGCTACTTTAGGAATTAAACAATGTAAGTTGCAACCATTTGTTGAATGTCTTTAATTCCAGACACTATGTAAGTTACCATTGAGTTTTCCTGACCACCATGCAAGGCACCATGATTTCTGTATGAAGAAACTGATGCTTGGGGTGGGGTGCTAAGTGAAATGGGCTTTTGTATCATGTTGGTTACTGAGGAGAAAGCTGGGGTTTAAACCCTTTGGTTCTCCTGCCTCTTCCTCTTGTAGGCGTGTTTTTGTGGCTTGACTTGGAGAGCCAAGCACTATCTCTGTATTCCCCCACAGGAGGATGCAATGTGATTTCCAACCTTCCAACTTACTTTTAAGTGAACTTTTGGCCCTCAGCCTGTTTATAAGTTGAGAGTTGTCTTAATTGTGTGTCAGGCCAGCATTGAGACCAAGTAAACCTGACTCTTAGTGGTTTTAAATCACTTTTTTTAGTTCAGCCCTGGAATTAATGGTAGTCTTAGAAATAGTCACTTGAGATGAGTAGTAATGGACCTGATAAAAAGAAAGCGAATTTCATTTCTACTGTCAGCAGGGTCCCTGTGGGCTGTGGAGAGAAGTCGGTGTGGGCTAGTCACTTTTAATTACTTGGATTTAAGTCTGACTGTGGTGAGGTTTCAGTGAGTGAGTGGACTCTAGGTTTTTGGGTGGGAGTAATTTATACAAGTCTCTCTCCAACTTCAGCCTCCTTATCTATAAAATGGGATAATAATGCTGCTTGATCAACCTTAGCATTGCTCTGAGGTGTGAATGACTCATAGAGCCTTGGGGTCAGGAGCAGAATCACTGATCACGAACGTACTTGAAAGCATTTTGTAGGTCTACCCTAATGATGCTTCTTTTGTTGACTTACCATCATGGTTCAGGTTACTACTAGTGTAAGACACTGCTTCCCAAACTCTAGCTGCCTCAGAATCACCTGGAAGGTTTGTGAAGACATAGGTTTCTGACCACGCCCTCCAGTATCTGTACTCAATATGTCTGGCTTCTTCACAGGTATCCAAAGGATTTGGGTGCTTTTCTTCTTCTTCAGTATAGACACAATTTTTAAAATAAATGCTTTTAGATTAGCATGGGTTTCGTTATGGCATTTTCAACATATATGTCACTATGCTTTGTTCTAGCTTGTCCTCTCTTACTGACATCATCCATAGCCACTGCCCGCTCTGGCTGGGTCCAGCATTCTCCCAGATACTCCTCCCTTCTGCTTTAATGCCACATGTATTCCATTACCCGCTCTCCTCCCCACTCCCTTAAAATTTCTCTGGATTTTCATTTATTTTTATTTATTTGTTTACTAGACACACACACACAGAGAAAGAGTGAGATAGAGAGAGAGAGAGAGAGAGAGGGAGGGAGGGAGAGAATGGGCATGCCGGGGCCTTTAGCCACTGCACATGAACTTCAGATGCATGCACCACCATGTGCATCTGGCTTATGTGGGACCTGGAGAATCGAATCTGGGTCCTTAGGCTTCACAGGCATGTGCCTTAACCGTTAAGCCATCTCTCCAGCCCAGGATTTTCATTTTTAAAAAAAAATTATTTATTTTTGGAGAGAGACACAGAGAGAGAGACAGAGAGAGAGGGAGAGGGAGACAGATAGAGATGGGCGCGCCAGCAGACTCTCAGCTGCTGTGAACGAAATCCAGATGTGTGCGCCCCCTTGTGGGAAAGTGCGGCATTGTGCCCTTGTGTCACTTTGCATCTGGCTAAATGTGGGACCTGGAGATTGGAACCACTGGAGTTTGGAACCAGCGTTCTTAGGCTTAGCAGGCAGGCGCCTTAGCCGCTAAGCCATCTCTCCAGCCCAGGATTTTCATTTTTAACAAGTATCCAGGTGATAGAGCTGGGTGGTGACCACCTTTTTTTTTTTTTTTTTCTTTTTCCTTGAGGCAGTCTTCCTTTATAGCTCAGGGTAGCCTGAAATTTGAGATGTTCCTGCCTCAGCCTCCTGGGGTATGGGATTATAGGTGTGGACCATCACACCTGGTAAAGTGGCCATATACCACCTGCTCTAACCACAGCCTCAAGAGTGACCGGTGAAATTCATTTTTCTTACTACTGGGAGTGTTCAGATGTTAGTTCGGGGCTACGAGGTAGCCAGATGGAGCTGAGTTGGCATTGGTCACCCTACATTAGGGGTGGAGGCAGCTTCCCTGAGACCTTGGGTTTACTTCTGTTAGTTACTTCTCTGCCAGTTACCATGGTTAAAGTGTTGGCATATGGTTCTTCTTACTGGTACTTTAGGCTGGCTTGGACAGACCTCTTTCCATATTGGTGAAGGTGTTTATTCTTAATCCAAATTAGTTATCCAAACGCAATACCTCTCTGGCTCCTGGAAAGAAGTATGTAATGTCATATGATCCTGGACATGATTTCTTACATCTACAATTGCAGCACTCAGGAGGCTAAGGCAGGAAGATCTGTGTGAGTATGAGGCCAGTCTGGGCTGCATAGTGAGTTCCAGATCAGTAAAGGTTAGAGTGACACACAGACAAATGCGTACACACACACACACACACACACACACACACACACATACGGGGGAGGGGGGTGAATATGAATATCTGTTGTAGGATCTTTGTCATTTGCAATGAATAGTTTCCCTGGGGGCTAGGGGCTGATCTTCATATTGTCCCTCACCCTAAGGGATTTCTCCTGATTGCTCCAGCCACTTTTCCTTTCCTTCCCCATTCCATGTGTGGACTCGTAGTTTCTGCTTGAGTCTCTTTCCTAACTGAAATACCTAACCTTTTCCCTAGTTTCCCTCATTTCAGAAGACCAGTTGAAACAGGCTAGCAGTGATTCTCACAGTTTTGTGATCATATGGAGTGGCTTGTTCAAGCATTGATTTCTTGACTGTGCTCAACAATTTTGGTTTCTAAGGCCCAGAGAGATCCAGGAATTCTAATGCCAGTGTCTAACAACCACACTCAGGAAGGTTACCAGAGAAGAGTTGACTTACTTTCAGTCCATTGACATGTGGTATGTACCACTTTTACTCCAGCCACTCAGAGCCTCTGCCTAAAAATGATTTTTACTTCAAGCATGTTATCTGTCTTCCTTAGAGTCTCCATCCTGTACCTGAGAGGCATAGAGTTTTGTATGTAAGGGGGAGCAGGGTTTGCTGAATGGTTGGTTTCTTGGCTAGCCAGCCTCAGAGTTTTCATTTACAGCTCCTAAAGAGGCCCTTTAAAATCTAGAGTGCCTTCCTCCCATCAGTATTTTATATAAGCTACTCTTACCTCTAGGTTCTGTAAGAAACTGGAGTTGACATAACTTTTGTAGCCCAGACTTGATCCATTCTTTTAATTTCTTGGTGAATGATAATGTTTTTTTAATTAATTAATTTATTTGAGAGATAGAAAGAGGCAGAAAGATAGATAGATAGATAGATAGATAGAGAGAGAGAGAGAGAGAGAGAGAGAATGGGCATGCCAGGGCCTCCAGCCATTGCAAATGAACTCAAGATGCATGTGCCCCCTTGTGCATCTGGCTTATATGGGTACTGGAGAGTCAAACTGGGATCCTTTGGCTTTGCAGGCAAATGCCTTAACTGCTAAGCCATCTCTCCAGCCCTTGTGTTTTGTTTTGATTTGTATGACTGTGTTTTTAACTTCACTAAGTTTTATCACTGAAGTTATATGAAAGGCAGTTATGGAGGTGATAGAAGTTACATTTTACTAGTCCTATTTGTATTCTATGGATAATGATGGATAACTTGTTTCACTACGATGTTTCTACTTGATCTCTGTGCACATCTCAAATCCAAGATCTAGAACTGGCTTGATTCCCTTAAGTACACACCCTTGAGTGTCAGTGCTCTCAGTAGTCCTTTCCAAGGGGACCCCCAAGCAAGTCTGGGTTTTAACTGAAATAGGCTTTTTTTTTTTTTTTTTTTTTTTTTTTTAGAGAGAGAGATGGGAAAGAGAGATATAGAGAGAGACACACACAGAGAGAATGGGCACGCCAGCAGCCTCTCAGCCACTGTGAACAGACTCCAGATGTGTGCACCCCCTTGTGGGCAAGTGTGGCATTGCACCCTTGCGACACTTTCTGTGTCTGGCTAAACATGGGACCTGGAGATTGGAACCGGCATTCTTAGGCTTGGCAGGCAGGTGCCTTAACTGCCAAGCTACCTCTCCAGCCCTGAAATAGGCTTTTAACCAGAGGCAGACCAGCATCAGGAAAGGAGCTGGTCAGGAATTCCCCCACTGCGCCAGTGTATGGCAGATGGTGCTGGCTGTGACAGAACATAGTATGCACCAACCAGGGCAACAGATTGCTCTTAAGGCTAGTGTGAGAGCAGAGAAAATTCTTTCTTCAGACAGAATTCTTCCCGTGTCTCCCAAGGATGTATTTTTCTCCCTAAATGCTTCTTTTTCTTTTTTTTTCTTCTACACAATAGTCAATATTCAAGATTGTGTAAAAACAGAAAAAGATCAGGAAATAATCCAGAACCCAGTATTCAAAAAGTCCTGGGCAAACTCTCAGCACATTTTGTAAATGGCTCTTTCTAGCCTGTAGCACTTCTTGAGTGGCATGCCAGGCTCATCCAGCAAGATTGCCACTTGTTTTGCCTAGTCTTTGCCCTTAGTCTAAAGTAACTTCATAATTCATTCTAGTCCTTTTAAAGAATATTTAATTTATTTATTTGAGAGAGAGAGAGAGAGAGAGAGAAGGGAGAGAATGGGCACACCAAGACCTCTACCCACTGCAAATGAACTCCAGGTGCATGTGCCACCATGTGCATCTGGCTTATATAGGTACTGGAGAGTCAAACTGGGATCCTTTGGCTTTGCAGGCAAATGCCTTAACTGCTAAGCCATCTCTCAGCCCAGGATTTTCATTTTTAAAAAAAAATTATTTATTTTGGAGAGAGACACAGAGAGAGACAGAGAGAGAGGAGGGGAGACAGATAGAGATGGGCGCGCCAGCAGACTCTCAGCTGCTGTGAACGAAATCAGATGTGTGCGCCCCCTTGTGGGAAAGTGCGGCATTGTGCCCTTGTGTCACTTTTGCATCTGGCTAAATGTGGGACCTGGAGATTGGAACCACTGGAGTTTGGAACCAGCGTTCTTAGGCTTAGCAGGCAGGCGCCTTAGCCGCTAAGCCATCTCTCCAGCCCAGGATTTTCATTTTTAACAAGTATCCAGGTGATAGAGCTGGGTGGTGACCACCTTTTTTTTTTTTTTTTCTTTTTCCTTGAGGCAGTCTTCCTTTATAGCTCAGGGTAGCCTGAAATTTGAGATGTTCCTGCCTCAGCCTCCTGGGGTATGGGATTATAGGTGTGGACCATCACACCTGGTAAAGTGGCCATATACCACCTGCTCTAACCACAGCCTCAAGAGTGACCGGTGAAATTCATTTTTCTTACTACTGGGAGTGTTCAGATGTTAGTTCGGGGCTACGAGGTAGCCAGATGGAGCTGAGTTGGCATTGGTCACCCTACATTAGGGGTGGAGGCAGCTTCCCTGAGACCTTGGGTTTACTTCTGTTAGTTACTTCTCTGCCAGTTACCATGGTTAAAGTGTTGGCATATGGTTCTTCTTACTGGTACTTTAGGCTGGCTTGGACAGACCTCTTTCCATATTGGTGAAGGTGTTTATTCTTAATCCAAATTAGTTATCCAAACGCAATACCTCTCTGGCTCCTGGAAAGAAGTATGTAATGTCATATGATCCTGGACATGATTTCTTACATCTACAATTGCAGCACTCAGGAGGCTAAGGCAGGAAGATCTGTGTGAGTATGAGGCCAGTCTGGGCTGCATAGTGAGTTCCAGATCAGTAAAGGTTAGAGTGACACACAGACAAATGCGTACACACACACACACACACACACACACACACACACACACACATACGGGGGAGGGGGGTGAATATGAATATCTGTTGTAGGATCTTTGTCATTTGCAATGAATAGTTTCCCTGGGGGCTAGGGAGCTGATCTTCATATTGTCCCTCACCCTAAGGGATTTCTCCTGATTGCTCCAGCCACTTTTCCTTTCCTTCCCCATTCCATGTGTGGACTCGTAGTTTCTGCTTGAGTCTCTTTCCTAACTGAAATACCTAACCTTTTCCCTAGTTTCCCTCATTTCAGAAGACCAGTTGAAACAGGCTAGCAGTGATTCTCACAGTTTTGTGATCATATGGAGTGGCTTGTTCAAGCATTGATTTCTTGACTGTGCTCAACAATTTTGGTTTCTAAGGCCCAGAGAGATCCAGGAATTCTAATGCCAGTGTCTAACAACCACACTCAGGAAGGTTACCAGAGAAGAGTTGACTTACTTTCAGTCCATTGACATGTGGTATGTACCACTTTTACTCCAGCCACTCAGAGCCTCTGCCTAAAAAATGATTTTTACTTCAAGCATGTTATCTGTCTTCCTTAGAGTCTCCATCCTGTACCTGAGAGGCATAGAGTTTTGTATGTAAGGGGAGCAGGGTTTGCTGAATGGTTGGTTTCTTGGCTAGCCAGCCTCAGAGTTTTCATTTACAGCTCCTAAAGAGGCCCTTTAAAATCTAGAGTGCCTTCCTCCCATCAGTATTTTATATAAGCTACTCTTACCTCTAGGTTCTGTAAGAAACTGGAGTTGACATAACTTTTGTAGCCCAGACTTGATCCATTCTTTTAATTTCTTGGTGAATGATAATGTTTTTTTAATTAATTAATTTATTTGAGAGATAGAAAGAGGCAGAAAGATAGATAGATAGATAGATAGATAGAGAGAGAGAGAGAGAGAGAGATGGGCATGCCAGGGCCTCCAGCCATTGCAAATGAACTCAAGATGCATGTGCCCCCTTGTGCATCTGGCTTATATGGGTACTGGAGAGTCAAACTGGGATCCTTTGGCTTTGCAGGCAAATGCCTTAACTGCTAAGCCATCTCTCCAGCCCTTGTGTTTTGTTTTGATTTGTATGACTGTGTTTTTAACTTCACTAAGTTTTATCACTGAAGTTATATGAAAGGCAGTTATGGAGGTGATAGAAGTTACATTTTACTAGTCCTATTTGTATTCTATGGATAATGATGGATAACTTGTTTCACTACGATGTTTCTACTTGATCTCTGTGCACATCTCAAATCCAAGATCTAGAACTGGCTTGATTCCCTTAAGTACACACCCTTGAGTGTCAGTGCTCTCAGTAGTCCTTTCCAAGGGGACCCCCAAGCAAGTCTGGGTTTTAACTGAAATAGGCTTTTTTTTTTTTTTTTTTTTTTTTTTTTTAGAGAGAGAGATGGGAAAGAGAGATATAGAGAGAGACACACACAGAGAGAATGGGCACGCCAGCAGCCTCTCAGCCACTGTGAACAGACTCCAGATGTGTGCACCCCCTTGTGGGCAAGTGTGGCATTGCACCCTTGCGACACTTTCTGTGTCTGGCTAAACATGGGACCTGGAGATTGGAACCGGCATTCTTAGGCTTGGCAGGCAGGTGCCTTAACTGCCAAGCTACCTCTCCAGCCCTGAAATAGGCTTTTAACCAGAGGCAGACCAGCATCAGGAAAGGAGCTGGTCAGGAATTCCCCCACTGCGCCAGTGTATGGCAGATGGTGCTGGCTGTGACAGAACATAGTATGCACCAACCAGGGCAACAGATTGCTCTTAAGGCTAGTGTGAGAGCAGAGAAAAGATTCTTTCTTCAGACAGAATTCTTCCCGTGTCTCCCAAGGATGTATTTTTCTCCCTTAAATGCTTCTTTTTTCTTTTTTTTCTTCTACACAATAGTCAATATTCAAGATTGTGTAAAAACAGAAAAAAGATCAGGAAATAATCCAAGAACCCAGTATTCAAAAAGTCCTGGGCAAACTCTCAGCACATTTTGTAAATGGCTCTTTCTAGCCTGTAGCACTTCTTGAGTGGCATGCCAGGCTCATCCAGCAAGATTGCCACTTGTTTTGCCTAGTCTTTGCCCTTAGTCTAAAGTAACTTCATAATTCATTCTAGTCCTTTTAAAGAATATTTAATTTATTTATTTGAGAGAGAGAGAGAGAGAGAGAGAGAGAGAGAGAAAGAGAGGGAGAGAATGGGCACACCAAGACCTCTACCCACTGCAAATGAACTCCAGGTGCATGTGCCACCATGTGCATCTGGCTTATGTGGGTTCTGAGGAGTTGAACCTGGGTCCTTAAGCTTTACAGGCAAGTGCCTTAAATTTTAAATTCTCATGGCCTATTGCCTTTGGGTAGCTCATTTTAAAGTGAAAACATGGAACTGATAAGTCCAACCCAAAGACAGAATTGTAAGTCCTTTCTGAATGGTCTTATCTGGTTTATAGAGATCATGTGGAGAGGGAGAGATAGGGCGAGTGTGTGTGTGTGTTGGGGAAACAGGGTCCCAAGCCCACATCTCCACTTCGGAGTTTCATTTTCTTTGCCCTGCCCTGCCCTGCCCTACCATGGCAGAGATCCTGGCTTCTCCTTGCCCTTCCTTGGCTGCACTGAGGTGTGGTTGGAGAAAAGGGTCTTTATGGGGCTGGGTTGATGGAACTGTAAGTACAAGCTGACTGATGAGGGAAGGAGTGTTGTTCAGATTGCGTTTTGAAAGGGGTTGGGAATAACACTGGCTGTGGAAACATTATCAAAAATCTGCAAAATCAACACTCTTTCTTCCTGGTAAACATGAAAGGCTTGGCAGCTGCACCTCCTGCACACGTGTTTGGATAACTGCTATTCAGGACAATGTGCTTCCCTCTGCAGCTTATGGGCGCTGACTGCAGCCAGTATTGGCATTCCAGCTCTTTGCTAGAGGGAGCAGTGAGTTTCAAAGCTCTTAAAAGCAGTGCCAGTTTGGGGTGCAAATGAACTTAATTGTAGCACATGCTCTCCATTTGGGGTCACGTGGACTCTTTGCTGTGGCCCCACCACCCCTGGTCACATGGTGCAGGCAGAGGACCTGACCCCTTGATCAGGCAAAGGTGATTCATGGGTGATTTCCTTTCAGCAGAGTCCTCACCCTCTTACCCAACCCATGACCTCAGTAATACAAGAGAATTTATTTCGGACAATCAGCCCACACACAGGTTTGAAGCAGGGCCAAGGGAACACTTGCCACTGTGTGAAAACTCCTGTCTTTTTGCTGCTTCTTGGGCACCTTCAGGCCTATATCATTTGTAAAAACCTTATTGTTTGAATTTTTTTGTTTTGTTTTGTTTCTTTGAAGTGAAACTATTGCTTGGCTGTCTTAAGAAAAGCCTGGTGACCAGGTGAACTGCCTGTGTTGTGTCCTCATTTCTTCCTGTGAGTCTTCCACAGGCGAAGTCCAGAGAGCACTACCAAGAAAAGTGCCACAGTGAGCTCCAGTGCAGGCTGTGGAGTGGGAGCTGTACCAAGTCCTTTCTCTGTTTTCTTTTTACTTAAGACCCGATCTTGTTATGAAGCCCAGGCTGGCCTCAGACTTAGAATCCGCTTGCCTTACTCAGCCTGTCAAGTGCTGGGATGACAGGCGTGCATCGCCATGCCTGGCTTATAGTCCTGTCTTGACATGGACTGTAGGCACCACACAGTGTGTTCCAGTGATACTGGGGCATCTGATGAGAAGGCTCTGTTAGGAGCCTGTGACTGACATGGGACTTGGGGTCTGGATGGTAAGAGTGCAGGTAGAGTCACTGCTGGCTAAGTTAGAAGAACGGATTTTCATTCTCCTAAGTCAGTGGAAGTCTCTTGTGGAGACCTGGGATCATACCTGGACCTGTCCTGATCACGATTTTTTATGACATACTTCAGAGCTCTGGAAGGCAGTATGTAAAAAGTATAGCTGTATCGACACGTGTGTATGTATAAGAGAAAGAGAGGAAAAGAGAGAGTGTATATTTCAAAGTTATCAGGACTTAAAAGCTCTTGTAAGATAATCCCAGCACTCGGGAGGTAGAGGCAGGAGGATCAGGAGTTCCAAGTTATACTGAGCTACATACTGAGTTTCAGGCTTGTTTTGAGGCCCTGTCTCAGAAACAAACAAACAACCAGACAACATCCCGTGTGTGTAGGACAGAGGTGACTTGGTTCTAAAAGAAGCTGGGAAGAAAAGACTCAGGCATTTGGAGTGATCAGTCACTCCCCCCCAAGTCCACAGCCATGGCTTCCTCAGAGGGGTGAGGAAGAAGAGGTCTCTGCTTGGGTGCCTGATGGTTTAGGGTTTGCCTTCTGGAGCTATCAACTTCTCCACATGGGGAGATGCTGGGCCAGTGTCCCAGGAGTAGAGTACTTTTGGCTCTGACATCAGCGCCCTTCCTCTTCCCTGGCCTCTCTGCTAGATAGCTACTTCATACTTCCTATGCACAACCTCTTCAGGGTCTCTGCTGGCTCCTGCGGGCACAAGTTAGGACTTTGTTCTCTTCCTTTTTTTCTGAGGGGTTTCCACTCACACCCCAAGGGGATGGAGCTGCCTTCAATAACAATAAAACCCCCAAACAACAACAAAACCAAGCAAAAACAAAAAACAGGTAGCAACATGATTAAGAAAATGGATATATAGGGCTGGAGAGATGGCTTAGCCATTAAGGCACCTGCCTGCTAAGCCTAAGAACGCTGGTTCCAATCTCCAGTGGTTCCAATCTCCAGGTCCCACATTTAGCCAGATGCAAAGTGACGCAAGGGCGCAATGCTGCACTTGACCACAAGGGGGCGCACACATCTGGATTTCTTCTCAGCAGCTGAGAGACTGCTGGCATGTCCATTCTCTGTCTCCCTCTCCCTTTCTGTCTGTCTGTCTCTCTCTCTCTCTGTGTCTCTCTCCAAAAAAATAAATAAAATAATTAAAAAAAACTTAAAAAAACAGAAAATGGATATATAAGGTGCTTTGTATTTTCTCTTAAACTTACAGAACATCCAATTCAATTCTGCGAATGCAAAAAGTACTGAAAATATGATCTTAATTCCATATTATATTGAGGGCATAGAGGCCCACATGAGAGGAAAGTAAAATGGAATCCTCCTACCTCTGGCTCCCAGTGCTGGGATTAAGGGTGTGCGCCACCACGCCTGGCTCACATTGACCCTTTGATCTTCTTACTTTTCCTGCCCCGTGTTAGGGTTATAAGCATGTGCCACCATACTCAGTTTCTTACTCTTCCTGCCCCGTGTTAGGGTTATAAGCATGTGCCACCATACTCAGTTTCTTACTCTTCCTGCCCCGTGTTAGGGTTATAAGCATGTGCCACCATACTCAGTTTCTTACTCTTCCTGCCCCGTGTTAGGGTTATAAGCATGTGCCACCATACTCAGTTTCTTACTCTTCCTGCCCGTGTTAGGGTTATAAGCATGTGCCACCATACTCAGTTTCTTACTCTTCCTGCCCCGTGTTAGGGTTATAAGCATGTGCCACCATACTCAGTTTCTTACTCTTCCTGCCCCGTGTTAGGGTTATAAGCATGTGCCACCATACTCAGTTTCTGTACTGTTGGGGATTGAACCCAGTTCTTTGTGCATGCTAGGCAAGCAGTCCTTCCAGCTGAGCTACATCCCCAGCTTCAATTCTGTAATTTTTTTCAACAATGAAAATATAACTTTAATCAGGAAAATATGGGAACCCAGTATTTAAATATCGTCATTATTATCTATTCATTTATTTATGTTTTTATTAGCTTAAAAAGAAATAGATTTCATTATGGTATTTTTTCAAAAAATATTATTTATATTTGAGAGAGAAAGAGGCAAAGAGAGAAGGGGAAGAGAATGGGTGCACTAGGTCTTCTTGCCACTGCAAACGAACTCCAGACTCATGCACCATCTTGTGTATCTGGCATATATGGGTACTGGGGAATTGAACCTGGGTCTTTAGGCTTCACATGCAAGTGCTTTAAGTGCTGAACTGTCTATCCAGCCCCATTATGGTGTTTTCACACATTTTTTTGTTTCCATTCTCCTCTTTCTTCCTTCCCCTTCTCCCAGTATGTCCTCCCCCCAATGTAGCCTCCTTTCTGCATTTGTGTACTACATGTTTCATTTTGTCCTTCCCTCTTCTCATTGCCTTTTGTTCCTTCATGCCCTCCTATGTAGTCTACATGCCCTTATTTGTATAATACAACATTAAAAGTTAGGATTCACTGGGTGGGGTGGTGTACACCTTTAATCCCAGCACTTGGGAGGTGGAGGTAGGAGGATCACAAGACCACCCTGAAATTACATTTCCAAGTCAGCCAGAGCTAGATTGAAAACCAAAAGAAAAAAAAAAGTATAAATTCACATGTGAGAGTGGACATGTGATTTTTGTCTTTCTGTGTTTGGGTTTCTTCACTTGGTATATTTTTGTTTCCAATTCCATCCATTTTCCTGTAAATTTCATAACTTCATTTTTCTTTATAATTGAGTTTTTTAAAAAAAAAGAGAGAGAGAGAGAGAGAGAGAGAGAGAATTGGTATGCCAGGGCTTCCAGACACTGTAATTGAACTCCAGATGCATGTGCTATCTTGCATGCATGTGTGATCTTGTGCACTTGTGTCACATTGTGTGTCTGGCTTATGTGGGACCTGGAGAGTTGAACATGAGTCCTGAGGCTTCGTACGCAAACGCCTTAACTGCTAAGCCATCTCTCCAACCAACAGCTGAGTTTTGAAATACATGCATAGGAATACCTTAACATTTACCCTTCCTTTTTTCTTGTTTTAAAAAATGTTCCTCAGATTCTACTTGCATATAGTTTCAAGAATGAAATCTTATAGGTCATAGTCTTCTGCCTTCACTTCTCGTCCCCTGCCTTTAAATTGTTTCCTGATTCGAGGTGCTTTTGCTTCCACATTTAAAAATAACTTAATGTCTTGCTGCTTAAAAAATATTTTACTTTTTATTTATTTGGGAGAGAGAAACAGGCAGAGAGAGAGAATGGGCACATCATGGCCTGCAGCCTCTGCAAACGAACTCCAGATGCATGCATCACCTTGTGCATCTGGTTTTATGTGGCTCCTGGGGAATTGAACTGAGGTCCTTTGGCTTTGCAGGCAAGTGCCTCAACCACTAAGCCATCTCTCCAGCCCTCTTTCTACTTTTTAACACTCTCTATTGGCTTCTCACCAGGTAGGATGGGTATTTGTCTTCTTTCTTCCACTTTCTCCTGCTTGTCTACTGTCCTCCTCCCACCCCCCACCCACCATTTTTTGGAGGAAGAAAAAAACCTGTCTTGTTTTTATGAAAGGTATCACACCTTGTCTGAGGGGGGACAAGGTTTCCTTATGGATAGCAACATGAACAGCCTTGACCTTTGTGGATGTTGTCATTCATGTTTTTAAAATCTAGCCCAGAACTCTTAAGTTGTAGGTTTAAATCAGGCCATGTGTTGTTATGCGCTCCATAGACCAAAGAGAACCCAGGGCTTCATGGAATCTGGACTGAACGTAGGGCAGCTCCTGGAGGTTGTTTTCAGACCAATTATTATTAATACAGACTTTCTTTACTTGGCCGTGTAGAGGAAATTCACCACCCCAGGGAAATGTTTGCTGGACTCTGGTTAACTTGTGCATCCTAGGAGGCACTTCTACCAAGGTCCGGGCTGCAGGACATTCACAGGAAGCCAACTTCTTTGTCCACAGTTTGTGGACAGTGGGGAGATGTTTGGGTGCCAAGGAGCCAGCTGGAGTTTGTTTGAAGTCTTATTGGTGTCACCTGTACCCGAAGGACTGCCATAGTCCAGTCTCTGGGATATGGCATATGGACTGTTTCCAAGTGTCCACAGTTTTACTTCATCCCAGGTCCACCCCCAGCCATTTCTGAATTCTTTGTCTATTTCCAGAGGACATTCCTCCAGTCTTATCCTGTTTCCTCCAGGCTTGTGCGTGGCTCCCACTGCCTGCCCTTTGCCTGTCTATTTATGGCCATCTGAGTTCTGGAGAAGACCACACTGGGACTTAAGGTCAGCGATCTTACCATATTTCTCATTAACGTGGTATGAGGGAGGCAGATAGGGCAATGCCCTGTGGTTTCCAATGAGACAAGCTTGAAGCCCAAGAATCAAAGTTACAAGGCTGCTTGGAAGCCACATAACTGGTAGAGCTCTGCTTGCAGACCTGTGGCAGTGAGAGCTCATTCTCACTTGCCCTTTGCCAAAAAGCTGAGATGTGATAGAGAACTCATTCTCTTAAGCCACTCTAGCAGTGTTGGGTGGCTCTTCCTGGGAAGTTCTTTCCGGCTGAACTAGTATCTGCAGCCGACTTTTCTCTGCTTAGGAAGGATGAGCGTATTCTTGAAGATGCAGTTTGTCCATGTAGTTTACAAATGGCTCTTCCTTCTTCTGGCATAAGCAATGTAAAGTGAATAACAGATGCACTTTGGGAAAGGTAACAGCACTATACCGTACAGATACAAGAAACACTGATGGATTTTTATGACCTTGATAGTCAGCCTTGAACTTTCAGCATTGAATACACTGCTAATCTGATTTGAACTTCCAACAACATGTACTCCATTAGTACAGAACATTGCAATAACCTATTTTAAGGAAACTATTTCCTGGAACCTCATTCAGTGTGAAAGGCACTTTATTGAAAAACCTTTATTCTACAAGAGTGTCAACCAGTGACATAGAAGAATAGTCTAGAAAAAAAAGAAAGAATAGTCTGGGCCACCAGCTGTCTTGGCTTAGGTGCCCTTTCCTTTCTTTGTGTCCTACTTTGTTTTCACATCACTCCCTGTATGTGACCATGCATGTGCGTGTTTTGTTTTAAATATTTTTAGGTGGAAAATAGTAAATAAGAATTATAGTATGATAACTTTAAAACGACATACTGAAATTAAATGTTAAATGATGTATACATTTTAGTTCTTGATATCTTCAAGGAGGAAGAAGAAGTCATATTTCATTTAAGGAAGGCTCTGGCTCTTCTGGATGAAGGGCCAGGGTAATGGTTAAGAACAAGCTTTTAGGGGTGGCTTACTTTGATACCAGAGCCAAGTTATCCCTTACTCTACGTGCCTGAGGCTTATCCCAAGTCCCCACCCACTGTGTTTAAATATGGCTGGGGCTGGGGACCTAGTTTGGTAAATATCAGGAACAAGTGTCTGTGTGTATATTTGCGTCTTTGGTAAAGATGAGCTTGAGCTGAGTGTGGTGGTGTGACATGTAATACCAGCACTCAGGAGGGTGAGTTGTGAGTTTCAGGCCAGCCTGGGCTATACAGCTAGAGTCAGTCTATAAACAAACAAGCCAGCCAACCAACCAACCAACCAGGATCGATAGACAGCTGTTACATGTCTCTCCTACCTGCGCTGGGATTTTTCTTCTTCTTCTCCTTCTCTTAACCTTTTTTTTTTTTTTTTTTTAAAACACACTCACACAAACCCTAAAATACTTCTATTCCCTGAAAAATTTCCCAGGATACAGTTCATTGAAATAGGCTAGCCAATTATTCTTCACAGTGCTCTGGCAGCAGAGATGGTGTCACATCTTTAAGAAGCGACCATAAAAGGAGCTGGTATAAACTCTAGGCCGTGACTGTGTTGCCAGGGAGGCTCCGTTTTCTTTTTCTTTTTCATTATGATTTTGATTTATTGGAGTCTGATAGGATGGTATCAGTGACATGAGGAATAATTAAAGTATCTTTTGCAATTCTATCCTGGAAGCTCACCAGGAACTGACCCAGATTCCTGCCAAGGTACACATCACAGGATTTGGATTTTTAAAAATGTTTTTAAAAATGCTCCTTTGAAATGCTAGACTTTTTGATAGAGAGCATTGTTTTAGTGGGTGGGGTTCCTTTTTGATGCTCAGAGTTAAATAAGGCGTGTTTATCCTGTATGTCAGTTTCCAGGACCCTAAGAGGCAAGACTTGCCCACATTTGTGTGGGTGTATGTGCGTGTATGTGCACACACACATGCATGCACGTGCTGTGGGCATGTGCACTTCCACTTGTACCATTTCCATTTGCCCGCTAGTCCTAAAGCTTTCCTGACTCTTACTGTTTTTATGAAATCTTCGGAAATTCTTGCCATTTTACGAGAATTAGTATGATCTTCTATCTTTAAGTAATAATGGTTTGCCTTAAGAGATGGGGGTTGGACAACAATAAATCAATTTGTTAACACTGGTGGGTGCATTAGTGTATTTAGAGACTTCCTTTGTTTTCCCAGTTTTCTCTGATGAACATGTATTGTTACTATATTGGAAAGATTGTTTGGAGCAAAGCATGACTGCTTTCAGACTCACTCTCAGTCTGTCCAAGGGAGAGCTAGGTAGAGAACACAGGAGGAACAACAGATGGGAGCTTAAGGACATTTGGAGCCAGGGCTGCCAATGGGAACTATGTCCCTAATCTTTCTGTCATCAAAAAAATCTCCTTTTTATTGTTGTTATTTTTATGCTTATTTTCTTCTAAATATTCCTTGCTTTGAAATATCTCATCTAACCCAACAGTTTTTTTTTTTAAATTAACTAATAGTATATTTTCCTTTTGCTGGTCAATCTAAGATAGACTTAACTGGTTTACTTAATGGAGTTGATAATCTAGTTGAGAGCAGACACGTCCTGTGTAAGTTGGCTTTTCTGTTAGGCACTCATGTGTCCTCTACCTTCATTGCTACCTATGTGGAACTTTCCAGGTCAAAGACTTAGGTTTAAGGTTCTACAATTATATTTGTGTTTTGGATCTGAGGTCCTGGATTCCTGTGTGCTGGTTGGTATTTCTCCCCACAAAGCTGTCTTGGTTTTGCTTTTAATGCAGGAATAGCTAAACAACCTAGAACTCAATAATGCAGTAAATCTTTGTGACCAAGTTAATCTTTGTCTGCCTCGTCCTTCATCATCCTCATAATCGCCATAGTGACAATAGCTGTTGTTTATCAAGTGAGCACTTACCACGTGCCAGCCACTGGGTTCAGTGTCTCCACAGATGTTCTCATTTGATCCCTGTGACTCCTCTGGGAAGCAAAGACAGGTAATTGTTCCCTTTTTGATTGATGGGAAAATTGAGACTCAGATTTCAATTTTTTTTGGTTTTTTTTGTTTTTGAAGCAGGGTTTTACTGCAGTCCAGGCTGACCTGGAATTCATTTTGTAGCCCAAGCTGGTCTTGAAGTCACAATGATTCTTTTACCTCAGTCTCCAGAATGCTGGCACTAAAGGCATGCACCATCACGTGGCAAGCTCAGAGACATTACATAACTTGTCCAGCATCTTGAAGTTTGAAAAGAGCCAAGCTAGGATTTAAATTCTTCTCTACCTCTTACCATTTTTCCTCCTTTATCACATCTCTCCATACCAGGACTTCCAACTATGAATCATCTGAACATGCCAACCCATCACCCCATCACCTTTGCGTGCATCTGCAATCAGCTCTGTTGTCACAGTTCTCCACAGGGAAGGTGGCCAGTAGCTTCTCTGCCAGGCCCTGCTGGACCAGGCAGAAGTGGATTTCTCCCAGACGTGGGATGCACTTGGACTTGGCTTCTTCCTTGCTCATGTTTTGCTCTGAGATTGGGGCTATTGGCAGTCCAAGGAGGCATTTCCTAACCACAGAAACAACCCTGCATCACTTCAGGACAGTTCATCAGAGTGCTTTTTCTTCTGCCCTGTGGGGTGAGGGCATAGAGAGCTTCAAATCTCTGTCCTGTGGAGAAGGGGGAATGTTGGGATTTACTTCCATTCCCACGGGATGGCCTCAGTTCCATTGCCAGGGATAGGTATAGAACAGAGATTCATAATACTACTTGGGTTATGGACTCCTTTGAGAATCTGATGAAAGCTTTGAACTCTTTGCCCATAAAAGTTTAAATAACAAACATTTATTTATGCTTTAGGCATTATGCTAAGCACCTATGTATATTATATTTTTCAGTCTTCATTACCCTATAGGCAATAGGTCTTATTGTTATTCTCATTCTGTAGATGAGAAAACAATCATTGAGATGTTAATAAAAGCCTTGCTCATGGGGGCATACTAAAGAAGACCACTGGCCTAGTGGGATTGGCAGTATGTGACACTCCACATGAAAGACTCAGAATATTGTACACAAAGATTCTTGATGTTCTTGATCAAATCCCTAAAAAATGCAGCATACAGGAAATATACAGAATAGATTACAAATGAGAAGATGGGTATGGTTAGAGCAGAATCAGATGTTAAAAAACTAGAAGACCAGCTTCAGGGTGGCCAAATAGAAGAAGTGGTTCTTCAGGCTGAAAAAGAAGTAAGTCTGGCAAGAAAAATGTTGCAGTGGAAACCGTGGGAGCTGCTGGTGGAAGAGCCTCTTGCCAACCAGTGAAAATGGCTGATATAACCATAACTGCATGTCTTTGATGGGTTGATGAGAAACAGATGTAATTCAGTGTTTTGTGTTAAAAATGTGTCCCTATTATTATTTTTAATATATTTTATTTATTTGAGAGAGAGAGAGAGAGAGAGAAACAGAGAGAGAGAGAGAGAGAGAATGGGTATGCCAGGGCCTCTAGCCACTGTATACGAACTCCAGATACATATGCCCCCTTGTGCATCTGGCTTACATGGGTCCTGGAGAATGGAACCAGGGTCCTTTGGCTTTGCAGGCAAATGCCTTAACTGCTAAGCCATTTCTCCAGCCCCATGTGTCCCATTATTGACATCTTATACAAGAAAGTTAATAAATGAGAAGGGTATCATTAAAAAAAGTCTTTCCCATGGATATACATCAAGAAAATACTATAGTGTTTGCATATGATTTTAGATCCTGGTTAAGATCTTCAGTTCTAGAGCCACCACCTGTACGGATTGAAGACAAGCATCTGTAACAGGAGAGCCCATGGGATGTTTTTTCACCAGGGCTGGTGACCAACCTGCTTGTCTAGGTGATGGAGTGAGGGAAAGCTGTTTTTGGCTCACCTTTCCAGTCTTCCCCCATCCTCTCAGACCAGTTAGGTGAGTTTGTGTGGTAGTTTTGAAGTGTCCATGTTTCATAGGGATCATACAAAATGACTTAATTGTATATGATGTTTGGTGAGGAGTCAGACATGCTGGACTTCTTTCCTGGTCCTTCCACTGCCTATATCTAGCCTGAGCCTATATGCTCCTCTGTAAACCAGGGAGGGTGAACTCTGCCCTGGATTAGGATGAGGACACTCTCTCCAAATTGGGTAGAAGTCACTGCCGTTAATGTGTCTGCAATGTGGCCCACAGGCATAATGGCCGGCTTGAAGTATAGCATATACATAGCCCCATTCAGATTATGAGGCCCCCAAATTGACCTGTGTTCATTGACCATGATTGACAACAGTAGCTTAGCTGCAGTGAATATTTTCTTAGAGCTATAATCAGTGTCAGTAGTAATTCAGATTTTGGAAGAGTTTGTACTCTTTTTTTTCTCTCTGCCCTTCTCTTTCTCTGTACATGACTCCCACAGCAGGTGTCCTTAAAATTATAGAGTTGTGGACTATCAGCACGGGAAAAGAACTCAAATCATGGATAGCCTGCCACGTATTCTCCAGTTTTGCAGAAAAGGAAACAGGCTCTGAGGTGCAGAAGCTTGTCCAAAGCCTCCTGGTTAATCCATAGCAGGACCAGACATTGGCCAGCATTCCTTCTCCTGTGCCATGGCAGCTGTCCTTTATCTCTCTTTTTGTTTCTTCTTTCATTTTTGGCATGTTTTTGTAGAGGATGTGTGGCGTGATGTGATGTGTGTGGTGTGTGCACATGTGTGTGCACATGCTCAGTGCATACTTGTGTAGAAGGCAGAGAGGACTGACTGGTGTCCTGTGTTGTTCATCTGTATGTTTCCTTGCGATGGAGTCTCTCACTCAACATGGAGCTGCTATTTCTGATGATTCTCTGATCTCTATCTTCTCATCGAAAGTGGGGTTGCAGGCATGTGTGGGAATTGAACTTTGGCAGTCTCAGGTCCCCTCAGACCCTCATGTTTGTGTGGCATGTGCTTTTAGCTACTGAGTCATTTCCCCAGCCCCTTATCTATTTTCTCAACTCTCTTCACAAGGAGATGCAATTCATAATCACTTTATTTTATATGGCCCTTGTCCGTTCCGCATCTTTCTTTAAAGTAGAGGCTGGGTCAGTTTATCCATTTCTCTTTCTTCATCCTTGCTGCCTCCTGCACTACCTCAATGTGTGTGGATGAGGGATTTTGTGTAAGTAGAGCCATCTCAGAATGCATGGTGCTAGACCCATAGTTCCTTATGCTTCAATCACTGTTAACTTCCCTAATCATCAGGGCAGATCTTTGCTGTAGACTGAGACCTGGGAAATACCCCTCTCCAGGCACTACTTTATCCCAGTTAGGGTGGTGGTGAGAATATGGTCAAGCAGTACGTTATGGGAAGCTTTTGGTTTATGAGTGGCTCTGCTGGGGCTCTGTCCAGCAGAGATGTATCTGGATATGAAGAGTATCTTTCCTGACACTGGTCCATGCTCTGAGTGGTGACACAGTTTAGCACAGTTGGGCTTTAGCTGAATATAGTAGTCACTACCCCTTGCTGCATGCCACTGAGTGTTCATGGACTTCCTCTTTTCTCTGCTGAAGAGAATTCCATTGTCTATTACTCTCTTCCCAGTTACTCAACCATCTAAGGAGAACTTTCTCTTGGTTAGCTACTTCTGGGCTTTCTCATTATAGAGTCAGAGCAATGAGTAGAGGCTGAAACTGGAAGACCAGGGGGTTAGGATAATCAGTCAGTGTGAATATGTGTGGAGTTTGTACATGCATGTGTGAGAGGAGGGGAGCTGCAGTTGTTTCTGGGAAAGCCCAAATACTTGTGTTAGAGAACAGAAGCTACAGGAAGGAGGGGTGAGAGAAGAGTGTGCTTGAA
The DNA here is from genome assembly GCA_036365145.1 of Orientallactaga sibirica. Taxonomy (NCBI): domain Eukaryota; kingdom Metazoa; phylum Chordata; class Mammalia; order Rodentia; family Dipodidae; genus Orientallactaga; species Orientallactaga sibirica. Next base: position 85,219,092 of record JAEOAD010000001.1, on the reverse strand, counting down.
CTGGCAGGAGGTGGGGGTGGGGTGAAGAGTCAAGAAACATCTCTGGAGGAACAGCTGCTGACTGTGCTGGCATAAATACCAAGTGGTGAAGGATGAAGAACTTCAAAGATGCTTTCCTGTGCATCAGGAATTCATACTGGGCTACCTGCAAGCCCAGTTATGTTTATGTTTGGGGTCTACCAGTATGCTCTGTCTGGGAGGTGGAGGCTGACAGTGGAGCAGTAGCATGAGAGAAACAAAACCTGGAAGGTGGGTGGTTTATGGTAGTGCTCTGTATGAGGGTCTGTGCTGGTGTGCTAAAGTCACCATGTGGCTTGTGTTACTCTTTCCTGAATACACCTCAGGTCACTGTCCTGTATTTGAAGCACAGAAATGTCATAGTCTTAGATTCAGTTGATTATTCATTTTATACCCTATATTCAAAAACAAGTTGAAGCAATGTAGATTTAGCCTGGGGAATGTGCCAATTCATTCAGATTGTACTGCCCCCCCCATAAATAGAAGGAAATTTGTTTTAAGAAGGAAGAAAAGATTGAGTTTCTAGGTCATGTTTTACTCACAGAAATATTCTTATGGAAGGATACTTTTAATTTTTGTTCCCCAAGAAACTTTTCTTTTGTACTGGCTTGAGGCAGCAGTGGTTTAGCCTACAAAGGTTTTTAGGCCAAGGGAAAGAGCAAGACTGTTTGGCTTAGATAAAGAGTGCTTTCTTCTGTCCGCCAGCCTCCTGGGGTCCAGTCGATTTGTGCGCACTGCCTGTCCAACATTCATGTTCCATGATGTGACTTCTTAGCAAGTCTAAAGGTCCAGAATAAACAGGCTGTCAGGACTTGCAGGTCTGTGCAGGGAGCCCTTTCTTTAGGTTTGAGGAAAAGCAAAGGCAACACTTATTCACAAGAGTGGATCTAGAAAGCTTGGGAGAGACTTGGTGCCTTTGGATCACAGGTATGGGCAGAAAGAGGATGCCCTGGGCCCTCTGGTGTGTTGCTGGTATTGCTTGGGAAGCACCAAGCAACACAGTCTTGCCAAGCTATTGGATGTTGTGAAATTGTGTGTGTGTGTGTGTACGGATAGATGGATTTTTGTAGGGCTGGGGATTGGACCCAGGGCTTTATACTTGCTTAGCAATCACTCTACCACTGGGCACCCATGTCTATATTGTTTGACTATCTTAAGGAGACTTAGGTGAAGACAGGAAGTACCAGCTCCCTTATGTTTGAAACAATCCCCAGACAGATAGTTACTTTCTGCTTAGGTTTAAAAGATCCCTTGCAAAGATCCTTCTGCTGGGGAGAGGTCTGAAATGTCTCTTTCTTCTCCATGGGCCACACCTACCTTGTTGAAGCTGGCCTGTCTGACTGTGGGCCGTAAGAACTCAGACAACCCAAATGGAATTGGTCACAATTCCTTAGTTATATCAGTACTTTTCAGAGTGACTCCTAGGCCAGAGCACCAGGATACTCGGAGCTGCTTATGAATAATGCCCATGCCTGGGCCCACACCAGGGGCAGAGCCAGACTCTGGGGTGGGGAGGGGAGGGGATTAGGCTCCCCAAGTGATTCCTGTGTGCCTTGTCGGTGGAGAACCACTGAGCCTTCTGCCGCTGTGTTCAGGGCTGGATGGTGGTGGTAGTGAAATTGAGGCTGAGATTCTGAGTTCAAATTTTGTGCCTTTAAGGAAAAAAGGGAGGAAAGAAGGATGGACCGTGTGCTGTGTTGAGAGCCAGCTATGAGAAGATGCACAGCAGGGTGTAGGGTGCTATTATCATGTACAGAGGGGGAAGCTGAATATCAGGGAGATGGATCCCTTACCCACTATCACATACTTGGTAGGTGGAGACCAATTTGGCCAACATCCTCAGCTTTTTTTATTATGGCTGCAGTCCCCACACTAGACTGATGAATGTCTCTCAAGCATGACTACAATAAACATAGGATGTGAGCTATATATATAATTTAAGGTTTTCTGGTAGCCATATTTAGGAAGTAGAAACAGATGAAATTAATTTTAGAATGTTTTTATTAATTCAGTATTTCAAAACTCTTTAGATGTCAAGTGTCTTAAATTCAATGTGTACCTTATCTATGTAGCCTATCTCAAGTCACACTAGCCGTATTTCAGGGGCTCCAGAGCCATGTGACCTAGTGGTTACCCTATAAGATGGAGAGCTGTAGTATCTGTTGACTTAGAGAGGTGTGTTTTGCTTGGCCGTCCAGGTGGCAAAGGGTCACAGTTTTCCAGATCACTGGTTTCTAAACACCCTGGCATGGATCTGTGCCAGGCTGTCTGCATGCGTGTGACCTGAGGGAGGAGGGTATTGAAATTCCTCCATCAGACTGGAGTCCCAGGTGAGTCTTCCATGCATCCTCGTTGGGAATGGCTGCACTGCAAACATTCACTGGCCAACTTACTTGGGTTTTCTGAGACTATGCCCTGCCCTCTTTACACGGACAGTCACCTTCTAAGCACGTTCTTTGGGGGTGAGAATGGTGGTGAGGTAGAAAGGACAAGGAATGTATACCCTAAGGGCCCTTTCCTTTCCCAGTTAAACAGAACTGGAGTTTCAATGGGAAAAGAAGTCTTGCTTATTTATCTAGATGTGATCATGCATACGGGGTAGAACTTTCCCTTTTCCTGCCTGAGAGAAGGTAAGGACATGGAACCAAAATATTTAGGGAAAATGTGATACTGTGTACTTAAGATGCGTTCCTTTCTAGTGGTTTGTTTTAAAAATTTGTTTGCTGACAGTGTAAGAAATTTAGTCCTAAGGAACCATAGCCCAGGAGCTTTAAACCTCAAATGCCTTGGAGGTCAGGCAGATAGTGTGGGAAAAAAGGTGAGAGATGGTCAATCAAACTAGTAGGGATGTTTTTGTTTTTCACACGCATGTGGTTGTGGCCTCCTCCTTTTACTAAAGGTAAGATACCTTTGGTCTTTCTTGTTGATAGAGAAATATTTATCTTCTCTAAGAAAAAAGCAGTACATGCCACTGTTGTAACTGGTGACAGATGCTGGACCTCAGGGCAGTAACTGTGTCATGACCAAGGAAAGGAAGTGGCTGCTATCCAGCTGCATTCAGTGTGGCTCATAAGGCTCCATATTATCACATCTTGCTATTGTTTTCTTTTTGTGTGTGAGTGTACATGTGTTTGCAGGAGCACACACATGCTTATGTAAGTGTGTGAAGAGGCCAGAATACAACCATGGGTGTTGATCCTTGGGCACTGTCCCTGGTTTTTGATACAAGATCTTTCACTGGCATGAAACTAGACTGGCTGGCCACTCAGCCCAGGGACCCACCTGTCCTTGCCTCCCCAGCACTGGGATTGTAAGTGTGTACCACTATGTTCAGCTTTTTTTTTAAACATGGGTTTTGGGGATTGAATGTAGGTTCTCATGCTTGCAAGGCAAGCACTTTACCAACCAAACTATCTTTCCAGCCAACTTCTTGCTATTTTTAAGAAGTCATGTTGTAAAATTGTACAATCTTTGGTTTGATTTAAAAAAAATCTAGAAATAAAGATTCACAGGAAGTTGTAAAAAATGGTATAGAAAGGTCCTTATGTGTCTCTCACCCAACTTCTCCAAGTGGTAATATTTTAGATAACTAGTACAGCCTAGAGTATATGAGGCTGATATTGCTACACTCTATAGATGTTATTACATAGAGCTTATTATAGACTCTGATTCCATTGGGTTTCATACATACTCCTTTGTAGGTTTTGCAGATCTATTTAGTTAAAAATTTTTAATATCTTATTTATTTATTATTTATTTAAGAGAGAGAGAAAGAGGGAGAGAATGGACAAACCAGGGCCTATAACAACTGCAAATGAACTTCAGATGTATGCACCACCTTGTGTATCTGGCTTACAGGGTTACTGGGTCCTTAGGCTTTGCAGACAAGTGCCTTAACCACTAAGCCATCACTCCAGCCCCCATTTATTTTTATCATGTGCACATTTTTATAATAATGGCCACAATCAAGAAAATGTCTGGGAGGCTGACATGGTGGCACATGTTTGTAATCCCATACTTTGGAGGCAGAAGAAGGTGGATCAGGAGTTTAAGGCTGGGGGCTAGAGAGATTGCTTAGTGGTTAAGGCACTTGCTTGCACAGCCTAATGACCTGGGTTCAATTCCTCAGTACCCACATAAAGTCAGATGTACAAAGTGGCACATGCATCTGGAGTTCATTTGCAGTGGCTACATGCCCTGGCATGCCCCTTCTCTGTCTGTCTGACTGTCTGTCTGTCTATCTTTCTTCTCTCTGTCTCTCTCCTTGCACATAAATTAAATAAATAAATAAATAAATAAATAAAATATTAAAAACAAAAGTTCAAGGCTAGCTTGGATTGCATAGTGAATTCTAGGCCATCTTGAATGAGTGTGTGTGTGTGTGTGTATTTTCACATGTATATACACATATACATATAATGTGGCTTTGATAGGTTCTGCTAGGAAAATGTGTGTGTGGTGTGTGAATTTGGCTTTTACAGTGTCTCTGCAAACAAATTGGAAACTTCGTTGAGTCTACACAAAATGCCCTAGGCCTGCTAAGACTTGATTTCTATTCTAGTCTAGCTCTTTTTTCAGTCAGATAAAATTCACATAGCACAAAATTTATAATTTAACCATTCTCAAGTTGGCAATTCAGCATTTTCTAGTATGCTCCCAAAGTTGTGTAAAATCACCACATCTTTTCCATCACCTCCTAATGAAACCTATGTCGCCCATCCCCTCCATTCCCTCCTCTTTTCTCCTGGCATCTAGACTTTAAGTCTCTATGGACTTGTATATTCTGGAATTTTCATTTAAGTAGAGTCATACATTGCTTGCCTGGATCTTGACTGGATCTTTCATTTTTCCATGGAAGAGACTTTAGACCCCAAGGGGAAAGCTCATGATTAGGTTGCTAAGAGAGGCCAAGTCTTATATGAAGCAGAACTAATACCTTTGATACTTATAGCTCTTTTGTTCTCACCAATTCAGCCTTCAAGATGATGAGGAAGGTGCTGGTGGTGGTGGTGGTGGTGGTGAAACTCATAGTCCAGCTCTTCCTTTTAGACCGGTTTTCATAAAGCTGCTTAGCAACAGAATACTGTCAGTTGTGTTGAAGTTCTTTAAGGAGGCAGTCTGGAAATGGTAAAGGTGAAAACAAGATACAGAATTCAGTTCAATTCAGTGTGTTTTTCTTGTATACCTACTGTGTGTTAGGCTTAGAGCTAACAGAGATGTGTTGGATTCTGGCCATTAAGAGACATCTAGTTCAGAAAAGCAGACAGATAAAAGATAATTTCAGAATGCTGAGGTAAGTAGTATGATTATAGGGTAGTGTACCAGGCCCAAGTTAGTGGGGAGGGAGCTGGAGATGGCTTGGCTTTTTTGAGATGTTCTCCCCAAATCAGATAGAACAGGTATTTATGGAGGCACTGCCTATGGGTGGGGAGCAAGGAGGAAACCATCAGCTTAGTGAAGGGGAGGATGCATGCACTGTGGAAGAAAAGTATGAAGTCACTCTGAATCATTTAAAGTAGGCGTATTTTTATTTTTTAAGTGGAGTTAAAATAATTTTGCTAGTTTTCAACAAATTTTGTTGCACTTTATAAGCTTTGTGTCATTCAGAGAACTTGGAAACATTCATTCTTCCACCTACCAAATCTGTGGAGTAGGCAGGAGAGCTTTAAAAAGATCCTAGAGACCCACTTTCCTCTGCCAGTGGGTACAGTGGGAGGAAGACGATAGTTGGACACTGGGATCAGAGGTGTCTGGCTGTGAGCACCACCCTGGCATGAACATTATGAAAACTTCAGTGGAGTTCGAGTCCTGAGGTAGTTGGCACAGGTTACAGCCCCAATGGGATTTGTTCTGGGAAAAAAAGAAATCCTTTTCAATGCTAAAAGAGATTAATGTTGAATATTAGAAGGTGATCTAGCTGGGCGTGGTGGCACATGACTTTAATCCCAGCATTTGGGAGGCAGAGGTAGGAGGATCACTGTGAGTTCAAGGCCACTCTGAGACTACAGAGTGAATTCCAGGTCAGCCTGGGATAGAGTGAGACCCTACCTCAAAATAAAACAAAAAACAAACAAACAAACAAAAAAGAAAGTGATCTAAATTATCAGTGTCATGTGATATCAAGAATGAAATGGAAAGGCAATTTCTCTGATTGGTCCCCTTCTTCCCCAGTTGGTCAGCCTCAAGGCTGAGTTGTAGATTTTCTCTCTTGGACTGTCTAGAGTTGTTGGTGGAAGAGCTGGAATTTCTGGTAGGAGAGCAAAAAATGCCATGATCTCTGGAAGCAACTTGGGTTTTAGATTAAGAACAGAGCGGCCAAATCTGGGCTGGGTGGCATGGAATTTGGGGTGTATTTTAAAGGAAACTGAAGGGTTCTGAGGTTTGTATTGGGATACAGTGATCTTAAGTAAAACTTAATACAAATACAAAGCAACAGCATCAACAAAAAGATAAAGCAGGTCTGGAGAGATGGCTTAGTGGTTAAGGCGCCTGCCTGCCAAGCCTAAGAATGCCCATGTTTAGCCAAAAAGTAATGCAAGGGCGCAATGATGTGCTTGTCCACGAGGGAGCACATGCATCTGGAGTTCATTCACAGTGGCTGAGAGGCTGCTGGCATGCCCATTCTCTCTGTCTCTGTCTCTCTCTCTCTCTGCCTCTTCCTCTCGTCTCTCTCAAATAAAAAAAAGATAAAGCAAAAATGTCATTTTGTCCATCTACAAGTTAGGGGAAAAATAATGTAAAATAGAAGAGATCTGTATCATTAAGGAGAAATGCTTGTGCTATAAGGACATTTGACAAGGGGCTTCAGTTGGTGCAAATGGGTTGGCTGGTCAGGACTGAAGTTTGGTAGGAATGAGGGTGGCTATGGTGACTTTCACAACAGTTAGTGCTGTTCTGTGTTCTTTGGCTCATGTGTAGAAGAGACTGTAGGTAAAAGAGGAGAACATTCTAGGTCTCTGGCATAGCCTAAAACAAAAAACAACAACAAAAGTGGTGTCTTTTGAAGAATTGGGCCAAAGAAATGTCTTGTTTCAGACTAGGATATAGAAGAACTGCAGGAACAATGAACAGGTTACTTAAAAATTGAGGGCTACTGGAAGGGTACAAATTACTTGTGCTTTCCCTAGATTTCTTCCCCTACCCAGACTATTCTAAATTTCCTTTATGGCTCAAGTAGAGGCTCCTTATGCTGAAGGGTGAGCTTGCATGAGTGTCCCCATTTTGTTGAAGTGTGGCTTATTGCTGGGCCTCTCCATCAGCAAGGCTGACTTTGGTTTTTCTGCTGCTAGCTCTCTGAAGGTCACCTGGTGATGTCGAGGAAGAAGTCTCTCCAGGCTGATCCCTCCAGGGACACAGCTTGCTCTAATTTGTCATCTTTGTGGCACTTACATTTACTTTGTCATTCTTGGCTTAGGATGTTTCAAGCAGTTATGTGACCACAAAGTGGATATCTAGAAAGAAAAGTGCCCAGCTGGCTTGGCAGATTTCTGTACATCATATTAACCTACAGAGTCAGCTTTTGGATAGATAGGAGGCACTTGGTCAGAAGGCTTGTGTCTTGGATCTATTCTTCCAAGGCCATTTAATGACACCCAAATCCTTTGTCCCACTGGAAGTCACCTGAGTAGGTATGTGAAGGTGTAGGTCAGCTGCTGACAACCTTGGTTCTATCTGGAGGCTCCAAGGTTGGGTATGTGCAGGCTGATGTAAAGAGGAAGCCCCCTTCACTAATCTAGTTGCCATTCCTTCTGCCAGTAGTCTGTTTTCTTTTTAAAATAGAAAGGTTGTCATAATGTGATACGGAGTAGGTAAATATATTGAGATTGCAAGCTCTTTAGATCTTTCCTGGAGAATGCTTAGTTAATGACCTGGAGAGACTGTTCTGGAGTAAAGTCTATCCATTTCTGCTTGGGCATCATAATCACCCATTGAAGGCTTTTAAACAAGCCAAAGATTCTGCTTTGTTGGGTCCAAGATTTATTCACATAAAGGGATCACAGTCATTTTAGTAGAAATTGGGTGGATTGCCTAGTACTTCCTTGACTTTAATATTTATTGTTATAGATAAATATTAATTTGAGACACAAATTTGTGTATATTTATTTATGATGTTTATCTTTTGCTCTATAGTATAAAGCTACTGTGTGGTAGGTAGAAAAAGAGTCCTGATTTTCAGTCAAGAGATGTAGGATCTGTATTGAATTCTGTTTATTATTGTGGCAATGAGCAAGTGAGTCTTTTGCCTATGTATACTTCATGTGCTGTCCTTCTTCAGGGATTGCAAATGCCTAATGATGTGACGCTACTTACTGACTTGTTGCTATATGTTCCCTAAATTTATTTCCTTAAATTTTCTTTTTGTGGAGTCCCAAGTAGAGGAAAGTATTTCAGTACTACAGAAACCGTAATGGTAGAGCAGTGATAAATGACAAGCACAGTTTTCCTCTGTGCTGAGAAAACCACAGGGAATGCTTGGGGACTGTGTCATTTTGGAACACGCAGACCTGCCTGTGAAGGGCAACCACTTCTTACCAGCTCATCACTGCCGGACAAGAATGTGGGCTGTGTTGCCAGATCTGGTTTGTTTGATTTTTAAAGAGAAACCATAAGTTTAATGATATCTCTGGTTTTAATACTAGACTTAGATTTCCTTGACATAGGCTGCAGATGAACTGTTATGCCTCTTAGGTTAGATGCAGCCCTGTGCTTTCAGTTTGTGTTCCTGTTGGAAATGATCACTAAAGTTCTGCTCTTCCCAAGAACCTATTTCTCAAAGGGACCATTTAAGTGAAGAAGCTGAAGGTTCTTGTTCGATTATGGGAAGTGAGGGTGGCCAAGGTAGTTGGGTGAAGAGGAACATGAAGGCTCTGAGCCTGAGTGGGGTACCTGGCAGTTGGGGTTGAGATGGACTGGCTTGGGGTAAGCCACTGTGTGCTTGTAATTGACATCTTGGGTTTTTTTGTGTGTGTGTTTGGCTTCTCAGGAGTTGGCATCCACTGGAAGAGTTTGAAAACCTCTCTCTGCCCAGAGCTCCAAGACCAATGCATCTTCCCACCACCTTAAGCCGCTGGTGAACAGATCTGCTTTTGCCTTTGCTTTTCTTATCGCTGCAATGAAAGGAAATATATTCAGTTAACTGTAGACTGTGATTTGCAGAGAACCAGGCTGTTTTTTTCTCATCTAGAAGAAAGGCCATGTCTGGCCTTAGGCATATCTGGGTTCTGTCACTTTTATTGTGAGATCTTGGGATAATTGTTTGACTTCATTGAGTCCAAACAGCAGAATGTATCCCACCCTGTTTACACTGCAGGGTTGCTTTCTTAGAAGAATGAAAGAGATAACATATGTAAAAATAGGGAATGAAATACTGGACAAATACAATATAATGCTATTGGGCTCTAAGATGTAGGGTAGGACAGTTCTCTTCCCTCTCACACTTTACTAACTGAATTATCATGCTGTTGCAAGCTGGAGTCCTAGATGTAGGGAGAAATAGCTGCTATACCCAGATTCTTGCAGCTGACTGAAGGCTGGATAGGGGCTCTCTGCCTTTGCTTTGTGATCTTCATCTGCTAATCCTGTGAGAGAAGACTTGAAGTAGGGCACAGCTGTGTAAGCCAGCACATTAAAATGTGAACATGACTCTCACATATGTTTAAGTTGGACATAAAGGTTTTAGATACTTACCTTCTGAGACATCCAGAGTTGTTAGTCAAGAAGTTTTTATTTCTGCTGTGTGAGGTTGCTACACCTTTAATTCTAGCACTTGGGAGGCTTAGGTAGGAGGATCACTGTGAGTTTGAGGCCAGCCTGGAGCTACATAGTGAGCTTCAGGTCAACCTGAGCTAGAGTGAGACTCTGCCTCAAAAAATCAGAACATCAACAAAAGAAATTTTGCAATTTCTTTTTAAAAATTAATTTTTTAACATTCTAGCTGCCATTTTCTTAAAAGATGAATTAATTACATTTCACAATTACCTTTATGTTTATTTGAGATTAGAGCACTTCACAGTTAACAAATGTTCTTTGGGAGAAAGTTACTCAACATAGCAGATAAATATCTTGCCTCCATGACAGCTGAAAGAGGCAAAAATATGTTCTTAACAATTTCGTGTTCAGGGCTGATGAGACTACTTGGAGGTGTGCTAGGTCTTTGATGTTGAAAGTCTCCTGTGGGCTCTAGAGAGCAAAGACAACATGAGCCAGGGAGGCAATATGACACATGCATTTGGTTCTAGAGAGAAAGCTGGCCTGTTTAATGTGATTGCTGGTGAGTTACCAATATGTGGGTTAGATACTTTTGTGACCCAGCGAGACAAATGCCAGTGGTTTGGCCATCATGAGAGCTTATACAGGGTGCTATGATTGGAAGGAAGGGCATGTAGCCATGATAGACAGTTCCAGGGTTCTGGGAACCTGGTTCTAAGGGTGCATGGTAGGTATTCTGGGTCCTGACCTGAATCTGATCTAGTAGAAAGAGAAGCTTTGTGGTTGAATCTTTAGGGAAGCAGATGGCTGTAGGGGAAGGACATTTCATCTGTTCAACAAACATGTGTTAATGCCTACTGCATGCCAAGGCTCTGTTTTGGGCGCTGAGGTTTTGTTGGTCGCAGGTGGACTATGTGTCTGCTCCTCCCTGGAGCTTAGGTTTGAATGAGGACGACAAATAAGAATGGGGGCTTCATGAGATCTGGGATCTTTTCTTGCCTCACTCAATTGATGCACCTTCAATTCTAGAAGAAAACCTTGCACCTGATACATGCTTACTATACGTATGGGTTTATGAATGAAGTCAACAAGTAACTAAATAGAAAACATGTTTTCAGGTAGTCATAAATGCCATTAAAAGATAAACAAGGTATGAGAGCAAATGATGTAGAGAGGGAGAAGGAAGCAGGGAAAAGAAATTGCTTCACTTAATAAGTTTTCTTTCTTTCTTTTTTTTTTTTTTCAATTTGAGAGAGACACAGAGAGAGGCAGATGGAGAGAGAATGGGTGTTCCAGGGCCTCTAGCTGTGCAAATGAACTCCAGATGTATGTACCACCATGTGCCTCTGGCCTATATGGGTACTAGGGAATCAAATCTGAGTCCTTAGGCTTCATAGGCAAGTGCCTTAACTGCTAAGCCATCTCTCCAGCCCCCCTTTTTTATGTAGGGCCCTGAGTGGAGTAAAAGAATCTGGGGAGGAGTGTTCAGGCAGAGAGAACAGCAAGTGAGCAAAACTTTCCATGTAGGCTGTGCTTGGCATCAGAAAGGCAGCCAGCTTGGCTGGACTTGGGCTGGAGGTGGTTGTAGAGAGGGAGAGCGATATGAAATGAGATCAGAATTGTAGGTGGAAACCAGATAGTATAGCCCCTAATAAAAGCTTTAATCTTAAACTCTGGGAGTGATTGAATTGCATCGAAGATGTTTGAGCACAACATTTGAAGTTACCTTATGCTTTAAAAATCATTCTCTCAGGCTGGAGAGATGGCTTAGTGGTTAAGGTGCTTGCCTGTGAAACCCAAGGACCCATGTTCAACTCTCTAGATCCCATGTTAGCCAGATGCACAAAGGTGAGGCAAGTGCAAGGTCACACATGCTCACTAGGTGATGCAAGCATCTGGAGTTCAATTTCAGTGCCTGAGGCCCTGGCATGCCAATTCTCTCTCTCTCTATCTTTCTCTGTTTCTCTCTAAAAAAAAAAAAAAAAACTAAACTAAAAAACAAAATTATTCTCAGGGGCTCGGGGGATAGCTCAGTTGTTAAAGTACTTGCTTTGCAAGTATGAGTTCTTGAGTTTGATCCCCATTACCTACACACACAGGGAAAATGCCAGGCATGATGGTAAATGTCTGTAATCCCAGCACTGGGGAGCAAAGACAGGTGACTTTCTGGAGCTCATTAGTCAGCTAGTCTAATCTAATTAGTGAGCTTTGGGTCAATGAGAGACCTTATCTCAAAAAGAAGTGGAAAGCATACCAGAAGAACTGAAGAATGACACCTTGGGTTTACTCTGGCCTCAAAATGTATGCACACACTCATGTATGTACACTTGAACATACATATGTTCCCATACATGTACAAACATACCACACACTCCCGAGACAAAGAAAGGATTTGATGTGAGGTAGGAGCAAAAACAAGAGTCAAAGATAAGTTCAGCATTTTTGGTTAGTGAGAGATGTTTCCATTTATAGAGATGAGGAATAAGGGGGAACCCGAGAGTCCCCATCAGAGCCATAGTAATTTCAAATGGCCATTCAGCCTTCTCATAGCATGTAAAGTTAGTTGGAGCTAGAAATGCTATCTTTGAAATTCATCAGATATAGTTGGTAATTAAAGCTCAGACCAGATGAGATCATTTAGGGAGAGCAAGGAGATGGGTAGGATTTGACAAAAAGGAAGGAAGACAAAGGGTGGATTTTCCTGATAAGTGTCATGATTCCATTTTATATACATATGAATTATACAAATGTGATAATATGAAAGAAGAGTAGTAATTAAGCCTCACCTTTTATAAGTTTGAAACAGTGAATCCTCCAAATCAAGAAAATTAGTTTTAGATTTGCATAATTTTATCTTGTCTGCTCAGTGAATTATGAGCTGCATTTGTGCAGTTGGCACATGGTGGTGCCTTTGGCAAGCAGAAAGACCAGTGTTCTTTGCCAATAACCTGTAAACTACATTGTTCTTTATATGGGTTGGAATTTTGATGAGATATTTTTGTGACTTCAGTTTAATTCACTGTCTGTTCATACATTTCAGATTTTTTTATCCTATAATTATGTCACCATACAGTGAGTGACTGAAGGTTCACTAAGTTTAAAGCATGCCTGAAAATCAGTAGCTTTGCACTGAAGGCCAGATGTGGTGAGATTTTATGAAGAAGGTCCAACAGGCAGCGTGCTTCAGAGAACCACAGTTACATTTAGGATGTCTTCAAAGCATCACACATAAACGTTGTAAGATGAAATGCAGCAAAAATAGACTGACTGATAGATGGGTGGGTTTCATGTCCCACCCAGACCCCTCAGTCACTACTGACTCGGAAGAGAATCTGTTTTTAAACTATATACATTTCAACAGCTTCTGAGACTCTGGAATAAGATACCGATCGCGCCTTGTTGGTTTTGTCCATTTCCTGTACAGTTTGCCCTACTAAGTTTCCTTCAATTTTGGTTGGTCTCTTCAGTTGTTCCATTACAGAATACCTTATGAGTTTCCAACTCCCACGGGCTTTTCTTGTCCTCATCTCATCACCACCACTCCCACAGCCTGCACAGTTCCTCCTCTGACTTCCTTTCAGGTTAGTCCCATCCACAAGATCCTCACAATTCCTTCTTTGGAAACATTTGACTTCCTTTTTCCCCACCTGTCTGGAAAAGATGCCCAGACAGTAGAAACTAGTACAGCTTGAGAGCAGTGCCATAAGCACATTCTACATTCCTTGCCAGGCACAGGGGGCAGCCTTCACTTGCTTTGCTATATGCTTCGAGATGCCAGGTTTTCAGAGGAAATAAGCTGTGTAAACTTCTGGAGCATCTGTCGGGAATGAGCATTGGCCATGTAGTAGTGTGCTGCCTGGAACAGTAGTCGGTGGCACCACAAAGGTTTCAGGGGAATGTCAGTCATGATGGGAACATCGATCATTTTCTCACAGAGTAGAAATAAATACAAATTTAAAAGAATTGGCAATTGTAGGGGGAGGATTTCTGATCTCTGCTTCATTCTTTAGGAATTTCAGAAATTGAAAAATAATTGAGCCAGGCATGGTGGCACACACCTTTAATCCCAGCACTTGGGAGGCAGAGGTAGGAGGATCCCTGTGAGTTCAAGGCCAGCCTGAGACTACACAGTGAATTCCAGGTCAGCCTGAGCTAGAGTGAAAAAAAAAAATTGGACCTTCCCATGGCCCTAGAGTCAGAGAGTAAGAGAATATTTAAAAAATAGTTCTATCTTCCTTATTAAAAAAAAGAGAGAGAGAGTGCAAGCCAGGCATGGTGGCATACACCTTTAATCCCAGAACTTGGGAGGCAGAGGAAGGAGGATCGCCGTGAGTTTGAGGCCACCCTGAGACTACATAGTGAATTCCAGGTCAGCCTGGACTACAGCGAGACCCTGCCTCAAACAACCAAAGATAAATAAATTAATTAATTTAATTAAATTTTAAAAAAGGAGGAGTTACAGGGCTATAGAACTTCCAGACCATTGCTAAGAGCATTTACCTTTTACTCTGTACCCTTTTTGTACTTTAAGGTTTTTTATTGTTTATTATCTTTCAAAAGGATAATGATACATGCCTTGTGCTTCTTTTGTTTTTTAAAATTTGAAAATCAATAGATAATTAATATAAATAAATATATAATAATATATAAAAAAATTATATATTTTTTGTTTGTGTGTGGTGTGTGCATGTGTATGTACCCTTGCAGTACCCCATAAGCCTCCTTGTGGTAGCCCCAGTGGAATGTTGGGTATCCTGCTCTATTGGCCTCCAACTGGCCTTGTTTTTTTGATCTGGAGTCTGTCTCTCTCTCTCTCACTGATTCTAGAACTTGTAGGGCTTCAAAGATTGTAGGATCTCTGCTCTCCTGTGGGGCTGGGGTTACAGGGGCATGCAGTCATTTGAACTCAGGCAGTCTGAAGGCCCCTCTTGCACTTAGGCTTGCACACAAAGTACACTTAACCACTGAGCCATCTCTCTCACCTGCTTCCTTTGTTTTCAATTGGTGATCTAAAGTAGTTTACGTTCTTGCATCCTCTGGTCTGGGACTGTTCTTGCTCAGTGTGTTTTGGTTGCCGTCATTGTCTGTTCCTGGTGCCCATTGTCTATTTGATCTTCATGTCCATTACCAATTTAGAACTATGGTTCTTTGAGTTTCAGACATTTGTATGAATGGGGCTATGTCAGTCAGGCCAGCTTCTCTCTTTTCTGAAAGGACCTAAGGCTATTTCTAGTCAATATTTTCTTTTATTGCTTTAGGCTAACAGGGATTTTAAATGAGGTTTAGTTGCCAAATTAGGGCATTTCAACTGAACATCTCAATAGTTTTTAGAACCATGCACTGTGGAGCAGAACCTGAGATCTGGAATCCATTATAATTGATAGTTTATGACCTCAGAGTGCAGGCAAATTAAAATACAACCCAGACTCATTTCCTTGTCTTAGGAATCTTGGCTACTATAGGAAAATGGATCACACTTGCGTTTGTATTAGTTGCCAGCTCTAGGAGTGGAGAGTAGAACTTTGTGTCTGAGCCCACAGTGCTGTCACTACCCTGTTAGGAGCGTGTGCTATTGGGCAGTTTCTGCAGGGTCATTGTCTGCAAGTATCTCTCCGAGCTACCATTTTCTTTTGTTACCAAAGGGTTGTAAGGTGACTTTTTGGCCAAAATTGTTGGGTCCTACACAGACATCATATTTGTTTTGTGCTATACTGACATATTAGGTGTTGCTATTTCTCTATGAGATTCACACATTTGATTTTATACTTTTTAAGCAAGCAGGAAATTGTATCATATTTGCTAGCCATGTGTAAAAGCAAGATATTTTCTTCTTTTCCAGCTAGTAACTATTGTGCATACAAATAGAATGGAATGTATTTCTTGTCTTTCCTCTTGTTCCTGGTTTGGGAAATAAACATTAGACTGCTTGAGGTTCTCACTAAGACAAGGAGATCGGCATCAGCTCCAGTGATTACTGCACGTCATAGGACAAAATCATCCCGATTGTTCCAGGGACTGATTTACACAATGCACCATCTGATGCTGACTTCATAGCAGTGCCCTCATCTCTTGGTCTCCTTATCAACACAGAGATGACTCACCCAGTACTTGCCTCACTCAGGGAGAACATCTCTATGCTGCTGCTGATGGCATGATTAAATAAAAAGTTTCTACAGAGGAATGCTTGAAAAATGAATGCATTATTTGTGCTTGTTGAATTCACATATTTTACCTTTCACTATCATGATTGGCAAAATATTGGTTCTTGGGCCTTTGGGGAAGGGGTCAGGAACCTCTTTAAGGTGCACATGTACATGCATGATTTTTATATATGACACTAGTACATTTTTAAGAGGTGACACTCACTTATGCTTAGTCACACTGGCATTCTAAATGTGGCTGCTTCTGGGTGGCTGTGTGGCAGGCACCCACTGGAAGATGACTTTCCTGAATAGATGGTACAAGCTGAGAGGAGACAGCTCTGCTGACTGAAAGCAGCCCTACTTCAGTGCAATTTGCAGCTTCCAGAGTTGTCCCAATATGGACTAAAAAGTAAGAAATGCTCTCTTATATAAGTTGCTGTTGTTTTAATTTAAAAAGGAATCAGAGATATTGTCATCATTTTTTTTCTTAGCTGGTTGTTTTCCTCAGGATTATCTTTTCCCCTCTCTAATCCTCATTTCTGGCCTAGAGAAAAGCTCTTTTATATGTATATATTTTAAAGTTCACTGAGAGCTCAACCTTTATTTTCCAACAGAATTCATGGCTAATGACACTGGGTTTGCTCCTGAGGCCAACATGTTCAGAGCGTGCTGTCCCCCATGGCAGCTGCATATTGTCTGCCTCCAAGAACCAGTATTTAAAAAGTTTTTTTTTTTTGAAAGTTTAAAAAGAAAAACTTTTTTTGAAGAGGTCAGAATTTTAAAAAGCAGAGATTTTTCACATAGTTTGATTTGTAGCTATTGTTGAAAAACTTGGACTTTCTTGCAGTTTGGGGCCATGTTCTTGTACAGGACAATGGGCTGGGGTGTACCAGCACTTATATCTCATTTGCTGCCATCCTTGTTCACCTGTGGGCATCCTATTTAGACCTGTCAAGCTTTGGTTTCGTAACCCCTAACTTAATGTTGTATTTTAAATCATCCTTTTTGAGGTAGAGTCTCACTCTGGCCCAGGCTGACCTGGAATTAACTATGTATTCTCAGGGTGGCCTTGAACTCATGGCGATCCTCCTACCTCTGCTCCCTGAGTACTGGGATTAAAGGCGTGTGCCACTATGCCTGGCTGTACTTAAAATGTTATCCTGAAAAGTCATGAGATTTTTAGGGTCAATAAAGTGTCTTTTTAAAAAATTTACTTTTTATTTGCAAGCAGATAGAGAGAGAGAGAGAGAGAGATAGAAGAGAGGCAGACAGAGAGAGAATGGGCATGCCAGGGCCTCTAGCCACTGCAAATGAACTCTAGATACATGTGCCCCTTGTGCATCTGTCTTACATGGGACCTGGAGAATTGAACTGGGATTCTTTGGCTTTGCAGGCAAATGCCTTAACCACTAAGCCATTTCTCCAGCCCCAATAAACTCTTTTTAAATAGGGAAACACAGTGTAAAATACTAGGGAGCAAAATAGGTATGGCATTAGAGTAAAATGAGTGTTTTTCTCCCCTCTTTAAAGGGGTCTGTATATTTCTAACTAAAAGGAAGGAAGGAAACAATAATGTAATTTTAAAAATATTCTTTGCAAACATCATTATATTAGTTTTGAAATATATACTGTTCTTCATATAATGTGATTTGCTCATGTAATTACCATCTTGGGAACATTTGTACAAGTTTTCTAATTATGTTTGCTCTTGAATATTTCCATTTTTCTCTTAAATAGAATTGAACTACTGAACTTGAAAAAACTGAACATGTCTGAGATCTTTTTTCTCTTTTTATACTAAGAGGGCAAAAATATAAACCCGGACAACACAAGTCACCCAGTTTTTAAAGATATGTTATTAGTTTTATTTTAAATGCATTTGTACATATTTATGAGGGAATAGTATGGCATGTGATAGTTCAAGATAACTGGGTTGTTTACCAGTTCACATAGCTACCATTTTCTTTGCACTGGAAGCATTAAAAATCCTAGTTATTTTGAAACAGTCAACTGATTTTTGTCAACTGTAGTTATCCTACTGTGTTGTAGAACACCAGAATTATTCCTTCTATCCAGCTGTACTCAGTACTGGTCACTGCTACCAATATTTTAATGAGGCACCTTTCAAAGTGTCCAGTAAATTGTACAAAAGGAAGCTTACAATTATAAGAAAATGCCAACAAACCTCAGCCTAAAACTTTAATGACCATGTAGAGTTCATTCACACTACTCCCATTTTATGAGCTCTCCTGGTCAACAGTTTTTTTTTTTTCCTAACATTGCCTTTTCCCTCCCAGGCATTCTTCTAAAACTCTGAAAAATAAATACTAGCCAGAATGGAGACAGCATGTTAGCTCTTTTAATTTTTAGCTCCTCAGTTTGGGTGTGAGTGCTCATTAGACACTTGATATTCTAGACAGGACATAAGGAGACTTGGACTTCCATCTTGGTCACATGCCAGGCCCTGACTTCCACCTACCCTAGAGCCACAAGTCCTGGGTGTCTATCCTGGGCTTCTTCAGTTTCTGACAGAAAATGAGATTCTAGCCATCCATAATGCCATTGCTTGTTCACATGCATCACCTACTCAGGACTGGTGGTGAATTCTGGGAAACCCAGAACTCAGCTGCCTGACGACATCTGCAGGGTTAGAAGAGCTCAGTCCCAATGGAGAAGGCTCCAGGTGTTCTCCTTTATTTATTATACCGTAGAAACTGCAAGGAAGAGATAAGTTGACACGTTCATGGTAAAGCCCCGTCCTCGCGGTGCTGGTGGAATGCTGTAGCAAATGGTGCAGAGGTAAACCAGGGTGAACACAGCAGAAGGGTTTTGAGCTCCCTAGCATTTTGTGTAAACCTGTAGTCTACAGACTCACCCATGTTTGTGATGCTCATCAGACTTGGACCACACTAGTATTTGTCTACAATCTGGGGTGATACTTTTCCTTTATTTCTTTGTGACATGTTCAAAGCCAGTTGTATACCATCTCTTGGCCAAGATAAGTCAGGATAGTTGGCAGAGAGGCTTTGGCAGAGCAAACATTAATTATTATATAGTGTATGCAACATAGGATAGCAAATGAAGGCTGCTGATGGTATTTTCACTAGTCATTCATGTACTGAATGCTTATAATGGCACTTAAAGCATGGAAAACTGTGTGTGTAAATACACACATATAAACACATAATATACTTTGTTACATGTGTAGTATATTAAATCTGTTGTGTATATATTTTAAACCAAATAAATAGTTTTGTCTTAGGAAATTATTTTTAAAATAATAAGCACTAAAATGATTTATTGCTGCTTGGGTTGGTTTTAAATGGGTTACATGTGTAGGAGCTATTGAGAAGCCAGAAATCAGGACTTGCAAAGGCCTTGCCATTGTTTTAGAAAGGATCTGCTTGGCAGAACTCTAGGCTACATTCCTCGTTCACATGCCCAGTGGTGCTATGCATTTTGCAACTCTGTAGATTGTCTCTTCAGTATTAGATTTGTTGATTTATTTACTCATTTATCCAGCCAGCTTTATAGAATAGCTCATAGTAGTATTTGCATTGTGCCTTTTGGCATGTGTATGGAATACTTTCACATACTTTATTCCACTTAAGTGTGCTGTATTCAGATCAGAACCTTGTTACCTGCAAGAGAAACAGCTTACATTGTTTCTTGACTTCAATTTCTGGTTTTAATTGGGGTTATGTGGCTTTTTGAGACAGTGTTCCATATAGCCCAAGTTGGCTTCTAATTCACTTGGTAGCTGAGGATGACCTTGAACTCCTGATCTTCCTTTACCCCAAGCAGTGGGATTACAGAGATGTACTACCATGAGTGACTGATTTCTGGTTTTTTTTTTTTTTTTTGGTTTTTCGAGGTAGGGTCTCACTCTAGCTCAGGCTGACCTGGAATTCACTATGTAGTCTCATGGTGATCCTCCTACCTCTGCCTTCCAAGTGCTGGGATTAAAGGTGTGTGCCACCGAGCCCAGCTATTATTTTTTCATTTTTTTGGAGTGTGCAGTATGTGTAGTGAGGTGTGCACCTGTGTGTGACCCATGCACATGCATGCATAGGCTAGAGAACAACGGGTTTTCTCCTCTGCTGCTCTTTTCTATTTGTTTTCTTCAGACAGAGCCTCTTTCTGAGCCCAGAGTTTCTGTTTTCAGTTAGACTGGCTGACTGGTAAGCCCCAGCAAGTCCGCTGTTTTTTTTTTTTTTTTTTCCTTACAGGACTGGGATCACAGGCACATGTGGCCATGTGGAGCTTTTTACGTGGATGCTGGGGATTGAACTCTGGCTGTCTCAGGCCCTCATGCTTGTGCAACAAGTGTTCTTATTCTCTGAGCCGTCTCCCCAGACCAATTTCTGTTGTGCAATAGTCTTTCCCTTTACTTTCTTCTATACTTACAAACAGAGAAATCTATGGTGATATCTGGGCCATTTAGAAAGAAACTTGGGAAAGGTGGGCAGTACAGCGCTGTGGGATTTTTGCTGACGAGTCGTTCCCAAGAACGCAGGAGGTGGGAATTGTCTTTTGAGTATGAGAGTGGATTGGGTGGGATGTGGTTGTGGCTTTGAGGAAGATGGAAACTATTTGGAACAGCTGACATGGCTTGAGCACCATGAGCTGAACAAGCTCTGACAGCAAGGCCCGTTGGGTTCCTAAGAGGAAGCCTGCAGTGAGCAGGTGCTATGTGGCTGTGCAGGGTATCAGATGGAGCCATATGAGACTCGGGGCCTTTTAAAGTACTGGGCAGGAGATAGATGCTTGTTGGGTTATTGATATAAGTAGACTCGTGTAGGAGCTGTTTCTAACCCTGAGAGTGTGGCCACATAGGGAGTTATTGAGGTGAACAGTGGGACAGGTGAGGGGCCTAGAGATGCTGAGCAGTGGCTCTTTTTAGCATGGCTTGTAAAGCCCTTCGTCCTTCAGAACTCCTCTCATCATGGGAGTTGTGTTGGGCCTTTCATGAGTTCTTTTGTAGGTGTTATGCATTTCTACCTTTTCTTTTTCCTAACTAAAACTTTCCCAGATGAGCTATTCTGGTCACCCCTTTCTTCCTTTCCTGTGGCCTAATTACTAATTACTAGGCATCACTCCTGGGAAGCTATTTCTGATTGCTCCTGGCTCCACTTCCTGCTTCACCCTGTGCACACACACCTGCACTGAGGAGGCTTGCTTTTCAGCCTCTGACAAGACTGGCCCTGCTGAGTACCTGCAGAGCACCTGGCGGACAGGTGTTTGATAAGTGTTTGCTGGTGGATGTGAACCTGCTTTTGAATGTTAGTGCTGGAAGGAAACTATGAGATCAGCTAGTCTCACTCATTTTATAGTTCACAGAGACCGACATCTTATCTGATGTCACACAGCTAGCTCCAGGCAGCACAGGGGCTCAAATCCGCCTCCTCTCACTCCCAATGCACCTAATGCTTTCCAAACGTGAAGATGGAGGTCCTCTGCCTCTGCTTAGTGTCTGGCTATAGTCTACTGTCACTATTCACAGTGTTATGGTGTCTAATTTTTCTCATGGGGAGGAAAACCATGTCCTGACAATGCTTTTCCTCTGTGTGATGCCAGGTTTATAAGAGCCCTTACCTCACTGCTTCCTCTTCCCTTTCCGGGTTTGTCCCAGTTTATCTTTGGGTAGGGTAAGTAGCAGCAACCGTTTCTAAGTAAATAGAGGAATTGCACATTCAGGACTAGTGGTGTCAGATATTCAGTGCCTTTTGCTTTCACCTGTTCTTTCCTGGCTGCTGTCACTGCTGTGTGAAGACACACCTGTCTTCAGATTGTCCTAGTTTAGCAAGCTTCAAGACTGGTAGTGCACAGGAAGTTTCCTTGTTGGGCAGCAGCAGACAGCCTACTGAACAGAGAAGCACGAGGAGAAGAGGGGGCAGGGGACACTTGTGTAAACCACTGTGTGTTAGTGAAAACAGAAAAGGGACTCTTGGGAGATCAAGACCCATTCCTGGAGAAAGGGATATCAGGTGGGCTGTTTAGAAATGTTGGCTTATATATTTTATATCTCCAAAACTTATTTCTGTACTTTTTGGTAACCTGACTTTCTAGTGTTCTGTTCTGATAGATCCTCAGGGTGACTGGGGATGGGGTGTGGCTTGCTCCTCTATGGCCTGTCTATGGATCACACAGGGTTGTGAGGTTGGTTCCAGATCACTGAGGCTCATCTGAGTGCTCCCCATCACCCTTGGTCCTGAGTACTCAAGGTCAGTCCAGGACTGAGACTTGGGGGTGGGGTGACTGGTTTGAACCTTGGGCTCTTCTGTTAACCAAATAGACATGGCTAAAGATGACGAGTTTTTGAAATAGTACCTGGGAGATCAAAGGCTTTAATCTTTTTACTTCTTTGTTTTTGTTTTGTTTATATGAGATAGGATCTTACACTACAGCCCCAGGCTACTGTGGAACTTACTATGTGGCCCAGACTGGCCCGGAACTTACTTCATTTCTCCTGCCTTAGCCCCCATGTGCTGGGATTGCAGGGTGATACACCTGCCCTTCATGTCTCTGAGGAGCTCTGTAGCATGGCTTCTTTTGGGCACTTCTGTTTGTTTCTCTTTTTTCTAAACTGAGAACTATATGATGTACAGTGTCCCATTTAGCCCATAGGGGTTAGAAATGGCTTGGAACAAGTCCAGTGTCTTTGGTCTTGGGTGTTTCTGAAGCTACTTTGGACTTTCTTGGCTTCCTGCCACATGACAGCCTCTGATCCTCCCTGGGTTAGTCTTGAGTTCCAGGCATTGAGTTGGAAGTGCATTAGCCAAAGATTTGGGCTGTGTCAGGAAGGATTTTGATTTGCTCTATTTTCTACTTGGCATCTGCTTATTTCCTTCAGGGATGTCCCTTCCTTAGAAAAAAATAACTCATGTGATGCCTGTTTGATTGTTGAGCTAAGAAAGAGTTCCAGCCAGGCATTTCCATTCAGAGATTGTGACTTGCCAGTCACAGGTTACTGGGTGAGAAGGATGTTACCAAACTTAGAGTGCTCTTGACATTACCCTTCCCGTCCTGTGGGCAGTGGTCTCTATGCTAGCTGGTTGCGAGAATGACTTAAGGTAGTCCAGTTTTGACTCCAGCAACCCTTAACGTTAAACCCAGAGATTCCCTGGGTTATGACTTGAGGGCTATTCTAAGTGGTAGCCTCCCTTGGACCCCAGCCTCAAGTTCCCTTCCAGGCATGGGTAGTTTGTCCATGTGGGAATGGAACTGTGGTTATGAATGGGAGAGTAAGAATGGGCTGAGGCAAAGTTTTTCTTGCAACATGTAGACTTTCTATTTATTCATCTTTAATTTTATCTTTTAATTAATTTTTATCAACATATGAAGAATTTCTGAAATCTAATTCTTGGCATAAAGATAGTGTTTGCTCCCCTGTTTTGTCACCTTTAGACACAAATTGTTCACCAAATTATACAGAATAGGGCTAAGTACAGATGCCTGCAAATGGCAATGTTTAGGGCATGGTGGCTTCATCATCTGTATATAAATCTGCTGAATTGCTGACATTTCTTTCATCATATTCACAAGAACATTGTGGAACTGTGTAAAGACTGGTAGACTGGCTCAAGTGAACTCACACTCCTCTAAACTCTTGTTCTAATAAATCTAATTTTAAAAGGCATTTGAGGGCTAGAGGGATGGCTTAGCAGTTAAGGTGTTTGCCTGCA
Source organism: Orientallactaga sibirica (assembly GCA_036365145.1). NCBI lineage: Eukaryota > Metazoa > Chordata > Mammalia > Rodentia > Dipodidae > Orientallactaga > Orientallactaga sibirica. The sequence goes on along the minus strand of JAEOAD010000001.1, from coordinate 85,195,538 downwards.
AAGCCAAAGGACCTAGGTTCAATTCCCCAGGACCCACGTTAGCCAGATGCACAAGGGGGCACATGCGTCTGGAGTTTGTTTGTAGTGGCTGGAAGCCCTGGCACGCTCATTCTCTCTCTCTTCTCTCTCCCTCTGTCTCTATCAGATAAATAAATAAATAAATAAATAAAAATAAAAATAAATAAAATATTTTTAAAAAGGCATTTGATTAACTTGGTACTTGGTCTTGGTAAGCCTGTTCTGTCAGTGGTAGTAACTGTCTTCTTTTCTTTGCTATTCATCTGTTTAATTTTCCATGATAGAACTGGTATAATCTCGGGGCTTGGGGTTTGTTTTCTCTGCTGTTTAAAGGTTTAAAAGATAGGAAAGAGTTTTAAAGAGTAAAGTTATGTTAAAGTAAGAGGTAAAGGAAGCATAGAGAAAACAGATTCCTCATAGAAAAGCAGATTTCAGATCTGGAACATCTGTCTCCCCAGTGGGAGCTGAACTTTTATTGAATGAGGGAAGCCCACCCATCCAGTTCCATGATTTGTCAGCTTATACAAAGACAAAGGTGCTGGTTGGTCCATGATGTATCCAATACTGTGCCAATCTCAAAAAAGCCTATCAAGCTAGCCTGCTGGTGGGAAAATTCACTTAGGGAAGAAGCTGGAAATGAATCACACTCTTCATCATTTAAGGGTACGCTAGAATATTGCCACCTACCAAGGACCCTTTTCCACTAACTGTCTCCCTAGACAAAGAACTATCTAGCTCCTATAGTGTTTCAGAACTTCTCTAAATATTGGTATATGCTTCTAGAACCTTCCTTTTGCTAATTTTTTGTTCCCCATTTTCCAACACCCATGTTCCCCCTCCCCTGAGGATTTGGAAGGGTGACTGACAGTGATTCATCAGTGGCAGTTGCATGTGCTTTTAGTGTTCACGGATGTGATTTATCCGAGTTGGGAAACCTGACATTACTTCAAATGGATGTGGCTCTCCTAGCTTCACACCTGTCTGCTGCTTCAATTGCCTCTTACCAGGTTGTCCCTTCCAGAAAGATCACTCTTGTAAATGGAGGAGGTAGAAATAGCATAGCTGGTTTCTCTTGTAATATTCCATTGACCGCCTCAAGTGAGGCCTTTTACCTCTTTACCTTTCTTCTGCCCCTGAACATACCTTGCAAACTGTGACAGCAAAGCAAAAGACGAACTCCAAATCTCCTGAAGATGATTCACATCTCACATGTTTAACTCATCCCAGACCTTAGCCTTAGTCTTCAGGTCAAATGCCCTGTGCTTTGTTCAGCTTCCACTCTGATCCTTTCTCGTGGCCCAAACCGCAAATAGAACATTCCAATGCAAGGAGTGCTCAACAGCCTTTTAAAGGACTTCCAGAGTTTTTCCAGCTCCCAACCTCCCCACCCTCTTTGGACCAAAGAGTTTTTCTCCAATCTCAGATAACCTTGAGTTCCTCGTTTGTTTTTCCAAGAGCTTTGCTTCTCAATGTCCTCTTCTCTGGAATTTTGTAACAGGCTCTCTGGACTGCCTACCACAAACCAAGCAGGACAGAGGTAATGACTTTCTACAAGATTCAACCCTGCTGACTACCAGACCTGTTCGGTTCTTCAGGACTCCCAAACTGGTCCAGGTTGGTTCACTGGGAACTCTACCAGGGTTGACGATTCCTGGAGTGTCTGGGCCCCTCCCCTGAGCTGAGACACAGGCCCCAGGCTCTGGGCCCCAGGTCAGAAGCCAAAGGAAGGAGTTGGTGAGGGAAGGGCTGGCAGAGAGGACAGCAGCATGAGTGGGAAGTGGAACATTTGTGGAGAGGTGGAGACCAGAGATTGGAAGACCCTTAAGCTTGTAATATAGGCAGGGACACCCAAGTGACTGATCTGTTCTTCTGTAGCTTGGGACAGTTGTAGTTACCCATGCTATTTTGGGATGATTCGGACCAAGGAGGAACTCTGTCCTGGTCTCTAGAAGTGTCTTATATTCCCTAATTTCAGATTTGTCATTCCTATACATAAAAACATCTTAACTCCACGATTATAGATTTGGAATCATTAAGACTCAGGCTCTACTGAAATTTATGCCTTTGCTGTCTATGGAAAAAGATTTAAAGAGAAAAATCACAGAGGGATGTTTGATTTAGGGAAATCTTTTTAAAGAACCTACTTTAGGAATGTGCATTTGCATACAAACAATGGACGTGCTAATTAAAATGATTCTCACATAGTCACTTCAGCAGTGCAGAGACTGCTGCTTGGCAACACTTACACAGTGGAAGTGAGTGTACTTTGGAAATAATGTTGTTCCATCTGTCTAATCAACTAAGACATATTGTGAACCATTTATTTATAAGGCACTGTGCTAATACCTCTGTGTGTGGGGAGGGGTGGGTCAAGAGTATAAGACCTTCTACTTCTAAGGTGGCCATCTGATGGATTTCCTGGGATTTGACACAATGGGAAAGTTCAGGGAGCACCAAGTAGACTTGGTCATCCTGCCTCTACAAATTGAAAGGTTGGTAGAAATGAACAAAGGAGAGACATGTCCCACCTGCTCCATAGGCCACACCTGTTCACAGTGCTTGAGAACCAGCTTTCTGCCATGTCGGGCTTATTCCCTCATCCAAATTGAGTAGTCTAATGCCTGCTGGAAGCCATAGCCCAGCATTTAAAGTATTTCTGTCATCATCATCCTTCCTGGCATCAGTGATCCCTGAGCACCTGCTGCTGACTTGGACTTTGCCCTGGGTTGTGTGGGAGGGGCTGAACCAGCCTGGAAGGAAGGCCAAAACCTTTGAGCTCCTGGGGGAAAACTATTACTTTATCTTTTTTTTTTTTAAATAGTATTTCCAAAATAGAGTCTGAGCACAGTAGATGCCGAGTAAATATTTGTGGATTGGTTTATTAACTGTGGTTGAGGGCATGGTCTGGAGTCACATAGAACCACTTTCAAATCCTGGCGCACTGCCATTTGCTGGCTTTATGATTTTGGCTTGTGTTTTACTTCTAAGCTCATTTTCCTCATTTGTGAAATTGGGATTAATATAAGACAGGTCATAATAGAATGTTAATATGATAATCATAATGGTAGACTGCATAGTGTAATGTATAGTAGCACAGAACTTGGAGTCAGACTGCTGGAATTCAAATTCCATTAGTGTGTATATAAGCCTGGACAAGTTACTGAACTTCTCTGGGTCTTAGTGTTCCTATCTGCAAAGCAGGAATAATAATAGTACACTTATCAGGTGCTGGTTAAAGAGAGGAGTTGTAAATGTAAATGCTTGCCATGACAAACATAAGTGATTCCTGAGATCTAAAAACTATAAAAAATTATTTAATTTTGGTTCTTAAGGAATTCCTTACAGTGTTACCCTGGGCAAGTATTATTCGCCATCCTCTCATCCCCTATTTGTTGTTGTATTTGGAGTGATATTCTACTGGAAAAAAAAATCTAAAGCCAGGCGTGGTGGCGTACGCCTTTAATCCCAGCACTCCAGGAGGCACTGATAGGAGGATCGCCTTGAGTTTGGTGCCACTCTGAGAATACACAGTGAATTCCAAGTCAGCCTGGGCTAGAACGAGACCCTACCTTAAAAAAAAACCCACAAAATAAATAAATAGTCTACTGAAGGGAATGTGACTACTAACCTTACAGCTGGAACCAGAACCCATGGTAATTGCATTAAGAGTGGCTGACGGTACACTTGTATACAACTGTCCAGAGCAGACCGGTGTGTGTGAAAATATGCCTTTAATTCCATAAATCTGGAGATGAAATGAAGAGTGTGTCTCCCTCTTTTGCATTCCGTCCTTCCTGTCCTCCCTATTGTGCTTCTGTCCTTGTTGCTGCAGCTGATATTCCCTGTCAGTTATGGCTTTGAGCCTGTGCCCTTTAATGTGGGACATTCTGAGGTAGACAGCGTCAGCGTCTTTGTGACCGCCTTAGTCCTCTGGCTGGAGCTGCTCTGGAGACCTAAAGAGTCTGTTGTATTTTGATACCTGACTTCAGGTATCCCATCCCTTGGAGAAAGACTAAATAGGAAGGTTCCTTCACTCTCTACCTTTATGTTTGGGGTTGAGCTCCTCATTGTCAGTGAGAAAAAAAACTTATTAGGAAATAAGTATATTGAGGAATGTAGCAACAGTTTTAAAACATTTGACTATCTTTATTTGACATTTAGACATCTATACAAAGTTTTCATGTCTACTTACAAACTGGGCACTTTAAAATTGCAGTAACATAATGTGTTAAAATATAAATACTATCCTATAAGACCATTGAAAGGTGCTTTAGTACTTCAATCCTGTTTTGGAGCTTTGGACCTCCTTCCTGTTGCCAGCTGAACCTGATGTATTAGATGAAAATATATTCCTATCTTCAAATGTGGACAACAGGACATTCTGTCCTCCAAATTTCAGTGTTTGACTTGGGTGTTGCAGGAAACTTGGCACCCTCTCTTTTCAAAAAAATAAACAGACATGCTGTGGCCTCATGTTTCATCTGATGGGCTTAGATGCTATTGCCTCATAAAGGCTGATTCATAGACAAATGGGAACTAATTATAGTAACTTAAAAATAATATCCCTGTGTAAATTTGGCAAGGCAAGATGCCTTACATGTTTTGTAGGACATGAGAGACTCCGTTTCCTTGGTGTCATGAAGGTGACATACCCATTTCTATTTTAGCTGCTCACTGACTGTGCTTGTTCATTACCTGCCATCTCTTTTTTTAAAAAAATTCAGGGATTTCAGGCAGTTTTCCACATGCCCCATTCTCAAACAGTGAAGCACCTGTTATCTGTCCATTACATGTGTTGAATGAATGAATGATCAATTTATTTATGGTGGCAGGGTTCTAACCCAGGGCCTTGCATGCGCTATACAAGCACTCTTTCACTGAACTACATCCCTAGCCTTGTCTGCTACATTTTGAAGGAACAAGTGTCTTATTGGAAGAAAGTAGTTTGTTGTTTTATTAGCTCTAAGCATTCAGAATCTACTATGTGAAAGTGCAGGTAAAGATTTACTTCTCTATGGGAAGAATAAAGGACTTTTGTCAGCTTACTCTCCTCACTTTTAGTTCCCACCTACCCTACTACAGTGCATTAGATTGGGAAAATTTAAATTTGTATTTTAATTTACTTTCAATATAAGTAGATGTTATGTGACCATGTGAAAACTTTAAAATTAGAAAAAAATATGAAGTGAAAAATGAATTACCTTTTCCATGTCTGAATTTTTCTTTAGAAACAATCCTAGACACCATTTATCTTATATGCTAGCCTAGAATTTCTTATGCATTCATAAATATATTTTGGTATATGTCTTCCTCACATAAATCGTACCACACTGTCAACAGTATGTATGTATGTATGTATGTGTATATGTGTATATATATATGTATGTATATTTTTTTTTAGAGAGCAAGTGTGAGAGAGAATTGGTGTGCCAGGGCCTCAGCCACTAAAATCAAACTCCAGATGCTTGCGCCACCTAGTGGGCACGTGTGACCTTGTGCTTGCCTCACCTTTGTGTGTCTGGCTTATGGGGACCTAGATAATAGAACATGGGTCCTTAGGCTGCTCAGGCAAGCACCTTAACTGCTAAGCCATCTCTTCAGCCCTATCCACAGTATTTTGAACCTTGATTTTTTTTCTTTATATCTGGTAACTGAGAAGTCCTTCCACTTCATAAGTTGAGCTGTTTAATTTTCTAATAACTACTTTTTCATAGAGTAGATAGAGCATAACACAAATAATTATCCATTAATGATACTTACACTGTTTTAACTTTCACCTATAAAATCATGGTATAATGAACAATGTTGTACATCTACTAAAGAATAATCTATCTTTGTGATATAAGAAAAACTAGAGCTCAGGAACCTGGATTTAAATCTTACTTTTTACTATTGAGCTATATGGTCTTAGCTAGTTAGTTTTTGTGCCTCAGTTCTGTTTCATAAGATAATATTTATCTATAGTCAGGATATGATTGTTAAAAACACTAGTCGGGGGGCTGGAGAGATGGCTTAGCGGTTAAGGCGCCTGCCTCCTAAGCCTAAGAACGCTGGTTCCAATCTCCAGGTCCCACGTTTAGCCAGATGCAAAGTGACGCAAGGGCACAATGCCGCACTTGCCCACAAGGGGGCACATGCATCTGGATTTTGTTCACAGCAGCTGAGAGGCTGCTGGCGCACCCATTCTCTATCTGTCTTCCTCTCCCTCTCTCTCTGTCTCTCTCAAAAAAAAAAAAAAAAACACTAGTTGGGGGCTGGAGAAATGGCTTAGCAGTTAAGGTGTTTGCCTGTGAAGCCAAAGGACCCTGGTTTGATTCTCCAGGACCCAGATGCACAAGGGGCACATGCATCTGGAGTTTGTTTGGCTAGAGGCCCTGGCATGCCATTCTCTCTCTGTCTGCCTCTCTTATCTCTCTCTCTTTCTCTCTCTCTCTGCTTGCAAATAAATAAATAAATAATTTAAAAATCTTAAAAAAAACAATACTAGTCTGTATAAAATTGTCAGACAAGTACTGGGCATGTAGGCAGTTTGTGTGTTTTTATTAGCTTTATAATTTCATATCATGTAGGAACATATGCATCTTAAAGTAAACTTACCCCTGCATGTTTCTGAATTGTCCAGTGCCTTTTTGAAGCCATAACACAGTATTTGAGACTGTGAGTTCATTTGTCCCCTAGATTACTTAGATTCCATGCTCATCCTCCTCTTGTCCATTTTCCTCAGTGCTGTTGTGTCAAACCATGGGGGAGAAAAACAAAGATAGTGTTTTAAGCCATTGTACTTGTGGGTTCAAACCCCTTTAAAAGCATCTCAAATAAGTGGTCTAATTTTCTGCATATATAACTCATTTAGAACCTTATAATTCTTTAAACATTTATAGTTTGGTAACTATGTAAAGCTCATGTGTATATATATGATTCAATATTTATTGATGATTTCACCATGTTTTAGGTTATAAAGTGAATCTTTAGAAATGCCAGAAAGTGTATTTACACTGATTTAGTTGGCTTTGGTAGTAGGAGTTCCAAGATCTTACGTTATCTAAAGTCTTAAAGCACCAAAAAAACAATTATTCTTGGATTCCAACAAAGTGGAACTAAAATCCCCATACTGGTGTTAGCTAGCTGTTTGGCCTGGAGAAGTATCTTAAACTTCTAGGCACTGGTTCTCTATTTACTGATGGAATAGGATGACAGGAGAAGGCAGGTGAAAGACCTGACAGTGTGTGGCACAGAACAGGTGCTCATGGTCCATCTGTTCTTCCCTTCCATCTCCTGCTTTCCGCTCTTCCTGTCCTTACCACAGTTTCAAAGAAGTAATTTCTTTCACTTTACCCTCCAATGCTGTTGGCTGCACTCCCGCGTCCCTATACCCTGAGTCACCCGTGTACTTTCTTTGCCTTAACCTGGGGGGGAGGTGGTAGTGAAGCAGTTATGTCCCAGTTGTTGCCCCTTGCATCCTTCTGTATGTGTGGAGCTGAAGTTTAGTGAATGCCTACAAGTGAGTGAATTAGAGGGAGGCTTAACGTCTATACCATTGAGGTCAGTATTAGTTTTTGAAAGCTATTGCTAGCAATAGCTTTGTGAAAGTGGAACTGGAGGCAAGAAGGGATCAGAGAAGTTTCATCCTTGGTTATTCCTTTTAAGGAATTTTGCTTTGGCCCTCATGAAATCCTTTTTCCAGGGCCGGGAAGATGGTTCAGTAGTTAAAGGCACTTACTTGACAAACCTACCATCATGGGTTCAATTCCCAAGCCACCCATGTAATCGGGATGCACAAAGAAGCACAAGTGTCTGGCATTTGCCTGCAGTGGCACACCCATACACACTCACGTATGTATGTGTGTGCAAGTAAATTAATAAACAAAAAATTTAAAATTCCCTTTTCCCAGATGCTGCATGTTGTTATTGGATCAGAACACCAAGGGAACATTTAAAAGCTACTTCACTTCATCAGCATCCACTAGAATGGCACCCACAGGAGATTCCTTTAACTCTTACTTTCCTCTTCTCAAGAAAAGCATGAGCCAGTTGTCTTTGCAATGTGGTGGCCAGCATAACCTTGTTCACAGATGAGCCCTAAGCAGTGAGGCCAAAGAGGCCAGCCAGAAGAGAAAGCTACTGGTGGAGAGGGAGCAAGACCTTTGCCAGCTCTTCTCAATCACTGTTTAGAGAGCAGCTACCTTGTTTAGCACTAAGTATTTTGCTGTGAATTTTTGAAATAGTGGTCACACCCTTCTGCAAATATAAGAACCAGAGTGCTCTCCAAAGGCAATCAGGCCAGGCCTCTTTCAGCTCTGAGGGCACAGGGATAACAGGAACCATTATTTTCCTTGAAATTCTCTTCCCAATTTTCTTCCTTGAGTCTTCCTTTCTTTTAAGATCTATCTCTGTTGTCAGTGTCTAACTTTTGTAGTTCTTTGACCCTGGACTGTCTGGTCATTTGGTACAGTGCTGTGTGTAGAACTGTGATTTATTGAACCTGTTGTCATTTAGGCATTTTCACGTGTATGCTTTGGCTTGCCCACTTAGTCTTCACTCTAGGACAAGTTGTCCACTCGATCCCCTTGCTGCTGGGCGTGTAGCTCAGTGGTTCTCCCAGCAGAAGCATGAACTAGGTAGAAATGTATACCAGACCAGACCCAACGAATTATAAAGTCTAATGTGGGCTCTGCTGTCTAACAGGCTCGGGTGATCTGACTGTAGGCTGAAACTGGAGAACTTTTGGTGAAGAGTGAAGAACCTGAGCCAGGCGTGGTGGCACACACATTTAATCCCAGCACTCGGGAGGCAGAGGTAGGAGGATTGCCGAGAGTTCGAGGCCACCCTGAGATTACATAGTGAATTCCAGGTCAGCCTGGGCTAGAGTGAGACCCTGCCTCAAAAAAACAAAACAAAACAAAACAAAAAAAAGAGTGAAGAACCTGGCAAAGTGGGGATGGGGGGCAGATCTTCAAGCAGGCTCTACCATTATTGTCTGACTGTGGGAATGTGAATTTTTCTTTTTCCTTCCCAGGGTATTTTGTCAAAATCTTCTGGGTATATTGAGTGTGGGGTTAGGTGAGGTGTTCTGGGCCAAACAAGTCAATGAAATACTTCTTCAGTTAGTTTAAGAAGGATTTTTGGAGGGAGGGGAATTTTGGGGAGTTTTGAACTTCTGGGCTCAAGCAATCCTTCTGACCTCCACCTCCCTAGAAGCTGGGGCTGCAGGCAGGTACCATCAAGCCTGACTTGAGCTAGATTCTTTACTGCCAGGCTTTTCAGATACCTTGAGGGGGTTTGGATACCTCCTTGGAAGGATGTTGCTAGGTTCTAGAACACTTTCTAGACTTCAGAACACTTTTTTTTTTCCTGCCACACACCTGCTAACTTTTCTGAGAACAGTGTTGTATGGAACATATTTTGGGAAATGCTTGTCTAGCTAAGGGCAGCCTAAGGATACTTTGAGCCTTGGGGCTTTATGAACATCCAAATTAGTGAGAAATTCAGGCAGAGACTTCTAATACAGGTTAAGTCAGACACAATGTCGGCATTTATAATATGGTTATAGGGAACTTGTCTAGCAAGTAGAACATCGAGGTGGTATGGAAATAATTAAACTGAAGCGTAGAGTTTATATTTTTAAAAGAACCAAGCTTTATTTCTTTATTTTTAAGGAAGAAAATGGCACATTATGGAGGAGGTAGGAAAGACGAGGAAAGGAAAATGTCACTTACTGAGCATATCAAAATCCTGGCAGGAAACATATGGCACATTCAAGTCAGGTAATTCAAGGAGATTTTAATAAGGGAACTATTTATAAAGGGTGTGGGCAGGGCTTGGAAAAGCAGCAATGATGCTGGTGATGCAGGTCTTGTTTCTCCCTATACCCAAGGATGTATGTGTGCCACATGCTATCATAATACCCAAGGGTAGGTGTTGTGATTTCACATTGCAGATGAGGAGAGGAAAGCCGAAGAGCAAAACCAAGCTCCAACTCTGCTGTTAGGCCTGTAGCCCTGTGCTTTCTGCTCCATGTGCCTTCTCTTCCTCAGTCTTTTTCTGTGTGACATGGCTGGAAAACACTGCTTTCTACAAGGTCATATCTGAGCTACATGTGTTGCTGGGCAGTCTAGTAGACAGGAAAAAATAGCATCTTAGACAAATGTCTGCACCAACAGTGAAAGCATTCAGATTTCATGCCCGAGGAAGAGATACTGTAAACAGGCAGTTCCGGTGGCTCGGTGGTTGGGACCATGGCAATCTGTCATTCATCCCAGAACTTCTTTTCAGAAAAGGATATGATAAGGCAGTTTAGCTTGCAGAGTCTTGGAAGAGGGAGAGGGAAAATGTTTCAGACCTGTGGCTCAGCCTGGAAGGCTTGGCAGTAGAATAGAATGAAAGGCCTCATTATTCATGGTGCCTTAGCCAACTGGAGAAGAGGGTGGTGACGGCAGTTGGGAAAAGAGGCCATGATGGGATGTAAGGGTGCCTCTGATACCAATTTTTACATTGGGCCATGTTGGTAGTATGAAGTCTTCTTAGCCCAAGACCTTTTCTAGAAGCTGATAGAGGTTGGACTTTTCAAGAACTAATTTAATTTCTTCAGGAAGTTTCAGAATATATGAATTTTTTATTTTGCTTAAGCCCCAAGAAAATCATATTTCTATGGGTAGCCTCCATGTCAATTTGAATTTGGGTTGGCCTTTAATACTCTATTATAATATTTCTTACAGCTACATGTTTTTCATTCCATAAAATGAAAACACGTCTCAAATACTGTGTACAAGACCTGCCTTTGAAAACATCTGGCAAAAATAACAAGTTGCTTAGAAAACTGATTCTTAGATGAACCCCCACCTCTCGGTTAACAGGGAATCTCTGGAGTAAACCTTTATTTCCTGTTGCTTCCACACAGCAGGCCCTTCATGGAAATATTTCACATGTTTTCTCAGGCAGCAGGAAACCTTGAAGGGCAGAGAGAGTTGAGGCGCCACATAGGAACAGAGATGTGTCTTTGCCCCATACCACCCCAGGATGTATGGAGAGCCAGCTTGGGCCTAGATGCTTTGAAGCTGGGCCACTTCCTGCCGCAAACTGTTGAAGACTCCAACTCTCTGGCTCTAGTGAAGCCCAAACTTGCCTTGCCACAATTCTGGGGGAGGTAAGGGAAAAGGGGGGGGGGAGAGGGGAGAAATGTGTGTTAGTTTTAAAATGGCCTTAAATGTCTGGCATTCCCCCACACACCCTCAGACATCTCATAAATTATTTTATAGTAAAACTAGTAGGGTTGTTTAGAAATGAAGAGCTCTGGTCAATGGAATTTTTAGTAACTTATACTGCTATTTATCTTAAATCCCCCACATTTTTTTTTACCCTGAAACTCATTGAAAAAGATCATAATAAAATAGATGATTTTCCTGAAACTATGTTTGAGGTTAATAGCTCCTTCATAATGCCTGTGATAATCTGAATAATGTGATATTCTAATATTCATGTATTTTTGACTTTCAAAGGTAGCTGAAGATGATAAATCATGTAATACAGAAAGTGAAGAAGCTTGAGTTCAGTGTTTTCTGACCTTAAATTATATCTAGAAAGTTGCTGTGCTTTTTAAAAAGAGAAATCTGTACTATATACTCTCCTTGCCGTGTGTTTCTCATGACCATGGGCATCTGGTTGTTGAATTCACGTTGTTGTCAAGCTGTGTCTGCTCTTACATTGCCTCCACAGCAGGGCCTCTCACAAGTGCATATCTCACATATGGCTACAAACACAGTTCGTTTTCTTTCGTGTCCACAGGCTTCTGTAGATAAGCCTGTGGGCCTGCCTTTTGTGGTTTGTCAGTCTGTTAGGACTTATATTTATTTATAATGCTTACTGACTTGATTCATTCAGTTACCAGGTACTGAAAAATTGGAATTTGGGGAGGATTGTAATTATTGTACAAAGATCTGGAATATTTGAACCAAGGGCTGCCCTAATAAGTCTGGGATATGTTAGACAACCTAGGACCAGTCATTAATGCCAGAGTGATGTTGTCTGGATGCCTTTTAGCCCATAGGAAGATAAACTATGTAAAGGATGCTACCATATTTCATTTCATGTTATTATTTCTCATTTTTTAACATTTGGACTTCTTAATTACCCAGTGTATTTTATTGTCCAAAACGTTGTTATTTTTTAATTCATGGCAGATGTTTGAAGGTAGAGGAACTTGACAGGGTGAAGGTACATTTCCCAATATCACTTGCCTTTTCATGTAAAAGCACACCAACAACATATTTATGGCTCCTTTTGTACATCCAAGGCACTGTGGTAAAACTCAGAAAGAATGTTTACAGTGAATGATGAATTTTGTTCCTTTTAAACATGGCATTCTCCATACCATATGTTCTATAGAAGGAAAAGGTAAAAGGCTTTCTTGTAAGGTTAAGATAGAGCCAGTTTGCTCTCTTAACTCAGGGCCATGTCCTCTAGGGGCGGAGCTGTGAGAGGGCAGGCAGAAGCCCTTGCTCAGGTCTTGAACTTACTTTGACCTTGTTAATGGGCTTTCCTTTCTCACTTGGACTGCTTTCTCATTTATACAGTGAAGATGGCAAACGAGACCATCTAAGGTCCTTTACAACAAAATAAAACCCAGCAATGATTTTTATTAAATACCTTCTACTGTGTAAGGTACTGAAAGTAGTTATCTCTTATTCTTGAGAACTTCAAAAGTCCCTCATAGCTAGATCAACCAAAGACTCTTCCATATGAGGAGAGCTTTAAAGCAAGCAGAGAAAATTCCAGTATACTGGATCCCACCTGCAGAGAATAATGCCTAATTTGGGGAAGAATAAATATTATTGAACTTGTCACATACATAGAACAAAGAATGGGTTAGATAGCAAGTGCCCCAAGTAAAAGCTGTCATTTTTCAAGTACTTTCCCCATGCCCAGCTCTAAGCTGGAACCTTCTATCTAAGTGCTTTACAGTATTATCCCAGTCAAGTTTTATAGCTGCTACAGAAGATGAATGCTGAGTTTACAACATTTTACAGAGTAAGAACACAAGAAGTAAGTGATAGTGCTAACTTGAACTGGAGCTTTACATTCTCTCGGGTGAGGGATTTATTTTTATTTCGTTTTATTTTTATTTATTTATTTTTTTTGTGGAACAAGGCTAGCCTGAAACAAGCTGTGTAGCTGAAGATGACCTTGAATTCCTGATCCTCCTGCCTGTACTTCCTGAGTGCTGGGCTTGCAAAAGTGCACCCCCGTAGCAAGTTTACGCAGGGCTGGAGATTAAACCCAAGACTTCATGCATGTTAAGCAATCATTCTCCCAACTGAGTGCTATCCCCAACCCCTAGTCTATATTCTTAATGACTGAGCCTTTAAGAGACGAGGAAAGCATGGAGAGGGAGAAGCAAGAGACCTGACTCAGTAAACCTGCCTCCAGTTGCCAGGGTTTAGCAGTGGAAGGAAAAGCAGACATTTTTGACTATAGGTACAGTTCCTCCTTGGGCTTCCTTTCCTTGATAGCTGTCACTGCTTGCTGGGCTCTGGAGAATACTGCCTCTCTGTTAGTCAAAACCTCCTGCCAGCCCCACACCAGCACCTCTGTCAGTGCTAAAAAGAACCCTGCATTTATGGGAACTTGGAATGTCTCTGCCACTTGAGTTGACACGAGCCAAATCAAGGAGTAAATAGCTGGACTCAACAACCTCTTGGGACTAGAAGGTGACCTTAATGATATGGCTATGAAAGGATTAAAAACTCCCCCAAAAAAAAAAAAAAACTTGGCTTTACTTTTAACTGATACTTCATTTTTAGTGTTTTCATTTGCAGAGCCCCAAGTTTTTAGTTTTAGAATTTGTGCTGCAAAAGGCTCAGAGTGACCAATGTGAAGAGTCCTTAACTAGCCCTCAGTTCACTTCCTGGATGTGTGGGGTCAATCATAGGTGCTCATAGGCTTCTGTTGACTGTCACCCAGCAGCCAGGTGTCACGTGGCTTTAAAACAATAAATGTCATTGTCTTGCAGTGAGGCACCCTTTATTGTGAGCCTTTCAAGGTCACCACCTGGGAGCGGTACGTGGCACCCAGCAAGCACTCTCTACATACTGGGTAAAAGTCTTCAATGATTTGTTCAGCACGTTCTTTGAATCACCATAAAAGCCAATGCCATGGAAAGGAGTTGAAAGACAGTGGGGAGTAGAAGAAAGGTGGATGCAATGTGAGGCTCAACCTTGAGGTTTGAGAAAGGATGTAAGAGCTCTGGGATTAAGGATAGAGAGTTGGGCTTTGTTTCACAATTTTTCTTCTAATTGGTAGTGTGACCTTAGAGAATAGTCATTGTCTCTCTTTTTTTCCTAATATTTGTTTGAGAAAGAGAGAGGCAGCTAGATGGATAGAAGATAGATAGAGAATGGGGGCACTGGGGCCTCCTAGCCACTGCAAATGAATTCCAGATACATGTGCCACCTTGTGCATATGGCTTTATGTGGGTACTAGGGAATTGAAACTGGGTCCTTTGGCTTCGCAGGCAAGTGCCCTAACCTCTAAGCCATCTCCTCAGTCCCCCATTGCCTGTCTTTTAAGTTGATGATGATATTATCTACTCCAAAGTTTATTAGGATTAGATAAGATGTTCTATGTTATGCACTTAGCATGGGAAGGGGGCTATCAGTGATAGCAATAGGATTTCCACCCCAAGCAATAAATAAAATAGAGCAGATTTGCATAATTCAAAAGACATGGGAGGCCTGGAGAGATGGCTTAGTGGTTAAGGCATTTACCTGCAAAGCCAAAAGATCCCTGTTCGATTCTCCAGGACCTACGTAAGCCAGATGCACAAGGAGGCACATGCATCTGGAGTTCATTTGCAGTGGCTGGAGACCCTGGCGTGTCCATTCTCTCTCTTTCTCTCTCAAAAAAAGGCAGGGGAAGCCCAACTTGAAGGGAACCACTCCCACACCAAAGTTTACATGCTGAAGAGTGGTATAATGATTGTCCAAACAGAACTTTGCAATGGTAGAAATTTGGAAAACTTTTCTTGTGTGTATAAAAAAAAAAAATTCAGGGGCTGGGAGATGGTTCAATGGACAAAGCACAAGCAGGAGTACTTGAGTTTGAACCCCATATCCCATGTCAAAAGATGGAAGCCAGGTGTGGTGGGGCACACCTTTAATCCCAGCACTAGGGAGGCAGAGGTAGGAGGATTGCCATGAGTTCAAGGCCACTCTGAGACTACATAGTTAATTCCAGGTCAGCCTGGGCCATAGTGAGACCCTACCTTGAAAAACCAAAAAAAAAAAAAAAGATGGAAGCTGTGATGGGCTTCTGCGATCCCAGCAAGCTGATGCTGATGGCAAGATGGAAAGCTGAGGTGGGGGAAGCTCACGGTGAACACAGCAAAGAACAGCAAAAATAGGAGAGGGAGAAACTGCCTTGAGAGTAGAAAGGCAGAAAACCGACCAAAAGTTGTCCTCTTACCTCCACATGTGTGCTGTGGCATATATGTGTCCCCCTTTCTCTCTCTCTCTCTCTCTCTCACACACACACATGAAAATGCATAAAAATGCAGAATTAGAACCTTATTTGAAATCTTTTATAACAAGGGGGAAATATTTAAGAGGAAATACTGTACATACACTATGATCATTACCAGATAATATAAAAAAAAGATTATAAGCAAATTCAGCAAAATGAGTGTGTTGTGTTAGGAAAGAGACATTATGGGCTTTTTAATTTATTTTGCAAATACTTAGTTGTATGCTTGTATTTCTTTTGTAGTTAGAACAACATTTTTAAAAATAAAATCCATTTGAAAAAGCTGCATCCTTGAGATGAAAACAGGATTCCTCCTTCCTTTCCTTTCCTTTCCTTTCCTTTCCTTTCCTTTCCTTTCCTTTCCTTTCCTTTCCTTTCCTTTCCTTTCCTTTCCTTTCCTTTCCTTTCCTTTCCTTCCCTTCCCTTCCCTTCCCTTCCCTTCCCTTCCCTTCCCTTCCCTTCCCTTCCCTTCCCTTCCTTTCCCGCTTGCCTGTCCCCTCCCTTCTTTCCTTCTTTCCTTCCTTCCCTTCCTTCCTTCCTTCCTTCCTTCCTTCCTTCCTTCCTTCCTTCCTTCCTTCCTTCCTTCCTCCCTTTCCTCCCTTTCCTTCCTTCCTTCCTTTTGGTTTTTTAGAGATAGGGTCTCATACTAGCCTAGGCTGACCTGAAAGTCATTATGTAGTTTCAGGGTAGTCTTGAACTCATAGCTAACCTCCTACTTCTGCCTTCCAAGTTCTGGGATTAAAGGCGTGCACCACCACGCCCAGCAGGATTTTTAAAATATGTAAAATAGGGCTGGAGAGATTGCTTAGTGATTAAGGCACTTGCCTACTAAGGCTAAGGCTCCAGGTTGAACTCCCAAATCCATGTAAGCCAGATGCATATAGTGGTGCATGTGTATGGAGTTCATTTGCAGTGGCTAGAGGCTCTGGCATGCCCATGTTCATTCTCTCTCTCTCTCAAATGAATAAATAAATAAATAAATAAATAACTTGAACAGTTACTTTTAAATTTAACAGTTTTAATTACTTTGCCAAAAGAAACTTTTGTTGTTAAATAATAGAGCTGTGTTTAGTGAAACACATTGATAAGTTAGGAGTTTAAGTGGTGCAAAATAAAAATCCACCCCTTACACTGTTAGGATAAAATATGAATGTGGGGTGTTGAATGAAAGACTTTTTAATGAAAAAGTAAACATGTTCTCTTTAGGTAACATCAGCATTTTAGGGTTTTAGTTATTTTATGGATTATGGTGTTGAATGGCCTTAAATCTAGGGTCTGTTTGAATTTGTAACTTTCCCAAACATCCAGCTGGGACACTTTTGAATTAATACATAAGTATGTTCCTCTAAATCGCTCTTGGAAAGCCAGTGCCAGACTGTGTGCAGATGGGACAGCAGTCATGACTGGCAGGTCCTGTGAGTGGAATTATATTCACACATTGTTTTATTCACTGTGAACATTTTGCAGGAAAAGAAGGAAACACTGTTTCCTTACTTAAATGAAATTCTGACACTGTCAGAACTTAAATTCTATTTAAGTTGATTGACCCAGTTCATAAATATTTCCAGTTATGAACCTTTAATGTTTAGTGCTACATGAACTTGATCATAGAAATTAGTGTTTTCAAAGCACAGCCTTAAAACTATATCTGCCAGAAATATAGATTATAGGGCTCCCACAGGACTTCTCAATCAGTGTACCTGGGAGCAGAATCTATTATTATTATTATTATTATTATTATTATTATTATTATTATTTAAACAAGATCTCACTGTGTGGCCCTGGTTGGCCTGAAAGCTGCAGAAATCCTTGGCTTCTATAATCGCATTTTAAACAAGTGCATCCCCAAGTAACCAATGCAAACAATTCTCTGAGACCCTGTGGCACAATGGGAACTTTTTGCAAGATTGTTCTCTGAAATGAAAGTGTTTTTAAATTTAGAGAATTCAAATTTATGGTGAAGGGCTGGGGATGTAGCTCAATTGGCAGAGGGCTTGCCTAGCATGCACAGGGTCATGGGTTCATTCCCCAGTACCATATAAGCTGGGTGTGGTGGGGCATGTCTGTAATCCTAGGACTCAGAAGGTAGAGGCAGGAGGATCAGGAGTCCTTGGCTACCTAGCAAGTTTGATGCCAGCCTGGGTGACATAAGAAAACATTTCTCCTGCTTTTCACTGACTTCACTAATTAGCATCAATTAGGACTGGCGCTTTAAATGGCAATTTAAAATTTTGCAATATTTGTATTATGAGTTGTATTTGAGAAAATCATTATTAATCCTTTTGTAAATTTATAAAACAAAAGATTGGAGGAGATCACTAAATTTGGAGTAGAAGTGATAAAGAGAGAGAGACCCAGTAATATAGCAAGGATCATAACCAATACTGAATTCAATAAATGTGTATTTTGGGGGTAAAAGTAAAGCCACTATCCAGTTCTCTGCAAAAAGACACTGGTGGTTTATTAAAGTCTCCTAGGCACATATTTGCATGAAGCAGCAGAGTTTTGGCTTTTATATTAAAAGTAATGAAATCAAAGTCAAAGAGGAAAAAATTGAGTCTGGCATGTTCTGTGTAAGACATCAAAGTTATAATTATGTTTAAGGAGAAAACATCAGGATATGGGCTTTGGAGATTGCTCAGTTGGTAAAGTGTTTGCTTCCCAAGCACGAAGAACTGAGTTTGATACTCAGACCCATGTAAAAATGTTGGGCATGGTAGTACCTGCTTGTAATCCCAGTGCTGGGGAGGCAGAGACTGGAGGCTCCTTGGGACTTGAGGGCCAGCCAGTATATCCTAATTGATGAGCTCCAGCCCAATGAAAAACCTTTTCTCAAAAAACAAATGGGGCTGGAGATGGCCCCATTTGTTGGCTTAGTGGTTAAGGTGCTTGCCTTCCAAGCATAAGGACCCAGGTTTGACTCCCCAGGACCCATATAAATCAGATGCACATGCATCTGGAATTTGTTTGCAGTGGTTAGAGGCCCTGATATGCCCACTCTCTCTGTCTCTCTTTCTCTCTCAAATAAATAAATAAATAAATAAATAAATAATAAATAAAATAATTTTTAAAAAGAAACAAAGGGATGGGAGTTCCTGAGGAAGAACACTGTTGTCCTTCCTCATGTACGCACACATTATGATGCCTCCTGCATGTGTACTGGCACATACATGAACATACATGCACACATTCACATAACATGCATACACATGCACCAGGTATGAAAGGAACCATTATTTTGGTTATTTTACAGTGTCTTTGGCCTTAAAAATGATTTGAGGGCTGGGGAGTAGAGTGCCTGCCTAGTATGTACAAAGCCCTGAATGTGATCCCCAGCACTATGTAAAATGGGTATTGTAGCACACCCTTGGGATCCCAGCACTTAGGAGTTGGGGGCAGGAAGATCAGAAGTTCAAAGCCATACTCAGTTACATGACAAATTTGGAGCCAGCTTGGGCTACATGAAAGCATGTCACAAAAGAAGAAAAAAATAAAAAGAATTCATATGACACATCTATGGGCAAGCATAACTATTAAATTGTTATTTTAGGCAGAATCTTGCTAGGTAGCCCAGGCTCACCTTAAACACATGATCCTTAATTCTCTTCTTCTACTTCCATGTGCTGAGGTTATAGTTGTGCACCACCCTAATTGTAATTTTGTTATTTGTTTGTTTGTTTGAGACGCTTTGTCCCCAGGCTAACCTGGAGCTTATTATGTAGCTCATGCTAGCCTCCAGTTTGTGTCAGTCCCACCTCCTCCCACCTTCCAAGTGCTGGGATTACAGGTGTTAACAAGAATGCCTGCTTTAAATGGGAGGTTTTTAAATGTTTTTGATGCTGGGGGTGAACTCAGGGCCTTGCCCATGCTATGCAAACATCTTATCATTGAACTATACTCTCATCCCTATGATACTATACTATACTATACTATAATATTTTATATATATATATATATATATATATATATATATATATTATATAATATACTATAATATACTCTCATCCCTATAACCCTGAGACTACATAGCGAATTCCAGGTCAGCCTGGGCTAGAGTGAGACCCTACCTCAACAAACAAACAAACAACAACAACAAAAAAGGAATTGATCTTTTCCTGTGTAAAGATGGTTTGGGCTGAGAAAAGCATTAGTCTACTTTCATCCACTGTTTTACTTGTTTTGGGTTCTCCCTGCCTTATCTTCATCCACTGAGCCATCTCTGATGGCATTGGGGTGAAGAGAAGCAGAACAAGACCCCGAGATCGTGCAAAGAAATTACACCTTATTTCTTGGTGAGGCACCATTGCTGAATTCAGTTCCTGAGCAGCCCCAGTGCTGCAAAGGGTTTTAGAGTGGAAGAGCAAGACTGCAGGATCCTTTTCTTATCTTTCTGACAGTTGCCTGAGATCTCCCAGCATTGTGATCCATGAGTTCCCATGACCCAGGCACTTGGTTTATTTGCTTAGCTAGGAATTTCCAGAGCCATGACTGGGATGTCCTTTGCCTTCTCAACAGCTGGCTTCATTCTGAATCTAATGAGCTTGCTGAGCTGAGTGGCCAAGGAAGGGTGTCCCTCACTGGAGGGACGCTGACACTTTTTCCTGTAAAATGAGTAAACGCTGGCGTTCCCAGTCACTTCTCTTTTGGTCAATGTCTAGGGCACATTCCTGAGCCTGCCTGCTCCTCTCCTCTTTGGACTTTGTAATAACCAGCATTCAGCTAGGAATGTAGTTTAAATCACATGTACTTGCAACTTTAGGATTCCCTAGGATTTTCTGTCCCCACTGGGGACAATTTAGCAAGCCTGTTGGTGAACTTGCATCATCATAGTGGATTTCCTGCTCCCAAGGTCCCATTGCACATGTGATTCTCCCCCACACTTGAGTCTGCTGGTCAGATTTTGAGCATGGTGGTATTAGGAGATGGGGATGTGAAATGCTTCATTGCCATTCTGAGAGTTCCAGTAGTTTTCATTTTTGTTTTTAGTAAGAGTTTTAGGTATGCAGGTTTTTTTCCCCCTTGGTATACTTAGACTTTGCATTTTTACTGAAGGAAAACTCTTCTTTGCACTTTAATTATTAAACAGATAGGAGAAATCTACAATGATATTGTTCTTAAGCTAGATTTTCTCCAGATTTGTGATAGAGTCACCAAAACCCACAAATACTGAGGCTCCCTGCAAGTAGACTGGATACCACTCAAGAGTTCTAAAGTTACATTTTTCTAGGAGGACTTTTCTGCATACTTATAAAAGGGGGAAATGTATGGGACTTTTATCCTTTTCCAAATCTTTATACTCTTTTAAAAATGCATTCTATCAGAATTTTTGTTTTCATTTCTACATATGCAAAATATACTGTGAAAGTAAACAATGAAACCCATCATTCAATGCCACACATGTAGCAAACTTAAAAAATTATTGACAATTTCACACATGTATATAGTGTATTTTGATTATATTCAACCCCATTGCCCTGTCTTGTCCTGCTCCTACTTAACCTTTTTTATATCCAACTGGTTCCCCTTCTACATTCATGTTTTTTTTTAAAAAAAAGATTTATTTATTTTTGTTAGAGACAGAGAGAGAAGGAGAGAGAGAGAGAATGAGTATGTCATGACCTCCAGCCACTGCAAATGAACTCCAGATGCATGCGCCACCATGTACATCTGGCTTATGTGGGACCTGGAGAATTGAACCTGGGTCCTTAAGCTTCACAGGCATGTGCCTTAACTGCTAAGCCATCTCTTCAGCCCTACCTTCATGTCTTTTTTTTTTTTTTTTAGTTCATGCTGACCTCGAATTCACTATGTAGTCTCAGGGTGGCCTCAAACTTATGGTGATCCTCCTATCTCTGCCTCCCGAGTGCTGAGATTAAATGAATGTGCCACCATGCCTGGCCTTCTTGTCTTTTTAATATTTTTTTTTGTAATTTTTTTTTTATGAGAAAGCAAGAGAGGGGGGTGGAGAGGGAGGGAGAGTATTGGCTTGCTAGGACTTCCAGCCACTGCAATCAAACTCCAGACACATGCACCATCTTGTGCCTGTGTGCGACCTTGTGTACTTGTGTACTCAAGGCAAAAAGGCCTTCATTCCTGGCACTTCTGTCTCCTTCATGCATGATCTGGTAAATTGTTGTACTTAGGCAGTGACGTAAGAGAGCATTATATTAACCAGAAACCTCCCCCCACACACACACACTTACCTGTCTCCAACTCTTCTCTATTTTTGGTGTTAGAATGGGGCAACTGCAAAGTAAACTCGCCATGTCAATATGCAATCATTTATTGGGCTCTTCTTGTGTACCAAGCACTGTATTGCATGGGCAAATGACTCACTAGTTCTGGTAGCAGTGAAATTAGTGTTGTTTATCCCAGCCTTGTATGTGGGGACATTGAGGCTTATGGATGTAGCAGAACCAATGTGAAACACCTAGAACTCTGCTGATTAGAGTTGGTGTGAAGAACTTAATTGTCCTCTTAGTGAGGATCTCAGGCCCCACCTCTGCTGCCAGCACTGGCACTGACACTAGCTACAACACATACGGTTTCATCCAGTATCGTTTTTCCTTGTTTTTTAGTTTTTTTTTTCAGACAGGTTCTCATGTAGCCCAGGCTGGCCTTGAACTAGCTATGTAGCCAAGGATTACCTTGAACTACGGATCTTTTTCTTCTACCTCCAAAGTGCTGGAATAGCAAGCACTACCAACACCCAATTTATGTGATGCTGGGAAATGACCCTGTGGCTTTGTGCATGCTAGGTAAGCACTCTACCAACTGAGCTACATCCCAGCCCTTCATCACACTAGTATCTTATATTTATATAAGGTGTGATTCATGAAAACAATGGCATTTGGGGTTGATAACTGTTCTCTTTAACGTTTACTAACTTGCAAATGATCTCTTTAACATCTCTAACTTTGATTCTCCTTTGGTGGTTTACATTATTCTTTCTCTGTGTAGTTAGTAAACCTCTGAAGTTTTAAAGGATTTCTGACACCTTTAATTTCCTGATGATTTTATCTTTCAGCCACCAAGGCAGTTGAGCAAAAACAAAACAAAAGCGCTTCACTGTGGGCAGATGTGGCAGGGTGAGATTTAGGGAGTATGCTGAGAGGAGCAAATTCTTTTTGCAACAGTTTTTGCTATAAATCAGCAAGGAAAGACAAATGTAGAAATTGTCACCTGTGGTTCTGTAATCAAGGCTTCCATGACACATTTCACAGCCAAATTGCTAGGAGTGCCTCACCTGCGGAGAGAAGGTGTTTATGGTTAAGAGAAATTTTATGTGTCTGATATTAAAAAGCATGGGACCTCAATGAACCCTCCTGTGACCCTGCCTCAGGTTGCACTTGGCTTACATGTCTTCCCTGTCTCCTTGGTGTTCCACCTCTGTAGTGCATTCTGCATGCCTCTCTGCAAGGTTGAATCTTGAACTAAGAACTTCTGCAGAATTTATCCTGAGTTCGTGACCTAATAGGCTGCCATTGTCTGGCATTCGAGGCTATTTTGGGTTGTGTGCACTATGTACCTGACTTTATTCAATATAGTCTTCAGTTCTAACCTTCCCATTGATTGGCCTATCTATTCTGTGCTCTGTGCTAGAAGAACCATGGTGGGGACTCTGGCTCAAGCATGAAGAACAACTTGTTAGTAGCAGAAAACATGAAGGCAAGTTTTCAAATCTGCTGACACCTGCCGATAACATCCATGAGTATAAACTCCTGGGGGAGAGTAGACCAGTTACTTTGCTTCATATGTAAGTTAACTTGCAGAGGGGATTGTGTCAGAGAAAGACAGACGTGTCACCTCATAAAGGAGGCAGAAGAGTGCTAACTATGACGCCTTCTCGTGTGTGTGTGTGTGTGTGTGTGTGTGTGTGTGTGTGTTTCAGAGGGGATGGAACCCAGGGCCTGTTGCCTGCTAAGAATGCCCTCTGCTACCCCCCAGCCCCCGAGGCTATCCTTTTAATTACCTTGAGAAGACTAGCTTTCCTGCAGATGAAAAAGAACACCTGCTGCTACCTGGAACCGTCAGCTTCTGAGACAGTCATTCTGAGTCTCCCCTTGGACTCTATTGATGATCAAGCTGAAAGTAGCTAAAATTTTGTTGAAACTTTTCTAACGCTGTAATAGGCACCAGATGTGCTTCCTAATGCTATAATTGGCGCCAGAGATGTCCTTTAATCCTTATCTCAACACTGTGAAGCTGTTGGCAGTCATTCCCATATTATAGGTGAGGAACTGAGGTAAGGGTATAACTGCAGCAGCAACCCAAATCCAATTTGCAGCATGTTTACTGTGGAGCAGGGGGTGTTGTAGGTGTCATTGCTTGCTTGGCCTGCCTTCTTTTCTCTTCTTTTTTCTTTTCTCTTTCCCCTCCTTCCTTCCTCCACTCCCTCCCCCTCTCTTTCTTTGTTTCTTTCTAAAATTGCCCATGCATTTTCTTTTTCTTTTTTCTTTTCTTTTTCAGATAGGGTCTCACTATAGCCCAGGCTGACTGGAATTTACTCTGTAATCTCAGGGTGGCCTCGAACTCACAATGATCCTCCTACCTTGGCCTCTGGAGTGCTGGGATTAAAGGCGTGTGCCACCAGCCCTGGAAAATTTTATTTTTCATAATATCTTTCTGAAGTCTGCTGAAGAATTTTGTAATAATGTTATTTGGATTGTTGTTGTTGTTGTTGTTGTTGTTGTGACAAGCTTTCATGTAGCCCAAGCTGGCCTTGAGCTCATTATAAAGCAGAGGATGACCTTGAATTTCTGATCCTCCTACCTCTACCATGTAAGTGCTTATATTGCATGCTTGTATTACCATGGCTAGACATTATTAAATTTTAACTGGGGTAGGGGTTGAAGTTGGGTCTCACTCTGTAGCCTCAGGCTGGCCTCAAACTCATAGCAATCTTCCTACCTCAACCTCTTGAGTGCTGGAATTAAAGGTGTGAGCCACCACACTCAGATAAATTTTAATTTTTAAGGGACTCTTTCTATAAAGAAGTTGGTCTCATAAGAACTATAGCTAACTTTCCTTCCCATCCTTTTCCCCCATCCCTTTCCCTTCCTCTCCCTTCCCTTACCTTCCCTTTCCCTCCCTCCCTTTTCTCTCCCTTTCCCTCTTCCCTTCCTCTTCCCTTTTCTGTTTCCTCTTTCTCATCCCCATTCTCTTCCTTCCCCTTCCTGGATGCTCTCTACCACTGAGCTCTGCCTCCGTCCAATAGAGTTATTTTAAGAACTTTGGTCAGCATGTGCCCAGAACTTTCCCCAGAAAGTGTTGAGGTTTGGCTTTTATTTTTATTTAGAACATTCTTAGAACAGAGGGCAACCCACAGGTACTTCCTGCTGTTTATAGTGCTTTATCAGTTTCAAGGCTGCTCATCCTCTTCCCACCTAGAATATCAGGTCCCAGAGGGGAGGTGCTGTCTCTCATCTTGGTTGGTAAAAGTGACAGTCTTATTACCACAGCAGAATAAGTCCCCTTAGGTGAGGCACCTGTCTTGCTCTGCTTCTACATGTTCACTGATGGTCTTGCGTCAAGCAAGGATTGTGTTGTGACTTCTGTTTCTTGGTTTCTTGAGACAGGGTCTCACTATGAACACCAACTGGCCTTGTCCTCCTGATCCTCCTGCTTCAGCCTGGAGGAGTGAGTGCTGAGATTAATGGGCCTACACCATCCTGCTCGGTCTGGGGGTGTGAGGCTGCTTGGGAGCACCAGAGTCAGGTTCTGTATTCCAGATTTCCCTCTTGCTTCTGAGACTCTCCAGTGAGTCTTGCGACTTACCTTAGTAAGTTTCTTCATTTGCAAAGAGGTGTTTTGAGGATCACAAATGACATATGCACTGTGGCTGCTTTTGCCACTTTTCAGAACTGAGGAGATCGTTTATCTGTCTGTCTCTGGTGTGAGCACAGAACCTCTGCATGCATCCACCTTGTGTCTAGAATGATGGTTTTCTTTGGTGAGGCCTCACCCTTAAGAGAGGGAAACCCTAAGGTCTTTAAAAAATATTTTATTTATTTACATGCAGAGAGAGAGGCAGAAGGAAGAGAGAAAGAGAGAGAGAAAGTGATGCTAGGGCCTCTAGCCACTGCAGTAAACTCCAGATGCATATACTACTTTGTGCATCTGACTTTACATGGGTAGTGGAGAATTGAACCTAGGTCATTAGGCTTTGCAAGCACCTTAATAGCTGAGCCATCTCTCCAGCCCAACTCTAAGGTCTTTTAAAACAACTTTACCAGCAGTCTTTCACTGCCTGATTTCCCAAGGGCAGGTAGAACAAGAAGCCAAGTTCCTGGAATCTATTGCATTTTGTAAAGCCTGGTTTTTGTACAGGTGAACAGTGGTAACATCACCCTCATGACCAGGTGAACAGTGATTATATCACCAGTCTGTTAAAACAACAAAGGGTTAAAGGGGCTAGAGTAGCACCTTCTGTGCTAGAACACATTTCCTTTCTTTATACAGTTAACAATGTAAATATATACTTTAAAAAATTTTTTTGAGACAGGATCTTTCTCTAGCCCAGGCTGACCAGGAACTCACTGTAGACTCAGGCTGGAGTTGAACTCATGGTGATCTTCCTACCTCTTCCCTCCAAATGCTGGGTTTAAGGACATGTTACACACCCAACTATACTTTTAAATTTAACCTAATAACAACTTAATCAATTAGGTATTATTAATTTCTTCTTATACATGAGTAAACTGAGGCTGACAAACTAAGGGACTTCACAGCACTGGCCAAGTTTGAAGTCCAGCTCTTGCAGCACTGCCTGCTTGTTTTCCAGGAGGCACCAAGCATGTATTTAAGCACCTGGAATCAGAAGTGTGGCTAGATACCACCTGAGCCAGGTTCCTGCTGTGCCTGCAGGATACAGGTGGTTTTCGTTGTTTATAAATTCATATATATTAATCTTATATGTTAATCTATAAGTGTAGATTAGATATTAAACTATTTTCAAATCTTCTGACCTGAGAGACAACGTAAACTAAAAAAATACTTTTGATGAAAATATATTTTTAAGTGGTTGCTGGAGCTAGGTACTATCATAACTGCTTTAGTAGTTTTGTCTTTGTTGAGAAAACTCACTTCAGAAGTTTGCATTGTTTTCTTAAATGCTTAGATGCAGCTTTTATACCTGCTTTATTTATTTATTTATTTATTTTTGGGAGAGAGAGAGAGAGAGGAGGGAGGGAGAGGAAGACAGAGAATGGGTGCGCCAGCAGCCTCTCAGCTGCTGCGAACGAAATCCAGATGTGTGCGCCTCCTTGTGGTCAAGTGTGGCATTGTGCCCTTGCGTCACTTTGCATCTGGCTAAACGTGGGACCTGGAGATTGGAACAGCGCTCTTAGGCTTAGGAGGCAGGCGCCTTAACTGCTAAGCCATCTCTCCAGCCCACCTTCTTTATTTTTTTAAAAGCCTAAAATTTATAAAAAGGGAGGGAGGGGGTAGAGAAAAGTAGCTAATGTAGTCTTCTGTGAGCAGTGGAGGCAGGGCTAGCCTCACATTTATTCTCGTTAGGCACTCATGATCCCTGGCCCACACCTGAGTGCAGGGGTTACTGATTTGGAGCCTGTTTTTCTCCTCAATTATTAAATAAACTCCACTAACAAGAGAGTTTTTCTCAGAAAAGATAATGTTCTCAGTGTTTCATATGGACTTTTGGGTAGGCCACTGTGCTTTCAGCAAAATTTGAAAATTTAAGGAAAACAAGCAGTTTTTGAATAAGCCAGTAACCCTCAGTCTTTTTACTGAATGGAGCCTCTGTTCTCTCATTCCTGAACATGGTATGGACTTGCACTGCAGATGTCTGGATAATATAGGATGTGGTGAATAAGTAGCCTTAGGGATTTTGTGACTTAAAAAAAGTGGAGCAGGAACTATGTGTGGACTGTCTGTGAGGCAGGACACCTCTCCTACCCTGTCAGGCCCACCCTTCTTCTTGTACTTAAGCTCTAAAAGGTCCCTTTCAAAGGCGTTATTGGATTTGATTTTCAATTTACAAAGCACTTCTTAGTTTCATTTACCCACATGTGACCTGTGGCTGATGGCCCAACCTTTACTGTATTGAGAATTCAAGATGCTTCCTTCCATTCGTGCTTTCTTGACAGGCAGACGTACAGTCACCACTTCAGAAGTGGCGTGGTATTTCCCTCCAGGGTTTGCCCTTATTTGAGGTTATATATTTATGAATTTTTATAGTGATGTTTCTCTTTTATCTGATGAATTTTGTAGTCTGCCCTCTTTGAATTATCTAGAGTTCCAAATGTACCCAGTGCTGCACTTAGGCCGCTTTGTTTGGGTTCTGTAGACACAGCCATATTTGGGAAACACAGTGGGCAGTTTTCACTTTTAAGACATGTCTTGGATAACAATGCATGTCTGAGCAACTTCATGTGCCCAGAGTTGCACATATAAAGAGCTTGAGAAGGAGCTCAGGGTTCTGGAATGCCATGAAGTCGGGTGAGGAGCAGCGAGTTGGCAGGAAGCAAGCTTAGGGCATAAGGGAAGGACTGTGTGTATTGTCACCTAGCAGTCCCTGTAATGCTCTTAACATGAAATGTTTGGTGCAATTTTGCTTCTTTGGGAAATCTGCTGAACGGTTGAGTCATTCTGCGTCTCCCTTGTCCTCATAAGGAACTGCTGCCTTGGAGTAGTTTGGCTTCATTAAGCAAAAGCAATCACTGATTAATGTTTTGCTATTCGTCCAGTGGAAGAATTCATCATATTCTGATAGACAAGATTATTAACATTTATTTAGTTGACTAGAATTTTCTCTTAAAAGTTATAAGACTACACAACTGTATCAAATATGAGGTATAAAACACCACTTTTCATTTAAAAATATATTTTACAGGTTATATATCCCTCATCTTAAAGCCTCAAATCTGAAATGTTCTAAAACCCAAGACTCTTTGCCAACGTGACACCACAGGAAGAAAGTTCTACACTGGCCTCATGTGACAGATTGCAGTCAACTGTATACACACTAAAAATATTGTAGAGTTGCCTTTAGGCTATCCGTATAGGGTGAATATGGGAGGTGAGAATTCTATCACTGCACCACCAATGCACTCAATGCATAAGGGTGTATATGAAATACAAATGAATGTAATGCATATCTTGGATCCTGTCCCCCAAATATCTCATGTATATGCAAATATTCAAAATCTGAAAAAAAAATTAAAAATCCCAAATACTTCTGGTCTCAAGTATTTTTGATAGGTAATATTCAACTTTTATAACTACATGGTAATTAGCTTAGAAAACAGAAATAAAAGAAGGAAGTTACCTCTAATTCCTTGCTACCTAAGTGACTATTAGAAGGTGGGCACATTTCCTTTCAAATATGTGTGTGTTTGCTTTTCTGTAATTGTAATCACAAATACCATGCAGACTGACCCCTTGTGTTCAGCTAATCTTCTAATAAGAGCCTTTTCCCATCATTGCCATTGCTCTCCTAACAGTTCCGTAGTGCATCCCATGACCACAAGGGCAGGCAGCTGGTTCTATTGTTACTGAGCACTAGAATAGTTCCATGTATTCACTTTAAACAAAATTACTGGGGCGTGTGTACATGTGTGTGTGCGTGTGTGTGTGTGTGTGTGAGAGAGAGAGAGAGAGGGGCATGCCAGGGTCTCTTGCTGCTGGAAACAAATGCCTGTCTGGGTTTATGCGAGAGGCTGGGGAATTGACCTTGAACCATCAAGCTTTGCTTTATTATCACCTGAGCTTCTTGTTCATAATTAGTTGATGCATACTGCTACAGTGGTAAAAGTTTACAACCTTACTGGCTTTGTTGGAAAGAAACAATGTCTTTGCATTTGAAAACATTGAGTATTTACTTTTTAAAATTTGTAGGCGCTAGAGAGATTGCTCAGTGATTAAGGTGCTTGCCTGCAAAACCTAAGGACCTGGGTTTGATTTTTCCAGTACTCGTGTAAAGCCAGATGCACAGTGGTGCATGCACCTGGAGTTCATTAGCAGTGGCTAGAGGTCCTGTTGTGCCCATTTTCTCTCTCTCTCTCTCTCTCTCTCTCTCTTCTCTTCTCTTCTATCTCCCTCTGCTTGCAAATAAATAAATAAATAAAAATTTAAAAAGAAAAATTGGTAGTTAGTTAAGATGTAGAAAAAGGGCTGGAGAGATGGCTTAGTGGTTAAGGCGCCTGCCTGCTAAGCCTAAGAACCCGGTTCCAATCTCCAGGTCCCACGTTTAGCCAGATGTAAAGTGACACAAGGGCGCAATGCCGCTTGCCCACAAGGGGCGCACGCATCTGGATTTCGTTCACAGCAGCTGAGAGACTGCTGGCACGCCCATTCTCTATCTGTCTCCCTCTCCCTCTCTGTCTCTCTCTCTCTCTGTCTCTCTCCAAAAAATAAATAAAAAATAATTTAAAAAGATGTAGAAAATGGCTAAGCATTATTTTAACGTTTTCTTTTAAAAACTAACTGGGGGCTGGAGAGATGGCTTAGTGGTTAAGGTGCCTGTCTGCTAGGCCTGAGAATGCTGGTTCCAATCTCCAGATTCCACGGTTAGCCAGATGCAGTGACATAAGGGCACAATGCCGCGCTTGCCCACAGGGGGTGCACACATCTGGAGTTTGTTCACAGCTGTTGAGAGGCGGCTGGCACACCCATTCTTCTATCTGTCTTCCTTTCCCTCTCTTTCTGTCTCTCTCTGTGTCTCTCTCCAAAAATAAAAAATTTTAAAAAAATAACTAACTGGATTAGTGAGCATTTCAGATATCTGTGTTTGCATTTTCCCTTGTAGGAGTTATTTCTTCATGTCTTAAAAATATTTAAGAGAGAATAGGTATACCAGTGCCTACTGCTACTGCAGATGAATTCCAGACACGTGTACCATGCCATATATCTGGCTTTATGTGGGTACTGGGGAATCGAAACCAGGTTTTCAGGCTTTGCAATCAAGTCCCTTTAACTGCTGAGCTATCTCTCTAGCCCCTCTTCATGCCTTTTAATTTTTTCTGAAGTTAGTATAAATACCTTGTAAACTCAGGTTATTAATCTTCTATCATGTTTGCTCCAAACCATGCATTTTAATACACAGACAAGTTTTCTCATTTCCATGCCCTTGTAGCTTCCCACTAAAGCCTTTTCTGTTACTCCTGAAATCTCAGAGCTTCTTAGCAACAGACATTGGCTCAACCAAAACTAAAGGTTTTTATTGTAGTATAGTTTGTTTTTTAATTTTTTAAATTTTTATTTATTTATTTTTGAGAGAGAGAAAGGAAGAGGAAGAAGATAGAAATAGAAAAGGAGAGAGGGAATGAATGGGCAAGCCAGGGCCTCAAGCCACTACAAACAAAACTCTTGATGCATGTTCTACCTTGTGCATCTGGCTAAAGTGGGTCCTGGGGAATTGAACCTCAAGTCTTTGGCTTTGAAGGCAAGCGCCTTAACTGCTAAACAATCTCTCCAGCCATAGTTTTATTTTATTTTTATTTTATTTTATTTTTATTTTATTTTATTTTTATATTTTTCCTAGTTTAATTTTTTTAATTTTTTTATTATTTTATTTATTTTTGGGGAGAGAGAAACAGAGAGGGAGAGAGAGATGGGCACGCCAGCAGTCTCTCAGCTGCTGTGAACGAATTCCAGATGTGTGCGTGCCCTTGCATCACTTTGCATCTGGCTAAACGTGGGACCTGGAGATTGGAACCGGGTTCTTAGGCTTAGCAGGCAGGCGCCATAACCGCTAAGCCATCTCTCCAGCCCCCTAGTTTTATTTTTGATCACTATTAGAAGTTATGGACATGAGGAACTCCTTTTAGTCTTATTTATGATCACAACATTCAGAAAGTTCAAGCCCAAGACCCCACTAAAATCATCCCATTCTCATTCAAGGCTCATGCCAGAAAAAGGTAGT
Source organism: Orientallactaga sibirica (assembly GCA_036365145.1). Lineage (NCBI taxonomy): Eukaryota > Metazoa > Chordata > Mammalia > Rodentia > Dipodidae > Orientallactaga > Orientallactaga sibirica. The sequence continues at coordinate 85,164,124 of JAEOAD010000001.1, read as the reverse complement.
AAATCAGTAGTCATCTTTTTACTTTGGATACTTTTGTGAAGCCTTTAAATATACATATAAAATTGATATCTAGGGCTGGAGAGATAGCTTAGTGGTTAAGGTGCTTTCTTGAGAAGTCTAAGGACTCATGTTCAACTCTTCAGGTCCCTTGTAAGCCAGACACACAAGGTGACACAAGTGTGCAAAGTTGCACATGTGCACAAGGTGCCGCATGCATCTGGAGTTTGCTTACAGTGGCTGGAGGCCCTGGCATGCCAATTTTCTCTCTCTCGCTCACTCTTTCTCTTACTCTCTTGCATTAAAAAAAAGCTAGTCTGTTGGACTTGCCTCAAAAAATAAGTGACAAAAATTGATTTCTACCAATAAAACTGCCAATAAGTAAAACACAGTGAACAAATTGTTTGAAATCTGTAAAATTTATATTATTTTACCTCACATAACACAGTTCAGGAAATAATTCATAAATACATCACATTGTTTATGTGTTAAAATGTATGGTTTGTGGCAACTATAATAGAGGGTTAATAATCTTAGTTTATATGCATACATGGAGCTGAGAATTTACGGAGTACATGGGGAAAATTCAACTGGAATAGTCATTGGAATGTGAACTTTCAGGGTCTTATGGCATATTAAGGAATTTAGACTTGAAGTTTTAGATCACTGTTTACTAAAACTTGACATTTAAGATAATTTTAGAAGGTATACCATTGACAAATTGAAATATTTTATCTCATCAAAATATATTCTTTTTTTTCTGTACTTTCATCACACAGTCTAGATTGTCACCAGATGCATTATCTAACTTACATTTAAATGGCACACTTTCTTCTCATCTTACAGCCTTGCGTGGGCTCAGAGGCAGCAATGGAGTCTGACCATGTTGGTCTCTCTGAGGTCTACTACTGTCCTAGTGCATTGGAGGTGCTAAAGAAATGCTGTTTGCATTGTACATCAGGCCTGTATTGGATACAATATTTTTACTTGAAAGTTTCACTGTGTGTGTGTGTGTGTGTGTGTGTGTGTGTGTGTGTGTAAATGCATGTATGTGTACATGTTCAATTGCCCTGTGATGCCTGGCTAACCACTTTGAGTCTAGAGCAGGCCCCATGGATTTTTTTGTCCTTTTACAATGTGACATAGTAACACTTTGCTGTCCAAGTCTGAACATGTCAGTCACATGAAGCAGGATGCATCTGAGACTTACTATGACAAGCTTGTGTATAGTAATGGAACAGAATAGTGAATATGAGGATGCATGGATCATGAAAATGAAGGATTGGGTGAATAATTGGTGTGGGTAGAGGGAGTTGGCAAGGAAAAGGAGAAAGTGGTACCCTCAGACATTCTGAAGAGATAAATCTTCCCTCACCAGCATCACTAGGGCTTGCTCTGCCCCAGGTCCTATAGTAGATGTTAGTTTGCAGAAAGCTGTTCTGCCAGCCATATGAACACTGTGGTAGACAGTGTATAGGGAACAGTAGAAGCAGGGCAAGCAGGGGAGGGATGAGTAATGGACTCAGCCAGGCCTGGAATCTGATTGTGCAAACTCTGCACTGTGCACTGAGAAGTGAGTGGCATGGGAGGGTTCTAAAAGGGGCAGTGACACAATCTGTCAGTTAATGGTGGAGGACTGACTCTTACCTGGAATTTAGTATGGCCTCTGAGAAGCTGAAGGTGGAGGCTTTTCTGGAGGAAAAGAGGGATCAGAAGCAAGGGATTAGTAGAAGAGAGACTTAAAAACAAGCAAAACAAAAACAAAACCTGGATTTCAGTGTTTGTGCCCAAGCAATAAGGAGGTGGATAAGACTTCAGGATTATGACCATTTAGTTTGATAGTCACAAAATTCATTGATCCAATGAAAACTTAGAAAGTAGAAATGAATGAAATGGATAAAAGCATGAAAGGTTAATTGCTGTCATAGAAATGATGGGGTGGGGGGGATGGCTGGGTGCCTGCCCAGCGGCCTTAGTGGGCTCATGGAACCTCCTTCCAGCATCACTGGAAAACCATAGAAATGGGCTAGGGATCCTGCTTGGATCATTTTGGTACCATGATGAACCCTCAAGGAGCGAGCATGTAGTTGGAAAGGAGTGAAGACCAGCTCATACCTCTGGTTTGTGAACTCCTAGAAGATCCACAAGAGCTCTGTTCTCTGCGGAGGTGCCTTGTCTCTCCCCATGCAAGTCAGTTTTCAGGGACACTTCGGAATTAGCACCAGAAAGTGTCAGTGGGGAAGAAGAAGGAGTTAACTCCCTCAAATGCAGTTGATAGACCTGAAAGGCCCCCACTACGTACGGAAACTGTTGGATTTGGCCATGTGTATGCCCTGGAAACCTTTGTGAAGGCCATTTCAGATAACCGGTTAGAATGGCAACTGAGCTGGAAGGACCCCAGGAGGAAACGGGAGGATGACCTCCAATGTGTTTTCTTAGTGCTCCCTCTCCAGAGCATTGGTCTTTTCACAGAAATGTCAGCCTGTTTTGTTCCAAGCTGAGTTTTGAAATTCCAGACCAATACTGATGGCAGGGTCAAGTTTATCCTAGTTTCTTCCCCTTGAAAGGAAGTGTCGGCAGCTCAGTGTTTATTCTTTCTGGCTTTCCAGAGAGTCCTGTGCACACTCTCCATTAATGCAGGGAGTGCATTTGAAGAGAAATGGCATTAATAGGGCTTGAAAGGAGCTGTTGAAAAATTGGAGAAATGTGGTTCTTGTGCTGGTGGACTAGCCAGTAGAGTGCAAAACAATGAGGCTTGGCATTCTTCGGCGGCTTTCAAGCCATTGGAAGTAGCTGCAGATACATGAAATCAAGTCCCCGGTTGGCGTTTAAGGATTGAGCCCAACCATCGTTTTGTCCGAGGCGAGATGGCTCCCTCGTAAGCAGTTGCTGTGGAGTTGAGGAGGATCTTGGTTATTTGAAAGGAAGACTCCAAAAGTAAGTCCTTAAAGCTGAACAAGAACAACCAAGTGCCTAGCTGAGCACCATTCATACTCAGTGCTGAGGACATGAGGACCAACACCACCTTTCTGTTGCAGAGGTTTGGTTTTGTGTTGGGGACAGGGATGTGCTGTGGGGGCACACCACCACTGTGCTCAGGAGAAGCTGCGGTGTGCTGTGCACGCGGTCGACAGAGGGTCCTTTAAGGATCTGGGCTAGCCCTTGGTTTCATTTCTACATATTACTGTCTCCACTGTCAGATATCCCTAAGCTGTCCATATAAGGATTTTCTTTCCTTCTCAGTAAACAACCCATGTTAAATTATTGGCTCTTGTTTCTGCTAGAAGCATGAGTGTAATTTTTCTTTTTAGAAATTATTCATTCATTGTCATCCAAGCTTATCTTAGAATTATAGGGTCTTTAGAAGTAAGGGTGGACCAAGCATTACTGTTGATTATCTGGAAACATCATTCTGAACTCTGACTACCTCACATCTTGTTCTTCTTGTGGAATGTCTGTGTTAGTGCTTCAGTACATTGCCTAAGTATGGTAGCCCCAGGTGTGGAAGGGCATCTTAACCCTTGTTGGCCCACTAAAGCTGTGACAGTGTACATTCCTGCAACCCACGAGGAAATAGCAGCTGATCATTTACAGTTGTCTGGTTTTACCACTAGTAGAATGTTCTTTCTTTTGGCTTTTACCCAAAGGTGCCTACTTTTTGGGAGAAGATTTGTGGGAGACATTGCAAAGATGTGCCATCATGTATTCTTTATTCAATAAAGCTGTTTACAGCATGGCTTTAAAATAGATATTAAGTCCCAGAGGTATTTATGTAAAAATAAACATGATTAAACATGTCACTGAAGAAACAGTAGGTACTAGGTTATGGCCTGGACACATCTGGCTGCCTGGGTTGTGAGCCAATGGCCCCAGCACAAATGTTGCTGAGTCACTTGGGATTCTGGTCTGGCTGGCCTTACTTCAGTGGAGAGGAATGAAGAGCATCCCCTTTAAATGAAACCTTCATGCTCCCTCCCATCCTGCACTGCTCAAGGGTCTTGGGTTGCAAATCACCAGAACCCTCCTCTGGTCAACTCCAACCATGGAGGGATTTATTGGCACGTTCTTGGGTAATTGGTGCAGTTATTGAAGGCAGGAAAATGTACTCAGAACTAGGGCAGATTCAAGGACGCTGATGTGGCTGGAATCAGAGCCAGAATCAGCCCCTGGAACAGCCTGATTAAGGTATTACTGCTCTTGCCACCAGTGGCAAAACCTGGGCACTGGGCTCTGTCCTTGGTACAGCTGTCACTGCTTCCCTTGCTGTGGTTTTATTTTGTTTTAAACTGTCCCTGCTTGTTTGTATGGCTTGCTGGAGATTCTGTCCTCAAGTGAGAGCATACAACAGAATCTGCTACCTAAATGAGCTTTCTCTACAGAGCTGGTACTCACCCGGGTGTTGTAGTTGTCACAGCATATTAGTTTTAAATATTGAAATTCTTTCATACCTCCCTGGGCCCATATAGCCACTGAGTAGTTCACACCAGCCACAGGGAGAAGCCTCCCAGGGAGTGCTGCTTCACACCAGCCACAGGGAGAAGCCTCCTGGGGATTGCTGCAACTAGAATCTGCTCTGGATGTATATGCTTATAGCAAAATGATGGCTGCATAATTTGAATGTTTATCCCTGACCATGTCTTCTGTCATCCGTGTACAAGTAAGAATAGGATGATACTTAGATGTTAGTAGTTTCTATATTGATACGTGTAAAATGTGCAAAGGGCTACCCACAGATGACAGTTACTACTAATTATATGTGATTTAAGGCTTCCTTTTTGTTTGGTTCATAAGATATCTCCATCAGCTTCATTCATTTCTTCCCCAGCCTAAATTGCTGGGTGCTTGTTGCAGTCAGGTTCGCATTGCTGGCAGAAGAGCAAGAGCAGCTTTTTTTTGGTGTGTGGGGGGGGAAGGTTTCTTTTGGCTCGCACACTTGAAGGAAAGCTCCATGATAACAGGGGAAAATGGTGGCATGAATAGAGGGTGGATATTACCTCCTGGCCAACATCAGGGGACAATAGGAACAGGACAGTGTACCAAATACTGGCAAGGGGACATTGGCTATAACACCCATAAGCCTGCCCCCAACAATACACTGCCTCCAGGAGACGTTAATTCCCAAATCTCCATCAGCTGGGAACCTAGCATTCGGAACACCTAAGTTTATGGGGGACACGTGAATCAAACCACCACAGTGTTTTGTAGTAACTTTTTAAAACTAAAATGAATGAAACCAAACTATACAGAGAATATTGTTAAATGGACAATGTAGTGTTACAATGAACTAGCTTACAACATAAAGTGATAGATATGCTGATTGTGTGGGAACCCAGAAAAAATATTTATGAAGTAGTTATTTAAAAAAAAAAATGACAGAGACATCCAGATGTGCTTACAACTATGTAAAGGTTATTTATGCACCTAAAGATTAAAAAGGACCAGAAAGTAACCAAAAAATATATATATATAGTTTCTGCTAAGGTATTTTCATAGTTGGATAAAAATGATTTGTTCTGGGGCATGGGAGATAGCTCAGTGGGTAAGGTGCTTGATAGGCAAGTATGAGGACCTTATTGAGTCCTAGTGCCCATATAAAATGCCAAGTGTGGTGGTGCATGGCTGTAATCCCACTTCTCGGGAAACAAACCAGCAAATCTTTAGGACCTGCTGGCCGGCTCGTTTTGCTGACTCAGTGGTCTCTAGGCTTAGTGAGAAACCCTTTCTCAAAAAAATAAGGTAGACAATGATTAGGAAAGACACTGGATATTGACCTCTGGCCTCCTTACACATGTGTACACATGGGCCCCCATGCATATGAGAGCTCACATACACACATGCATACATATCACACATCAATTAGAAAAGAGAGTTGAATTGTTCTTTAAAAATTGAATAAATAAAACCTCAAAATAATAAAGTTCATAATGAGAAACATGCATAAAATAAACATTTGTTGATGATGTCTTTTGGCCCTGGGAGGCAAACTGAATTATAGTAAAATTGGAAAGCACAAGGGCATATATAGCACAGCAGGTTGTATGTTCCTGGACTGAAAACAAGTGTTCTTACTGCTTGGAGAGTGATCTGAGGGGGTTGTTGAAGGTCCTGGATAGTCATAGCTATATTTGACAGAGGCCACGGTACTTCTGATTTTTGCTACAGAAAAGGACTTAAATGTGATTTTCTTTTCACCCCTGCAGTTCAACTCGGTCAATTCCAAGGGCAGTAAGCAGAGCAATGTAGAAAGGAAACCAGTGCCTAACATTAGCTTATTAACAAAGAAACAAGAGCATGTCTCCTTGTGCAGACCCTCACACCCCTCCCTGACATTCATTCCCATTGCAGAATTCTGTACATCATTGTCATGCACATGGTCCAGTGCAGAGACCACATGGGATCTTGTTAAAATGCAGATTCTGATTCAGCAGGTGTAGGATGGAGTTAGATTTCTGCATGTTTCATAAGCTCCTAACTCATGTCATTGCAGCTGGTCTTCAGACCACCCTTAAAGGGTGAGGTTCTGCATTCAAAATATATGCAAAGCTTTTATTTTTAATACTAAACTTTTGTTAGTATGTATTCATTTTACAAAATAATGGTTTCATTTTGACATTTTTATACATGCATATAACTAACATACTTCAGTTATATTCAGTATACCATTACCTTTCTTAACCCCTTTTCCCTGGCCCCCTTTCCAATAGTCCAGTTTTACTTTTGTGCCTTAAAAAATCCAAATTCTGCATATGAGAGTAAACATGATACTTGTCTTTCTGATTCCAGCTTATTTTGCTGAATACGATCTCCAGTTTTAGCCATGTTCCTGCAAAAGACATTCTTCATGGCAAAATAATACTTCTGTATAAATTTACCAATTTTTCTGTATCTGTTCATCTGTTGACAGGTGCCTAGGCTTTCATAACTAGGCTCCTGTGAGTAGTGGCATGATAAACAAGGGTGTATGCGCAGGCATCTCTCTACGAAGCTTTCATTCTTGGAGGCATCCACCTAGGCTGGTACAGCTGGATCCATCTTAAGGAGCTCTATTGTTAGATTTTTGAAGAACTTCAATACTGATTTCCACATGATGTCACTAAATTACCTTCCCACTAAAGGTGTTAAAAAAAAATCCTCCCCTTCATCTCCACTGGCATTTGTTGTTGCTTTTTCTTGAGGTAACCATTCTGTTTGCAATATCACTGAATCAGTTACTTTCTCACTGTTAAGACAAAATACCCAACCAGAAGCAGCTTATGGAATTTGCCTTCCAGTTTCAAGGGGAAGTTTTGTCATGGTAAGGAATGCATGGCAGGAGTAGAAATCCAGAGTCACATTGCAGCACAGGAAGGCAGGGGATGAATGAATGAGGGGATCTGGGGCTGGGCTGAAAAACCTCTTCCTGAAGAGTTCACAACCTTTCTGAACAGCACCACCAGCTGGAGACCAAGTGTTTAAACATAATGAGTGCATGGGGGACATTTTACATTCAAACCACCACAATCATTTTGCCTACTTTCTGTCTGACTGTATCTTTGCCAGTGAGGTAAGTTTCTAGTAGAAAGCCAGCAGTTGAATCTTGTTTGAAAACCCATCCAGTTAGTTCATGTCCTTAATCAACAAGTTAAGATGGCTTACATTTAGAGTATGCATTGAAATGCATGTACTTCATTGTGTTCATCTTAGGGTTTGCTGGTTTTCTGAGTTAATAATGTTTGAGCCTTTTCTGAGTCTCATTTGTTTATCTCTTCTAGTGAGGTTTGTTCTTCCTGGGCTATCTTACATTTGTGTATCTTTTTCATCTTCTGTGTTCAGTATTCTTTTAAGTGTCTTCTGCCCTTCTGGCTTACTGCTGGTCATGAATTACTTTAGTTTAGGCCTAATGTGGAAGGTTTTTCTTTCTTCAGTTTTTTAAGATTTTTTTTTTTAATGTTAGAGAGAGTGAGATAGAGACTGAGAGAAAGAATTGGGCAATAGAGCCTCAGCTACTGCAATCAAACTCCAGGTGCTTACACCACTTAGTGAACATGTGCAACCTTGTGCACCTTTGTGCACCCTTGTGCATCTGGCTTATGTAGGATCTGTATAGTTGAATGTGGATATTAGGCTTCACAGGCAAGCACCGTAACCACTAAGCTATCTCTCCAGCCCTATTCCTTCAGTTTTAAAGGATAATTTTCCTGGAAAAAGTAATCTGGGTTGGCAGTTGTTTTCTTTGGGGCCTTAAAAGATGTCAGTCCATGTTCCCTTGAATTTACAGTCTTTGTGGAATCTGCTGTTATGCTGATAGATTGAATTTATAGCTTATTATTTCTCTTGAGGTTTTCATGATTCTTTCTTCTGTATTCTTGGCATTGTAGTTATAGTATGACATTTAGGGGTCATTTTCTGGTCTTTTTTTGGTTGGGGGGAGGTATTAAATGACTAGTTGGTTGTCCATTTCTTTGCCTAGATTTGGAGAAATTTTTGTTGTAATTGATTGAATAGGTTTTCTAGGCCTCTAGTCTGTATCTTGGTTCCCTCTTTTGTCACAGATTTGTAGGTTTGGTCAGTTAATAAGTCCCAGAGGTCTTGGATGCTATGGTCATGAGTTTTTTTTTTTTTAGAGAGAGACACAGAGAGAGATAGAGGGAGACAGATAGAGATGGGCGCACCAGCAGCCTCTCAGCTGCTGCAAACGAAATGCAGATGTGTGTGCCCCCTTGTGGTCAAGTGCAGCATTGAGCCCTTGCATCACTTTTGCATCTGGCTGAACGTGGGACCTGGAGATTGGAACCAGCGTTCTTAGGCTTAGGAGGCAGAGGCCTTAACCAATAAGCCATCTCTCCAGCCCTGGTCATGAGTTTTTAAAATTGCTTCTGAATGCAGCATTTCTTCAATCTGGTTTTCAGTCTCTGATATTCTTTCTTCCACCTGTTCTGTCTGTTGGCAGTTTTCTATGATTTTTATTTGATTTGTTGAGTTTTTCATTTCCAAGATTTCTGTTAAGCTCTTATCCTTTCAGAAATTCTGTCTGCATTCTCATCTAAATGTTTGAATTTCTCACCCAAATCTTTGGTTGACTTCTGTAGTTTATTCATCCATTTGATTGGATCTTCTTTCGGGTCTCTTACCATTTTTAAAACTAGACTTGAGTTCTTTGTCAAGCATTTGAAATGTTTTAATGCACTGGAACTTTTAGAGGAGTCATGTTGCCTTACCTTCTCGTAATATTTCGTGTGTTTCTATGCAGCAGTTTGCTCATCCACTAGGATGATGGTATTGTGTTCAGTTTTACATGGGCGTCTACTTGGTGAGCAGCCTTCACTTGATGGCGCGGTCCTAGCTTTCTCTCAGATGAGACTGAGCACTTTCTAGGTGGTATGACCATAGACTTCACTTTCTTTCATAGAAAATAAGAATTAAAAAAAAAAACTGCTACTACTAACAATACAAGTATAGAACCACAGCAAGCACAAGTAACCCTTCTAAATGTGTGGAGTCAATGCAGGATGCTCACAATACCTTTGCTTTGAAGCCTGAGAAGCATTGCTGAGAGAAAGTCAAGAAGGTCTGGATTGCCGGGCGTGGTGGCGCACGCCTTTAATCCCAGCACTCGGGAGGCAGAGTTAGGAGGATCGCTGAGAGTTCGAGGCCACCCTGAGACTACATAGTGAATTCCAGGTCAGCCTGGACCAGAGTGAGACCCTACCTCGCAAAACCAAAAAAAAAAAAAAAAAAAAAAAAAAAAAAAAAAAGGTCTGGATAGAGGGAGAGATGGGTTATGCTCATGGACTGGCAGACTCGATATTGTTAAAATGTTACTTTTGCCCAGATTGATCTGTAGGATCAGCAGACTCTCAACCAGAAACCCAATAGACTTTTTCTTTCTCTCTCCCCTCCTCTTCTTCCCTCCCTTTCTCTTTCTTCCTTTTCTGTTGGAAATTGATGGCAGTTTTAAACTTCACATGAAAATAACCAAAATGATTCTGGATAAGAATAAAATAGGAAAACACATATTGTCCAATTTCAAGATTATTTAAAGCTATAGTAATCAAGCAAGTGTGTCAATGGATAGACAGCTCAATGGAATAGAAGAGAGTACAGAAGTAGTCCCATGTATGCATGTAGACAGACAGACAGAAAGACAGATGACACAAAAAGCATAGCTGTGCCCTCAAAGGCAATAAAATATAGTTTATTCTAGAGTCAAATATGACTCAAATATGAGTGACCATGGCCAAGAGAACAGATTTAGGTTACCCCAAATTCCATGCTCTAATGGGACAGCATTGGAGTTTTTGGGGAGTAGTGGGACATGTGCATGATATGTGTAGTGTGTTGGGTGTGGTGTATGCACATGAGTGTGCATGTACATGCACAGATGTGGCACCCCATGTACACTTGAAGACCAGAGAGGAACACTGAGGTGTCCTCTTCCACTGCTTACCTGCATGTTTCTTTGTGGAGTGGTCTGTCAGTGATTTTGGAGCTTGCCTTTTTCTCTCTCTGCTTCCCACAGGACTGGGGTTACAGGTGTGTGTGACCACACTCAGCTGTTTACGTAGGTGCTGGGGAATTGAACTAGAGTGGTCTCAGTACCCTCAGGTCCACATGCTTGCACAGGCAGCACTTTTAACCACTCTTTAGCATCTCTTTAGCCTCCAGTTTATGATGTTTTTATAGTAACAGAACAAAGAAAGTCATGAATCAAAACAGTTTTCTAATATGTTGGTGGAAATAACAGGTAGTCAGTTACAGCAAAGCAAGGAACTCTCTGCTCTAGGCCTCAGATGCTATCTGATGACATTTTTAGCTTAGGGGTTGGAGGAAGCTTGGGGATCTGTTTGTACATTCCAAAAGGACTGACATAATGGTCATAGGATGTGACGACACATAGATGGGCAATAACCACTTAAGGGAGCTAAGTTAGCCCAGGATAATTTGGCTGTGGACTTGCAGTGTTCCAACCTCTCCCATAATCACTGAAGTTCTAATCAGCCCGTCAGTCTTGTAAGTACAGCATGTTTATAGAAACTTTAGTTCACAATAGGTGCTTGTTCCTCAAACACATTATATTAAATATGAGAAGCCATTTAGCACAAAAGATTGCATAAATATAGTACCATTCATTCATAGAAAATCTTAGAAATGGGTAAAACTCTGGTCATGACAAGTGGATCTGATTCCTAGGGATTTGGGATGGTCTATTTGACCATAGAGAGGCCTGGAGAACTTTTCTGGAGGTGATGGGACTTCCATACATTATGATTGTGATGCTGATTATAGGAGACATAGATATATATGTATATATCATTTGTTGGAATGGTTTGTTTTAGCTAAGGTCTTATATAGCAAAGGCTTGTCTTGGATTTGCTATATAGCCAAGGGATGACCTTGAACACCTGATCCTTTCACCCTTTCCTAAGTGCCTGAGATTACAGGTGTGTCTAGTTTATTTGTCAAAACTTGTGCTGGAGAAATGGCTTAGTAGTTAAGGTGCTTGCTTACAAAGCCAAAGGAGCCAGGTTCGATTTCCCAGGACCCACGTAAGACAGATGCACAAGGGGGCACATGTATATGGAGTTTGTTTGCAGTGGCTGGAGGTCCTGGTGTGCCCATTCTCTTTCTCTCTCTTTCTCTCTCAAATAAATAAATAAAAAATAAAATATTTTTAAAAATCTTATCAGCACTTTTAGGCTGGGGATGTACCTTGGTGGGAAAGCTCTTGCCTAGTGTCTCTAAGACTCTGAATTTAATCTTTAGCATCTCCAAAAATAAACCAAAGGAAAGGATACCTTTTGCTGTGGGAAAATGATAATAAAAAATCTTCTGGATATATATTAGGGTATTGTCAATACAATATAACCTTCTCTTGGTTTGAGACCTTACTAAGTCAAAAGGTTATTCAGTTGACCATCTGTGATAGTTGCCTTTTTCAGGAGAGGAAGTACAGTACCTACAAGCTTGGTATATACATAAGGCTGTCTGGGTTGTGCAGTATTAACTCTCTAATGTGGGTGGATGAACTATTTCCCCTTCCTGTTCTTTGGTTCCCATGTGTGAACTAATCTAGTAGTTGTGAGGTCATATAAGATATTTAAAGCATTTAGAACATTTCCTTGTGCATATAAGCTATATGTGATTATTCACTATAACTTATTAACCCTGATAATCAATTTACTTATTTCTCTTGGTCTTCCCTGCTTCCTTTATAGTCTTTTGAACCATGTGTACTCATTAAACTTGCAATTGTTAATAGAGTTGTTGCTGAAAGAGATTCCATCTACACCATGTTGGGTAGCAAAACTGAAACAGGGGATTTGAGGGATTTGGTGTTCAAGGTCCCCAAATCTTTGGCTAGTCATGAACTGGAAGTCTGGCCAAGTGGCTTCCCATTCAGCTGTGTTTTATCAAGGGTTACAGTGTTTACATTTTTAATGTTAACTATGGGTATTGGTCTTGAACCTGTTATTCATGTATTCCATTGTGTTGTGTTTCTTTTTCTGCAGAGCCATCTAGAGCCCTAGTTGCAGAAGACTTGTCCTGCCACCACCATGAGCTCTGGTAAGTCATTTAAATCCCGTCTTTCTCTTGTCAAGTCTACAAAACAGGGCAGGTTACTGAGATTTTCCATTTACTTTGAGGTCCCCAGCAGCACCATCACCACGTATATCATGAATGGTTTTTTGACCAATTCTCTGTCAAGAACTGAACCTACATCTGTACATGTATGTACATACATCCACTGCAGTGCTCTGTCCCTGTCTCTGCAGTAGCTTCCTTTTCTTTCAGTGAGATGTAATTGGTATGCAATAAGCTGTAGCTATTTTAAGCATATAATTTGATGAATTTGGCATATGTATACACCTCAGTGGCATTTCTTAATCTAAATGACAGATGCAAAAGTACACAGATTAACCATAATTGTCCCAGGATGAGAACTAATTCAACACTTCCTTCACCCAGGCTGGTAGAGCAGCATATGCTTTTGAAAATAAAGACCCAAGAGCTGCAGAGATGGCTCAGCAGTTAAGAGCACTTGCTGCATAAGCATAAGGGCCTGAAATGGCCTGAAACCACCCGTTTGATTCCTCAGCACCCATGAAAACATCTGGGTGTGGCCACACATGTCTGTTACCCCAGTCCTGTGGGGCACAAAACCCAGAGAATCACTGGGTCAGGAAACAAATGGTGGAAAAATAAACGTGGCAGCTCTAGGTTGAGTGAGAAACTTAGTCACAAAGAAACAAGATGAGTGACAAAAGAAGAGGGCAGGGCTGGATAGATGGCTTAGCAGTTAAGGCGTTTGCCTGCGAAGCCAAAGGATCCCAGTTCGATTCTCCAGAACCTATGTAAGTCAGATACACAAGGGGCACATGCATCTGGAGTTCGTTTGCACTGGCTTGAGGCCCTGGCGTGCCCATTCCCTCTGTGTCTGCCTCTCTTCTATCTCTCTCTCTGCTTGCAAATAAATAAATAAATAAATAAATAAATAAATAAATAAATAAATAAAAGAGGGCACACAACATTCTTCTCTGGTCTCTGCACACACTTACATAGGGTGCATACATTTTCATGCACACACACACTTGCATAATACATACATCATATCATACACCTCACCACACGTACTCTACACAAATATATGTGTACATGTACATGCAAGCAAACAAATCAAGACCTAAAGAAATGACTGTTTTTGAGTACTTTTTTAGAATTACGATGGAAAATGTAAGGCAGGAATAGATCCTTGTTCATTATGCTGCTAAGTATGATCAGTGTTCCAGGTTGAAGAAGTTTCCTTGTGGGGATTAAGTCTACCTTGGCCACTGAGCAGGCTCTAGAGGCTCCTAAGGTGTACAGGTGGGGCAGATAAGAATGGGAGGTAGGGGACCATGTGGATGTGTCACTCAGGAGTGCTCCTTTAAAAAAAATATTTTAGTTATATATTTATTTGTGAGCAAAAAGAGAGAGAGAGAGTCAAAGTATGGGCACGTCCTGGGCCTCATGTTACTGCAAACACACTCCAGATGCATGTGCCACTTTGTCCATCTGGCTTTACATGGCTATTGGGGAATCACTCCCAGAGTGCTCCTAATCCCGTATCATTTTGAGGTTATTTTCTGTATGTGTATGCACATGCATGTTTGTGTGTGTGTGTGCGTGCATATGTGTAGAGACCAGATATCAGCATCAGTTGTCTTTCTCAGTTGCTCTCCTTTTTTTTTTTTTTGGAGAGAGTCAGAGAGAGACAGAGAGAGAGAATGGGCACGCCAGCAGCCTCTCAGCTGCTGTGAATGAATTCCAGACACACGCGTCCCCTTGTGGGAAAGTGCGGCATTGCACCCTTGCGTCACTTTGTGTCTGGCTAAATGTGGGACCTGGAGAATCGAATGAGCGTTCTTAGGCTCAACGGGTGTTCTTAGGCTCAGCAGGCAAGCGCCTTAATGGCTAAGCCATCTCTCCAGCCCCACCTTATTTTTTGAGTCAGGGTCTCTTGCTGAATCTCAAGGTCACTGATGTGGTTAAACCAGCCAGCCAGCAAGCTGAGGAATCTTCCTGTCTCTGCTGTCTCTTCCTTCTCTGGGATTACAGGCATGTGTGGCTGCACTCAGATTGTATGTGGGTGCTCGGGATCCAACTCAGGTCCTCATGCTTGCAGCAAGCACTTTACCACTGAGCTATCTCCCCAACCCCTACAGTTTTGCACTACTGTGTGTGGTTAGGCCTGTTAAGGCAATGGAATGGAGTAGCTCGGGGCTGCAGCTTGGCCTGGACATACTCCCTGTGTGGCATGGGCCTGTACTGGCTATTCCTTTGCTTTTTATCTGTGAAGTGGACATAGTAAAAGCACCCATCCATTGGGATTTTGTAAAGAGTAAGTGAGGCAGTACTCTTATTGTACTGAGCACTGGGCATAACATGTGGTAGATTCTTGCTGTTAGCAGCCCAGTGGTTACCAAGAGAAGCAGTTGGTTTGTAGATTCCAGAGTGTACTTGTTATGTATAAGGCCCTCTACACCTCTTCCCTCAATGTAGACTCTGGGGCTGCTTCCTGAGTCTTCTTTCCTTTATTTGCCTTTTGTTATTTAAAATAAGCTTGGTCCTTTTTTTCTTTGTGCTGTTTCTTTTTTTGAAACTTTTACTCTACCGCCTGGAGTTTCTTGCTTTTTCAGTGTCAGGTTTAGCCTAAGCTGACATTGCTACTCCTGGCAATTATTATGGAAAAATAAGGAGGAGGGATGGTGAGGGTGTGGTAACACCCAGGGGATCCCTCTGCTTCTCCAAATCTCTCTCAGGCAGGTGCTAGAAGGAGACATTGCCTAAGAATTCAAAATCATGGGCCTTTGACCTTTAATACTAACCTTGGGAATATCTGTCTTTGTTTCAAGGAAACAAAAACATTATACCCCTGAAGGTGAGGAATGACAGAACACTCTGTGTATTTACTTGCTGGGATATTATGCTGCTATTAAAAGTGGGAAAACAGTAGCTACATGGAAAGCATGTTTGGCATCTTCAGTGGAAAGAACAGTATGAAAATCCTGTGTTCTTATTATTTCAGTTGGGCCTGGGCTTCCACTCACAGAGGGAAGTGCTTCACTTACATGATGTCGTTTCAATCTCCTGGAGACTCCCAAATCTGGTCATGTTTTATTGCCTCCATGATGGTGACACTGAGCCCTGAGTTGTTAATCACTCATGTGGGGTTACTCAGCTAGTATGTGGGAGGCAAACACAAGCTACTATACACCAGCACTGCTGTGAGGGTCTGAGCTTGAGTGTTTGTTTCTGAACACTTTTCCAAACAAATCGTCACACAGTTTGGTGGTTATGTTTAATTAAAAGGGAAAGGAGGAACATAGGCCCCGTGTTAGCTCACAGGCAGCCCCCCCGAGCCCCCCAAGCTCACAAAAGGCCCACGGTCAAAGCGTGTGATCAAGGGGAATCGGGTCAGATGCACAGGGACATGGGACAGTTAAAGACATGATGAGATGCTGAGTTTGTAATGTTTCCTTTACCTAGATTTCTGGTTTTCTCGCCAACATTCTCCTTCTACCCATCCTAGAAATGAGGGTTCAAGGCAAGCTTGACATCCAGGAAAGTGAGCCTGCAGGTGGGGGTGAGCCACAAACAGGATATACCCTGGGAAGCCCAGGCCTCGGTAGTGGGGGAGGCTGCCCAGGTGTTGTGCACGCATGAGTGCATGTGTGTGCATCCTTTTGGAAGGCTGATTTAAGAGCCTTGGTGGGGTGACTTAGTCTGAGCCAGATTTGCTACTGGGGTATGATGCTGGGTTCAGGCTGGCATTTGGGGAAACAATTTGGGAAACCAAACGTTTATGTCAGTTGAAGAAAGAAGGTGAGCTGTGAGTGGCACAGTTCAGACCCACCTTAGTTATCCTGGGTAGGCTGGGCCTCTGAGTCTGTTACCTTCTTGATGGAATTGCACCTTCTAACTTGAGCTCCAAGGATGGCTTTTCCACTGAGCTAGAACTTTGTGTTTGTGTGTGCTCCACTGGGATTGAACTAGGCCTTCATGCACAAGAGGCAAGCTCTCTATGATTGAGCTGAAGGAGACAATAAGATACTAATTATGGAATGCTCAATATGGACCACAGATCCAGTCAAACATGTTTAAAAAACTGTCATGATAGCCAGGCGTGGTGGCTCACGCCTTTAATCCCAGCACTCAGGAGGCAGAGGTAAAAGGATCGCGGTGAGTTCGAGGCCACTCTGAGACCATATAGTGGGTTCCAGGTCAGCCTGAAGTGAGACCCTTGGAAAAAAAACTGTTAGGATTAGGTCTGTAGTTTGTATGGCTCTTTTCTGTGAAGGTCCCTCCAGGCACACTGGCCTCATGTCCCATGGGGACAAGGTCAACCACTGCCTGTCTTCCTTGGAATGTCTAAAAATTTACAAAAGTGATGAACTGGGTAGGCAAGGAAGGTTTCTGTGTTGTCTACACCCAAACAGAACTCAGGAAAGTCTCACTTGAATCTGAGGAGTGGGCTCAAGAGATGGTTCATCAGTTAAAGGTGCTTGCTTGCAACCTGATGGTCCAGGTCTGATGCTGTTGTACCCATGTAAAGCCAGCTGCAAAGTGGCACATGCATCTTGAGTTTGTAGCAGCAAGAAGTCTTGGCTCACTCATTCATATATTCTCTCTCTCTCAAATAAATAAAAATATTAAACACCTGGGGTACAGCCAAAGGGAGCCCCAAGGAAACATAATCTTTCCCCGAGGTAAAGAAAGGGAAGGAGGCCTACCTGGCTGAGGGCCTTGCAGCAATCAAGGTCTGAAATTTTCTCACATACTCATAGAGTTGAGTATGGCAGGTAGAGGGAAGAGGGGAACAGAGGGCTGGGCTAGGAGTTAAAGAACCTTGAATCCAGGCTGAGTTGCTCTGTCCCCCAGGTGGCTTATGGTGGCCCAGGTGCTTGTGGCTTGGTTGGTTAATGATCAAGAATGTCAGTTTGTTAATTTAAATATAACCTTGCATGTCAAGATACAGATCATCCTTTTTGCTAAAACTTTATATTCCAAAACCCTTTTCTATACTTTAGGGAACTTGGAATACATTTCCCCCATGGAAATAATATTCTATATGATTGAATTCCCAGACTAAATCTTCCCATTTTAAGTTTCTAGTGGGAGGTGAAATACAGTATGTTCATAGAAAAGCTGTTTAGAGAGTCATGCTGTAGAGTCCTGTGTGGCTCCCATATGTCCTGTACACGGGGCTGGGTAGCCCAGCAAGGGCTGTGGTTAGGTGAGTGTACTTAGAAGGTGCTGTCAGTGTATAGATGAGGCTTGTGTGAGAAAGATAGATAGGAGGTAGGAGGAGTGTTCAGAAGGCCATGGCACCTTTGGGACAGTACGTAGCACAAGGTCTTGAACCAGGGCGAGGAGGGACAGTATCTAAAATCACTTCATAGAAAGGACAGCTCTACTTGGATGAGTGAAGTGTGAGGCAGTGTTTTGAGGAAGTAGGCAGACTTTATAAATGTCAGAAAGGAAGTCATTCCAGGGAAGTAAGAAAATTTGTATCACCCACCACACACTTCCCATCCCCAAATAGCTTTTGCATCCTGCCTGTTTCAGGCTGTAAGGCAGTCAGAACTCTCCCATGCACCCTAGGGGGCCTGTCCCAGGCCTGAGAAAGCTGATGATGGATGGTGGGGGTGGGGGTGTGGATGGAACCACTCACTTCAGAGGCTGTCAGGACCAGAGCTCACTGCTCTCTCTATCCCCACCCCACTTGGGACTTTGTAAATGTTGAGTAGACACGGTCACAAGTCCTATGTTTTTTTCTTCTTCCTTTTCAGAATGTGATGTTGGTACTTCTAAAGCTGTTGTGAATGGCTTGGCACCCAGCAGCAATGGGCCAGACAAAGGTAAAGCTCTTGAAAAGACTGGAAAGAGGGTGAGGGTAGGTCAGTCTGGGGTCACCCTATGTGCCTGGGGAGGAAAGCTTAACTGACCTAATGAGCTAGAGACCTGACTCCTGTGACAACTTGTTCAGTAAGAGTTGCCTTGACAGGTGTGGTGGCTCACTCATACCTGTAATCCTAGCACTAGTAGGAGGATCACTGTGAGTTCAAGGCTAGCCTGGGCTACAGAGTAAATTCCAGGTCAACCTGGGATAGAGTGAAACCCTGCTTCAAAAAAAAGGCTGTTCTTAGCTTACAAGAATGCTGTGATAGTGGGTTAAATATAGGGACAGAGATGTGTGTCATGCCTGGTGCAATGGCACTCATCTTTGTAAAATTCCCTTCAACCGGCATTTTACTCTTCCTTCTGATAAATAGGGACATGTTTATAGCTCTGTGAGGCAAGATCTTAGATCATTAAAAGAAATTACTTCATTGACATTAGTTTTATGCATATTCTCTCATATTTTCTGTTTTTATCTCTATAATGGGGGTTGAGTATATATATATATAGGCAAGCACTCTGTCACTACGATACCTCTTCTACCCTCATTTTTCACATCTTAAAATTTTTAGGCCAAGAGCTAGAAAATGTGAGCTGAATGATGTGGTAAGATGACTTCTGAGGTTTTGCCCAGGAGACTTTTTCCCTCACCTGGCATCACTTTTGCAGTGTGGGGCGACAGGAAAGGAATAGAAGTAATGGGATATGGTTGCATTCTAGTTCTGCCCTTAAAAACAGAGACTTGGCTGGAGGCCTCTTATCTCTGCAAGTGTGAACTCTCTCACCTACAGAGTGAGGGTGTTTGATGAGCTGTAACGTTTACCCCCGCTGCCCACTCTAGGCTCCAGTGACCCTGTAAACACACATCCAGAGACATTTGATGGTATCAAAGTAGAAGGGCAAAAGCCCCGACATGAGTCATGGAAGTAAAAATGCCACATCTCCCAAAGAACCATCTCCCAGAGTCTGGCAGGTTTGGCCTTTGTCATTTCCATCTGGTGCAGCCATGCATTCACGCCTTTGGAGACAAGGCAATAGGATGTGCAGAAGGAAGGAATCCTCTACAGAGAGAAAGCAGAAGAAGGGGACTAGGAGACCTGGGTGCCAGGGGACTGGGCTCCTTGGGTGGGAGGTAGGGTGGGCAGAGGGTATTTTGCATTGCTGTGTTCCCCACCTTCCTGCCTGGCCACCCTTCTTCACTCAGTGTGCGTTCGTGTGGACTATGATCTTGGGGTCTTGGACAATCACGGCTAAGTTACACTTAGGGAATATGTGGGGTACAAGGCCTGTAGAGTGGCCACAGGTGGTGTTGAAGACAGAAACATGGGAAGGGCTTTAAAAACTTGTGGGGCTAGCCACACCTTTAATCCCAGGAGGTTGAGGTAGGAGGATCACCATGAGTTTGAGGCCACCATGAGTTCAAGACTACATAGTGAATTCCAGGTCAGCCTGGGCTAGAGTGAGACCCTACCTCGAAAAACCAAAATCAACCAACCAAACAAACAAAAAAACCTGCGGGGCCACACAAGAGATGGGAGGAGCATGGTGTGTACAGATGGCTTCCACTCTCTCCTTAGTGAGACTCACCTCTTGGGTGATATGTGTAACCTGAAGGTTATTAGGTGGCCTGCTGAGGTCATGGAGCCTGGAGCCAGGAGCCATGATAATAAAGCTCCAGCCTCAGCCCTTGAGAACAACATGATGGTGACAGGCTGGCTGAGCTCTTGTTTCTCTCCCATGTAATGGTAAGGCACAATCAATGTGACTGCTTATTTTTATCTTCAAATGTGCAGAATGGTCATTTTTAAATGTAATTTTCAATGGACATATACCATCTGATAGTGTATGCTTTATGAATCAGCAGTGTGATGGGCAGGAGAGGCACCTTCTGCCCTGCAGGTGCCTTCAGCCCTTGCCCCCTTGCCAATCCCATAAGCCTATTGCTTATTCAGCAGTCTTCTTCCCATGCAGTCCTCTTCTTGTCATTCTGTGCTTTGTGGCTCTGAGACTCCTGGGTACTGCCCATCGGAGTGACTTAGCACAAGAGCACTTCTTTTTATTTGTTGCCATTAAAGTGAGAGGGTCAGGGAGACCTCACAGGAGGTTTAGCCATTGAGATGGGGGTCTGGGCAGGCAGGGAGCTGGGCATCAGCGGTTGTGCCCTGGGTTGCTGCTCAGAGTCTTAATTGTGCACTGGGACACTTGGCACATCTTTCCCAGGAAAGGGTGGGCTTAAGCAAGACCATCTGCTCCCTGACAGATGGGGGTTTTGATTTGCTTAGGGCCAGAAAGTGATGTTTGTTAGACCCGGCACAGGACCTTAGAAGTAAGGATTTCTGGGAAGGGACCAGGAAGCTCTTGAGTGTGTATTCCTCAGCTTCCCACACTCACCTGGAGCCTGTGGGCCATGGCCCTCTTCTCGAGCCCCCACTGCAGAGCAGATGACCAGCTGTCTCCCAAGGGACCCTCTGGACCCTGATTGCACTCCCCTTCCTCTGTTTGCCAGGCCATCTGTGTCTCTGTACGTCTCTTTGTCCAAAGCCTTGGCAGGCTCCTGGTGTGGCGGGAGGCCCCAATAAACACTGACCAACTGTCTTTTGGTGATGGTTGGAGGAAGGCTTCTGCTGTCTTGGCCCAGAAGTCTGAAGCGAGAGCAGGTTATTTTTAAAGACCACATCTACTGCTCTTTGCATTGTTCGTTTTGAGTAGGCAACTTCCTTCTTTTGTCTCTGCTCAGTTCCTTAGCTGCCTGAGTGTTTCCCAAATGGTCTTTCTCGATGCACCGTTTACCCTTTTGTGTTTTCAGCAACTGCCGGTCCTTTACGTGCACGCTCTATTTCTGCTGTTAAAATCATTCCCGTGAAGACAGTGAAAAACACTTCAGGCCTAGTACTCCCTCCAGGTATCTCATTGAGCTGGTCTCTTTCTTTCTCTTTTTAATTGTTAGATCATGCATGGTTTCTTTTCTTCTTTCCATCTAACACCATTATTTGAGGCTTAATTCTTGCATGTTTTGGAGGCATTTCCTCTCAGTTTCCTTTTTTCCGTGTGTGTGTGTGTGTGTGTGTGTGTGTGTGTGTGTGTGTGTGTCTGGCAGGCAGTGATGAGGGGAAGAACCTGAGATAGCTGCTTTTCCCTCCCTTCTTTGGAAGGGGGAGTGCAGAGGCTGACTCTTCTCTTTGGGGTGGGATTCTCCCCCATGTCTGCAACTCCTGATACTTCAGTTAAACTACACTTCCCTGAGAATTAATCTGGCCTCCCAGAGAACCTTTCAAACAGGCTGAATTTGAAGCAACTGCCTTAGAATCCAAATGTTGATTCCTGAGATATTCTGGTTGTCCCCCAGAGCACCCGAGTCCATTCCTGGCTTCACCTGAAGTCCTTTCTCTGTCTCTTCTCTAAGAGACAGGGGTGTAGACTTCACATGTCCGCTCTAGCTCCAAGTTTCCTTTGTACAAAGTGGGAGAAGTAGAGCCCATGGCACTTTCGGAGGTTGGGCAGACCTGGCTGTGTGTCCAGGAACCTGCAGATGGGCTGTGGATTTGCCAGTTTGTCCCTCATCCTTTTGAAGTGACCATGGACCATTTTTTCCAATAGTCTTTTGACTCTATTGTGTCCCCTCTTGACAGAATCAGATGGTTCCTGAGACCACCTGTGGGCCATGTTCTGTGGCATGGAAGAGGCTAATGGGACAGGCCTGTTTTCTCTGCCATGCTGGTGATTGTTCTGAGTTGTTGGCAAAGGGGCAGGAATGGAGAACAAGGAGAAAAGAGGCTTGGCTTCTCCCTGCTTTCACCTTGGAATGGGGATGCACAGGGTGCTGAGCCCACATCCTGTCCCAAGGTTCACCCTGAGCTTCAGCCTGGCATCCTAATTGTAATTTTAGATCAGGAATCCAGGTTGTGGGCAAGTCTGGAGTTCAGCTTAGCTTGGCTACACATAAAGAAACACTTGGTGCATCTATCTTATCAGATTGCATGGTCTGCACCAGTTTCCTGACCCTCATTACTGACTTTCCTGGAGGATGGGCACTAGATCTTTGGAAGAAAGCAGTTCCCTGTGCTAACTACAACTTGACTTTCAGTTGTATCAGTTATCTGTAGCGAACCACTGTCGTCTTAAGTACCTTTTATCATACTGTTATAATCATACTATTTTGTTTGTTGCTGTGGTTAATCTTTTATTGTGCCCAATGTATAAATTAAAATTTGCCAAAGATATGTATGCACATATAGGAAAGGACATCACATACACAGGGTAAGTACTGTTTGTTGTTTAAAGCATCCGCTGACTTGGGACACATCTCCCATACTAAGGCAATTGACTGTTTGGGATCCTTCTCCAGGGAACTCTCACAGATGTCCTGTGTCTGTTATGGGCTCTGCTGAAGCTGCAGGGGAGTTGGGACCCTGTGCAGACTTGGCAGAGCTTCAGTAAACATTGTCTCCTGGGGTTGAGCCTGACTGGCCACCCTCCTGGTTGTGAGTTTTCTCATTATGTTGGAATGTGAGGCTCTCCCCCAAGAACAGTGTCTCCTTCTGTCTCATTGTTCAGGGGTCCTGACCTGCTGATAAGAGGTTTGCTTTTCTTTTTCAAATAGAGAACTGCAAAGAACAGTTCTCCTCAGAAATCCCCTTGACTCCTAATGTTGCCCACTTGCTCTTTTGAGAGACGGTTTGATGGTCTAGAATCTTGAGAGATCTTTCACAAACTTTTTCTTGAACCATGCCTTGCTAATTGGCCAGAAGTTTGCTTACCAACCTGAGCTTCATTTAATAAAATGAATGAACCTGCTTACATTGGGAAATGTTTTCAGCTGATAACTCATACATTTATTCAAGACTTACCTTTGCTTCTGTCTTCTCCTAATCTCATGATGTGCAGCAAGCCTCTAAAAATGTGATTTATCCTTCTCCACCCACCCCCAGATTAATTTTCATTGGTCAGAAACATATGAGACTTGGCATAGTTTTAACCAGGTTCATCTCATCCCCTGGCTGTAACAGCTTACTAACTGACTGGTATATTAGTCCCTCAGGAGTCTTTGCTTTAGTACTCACTTTTGGTTCTTTTCTTTTTCAGACATGGATCCTACAAAAATCTGCACTGGGAAGGGTGCAGTGACTCTCCGGGCTTCATCCTCCTACAGGGAAACTCCAAGCAGCAATCCTGTGAGCCCTCAGGAATCCCCGCAACATGAAAGCAAGCCAGGTGTGCTGCCTTGGCGACTGCGGAGATATACATTGCCATCTCAGAAGTGGCAAACGGTCATTGTGTTTCTGCTGGGGATGGGCGGGGAGGATATTGTGAATTCATCAGTCACTTCCTGATTCTCTACGGGGGAGGGGGCTTGGGACAGCTGGCTCCTGTCCCTTCTGTGATGGTTGGTGGTTTAAGCCCTGGATTAACAGGTGGTCATGTGCTTTGGGTGAAGGCACAACTCAGTGATTTCTGCTTGATTTTAGCATTGACTGAGCAGAGAGCCCTTTTACATGGCCAATGTTCTGCAGACTGTGTTTGTGTGGATGGGTACAGGTGGCTCATGGTCTGGGAGTACATGGGAAGATAGGCCTGAGGTTAGGCTTTCCTAAGCTTGTGTCCACTTTTCTATGGCCAGGAGTGAGATCATGAGAGCATTTTCAGTGCCAGTGCATTAGCAGGAGTGAGGGGAGACCCCCTGCTCACCCTGACCCTTACCCTGGGAAGCCCAAGTATTTATCACATGGTCTGATACCACATGATCTGATTCCAGCCTTGGACTTTGGAACCCTGAAGTACTCTGTTCATATCTTACCCTTAACGCCAGGTGGTTGTACAGGCCTGGTCAAGTTATTCTCTCTCTCAACCTCAAGACTCAGCTGTGCTATGAGGCTGCTTGTTAGGAGCAAGGAGAATATGCATGGTTTTGCCTAGGCCCAGTGGCATGGAATAAACTGTTCGATGTTAGCTCCTCTTTAGGTTAGGGTTACGGTTATTTTGGCCTTCCTAGAGAGGGATTTCAATAGTCCAGGTATTCTGGGAATGGGAAATGCCCCCTCTGTGGATCCACAAGCATAGTTTGGGATGGGTTAGCCCTTATTCATATGTAGGGCTGTGGTTCTTTCAGCATCACAGTCATCAGAATTAGAAAGACAGGTGGCTGGGCCCAGGCCAGAGTTTTAGAACTGTGATTCCTGCTTATAGGTCTGAGACAGAGTCTGAGGTTTTTGCATTTCTGGCAATTCCTTAGGTCATAATCATGCTGTTAGCCAAGGGAAGGGGGTAGGGTTTTATTTTATCTTGAAGGAAATGAAGAGAGGAATTGAACCTGGGGGAATGAGCATTCTCTTTGAACCAGAGAGGAAAGGAAGTGGGATACACAAAACCTTTTGGTTCGATAATGGCAGCATTTTGGAAACTGACTTTCTTCCTGTCGTAGCTACCTGCAGTGGGTACCAAGACAGATGCTTGAGGGCGAGGCCAGACTAGGGTACACACACTTCTTACTGCTGATATTGATCCCTATGGAGCACATCTTACAGCCTAAAAAGTTAAGGTGCTTTTTATTGCCCATGGGAATGCAGTGACATCATTTTTCTTTGGATCAACCCTTGGGATTGTCTCTTTCACACATGTCCTCCAGCTTGGGAGTGGCATCTTTTCAAGCAATAAAAAGCACCTTAACTTTTTAGGCTGTAAATGAGCTTGTGGAGAGGGAGCCTCGAGTGCCATCTAGTGGTTACTGCATTGCTCTCCACTGGGCCAGGCAAGTGTGGGTTTATGCTATAGAATTGGGCGTGCAGTAGGGTAATTTTGTGTCTTACAAATTTATCCCAGTTCTTTTCAGTGAATCTTCACTAAATTGTTTTAAAATGCAAATAATTTGAAAAATTAAAAGATAGCTATCAGTCATGTACATCTTAGGGTAAATTATTCTTAGTATATTCCTCCTGGTAAGTTGAGATCATTGAATCCAAAGGAGCATTTGCATCACTTGTGTGTCAGGGGATAATGAGATGAGAACTCTAGAAAGGAGGAAAACAGAAAAAGAGGAAAGCATTCTGGGTGGCTAGATCAAGGCAATTTGTTGTAACAGTCAGGCATGGGGTGTGGTCCACAGTCCTCCTGTCTGGAGGTGGTAAGTTATAGTAACTTTGAAGCCCATGTAAACATATGGGGGACTTGAATAAGAAGTTTTCTGAGCCATTGTAGTTCTAAAATGTTTACTGACCTTGGGAAGTTTAGAAATTTACTGACTGAAAGTATACTCAAAATTGTACATAAGAGCAGTTTGGGTGGAAAGAACAAGCTTGAGTGGAGGAAACAAACACACCACATACTCTTATTAAAAATACAAAACAAAAAAATACAAAGCAGCTAACTTGTATTTGTAATTTGTAACAGCTAATTTGTAAAAATACAAAGGAGCTAACTGGGGGGTGACATTAAAAGAAAATATGACTTCAAAGAGAGGACATTGAGGAAGAAGGGTCTTGTTCTCTGACCATAGTGTTCATTGGCATCCTATAGGCCCTGGGTTCTGGCTGTGCCCATGTACTTTCCAATTGTCCTCTCATCAATGCCCACTCCTTCCTTTTAAATCTCAGCATGACAGCCAGCCAGCACACACCATCTTCTAGTCTCTAGTCCTCTCCTGGTGCCTGGGAACCTCTGAGCTTTGACTAGCTTCGTGAAAACAGTCCACCAGTATTAACAGACATATGTCCAGCCTAGACTTTCCTTGTTCCTATGACGAAAGATCTCACAAGAAGTAACTTCAGAGCACGGATTTATTTCAGCTTGTACTTTGAGGAGATACTGTCCACCATGGCAGGAAGATGTGGATGTGGGAGTGTGAAGTAGCTGGTTACATTTAGTCCCCATGAGGGGAAGAAGTGGATGCAGGAGTGTGAAGTAGCTGGTCAATTTCAGTCTATTATGGTGGGGAAAGCATGGTTGCAGGAGTGTGAAGCAGCTGGTCACATCCAGCCATCATGGTGGAAAGGCATGGCTACCAGGAGTGTGAAGTACCTGGTCATATTCAGTCCATCAGAGCAGGGGAGGCATGGCTGCAGCTAGTCACATAAAGTCCCTCGTGGTGGGAAGGTGTGGCTGCAGGAGTGAGAAGCAGCTGGTCACATTCAGTTCACATGAGGAAACAGACAGTGATGAATGCTGGTGCTCATTCATCTGCTTATGTTCAGTCCATGACCCTCACCCATGGAATGCTACCATCCACATTTTGGGTGAGTCTTCCCACCTCAAATAACTGATTTTTGAAACTCTCTCACAGACATGCCCAGAGGTTTATTTCCATGGTGATTATAAACTTCAAGTTCATAGTCAACCATCAGAGAGCCCAGGAGTGAGGCAATGAGTGACCCTTGCCAAGGACTGGGCCTGCTTCCTCCTCTTAGTGCCTTTGTAGAGAGCTACTGTGAGGTGGCGTCCAGCTCCCTACCTGACCACTGGAGCCAGCATCTGTCTTCCAGATGCTCGGTCTACCTTCTTTCTGCCTTTCTGTCTTTGCTACTTTCTTCCATTCATGTAAGTCTCCAGGTTGCCATTTGCTTGGACTAAAAGCTCTAATCTAAATAATCCCCAACACACACTTCTAGTTCTTGCTCCAGCTCTTGTTCTTGGGAGAGGTAATATGACTGTGGGGGTCACAGAGTTCTCTTTCAGGCTCAGTTATGTCACTGACTATCTTTGAGATATGGGCAAATTAGATGGCTTTAATTTTATCACCTATAATATGGGGAGTATTGTAATGGAGTTGTTGGAATTAAATGAGCTCTTTTGTATCAGGCAATCAGCACATGGTCAGGACAGGCCAGTGACGGTAACCACTCTAGTTATCATAGTTTATGAGGCCTGCTCAAGATTTGGAGTCATGTCTGTTTGAAGGTGTGAGGGCCTTGGCCAGGCCTGAGGTCAGTGGAGATAGAAGGCATGGCAAAGTTCGTTGAGAGGACAAAATTACAGGGCTCAATGTGAGGTGTCTTCCTGGTTTTCCTGAATAATTATTCACTCCTGAAAATTAGGGATTTGTGAAGGGTGTTGAAAGTAGTATTGAATTCCACTACTAGGCATGTTGAGTCTCTTGGCAAGGGAAAAGCTTCTAGGAGAAATTTTTAGTGGGAATTTGAAAATTAGAATCCAAGGTATGCCCTGGGGAGCCGTCTGTCCTCACATGAACTTCAGGAAGGTGGAGACATCATCTCTG
The DNA here is from genome assembly GCA_036365145.1 of Orientallactaga sibirica. Taxonomy (NCBI): domain Eukaryota; kingdom Metazoa; phylum Chordata; class Mammalia; order Rodentia; family Dipodidae; genus Orientallactaga; species Orientallactaga sibirica. The sequence continues at coordinate 85,136,505 of JAEOAD010000001.1, read as the reverse complement.
GGATTGCTACAGCCATGCTGGAGATCAAACCAGAGGAGAAGAAGCTCCAGAGCCCGGAGATTCCCAGGTTCTAAGGCCAGTCTTTGGATTCCTACTTTTGAGGTTATCCAGACCCCAGTTTTTTTTGTTTCTTTGTTTTGTTTTGTTTTGTTTTGTTTTTGGAGAGAGACAGAGAGAGAGACAGCCTCTCAGCTGCTGTGAATGAAATCCAGATGTGTGCCCCCTCTGGCCAAGTGGGGCATTGCGCCCTTGCATCACTTTGCATCTGGCTAAATGTGGGACCTGGAGATTGGAACTGTTGGAAATTGGAACCAGCGTTCTTAGGCTTAGGAGGCAGGTGCCTTAACTGCTAAGCCATCTCTCCAGCCCCAGACCCCAGGTTTTTTATCACAGCTTCTTGGTGATTGTGAACCTTAGACCTTGGTTTTGGGTCAGAACCATCTGGGAAGAATGGCAATAATCTTAGCACTGATTTGTGCCCCTGGGAGAAGCCTCATTATCTTATCCTCTTTTCCTGATCTCATTGGTTCATTAGGTCTTGGTTTTGGCCGTGTCTCTTCAGAGCAACTCACTGTGCCCCAGGTCACTGTGTGTTTTTCTGAAGGGCATCCAGGAGCCTGGCCTGGTGGTGGGCATGATTCTTAGTTCCTGTCTGGCATAGCCCTGAAGACTTTGTGGCTTAATACATCATCATCTGTGTTCTGACTCAGATACTAGGCTCCACGTTGTCCTTTATGTTCTGTCAACTCTGTGCCAGTCAGCCTCAGTGTTTATTGCCTGATTCTGTGTGGCAGAGTTAGGTCTGGATGGAAAGCTTCTTGCAGCCATAGTCAACTCATTTCCTCTAGTTTGAAGCTCACATTGGCTCTCCTGAGTGGCAGTAACAAACAGGTATCATAGAAAAATTGATCCCTTGTTTCCATTAAATCAGTCTTTCTTATGACTAACTGAGAGGTCAACTGAGATGTTGGAGGGAGTAGTTCTCACAGGAGAGTACCCTTACTTCTGACATGCAACTGCAAGTTCAGGTGATTTCCTCAAACTCCTTCAGATTTGATATCATGTTAGAAGGAGTCATGGTTTTTGCTTATTACAGGGAAAAGATAGACATTAAAAATTAGTTCAAAGAAGTACATAATATAGAGTCAGGAAATACCAGAGTTACCCATTACTGGTTCCCCGTGGAGTCTGGACACATTATTTCCCAGCATCCATGTGTAACAGTATGTTTAGGACAGGAAGTTTACCTGAGCCCTGTGTCCTGAGTTATTTGGGGTTCCTTATGTAAGCATGGTCCATTGCCTTCCAAGTGGCCCCATCTCCTCTCCAGTAGACAGTGGAACTTCTGATGGCTCAAAGCTCTGGCCCCAAATCACATTATTGTGTGGCTCAAGTCTCCAGGTAAACAAAGATATTAAGATGTGACATACCAAGGACTTGACAGTTACTTCCCAGAAGCCTAAGGCAAAGGCCAGACCTCTTTTGGAGCATCATTAAATTCTGTACCACATAGCATGAACAAAGGTAAACAGAGATAAGATTGGGAAAACACATAGACCTGCTTTTAACACCTATCATCTACTCTTGAGTACACAGAACACACTGAAACTGACTCAGATAAAACTAAGATAAGATCTGATTGTTAAAAAAAAAAAAAGAAAGAAACCAAAAAGAAATTAGCACAGAACTGATAAAAGAAAATATGAGGGGGCATATAGCCACAGGCCAGAAACATATATGAACAGATGAAAGAAAAGATAAGCAAAAGTAGATTATATTTCTTACAGACCCCATTCCTAGGGCACTATAAGTTACCATTTTATTGAAGAAACCATTTTTGACAGTCTTCTTCATCAGGAGTCAATAAACTGATGGTTATTATGGAAAACTTAATCCCATGAACTCAGGTATAATTTTCCCTGTAACAGCATTGCAAGTTCAGAAGAAAAAGTAACAGATGAGCGTTGTTGACATGCCAGAGGTGTGGCTGTCCTTCAGTGAGGAATAGGGAGCTACCCAGAGAGGTCCTGGAAACTGTCCTTTGAGGGCAGGGTAGGGGAACAATTTTAAAGATTTGGAATGAGAAGGAAAAAGGAGGAGTTAAACCTTAAGGTTATTATATCTTTGAGGTATTTGCCAAAAAGCAAGAGCATGTACAGTAATTTTTATCTATGAGGAGTTTTCCCCTTATGTTTTGAGTTCCTGTTTTACAAATCCCATACTTTATGCCATGTATGTTCATTTAGTGCTGTGACTTATAAGAATCCATGTCTATTTTGCATTGAGACCAGGCCACTTGTTGCAGGATGTGCACTTAACAATGAGGGCTCACGGGAAGTGCTCTGACAGCAAGATGGCCGTTGCTTTATAGTACCTGTAGTTTTGGAAGAACAGCCACACCTCAGCCAACTTTCCATGACCCTGCTGTTTGCTGTGTCACTCGAATAGAATCAACCCAACTAGAAACCAAAAAGAACGTGTCCCCAAATTCACGTACCAAGTTTACCTCCTTCACTGAGTAGCTCCTCACTCAGAAACCGTGGATACACAAACCCACTACATTTGAAGAATGGCCTGATAGAGAGGGCCCATAAATAGCAACTTGGAAAAGAGAATGGACCACTGAAAATGATAAAGTGAGGGAGGACAGTGGACCATTGTCACATGTGTCACCTCTGTTTGAGGGCCTGCCAGGTGCATGGAGTTCTTTGGGCAGCAGTGTCAGTAAGTGTTAAATGTGATCACTTTCACATGCCTGATCTCTAATTCCTTGGCAGCCCTGTGAGGAGGACATGGGATGGGGATTATAGTTCACAGATGAGCAATGTGAAATGTGGTGTGGCTTATGCAATTGCCCCCACCACACAAGTCAGGCCATGCAGTGTTGTGAGTGAAATGCATGCCCTGTAAATCTCCAAACATTGTGGTTGTGGGGGTGAAGGTGTAACTGTGCATTGCACATAAGGCAATGGCAGAAGTGTAAAAGGCAACCTGTTCAAAGAGCATATGATTGGATCACCTTAGGAAACATTGTGATGGCTATCAAAACATGGACATAGTTGGTTTTCCAAAATAAGGATTTTTTTATATCATTGGTTCTCAAAGTATATAGACTACCAGCCTAAGCATTTGTTAGAAATGCAGGTTCTTGCTGGGTGTGGCGGTGCATGCCTTTAATCCCAGCACTCAGGAGGCAGAGGTAGGAGAATTGTGGAGAGTTTGAGGCCATCCCAAGAATACAGAGTAAATTCCAGGTCAGCCTGGGCTAGAATAAGACCATTCCTCGAAAAACCATTTAAAAAAAAAAAAAAGAAAAAAGAAATGCAGGTTCTTGGATCTCGCCTGTCCCTTACTGACTCAAGCACTAGAATGATTCTAGGGACCTGAGTTTACCAAGGCTTCCATGTCATTAATGTCACTAGAACATGCTCTTCATGGGGTTAAAGCTGCCTGCTTTGCCTTTTAATTTGGCATCATTTTCTTCCTAGCACCTCTGTAATAAGGTGCTAGGGGTCCAGGAAAGTCCTTGAACCCCAAACCTTAGGTTCATTTCTAATTTTAATCAAAGAATTGAATATTATATTTATATTATATTTATTATATTTATTGAGGGAAGAAGTACAGAGCCAAGAAAAGGCACCCGTGTGGATAAAGCTCCCATGTGGAGGTCCTGGAAAAAAGCACAGAAAGAAAAGAGGAAAAGTTCAAGGAGTTCCTGCCATGTGGGGAGCTGGAGGGGATAAAGAACCCATGCAGAGAGAAAGGGCTAGGGGCCCTCCTGGCTGGGCCTGGGCCTGGACCTGGGCCTGGGCCAGGCCAGCCAAGGCCAAACTGAGGGAAAAACTCACCCACAGCTGGAAGTTCCCAAGTGATTAGAGAGCCTGCCTTCTCCTTACAAAGATATCTGTAACCTTGTAGTGGAGGTGGGCTGTCTTCCGGCTCAGGTGATCCAGAGGGACAGCTGTTGGTTAGGGCTAGCAGCTGTCTCAGGAAGAAGTTAGCCCTGGCACCATGTTCTGGGGACTGAACTTGATCAACCACAATGTTTAAATGCTATGAAAGACATTCATCCCAGGAGGGGTCCTGGGTGTTTGTGGAAAAACAGGTCTAGGAAATGAGGCAAGAGATAAGAAGTCATGCCAACTTTGATTTCTAGCAAGTACAAACTTTCCTGCCCTTTTTACCTTCAGGGATCCAGTCACCCTAAGTGTATCTCTCCCCCCGCCCCCCACCTTGACCTCCTTGATTTGTAGTTTCTATTTTGTGGTGGCTGTGAGTGGTGGTCAGAGTGCTATATATGGATTCTGGCAACCTAGGTTGACTGTTACGTCCTCTCCTGGATGAGGCTGTGTGACTTGGGTAGTCAGTTGGCCTCTCTCTTTTTTTAATCATGAAGTAAGGTGAGCATTTATACTAAATCAGATACTAAGTAGATATAAAAGTGGAACCATGTCTGGGCATCTGGAAGGTGTTTAATACGTGGTTGTACACTTCAACTTTACATTTAGAAAGTCCCTGAGGGACCCACTTTGAAGTGAAGGCTTGGGGTATGAAAGCTACAGTATCCGTCTCTTCCTTATGAGACAAAGGGACAAAGTCAGGGAGCAGAAGGAAGTTAAAAGATTGAGAAGATTAGGTCTGGCAAACTGGCCAGAAGTAAACTTCAACTTGGTTGGAAGAAAAAAATAAATGGAAAAAGAATGATATTGTGTGCCACATGAAAATGATATGAAATTCAATTATTTTGTGCTCCTGCATGTGTGTGTGTTACATGCACATGTACATGTCTTTTTGTTACCCCATATGCTTGCCTGCAGTGGTGGGGGTTGCTCACCTGTTGTAGCAGGAATGGAATGTTGGGTGTCTCGCCCCATGGCTCTTCTGCCTGGTCTTGTTTTTGGAACTGAAGTCTCTTTTTACTGATTCTAGACCTTGCAGGACCCTACTGATTTTCAGGTCTCTGTTCCCTGCAGAACTGTGACTCCAATTGCCCACAGCCACCCCCGTCTGTTTTATGTGGGATCTGAGGGTTGGAAGTCAGCAATTCCAGGCCTCATGCTTGTGCTCTTGCCTTTAACCACTGGGCCATCTCTCCAGTCATAAGTTTCAAATTTTTAGTGGCCATAAACATGGGAGTGTTCGAACAGAGCTCATTTACGTGTTATCTGTGGCTGCTCTTGTGCTCTTTGGCGGTCGGGTACAGCTTCAGTTCACTGTGCCTTATTTGGGACCAGAAGTAGTTCGGATTTCAGATTTTTTTTCCTGGATTTTGTAGTATTTGCATATAAATGATGAGGTAACTCAGGGAAAGCACCCAAATGTAAATACAATTCATATATACTTCAAGTCTACTTTCCCCATATAGCCTGAAGGTAATTTTTACAATATTTTTATGTATCAGATTTTGACTGTGACCTGACACATGAAGTTTAAATTTTGCTTAGAATCACAGGATCCATAGGTGGTAGAGCCAAGGTTTGAACTGAGGTCCTGATGCCTTACCAGCTGAACGTATGACCATGGTAGACTACTGTCACATGGGACTGGGAGCAGCATGAAGACACTGAAATGTAGCTGGCAGTGGTTGGGAAGGCTGAAAGGAAATAAGAAAGCCTGGTAGTGTGCTGGACATTTAGGAAGGGCAGTTAGGATATGAACGTTTATATGTATGCCTCGTTGAATGAGAACTTTTTTTTTTTTTTTTTTTTGAGGTAGGGTTTTGCTCTAGCCCAGGCTGACCTGGAATTCACTATGTAGTCTCAGGGTAGCCTTGAACTCATGACAATCCACCTACCTCTGCCTCCCGAGTGCTGGGATTAAGGGTGTGTGCCACCACGCCCGGCTCGTTGAATGAGAAGACAGGGAACTCCTTCTCTGAAAAAAACAAGTCCTACTAGTGAGGCAAGGGAAGCTTTGTAAAAGAGGGTCCTAGCTACTTCCTTGCCAGAGCCAGTTAATTAGCCCAGCTTGCTAATGAGGAGTGGTCATTCTGAGCCCACAGCAGGCTTGGGATGGCGAATGAGAGTGAGTAGGGATTTGACAGTAGAGAGTTCTGTTGCCTTTCTGTCTGTAAAATAAGAATGTCAAGGAACAATTGTTTCTTCATTCTTGTCAATGTGAGCCTTGTGCTTTCAAAGGTCAGTGCCTGTGAGCACATCATGGTTTCAAGTGGGTTCCTATGGTGATTGGGCCATCGTGACTGAGGGCATTTTGTGTCAGACATTGAGTGCTGGGTTTTCAACAATCTGTAGCTCATGCTTGCTTTTGCAAATGTAGCCATTTCTGTGTTTCTCCTTTTTGTTTTCATCCTTTCTGCTCCCCCCATAGGTCTAGAACCAAAGAATTCGTCCGCAGGTGTGGTTTCGCTTGCATTGTTAATATTCTTGACTTGCAGCAAAGTCAGGGGTGTTCCTGGTGAGTGACTTGGTTTTGTTTTGTTTTGTTTTCATCTCTCAGATGAGTGCAGGCTTTCTTCCAGTGCTGATGCCAATGGGAATGCCCAGCCCTCCCCACTCGCCGCCAAAGGCTACAGAAGTGTGCAGCCAAGCCTTGCTGCTGACAAGCCCCAGGTAGGTGTGTGCCCACAGGTCACAGGTCGGGTGGGAGCTTCAGCGATGCCTGTTCTCTAGCTCGGTAGCCCAGACTCATGACTTCCTGCTTGCCCAGCTGGATCCTGGAATAGGAAGGAGTCCAGCTTTGGGGTAGCTCTGAAATACAGTCAGGAGAGCTGGGATTAAGGGGAACTGAGGCATGGAATGACATTGGTCTACACAGGTATTGGAAATAGGCTTGAAGTTTTCAGTGTTGAGATAGATAGACAGACAGACATGCTCTAAGAGAGGAGATTCACTTAGCCTTGACTAACTAGAGAAAAGTCTAAACTTGTTTTCTAGTCTTTGGAGAGTACAGTGTTTGGAAGAGTACCTCTAGTGTTTATTCAGGTAACTTTATGGAGTTGGGGCTACAAGAGTTTGAGCAACTATATCGTCACAGATTAAGATCAGGTAGTTGTGGCCACACTATGAATCCAGCAGCCCACGAGCTTGAAAACAGAAGTCACTGTGGCAGCACAGCCTGGCTTTCACAGCCCAGCTCTGATGTACAACAGAAAATCCAAAACTCAAAGCTGTGCAACTTGGTGTAGGGATAATTATGCTCAGGTCACTCACTGACGTGGTTTTCCCAGAGTTTTCCCTCTCCATATTTTGACATTTTGATGAAAGCAGTATACCCTCTGACAATTCAGGTGTTTGTACCAGAAAGAAACCACTTCACAGAAGGAGTTGTCTTTCCTTTTAAAGACAGTGTTGCTCAAAAGATGCCCAGTGTGGGCCATGTCCCAGTGTCTCTCTTGAGGGTACCCCCAGAGAACACAAGGAAATCAGTGGAGGTATGTCCTCCGTCTCTGCAGGCCTCCGTTGTCTCCCAGGCCTGGAGCTGGTCTACCTTGTTGCTGAGTGGTGCTGTTCAGCTTTTCTGCCTCCTTCCAGATGTGCTTCCCCAAGCGCAGCCATGGCTCTGTGCTTAGAGCCAGGAGCTGTGAATGGGCCTGGTATCCTGAGTCTTCACTAGACATAGGGACTTTGGAGTTACTTACCTGGTTAATGGCTTGCCCATAGTGAAACCTTTCTGAGTATTTAAATGTACTTCCTGTGACAGACACACTTCCTCTCAGCCATCTCAAGAGCAGAAATGGCTCTGCCCAGCTTAGACAGCAGGGCTGATCAATTCAGAGCGAATGGGAAAGCTCATCACCTTCCACCACCAGCTTAACCTGAAGCCTGGCTCAGTAATTCCTCTTGGCTTTGTAAATACCTCCTCTTGAGAGATTTTAGAAGCCCATGAAGGGGTTAGGGATGTATTTTTCAAGGTGAAATATTTGCTTAGTATATACAAGGCCCAGAGCTCACTCCTCCAGCACCTCTAGAAAATTAAAAATATTCTTAAAGGCATAAAAGTAAAGAATTTTTAAAAATACATTTATTTAACAAAGCTTTATTGTACACCTGTATTGTGTTCAGGTTACTGTGTTGAACACTGTTCCTTAAGGAGTCTGTTAGGATGGCTTTGTAGTAAGGATGAGCATCCTGTGATATCTCCACCAGCAACATGTCTTCTTATCTGGTACTCAGTTTTCTTTTTCTTAAAGGGACCATGGCAGATGGCTGATGCAGAGGTTTTGTTCTTTAAATTCAGTGTAAAACTGGCCATCTAAGTTTTTCAAGAATATTTATGTCCTGTATTGGTTTTCAGATTTACTTTCTGGATGGTACAATGATTTCTTAACTGTGTGGTCCTGTAAGTACACTGGCTGAGACAAAGCCAAGGTCATTGGGCTGGTGCTTCCCTGATTTCATTTTGGCAACAGAGTCTCACAGGTCTCTGGACAGAGAATTTCCTTCAATGGACCGAATTGGGGTCCAGGAGACCAGTGGGCCACATGGGGATCCTGCATACTACCAAGCTGGACCTGTTGCCCTCTCCCCAGGTCCAGGGAACCAAGTCTTTCCACTCTGTGACATCAGCAACAGCATGGTGGTTCTCTGTGAAGATGGGGCTTGTAGGTTCTGGAACAGTATGAATAAGTATAAACAATAAATATAAATAAGCATGCCAGTTTAAAAAATACATTTTATTTATTTATTTATTTATTTATTCAAAGAGAGAGAAAGAGGCAGGGGAGGGAGAAAATGGGCATGCCGGGGCCTCCAGCCACTGCAAACAAACTCTAGATGCATGTGTCCCTTTATGCATCTGAGCATGCCAGGTTTTTTTTTTGTTTGTTTGTTTTGTTTTGTTTTGTTTTTTTTGGAGAGAGAGAGAGAGAGAGAGAGAGAGAGAGAGAGAGAGGGAGAGGAAGACAGATAGAGATGGGCGCGCCAGCAGCCTCTCAGCTGCTGCGAATGAAATCCAGATGTGTGCGCCCCCTTGTGGGCAAGTGTGGCATTGCGCCCTTGTGTCACTTTGCATCCGGCTAAACGTGGGACCTGGAGATTGGAACCAGGTTCTTAGGCTTAGGAGGCAGGCGCCTTAACCACTAAGCCATCTCTCCAGCCCCCATGCCAGTTTTTAAAGAAGTAACTCTCTCTCTTTTTCCTCTGACCTACCTTCTAAAAAGATAAGTGGAATTTCATTAGTAGCTAGTTGGACAGGATTAGGAACTGTGTGTTTGCTACCACATTTACAATAAAGCAACAAATAGTTCCTTCATGTAAAGTCACTAGCCCTGTCCCCTCCTTTTGAGTTAAAAGAAGCCTCAGGACAGGAAGTCCTTTGGCTCAGAGTACATTGTGGACACTCTGGGGAAGTGTCCTCTCTCCAGGGTCACAAACATGATATCATGCGTTCTGGTACCATATAAGGCCACAATTGAATTAGGTTAAAAACTCACAGGGGGCTGGGTAGATGGCTTAATAGTTAAAGTGCTTGCCTGTGAAGCCCAAGGTCCCATGTTCAACTCTCTGGATCCTACATAAGCCAGATGTACAAGGTGACACAAGTGCACAAAGTTGCACATGTATATACAAGGTGGTGCATGCATCTGGAGTTCAATTGCAGTGGCTGGAGGCCTTGGCGTGCCAATTCATTCTCTCTCTCTCTCTTTCCCTCTCATATTAAAAAAAAAAGGAAGCCGGGTGTGGTGGCACACTCCTTTAATCCCAGCACTCGGAAGGCAGAGATAGGAGGATCGCCGTGAGTTCAAGACCACCCTGAGACTTTATAGTTAATTTAATTCCAGGTCAGCCTTGAAAAACCAAAAAAAAAAAAAAAAAAAAAAAAAAAAAAAAATTAATCCTTGAAATAAAACTTTGAAACAAGAAAAAATTGTATGCTCAAAGTTCATCTGAGCTCAAATCAAATGGTCTTTTGCTTCCTTTTGACAGCCTTTATCAATTTACTTGGCGGACCCCTGGCCTGTGCTTGCCAGTCCAGTTGTCTGGTTTCTGGAGAGCATTGTTTATACTGTAAACATGCCCCAACCTCTAATCCAAGTTCATTAAACCAAGTGAGCCCATCTGACAGTGTCTTCTCTGTGTACTCTATACCAGAGAGGGTGCTCATTTTGGATTTGGGGCTGGTGTGTATGGTCACATTCCACAGGTGGCATTGTGGATGCATTATGGACAGGAGAACACCCAACTAGGTGTTTCTTTACCCGGATGATTGGGAACTTGAAAGCTGAATTTAAGGGCTAGGTTATTTACTGTTTCTGGGCCAAATTTAAAGTCCTAAAACCTTTTGCAAATTTCTTACCTGTTCATCCTTTTAGGATCCTCTTTCTTCCCACCTGTCCTCTGCAAATTATAAAGACAAAAACAAGCCCAGCATAGGTCTTTACCTATGCATGCACCACCCTAGTTTTTGGTCCCAATGCATTGGTCAGATACTGACCACGCTCTAACGTCCCTCTCCTGTGCTATTTGGAGGATGGTTCTGATTTTCTTCTAGTGCTGATGTCTGTGATGACTGAGGATAGTGAGGAAAGTCTAGGAACATGTACTGTCCTCATCTTGCAGTCTAGTTCCCAGGTAAGCCACAGATTAACTGAAGTAGATCAGGCCCAAGAGTAAGCCAGGCTCCTGGCCTCTGCTCCACTGAGACCCATGAGGAGTGTTGTTGAGGGGAGGAGGAGATATGATCCTCAGCTCTGTAGCTCTGAATCTGTAACTAGAACTTTGGATTTAAGCTATGGCTGAAGTTGATCCCCCAACTATAGAACTGAGTCTCCGAGTTTGGTGGTGGGCCAGCTGGAGCTAGAATTGAATGAACCAGGGCAGTCTGATTCCATAGGCCATTTATGTGCTCACATGCCTTGGTCCCTTTTTCTGTGTGCATCCAGCATGGAGCCTACATGCTTTTAATGTCATGACTGTCTCACCACTGTTTTCTGCAGTTTGAGGAACTGAACTCAGGGCTTTGTGCTAGGCAGGTGCTCTACTGAGCTGCACCCACGCCACTTCCTCCTAATGATAGTTCCATCAGATTGTTCTCTGAGAGAAGCAGCCATGGATTCAGAGTCGATAGCATCCTTCCCTTGGTGAGCTTTAATTTGTTATACTTGTGTAACTGAAGGATGAAAGTGGCTCAATGTAAGCATCTGTCTTGTGGATACGAGTGGTTTTTCCAGTCAGGGAAACAAATGAAAGGCACTCATAAAAGCCCAGTGAGAGCTTAAACTCTTCAAGTTAAAGGCTTCAGTAGGAGTCCCATGGAAGGAGGCTGGGATGGGAAGGGAGCTCTGGTCTTCTTCCACTGGCATCTGGTTCCTTGGGCACCCCCCTTGATGCCTTCCTTGAGTCAGGTCAATAGAGATGCAGCTGGCCAAGGACTGGAGTCAAGTTGACTTGGCCGTGTCCAGCCGGGCTCAGCCTCCCTGGGATGTGAATCAGGTCAGCCCGTGCAGGTGAGTGTGAGTCAGTCCTTCCTTGGGTCCACAGGAGAGCTGCAGGTACTGTGAGAATTTGTTTAAAATGTGTCAACAGTTGTTTTGTCTTTAGATCACATTGTACTGTTGTTTCTAATGGTCCTCCTTCTCTCCATGTCCCTTTCTTTTTCTTCCCCCATTTTGATATCATGTCTTGAAAATACTGCTAAAGGTTCTGTCTTCCCCACACGCTCCTTTCCCTCAAGAGGACCGCTTTGCATGGCAGCCTCCCACCATGCACAGTAACTACAGGGACTCTCTCTACATGAGCTCACCAAAGCCTTACATCCCGTTTGGCACCCCCAGCCAGCAGAACCCCTCACGACCTCAGCCCATCTCTGTCCTGGCAACTAAACTGGCTCCCAGAGACGCAACATGTTCTGTTCCCTTTCTTCTGGGGTCCATGGTCCTCGGTGCTTCATCCCAACCCCAGCGGCACTATGTAGCCAACAGGTTAGTGTGTAGTCAGAATGTGAGCTCTAACCCACCACATGAGGCTGTTGGGAATAAAAAGATCAGCAGCTTATATGTACCTTGTTTCTCCAATAACATTTGCTGGGCGGCATCAGAAAACTCCTCTTGTATTGCACGTGACTCAGCCAAAGACACTCCCTTGGAGGCTGCAGGCACCCAGGCACCAGCTCCCAGCCTTGTCCCCTGCACAGCCACAGCCAGCACAGGAAAACCACCCCCTGCTCCTCCTCCTGATCCTCCCAAGCTATTCTTTGGCCACTGGAAACATGCCGGTAACCGTGGAGAGAGCCCCATCCTGGGGACCTGGGCTTCGTTCCCAGATGCAGTGAGACCTGTGCTCGGTCCCCAGGTTACCTCTGAGCCCGAAAACCAGAAGAGCAAAGAGCCTTACTTTTTGCAGCCGTGTTATCCAGCCAAGGCAAGAAACAGGAATGTTTGTGTGTCTTCTGTGCTGTCTCTTTCGAAACCAATGTGAGCAGCTCATTTGTCCTCTGGGCTGCCCTCCCCTCCCTCTCTTCTCTACTGCTGCTGTGCTTGAATCCCAAATTCTACTCTCCAAACCTCTCAGCACAGACCTCTCTCTGTCTCCCTTTCAAGAGAGTAAAGAACTGTAAACATGTAAGTATGCCAGAGTGAGGAATTCATAGACTAATGATGTGGTGAGACAACTGTTTATATTTTATGACAAGGTGCCAAAAAAACTGTATTTATTCCCAAGCTTACAGGTGCTACAGCAGTTTTGTGGGGGGTTAAACAGCCTGCCTGCCTGCCTGCCTGTTCTGTTGATCTCTCTTTTTCTCTCTCATAAAGTGTTAAAAAGATTCAAAAATAGATGGATGAAAGTGAACTTGGATGGGGCTCCCTCTGTGTCATGGAGTGTCAGAAGGCCAGCTGGCTAGCACCAACTATCTCATGTACTCTGAGGAAAGGGCACCGATTAAATAGTTCTCAGAGTGCATCACCGCATGTCCATGTTCCACTGCTTAAATACGGAATTCTGCCTCCATGCTGTGTCCTTTTATGTAATGACCCCCTTATTTCCCACAGGATGCCACTTCCTCCAGCCCAGCCCCGTCTGAGGTAATAGTTGTCCCTCTCTACATGGTTAATACTGACAGAGGGCAAGAAGGCACTGCCAGACCTCCAGCATCCCTGGGGCCACTTGGCTGCATCCACACTTCCCCGGCGACCACCCCTGCTGCCTCACCTCTGACCTTCCCAACTCTAGACGATTTCATTCCCCCTCATCTGCAGAGGCGGTCCCACCACAGCCAGCCAGCCAGTGCTTGTGGCCCCCTTGTCCCCGCTAGCCAGACACCACCATCCTTCTCACCACCACCTCCGCTGGTCCCTCCCATACCGGAGGACCTCCACAGAGTCTCGGAGCCCGACCTCCTGGGAGCTGTCTCAAGTACCGTAAGCTTGCTGGACTCCCCTCCCCAGTTTTCCTGAATGCCTGCTCCTGGCAGTAAACCCCCTTTCTCACTGAAGTACTAAACTCTGAGGAGACACTGGCTGCACTCGTGTGATGACTGGACCCGTGTTTGCTGTCCCTGGAATGCATGACTCCCACGTGTGTCTTGTGGCCGCCGCTCATGACTCTCAAGTGCCTTCTCATCTGTCTCTGTCCTGTTGGAAGTGCACAGTTTCCTGAAAGAACCATGTCTTCCCTCTGAGAGAACATCTGTGACCTTTCCTTTGCCTAGTCCTGATCATGTAGACAAGGCAGATAAGATGTTGAAAGCCAAGGAAAGCTCCAGAATCCTGTAGAAAGTTAAAGGCAGGTGTGGGTCTATATAACAGGACAGCAGGGGAGTTGTGGAGGAGGAAAAGATTCACACTTTGGTTGACTTTATAAGTAATTAAACTCTTTTGTAACAGAAGTGACAGAGACTAGAGTTTTAAAAAAAGATTCCGTTTAAGTAAGTGGAACTGAAAGCCTTGTACAAGTGTTAGGACTTTCTCACAAGGTCAATAGGTACTGATGCCCCTGAGGAGAAGACCACAGTGGCCTTTGTGGTGATGTACTGGTGGTTGTGGGAAGTTGAAGCGTCCTGAAACTTCATGTCCCAAATTGGTGAGGAAGGATTGTTTTCTTCATAGGTGGTAAAGCCAACTGTTTTGGGGAGAAAATTGGCTACAATATGTGGCTCTCCTTCCTTAGAATCCCAGATTGAGAGAATCTGAAATAACCTCAAAATAAGCAGTACACTGGGGTACATGGCTCTATTCACAAGTCTGTGGGATGCAGTGGAGTCGAGTGGAAACAGTTCATATTGTGGTGCTTAGTATAGAGAAAGTGCCTGTTAACTGTTAGCTGGTACTTACTCTAATAGTGAGGAACTAGAGCCACTCCTCAATGGTGACTGGTTAATTAACAGTCCCTGGGTTCCTACCATGCTCTAGGGGTTCTCCTAGGTTTCTCAGATAACTTATGAACAAGCTAAGGCACATGCTATCAAATGATCTGGGGGAGTGGTAATGTATCATTTCTCAAGGTTACTGCCTATGAGATGCACTGAGGAACTCTGTACATTTAGAATGAGATTTAATGCGCCTGGGTCAGTCCTGGCACTCTTACTTGGTCTCAAGTACCCAAAAAGTTTTGATGGTAGAGGCTCAAAACACCAGTTTTGAGGTACAATGAGCTGTTGAGGCATATATTTGGTGAATGGAACTAAACGTTCACTGGAATCTCCTCATACAAAGAGTTGCCTTCAAAACTAGCCCCAAAAGTTTATTAGGCTGAAGCCAGTCATGCAGAGAACAGGAGACTCCTTGTTTACTTCATAGAGAGACTGTAACGAGCCACAGGCACACCTAAGCTGGGCACTCATGTCCTCGGTGGGGCTTCTTCTCAAATCTCCAGATGCAGCCCAGTGTAGTTAGGCCAGGACCAGGTTGGATGTGGTCACAGTTTGGATTCCTTCTACCTGGAGCTTTGCAGTTTATCTTGCTGGAGGCTGATGCACTCTACCCACCTCTAGGTGAACTTCTAGGTCAATTAGAAGCCACCCTGGTTGGGGTATGCAGACATGTTGCCTTGGGCATGGAATGTGTTTGTCTGAGCAGCATGTGGTATGAGTTTTATCTTCAGGGCTCTCCTCTCCCACTGGAGGTATTTTGTTGTATACCCTATAACTGAGCATGTGTAGCTCTAGGTTTGCATATCTAGTTTGTTTCTTTTGTACCAAGACAGATGAATTGGAACACTTTTTCCAGCTGGCCTAATTATCCTGGTATAGGCTTTCCAGAAGTTGTCCCAATAACTTCTGGTTCAGCTTCAGTTAACAGAGTGAGATGAAAAGAAAACTGCTAGATCCCTCTCTGAACACCCCTGAGGGTGGTGTCAGGCCATGAACTTATACCACCCCCTTCTACAGCTACTTGAGAATAAGAAGGGATAAAAGTCACATTCACTTCCCCAGTTCATTTTAGTGACTAGCTGCTTTTGTTATGTTTCAGAAATAAGACACAGAATAAAAACTTTAAAATGCTTAGTGCTCACAGGATCCATCCAGATCTCACATTAGGCATGTGTGCCTTAAAGAGCTATGTACCTGATGTTATGTATTTTTAAATGTCATTTCCACTTTATTAAATAATGGTAGAGATATGTTGGGGACAGTGTAGTTATGTTCTGTTTTATAAACTGAGGGGATGACATGAGACACATGTATAATAAGCTCATATTCTGCCCCTCAAGTCTTAGGGAGATTTTTACTCATGAAATTGAGCTCCTAATTACCAGCAGTGGCTGTATAGGGAACTTCTGGAAAGGAGAGACTGAGGCATTGTTAGTAAAGCCCTTACTGTGTGTCAGGAGCTGTCC
The DNA here is from genome assembly GCA_036365145.1 of Orientallactaga sibirica. Lineage (NCBI taxonomy): Eukaryota > Metazoa > Chordata > Mammalia > Rodentia > Dipodidae > Orientallactaga > Orientallactaga sibirica. The sequence goes on along the minus strand of JAEOAD010000001.1, from coordinate 85,120,774 downwards.
TGGGTGTTGATACCCACATCTTCTCTTCTGATGAGCATGCATTTTCTTGCCACAAAGGACCACCTTTGTCTGTGGGTGCACACACAATAGCAGATCTCTGAGCATAACTGCTTCAAGATCAGCCATCAAAATCTTGTTCTTAGCGCCTTTTGAGAATGTCATCCTGGAACCTGGGGAGCTCACTCAGTGGGCAAAGTGCTTGCCATGCATGTGGACCTGAGTTCTGATCTCCAGAACCCACTTAAATGCTGGGTGTGGTGGTGCATACTTGTAACCCTGGCTGGGGAGTGGAGACAAGGAATCTGTGAGCTCACTAGCTAGCTAATGTAGCCAAATCCATGAGCTCTGTGTTCAACAAGAGACCCTGTCTCAAAGAATAAGGTGGAAATTAAGTGAGGAATATGCCAGTGTTGACCTTTTAGCCCCCACATACATTTGAACCTATAGACACATACACATACAATCATGCATGCACACCACATGCACATATACAAGCAAAAACTTTTCTTTAAAAAAAGGATGCTATAGCTGCCCAGCTAGCTCAGTCAGTAGAGCATAAAGCTCTTAAAAATGCCATCTTGTAGCTGGGAACATCGGTGGTAGAGTGTCTGCCTAGCATAGGTGACTCTTGGGAGATGTGGTGGTATAGGGTGGGGAGATTGCTATGTTGACTTTAAGGTTTATAATTTTTAAAATAAAAACTGTACAAATCATAGAAATATGATGGAGGAAAATGTTTAGGGCCTTGATACATTTCAGGGTTCGGTGTCCAGTTTCTTATGTTTTAAAAGACTGGCATTTTCCCATCGTGCAGATTACAATAGTAATTTTATTGCTCTTTCTTGTGGTGAGCTCAGGTTTTTAAATTCAGGATTTGCATATGTATTTGCTAATATTAGAGTGAAAAAAGTGTCACAGGAGGATAGGATAATATTCAGATCTCAGAAACAAATGCTAGCAAAACTGCTCAGTGACCTGATGCTAAGAGTAACTTTCAGAAAGAACTGTTGCTTAACTCTTCTTTGTTCTACATCAATGACTTGTTTCCTATTTCTCTATGCTGTGACTAACTTTCCCTGATCTTTCCCCCTTAAGCTAGCTCTTGTTCTCGGATCGCATTTGGAATTGCATGAGTTCTGCATGGTTTTCTACTTGGATTTGAATTTGTTTTTTCAGTAACCAGATTGACCCACAGCTCTTCCTGGTGACAGTGGGTGGTGCTGAGACTTTCAGCAGCATTCACCCGCCATCCTTACTAATACCAACAAAGCATTCCAGATTAAACTTCACTGGAACTAGTGATGATATGACTCATTGGTTACATTGCCTTTTATAATATTGTTTTTGTAGAGATTTATATTGCCTCTTTTTAAAAAGTATTGGCTCTAGATTTCTTGTAGTTATTTACAATGCTTGTTCTCTTTTCAGGGAAGTCCTCTACTAAATGAATTTTCCTCTATCCATACTGAAACTGATTCCCAAGCCTTTTCACCAGCCAGCAAACCATCGTCCGCCTACCCTTCCACTACGATTGTCAACCCCACCATTGTACTCTTACAGCACAATCGAGGTAAGGGAACTTCACAGTGCCTCCTCCTGCTCACTGGAGTCAAGGTGACCATTCTGTTCTATCTGGGGCAACAATGTTGTACCATACAAAATTTCACAAATCCTGCCCCAAGTCATTTGCCCCAAGTTCCCCCTTTCCAGAACCCACAAGATCAATCCTAGCAAATAGGCAAAAGCCCCTGATTTGTAATGATGTCAGATGTCTGCATAAGTAAGCTGGGCTAGTTCAACTGCATGCGTCACACCATGGGTATTTATGGTTATCTTCAGACATTAAATAAAAGAGAAGGGGAAGAATTTGTTTCTTAATTCATCATATAATTAATTACTAATGAGACTTTGCTTCAAATATCTATAGGTATAATACTTCTTTGAAGAAGTATCATAAATTATGTTTAAGGACCTAATTTAAATATTGACCAGGAAATTGTTCTATTAGCTTCTTTTCTCATTGCTTCAACAAACACCTGACAAAAGCAACGTAAGAAGGGAAGGTTGATTTGGCTCCCAGTTTAAGGTTATAGTCCATCATGGCAGGGAGGGCATGGTCACAGGAGCTTGAGACAGTGCATTACACCTGCCGTCAGCAGTTAGAGAGAGATGAATGCTGCTGCTCAGCTTGCTTTCTTCTTTCCATTCAGTCCAGGACTGCTGTCCATGGACTGGTACAGCCTGCATTCAGGGTGAGTCTTCCCATCTCAGTTGTTCCAGTCTAGAAAATTCATCGGACAAGCACAGAGGTTTGTCTCCTAGGTGATCCTGATCCTTCAGTTTGACAGTTTTTTTTTTTGTTTTTTTTTTTTTTTTTTTTTTTTTTTTTTGGTTTTTCGAGGTAGGGTCTCACTCTGGCCCAGGCTGACCTGGAATTAACTATGTAGTCTCAGGGTGGCCTTGAACTCATGGCGATCCTCCTACCTCTGCCTCCCGAGTGCTGGGATTAAAGGCATGCGCCACCACGCCCGGCTCAGTTTGACAGTTTTAACCATCATAGTCCTCTAAAATAGCAAGCATGTTTTTGTACCTGGTGGCTCACTGGTCCTCCTCTTACAACTGAAACTGTGCTAAGATGTCATCCGTGGCATCCTCTGCAGCAGAGGTTCAAGTGGCCATTTGTAAGTACTTCACGTGGCCTCTGCAGCTCTGTTCAGGGTATTTTTATTTTGTTTCATGGTTTCTTGAGCTATTCTGATTGGTTCTCTTGCATCTCTGTAGGGGTCAAGGTGAAAGCCAAGATCTTTTAAGAGATAGTAATTGCATGTATTGACCCTTCTGCTTTAATAGTCCCAAAGTGATTGTAAACCACACCTTCCTTTTTGGATAATTAGAGGAATAACTTTCCTTTTGCAAACGTCCCCCAACTGTGCTCATGTACTCACCCCTGATTAAACTCAGTGGGTCACACAAATGCACAAGAAAAAAAAGACACTGAAGTAGAAGACAGTGTAGTTGGGAAGAAGAAGGGGTTCAGTGGAACAGGGATGGAGAAGAGGGAAAACACAATAATGGGAGGGGATTCTGTTCAAAATACATTACATGCATGTATAAAACTTGTCAATAAAAATGTACAAAAATTGATGAATTCCATTGCAGCATAAAATGGGAAGTTTTTTGTCTGTCTTCTAAAGTGAAGAGGGCTTTTCAATGTGAACTCAAAGAACAGAGGAAGCTTACACATTCTGTTTAGAGTTCAAAGCTCAGTCCTTTTCTTGACTCCCTCCGCCTGCTTCATAGTTTCCTCCCCTTCTTGCCCTCCCCCCTTGGTATTAACTTGGAGGAGAATGGGACTAGGATCTATTTTTAATTGTTTTCCATACTAAATCAAGTTCTGTGTTTCCTGCTTCTAACTGGAAAAGAAGATGTATAAGGCATTTTCTCTTGTTTCACATATTTCCACTCCCATCTCCAGTAGCTGCTTTAATGGTTTCATGATTTTGCACCATGTGTGACTCTTGTGGTCTTTATCATCCACGAGTCTGTGTTCTACAGAAGAACAAAAGGGTCCCACACCCACCAAACTTGAAGGGGCCTATTCTCCTTCCAGCGGCACCATCCCCTTACTGGCAGCAGCTCTCTGCCCAGATAGTGTTTGTGCAGTACAAAGTGAAATTTTGGTTCTCTATGGACTTCTTTATGACTCATTAACAAAAACTTAGTGGAGCAGAAGCAAGTTTCCAGAAAAAAAAAAAAAGGTAGCTTCTTAAAAATGAGATTTATTCTCAAGGCAATTTGTTTTTGGGAAATGCCAAGTACAGTGCCATCAGAGTCTGCCAAGTCCCTTTGATGACACCTAGAGAGACATTCCCAGACACTAAAATGCCTGTAGTTCTTTGTTTCCTCCTTGAATAAAGGAATTCCTCTTATTTACCAGAGAGGAACTTGTGGTCTTGTTTTTCTCTTTTGACCAAGTCCTGCCTTTGGTTTTAAGAATTGGAACTATAGGGCTAGAGAGATAGCTCAACAGTTAGGGCACATGCCTGCAAAGCCTGATGACCCAGGTTTGATTCCCTAGTACCCATGTAAAGCCAGATTCACAGTGGTGCATGCATCTGGAGTTCATTTGCAGTGGCTGGAGGCCCTAGTGTGTCCTTTCTTCTCACTCACTCACTCCTCCTCTCTTCTGTCTGCTTGCAAATAAATAAATAAAAACTTAAAAAAATTGAACTGTGCAGCCTGAGACATACATCTTCAGAAAATGATTCAAGTGATGACTCTAAGGTTTTTCTTTCTGAATTCAATGGTAGCTTCCCATAAAGAGCAATGCCATATGTTCATAGCACGTAGGTCAGGAAGAAAGAGAAGAATGGAAAAGGCTGGCTATAAATGGGGTTTAGGTCAAGCATTTTTGGCACTGCTTTGAAATTTACCCAGCTTTCCAGCTGTGCCTGACCTCATAGTACCCAAAAGAACAATTTCTTAACTATTGCAAAGTTCCCAGAGGGAATGATAACTTTATTCTACATCTGAAATCCCAATTTAGTCATCCTAAAAAGTTCCATTTTTTCTGTCTAGACTGTCCCAGGGCATAGCATGACAGTAATCCTGTTTCCCCAAGCCAGTCTCTTACAGGAAAAACAGGGACCCCGAGGCTCTGGCTTGACAGTGATGGTTTGGAGTAGAACAGTCCCTTGCTCCTTTCCTGAGGGCTCATACCAGTGCTTAGGTCCAGTTACTTATTGTTAGTCAGGGAAGGGGATTTGAATTGGGGATATTCTGAGGATCGAAAGAAGCGCATGCCCCCACGCTGAGGGCTCCTCAGTGTCCACTGTGGGTTGGATCCTTGTCGGGCAGGTTGCTGCCCCTGGCCACAGTCCACCCTGGAGAGCAGGACTTCAGTGGCTCCCAGACGTTTCTGTGCACAGTCTGAGGATCGCTCCAGTGCTGCTCACTTCTAACTTTGCTAAGTAACACCACTAAACAAAAGCTGCTACTGTCTGTGTGACCCCCTGTGAAAGAAAGGCCATTTCACAACCCAGAGTGGAAACAGCACAGTCTTCTCAGCTGCATACATTTACTTCTGCTAGCGATGCAGGGCCCTGGCAGCTGCCTGAAGACCAGAGCTTGGCAACCATAGACCCCTCCTGACACCACAGAACACCATGATTTCACAGATGAGGAGACTGAGGCCATGAGCTTACTTGACTGGCCATTGTCACCTGGCAAGCTGCTGGCAGAGCTGAACCTGCACCTCGTTTGGGCTTCTTGTCTAGCTGGTGTGAACCCCATCCACACACCATAGGTGCACAGTTCTTCTTCCACTGGCTGTGAGCTCCCATGCTGCTCTGTTTACTTCTTCCCCACCCTGATTCCTGTGGCAGGATGGGAATGTGGCCATGGGGGATGATGACAGCATGCGTGAGCTGGTAAATGTTCTATTTTTAATCTGTGTGCGCACTTTATATTTAGCAGCTGTGGAAGGTAAAGGTCATTTTTGTGCTTATCACATAGTAAGTGCACACAGGGCTCACCAAAGGAGATGCCCCCCTCCTGCACGTGATTGCCAAGGGGAGCAAGCAAGTGATAGACCATCAGCATTAAAGACAGTGGGTGGGGTTTGGTGGCTAGAATGGGTATAGAATCCTGGACCAAGAGTTGGAGATTTCAATTCTAGATCCAGATGGTTTTGAGTGTTATCATGGGTAACCTGGGCTCTTTATCGGAGGTTTCTTAGCTAATGCTGATTTCTTTTGGGATTCCTCCATTACTCTGGAGCAGCCAGGTTGTTTTGGTAGCCATGACTGTTCAATGAGGAAAATAGCTATACCTAAATGCCAAGATTTCAAGTGTTATGTATAAAAGCTCCTAAAACATTCCTGGCATTTGGCAAACTTTCAGATGAGTGGCTTTCCTGTTCATGGTTCTAATCACATTTTCCTCAAAAGGTACCAAGTCTGGGATGGTGTAAGGTCCTGTTCACATGAGCCCAGAGTTGTTGGAAGAGTCATGAATAATGAGATCTTCTTGAGATAAGATATAAACTACTAGAGAACTTTGGCTGTCCCAAGTCTTGGTACAGATCTGGAGATCACGGAGTTGGAAGCTCTCTTGCCTGGATAATGGGAGCCACATCACCACATCTCAACTGGGCCGTATATTTTAGCATCAAAGCCCAGAGGACAATGAGGACCAGAGCTTGTGATTCCAACTAGTTATACTAGGACTTCTTGGTTATGTGCTGTATAAATCTTACTTATACTGTATATCTTTTCTTTTATCACAGAACAGCAGAAACGACTCAGTAGTCTTTCAGGTAGGTGATACATCTATTTTTTTCTGTTAACATCTTTTCCTATTCAAGCTAGTGTACTAAGTGTTCAGTCAGCACTATCTTCTGAGCTTCCCTATATGTTGGTGACTATATTTGTTACTGGATAATTTCTGTACCCTAGAGTTTGTACATTGGGACAGACTCATGAAACAACTAATAACTTGTTTCTTGGAACTGTACCAAGTGTCCACATGGTAAGACTGGGTTTGGCACAGAGCAGAGGGGATCTGAAGAGACCAGATGCTTTGTTGCTTTGTCTTTCTCATAGGCAGAACAAGTCAGGATTTGAGATCTAGGACCAAATTCTTTCCTTTTTGGGTGAAAAACCCTGGGTAAGGGTCCAGGTGAGAGCCTCCATACCCACTCAAAATTGCCTCTTGAACTTGAACTGGCATCAGTTCCCCTGGAAAGCTTATCGAGGCTCGGGCTCCTGGAGATTTGGATTTGATGGGCAGGGGAGAGGATTTGCATTTCCAACCAAGTCCTGTGGGTGCTGGTGCCTCCTACCTCATTGTTTGCACCTTGGGTAGCAAGTGATCATCAAGACCTGGGATGGTGGAGTGACTACAAATATAATCACTTGTCAGGGGCTCCCCCAGAAGGTGTGCAGAATGGGACAGTATTGTGGCCAGAAGGGAACAGCCATGTAGACCAATTGTGAGGAAACCAGGAGTGGGGATATGTAGCCATTTCCTAGTAGCTTTCCAGATGCCACCTCAGGTAAGTTACCTGATGTCTCTAGACTTCAATTTTCTTTTATGTGAGGGAGAAAGTAGGTGGTGCCTCGCAGGTTACTGTGCGATCATAGATGACACTAGCAAGCAGCTATGTGCTGAACTTTGTGAGGTGTGAGGTACTGGTCCATGAATATGCCTCCATCCTCTCACTAGTCTTCTTTAAGTTCCATCCTTATGTCAAGTGCAGCCAGAGCCAGAGCCAGGCTATGGGGCCGAAGAAAGGAACTGTGCTGCCCATGAACAGCTAGTGGAGCGGTGTGATGGTTTGTCACTCTTTGTTCATGGCTACTTGGGAGGATCTAATGAAGGCAGTTGATTCACTCTCCAGAAAAAGCTACAAGTGGGCACGTGGGGCACAGGCTCCTGAGCCCCTGATCTGGTGGATAACTGAAGTCACCACTCTCTGAGCAGCTGTGACATGGCTTTTGAATGACTTTATCCTACTGCTGCCCTTGTGATTTGGGCATGTCCCCTGAGGACATGGGGTTCTCACACTCTCAACCTTATCAGAACTTGGCTGCAGGATCAGAACAGGCTGTGGTTAAGTTCAAGGTGCCCTTCACAGCCCCTCCTTGAACCGTTACACTCCAGCCAACTTTATTCCTTAGGCTAGTGCAGGTAGCTGTTGGGAAACATGCACATACATATTCATATTCTCTCTCTCCCTTTTCTCTCTCTCACTCTTCACCCCCCCCCACCATCCCATCTATGGAAGTTTGAAAGCATCAGTGAAGTAGATTTAAAAGGCACCTACCCACCTGTTAGGAGACCCAAAATTTGGTTTAGGTTCCCTCACTCACTTCACCTCTATGAGCCACAATTTCCTCATTCCCTCATGTGAGCAGTAGGGGTGATAACTCTTGGCCCTGTCTGCAGGAGCTCTTGTTTATGACAGGAATGGGGAGGATGTTGTGCACCCTGGAAAGGGCCATGTTTGTGTGAGGACTTCTCAACTGTGTTCAATTCTCCAGGTTAAAATAAATCTGATGCCATTACTCTCATGAGTTTTGGGCCAGATCCACTCTTGATGTTTGATAGTGTGGGTCTGAAAGTGTGTATTAAATGGTAGTTTTTGTTCACACAAAAAGCACCCTCTTATTCAGGAGCTCCCAAAAGAGAGAATGATGCCTGGGTGACACAATCTAGTCTGTATGCTTTAAAGCTAGTAATTCTCTGTCCCTCACCTGTGAGTATGGGACTCAAGGACCACCAGCTTTCTTCCCTTGAGCAAAATTGTGCTGAGCTTCTATGGGGCTGGACACAGAGTGCATTAGGCAGACTTTTCATTGCAGTGACCAAATAAATATCTAACAGAAACAATGTTAGGGAGGAAAGACTTTACTCATGGTTTCAGAGATTTCAGTCTCTCATGTCAGGGAGGGCCTGGTGGAGCAGCTCACATGATGCTGGGCAGGTAGCAGGGAGAAGCAGTCACAGAAAGGGGGCAGGACAACATACAGCCCTCAGTGACATACTTCCCTCCACCAGGCCACTGACACAGTTTTTGCCACTTCCCAGTAGTCTGTTCAGATACTGAATCTATCAGTGGATTCAGTCAGTGACTGGGTCAGAGCTTCATCATCTCTGAAAAATGCCTTTACAAACCCAGCCAGAGGTGTGCTTTACTAATTTGGTGTTCCTCAATCCAGTCAAGTTGACACTCAAAATTAAGCCTCATAGAGTTATCTGGAGATGGTGTTTGACCCTTTGTAAATTCTGGTTCCCTTGAGATTAGGGGCAGGATCACAGGTCTGACACAAGATGTGGGAAGTCCACTCTCCTTCCCCCAGGGAAGAGTAAACACTGATTTTACCCTCAGTCACAGAGCTTTGGGTATGAGAAAACTCTATTCCCCGCCCCCTGTGGAGAGAGAGACACCCTGTCTGAGGTTGTCAGCATCACCATTTGTTTAGAGACCTTTGTAAAGTGCAGTGTAGAACTAGAATGTCCCAGGATATCATAGAGGATCAGTGTGTGTGTGGTGAGAAGTGACAGAACCTCTCATTGTAACATAGAAGCAAAGGGTGGCCCTGTCACTTGTATGAGACAATTAAGTGTCACTTTAGGCTTTTACTCTATCAAATAATACTTTTTCCTCAGGGGCTGCATGTCAACCCTCTGTATATCAAGATCCTTTTAGTCAGGTGTCATATATTCACAGCTTGTGAAGTAAAATAATTAAGGGATAAGCTTTAGAGAGAGATAAAGGGACTCTGGCAGATCCAGATCCAGATCTCAACTCTTAGCTGAGTATTTCAAGTAAGTGATTATCGTTAGGGTTACTTGCCCTAATGATTTCTTTTTTAAGAATTGTCTGTGGGTCTAGCAATCTTCAGCATAGCATAGGTCATGGCCTGAGCATCATCACAGAGCATTCACACCCAAGAGGAGGCAGAGTTTGGGATCACCTCCCTTGCTCCTTTGATATTTTCTTTATTTATTTGAGAGAACAGTAGTAAGAGTGAACAAAAGAGAGTGGGAAGGAGAGAATGGGCACACCAGGACCTCTAGCCACTGCAAACACACTCCAAATGCCTGCACCACTTTGTGCATCTGGCTTTACATGGGGTCTGGGGAACCGAATTTGTGGTCTTTGGCTTTGCAGGCAAGCACCTTAACTGCTAAGCCATCGCTCCAGCCCTCCCCTGCTACTTTGGTAAAGGCCTTTCTAGATGGGAGGAGAATGCTCAGACTCAAGGGTAGACTCAGGTAACATGAAATCCCCTTGTACTTCAAGCTTCCTACTAAATCCTTGGTCTCATGTTAGAATTTCCTGGGAGCCTGAGGACTCATCCCATATAGCCAGTTTAGTCTGACATCCTCTGAGGTTTATGGTGATGACACCAGGCATCAGGTGTCTGAAGCACTCACTTCCTGTGCTGCACACAGAACATTTCAATGTTTAAAAAACATTTAGCCTTCACATAGGGAATTCAAGTTTGAGAAGTTGTTTTGCAATCAGGGCAGAGTCATGCTGTAGAGTAGACTGAAAGTGGTTGAACCTGAACATGTTAACCTCGTGGTTCCCCACTTTCCCAGCCTTCCCTTCACACATAGATACCTATGACTTGGCCAAAAGTGTGCATGGACCCTCAGATTCCTCCTTTTTACCAAAGTATAGCTCCTCTCCCAACCTGGTATTGTGCCCCTCTCCTTAGTCGGTCAGTAGGGTCACATTGCAGTGCCCTTCATTTTTCTCTCTTCTGCTCCACTGGTAAGACTTTAGGCTCCCCTTATTTAAACCTTTTTGCCCTCTTTCTTTTGGCCTCTTGCGTTACCATGTGATGCATTACTTCATCTGAACTGAATTAAATCTGTACTTCCTGTTCACACATATCTCTGCTCACATATATCCCTTTCCCTGAAGTCTGGCACCTGGCCCTGTTGCCCTCTTGAAACTGGTCCTTCGGAGTGTTCCTATGGCATTCCTATCCCTTGGATGATTCCCACATCCGCTTATGGATCCTTCTGTTTTTCAGCCCATATTTGTGGCATCTCTCAGTGTGTGACTTCAGCTCTTGCCTGTGCTATCATTCCCTCTACCACAGAACTCTGATATCTGCCATCACTTTTGTGCTGATGGGTCCAAAACTGCACCCTGCCAAGGCATCTCATGAGTCCTTCCATAGGGTCTCACTGTCTTCTCAAAGAGTTTAGTGCAATGCCTCGCACATAATTAGGTCAGAGTAGCCCAAGGTGGTGGTGCTTTCTTAAGGTGTTCTTTCTGCCAAGGATGCCCTCTTCTTCCTTTTCATCTAGTTGACTTCTCCTTAGGCAAGTTTGCTCTGAACTAGAATTCTGCAGCTGAGTTGGATGCTGACTCCTCTGTCAGTCCTCACCGTCCTGCATTCTCAATGCTGGCTTACTTGTTCCTGCTGTTCACAAGAGTCTAAGCTTCTTGAGACCAAGATTCTGAGGTGCTTACCTTCATGTCCACAAGACAGCACTGCGCATAGCACCTGGCAGGCGCTTAGTGAATGCCTCTTCAACAACCAAATCATTTGGCTTGAAAAACTAAACTATAGCCACTGTCTAGATGGTCTAGACTGCACCTGGGTATGTTTACTAGCTCTCCAAAATTTCCGGTCTTAAGCCAGGTTAAATAAATATTAATGAGCACCTAAGAACATACAGTTTTCTAAGCACATCTCTGTGAACCTCCCCATTTTTGAGTGAGAAAACTAGGGCACAGAAAAGTTAAGCGCCTTAATCAAGATGACATAGAACTTTCCTTTTTTATTTTTTTATGAGAGAGAGAGGGAGAATTGGTGCATCAGCCACTGCAGATGCATGCATTAACCTAGTGCACATGTACACCCCTGCGTACTTCATCATGTGCATCTGGCTTACGTGGGATCTAAAGAGTCAAATATGTGGCCTTAGCCACTAAGCCATCTCTCCAGCCCATGCAACAGAACTTTTAGTAACTTTTGGTCACATTTGTGTGGTCCTACTTGCTTTCTTAATGTCTCGACTACTCAGAACAACTCCTATGTCCATAGCACAATGTACATGACTATAAACTTTTTCTTTTTTGAGGCAAGCCCAACAGACTGGCCCTTTTTTTATGTGTGTGTGAGAGAGAGAGGAGAGGGGAGAGAGAGAGAAATTGGTGCTCCAGGGCCTCCTGCCACAATCAAACGCCAGATGCATTCACCCTCTTCTGTGCATGTGAGTCATTGCGCAAGTGGGTCACTGTGCATCTGGCTTATGTGGAACCTGGAGAATCAAACATGAGTCCTTAGGCTTTGCAGGCAAGCACCCTTAACTGTTAAGCCATCTCTCTAGCCCTTTTAAAACTTTTTTTAACTCTAAACTTTTTCTAAAGGGCCGGATGAGGGACTGGGGAGATGGTTTAGTGGATAAGTGTTTTTGCTGCTCAAACATGGGATCTTAAGTTTGAACCCCAGAACCCATGTAAAAAGCTATGCATGGCTGCATGTGGCTGTGCATGACTGGAATCCCAGTAAGTACTGAGGTAGTGGGAGACAGCAGAAGCTGCAGCTCACTGGTCAGCAAGTCTTAACTGACAAACAGTGTGAACTCCAGGTTCAGTGAGGGATTCTAACTCAAGGAAATAAAGCAGAAGTGTCACAGCGGAGGACACACGATTTCTGCCTCCAGCCTCTACACACACATGCACATGGGGTGCATGCATCTGTGCATATATGCATGCATAACACACACACACACACACACACACACACACACACACACACACACACACACACGTGCATATGCACACACATGGACCAGATGGTAAATATTTTATTCTTTATAGGCCATATGGTCCCATCTACTCTGCTCAGCCATGGTAGCACAAAACACACATAAACAATGTGTAAATGAACCAGCATAGCTGTGTTCTAATGAAACTTTACTTAAACAACAAGTGGTTGGTTCATGAGCTGGCTGGAGTTTGCTAATCCCTGTCCTAAATGGAACTAGTTCCAACTGGGAACACTTTCCCCTAGTTACACTGGCAGGAGCTTTCTTCTTTGGAGCTACCAAAGAGCTTCAGCTAATGACCGTTTTTCATTTCCAGATCTTGCTTCAGAAAGAAGAGTGGGTGAGCAGGACTCAGCACCAACCCAGGCAAAACCCACTTCACCTGGCAGAGCTGCTGAAAAAAGAGTAAAAGATGACAGCAGGCGGGTGGTTAAGAGCACTCAGGATCTAAGTGATGTGTCCATGGATGAAGTGGGCATCCCACTCCGGGTATGAATGTAGACCTACAATTCCTTCTTAGGCTTCAGAGTAAACAAGTGCTGACAAGAGTGCAGTCCTGACTGAGGGTGAACCTCTGGGGTCACAGAGCCTAGGGGAGGAGAGTCCTTACTCTGGCACCAGACTCCTGATGAGCTGCATTCCAGACTTCTCCCAGAGTCAGTGTGGAGATTAATAAATCCCATGTCTCATAGAAAAAGGAGGAGTATCTAGGTAGAGAAAAGTTGGAGTTTTTTTTTTTTTTTTTTTTTTTTTTTTGCAGCAGAACATCTGAGAAGCTTGGAGCTTGTCAGTGTTCAGTGGGCAGTCTGCCTTTAGCGTTGACTATGGAGCCTGTTCAGAAATTCTCTCCCCAGAGTTAGAGTATCTGAGGGAGAATAAGGTCCAAGGTCCCTGCGTTCAAGAAAATGGGAGCTACCCCATTACCCAAAGTGCCCAGAACACCAAGACAATCAGATGAAGCATTCAACCCATCTAGGTCTCCAGGACCTAGCAGGTCTCCCTCTGCTGGCCAAGCATGACACTCCTCCTGTGGGCCCTAAGGAGCTCAGGGAAACCTGCCTTTTGAAACTGGATTCAGATGAATTACACCCCTCTCCTATGCTCACCACACCACTGGCTGCAATAGATGGTCCTAATTTCCCCTTAGAAAACAGGCTGGTGTTTGTGTCCTTTTGAAGGAGACAGACAGATCATGTGAACTAAGCTTCAGAAGAACTCTACTCTTGCCCCAAGTAACAACAGAGAAAGTGAATTACTACCAAGAATGGCTGCAGCTACCATCTGCTGCATTATCTCAGTGAAACACTCCCCAAGGGCATGGTGGATATGAACATTGTTCCCATCTTATAGATGAGAGTATTGATCAGTTTTGCATCACTATAATGAGCACTCAACACAGACTGTTTGTGAAGTAAGGAGTGCTTTGTTTTGGCTTATGGTTGTGGAAGCTCAAGTTCAAAATCAAGTGGCTCACTATGTAGGGGCCTATGACAAAGGTGGCACATGTTGGCAAGAGCATATCTCAGTACTCACACAGCAGTTTGGGAACACAGAGAGAGGATGGTGACATCCCATAATCCCTGTCAAGGACCTGCCCCCAATAACCAAGGACCTCCCACTAAGCCCCACCTCCTAAAAGTCCACAGCACCATCCGGTGCTGCCCCCCGGGAGTCCAGTTACTACATATGGACCTTCAGAGGATGATCATCTGAACCATGGCTTTCCTCAAAGAATTACAGCTTGTGGGTGACAACGTGTTTGACAACTCATGTCCCCATTGGTTGAGGTAGCCCTCCTACTTACCTTGTCACTTCTATGACCTAGGCTAATTCACTTGGACTTTTCCTATTCACATCCCCATACATAAAGTGGAGTTAGAAATGTCTTATCCAACCTCCTGTCATCTTTTTAATATTTTTATCTTTAAAAAAGAAAAATGGCCTAGTTTTGTGGTAAGGATGAAAACTCTAGCATTGTATGCCATAATAGGTTACATTTAATGTACGCATTATAAATTGAGCCCGATGCAAGGTGACTTTGTGCAGAATAACCTGGAACAGGCAGAATAGCATGATGAGCAAGATCGCTTGCCTCATAATTCTAGGGAGCCTGGCTTCCATTTTCCACACTATGTATGGAGAGAGATTCTCCCATCCAAGGTCTAACCAGCCCCAGCCCTGCTTAGCTTCTGAGATCAGGTGCATTGAGGGTAGTATGGCCATAGATGAGAGAGGTATTCTCTAAAAGTGAAAGCTTAGGAAAAAAAGAATGGACACAGTTCAAGTCAACTTTTGTCCACTACATCCTGTGACCAAATATCATTTTACACGTTCATGTCTGAATCTCTTACTTGTCTCTCAAAAGATTTCCCTTTTGGAAGCCGGGCGTGGTGGCGCATGCCTTTAATCCCAGCACTTGGGAGGCAGAGGTAGGAGGATTGCTGTGAGTTCAAGGCCACCCTGAGAAGACAGAGTGAATTCCAGGTCAGCCTGGGCAAGAGTGAGACCCTACCTCGAAAAAAAAACCAACAGATTTCCCTTTTGGGCTGGGGAGATGGCTCAGTGGTTAAAAGTGCTTGCTTGCAAAGCCTGCTGGCCCAGATTCAGTTCCCTAGTACCCACATAAAGCCAGATGCACAAAGTGGCACATGCATCTGGAATGAGTTTGTAATGGCGCATCTGTATTCTCACAAATAAGTTTTGCTTTTTAAAGGAAATAAAAAGATATAAATGCTGGGGCTAAGGACGTAGCTAAGTGGTAGAACAGCTGCCTAGGATGTTCAAGGCCCTAGGTTCTATCACCAGCATTTCCCCTGTTCTATTTTGATTTTGTAATCACTGAAGTGCTGAAATGTGCCCAAATGTTCATTTTACTTTACCCCTTGCCTTTGTTTTTCTCCAGAATACTGAGAGATCGAAAGACTGGTACAAGACCATGTTTAAACAGATCCACAAGCTGAACAGAGGTACTCATTTCCACTCATAGATGCTATGCTGTGCTGTGTGCCTGTTTGCTGGTGGTGGGCTGTGGGCCTGGGCTCAGATCACCTAGCTGCTCTAGGAGATGGGGCCTTGCAGTGGGAGCAGCTTAGGTACTCATTTGCCTGAGCTTAGTCATGACCTTCCGAGCATAGGCAGGAGGACTGAGCCTGTGCGCAGCCTTGGTCAGCTTATGAGTCCTTCCTCCCAGCTGTTGTGGATGCCACAGGCTGAGCCTGACACTCCGCTGTGCTCCACACCTATCTGCCTGGGAATGAGCAGCTCCATAGCCTACCTGCTTCCAGCTTTAGGTGTACCTTGTGTCAGCACATGACTGTCCTGTGGGCAGAGAAATTTATGAAAGTCCTCAACTGGGAGTTTAGAAAACTGTTCTCACCTGCACTCAGCAACCACACTCATGTGACCTTGGGCCAGTCATGTACCTTTCTGTCTGTGTCCTGCTTCCCATCCTCTGGGGAATTCCATGGGATCCAAATGAGAGCACATTTGACCATGTGAGGTAGAGTGCATTGTGAACCTCTGAAGCTATGTTGATATGAAAAGTAAGCTTTCCCAGTACTTGGTAGGTAGCCCTGAGAATCAGTCAAGAGCTGGCACACCAGAGTCCGCTCAAGCTGAAAGAGGTGCTCACAAAGCAAGAGGCTCATTAGGCTGTCAGCGAGTGACCCAGCGTGGTGGCTGAACCCCAGACCAGTGCTTGGACAGATTACAACCCCACCACCTCCCATTGCTGCACATGCCACAGTCACTTGACCGGCAGGGATGTCACTGCACCGTGGCAAGAGTGCCACTCCTCCTGCGGGCAGACCATCCTCTCCTTCGCTGTGCCCAAATCCAGTCTGGCCGCCTGGCATGAAAGACACATGAAGGCAAAAGAAAGGTTATCTGGTCAGTCCTTTCACCTCAGCCACACATACCCAATCTCTCAGTAAGCTTTTGGATGCTAGCATCATTGTTAATCAGCTCCTGCTAGGCTAGAGTGACCCAGGGCATACCCTTCCTCACACTGTTTCTAAATATGGAGATGCCCAGAGTTTAGCATTTCTGAGTCAAGAGCAGATTTCTCGATGGACGAGTGGTTGGATGGGTAAGCTCAGTCATGGTGGTGATGCTAAATTCCAGATGTCCACATCCAGGTGGGTCAGTTCCACTGGTCATTTCCCAGAATCACTGTTCATTGCCTCTAACAATCTGACTCTGTCAACTTCACACCCAGATTTGGAAGGCTAAATGCAGGACCAAGTTCATGCATGTGTGCAAAGCATTTAATTCTGCCTCACAGGCACTGTGCTATAGTTATTAACTCAACTAAATTACAGGTTCTAAACAAAACTACCTGCCTCACTGGGAGGCAGTGGTACATGAAACATTAAGAGGCTGCTTGTTTGCTTTGGTTCTAATGTGCACAACATAGTCTTTGATTAAAAAAAAAAAAAGCCATTGCTGGGCATGGTGGCACACACCTTTAATTGCAGCCCTCGGGAGGCTGAGGTAGGAGGATCACCATGAGTTCAAGGTCAGCCTAGGATACAGAGTGAGTTCCAGGTCAGCATGGACTGAGTGATGCCTTCCCCCTGCCAAAAAATAATCATTTTAGGATAATGTTTTCATTTCTCATACTTCATATCTCCTGCCTATAAAAAATGAAAACTTGAAGCATTATGTTAAATACTTCTTATCCATTGGAGCCACTTTATATGTAATTCTTTGTCTAAGAAAATACTCATTCTGTCTTTTTGATGTGTCTCAATAATTCAGGCAAAAGGACTGGATTTTAAAAAACAGTTCAAATTTATTTCATATCATTGAAGCTTACTTTTGTTCCAGAATTCAAGGATCCTAAGTTATATGTGGATGCCTGCTCGTTCATTCTCTCCATTTGTATCTTCCTCTGTTCTCTCTCTCTCTAAATCCTCTCTGCCTAGAAACTCCCGAGGAAAACCCTTATTTCCCCACGTACAAATTCCCTGAGCTTCCTGAAATTCTGCAAAATTCTGAAGGTACCATAAATTTAGACAGTGTATCTGTTGCCATAGCTTTAAATTAGTTCTTAGAATTCTATTATAGGCATAAGATTTGGCTTTTAGATTTTGTTTTAAGTCATTTTTGGTTGACAAGAACTTTATTTTGCTCATTTGCATGATGTGCTATATTAAAATAACTAAATATTTTCTAATTCATTAATCTAAGTGTGATGCCGTGTGCTTTAATAACACTAAAATAGGTAATCAATAATTTGAAAGAGTCAATTGGGGATTTGTCAGTCCCTCCACTTCATGGTGGATAGCTTCAAAACCCAGTGCTTTTCTCTGCTGCAGAGGACAACCCTTACACTCCTACCTACCAGTTTCCTGCATCTACTCCTAGTCCCAAATCCGAAGGTAATTACAGGAAAATTGTGTGCCTTCCTTTGTACTGGTGGTGTTACTTTCTTTTTTACCTTGGGTTTTTGCTGGTGGCTAAGGATGTTCTCCCATTCATTTGCTTCTTTCTAACCTTGTGTTTTGTGGTATTGTCTCATTCCTTGCTGGCTGTATAACCAGAGTCTGTCCACATAGTATTTTAATCCCATTCTCTTACAATTTACATGGGTAGCCATCATAGCTCAGTTATAATGTTCTCAACACATGGAGTGGGGCTCTGGAAAAAGCTGCCTATACCAACTATGCAGGGCTGGTTGGGTATCAGCTGGTGCTGGTGGTTAGGCATTGACTTGGTGAAGATGAGATATGGTGGCTGGGCAGGCAAGGGACTTGCAGGCTGTCAACAAAAGGAGCATTTACAGGTTCCTGTATGGGTAGTTCACTTGTGTCTGGGCCACTATGGTCATGGGCTCTTATGGTGTCTCTTTTTGGATGAAAATTTCTGAAGAAGTATCTAGGTATAAGATCCATTCTTGTGGGATATGATAGCTCTTGAAAAGGATTTGGACTAAGCTGGAAAACATGTCTTGAAAAAGCTGGATGAGAATTTGACCTGCTGGGGAGCACAGCCACACCTGTAGCCAAGCAGTACTCTTTTCAACAGGGAAAAGTGCAGATGTCAAAGAAAGTTGTAGAAGGTGAGTTAGGGTAAGCATCTTGAAGAAGTCATCCTGTGGCTGTCATGGAATTGCAAGGCAGCCTGAGACCTCTTGGGGCTTCTTTTATCTCCTTGGCTGTTGTTCTCACAGCAGGATTTCATGGTTTCCTATCAAGCTCCCTGGCTCATAGTAAGGTCTTCTTTTTGGTACCTCAAGTCTGGTACAAGAGGAAGTAGGGCTGTTTTGTCTAGAGGCATAAACAGTAAGGGATGGCATGATACTTGTCACAGCTGTTTAGAAGAGGATCTTAATATGTGTGTGTGTGTGTGTGTGTGTGTGTGTGTGTGTGTGTGTATGCATGTATGTATGTATGTATGTATGTATGTGTATGTATGTATGTATGTATGTATGTATGTATGTACTTTCTATTTTCAAAGACCATAAAAGGAAGAAATGGCCTTAAAGAATAAAAAGTAAAAAACTAGGCTGAAAACTGATAATGAAGATGATTAGACTTTAACACAAGTTCTGAAGAATCGTCTTCCCTAGAGATCTTTTAAAAATAGGGCAGATTCCATCTCACGCCCCCGTCCCTGCCTAGATGACATATCTAACATATCACTAATGTATTCAATTAGATAAAAACTTTCACAAATGGGGGAAACACTTGACTATAATGTTTTTTATAAGTTTTAAGTTTCAAGAGGTTTTCTGGGTCCCTGGTTTGTGTTTTTGGTATGGTCTCTGATAGCTCCTGGGGCCATCTTAGCCCTGTCCATGGTAGGGTTCTGTGCACACACTTGTTGACTCAGGAAACAAAGCCTTTCAGTGAAAAACACGAAAGACATTAGCCCTGACCAGAGGCTTTGTTCTGCCTGTAGATTTTAACATGCATCTTATAAGAAATAGTACCCATGCTCTGGGTGGATCTATCATTCTGAGTGCCTTTCATTCTCTTTACTCTCTTTCTTAAAGTCTGTAGTAAAGTATCTTTAACAAAATCCCACCTCTTCTATATATATAGTGTACACTTATAATCCCAGCACTCAGGCTGATGCAAGAGAATTTCCATGAATTTGAGGCCAGCTTGGGCTATATAGTAAATTTCAGGGCTACATCATAAAAGGTAGTAAGATAAAAAGATAAAACTTAAAAGAAAATAAAGAAAAAGACGGACAGGAGGGAGAGAGAAAGAAGAGAAAGGGAGGGAGGGAAGGAGAGGAAGGAAGGAAGGAAGGAAAGGGAAGGGAAGGAAGGAAGGGAAAGAAGATTCTGCTGAGAAATTGGAGTTCTCGGTCCAGAGTCTGTCTCCTGGGGAGAATATTGATGCTGCTTGTGTTTTGTTTGTAGTTCAGAATTTGAAACCAGAATTATCTGTAATAAACCCATCCAAGCCTGGCCTTAGGGCTGCTGTCTCTGACTAAATCCTACTTTAGCTACAGTAAGTCACTTTTATCTACCTCCTGAATAGCAAGAGATCATGTAAACATTTGTTTATGATGGGTTAGCAACATTCTTTTTCCCCAGCTAAGTAAATTTCTGACCAGATTTCCAGAAGATAAACAGAATGATCATGTCTTAATGAGGTCTAAAATGTAGTTTAACAAACAAGCCTTTGGGCTGGGAAAATGGCTTAGTGGTTAAGGCATTTCCCTGCAAAGCCTAAGGATCCCAGTTCAATTCCCCAGGACCCACGTAAGCCAGATGCACAAGGTGGCACATGCGTCTGGAGTTCGTTTGCAGTGGCTGGAGGCCCTGGCGTGCCCATTCTCTTTTTCTGTGCTTCTTCCTCTCTCTCTCTCTCAAATAAATAAATTAAAATTTTAAAAAACCTTTGTAAATTACAAAGAGCTATTTTATGATCTTTAAGATTGCTCTATAAACAGCCCTTTGTTTGGTAAGCTGTATTAAAACAGCTTTAGCTTCTGAAATGCAACATTTCCTCTCCCCCAGGTACTGCTTTAAGATCCAGTACTGTGATAGCTGACATATCTTTTATGTGATTGCCATTTATTGAGCCTTTTCCTCATATTAGAGCTTGTTCAACTTTTTCCACCTGTGACCCTTTTCTACCTGAGAAATTTTAATGCAAATCTGGGTATATGTTGCATTCAGGTTCGCATTGCTGGCAGAAGCCACCTGACCAAGAGCAGCTTGTGAGAAAAAAGAGTTTATTTTGGCTTACAGACTTGAGGGGAAGCTCTATGGTGGCAGGGAAAAATGACAGCATGAGCAGAGGGTGGGCATCACCTCCTGGCCAACATCAGGAACAGGAGAGTGCCAAACACTAACAAGGGGACACTGGCTATAATACCCATAAGCCTGCCCCCAACAACACACTGCCTCCAGGAGGCGTTAATTCCCAAATCTCCATCAGCTGGGAACCTAGCATTCAGAACACCCGAGTTTATGGGGACACCTGAATCAAACCACCACAGTATATAAAATAGGTAAACACATCAAACATTTACTGATAATAAGTTATAAAGAAATTTGTATTAAACAGATCGATAATATATAAAATATATAAATATGTTTAAGTATATACTTTCTCATTTGTTAAAGAGAAAAACAAATTTACATACAATTTTTTGTGCTTATTTTTACATAAAAAGTAAATCTTAGTTTTCAGTTCTGCGGGACACAGCATCTTCAGTGTTTTCTAGAGTCGTTTGCCACTTGGATTTGATAACTGTCAAGTGCTGAGAATACCGCCTCACATAAGTATGTACTGCAAAGTGGCAAAAGTGTGTTTTAGGCCATTTCAGAAATTGTTAGAAATTCTGTCCCAATACCTGGTCAAAGTTCATTTAACATTTTTTTTTAATGAAACTGAAATCAGCAATTTAAGAAGTCAATTATTTTGATACCATGCAACCCAAGTATATGCAAACTTGATATTTACATGCTGAATAATAATAGAAGGTAAATATTAAAGTCTTTGTTTTCCTTATTAAAGCATTGCATTTATGTAAGGGCAGAAAAACTTTGTGTGCACAGTTAAGGCATTGCAGTTCATAATATATAGTAGTCTGAAATTTGAGCCAGGGTGTTCCAGGCAGCATGTGGATTATATGGTGTGATGGCATGCACAGTGCACATGTTGTCTGTTCAGAATCAGGGCTGCAATGAAGTCATGTGATGCAACACAGGCAAGCACTGCCAGAAACACCTTGGATTGATGTGTTTGTTTTTGAATTGATTGTTATTCACTATGTGTTTAGAACCCTTTTGCTGTTGACAAATTCCTTATAGCCTCCACATTTGGTTGGATGAACCCACATAGGGTTGGGACCCGTTGTTTTAAAGGCTGTGTCTCATACAGTATGAGGCTGTGTGCAGAGTATAGCCCTTTCTTACCTCATTTTCATCTTCCCAGCAAAGAGGAGTCGAAGAATATGAAGCTCAGGGACATTAATAAATGTACAAGGTTACACAGTAAGTGGCAAAGTCAGGACTCAACCCTAAGTCTGCAGGATCCCTTAACACAGGCTTTTATTTTGCTGCATTGCTCTATGGATTTCTGCTCCTTTCCTGATGCACTCTGCTTTGTTGGTTGCCCCCTTTTTGTCAAGAGCTCTCTGATACTCACTGCAGATATCCCTGAGTTAGTCCTGCCTTGGGCTGCTGAGCCAGTGTTTCCTAGATGGTGTCCGAGAATGCGTGGTTAGGAAAGTGATGGAGCAGATGGAACCACTGGGATTCACTGAAATAGAGGGACAGGACCAAAAAGGACCAAGATAATGTGCCAAGATGCAATCTTGGAAGTTTGGTTATAGAATTGGAAGAATGCAGATTCAAAAAGGCTGGCCTTTCCATTTAGAATAGGCCTTGCCAAGGTGTCTCACTTGGTGCTTTAAAAAAATATATATTTTTATTTTCTTTTTTAATTTATGTTATTCTGATTTTACATTCATAGTATTGACTCCATTATCCTCCTCCCTGTCCTCCCTCTTCCAAAGGGACCTTCATCAATGGGGAATGTGGGTCATGCATTGTGGGGGTAGTCAAGAGTTATGGGGGATAAGCCAAGTCTCTATGCATAATGCCCCAACTTGTGGCTCTAACATTCTTTCCACCCCCTCTTCTGTGAATTTCCCTGAGCCACATTGGGATCATTTTAGTTCTGCTTCAGTGATGAGGTTTTGGGAGCCTCTGTGTCTCTGGATATCTGGCTTAGTAGGAGTTGGATGTTCTCTGTGTTTATCTCCTTCAGCCTTTTTCTGGTGTCATGATCACCAAGAACGGTGTACTCTTGCCCTTCCCCTGCATTACTCTATGGTTTCAGCTGGGGCCCTGGTGAGGTGTGATTGGCTGGTCCTCCCTTCAGGTTCATTGTCCATCTGAAAAAGATAAGCAAATTCTCCAACAGAGAGAGCAGTTAGAACTAGATAGATGGGATGGCCATAGATATTTTAGAGGGAATTTTATATGCATAGGCCCTCTTCTCGCCCACATTGGGTGGTGTCTTGATCTTGGAGACTGAGCTCATTTCTGTACATGGTTTTGACTTATTTCCCAGTTCCAGCAATGAGTTCCATTTCACTGAATGGATCTATTAGCCAAATCAAGAGTAGTTGGTAACCCACCATGGCTGTGTGCCACTAGATGTCCATCATTAGATGAATGGATAACAAAGATGTGGTATATCTATACTATGGAATTCTACGTAGCAGTAAGGAAAGATGAAATAATGAAATTCGAAAAAAAAAAATGGTCAAACATGGAACAGATCATCCTCAGTGAGCTCATCCAATCACAAAAAGATAATCGTTGCATGGTCTCGTTTATCTGTCGCTCCTAACCTGAATCTGCCCGAGATGCTACAAAACCTAATAAGCACTCTGAGGACCAGACAAAAAAATTATTTTTATTTACTTATTTGGGGGGACAGATAGAGAGAAAGGGGGTGCTCCAGGACCTCTAGTCAATGCAAACAAACTCTAGACACATGCACCACCTTGTGCATCTGGCCTATGTGGGTTCTGGGGAATTGAACCTGAGTCCTTAGGCTTGGCAGGCATGTGCCTTAACTGCTAAGCCATCTCTCCAGCCCTCACTTAGTACTTTTGCTGTCAAGAAAATAGATGACTTTTTCACATGATGCCTCAAAATCTACACCAAAACCAAGTAGTTGGGCTGGAGAGATGGGTTAGTGGTTAAGGCACATGCTGGTAAGCCAAAGGATCCAGGTTTAACTCCCCAGTCCCCATATAAGCCAGATGCATAAGGTGGCACATGTGTCTGAAGTTCATTTGCAGTGGCTATAGGCCCTGGCGTGCCCATTTGCTCCTCCCCCTCCGCCTCTTTCTCTCTTTCAAATAATAATAATAATTAAAAAAAAACACAAGTATCTGACAGGTTACTTTGTGGTCGCATTAAACCATATTGGGGTGAAGGGCTGTTGCCAGAGATGAAGTCACTGAGAGAAGCTTTACTGATGGCTTGTGGCTGTTACTAGCACTTCAGGCTGGGGGTACCCACTGCCATGTTCTGGTACTGGGACTCAGGATGCCTCCTCAAGGCACTGCAGGTCGTGGGATCACAGTAGTCTGTCTTGTGCTCTTCCTCACTCCTAGACAAGCCTGCACTAAGGCAAGACCTAAAGGAGGTTGGCTTTCTCAGGCATAAATGTAGTAGAATTAAAATAACTCTACTAGGTTTGCAGGATTTCTAAGAATAACGTTATTTTCTTGAGTTCAAGCAAGTTGTTCTATTGTGAGGATGCTTGGCCAGGGCTGGTGACTCCTGCCCCAAACTCCTGTTAGTTCTGCCCATAGGAGGGGCTGAGCCTCTAGTGGTTACCTTTGCTCTCCTTATGAGAGCTGCCTAGAAGGTCTCCGCCCAGTGTTATAAAAGCCTTTGGTCTGCAAGATAGTTAAGATCCGAAGCAGTGATCCCCTTTCCATCTTCAGGACCCAGGAGCCGAAAGGAAATGGGAACAGTAAGCCTTCTTCCAGCCTGCTGGTCCAACCAGATTTTCTCCTTTACCTCCTTTCCCGCTTTACTGCATCTCTTCTCAGAATTTTCTTCTGGTCATGTCTTCCGTAGCTGCTCTATACCCTGTTATGGCCTCCCCCACCCCCAACTCTTAAAGCTTCATTGTCTTTAATGAAAATTGAAACACAACGAAAACGCAAACACTGGACTTCCTGGCTTTCTTACCCCTTCTTACCCCTCTCCCATCCCAGACTCTGTATATGTTTTTTTTTTTCCTTTATCATTTTTGTGGGGTATATGTGTATGTCTGTCTTTACCCTTTTATCCTTGCTCTCCTTAAGTCCAAGAAGGGATTATGTTGAATGATGGAGAAAGATGATGTTAAAAATAAGCCACTGTCATCACAAAATTCATTTTAGGCTTTAAGACCTAGGAAGTACATAGATGGAAATATAATGATGTAGGTGGTGGTGCACATGCTGCCATCTGCTGAGCATCTCATTTTGGTCAGTTACTTAATGTTTGTGGAATATATTCAGTCAGCACTCTCTCTTATTGTCTTTAAGATTTTTATGAATTCTAAGCAACAACAAGAATAAAACCCACAGAAAAGTCCTTTAGAAATTCATTTAAGGTCCCTGTGTTTGAAAAGACAATCATGGGGCTCTTGGCAGTTTTAGGAGGATAGTTGTCCCCCAGTTGTGTTACTAAGGATAGATTGCCAAGGCCCAGAGCAGAGTTGTTGGTGTGTCAACACTAGAGCCCAGCAGGGGCCATTAGAGCCCTAAAGTAAGCTATTCACCCTGCATAAGTGCTGCGAAGTGCTTAAGCTTCTGGAAGGTCTGGCATAGGAAGTTCTGAGTATTGGTGCCAAGATTTCATGTCAGTTGCTTTGTGATCCAAGGGGCATAAAGAACATGCACATGTGCATGCTACATGCTTGCATGTGCACATACCACACACACACTATTTGGCTACCTTTGTTTTATTTTTTATGGGGGGGGGAATTGGCGTGTCAGGGCCTCTACCCACTGCAATCGAACTTCAGATGTGTATGCCACTTTGTGTGCATGTGTGACCTTTGTGCACGTATCACCTTGTGCGTCTGGCTTACATGGGTTCTGGGGAGTTGAACTTGGGTCCTTGGGCTTTGCAGGCAAGCATCTTAACCACTAAGTTGTCTCTCCAGCCCTTGGCTAACTTTAGAATACAAAAATGCAGACAGTCACCTTTACACTCAGCATCCCATTCCTTGGCATTTCCAACTGTGTACCCAACAGTGGACTTGGCTTCTAAGAGAAGGTTTCAAAACAGCAGTTAGTGGAAGATGCAACTCAGTGTTACCCGTTACCCCTGGAGACCAGTAGGAAGCATACCAAGTGTGGTAGGGTAACTCCAAAGGCTTGCTCAAGCATCTCCCAGGGTAGGATTGAAAAAAATAAAGCAGAGACTTTGAGGGCTGAGATGGCTTGGTCAGCAGTGTACTTGAATTTCAGGAGAATGCCTTTCTTTGCTTCTTCCATAAGAAGAAGTAATAATGGAATATCAACAGTCTTTTGCCTTGCCCAGAAAGGGGCACTTGAGTGAAAGGTAACATGAGGAAAGGCCGTGATGCACTCTTCCTGAGTGCTGTTCACAACTGTGCTGCTGAGGGCAGCTTTCTTTTACCTTCCTCACACCATGGTAGGCTGTGAGTAAGTTTTCCTCCTAGAATTTTTGCAAGATATGATATAAGTAAATTTCCAGCTACCATTACACACTTAATAATGGGAGCTTCTATTATTACTTTCATTTATAAAATGAGATTTTTTTCTTCCACTACATGTGCAGAACATCAAGAATTAAGAGAATAATGGCTGGAGAAATGGCTTTGCAATTAAGGTGCTTGCCTGAAAAGCCAAAGAACCCAAGTTTGATTCCCTAGGACCCATATAAAGCCAGATGCACAAAGTGGCTTATACATCTGGAGTTAATTTGCAATGGCTGGAGGCCCTGAGATGCCAGTTTTTTTTCTATCTGCCTCTTTCTTCTCTCTCTTTCTCAAATAAATAAATAAAATATATAAAGAAAAAAGAATTAAGAGAATAAGTTATACATAATCTTGAATGTGTCATAATTGCTAAGGTTTTTCAGATGAACCCATTCAACTTTGGCATGGCCTCATCAAGTTCCTGAGCTGAAGTCCACTGTGAGAAATGAAAAACATGTTCACAAAAGTGCCCCTGTCCCATGTTATCCTAGGGCAGGGTGCCAATGGATAAAGAAACCCAAGACATCTTTTTCCATCTGTACCAAACAAGGAAATAGCTTTCGGAGCATCAGTCATTTGGTCTGTGTGCCCTCATCCCCAGCTTTCAGGCTGCTCCTTTTCAGAGAGTTGGAGTTGTACTATGACTGTTGTTCCATCTTATAAGAAATATCTCTCATTATGTCCTAATAGGCTTTCTCAAGTTCCTTCAGTTTCCTTCAGTAAAAGCCAGATGCAAAGTGGCACCTGCATCTGTGATCCCAGTGTGTCTATGCCAGTAGCTTGCAAACCAGGTAGTCTGACCTTCCATTGCAGTCTGGCAGTGTGTTTGCAGCTTTGCTGCAGCAAGACACAATATCTCAAAGAATGTGGAGTACAGACACCTCCAAGTTGGCCTCTGACTTCCACACATGCACGCACGCATGCATGCATGCATGCATGCATAAATAAATAAATAAATAAATAAATAAATAATAAATTCATTCTTAAAAATCTTTGGGGCAATTTTTTAAAAGCTCAGAACTAATATTTTTTGAATGTTTAAATGCTATCCTTCCACCTGTGAATTTCCTTCTAGACTTATGAATCAGGTGATAGTTAAAAATTGAACTTCACAGGGAGGAATGGCAGCGGAGGTGGGCAAGCAGCACAGCCTCGGGAAGGTTCTCACCCTGGCCCGCAGCATCCGCACGGGCTGCCAAGATGTCCAAAAGGAAGGTGCAGCAAAGGATGAGCCCACGCACAGGTTGGCCAGGCCCTGTGAAAGTGGAAGCGAAGCCAAAAAAAGCAAGAAGAAAGGATAAACCTTCAGACAAAAAAGTACAAGCAAAAGAGAAGCAAAGGGCAAGCAGGCAGAACTGACTAAGCTAGAGACTAATGGAGATCTACCTGCAGAGAACGGAGAGGTGAAGAGCGAGGAGGGTCCAGGCACTGAGGAAGTGGGAGAGAAAGGAGCCAAGTCTGACTAGTCATCCACTGGGTCTGTCAGCATCCCTGACTCCTTCTTGTACAATCCAGAGGAACATTTTTATCAACTATTTTGTAAATGCAAGCTTTCTAGTAGTTCTAGGGAAACATTTTTTAAAAGGAGGGAATCCCACCTTATCCCATTTTTTAAGTATAAATTATTTTTTTAAGAGGTGAAATCATTTGGTTGTTTTTTGGTACAACCAGAAAATAGTGGGATATTGAATTATGGGAGGCTTTCACTGTCTTGGGTGTCAGCTTAACATTCCATAGGTGGAGGGTTAGTTTTACATCCTACAATACAAAGCATACTGAATGGCAATTTGGAGTCACATTTGTGCATGTAATATGTCTTGGATATTTTCAATTATTCCTAGTCTGTGTTTTGAGTAGAGCTGTTTCCTTTAAAAAAAAAAAAAAAACAAAAAAACATTCCTTGGTCACTGCCCTGTCAGCACTGTGAGCCTCTGTGATATCTCTAGTTGTAGTAATCCAGTATTCCTAATAATTTTGATAACATACTGTTAAAGATGAAAAATTTGCATTTGCAGTGATATGATGCTAAAATTGTGACCCAATGGGAGTTGAGTAGGGATTGTGAGCATTTGATAACATACTGTTAAAGATGAAAAATTTGCATTTGCAGTGTATATGATGCTAAAATTGTGACCCAGTGGGAGTTGAGTAGGGATTGTGAGCATTTGAAGATGCTTGTACACGAGAGCCTCTTAAAGAAAAATGCCTCTGAGATGGAAGCTGGGCGTCACTGGAATAACTTCTAATGAAACAACACATGGTCTTGAGATTTTTGGTATATGTGTAAAGACTAGTGTACAATTGAAATGTTTGTGTACTGTTCCTCAGCACCAATAAAATTATGGAATAAAAAATTTAAACTTCATCTCACCATCTACTAATGTACTTATTTTCCATAATTCAGAGAGGTTTTGAGCTAAGATGCTAAGATGGATTTGACACCGTCATAGATTTGTTCCATGGAACAGGCACTGTTTTTTCTAGTCTAGTTTCTGAAATCAAAACAGATTTTCAGTGTTCTGTTGTATCATGGCATTTTACGAATATAATAAAAGTATCATTTGAAACAAGCAAACAAATGTAAAGCTGATCTGTGTTGGTGAGAACCTCAGTCCCATCCAACCTTGATGTAACTATGTCTGTTAAGATGAAAGGGAGATGGGAAGTAAAGAGGTACCTGATGCTTTCAGGATCTTGTGGGAGTAATGCTTTGGAAGGACTATCAAGGATGTAGTGATGACATATCTTGCACTCTCAGGACATTATGTTGGCTCAGGGACACAGAGGCAAAATGAGAATAGAGAAAAGAGGGCCAGAAAGGTGAAATGTTGTCTTTGAATACCACCATATTCAAAATAATATAAATTTTAGCTTTATTTACATTTCATTAAATAGCCTTTTCTGCTCTAAAACATAAAGCAATTTTCATAGAAACAAGGACTTGATTAACACTGCCATTAGCACAACATATCAGATTCTTTGACTCATCATGTGTTTTGCTAAAGTTGTTGGTGATTTAAAGGGAAGGGGCTAGGTCTTCATTCCATGTGCATGAATTCTGATTTCAGATATTAGAAGATAGAACACCTGGCTTTCAGGCTCTTTTGGGAGTAATGCTTTGGAAGGATTATCAAGGATGTAGTGAGGAAACATCTTGCACTTTCAGGACAAATACAGCTTTGAAATCTGTTTCTGTGAGTGTGTGGTCTGATTTCTAGTTGAAAAATATATCCACTGAAGGGTTTAGATCTTATCTTGGTTCAGTTATCTCAGAACACAGTCTGTAGCTTATTTAGGGGCATGTGCCACAACCTGTGGATAGTGTCTCACACTATAGAAACTGATATGTTTGATTTGTTCCAGATGTACAGTTTAGACATCCCAAGCAGTATGGTGCAGAGCAGACCTTTTAACAACATCAGCCTTGGGGGTGCTGGCTTCCCAGGAGAGAAATCTCGTGGAGTCAGGCTGAGGTGGAACCAAGCAGACCGAGATATGGATCTTCTCCAGCTCTTTTCTTAGCTGCAGAGCCTCTTGTTTTATTGTGTCAGCTACAGAAGTCTAACATAGAAACCAGGTCACAGCTGAGGTGGGGAGCTAGCCACCTCTGTGGACTTCTTCTTTTCATCCAGTAACAGCCCTGATCCCCAGAAGGAGGCCATGGCACTCAGCAGGCAAGATCAAAGACTGAACCTGAGTGGCTGGGTCTATCTTAACCCCTACTTCCTACTCAGTAGGACTCAAGACCCTCAAGCTGGAATGCATCCAGTTCTTGTGATAGGTCTTCTCTGTGAGAGGATTTTTGGCTGCTTGTCCCCATATATTTGCCAGGGCCTGGCAGCAGCTATCTGCTGGGCATTGTAACGGTCCTGACTGGATTGCAGGCCCCAGGCTCTGTGCTGAGTTCCCTGGTGTAGCTGGATGCTGTGAAGGACTGGGAGTGGAGAACAGTTCTCTTGCCACAGCCTATTCCTCCTGATTACATTCTTTTTTGTTCACTAGATGACGATTCAGATCTGTACTCTCCTCGACACTCCTTTTCTGATGACAGTAAGTAATTGATGCTCCTGCTTGTGGGGAGGAAGGGAGGTTAGCAGCTAAGACATCTTATGGTTTTAGTTTTCATGGATTTTGAAATACTTTGTACGCACTTTGTTTCTCCAGCAAAATCTCCACTTTCTGTGCCTCGTTCAAAAAGTGAGATGAACTACATTGACGGCGAGAAAGTGGTTAAGAGGTCGGCCACTCTTCCCCTCCCAGCCCGCTCTTCCTCACTCAAGTCCAGCCCAGAGAGGTAAGCACTCCCTTGGGTGTGCATCATCACTGGATAGCACTTCGCCACCACTTGAGACCCAAGAGCCAATCCTTTCTTAGGAACATTCCTACTCTGAGACTCAATGTCCTCATCTGTAGAATGGGGATAAAAATAGTGTGATGCCTTGGTAGGAATATTGCAAAGATAAAATAAGATAATGTATGTGACATTCTTAAGAGGGCCTGGTTCATAGCATAGGCTTAATTAATGTTTACCATTATGTCATATTTTTCTTTTCATAAGAAAAATATTTTGTGGCATTGGGGATTGAACCTAGACCTTTCATTTATGTTAGGCAAATATTCTACTACTGAGTTGTATCTCTGTCCCTCTCCTTGCACTTTTTATTTTGAGACATGGTCTCATCTCACTAAGTTGTGCAGTTTGTCCTTGGACTTACTCTGTAGTCCAGACAAGCCTTGAACTTTCAGTCCTCCCTCTTCAGTCTCCCAAGTATCTGGAATTACAGACGTACACCACCAGGGTCAGTTACAAGAAAAATCTTAACTGAAATATTTGTCATAGGTTTTCACATTCTGTGTACTTACTAACTCTATTTACTTATTCATAGCAAAGAATATAAAATCAAAATGCATGTTTTATTGAGACATCAAGCCTGTTGTAATAATGACATTGGCCATCACTTAGTACCTGCAATGAATCACCCAGTTTTCTTGTATTGCGTCCTTATCTCTGGCGCTGCCCTATGTGGTAATCATCTCCTGCTATCTGGACAGGTGTCCTGTGTGTCATCTAGCCCTAACTTCCACCAGTCTTCACACACACAAAACTCTGCATAGGTGAAACTGGTTCTTTTTTTCTTAAATTCACATACAATTATCCAGTTCATACCTTTTCATCTTCATAGGAAAGTGAATGTTTTTAAAAGTCTAAGCTATGGCACTGTCTCTTGGAATCCTTACAACAGTCCCCATTTTTCACACGAGGAAACGGACAATCCAAGCGATAAAGTGTAGGGCAACCTTTGCTGACTTTCCTCCCTTCTCTCTTCCTCAGTCTACTTCCTGGTTTTTGTACCTCAGGCCCATCATGAAGACAAGACTGAGATTGAATTAGTTATTTTGAGAAGAAACCCAACACAAGTAAAGTGCTTTTACCCTGATTCCAGTTTTATGCTTTAGATCTAAACATTCCTTGATTAAGACTGCACTGACCAAAGTCAGACTATGTAGAAGTGAATGCCAGTTTTCATGAAAATAGCTCTGATAGGATTTCCCTTCTGCAGAAACGACTGGGAGCCCCCAGATAAGAAGGTGGATACTAGAAAATACCGTGCAGAGCCTAAGAGCATTTATGAATATCAACCTGGCAAGTCTTCTGTTCTGACGAATGAAAAGATGGTAATGTGCATATTAAAGTTATTTTGTCTCACTCTCTTCATGCTGTTCAATGTGGAAGCATTGTATAGTTAGGCTATATTGTTTCCCTCCTTGAGATAGGCTTTGTTTGCAAGGCAATGAAAAATGAAGTTTTTCTTTTCTCCTTTGCATTTTGCAGGTGTTAATAACAAGTCTTGAGAGTCTGCTTTTAAACAGTCCTTTTACTGTGGCTTTGTGCATTGTTTAAGCTAATTTAAATTTTTTTACTAACAAAGATTTATTTTGGTACTATTTTAAAAAGAAACTCCAAATTTATCAAGCTTATCATTGACTAGAATAAAGCCTGGTTTTAAGGTAACTCTTACTTGAACATGTATAAGGTTTGTAGACGTTACTGGTGCATCATTAAAAGCTAGATAACTACTAATATGTTAAAACTTGGGATGAAAGCCTCAGGCTATTATATTGTGTCTTTTAGATTTTTCTTTTTTGATAGGCACAATGTTGATGATGTTTCATATTCGGTCTGATTGATCATTCCCTACACATATTCACTGGGAAAGTGGCCTGTATGGAAATAGCAAAATACCCTCTAAAAGTGATCCCTTCCATGAAATAGGAAGACTTTACAAACTTAATAGTTTCCTTCCCTCCCTCCCTCCTTCCCTCCCTCCTTCACTCCCTCCTTCCCTCCCTCCTTCCCTCCCTCCCTCCCTCCCTCCCTTCCTTTCTGTTTTGTTTGTTTTGTTTTGTTTTGTTTTGTTTCTCGAGGTAGGATCTCACTCTAGCCCAGGCTTACCTCTCAGGAACTCATAGTGATCCTCCTACTTTTGCCTACTGAGTGCTGGGATTAAAGGTGTGTGCCACCACACCAGGCTTCAAGCTTACTAGTTTTATACCTGCCAATCATGCTTCCTTTTAGTCACCCTTCATTAGAAAAAGCCAGCTCAGATATTGGGTTGTGGTTGTGGAGAGTTTCCAGAGCTGTGTAAGTCTTGCAGTCCTCTGATCAGAACAGCAGAATGGGATATTTATGCTGGACATTGGTTTGTACTAAGTGCTATTAGCATACTGAGTGAAGAACAGCCCTCTGAATTGTGAGTTCAGAGTATTTTCCTTCCACATCTTTAGCTGTACATGCTATAAAGGAATAATGAATTTGACTTTTACTAAAAGGGAAATGTGGCATCTTTAAAAACACTGTAGGATAAGTAATTTTAGGACTGAGAGATTGCTCAGCAGTTAAAATACTTGCTTGCAAAGCCTAACAGCTTGGGCTCAGTTCCCTAGTACCCACATAAAGCCAGATACACAAAGTGTTACATGAGTCTAGAATTCATTTGCTGCAGCAAGAGATCCTGGTGTGCCCATTCATTTCCCTCCCTTGGAAACAAATAAAAAAATATTTAACATAAATAAAAGCACTGAAGGATAAGCAGTTTTAATTGGGATTAAAGGTTAACAGATTACAGAAATTCCTCGGGAGTTGTCATTCTAAAGTATTTACTGGGCACCACAGTTATGTTAAACAGAAAGAAGCAGCAAGGATCTTGTCTCTGATTCCCCACTTCATTCAGGTTTTCTGCCTGTTTGATGGTACAGCATATGTAATAAGCAAAGATGGTCACCTTCCACCCAGGGGTTCCTAGAAAGAAAGTCACACTCAAATTAAGATCCTGGGGCCTCCACCATGTGTTAATACATACATTTAAATGACTTCAGGGACTCTGGAAGTCCTTTGTGTGCTTTTGTTTGGGCCACGACCATTCATAGGTTGCCATGGCTCTTGCTGAAGGCACACCTTTTTTCTTAATTTCTTCTTTGTTTCTGCTTCTTTTACTTCCTCCTAGTAATTTCAACACTGTTCAGAACTAGGAAAACAACATAATTTGTAGGGCACATATCTCCATAACATTTCTTGGGTTCATTGACATTATTTTCATAAACCCTAGAAAGTGACACACAATGCCACATGGAGGCCTCTCTAAGAAGTGGTGGGGACCCATCCACAAGGACATGTAGTGTGTCTACACAGGTGCTTCTCCATGCTGTTCCAAGTCCTACACTCATCCCTAATGGGACATGGGCACCAGAGGCAGGTCAGGGAGAAACCAGTTCATCCAATCGTTTAATTCAGTGCAATCTGTACAATTTAGCTCTCTCCTTCCAAAAAGAACTTTTTAATTTTAGAGAGAAATTTCATTTGAATTTTAATCTTTCAACCATGGTTGAATTGGTCCTTTATGTTTATTTTTTTAATCCTGCTCTTTTTATCACATGAACAGAAAAGTTGGAAAGTGAGTTTTAATTTGAGTCTTTCATTTTATATCTGGGTATCTGGCTTGCCAGGATGTGGCACCCCCACACATAACACTTAAAAAAAAAAAAAAAGTCATCACTGTCATTAAGTGTACAAACTAGTGAAAGATGTAGTATTTGTTTGCTTTCAGTTTGCACGGTCATGATGGGAGGAAAAACACTCTTTCTTCCATTTGAGGTAGACATGTCTACTTGACTTAGGCAATTGAAGGCATGGCCTCAAAGGCACAGCTAGTATTGCTAGCGGGAAGGGGAGCGTGGACTGCCAGAGCTCGTCTTGTCCCTGGAATGTATCTACGCCACTGCAGACCATGAAGCACTACTGTCTTCAGAGTACCCCAGAGATTCGTGACCTTGATGACCTAAGTACTACCCACCACCTCCATCAAGATAAAAATCTACTTTTTCTCTTCTGGCCTTGGAATTGGAGATCTATTGGTTGATTCTTGCTAGGAAGGGCAAGGCTTTGTTCCTTTATACTTTTTCTTAAAATCCTTACAAAATGTAAATACATTTTCCATATATGGTACGTATATATATCAATATATCATAATTTTCATATATGATTATATATATACATGTGTATATATCTCCTAGGGTAGATGTTGAAGTTGTTATTCCATGTATATAGGTAGGTATGTAGTAGCAAGGTCAGGCATTTGGATGTTCATTGTAGATGATAAGAATATGGAAGAGTGAATAAGGGGATTTATTCTGCTTGATTTCTTCCTGATTCACTGTCACTTTGAGCTCTCTGTCTGGCATTTCAGGTTAGTCACTAGCCCTTCTTTAACTTAGTATGATCTATACCCTCTCTTTTGGAGTATTTGAGTGAAATGTAGTTATCCTACATTGGAATTGGAATATCTGAGTTCTGAGTTCCGTTTGTGACTCTTCTGTTTGTCTTGGGGCAAGTCCTTTAACCTTCTTGAACTTCAGAGTTTTCATCAGTGAATAGAAATATTATCTTGCCTGCCAACCTTGGTGAATGACATGGTCAAATATCATATGGGTACAAGAGCTATGTATATTATAAAGCATATATATATTATACCACATTCAGAAGACTTATTTTATTCAAATTTGAAGCTGGTTTGTAGCTTTTGTTCAGATAGCAAGACTGTCTGAGAATCTGGCATTTTCCTGGCAAGTCACTTGCCATTTCCAAGGATTTTAGCAAGCTAGGGAAAAAACAGCCTTATCATGAAAGACCAGATCCAGGCAGGGATTTACCATGTCCGCCAGGACAGGCCTCTTCCTCTGCACCCAGAGGGATGTTTGCTGTGTTCCCTGATTGGATGTATTGCTGTTATACCTGGCAGACTGAGGCAGGTGTGAGTGCTATGTGATGTCGCCCTTTTACCTTTATCTCTGGGCAGCTCAGACGACTGAGACCATAGGTCCAGGTTGTTTGATATGCCTTCTGATACTGTCTTGACACAGCATAAACCTCAGCAGTAAAACAGTGTGCAACATCATTTGAGAATAAAATGGGTTCATTCTTTCAGGGTCGTAAGTGACACAACATTCAAGCAGTTTCCCAAAAGAGCTGGTATGTTGGTATATTTTAATCAAAAAATAGAAAATAAAAAATAAAAAAAAATCTAACCTGTTTCCAGAGAGCAGTTTATGAATGGTCTTTCTAAAAATAATAAACATGAAACAGGCTTCATGAAACCCCATCATTTTTAAGATATAGAATGTGTCAGTGTCTAAGTTGTCATTCCCAAATGGTTGTGTCCTTGTGAGCATTATGTGTAGTTTCACTGAATAAAGACAGAAGCTATTTATTTTCAGGAGTTAAAGCCTTCTCCTTCAAGATGGAAGTCCTGTGTCCCTGCACACAACCAGAGGAGACTGATCTGAATACAACAGGACAGAACACAAGAAACTTAAGTTTTAGCTAAAGATATGTATCCATATCTTCATCTGCCTATAACAAAAGTGGAAGGAGTAGTACAGACTTTTCTGAAGATCTCAGCAGAAGGGGTTAGTGAAGGTTATTAAGATGATTTTCAGACTTTTCTCGAAGTAGCAAAAGGGTTATATCAAGTGATTTAAGAAGAGGGAATACAGAAAGAACCACCATGTGACCTAGTAACTGAAGTATGTTTGGCAACATTCTCTCATTGTAGAGAAGGTATTTAAGTTTCTTTTTTAAAAATATTTTATTTATTTATTTGAGAGAGAGAGATACAGAAATAGGCAGGTAGAGAGAGAGAGAGAGAATAGGCGCGCCAGGGCCTCTAGCCACTGCAAACGAACTACAGATGCATGCGCCCCTTGTCCATCTGGCTTACGTGGGTCCTGGAGAATCGAGCCTTGAACCAGGGTCCTTAGGCTTCACAGGCAAGTGCTTAACTGCTAAGCCATCTCTTCAGCCCTTAATTTTCTTGTGTGATGTCTTCAACCTCAATAGAAGCTATGTACATGTTATATTTCAGATTGTTATAGAAAATCATATCTCTTTTATGATTTTGAAAGTTACTAAAACATAAACACATGAACTTAACCAACCCTTGGCCCTCAAATGCTTTTGCCTCCTGTGAACATGGCTCCATTTTATCAAAAATATGATTTGCTTTCTAGATATTAATTTTTAATTTCAAAAATACATGCTATTTCCTAGAATAAGATACCAGAATTTTAATACATTTTGATTAAATATTAAATCCCATAGAATAAAATTACCATGTGTGATATCTCTTAGAGTTATATAAGATGAGAAATCTAACCTTGGAACATAACCCATGAGTTTTCTCCCCCCTGTTCTGTTACCTGTCTTGTCCAGCTTTTCCATCACTTAATTTTTTCCCAATTCCTTAACATTTATTCGTTAAATATGCTCTCTCTGTACTCATCCCTCACAGATACTTGTTTAAAATGTTTTTCACTTGTCTTGTTTTGACTTATATCATCTTTCACTTTACTGTGTATGAGACATGTAGCTCACCAATCATGTGCCATTAAAGATGCAGTATTAACCAATTGGCTTTTATAGTGTCAACATTTGTGTTTATTTTGAAAACCTTACAGCAGCCTTGCAAATAAGTACTAAAACTGTCCTAGCCCATAAAAAGTGTTTGCTTTACTCAAGTGGCATGGATGCTGAGTGTTTGGTGTGCTCACCAGTTCACCTGCTCATGGCTGATAGATCCTTGTAGGAGGAAACAAGGGCTTGCTTTTCTCCAGTGCTTAAAACAATCGAGGAATACTGTTTGGCCCATATTCTGCTGTACTGTGAAGAGCCACAGAGTGGGACAGAGTTTTCCATTGAACGCTGCTGGAGTGAGAACGAATCCCTCACTGCTCCCCACCTCAGTTTCCCTGTTTTTATCAGCACGTCCTCTCCCTCCTGTTTCGGTTCTCGTTTTGCTGATGTCAATAAAAACAGACGATGGCTGCTGTTGAATGCAGCTGCTGTATCTACCCAGAAACCACTGCATCTCTACTGGCCTGTTCCTGTGTGATCTTTGCATAATGTTATCCTTCTCTTTCTTCCATTTCCCTGTCACCAACCCCTATAGAGTCGGGATATAAGCCCAGAAGAGATAGATTTAAAGAATGAACCTTGGTATAAATTCTTTTCGGAATTGGAGTTTGGGAAACCGGTAAGTTTAATAGCTTCAGCGGGTATGCACCTTTTAAAATAATGCTGTTGACGCATTGTTGCTGCTGCAGAATCGGATCCACCTGTGAGGAGTTCAGGAGTGGGGAACAGCCACGAAGATTGGCAATAATGAGTTAGTGTCTTACTGCCGACTGTAAGCTTTCCTCACTACCTCACCAAGAGAGACCAGTGAGCTCTGAGGCATGCCTTGCCAAGATATCCCGGACAACACAGCTGAGTCATTGCTTGTGCTTGGACTTCCCCTCTCCAACCACACATATCCTGGGCCTTGTGGATGGCTGTATTTCTGTCATAGGTTCACTATTTGAACAAAGTACAGGCAGGAGAATGCATTCCATACTGGGAAGGCCAGCATCATCACTGTTTCAAATAACACCCGTTAGCACACATGCGAGGCAAGTGCCAGAGCCAGCCACAAAGGGCCTCTGCAGACATGTTCCACAAAGACAGCACAGTCATAGGTGGTGTTAATGGAATATTTTTGGTGAGTTAGGATAATACCTTCCAGGGTTTGGAATGGAGGTTAGGAATTCTAGGAACTTTAGTATTCTGCCTAATATTCAGCAATTTCCCCATGAAATCTCTGAGTTGGCCTTGGTACAAATTGACTTTGGCACTTAAAAGTTTCTTAGCCCTGAACCCAAAGGAGTATCAAACCCAAGGAGAAATTGAGTTCACCCTTCCTCTCAGGATGACCAGCTTTAAAACTCCAGTTTGAAGCCCTGATTATTATAACTATAAGAAGAATTTATGGGTGAAAGCATTAAGCAGGTGAAAATAAAACATCTTATCAGGCATTCATATGAGCCTGTAAGCCTTGAGTACAGCTTGTTAATTACTGGTCTTTGATGATAGTTCTAGTCTCAGACAGTAATTAACTTTATAGTTCAGTAAAATGTGAAATTCTGTAGTATATATTTTTCATTATGATGGAGACAAAGTTGGTGGTCTGGAATTGCTAATTTCACTTAGAGATGCTGAGTTTTGGAAGCCCACCTAGGTTCTGCATTGGTAGCACGTGACTTGGAACAACCTTTCTATAGTAACATACTCCAGACACGTCTCCCGCTGGTAACTGAGCTGCCATGGGTGGAAGGCATCACGGGGGAAGCAAAGAGGGAAGCCTCTCGCTCAAACCATCTTTTCCCAGCGATCTAGTGCACTCCTCATTTCTCCCTCACCTTTTTTCCCCTGCTGTTTACCATTTAGACCTCAATCTACTTCAGGCAGCATTTTTCACTTGCAAATATTAAACAGTATTGTAATCCTTTTCCTTTGCTATTTTTTCTTAAAACTAGCTCAGTTACTGCATGAAAAAAGCTTCTTTTGTTATGTGTAGTTTCTCCCTCTCCCCAAGAGCACTCTGATTAGTATATGTGACAATTACACCACGCTGTCATCAAGGACAGACAAAGCTGTAAGTTTTATATTGCTTGGCAAAGAGTCTGTGCCTCTGATTTTTGAAATGCCTTTTAGAATCCACAAATTTCTCACAATATCCTCATCTGCCAAATAACTAAACTACTCTGAAATATCAGCTTTTGGGAACTTTGTATGTCTAATTCTCATTGTTTCATTTTCCTGTATCTATGCTTTCAAGCAATTGTTATTGATACTAGATAGTTACAGTTTATAGTAAATATACCCTGAGAATAGCTTGGTAAAGCCTGTGATGTGAGAGCCCATTAAACCACATCACATAAACACTGAGAACACAGGCCATTTGCCAAGTGGGGTCTTTTATGAGCTGTTTCCTGTTGTGAAGATGTGCCAAAGAAGTTTTATCAATGCCCATGTCTCCAGGAACTTCACTGAAGTGACCAGTTGTTCTATATGGTTTGAGGTGTCCTCCGCAGACTTTGTTATCTAGCTGAACCAGCAGAGTTTGGGAAGAAGGTCTCAGAGAGGGAGTTTCGTGTTTTTTTTTTTTTTTTTCTTCTTCTTCTCTTCTGACCCTAACCATTATGGACCACGAAAGAGCAAGAGACAAATAAACATGGTGTAAACCATGGAAATTGGTTTGGAAAATGTTTTAGTTATTCAGAGGCAGAATGAAAATAAAACTCCTGCCAAATCCTATGGGTCATCATGTAAACCTTTCTTTGTCATTGTTGTTCACACCAACTTGGGGCCACTTCTCTTGACTCAAACCCACCAGGACTTTGGCACTGACATTCACCCTGAGTTCTTCCAGAAGCCATTCCTTCTCTTCAAGTCACTTAAAATGAACTGAAACTTTAGCAGGATAATGAATATCCTGCGATACCTTGTAACTGAACAAGTCCTCGTAGGCTAGCAAATCATTCGAGATTCTAGGGACCATTATGGGTGTGTATGTGATTATTTAAAATCAGTTTAATTTGTAAACATTCTCATGTGGTTTCTTTTTATGTGACAAATAAGAAAGGTGTAGGGTATTGTGTAAAGTGTACTCCTCCAGACAAATATCCAAGTATATTAAGTGTTAAAGTTGGATAATGGCTGATATCACTTACTTTATAATGCAGATTTACATATTCAAAGGTGACCTGCTGCTACTAATGAACACAGGTGGAATTTGATTACTTTTATTTTGCAGATTCATTATTACAGGGACTCCAAATAGCAACATTTCCTTTTTGCTTTCTCTCGAACTTCTATAGAAATTGACATTATTTCCATCCACAAATTCAAGGCAAAATTTCTTAAAGCAAAACAATTTAAATGCTTCCATAGACTTGGTTGTCATGAAATTTGTATGAAATCTTTGGAGCTATTAATGATTTCTTATTTCTGATCTTCCCAGAGGTCATAGGGTAGGAGATTGCAAGTGTAAGAGGAGAAGAAGATCCACTCCTTGGAGAAAAGCTTAGAGTTAGCAGTGCCTATAACTTCTGAATACCGTGCTCTCTAGAACCTTCCCTTGTTAACCTACAATACCCTGGCAGATTTCCATCTCTAAAATACAGCTCTGGGGCCTGGGGAGATGTCTCAATGGGTAAGAGTGCTTTCTGTGCAAGCACAATCTTAAAAGGGCCATATTCACCCTGAGTTTGATTCTCCAGCATCCACATAAGTAGAACTGGTCATTGCCATGATATGGGGAGCAGAGACCAGAGAATTGCTGGGGCTTGTTAGTAAGCAGTGTGACTGAAAAGAGCAACCCTGGGTTCAGTGAGATACTTTGTCTCAAGGAAGCACACAGATGAATGATAGAGGAGGACACCCAGTTCCTCTCTGGCCCCCACTAGTGTGCATGTGCCTTGCCCATAACCACACACAAATGCAGCTGTAGCTGGGAATGTGCCTCAGTGGTAGTGCTTAGCATGAGCCAGGTCCTGGTTTCAATCCCCAACACAACAAACAAATAAATAAATAAGCACCTCTATTTATAACATGAATGAATAAAAGAGAAAATAACCCTTAAAGTCTACTCTTTGCATTTTCAAAGAAGATGGAAAGTATAGCTCTACCATTAGCAGTATAATCAAAATGTAGTTAAATGATGTAAGTTTAAAGCTACTGGTATGAAATTGCCCAGTGCACTGTCTTTAATACCCAGTCTGTACCTGGACATCACTGTTACAAACCATAGAGAAAAAGACATTTAGTTCAATTTACCCTCCATTAACCAGACCTCTGGATTCACACATTTGTTAACATGCAATCCATTGAAGACTGTTTCAAAAATGTAGACTCTCCAGGGTAATGTTGGTTTGAAAAAAATAGTAAGGAATTTGAAAGCTTCTGATTTTACTCAAATTTGTATTAATGCTTTTTCTTTCCTTTTTTGTTTTTCAATATTTAGAACCCAGTGTTGATTTATTTTGAAGACTTAGACACTGTAACACACCAGCTAGCTAGTAGTTCCAGGTCCCCCCTCTCCGGGGCATATAGCTTTGTGTCCTCAGGCAGAGTCCCCAGCTCTTTGCTTTGAGTTTGCCTTTCTGTGTTGGTCCAGTTCTCCTAGCGTGTCCCTCTTTGTTTTGAGTCAGCCCCATGTTTGTCTTTATGTCTTTATGCTCATTTCTTCATTTCCTCCTCTGCTTCCCGTCAGCCTCCCAAAAAGATATGGGATTATACTCCTGGAGACTGCTCTATCCTTCCTAGAGAGGATAGAAAGGTAATTCCACTGCGCCTCCCCCGTGGACTGTGTGTGTGCTAGATCTCTAGCCCTGGTTGATGTGAGTGTGCTGTGGGTTTGTTGTTTTCTTTTCTTGAATCACTGTTTTTAACTGAGTAACTTTTTTTTTTTTTTTGGCTTGATAATCTCTAACAAAGTCTGTAAGACACATACTAATGTTTAGAGGTCTTTAAAACAATTACTTATTCTGACATAGAGCGTTTGTCAATCACCATATTCTGACATGAAAGGAAGTAGGCCTTTCCTTAAAGGTAGGTTTTTGTGCTATTTGTGGTTCTCATTAGCAAGTAGATTACATTTTCGAAGCTCTTATGCTCAGGATTTCTATGGCATATGCCTAATGTTGTGTTCTTTGCTTTTCTGTGTTTAACTAATTTCTGGTGAGCCCTTGTGCTTGAGTCATGCCATTGTGATCTTATGAAAGTATGACACGCAAAAAAAAAAAAAAAAAACCTCATTTTCAAACTTAACCTTCCACTCCTTCTCCCTTTCCTCTAAACTAAAACATTCTTTCTCATCTTTTCTTTCTTGAACCAGACTAATCTAGAAAAAGATCTCAACCTCTGCCCAACAGAGTTAGAGACAGATTTAGAAAAAATGGAGCCGGTTTCTAGAGCACCAGGTGCACACTCGCCACAGGTATTTTTCAGTTTTTCTCATGTCATTGGTTCCTTTCCAAGGTCTGCTTTGTTTTCTTCTCTGTTGGTGATTTTGATGTGGCTGAGGTAACAGGTGGTGACACTGGTAATTTTAAGCTGCATGACTTTCAGACTCCTGTGTAGATCCCACCCCAGCACCCCACTTGATTTTTTTTTTCAAGGTAGGGTCTCACTCTAGCCCAGGATGATCTGGAATTCACTATGTAGTCTCAGGGTAGCCTCAAACTCATGGTGATCCTCCTACTTCTGCCTCCCAAGTGCCGGGACTAAAGGCGTGCGCCACCATGCTCAGCTCCCACTTGATTTTTGTTTGGATTCCTTTTGAGCTTGGCATCTTCCTTAAAGGGGATTTTCCAAATGCATGCAGAGTAGCTGGTGATTTGAACTCCTCCTTCCCACCATGCCCTTATTCTTTTTCTCTGCTTTCAGAAGGTGACTGGTTTAAAGTTCCTTTTCTTTGCCTCCATGTTTGGGGAACTATTTTGGAGGGGAGGTTTTTCTTTTTTGTAGCCCTGGGAGATACCAACCTTGGAGGTCATTTTCAAAGACATTGAAGAAGTGATTTGGGTGTC
This sequence comes from Orientallactaga sibirica, assembly GCA_036365145.1. Lineage (NCBI taxonomy): Eukaryota > Metazoa > Chordata > Mammalia > Rodentia > Dipodidae > Orientallactaga > Orientallactaga sibirica. The sequence goes on along the minus strand of JAEOAD010000001.1, from coordinate 85,077,803 downwards.
TCTTCTGTATAAGGCCCTGTGAGAGCTGTGGCAGTTGTTATTATAAAGGTCAGAAAGTTCTCAATGGAAAGTATACTCTGGACTCAGATGGACTGAACACAGCAAGTGCCTGAAACTGAGCCTGCACTGGTATTTTTAAAGGGAGCACTGTCAGAATGTGGTTGATTAAAACGTAGAAGGGGGTAAGAAGTGAGCTATTCCAAGGTAAATAGCTTTTCAAACCAAATATTTGCTGAAGTGTCCTCGAGGCTATCTGACAAGGCTAAAGGAATGGATATAGTTAGAGAAATAAAGAAGGAATGTGGAGTCTGCTGAAGAGGCCAAGAAGGACCACAAACTATGAGAGGAAAGGTGGAAGCTAACAGCTTTAGATGCAAGCATAAACAAGACAGGCTCACACCACAAGCATGAGTGAGCTCGGCATTCACACACACACCAATTATGGAGGGGTGGGGAAGAGAGGTGAGAGATGAGTGATGGAACCAGAGAACTATTCAAGTGCTCCAGGAATATATGTATATATATATATATATATATATTCTCTTAAAATGTCCATAGATTGGTTAACCAAGTTTCTGCAGACATTGGAGGTCGCTACGCAAGTAATTGAGTTAGAGTCCATGACAAAGAATCAGGGTATCCTATGGGGTGCAGTATTGGTTCAGAAGATGTGATTGTGGAAGGAAGGAAGTGGGATGACCCCAGAGGACTTCACAGAGTCAGGCAAAAGTTATTCCATGTGGAAACCAGAGTAAAGTCTTCAGAAACGGAATCCCAGAATGGAACAGGTGCCAAGAGGTAGGGCACTTGGGCTGGGGTGTAATGATGGGGCAGGGGAGAGACTGGAAGATACTGGGGAACTATGAGCAGTGCCTTTCTAAGGGGTAAAGGAAATGGGGTAGGGGAGCTGTACCCAGGGGGAGCAGTGCCTCAGGTCGAAGGACCCAAACCTTACAGGTTAAAGGTCAATATTTCAGCAGCTGGAGAGAGGGCTAAATGGACAGTCCCTGATGAAGCTCCCTACCCTCCCTGCTACCCCTTCCTTTATAGGCTCTTTTCTCTCCTTGCTTCTTTCTCTTCAATTTATTTTCAACTTATTTTCCTTAAAATGATCATTAATAGAGAGAGTGGTCATTATTGGCAGATAGGAGTAGCTGTAAAAGTTAACTTTTGCATTGGTGTATTCAACACAAATATACTGAACCCTTTACATTTTTTCTCAAGACAACCAAAGAGACTCTAGATGCATAAGTATGTTGCTCTTGTATTGCATGTTGCTCTTGGTGGTGTTTTCCGTCTTGTTAGTAGCCTGTAGTTTTGTAAAGCATTCCCCATCCATGCTGACATGGATTTTTAGTGGGTTTTGTAAAACTGTGTTCTTCCCCGTTTTCACACTTCTAAATCTGCAGGAATAAACAAATTGTCTAAATACAGTGTGGTCTTCTAAAAATGCATATGTGTGTGTATGTATGTATGTATGTATGTATTCTGTACTTAGCGTATTGTGTGACCCTCCTCTGGATGTGGCCTTTGGAGTGTATGATGAGATCTGCAGCGGGCCTGTAACTGGGGGTAATTGTGAATTGAAGGTCACTTTCTGACCTACCTAGACTGGTGGCTGCATTTACTGGAAGACCAGAGCATGGGGGGTCTGTTGTTCCCAAGTCCTCCCTAATCTTGAAGATTTTATGTTCAGACCCCTTATCTCCCAGAGCTCATACCTAAATAAGGGAAGGAAAGTGGCTGTTCTCTTTTCCCTTGGTTTGCAACCTTGGTGTGAAAATAAATCCTCTACATAGATTCTTCTTTTCTTCTTGATTTTTACAGAGCTCAGCAGTCAGCCTCGCTCCAGACATTGCTTCAGAGCCTCCTGGATAGTAAGTAGCCGTTCCTCTGCATTTATGTGGCTTAGCGTATTAAGTGTTAGACATTGGAGAGAGAAGCCTGGGTTTTAGACCCAAGGGGTTTCATCTCTGTCCAGTGGCAACCGGCATATAGTTTGGTGGTAAGCAGCAAAGGATTCAGGGGCACTCTCCCACCCTCTGGTCTTATTCCTCTAGTAGTTTGGTAGTATTATTGTCTTCGAATTATTTTACTTGGAGCTAGAGAGATGGCTCAGTAGATTAACATGCTTGCCATGAATTTGGAATTCTAAGCCCCATTAAAAGCTGGAAGCTGTGGTGGGCTTCTGTAATCCCAGCATGCTATGTAAGATGAGAAGTGGAAACAATTTCTTGGAAGCTCGCAGACCAGCCAGCCTGGCATCTACACACATACAAAAAAGTACTTTCTTTTCTCTTCCAAATTAGTATTTGTGACGATTCACATTGCCTGTGATTAGCTTTTTTCCAGGCTCATGTCTTTACCTTTAGAATGTAAGGTTGTCTACATTTCAAATAATTCTCTTCAGTCAGCTCTTGAGGGAAAGGAGTGGTGGTAGGATGGGCTGAAGCTGGAATAAAGAAGGAGGGATAGAGTACAGGGGTTAGGTCCTTGGGCCAGACCTATAATGGGGATATGGGACCTTAATTCTCACACAGATGTGATTTTTTTTCCTTCTATCAATTCTTAGGACTCTGGCTTGATGAGGTATGTACTCCTCATTCACTTAATCATGGGGTACCCACCATCCTCTTTTGAATCCTCTCCCAGAGTGCCTTTCTCAGTGCATTTCCATGTAGCTGTTACCCTGGTTGCACACTTCCAGTACTGACCCCATCCCCGTAGATCCTTAGTAAGCAGCAAGCATCTTTGTTGTACGAACAAAAACCAGCCTAGCTTTCCTATGCCCAGACTCATGCTATTGCTTCTTCTGGCCTCTATCTCTGCTGCCATATACCCAAGTTATGCTCTTTGTATTTTTGACACTTTCATACATGAATACAGTGTATTTTGACCCATTCCTCCCTGAATCATACTCTTATATTTCCCTAATTACATTATAAACTCTTCTGTCTTGAGGGTGCCAGGTACACACAGTAAATTTGAGAACATGACTGGTTCTGGCAAGAGCATTTCCTCATCTTTCACTTTTTAAAATCTGTACTCAACCCATTGAAATATCACAAGGAGGGCTGAGGAGATGGCTCAGTGGTTAAAGGTGCTTGCTTGAAAAGCCTGCCTGCCTGGGTTCAATTCCCAGTACCCACATAAGTCAGATGGACAAAGTGGCACCTGAACCTGGATTTCCTTTGCTGTGACAAGAGGCCCTGTCATGCCCATTCTCTCTCTCTCTCTCTCTCTCTCTCTCTCTCTCTCTCTCTCTCTCTCTCTTTCCCATTGTGAATAAATACATGAAAATATTTAACAAATGCTGGCGAGATGGCTTAGCATTTAAGGCACTTGCCTGCAAAGCCTAAGGACCCAAGTTCAATTCCCCAGTACCAACATAAGGCAGATGCACAAGGTGGTGCATGCATCTGATGTTTGTTTGCAGTGGCTGGAGGCCCTGGCACATCCATTGTCCTCCCCCCCATCTCTACCTCTCTCAAATAAATGAATAATTTTAAAAAATATTTAATGAAATAAAACAAGAAGTAATGACACTGTGGCTCCCTGTTCCATTTGACTTGGCATAACCACAATAAGCAGAGATGCTGAGTTTATGGATTTTTTTTTTTTTACAACTACTGTTTAGACCTACCTTGCCAAAGCCAGCACTTCATAAAAGGAGAGTCAGCCATCTGGGGTTTGGGCATCTCAGTGGAAAAATGGAAAAACTTTCATCCTTTTAGGGTAGTGGTTAAAAGTTCAAATGAGATCTATGAATATAGAGGTTTTGTGGTTTAAATGCCCAGGAGCATAAGAAGAAATGAGGAGATATGTTAAGACAGCACTAAAGACTGGCTTGCCTTAGAAGACAGTTCTCATCTTGAAGAAGGCAGGGAACAGCCTACAGTGGGAATGGTGCCCAAGCCACTGTCCAAGTGACACAGCAGTAGCACTGAGGTACAGTATGGGAAGCTGCTCCTCTTTTTATCTCCATGCTGGCTCTGGGGCTCGCTCTGTTGAAGAGCTGCCAATACAGCTGTGTTTTCAGCTTCATAAACCACAGGTCCCCTAAATCCCAGGGCTGTGCTTTTAAAGGACCTCAGGATACCTGTAGATAAAGCTTTTCTCCAGGCCACGGCTCCATCAAGGCCACCTCTTGGTTCTTAGCTCACCACTCTGACCATCCTGACAGGTGTGCAGGGTGTTTAGTCCAGGGCTGTCCCATCCTTGATGCATACTGACTGGGTAACTACTGCTGCCTGGTCTTCCTTGGCCTCTTCACCTGTCTCCAGGTTGAGTGTCCATTTGAATATATTCCCGAGCTATACTGGCTATTGTAATAGAACATACAGTTATCTCTTTGATTGCTTTAGGGACCCTCCCCATGCATAAAATGAGTGCTAATAAATTAAATACAATGCGGCAAATGAAGTGTATTATAAATGATGACGATGTTTAGCAGAGAAAGTAGCTACCATAGTTACGGTTAGGAACATTACATGCCTTTAATTCTAACACTTGGGAGGCAGAGGTAGGATGATTACTGTGAGTTTGAAGCCATCCTGGAACTACAGTGAGTTCTAGGTTAGCCTAGGCTAGAGTGAAACCTTACTTTGAAAAAAAAATTCTTCATTCTCACTCTTTCTTTATCTGCCTCTCTCTGGAGAGAGATTTCTCGGCGGTTAAGACGCTTGCCTGTAAAGCCTAAAGAACTGGGTTTGAGCCGGGCGTGGTGGCGCACGCCTTTAATCCCAGCACTTGGGAGGCAGAGGTAGGAGGATCACCGTGAGTTCGAGGCTACCCTGAGACTACATAGTTAATTCCAGGTCAGCCTGGACCAGAGTGAGACCCTAAAAACCAAAAAAAAAAAAAAAAAAAAAAGAACTGGGTTTGATTTCCCTGGTACCCATGTAAAGCCAGATGCACAGGTGGTGCATGTGTCTGAAGTTCATTTACAGTGGCTAAGAGACCCTGGCACACCCATTCTCTCTCTATCTCTACCTCTTTCTCTCTGTTTCAAATAAATTAATTAAAAAATTTTAAATAATTTTAAGTTTATTAAACACTATGTGTTAAGCCTTATGTTTCACATTTTATCCACTTTAGCTCAGTGTAATGGACACACTGAGGCAGCGTGCTGCCCAAAGCTAGTGTGTGGGTACTATATCCAGAGTAGGAAAAGTGAAGTTCTGGCCTAGGGTGTCTATAGTAGAACCTTAACTGAGCCATACTGATTCAAACTTGGTAATAATTTAACAAAAGGTATATTAAGTCTTTCTGGTTTGGGACTACTAAAAAAAAACCAATTTAAGCAGCTCTTTACAATATTAGACTAGCAAGATTGAAGGGAGCTAATGGACACTGTTTAAAAGAGCTGATCGTTTTTAGATGCTCTGAGTGTCTTCATCAAGATACTTGATGTGTTGTTTTAGCAGCCACTCGTATTTGTATTTTTGAAATCAGACTCTACAGACTTGTTTTTCAGCTGTACCCAACACTCCTGAAATATTTGGCAGGACAAACTGGGTCAATTGTGTAGGATATTCCCCCCCCCCATATTTGGAGTTGGTGAGGAACAGCCCACGGTGGGTACCTGACAAAAAGGAATATGTGCATGCTGGATAAATGAATGTGTCTATAAATCATAGGAACTGGAATCCATCTTGCTTGGTAGTGATGTTCAGTGTGCACACTGACTCTGGCTCCTGTTACTGAATTGACAGGGATGGAAAAAGTGTTGAGGGAAACACTGGCCAGACTTGAGCCAACTCAAGTAATGAAGAAAGGGGTCCCAGATAATTGGGGTCACAGATTTGTTGCACCTGGAGAATTGGTTTTTTAAAGCTACTTTTATGTCTTGGATACGTTGAAGTTTAGAATTTTATTAATGAACATTGGTCATATCACAGTACTAAAGGAGCTGGGGTGGGAGGCATTATGGCTTACTATGCCTGTAGTCTCAGCACTCGGGCAATTGAAACAGGAGAATGAAGGAATTCAAGGACATCCTCAAGTATATAGTGAATTTAGGAGCATCTGAGGGTAAATGAGACCCTGCCTCAAGCAAACAAACAAAAAGCAAAAAATCAAAAAACAAACAAACAAACAAACAAACAAACAAACAAAACAGAAAGGAAGAAATTCACCCAGAATCTCAATATCCTAAAAGCCAGATCTGTCCCTCAAATGTATTTTCATAGTTACCATCACAGTGTATGTCACTTTTGTATTTTATTTTCCTAGCATTATCAGATCTGTAAGTCTGTAGAGGGAACTAGTCATTTCACCATTGCTTATCATTTCAGCATTTCAGCGAAGATACTTTCTTTGCCTAACCAAAAGAACTTTACTGTGTTAAGCCAGCAGGTGGCACTCAAGGAAAAGCTGTTCTTTTCTGGTGGGCACTGTTACTGCCCATAGTGATTTCTCCTTTTCACTAAAGAACAAAACACAACCTGAAATTTTTTTAAAAAAATTTTTTTTGTTTATTTTTATTTATTTATTTGAGAGTGACAGACAGACTGAGAGAGAAAGAGGCAGATAGAGAGAGAGGGAATGGGAATGCCAGGGCCTCCAGCCACTGCAAACGAACTCCAGATGCGTGTGGCCCCCCTTGTGCATCTGGCTTACGTGGGTCCTGGGGAATTGAGCCTCGAACCGGGGTCCTTAGGCTTCATAGGCAAGCGTTTAACCGCTAAGCCATCTCTCCAGCCCACAACCTGAAATTTTATGTGGAATACTGAAGATTCTCTGGGCCCCCTAAAAATGTATCATAAGCTCATGTGCATGTATTCATTTAATTTTGGAATTATTTATTCTACCAATATTTATTGAAAAACTGTGCTAAGCACCAGCTATTAATAAAAGAGCTGCCTGTGTGCAAGGGATTCAGTATGTAGCATTTGAAGACTTGCAAGCAACAACCAGAATCCAGTATGATAAATGTAATTAAGGGACCTTAGACATAGTACATACCTCTTATTTTGTGGAGGAGAGGTCAAGGAAAGCTTTATAGAGCTGCAAATAAAAGGTGAATTACAGTAACATTCATTTAAAATATAAAAACTTAATTTTTCATGTATCACAGAATGCTGTAAGATGGAACTTTCAGAGGTCTGTCTAGCCTGCTCCCCCAAAGCACAGTTGATAACAATTACCTTATGATTCTCCCTGTATTCCTCAAATGGTTTAGAACAGTAAATACCAGCTTTAAGGGCTAGAATTTTTTTTTGTTATGTCCCCTGCTGAATTTCCTCTGCTTAGAAGAGTGACTGACACGTAGTAGGTGCTCAGCAAATATATGTTACATATCTAAATGAGCAGTGGGCTAACAGAGTATCATTCCTAGAAATATCACCTGCAGTGACTGCAGGGAGTCGGCTGGAGGCTGAGGGGTTGCCATGATTTTTGCAGGGTCACAGACATGACAACAGGAGCAGAAGGAGTAAGGGGGTTAATGTAGGCTGGAGAGGAAGTACAACTTGTGACTGAATGGCTTTGGGAAACAAGGAGAGGAAAGCAGGGACTGATTTGCTGGTCTTAGGTGAAGGGAGGTATCAGAACAGAGCTGTGTTTGGTGTATATTGGGTTGAAGATAGCTGAAGAATATCTGGGTGAAAATGTCCAATATACAGTTGAAGGTATGTACCTAGGGCCCAATAGAAGTATATTTATAGGTAACTGATTGGCAGGTGGATTTCTTAGCCAGGCTCACTGTACTTCTTTTGCACGTGAAAGAAACCGAGGCCCAAAGAAGCAGGAGACAGAGGAGGAAGGAGGAAGAAAAACAGCTAATTTACCAGCTTTTATTCAGCACAAACGTGCCTCAGTAGATACACATTCCTTGTGGAACCTGGCCTTCTAGGACCTTGTCCCCTGCTTGGAGCCTGCCTTTTAGCACAATTGAAAGCAATTGGCCCAGGATGACTGCCACGTTATCACTTTATTCTTCCAGTGAGCTTGTTTTTGTTGAACCAGCAGCCTGCTCTATGTCTTAATCGCGGCTGAATTCTCTGCTCCTGGCTCATTGTGTGAGCTTCTGAACTTGACTTGCTTTGTTTTTTTCTCTTGGTAGCTGCTAATCCTGGTTGTACCTTTCCTAGTTAGCCTAGGGTACAAGGCTGCTTTTCTCACATCAGATGACTTGGACAGAGCAAAGTCCCAACAACTCTGTGACCTTGGGCAAATGCTTTCACCACTCTGGCTGAGTGGTGAGGTTTCCTTTCTTGAGCAATGGAACAAATAATGTCTTTATTTTCAACATTAGGGGAGCTGTCAGTGGTGATACTTTTAAAAATATTGTCCCAGAGCTCTTAGATATTGTTTTTAAATATGGATCCCTCAATTACAAAATCGCACATCTGGAAAAAGCATTATTTTGTCAGCTTTGGTGTCAGAAAGAAAACAATTGGCTGTAGCAACTCCATTCTGAGAGGTTTCCTGAGGGCTGGTTTGTCGTTCTGTGGGAGACATCAAGAAATGGCAATACTGGGTGGGACACAGAGGGCAGTCAGGCTGAGGGGAGGTGTGTCTGAGGGCTGTTGAGGAAGAAGTACAAGGTCAAGCCAGGTGGCCATTTAGGGCCAAGAACCCTGAGAGAAGGAAGGTACAGGACTTGGGAACGTGAGCAGAAGCATTCTGAGGACACAGGGGCAGCAGAATGGAAGCTGCTGTCACAGTCACTCCCCAATGTGGAGACCTGTAACCTTCACCAGTGGCAGTTGGCAAGGACAAAGGACAGCTATGCATGGATCATTTTACAGTCGAGGTTATACACAGGGGTAAATATGGTAATATGCAGGTTTTTAATTAGGAAACCCCAAGTTTAAGAGCAAGTTTAGATGAGCTTGTGTTTTTTTTTAAGGTTAATGTACAGTGTCACAGCCTTGTATGCTCTCTTCTGAGATTCCCAGGTCTGTATCAGGAGCTTATGGTTTTTTTCTCATAAGAGCCTTAGGATGAGGGGGAGTGATATCTGTGGGCCCCCTTGTGGCCAAAAGCTGCCTAACCCCAGAGACTGGTAGGAATGGTACTCGTAGGCATTTGGGGAAGAATTTCTAAGTTGACAATTTCAAGACAATATCAAGACATATCCTTAATCAGCCCATATATGCCAGTTTTACTTTTAGAAAAATAACCTTTAATTCAATTCTTTCAACCCATTTATTGAATGTCCTCATGGGCCCCGAAGTTCAGTTAGTTTCTGGAAGTTAGTACAGCCTAGGGAAAGCGATTGGCACCATTGTACCCCTCTCTGAGGTTTCTCCCAGTCAGAGCTGACCTCTGGAGGCTGCTGTGCCGTCACTGCATTGGCATGTGTTCACATTTTCAGCCTTGAGATTTGGTTTCTTGTGTTTGGGAGCCCAGTAATGTTTTCCTGACTCAGCCAAAGAGAGGAGGAAATGCTTGATCCATTCATTCTGGTCATAGAGAATGGGGATGGACCTGGAAAAGCCCTGAACAAACCTCTGGTCAGCCCCCTGAAATAGGGCATGTACAGCCTTAGCCCGTGATGGGCATAAGGTAAAGGCTAGCTGTGGTAGCTGCTGTGAGGAGCATTGCAAGAATGAAAGCACTTAGCCACTCCAAGGTGGAGATGCCGTGGCTTCCTTTCCAAGAGGCTTCCCTTTTTTATTTAATATTCTAGGTGCTGCTGTCATTGTCCCAGGAGTGTGGTAGTAATATAAATGGAACTTAAGCACCCTTGGCTACTGCGGTATATGAGTCACTGCCTCCTCAGTCACAGGGAGATGCTGTAGGATAGCTGAGACTACAATCCACATAGCATCCAATGGTGTAGTCTTGTAGCTTTATGTACTGCGAAAAGTTCCATCAGAGGGTAGGTGGAGGGAAGGCAGATGAGTAGATGTTTGATAAAGCAAATACAGCTTAGTGGCCCTTACGGAATCTAGGTGGGGTGATGAGGCTGGCCACTTTTACCATTCGTTAGGCATGCTTGTTTATTTAATACTATAGTAAAATATTGGAGTGAAAGAATTCCATGAAGCTGTGCATCTTTAGAGCCAACAAACCCATAGTAATGCCAATAAACTCAATGCAGTAGGATTAAGTGTTCTAGGAGAAGCCTGTGCACTTCCGTGAGAAAGGCATTCTCTTTTCTGAGAGGAGTGTGCATGTGTGGTGTGTGTGCCAATATCAACGCTGCAGTAGGCAAGGCCATAGAAAAGTGGGATTAGGAAAAGGGAAGGGATCGATAAGTACTTTCGGGTGCTTTTTTTTTTTTTTTCTGTGCCCCACCTCATTCCAAAAAGAATTTGTTGTAACTTGAAAAATACCTATATTACAAATAACAATAAATTAGGCACATAAATAGATATCGGTTTGTAAGCATAAGACATGTCATAAAGTTCTAACCAAAACACTGAAAGAAATGAATGCAAAATTTGGTTGTGAAGCTGCATACCTCTAGTTCCAGCTATTGAGGAGGCTGAAGTAGGAAGATCACTTCAGGCCAAGGGTTCAAAGCCAGGCAGGACAACACCTACCTCTTGTAGGAAGCAAACAACAACTTGGCTGCCTTAATAGGCGCAGATAGAATCCCATATTCTAGTGTTGTTGCTGGTTTTCTTGGAGACCCAAGATTATTGGGCCTCTGCCATTCATTGTGATTTTAATATTTTGTGAGACAAAGCTGTCATGCAGAATAACTTCAGAAAAGAATCTAAATAATGGACTTCAGTGGACACTGGCTGGCCACACATGGAGCCGCATGTCCTCTGCTCTTGTCATCAAGTGTACCATCTTACGTGTAGCTTCTCAACTCCTAGTTCCCCTCCACTCGTCCTTTCTTTAGACAGAATCTCACTTTGTAGTGCAGGCTAGTCTCACACTTGAGATCCGTCTGTCTAAGCCTCAAGTGCTGGGTGGGACAGGTACACATTGCCACACCTGACTAGAACTGTTCTCTCAAATCACAGGTGCAGTCACCACAGCTAGAAACATCCAAGGCCCCATGGGCTTGCCAGTGTCAAATGAGCATGCGCATTAGAAAAAAATGACGCTTTGGAAACCAGGGAGTGGTTTTCTTTTATTTAGATCATACATGGGATTTTTAGGAAAATGTTCAAAAAACTAACTTTTTGTCTCCCCCTCCCTCTTTTCTCTCTCCCTCTTTTCTCTCTCTAAAAATTATTTCATTCATAGCATATATTCTTCCAACTTCCATGCAGTGAAGAGAGAATCAGATGGGGCTCCCGGGGATCTCACTAGCTTGGAGAACGAGAGGCAGATTTATAAAAGTGTTTTAGAAGGTGGCGACATCCCTCTTCAGGGCCTGAGTGGGCTCAAACGACCCTCCAGCTCAGCTTCCACTAAAGGTAATTGACAGGATGAAGCCTGCAGGTCTGTCTCCTCTACACACCTGTTACCTGAGTGTTGGCAGTGAGTGAACCTCCAGCAGCTGGGACAACCTCTGACTATTCAGGTCCAGGTCAGGCCTCAGAGCCCTCTCATGTCCCCTCCCTTATTTTCTTGCCGGCCATTTTTCTTTCTGGTATTAATGGTTTCCTTCCCTCTCAACCCAAACCTTGCTCTCTCTAAAACATCTCTCTCCTTTCTAGACGTTAGCTGAGCTTCAGCCTCTCCTCACTGGCAGGGTGGCCATCTCTTTTGTTGCATCTTTGCACCTGCTTTGCAGCACAGATTATTTTGCTTCCGGACATCAACTGGAAATTGTTTAAAAGCCCTGATGACAAATGAGCATGTTACCTTTCCTTTTTTTTTTTTTTTAAAGCAGCTTTCAGCTTTAACCTAATGGGTCTGTTTATTTTATTCTGCATGCTTACCAGTGGATCGTAAAGGTGGGAATGCTCACATGATTTCTTCATCTTCAGTTCATAGCCGAACGTTTCACACTAGCCATGCGTTAGGCCCTGGGGGTAAGCACAAGAAGCCCTTGTCGGCTGCGAAAGCCTGCATTTCGGAGATCCTCCCTTCCAAATTCAAACCCAGGCTCTCTGCTCCCAGCACTCTTTTGCAGGAACAGAAGAGTGTCCTGTTGCCCTCAGAGAAGGCTCAGAGCTGTGAGAACCTGTGTGTGTCATTGAATGATTCCAAAAGAGGCCTCCCGCTCCAGGTGGGGGGCAGCATCGAGAACCTGCTCATGCGTTCCCGGCGGGATTACCGGGACTACGACAGCAAATCCAGTAGCACCATGAGCCTCCAGGAGTACGGCAGCAGCGCCAAGAGGCCCTGCGCACTCTCTAGAAAAGCTGGGCTGCATTTCTCCATGCTCTACCGGGACATGCACCAGATCAACCGAGCTGGCCTCTCCTTGGGATCTATCTCCTCCTCAAGTGTGCGGGATCTTGCCTCCCACTTTGAAAGGAGCAACCTGGCGTTGGCCAGGGGTGAGCTGGGTGCCAGCCAAGAGGGCTCAGAGCATATCCCCAAACACACCGTGTCTTCCCGCATCACCGCTTTTGAGCAGCTCATTCAACGGTCCCGGTCCATGCCATCCCTGGACCTGTCTGGCAGGCTGAGCAAGTCACCTACACCCGTTTTGTCTCGGAGTAGCCTGACCTCCGCCCGATCAGCAGAGTCTCTCCTTGAGTCAACCAAGCTCCGTCCCAGGGGGATGGATGGGTTGAATACCGGAGGGGTCTATGCCTCCCCCACATGTAGCAATATGGCAGACCACCCCTTGAGCTTCAGGGGCCTGGTTCCTTCTGAGCCCCTCTCCATCTGCTTGGATGAGCTAGACCACTGTTCAAATGTCTCCAACGACAGCCGCGAGGGCAGTGGGGGCAGTGTTCATGGAGACTTCCCCAAACACCGCCTCAACAAGTGCAAGGGCACCTGTCCCGCCTCGTATACCCGCTTCACCACCATCCGGAAGCATGAACAGCAGTCCTCCAGGCAGCTGGACTGGCGCCTGGATTCCAGGGGAGACAAGAGCAGCCTCCTCAGGAACATCTACCTGATGAGCCCCCTCCCTTTTCGATTGAAAAAGCCCCTCCAGCACCATCCCAGACAGCCTTCACTGGGTGACTCCTCAGGCCCCCCTGCTGGCCAGAAGCCAGACCTCCCCAGCCAACCCCCTCAGGACCAGCCCCACTCTACAGGGAAGCCCTTGGTTCCCACTCGCCTGTCTTCCCGACACACTATGGCCAGGCTTAGCCACAGCTCAGAGCCCCCTCTGGACAGATCCGCAGGCCTGGAAGACTTCTCAAGGGTCATTAATAATGGAAACCCTGTGCCCTTCTCAGACCATGGCCTGGACAGGAACAACAACCCACAAAGTGAACTGGCACCGTCCCTCGGAGGTGGCATTTTGTGTGTTTGACCAGTCTCACCTCCCTGTTCCCGCTTTGCTTGCTCTGCCCCTTCCTCTTGTGTGCCCTTGGTGCTCATTTCTGCCTTGTCCTTTGCTTCTGTTTGTTTTGCTCGGCAATTAACCATGGCTTGTAGTGGCTGCACTTCTTTAAAAACAAAGCCCCCATGTCATTTAGACTAACCACCAAACTGTTTCGAAAGAAAAATTGGCCGTTTAGCTCATCTGAGAAACGTGTTCATGTGAACTCAAACCTTTGCCATTTGCATCAATCCCTGGCCCACTGTGGTTTTTTGAGAGGCAGCCTCTCTCCGTGGCCCTGTGTGTGTGAGTGTACAGTCTGTCCCTGTACGAGCCTGCACGCTTTTTGTAGGGACACTTAAAAGAATGTCTCCTCCTCTGCTCACCTTTAGCCTTCTGATTGGTTGTCTTTGTATTACACTAGTTACAAGTAAATCCAAAATGTGAGGGAGGGGGGTGGGCTAGGGCTTTTTTTTTCTTCCAGAATTTGATTACTGATCATTAATCAACGGTTATTATTAAAACTTGACATTTATAATATAAGGACGGTGAAACTTTTTCCCAGTCTGATTTCCCACTAAATCTTGGCCTGTCTTAACTCTACTTTGTCGTTTTGAAGATTCAGAACCACCAGGACATTTTATACCAGCTGATTACTTGGAATCCACAGAAGAGTTTATTCGAAGACGTCATGATGATAAAGAGGTAAATCTCTTCCTTCTCATCCTTTAGACTCTTTGCTTTTGTGCAAAAAAAAAAAAAAAAAAAAAAAAGCATGAAGGAAGTTCATGTTCTAGACACCTGTGAGAGAGGTAATGGGATCCAGTGAATAGAAGCAAAGTTTGGAGGTTTTCACAGGCAACTTTTTATAAGAAAAAGGCTCTATCTGCTTCTTGTATAGTCTGCTTGTCCAGAAAGTCAGGCTAGTTTCCCACAGGCACTCAGTTATAAATGCTATGTCCAGCCAGCATTGGTGCTGAGAGGTATAAAACGAGGTGCCCTGAACTAATCACACTTACTTGCTTGGCAAGCTTGGAAACTGGAGTCCCCTCTTTCAGGATATCCCTCCTGTCAATCTACCTCTGAATCTTCTCTCAGGAAATCCATCCCCATGTTCCTCCAGTACTGCTCAGCCTTCTAATGAGCACAAGGCATAGTTTAGATTGGGAAGGATTGCTATGGAAACGGCTATATGTGATAAGACTGCCAGAGCTTTTAAAGGAGCCTGTTTTAATGGTGGTGCGGTAAGAAGTCATCCTTCAGATCAATCAGATGAGCAAAATGTTAGCTCCTCATGTGATAAAGCATCACAGTACATATGTTCTGGGTTCACAACCGCAGGAAAAAGGGTCCTATGGATTAGATAAGCTCAGTGCCCATCTTCTTGCCATAAGTTAAGAGATGAAAGAATACTTTGAACTCCTGGCAATGGGGAAGGGTGTTCATGTGACCACAATGCTGTCCCACCCCCTTTTTCTTTGTGAGTCTGTCGTGAGTGATTCCAGAGGTTAGGTGGGCTTTCCTTATGGATATTGGAAAGACTGACTTTGAGAACTGTTTGACTGTAATCACTGGTTTTAACTGCTGAAAGACTGACATAAATGGCATGCCTCTCCTTCTCCTCCAGGCCCAGTTTTCAGCACAACACTACTCCTGATCATAAGAAGCAAGAGAAAGTATTTGGTCTCCATAGTTGCTTATAATAACCCAGTCTAGTAGTCACGAATGAGGAATGACCATCAGATACAGAACAGACACCTTTCCATGCTTTGCTAGTTATGTCCTGTCATTTGGAGATAAAACTCCTATGCCACAACAGGAGAGATGAAATTCCCTCTTAGTATCAGCGTGGAAGGTTTTGTGGTAGAGTCTTGCCCATGCTGAGGGCACAGCTTGCTTACTTGGTTTAACAGTTGCCACATTTATAGCTGCAAACTGAATGTGAGCATCTTGTTTCCTGAAATGGTTCACTTTTACCCCTGGATTTGGGCTTATGTGGTTAAACCACAAACCTGATGGGTTTACTGAGGTCAGGTTTAAGTAGTAGGTTGGGAACTTCACTGTATTTGATATCCTCCAGGGATGGTATTAACTGTCAGAGCACCAGGGGTTTGAGTAGGGATGGTGGCAGCCCCAAGCATCAGTTCATCTCCACTCAGCGCTGCAGAAACATCTTTCAAGGGGGTGTTAGTGTGCACTCTTTTATACTCGTCTTTTACTGTTGACATTGATGATACTGGCATTTCAGAAAAAGAGAGCATGTCTGTTCTGGAAGGGTCATTAGTGGCCATCAAGCCAACTACCTTGCTTTCTCCAGGAAAGGACCACAGCAAGAGTAATGGCTTGCTTGGGGCACCACCTAGCAAGCGAGCTTATATCATAGGGAGAGCTACAGATTCAGTCTCTGCCTCCCTAAGCCAGTGCTTTCCACAGTGCTGTGCTTTACAAAGCACTTTCTCATCTTTTCTCACCTAATCTTTATGATATTTTCCTAAGCACTGGAAATCCCACAATCATTGGAATGAGTTGTCATTTGTAGACACTTGAGAAGAATCAGGACACAATCTTCTGGAGGTGCATGTCACATGAGACATTTAATTGCTCGCTGGAAGAAGACTTAGTTTTACTGAGCATGCCAAGAATTACCAGTTATATTGAATGCTTTCCTACAAAGAGCATTAATCCCAGGAACAAATGATGACTATGGGATAATGAAACATTAAAATTCTGTTCTATAGGGCATTTCAATAGGCAATGATTGCCTATTGGATTATTTTCAAAAGGTTTTTTAAGTAGAAATAGATGGCTATTTTCTTAGGATAGGAATTCTGTTTCTTCTAACCCCAGGAACCATAGTATTAATTGATTCTCTTTATTTGTATTCTACATCATCCCCTTAAACTCAGTTTCATTCCACCAAATGCAGAAGTAATTCAGTAAGACAGTAGCTGTGATCCTGTGCCAGCCACATGAAGAGCCTTGGTATAGATCATAAGGTCTCCCAAAACTTGTGCCAATGGAAGAGTTGGCTTGCCTAAGAGAACAGATACAAGATTTTCAGAAAGGTGCCATTTCCATTCTGTGGAGAACATGGTAGAATAATAGAGGAAGCACAAAAGCGACATGATTGCCTGATAGATAGTGAAGTCCCTTAGCAGACTTGATAGACGTGAGGTACGCAGGAGAAAACAGCAGGCCCCAGTCCTGTCTTAGGAACATACTAACAAACATCATTGCCTGTAGGAGGTTGGAATAGCACATCCCTTAGCAGACAGCCCAGCATGCTTGTAAGGACCTGGCTGTGCCCTGGGTCACCTGGCCCTTGCTGCCAGGAGGCACAAGGCTTTGGGCTGAGCCCAGGCACAGTTAACCAGACAGTGAGTTTGTAGAATCATCCTTTCCCATATCCCAGCTCTCACCAATCTCTCTTGGGCAGTATTCTCTCCTTCCTGAAGAGTATTTCAAGGACAGTTACCATGTGAACCTAGTACTTGTGGCCCTAAGCCCCTCTGACACCTGCTTTTAAAGTCTCCTCCCTGTTCACTCAAACCTTCTTCCTTAGTTGCTTATATGGCCATTTTCCATTAAGCTGGACCAGAACATTCACTGCCCATTTTATGCAATTTCATGGCAGAAACTTTTAGCGGACCAGAGACGACTTAAGCGTGAGCAAGAAGAAGCTGATATTGCAGCTCGGCGCCACACGGGCGTCATCCCGACGCATCATCAGTTTATCACTAATGAGCGCTTTGGGGACCTCCTCAATATAGACGATACCGCAAAAAGGAAATCTGGGTCAGAGGTCTGTTTTGGTTGCCTCAAACTGCTGCTTGACCCAAAGCAATATTTGTCTCCCTTCAGCATTGTCCTCTCTAGGCCAATTTAGTTCTCCAAACAGCGTCTATCATCCTGGCTTCCTTAGCCTTGCTTTGGCTCTTTTGTGGCTGGTGAATGGACATGAGCCCCATTATGTCCTGTGCTCTGTATGTTCAGCATGCCTGGCTGTGGGACTGGGATCTGCGGGCGCACACCTCTAATGCATGCTTAGAGCATTGGCTGCCTCTGTGAGTCCAGTTCTCTCCATCCTGCATTTGACCGTGATACTGTGTTGCATTGCATCTGCTTAGAAATGTGTACCTTTGGCCATGTGCATTGGTAGCTAAGGTGTGGACAATTACATGTCTTCTGTAAAGAGATGGTTAATGAAACTTTTATTACTGAAGTTATCTAGTTGATAGAACAGTCACACAGGCCTCCAAATTTAGTGTCATTGCTATTAAAATATCAAACAGCAGTACCACTGCTCCCATGTGAATTGTTTAGTCATGCTGAATGAAGCACTTCACTGAAGAATTATGCCAACAAAGACTTGTAATTAGGGTATACCAACCTAGAAGCTCCAAGAGTGCTTTGAGAAACATTTCATTTGATTTTTTTTTTTGTTGTTCATTTGTTTGTTTCTTTTTGGTTTTTTGAGGTAGGGTCTCTCTCTAGCCCAGGCTGACCTAGAATTCACTCTGTATTTTCAAGGTGACTTCGAACTCATGGCAGTCTTCCTACCTCTGCCCCGCAAGTGCTGGGATTAAAAGTGTGCGCCACCATGCCCAGCCATTTGATATTTTTGTGTTGATAATTTTCACTGTCTAAGTTGAAATTATCTTGATACTATAGAAGTAATGAAGTGATTTTGTCCAGGTCTTGCCTCCTACACCAAGATTGGTATGTTAGCATTGTTGTTCAGGCCAAATGCTACAGGATGTTATGCTTTGCCATGTAACCCCACTGAGGATGGGTTTTGGAGAAGTGTATGTGGCTGGCATTGGGTAGGCTGGCTAGGTGCTAGGGAGCGACACTCACAATGAGTAATATATAACCTTTTATAACCTTTTAGTAATAGCTAATATTTCATTTATTTATTTATTGGTTTTTGAGACAGGGTCTTACTCTAGCCCAAGTTCACCTGGATCTTACTCTAACTCAGACTGTTTAAAGTGATCCTCCTACCACATAAAAATTATTTTTTAAAGAAATAAAAGATGTTTAGGAAGAAATCATAAGAAATGAAGGAACCTGATTGAAAGAAGGGAAGTTGGGTAGAGAGGAGAATATAAGGTAAAGAGAGAAAGAAGATGTAACAGACGAGAAGTTTAGCAACTTAGCAAGTATCGCCCCACTGCAAGGGAAGGGAACCCTCATGGCTCTCAGCCTGGTGGCTCCTTCTCACTCTGCTGCTTGTCACTCTGGCGCTGGCTGAGCCCCATCTGCAGGCCTGCCTGGCTGTGAGGGAGGAAGGAGTGGATGGGGCTTGCAGAGCTATCCTAGTGATATATTGGCGTCAACAGTACAGACATTGTTACTAGAATAGTGATTCACATATGTGCATCTGGCTTACGTGACTGGGGAATCAAGCCTTGAACCGGGGTCCTTAGGCTTCACAGGCAAGCGCTTAACTGCTAAACCATCTCTCCAGCCCTCATCCACAAAGTTTTGATCTGGAATGGGGTCTGAGAATTTGCATGTTCTGAGGTGATATTGATGGTGTGTTTAAGGACTAGATTTGGAGAATCACTGCCCTAGAACTAGAAGTTGATAGAAAGACTTGAGGAACTAGAGACCAGCAAATGCAGTGCAGAAGTGCACTTACTTTCACTAGGTAAAACTCGATGGCCACTAATTCTGTACAAGACCCGGTATGAGACAGAAATTTGCAGGAGCTAGTAGTGAAGAAATCTCCTTCATGTATAGTTATCTCTGCCCTACAAGGCTGAGAGCCAGAGGTGGAAAACACGGATTTGGTCTCAGGAGCCACAGAAGGAGAAAGAGGGAGCTGCTGCTGCTTTGTATAGTCATCAGTGGCTCACATACATGGAGCTTAAGAATGCAGTGCAAACAGGTTCCTCACACTCAGGCAAAGTATGGATTCCTTTTTTTAAAATTATTTTTTTATTATTTTTATTATTTATTTTTGGAGAGAGACAGACAGACAGAGAGGGAGACAGAGATGGGCTCGCCAGCAGTCTCTCAGCTGCTGTGAAAGAAATCCAGATGTGTGCGCCCCCTTGTGGGCAAGTGCGGCATTGCGCCCTTGAGTCACTTTGCATCTGGCTAAACGGGGGACCTGGAGATTGGAACCAGCGTTCTTAGGCTTAGCAGGCAGGCGCCTTAACTGCTAAGCCATCTCTCCAGCCCTCCTGGATTCCTTTTAATGGAATAAACTCACCAATCCCCAAACAGAATAGTAAGCAAATTAAATAGTAAAGGATGCAATCACACAACTTTAAAATGTAATTGTAAAATGTAAAACTTAGATGCCACTCAAAGAGTGAATGTGCTGCTTTGTTATAAATTTCAGTATTCACATAGCTCTATAGCTGAGTGACATAAGGTGACTTACCTCTTCCCACACCTTTCTACTGGGATCACTGGAAGCTTGACGTTTGGGTCACTGTATCCTCCTTTATGAACTTGTCCTTTTATCATTAATCCCATACCCATTATTTTCTTGTTTACAACTATTAAATCACGCTTTTTGGCTACAGACAGATATTGACAATAAATATAGGCACTGAAATTATGTGCCATTAACTTGATTCTAAGGTAGCCATTTAATTGCACCCTAATAGACATGGTAGAGATAAATAGAAACAGCAGCATGAAAATATGGAAGTAAAGATTCCCATGAAGAGCCAGTCGTGGTTTGTACACTTGTAATCCCAGCACTTTGGAGGCAGAGGCAGGAAGATAACAAGCTCAAAGCCAACCGAGGCTAATACTGAAACCATAGCTCCAAACAGAAGCTGAAACTAAAACAAAGTAAAAAATTCCTGTGCTGAGCTCATGTTTCCTAAGACGATCCCTAAGAAGCTAACCCAAGACGTCTAGAAACACAGGGCACATGACCAAATGATGGCAAAGTAAAGTGATGTCACAAGCCTTTTAGGTACCATGTATTCTCACCTGGTTTTCCATTTCTTCTTCCTGCTCTGGTCAGCCTTCTTGTATGGAGAAGAGTGTGTCAGTGCATTTCTGTCACATTGCTTCTCCAGACAGAAGGCCACAGCAGATGAAGAGGTTGTGGCTACTCATAGCTTGGGGTCAGAGTTACAATGGCAGCCAGGAATAGCCTGTTCATGCAACTTTAAAAAATTCATATCTTTCTTTTAAAGAATTTGGTGAAAATAACTACTTTCAGATGTGAAGAAAAGAGGCTGAGGTTTAACCACTCAGTGGTTAAAGGGGCTTGCTTGCAAAGCCTCCTGCCCTGGGTTCAGTTACTATTCCACCCATGTAAGCCAGGTACAAAAAGTGGTGCACACACACATGGTATTCATTTGTAGCAGCAGCAGGCCCTGAAGCATCATGCATGTATACACATATGCATACACACACACACACATGTGCAAATAAAAGTGAAAAACAAACATGAAGAATAAAGATAGGAAAATAGGTATAAATAAAGGTGTTCTTGTTAAAATTGGAGCTGAAGGAATTCCAGGCAAAAAAAAAAAAAAAAAAAAAAAAAAAAGGTTTAGCAGGCATATCCTACATAGTTCAGGAAAGTGTGACAGAGATTAAGGTGGTTCTGCAAATGGGGAGAAATGACCCAAAAATCTACAGTCATATTAGGAATGGAGATTTGATCTGATAGACAGTTGAGAGTCCAAGTCAACATCAAAGCAAAAGTGTTCAGTGAGTAGGAATTTGAGGAATGTCATTTGTGCTCCTGGGTGACAGTAAATTAGAGTGAAGAGAGGATGAAGTCAGTCAAAGGAGGCTTTGTGCCTGTGGGAACCAGAGGTCAGACCCAGAGCAACAGCAGCAAGCAGGCGTGACTTAATGACAACCTAGATGAGCAAGTTGAAGACTGCTGAGGCTCACATCCAGGATTGGGTGTCAGAGGAGAAGGCTGCCCCAGCAGGGACGGAGTCTCAACAGAGGGAGGATGAGCGCAGGGTTTATTCTAGCCAGCTTTTCAGATGATCTCACAGACTGCAGGAATATATGGAGTAGAAGATAGCATGAGAGGTGAATCAGAGTCTTACAGACATGCAGATCCTAACTTAAGTCCGACAAACAGACAAGGTCCCTAAGGAATAAGGCATGTTGGAGGAATTCTGTTTGACAGGAACCAGGGTCAGCATGTGTGGGGACCAACACTTCAGCTTTGAGGCTTATCAAACCATCTCTTCCCTAAATTTGGCCCTCTTGAGGGGGAATTTTCATGCATGACAGTGACTAAACATCCTTCTAGTGTTCTCTAGTAAGGTCAGGTGCTGGATTTTGCCCAGATTTCTATGCCACAATGAACTTACTAGAGTGAATGTGTCTGCTTTGCTTTCTAGAAACTTGTGAAAATATGTTCTTTTCATTGTTCAAGAATCATGATTTTAACTAGCTGTTGTTTCTTGTGTTTAGATGAGACCTGCCAGAGCCAAATTTGACTTTAAAGCTCAGACACTAAAGTAAGTGCCAGCATGTTTGTCTTCTTTGCTGCCTTTTTGAAGCATAGTAGTTTGCTTGTAGGAACGAGTGACAACAATGACTAAAAACTACAAAACAAAAGTAGTTTGTTTAGAAAAAGTAGCTGTTTAAAGCAAATTGCATATATCAACTCAGAGGCTCTCATGAATGAGGACTGAGTCTTACAGAGTGGATACTGTTGTTATCCCCACTGTGCAAATGAGGAAACCAAGAGAGGAACTTGTCACTCGTGGGAGGTGAAAGAACCAGCTGCAAACCCAGCACGCTGACAACCAGAAGCTGGACTCTTGTGCACTGCCACACCACCTGTTCCTGGATAGGGCTCTGTTTGCTTGATTAGTTGGCAGATTGATGTGACCCACCCCTTCAGAAGGAAGCAGAACCAGTCTCTAGGAAGATACCACTTTGTCAGTTTTACTAGGACATTCGCAAGGAATAAAGGCCTAAGGGAGCCCCCAGGGGACTAGCGTTTCTCTGAGTACCTTCCTGACTCTGTTCATTCCCCCTGTAAGAAGTTTCTTACAAACCTGGTCCTGTTGTCAAAATGAGTCAGGGAACCACTGCCTACTATGTCCATCAACTCTCTGTGTTGTTATATTTATGGCCGTGGAGATCACTCAAGGAGGGAAGCTGATTAACTCATTTCACCAAGTGTTTTCTAAATTTAGGTGACCAGGAAACCTTTCTCTTTTCTATAGAACACAATTTGGGGAATGCTACCTAACCCTGGGTTTCCAAAGGAACCTGTAGCTTTATGCCTAATTACAGATTAAAACAGACCATGAATTTTCTTGACAGCTTGAAAATACCATGACCATTCACTCTTCCGTTGTCCTGCTGATAAGAGGCCTCACGTCTGGTGATGAGAGGGAGAGCTTCCATCCATGAATGACAGGGAAACACTGTTATGGAGGCTACTCGACCATGATTTCATCTCCTCCCACACAAAATGAATAGCCAGGCTAAGTTTCTAGAAGTTAGACATGAGTCTGATGTAATTGGATTAATTTGTATTACTCCATTCATTTAGTCCATTAGCTAAAAGAGGTGGCTGCAGTTAGCAGTGGCTGGCAGCTATGCAATGTACTGCAAAGGCTGTGGGCTTTAAAGTAGGGAAGGAGGCCTGAACTTAAACTTGCCATTTACATCTCTGTGAGTAGAGTCAAGTTATGAGTCTCTTACCCTCAGTTTTCCTCATCTAAGATGAGGATAACAGTGCCACTCTTACAAGGATCCAGCCAGGTAATACTGGTAAATGAAGCAGAAGTCAGTACTCAAAGTGTAGTGTCTACCCCCCCCCATCTTTTTAGCCAGAGAGAGATGAACAAAGTCATAAAAATTAATTTGCAGTTTAATTTAATAGGTGGTCTTTTTTTTCCTTTGAATTCAGAAATCTAAGTGATATGATGATACTGTTTTAGCCTAGATTTCCTTTTTGTAAAATATATATTTTTTGGAGAGAGACATAGAGAGAGAGAGAGAAAGAATAGGCATGCCAGTGGCCTCTCAGCTGCTGTGAACAAACTCCAGGCAAATGCACCCCCTTGTGGGCAAGTGTGGCATTGCACCCTTGCGTCACTTTGTGTCTGGCTAAATGTGGGACCTGGAGAATCAAACAGGCCTTCTTAGGCTTAGCAGGCAGGCACCTTAACTGCTAAGCCATCTCTCCAGCCTTAAAATATTTTATATTTATTTATTTATTTATTTATTTATTCATTTATTTATTTGACAGAGAGAGAGAGAGAGAGAGAGAGAGAGAGGGCACTCCAGGGCTTCCAGCCACTGCAAATGAACTCCAGAAGTGTGTGCCCCCTTGTGTATCTGGCTAACATGGGTCCTAGGGAATTGAATCTGGGTCCTTTGGCTTTGCAAGCAAATGCCTTAACAGCTAAACCATCCCTCCACCCCACCCCCTTTTTTAAGGTAGAATCTCACTCTATCTCAGGCTGACCTAGAACAAACTGTGTAGTCCCAGGCTGCCCTCGAACTCACAACAATCCTCATACCTCTCCCTCCCAAGTGCTGGGGATTAAAGGTGTGCACTGCTACACCTGACTTAGAGTTCATTTTCAAAGTTGATTTTTCTTTTCTCTTGAGCAACTCTGTCAAATAAAAGTGGTTAAGAAGGCTGAGAGCCACAGAAATTGTCACCATTTATCAACACTGCTAATGACCAGAGAGTGGTTCCTTCAGGCTGGTTCATGTTTTCATCTTGACATACTGCCTTCAAAACAAAACCAATGGAGTGTTCTGGGGGCACTTGGTTCAACCAGGTTTCATTTCCCTGGACTTTCAGAGCCTCTGCCATGTTGATTTTCATAGCAACATTCTAGAAAGATCTAAAACACTTCTGTTGTCTGGCTTTTCTTCTCTCTACTAGATGTGGATACATGAATGGTTAGGAGCTGGGACTTTGGCCTACATATGGAAAGGGCAGCAGCTCCAGGGGCCCTGTTGTGTGTGTCTGCATTGGCCACAACTACTGACTTGTCCATGGCCATCTCTCTTAGAAGAGTTGTTCTCCTCTGCTTAACAAAGGCTCCCACCTGCCTCCACACTGCAAAACACGCAGGGTAGCAAACCTAGATGCCTTCACATTCCCAGCAGGGGTGGTGATATGCTGAGGGTCTTTGTGCATATAGCTGGAAGTAAAAAGAAGGGAAATTCAGAACACTTCAAGGAGAAGGCTGTGGTAAAAATGTGGTCAGTTAAATTCCTTCTTACAGAGATAATGTGCCAGATCCTCTTCCCAGGCCTTGAGGACTAGAATCCTGTCTCCCAGTGCAAGGCCCACAGAAGCCACCTAGTGCTTTTATCCACAGAGCCAACGTTGTGTAAAGTTTTCCAGATGTGCCCTGTTGTTTGTTTAGCCAGCATCCCTCATGGACCATGGGACTTCCTGACAAACTGCAAAGCAGGAACACCCTTTCCAAAGTATAATCAAAGACCTTTCTTCCCATGTTATTGCTTTGGTACAAATGAAAAATATCTAGGTCATTTTTTTTAATTCAAGAAAATTTAAGTTATAATTTGTATTTTGTATATAATTTGTTTTTAAACTCATTTTTAAAAAAGAATCCTGGTTAGATGTTAATGTGGCCACAATTGAGGCAACAAAGAGATAATTATGGAAAACATAGAAAAAGGGCATAAAAGGCATTTGAAGGAAAACCATTGCTCTTTCTAAGATTCCATTTCCATGTTTAAGGAAGGGAATGCACATTTAGTGAGTGATGAGTACAGAACAGGCACTCTGCTCAGTGTCTGCACCTGCGGCTGCATTCTCCACCCTAGAGTGAGCTACTATGATCACCTGAAGAAACAGCATCCCAGAGAAACTGAGATTCTTGTCCAGAGTCTTAGAGCTGGGTCCAAACCCTGATCTTCCTAACCTCAGAGCATTTCTACTACACGCTGATAGAGGTGGATGATGAGTGGGACAGAGGGCTGAAGGGACAGGATGACAGAAGGCTGTCAGTGTGTCATGGAGAATTTGAGCATTGAGGTGAGCCTTGCTCTAGCACAGAAGGGGCAGTGGAGGTATTCAGAAGGAGACATTTTCATACTGAGTGAGCATCTGTTAGGACTGCTGGTGCCTCACTGATAGCATTCACAAAATATGCACCAAGCAAGAAGTCACAAAAACTAACAAGGCCTCTGAGTGCAAGTCAGTTTGAGTGGTAACTCCCATCCCACAAAAGATTAGAAAAATACCCAATACAATTTAATTTCCTGAGGAATGGAACCTACTTCTATAATTCGTGCCTAGTAACTCCACTATCTTATTTTGCTAACAAACCAGTATCTTAGAGGTGCATGTGTTAAAGTAGCTGCTAAAAGGCAGTGACATTCTGTCAACAGGGAGCTTCCTCTGCAGAAGGGAGACATCGTTTACATCTACAAGCAGATTGATCAAAACTGGTACGAAGGTGAACACCACGGCCGGGTGGGGATCTTCCCGCGCACCTACATTGAGGTACCGCAGCAGCTCCTTTTTCTTCTCAGGAAAAGCCCCACTGTGCCCCAAACACCATTCATTTACCAAGTGCTTATGTTTTCTTCTCCTGTTCCCCTCCTTGCCCCTCTCTTTTGCTTCTGTTCTTTTCTCAGCTTCTTCCTCCTGCTGAGAAGGCTCAACCTAGAAAGCTGACACCTGTACAGGTTTTGGAATATGGAGAAGCCATTGCTAAGTTTAACTTCAATGGTGACACACAAGTAGAAATGTCTTTCAGAAAGGTAAGCCACCTTCTCTTCCCAGCCTTGGGGCCCTTGATGAGTGCTGTTATTGTGGGGGATGTGGTGTTGCTATGAAGTGCCAGGCTGTAGCCCAATAACACAATGAAATTGCAATAAGGGCAAATGGAGACTTTTCTGAGGTGAGTTTTTTTAAGAAAAGAAAATAAACTATACTTGCCAGGCATAATGGCTCACACCTGCAATGCCAACACTTAGGAAATTGAGGTAGAAGAATGGCTGAGGCCAGCCTGAACTACAGAGTGAGTCCCAGGTCTGCCCAAATTAAATAGAATGAGACCCTGCTTCAGAAAAGCCAAATGCAAAAACAAAAACTTCATTAGCCAGGGTGTAACCACACTGATGGATAAAGCAGCCCTTGTGGGGGTCTTAGACATCATGTGTGAACTGTATTCAGCCAGCGTTGACTCAGCACCCAATGTGGTGACGAATATTGTGCTGATGACATGGTTTAGGTTTGTCTTGTATCCATAGTCCTAGTAGGAAAAGCAAGTCCATTGGTACCAGGAAGAATTTCAAAAGCTTTGGAGCCAAAAGCTACAAGTTATCAGCTGTGCAGCTTAGGGGAGTTAAATACTTGATCTGAGCCCCCATTGCCTCATATAAAAAACTATGAACATACATGGCAATCTCCAAGGTGTTGTAAGGAGTTTAACTGAAGCAGCATACAGGAAAGGGCTGGCATGGTGTGAAGTGTCATTGCCATCATGACTGCCATTGAGGAGCATGACTTGTGTGCGCTTGTGCTGAACACGGTGACCTTGGGCTTCCCGGTCTTCAAACAGCCTCTATGTGTCAGAATGTCCTGGTTTGCTGAAGTTATTAAAATTACTAATTTTCCTGAGGATTGAGGGAAGTTGGCATTTGCCTTGAAAAACTGTAAGCCACTTTATATAAAGAAGAAACTAGAAGCAACCTAATTACCCATCAGTAGGGGATCCATACTTAAATAATTGTATGTGTGGACAATAGACTATCCCACAGTGGTCCTTTACATTGTAAAACATTGCTAATCCCAGGAGGCACACCTGTAATCCTTGGCTTTGAGAAACAGAGGTAGCAGTAGCTTGTGTTTAAGGCCAGGCTGGGCTACATAGAAAAGCCTTGTCTCAAAACACCAAAATGAGGGGAAAAAAGAATGTAAAAATGTTAATAGTGATTTTCCCAGGTGATGGTATGATCAGTGGTGATTGTTTCTGGCTTTGTGTTTATTCATGCACTAATACATGAAAAGAGCAAAGATTCAAAAAAGAAGATAAAGATAAACCAACAAACTTGCTATGACAGCTCACAGCTGTCACCCTAGCACTGGGCGGCTGATGCAGGGTTACCACAAATTTGACCCGTGTGTGTGTGTGTGTGTGTGTGTGAGTGCATGCACGTGCACACACGTGGTCTGTTCATGTGGCAACAAAAGGACCTTACCTGTGAGGGGGTGCACATGTGATATGTTAATGAGAAGACCTGAGTACAACCTTACCTGTAGTTGTGTGTGGGGTACACATGTGGTATGTTAATGTGGAGACTAGAGGACAACCTTACCTGTGGGGGGGGGCACATGTAATGTGTTCATGTGAAGACCAGAGGACAACCTCTCCTTTGTGTGCATGTGTGTGGGTGCACATGTGGTGTGTTCATGTGAAGACCAGAGGACAACCTCTCCTTTGTGTGCATGTGTGTGGGTACACATGTGGTGTGTTCATGTGAAGACCAGGGGGCCACCTCTCCTTTGTGTGCATGTGTGTGGGTACACATGTGGTGTGTTCATGTGAAGACCAGAGGACCACCTCTCCTTTGAGTGCATGTGTGTGGGTACACATGTGCTGTGTTCATGTGAAGACCAGGGGACCACCTCTCCTTTGTGTGCATGTGTGTGGGTACACATGTGGTGTGTTCGTGTGAAGACCAGAGGACAACCTTTCCTTTGTGTGCATGTGTGTGGGTACACATGTGCTGTGTTCATGTGAAGCCCAGGGGACCACCTTTCCTTTGTGTGCATGTGTGTGGGTACACATGTGGTGTGTTCATGTGAAGACCAGAGGACAACCTCTCCTTTGTGTGCATGTGTGTGGGTACACATGTGGTGTGTTCATGTGAAGACCAGAGGACCACCTTTCCTTTGTGTGCATGTGTGTGGGTACACATGTGGTGTGTTCATGTGAAGACCAGAGGACAACCTTTCCTTTGTGTGCATGTGTGTGGGTACACATGTGGTGTGTTCATGTGAAGACCAGAGGACCACCTTTCCTTTGTGTGCATGTGTGTGGGTACACATGTGGTGTGTTCGTGTGAAGACCAGAGGACAACCTTTCCTTTGTGTGCATGTGTGAAGACCAGGGACCACCTGTGTGCATGTGTGTGGGTACACATGTGGTGTGTTTGTGTGAAGACCAGAGGACCACCTTTCCTTTGTGTGCATGTGTGTGGGACCAGACACATGTGGTGTGTTACACATGGACCAGAGGGACCCTTTGTGTGCATGTGTGTGGGTACACATGTGGTGTGTTCATGTGAAGACCAGGGGACCACCTCTCCTTTGTGTGCATGTGTGTGGGTACACATGTGGTGTGTTCGTGTGAAGACCAGAGGACCACCTCTCCTTTGTGTGCATATGTGTGGGTACACATGTGGTGTGTTCATGTGAGACCAGAGGACCACCTCTCCTTTGTGTGCATGTGTGTGTTCGGTGAAGACAGAGGACATGTGGTGTGTTCATGTGGTGTTCAGACCAGAGGACCACCTCTCCTTTGTGTGCATGTGTGTGGGTGCACATGTGCTGTGTTCATGTGAAGACCAGGGGACCACCTCTCCTTTGTGTGCATGTGTGTGGGTACACATGTGGTGTGTTCATGTGAAGACCAGAGGACCACCTCTCCTTTGTGTGCATGTGTGTGGGTACACATGTGGTGTGTTCATGTGAAGACCAGGGGACCACCTCTCCTTTGTGTGCATGTGTGTGGGTACACATGTGGTGTGTTCATGTGAAGACCAGGGGACCACCTTTCCTTTGTGTGCATGTGTGTGGGTACACATGTGGTGTGTTCATGTGAAGACCAGAGGACCACCTGTGTGCATGTGTGTCTGTGTTCATGTGAAGACCAGAGGACCACCTCTTCTTTGTGTGCATGTGTGTGGGTACACATGTGGTGTGTTCATGTGAAGACCAGAGGACCACCTGTGTGCATGTGTGTGGGTACACATGTGCTGTGTTCATGTGAAGACCAGGGGACCACCTTTCCTTTGTGTGCATGTGTGTGGGTACACATGTGGTGTGTTCATGTGAAGACCAGGGGACCACCTCTCCTTTGTGTGCATGTGTGTGGGTACACATGTGTGTGTTCATGTGAAGACCACCTTTCCTTTGTGTGCATGTGTGTGGGTACACATGTGGTGTGTTCATGTGAAGACCAGAGGACCACCTCTCCTTTGTGTGCATGTGTGTGGGTACACATGTGGTGTGTTCATGTGAAGCCCAGGGGACCACCTTTCCTTTGTGTGCATGTGTGTGGGTACACATGTGGTGTGTTCATGTGGAGACCAGAGGACCACCTCTCCTTTGTGTGCATGTGTGGTGTGAAGACCAGGGACCACCTCTCCTTTGTGTGCATGTGTGGTGTGTTGTTCATGTGAAGACCAGAGGACCACTTCTCCTTTGTGTGCATGTTTGTGGGTACACATGTGGTGTGTTCATGTGAAGCCCAGGGGACCACCTTTCCCTTGTGTGCATGTTTGTGGGTACACATGTGGTGTGTTCATGTGAAGACCAGGGGACCACCTCTCCTTTGTGTGCATGTTTGTGGGTACACATGTGGTGTGTTCATGTGAAGACCAGGGGACCACCTCTCCTTTGTGTGCATGTTTGTGGGTACACATGTGGTGTGTTCATGTGAAGACCAGAGGACCATCTCTCCTTTGTGTGCATGTTTGTGGGTACACATGTGGTGTGTTCATGTGAAGACCAGGGGACCACCTCTCCTTTGTGTGCATGTTTGTGGGTGGTGTGTTCATGTGAAGACACCACCTGTTTGTGTGCATGTTGTGGGTACACATGTGGTGTGTTCATGTGAAGCCCAGGGGACCACCTCTCCTTTGTGTGCATGTGTGTGGGTGCACATGTAGTGTGTTCGTGTGAAGACCAGGGGACCACCTTTCCTTTGTGTGCATGTGTGTGGGTACACATGTGCTGTGTTCATGTGAAGACCAGGGGACCACCTCTCCTTTGTGTGCATGTGTGTGGGTGCACATGTAGTGTGTTCGTGTGAAGACCAGGGGACCACCTTTCTTTTGTGTGCATGTGTGTGGGTACACATGTGGTGTGTTCATGTGAAGACCAGCAGGGGACCACCTTTCCTTTGTGTGCATATGTGTGGGTACACATGTGGTATGTTCATGTGAAGACCAGGGGGCCACCTCTGCTTTGTGTGCATGTGTGTGGGTGCACATGTAGTGTGTTCATGTGAAGACCAGGGGACCACCTTTCCTTTGTGTGCATGTGTGTGGGTACACATGTGGTGTGTTCATGTGAAGACCAGAAGACAACCTTAGCAGTTGTTCCTCAGGAGGAGTGCAACTTGTATTTTTCGAAATAGTTTCTCTCTGACCTGCAGTTTATCAATTTGGGTAGTGAGCCCTGCTTCCACCTCCCCAGTTCTTAGGTTATAAGTGTGCAACAAGTTTTACATGTGGGTTCTGGGATCAAAGTCACGTCTTCATGCGTGTAAAGCAAGCATGTTACTGACTTGAGCTATCTCTCTAGCCCCAAGACCCTGTCAGAGAGAGGGAAAGGAAGACAGGAGAGGGACAAAGAATCAACGTTTTGAAGCCTTTGCCTTATAGATGATTAGCTATGTGACTGTTTTGCTTTAAATAAGTCTAAAATATATTTGCTTTCCAACTTGAATGCATGAATCTGATCTTTTTGCTGAACTACTTGAAGACCAAGCTTAACTTCCTAGTGAAGGGAGTTCATTTATAAACTTTACCCAGGTTCAGCACTGGGCAGGGGTCTCAAGGGGCTGATGTATGGTGGTCCAGGGACCTTTGTCTGGCTGTGTCTTCCAGGGTGAGAGGATCACGCTGCTTCGACAGGTAGATGAAAACTGGTACGAAGGGAGGATTCCGGGAACATCCCGCCAAGGCATCTTCCCCATTACTTATGTGGATGTGCTTAAGCGGCCACTGGTGAAAAACCCCGTGGATTACATCGACCTGCCTTACTCCTCCTCCCCAAGTCGCAGTGCCACTGCGAGTCCACAGGTATCTAAGTTTCTCGTCACTGGTTTTCATACTGAGCAGTGTTGATGGGACACAGCCCCTCTGGGGTGGTTCTCAAACCCTCTTAAGAACTGCCTGTTGCAGTGTAGACTGGGGTTGTTTTCATACATGTAAAGAGGTATTTTTCTAGAACTTAACAGGAGAAATTTTTCATGTGAAAGGAAGGGCTCAAGATAGTTGCTTCAGGGATAAGGTGAGTAGGCAAAAAAAAAAAAAAAAAAAAAAAGATTTTTATCAGTTGGTCCATTCTGGGTGAAGACCAGACCAGGCTTATATCATAAATGCCACGATCCTGGGTGGATCATGCCATCCTGTCAGTCAAGATTAGCTTACCGAAGACATGCACATTCTTGTCCTCAGGCATGTAGACCAGATCCCAGGGTTCTTGTAAGTGTCCATTGGAACCAGGTTGGAGAAGGAACTTATCCATTCTGGATAAAAGAAGTAGTTTATAGGCACAGTGAGTTTCTTACTTTGTCAACATTGATTATGATCAAAATTGTTTACATATATATATCATACCAAACCATACCCACTTTCCCAAAGCCAGGAGAACTTTAAATTCAGAAGAGGCGTGTTGGGGTGACATCCTGTGAAATGAACTGACCATACCCCATTGTAAGTTGGAGGAAGGTGGCCAGAGAACCTGAGGACCCAGGGTGATATTCTTTCATCCTCTAATCCTTCCCTCCTTTCCTCCATGCTTGTCACTGACCCCAGGAGAGGGCACTTTGTATAAAGCAGTGAGAGTCACATTCTGCTTGTTCACGGGCAGGGTGTGAGCTAGCAGGACACTCTACTATGAGAATGTGTGATCGTGGTGGGGTTGTTCACTTGCTCATAGTCAGAAATGGCTGTAAAACAAAATAACCACACTATTCATGCTTCTCTCTGGTAGACTCTTCTGAGTTCCCTATAGAGAACAAAAGCCAAAGGAGGGGCCAGGACAGTGACTGTCCACTTTCCCTCATAATTCTGATCTAGGGCTATGGTTATAAACATGGTTGGGTAGGCTGGGGGAGGCACTATCAATGTATGTCCTTCTGAAATCTGGTTGTGCAAAGCAGGGCAGTACCATTCAAAACTGTCACAGGGGAGCCTCTCCCCTCTCTGCTCTGCCTGCATACACTTGTGCCCCCCCACACACACAGCTACTTTCAGTGTCTCCCAACCTTTCCCAGTGATTTCCTTTTTGGAGCAGCATGCCTTGTTCATCTCCATTTCACTCCTCTTTATGCCCCTTGTGATTATTTTCCTCCTCTCTCCTTTATGCTGACATTTTTACCTTTGCTTCTTTCTTTTGTTTCTTCTCTCTCCTTTTCAAGTGTCCTAGTCACAGCAAGCTCATCATGCCAGCCCCCTCATCTCTACCCCATCCCCGCCGAGTCCTGTCCCCAGAGATGCATGCCATCACCTCTGAGTGGATCTCACTAACTGTTGGGGTCCCATCCAGGCGTTCTCTGGCTCTGACTCCACCCTTGCCTCCTCTGCCTGAGGCTTCTGTCTATGACACGGACCACTTGGCTTCATCGACGAGGGCCTGTCCCTCCTTGCCGCTTAACCTTCCCTATTCAAGTTGGTCAGATCACTCCATCCCACGCTCAGTGGTTTCCCCACTGGCTCTGCCTCCACCCAACAAAGCCTACTCCCTGGCATCCGGTGTCCAGGCCCCTCTTCATGTG
This sequence comes from Orientallactaga sibirica, assembly GCA_036365145.1. Lineage (NCBI taxonomy): Eukaryota > Metazoa > Chordata > Mammalia > Rodentia > Dipodidae > Orientallactaga > Orientallactaga sibirica. Next base: position 85,044,809 of record JAEOAD010000001.1, on the reverse strand, counting down.
AATGGAGACAGTGGTATCCATATCCGCCAAGATGGCCTCTCCCAGCCACCACTTGGGAGCTCTGACAGGGTCATCTTGGAGCTTAGTGATGCCTTTAGTAGCCAGAGCAAGAGGCATCCCTGGGCCGAAGAGAATGGACCATATGAGAGGAAAGCAGAGAGCAAGGCAGGTGAGAGATGCCCTGGTGGACCCACGATCTCTAAGAAGAACTGCTTGAGACCTTCAGACGTGGTCAGGTGCCTGAGCTCTGAACAGAGACTCTCAGAGCTCCACAGCCTTGAGGAGAGCCGGCCCTGCAAGCCTCTGGGCAGCCCTTCCCTAGTGTGGGAGGCTGGAGCCCCAGAGCTGCACAGAGGTGTCGAGGCTGACAGCAAGGCTGCTCAGAGTGGTGTGAGCCAGGTAGGCCTGCAGCATGACGGGGGGCCTTGGCCTCTTGCTTGGCAGGATAGGCCAGGCGTCCTACCGCCTTGTCTGCCAAGTGAGGCCAAGTGGATGCTTGCCTTGGGAACAAAGAGATGGCCCAGGAGGGAATGGAGGGGGCATGGACTAAGATGCTGGCTGGAGACAGTTGGAAGGAAAGGTCAGAGTGACCTTGCAAGGGAATTCAAAATATCCTTTCATTGGTTACCTGCTGCTTGGCTAAAAAGCCATACTCCATTCATGATTTAGAGATTGTCCTTGGTTTGTTCTGACTAACACAGCTGAGAACACCAGGCTTTGGTTTGATGTGGTGTGGTTTTTCTTGTGTGATGCACTGTTTCCATAACCCATTGCGTGCTGCTGGTGCTCAGTTCTGTCAGGTCTTTGTCTTGTCTTGTGTTTGTGTGGGAGTGAAGGGCCTTGTTCACAGTGAACAGAGGCATTTTGGCTTCGTGGTGGAGTATTCAGGGTCCCTGATATGCTTGGGGTCACTAAGTGGGCATGACTGGTTTCTGAGTGACAATTCTTCTAAGTGAACTATGAAGAATTCAGAGTGTAGACTAATGTGGTCTTAGCTTGTTTTGAGGGAATGTGAATACGGCAAATGGACACAAGTTTAGCTATGTTGTTTAGTACACAGAAAATCAAAGATTTGGGGCAATATCTCCATAGTAGCCAGGTTTCAGTACTAGTTCCAACATACTGTGTCATGATGGGAATTATTTAGAAATTCAGTTTCTCCATTTATGAAATAAAGATAACATTTACCTTATAATGTGTTTGAGAAGATTCCTTGAAATAATGCATGTGGAGTTCCAAGCACAGACTGGGAATGTGATCAGCACTCCATTCAAAGGAAGCTGTGAAAAGAAAATGTACCATTTTGAGTTTGGGGAGAGAGTCAGTAAAATGCTTGTCTAGCAAGCATGAGGACCTGGGTTTGAGCTCCAGAACAGCTATTTTTTAAAAAGCCAGGTGTGGTAGCACACACTTGTAATCCCAGCATTGGGGAAATAGAAACAGGTAGATCCCTGGGTCTTACTAACCAGCCAGACTAATTTTGTAAGTTCTAGACCAGTGAAAGACTCTGCTTTAAAAGGGGGGGGGCTAGAGAGATGGCATAGCTGTTAAGGCGCTTGGCTGCGAAGCCTAAGCACCCATGTTCTACTTTCCAGATCCCATGTAAGCCAGATGCACAAAGGTGAGGCAAGCACAAGGTCGCACGTGACCACTAGGTGGCACAAGTGTCTGGAGTTTGATTTCAATGGCTAAGGCCCTACTACACCAGTTCTCTGTCTCTCCTTCCTTTCCTCCCTCCCATCCTCTCTCTCTAAAAATAAAATAAATAAGTAATAATAAAGAGGTGGACAGCTCCTGAAGAATAGTACTCCAAATTGTCCTCTGGCCTACACACACTTGTGCACACATGTGGACAAACACACACACACACACACACACACACACACACACACACAGAGGCATTAAAAAAGCTACCATCTTTTGTGATCTAGAACTGCTTCTAGAACTTCATTAGAACCAGATGGTTTCTTAAAGAAGTATATACTGTATTGAATCCTGCTCTTGAACAGCTACATTGGCAGGCACCAGTAGTGTCACCAGGACAAAAGCACAGAGATGTGAGACATACCAGGCCAGACCCCCACAGTCCAGTATGTCTGGAGTAGATATCACTGGGTGAGCATGTGGGGGATAGTTTATATGAAATTGGGCTTAGACTCTCACAAACAAGCACTGAACCTCCTGAGCCATACTTCTCTTATGAATAAAGTACAAGGGTGGTTGTAATGATTAAATGACATTGTTGCAGTCAGGTTCGCATTGCTGGCAGAAATCACCTGACCAAGAGCAGCTTGTGGGATAAAGGTTTATTTTGGCTTAAAGACTTGAGGGGAAGCTCCATGATGGCAGGGGAAAATGATGGCATGAGCAGAGGGGTGGACATCACCTCCTGGCCAGCATCAGATGGAGAACAGTGACAGGAGAGTGTGCCAAACACTGGCAAGGGGACACTGGCTATAATACCCATAAGCCCACCCCTAAAAATCCCTGTCTCCAGGAGGCGTTAATTCCCAAATCTCCATCAGCTGGGAACCTAGCATTCAGAACACCTAAGTTTATGGGTGACACCTGAATCAAACCACCACAGACATAGTGCATATAAGTAGAGCACTTAGCATGTGATTGCCCTATTTCCTAGTGTGGAGCTTTGAGAAGGCAGCAGAATCTGGCAGACATTGTGCCTGGTCCTGGGACAGGTGCTTCTGGAGTGTGTACTCTGTGAAGAAGTTAAGTGTCTTTGTGATTAAGGGCAAAGCAGTTCTCTAGAAGTGGTGAAGTTGCTTGTTGGAAGGAATTAAGTCTGTCTGACACAGGAGCAGCTCACAAATCCTCTGAAGGTGCCTGGAACCCTTTCCTGATCATCAGTGGTGAGTCATCACGGCATCCCAATTCCAGGATCCAGTGTGTTCAGGAAGTGCGCACATGCTAGAGCTCCAAGTGAGGCTCATACAAACTTCCTGCTTCCTACCAAGGACAGGAGTGGACTAGCTGGCAGCACAAGAGATTATGTTGAGTGGAAAGCAAGACTTGTTGAAAGTTGATTTCTCTTTCCTGGTTGGTCTCCAGACCCTAGGTGTACCACTTCCTGCCTCCTCCTTTCCTCCTGCTCTCTCTACCCATGGGTATGTCGAGGCCCTGGCCCAGCTGGCTCCCTTAAGTCTTGGTATGTCTAGAAAAGACAGATGTACACACACCTCCCTCTCATCCTCACTTCCCTCCTGAGACAGCACTGGAAATGGGTCCTCTATAATGGGCTCTCTCCTCTTGGGGCCTGTTTGGTTTACAGATAAGCTAAATATGGAAAGGACTTAGGTCACCTGTGGCCCCATCAGGACATGACCTCAGGCTGTGTCACTAGTTTAGGTAAACGCATTCCAGTATCAAGAAAATTGCCAGCCACTTTTCTTTGTTGAACCAAACGTTAGATTTGTTTGTATTTTTGTTGTGCTAGGGAACGTGAGTGACCAATAAACAAAATTTTTCCTGACAGCCTTAAATGAAAAGGCAATCTGAAATGCTATGATCATTTACTCTTTCTTTAAAAAATTCTAGAATGTTCCAGGCATGTGCTAAGTACTGCAAGAAATGAGAGGGAGGACATCATCAGAGACTTCCTCTATGGAATTGTGGAGCCATGATGTGGTTGGCTCCCTTTAAGAATTGAGGTATCTGGGAAGGGCGGTTGTATACATTCTCTGGAAAGTCTCCTCTCCAGGCTCAGAAGGCCCTGTGTCATATGACCAGTTCTAAGACAAGTCAGCCTGGTCTTCCACAGTTTTCCAGCTTGTATGCCCAGACAGTTTCCACTGTTCTTGACATGTCCACGTCAACACTTCCCAGCCTCTGAGTAACTGGATGAACAGCCCCAGGTGTGCACCTGAGCTGTGTGAGCACCCCTCGGCTCGAGTGTGCTTGTCCCTTTGCATGTCTGTGTCAGTGTCAAGCATTAAAGTCAGAGACCATGATGACTAATATGTGGAACCCAACTCTGACCACAAATAATAGTTTATGATATCCACGTGGGGAGCAAGACCTATTCACAAGTAATAAAAACACAAGAAAGAGAACCACTCTGGAAGTTCAAGGTGAAGAGAAAAAATAGGCACAAGTAGGGGAAAGGTGACTGTCTGAAAACACATCATGAGGAAAAGTAGCATTTGACTCTGGCCTATAATGACTAAGGACATTTCCCATAGGTCAGCAAGAGAGTGATATTCAAGGCTGCCCCAGCTAAGTCCCTGAGGCAGGAAGTGCAGTGTGTGTGTGGAAAAGGGTGGGATCCTGCTTTGGGTGAGACTTTGGATATGTCTACAGCTGAACAGATGGGGGAGATCTGGGCAAGGGGTCAGAGCTCTGAGGATCCTTACAGGTGCCTCAGGCATGTATGGGTACTTCACCAGGCATGGAGCCATTTCCCTGCTGTCACAGTTCCCCTTGCCATCAATACCTGCCCTGCACTTTCCTCCCCCTCACCTGCCCCTGCCTTGTCTGCAGATGTGTGAATTCCTCCAGGAAATGGTTTGACTGTTCACTCATTCCCACTGAGAGACTGCTGGCACATTGGGCTGCCTAGTGTTGTAGGTTTGTTTTCTCTGAACAACAGAAGGGGTAAATGAAGTGTAGGGGTCTCCAGAGGAACCCATGGGTCAGCAAAGCTCTGATCTCCAGTCTCTAGCTCCAGCTGTGCTGTTATCTGCTGAGTATCTGTGGATGAGTCACTTCTCTTTCCTGACAGCTTCCTTGTCCATAAACAAGATGCAGACGTGAGAACCAAAGTTCCTTTTAGATTTGGTATTCTGAGACTAGGTGAAGATCCTGTGTGAATTTCAGTTGAAATGAAAAAGAAGAGCATGCAAAATGTTATGTGGAGTGTGGGAAGATGGCTTAATGGGTAAAGCACTTAACAGGCAAGCACGAGGACTTGAGTTTGGATTCCCAGCAGTTTTGTAAAAGCTGGTCATGCTGGCATGTGCCTGTGATCCCAACACTGAGGAGGATGAGGAGGAGGGGAGATCTCCAGGACTTGCTAGCTAGCTAATCTAGCTGAATGAATAAGTTCTAAAGTTCAGTGTGAGTCCTGTCTTTAAAAATGAGGTGGATGGGCTGGAGAGATGGCTTAGCAGTTAAGGCACTTGCCTGTGAAGCCTAAGGACCCATGTTAGCCAGGCACACAAAGGTGAGGCAAGTGAAAGGTCGCACATGCCCACGAGGTGGCGCAAGCGTCTGGAGTTCCATTGCAGTGGCTGAGGCCCTGACACACCAATTCTCTCTGTGGCCCTATCCCTCTAAAAAAATGAGGTGGAGTGTAAAAGATATGGCTCAGCACTGAGAGTGTTTGCCTAGCCTGCACAAAGCCTTGACTTCAATCCCCAACACTGAACAAACTGAGTGTGGTGCTATATACCTACAATCTCAGCACTCTAGACGTAGAGGCAGGAGGATCAGAAATTCAAAGTCAGGCTGGAGAGATGGCTTAGCAGTTAAGGCACTTGCCTGCAAAGCCTAAGGACCCATGTTTGACTCTCCAGTTCCCATGTAAGCCATATGCACAAAGGTGAGGCAGGCACAAGGTCACACATGCCCACTAGGTGGTGCAAGTGTCTGGAGTTCAATTGCAGTGGCTGAGGCCCTGGTGTGCCAAATATCTCTCTCTCTCTAAAATAAAAAATTTTAAAAATCATCCTCAGTTACATAGCTAGTTCAAGGCCAGCTATTATGAAACCTTGTGTAATAATAGGGCTAGGGAGATTGTTCCGTGGTTAAAGGCACTTGTTTGCAAAGCCCGTTGGCCCTGGTTTAAATCCCTAGTACCCAAGTAAAACCAGATGCACAAAGGTGGCTTTTGCATCTGGAGTTTGTATGCAGTGGCAAGAATCTCTGGCATATCCATCACACACTCTTTCTCCTTGCAAAGTAATAAATAAAAATATTTTTAAAATAATAATAGTAATAGGGAGAGATACCAATGAAGGTACCTGAAATTGACCTCTGGCATGTGTGCACATGCACACACACACACACACACACACACACACACATTCACACACATATGGACATAAATGCATACACATTAAAAAAAAAGTTAAGTAGGGGGTTTAACCATAGACCTACAGATCTTCACCACTGAAAAAAAAGAAAGCTTTCCTTTTACTTGTTTTTTGAGAAATATCCTAGTTAATTGGACAAAAACATACACAGATACATATACAAAACACCTAAGTGTTCTGAATTATCAAATAAGTTTTTGGACTCTGTGTGGCATAATTTTGGCTAACAATGTTTGCCACGGTTAATCAGAAAAGTAAAGGGGGCTAGAGAGAAGGTTTAGAAATGAAAGTGCTTGCTTGCAAAGCCAAAGGACTGAGGTTCAATTCCCCAGTACCCACATAAGTTTGTTTGCAGTGGCTAGAGGCCCTGGGATGCCCATTCTCTCTCTCATAAATAAATAAATAAAATACTTTTTAAAAATGTAAAGGGAATCTGGAGGGATGGCTCAGCGGTTAAGGGCATTTGCTTTTAAGGCCTAGGTTCGATTTCCCAGTGCCCACATAAAGCCAGGTGCACAGAGTGGCACCTGGCATCTGGAGTTTCTTTGCAGTGGCAAGAGGCTCTTTTTTCTCTGCTTGCAAATAAATAATAAATAAAAATATTTTTATAAAAGTAAAGGGGGGCTGGAGAGATAGCTTAGCGGTTAAGACGCTTGCCTGCAAAGCCAAAGGACCCAGGTTTGATTCCCCAAGACTCATGTAAGACAGATGCACAAGGTGGTGCATGCTTCTAGAGTTCATTTGCAGTGGCTGGAGGCCCTGGCGCACCCATATATCCCCCCCCCCTTCTCTCTGTACCTCTTCTCTCTCTCAAATAAAAAAAAAGTAAAGGGGACGATCATTTTGGGATTCTCCATCATCAGCATTAAGTATTTACTGAGTTTTCCCAAGATAGAAGCACTGTTTGACGACTGGTGTGTAGACTCCATATTTAAGAGTGCCTGTAGTCTGTGAGCAAGGCTTAGGATTTCTAAATTCAGCTGGGTGTGGTGGTGCACACCTGTAATCCCAACACTCGGGAGTTAGAACTCATCTTCAGTTCCATAGTGAGTTTGAGGCCAACTAAAGCTATGTGAGATCCTGTCTCAAAAAAAATAGAAAAGCAAGCAGAGTCTAAATTAAAGTGAATTTTTAAAAGATCATGTGTCCCAAAGCCTTCAAGAATCTGAGGCTACCTGAGAGTTCCAGGCCCACATGCTAAGGAATAGGTGACACATACATAGTTCTTCATAAAATTTCTAGAGGCTCACATCAAAGTCCATCTAAGAGCTCCCAAGCCTAGCAGGCGACAAGCTCCCAGTCCACTCGGCATTTACAATGGGAGACTAAGAGCAACAGAACCTCAGTGTTACGACTTGGTTACTAAAAGGGAAGAAGCCAGTCCAACAGTGTAAGCGAGGACATGAAGCATGAAAGTATTCTGGGGGCTGGAGAGATGGCTTAGTGGTTAAGTCATCTTGCCTGTGAAGCCTAATGTTCAATTCTTTGTAAATATATTTTATTTATTTATTTATTTATTTATTTATTTATTAGAGAGAAAGTGGGGAGAGAGAATGGGCACACCAGAGCCTCCAGCCACTGCAAACAAACTCCAGATGCGTGCGCCCCCTTGTGCATCTGGCTTGAGTGGGTCCTGGAGAATCAAACCAGGATCCTTTGGCTTTGCAGGCAAAAGCCTTAACTGCTAAGCCATCTCTCCAGCCCCCATGTTCAATTCTTTAGTACCCATGTAAACCATATGCACAAGGTGGCACATACATCTGGAGTTCATTTTCAGTGGCTAGAGGCCCTTTCTGCCCATTTCCTCTGTGTCTATCTGCCTCCCCCCCTCTCATAAACAAATAAAATGTTTTTTAAAAATATTAAAAACAAATTTTAAAAAAGTATTGTGGAAATCTAGGTGTCCTCTTTGCATCTGCCTAAGAGTCACGGGCATAACTACCACACAGGAGAGGAAGGGAGCCACTCGGCTATAGGCAGAGATGTGCTTCAGCGACCACTGAAACTGGGTTAGTTCCCAGAAAGAATGAGAACAAAGGCAGGGGCCTGGTAGCAGGATGGAAATCAGAAATAGAAGGGCAATGTGGGGGGCTGCAAGAACAGAGAGGAAATTAGAAATATTAAGATGCTCAAAAGTGGGAAATGTTTTCCTTTGACTCATCCTGAAGGGAAATCTCTAGACAAACCCAGAGTGTGTTAACAGTTTATCGGCCAGGGAGACACTGGCTGCAGCTCTTAAAAAATAACCTACAAGTGTTCTCTCACCATGGACGGGTGGAGAACTGAGAACCGAGGCTACAATGGCACTCCTACAGTGCTGTTAGGAGAAATGGGATGTACCAGTAGAAATGCTGGTGTCAGTACTGCAGGAGCTAAGATAAACTTTCCCTCAAAGTCCTTCTCAGACATAGCCCCTGGAAGACAAGGTCCTGGGGAATGGATGTGTAGAACTTGGAATCTGAGCAATCGGTGTTTTAATCCTGGCTTTTCAGATATGTCAGATGTCTTCTCATTTGTAAAATGTGGTGACATTGATGTCCTTCTTGAGATACCATGAGAATTAAGTGCGTTATAACAAAGACAAAGCACCTAGCACAGACCAGTGAGTGCCCACTGTGTGACTGCTGTAGAAGCAGGGAAGAGAGACAAGAGGTGCCCGTCCACCCAGAGCAAGGAAGGTGGAGACTGAGGCAGCAGGGGAAAGTAGACAATGGTAGATTCATTTTGCTTTGAGTTGCATAAATTAAGAATTTAGAAAACTTGGAACGTGTACTCCACATGTTAATGCTATATTAATGTTCTTCTTTGTTTTCTCCCATGTTGAAGACAATGGTCATGAGTTATTCTTAGAAAGCCTTTGAGTTCTTCACCCCTGAACCCAAACCATCTCCCCTGACTTGTGTGACAGAAATAGAAAGCTAGTCAGTTTAGATAGAAGTCAGTGTTGGCTGAGCATTATAAACAGATTCAAATTACATCAGGTTAACGTGTTGTTCCTTAGGAGGCCTGCAAGGGGATGAATCTGTCTGAGTGAATTAATTGTTGGTAATTCGTTTTCCTTTGAAGCTTCCATCTTTTTCTCAGTGAACTCAGTAGAAAACTCAGAGGTTCAGAGCTTATTTTGTCAGTTCTCTGGAAGTTTCCTGGTACTGAATCCCAGAAGCCCGAGGCATTCAGGCCTCCTGACATAGCTACCTATATTCCATGAGCTGCTATCTTTGATTTAATCTCCTTGGCAACTCCACACTACCCACACTTCCAGAAATGAGCCCCCCATCCATTTCTGGTGGTTGTGATCCAAAGCCCTCCACTACGTCTTCAGTAGGCAGAGAGTGGAGGGCTATCTCCCTTAAGGCCATCAGTCTTACTCAGTCCTGGTTATTAACTCTTAGGATGAGCATATGCCAGTCACAGAATGTTAGAGCCAAAAAGAACATTTATGTAAATCATGACCAAATTTCTTGCTTATTTTGGAACATTTATGCATGCATGTGGTATGCATTCAGATATTCATATGTGTCTAGGTGCATGTGCACATGCATATACATGTGTGGAGGCCAGAGGTTGACATTGGGTGTTTTCCTTGATGCCTCTCCACCTTATTTACTGAGGCAGGGTCTACCACCTGAGCGCAGAGCTCGCTAATTCACCTTGCCTACCTGACCAGCTTGTCCCAGGGATCCCCAATCTCCACTTCCCAAGAACTGGATTACAGGCAGGCCACTGTGTCCACCCAGCACTTACATGAATCCCAGGATTACAGGCAGGCCACTTTGTCCACCCAGCACTTACATGGATCCTGGGATTACAAACAGGCTGCTGTGTCCACGAAGTATTTACATGGATCCTGGAATTACAGGAAGGCTGCTGTGTCCACCCAGCACTTACATGGATGCCAGGAATACACACAGGTCACTGTGTCCACCCAGCAATTACATGGATTCTGGAGATCCAAATTCTGGTCCTCACACTTGCATGGCAAGTGCTTTATCCACTGAGCCATCTCCTCAATCCTCATATTTTAGAATTTGAAATCTAAAGAATTGAAGCATTTTTGTCAGAGCCTCTCCTAGAATTCAGCTTTTTCACTGCCCCATTGGGAGGCCAGGACAGGTCATCGTAATGTGAGGTGGAGTCTGAGGATGTACAGGTGTGAGATAATTAGAGACATGCCTTCTCAGACTGGAGCCTGGTGGCCTGGCAGGGGAGACTCTTGATATTTCTGTGGGGTCTGGGCCACATAGAGGCTGAGTGTCTCTGTCCTGTCTCCTCCTTCAGGGCTTCCTGCTAGTCATGTATCCTGGGCTTTAAGCCTTTGGCACAGCCCCAGAGCTGGAAAGAGGATGCTTAGTAACTGCAGTAGCACCAGGTGTTTTCTGGATCTAGAGGGATCAACAGCTCTAGGGAAGCTAAGGTCAGATTTCTGACGGTCTCCTGTGAACTGTGGATGGACAGCAGGACAGCCGAGCAAGGACACATGCAGGGTCCTTGGCTTGGAGAGAATGAAATGAGCACCACAGCCAGGAGGGGCAACTTAGGTGTGAAAACAGAAGAAAGCAGTTTCTGGATCAGGAGCCTGCCCACTGTGGGTGGGGGAGGAGAAGGCAGTGTAGTGTTCACGTGTGTGTGTGTGTGTGTGTGCGCGCGCGTGCGCACACGCGCACATGCTCATATACGTGCGTGTTGTACTGGTTGCTGTTTTTCTAAGCACAAGGAAAGCTGGAATGTATCTCCAACGTGTACGCAGCATGAGCTAATACTCCCTTTATTCTTAGCCCTAGCTGAGTTCTGCTGAGAACCTGTGACTTCTTTTAGCCTTAAATAAGAGTGTCTCTAAAGCCCTGGGGAGGGTTCAGAGCAGCACTGCAGTATAAGGAGAATGTGAGTCATGTGTGTGATTGAGAATTTCCTTGTAGCCATAGGAAAATAGAACAGGTGAAATTAATTTTAATAACATGTTATTTAACCCAATATATTAACAATGGTTTTAATTAATGGTATATTTTGCATGTTTTTCAAATCCAGTGTATAATTTCACACTTGCAGCACATTTCACTTCATATTTGCCACATCTCAAGTGCTCAACAGCCACATGTGGCTGCTGGGTACCATATCAAAAGTGCAGGCTTAGAAGAGCTGTATAAAGCTGGCAAGTGTTAGAAAGTAGGGGTAGGAAATGAAAAATCACTGCCTAGAGGGAAAAAACTCTGAACTTTCAAAGTGAAGGGCGGATCCTTATAATGGTTATTAATGGTTCCATCTCCAAGGGGGCTCAGCTCACCCCATGCCATGCCCACCCCTAAATGGTTGAGATTGGTGTGGTGGCTCACACCTAATAAGACAAGAGGATCACCAAGGGCTCCAGGCCAGCCTGGGCAACAGAACGAGTTCCAGGACAGCTTGAGTACAAAGTGAAACCCTGTCTCAGACAAATAAACAAACAAAAACAAAAACAGATTGATGGGGCTAGGGAGATGGCTCAGTGGGTAACAGCACTTGCCATCCAAACCCAAAAGGTGACTGAGGACCAGAGTTTAATTCCTAGCACTCATGTTTAAAAAAAAAAAAGCCAGAAGTGATTGTGCATGCCTATACCCTCAGGACTGAGAAGGGCAGACAGAGGACCATGGGGCGCCCTGGTCAGCAGCCTAATGAAAAACAGGGAGAGCCAGGTTCAGGTTTATATTCCAGCTCCCACTTAGACCTAAATAGAGAGAAACTAAACCCAAGCTGGTAAAGTAAATGTTGATCTTGACTCTTCCTTCATTTACCAAACAAACTCTGAATGAGGAACCAGTGTCCCCTGTCTCAGGAACAGGCTGTGTGGTGATTATAGAGAAGGTGCCAGTCCTGTCATCGGGTCCCTCTGGTACCTTGGCCCTTCAGGTAGTGATCAGGTGCTAGCTTTCACTGCATACCATACCTGATTCAGAAAGAACTGCCCTTGAGTACTGGGAATAAAGTGTTCTGGAAGAAAAGTCATGGTGCTTGTCTTCAGAAGAGGTAGAAATTTGGTGTTGCTTTCAGTCTCACCAGCAATCCTACCCTGCATCACGAGGGAGCGCTGCACAGGGAAGTGACTGAGAAGCTTTGCTCTGCTGGCCTTCCCAAGTGAAAGGGTTGGGACAAAAGCCTGGAGAGGTACTGGACCTTGAAGACCTCATCACGTCTCAGCTCCTCCTTACTGTATTTGATTCAATGATCTTTTGCTAGCAGGCTGGTGCCAGTTACAGCTTTAGCATTAAGTTGACTGAAGAATGCTGGGGGCTTTTGTAAACTGGATATCATGCCTGGAGTTATCTGCATTCTCTCTTTGGGGTTGCTTTTCTCCTGAGTCATCAGGCAACCAGCTGGCATTTGGAATTCTTTTAAATGAGAACTTTTGTTTTCATGAGGTGTGACCCAGAGGAGTCTTGGCAAAGTGAAGTCAGACAGTCTCGTGTGGGATCATTGAGGTCCTCTACAATGTTACTTCCCAAAGTTAGGCTGAGAACCAGCAGTGTCCGCACCACCAGCTAGCAATGCAGAGTCTGGCAGAGCCCAGTGAGCCATGTCGGAATCTGTTTCCACAGGGTTCCCGGCCATACCTACCTCTGGTAGAGTTTGAGACACACTGCTTTGCACTGCTCCCTTTTATCAAGTCAGACTCTGACAGTATCACCTGCACAAGGTGCCCAGAGTTAGTTTCATTCCTCTGAATTCCTACCTAGCAGGTTCTTGGAAATGTCCATGTCTCTCCTTGACCTAGAAGGGGGATGGGTGGAAAGGGAAGCCACACAAGGTCAGCTCCAAACCATCTGACAAAGACATGTAGTGGTCCCAAGACATCACAGAAGAAGCAGATGTGGCCCTCAGTTCAGTCTCCTCACTGCTGCTGTTACAGGAAACTGAGTCACACAGAGATGGAACCAGTGATAGAGTGGAAAATCAGAAAATTTATTAATGTCAACATGGACTCGGGGAATAACTTCCAAAACCTGAGTACTGAATGCTGATAGCTCTGAGGTTTTATAGACAGGCAGTCTGATATCACTTTGAATTCTTTACACTATTGGTTGGGTTACAAGTTTCTAAGGTTTCGTGATTTTGAGGCAGAAACATAAAATTCCTTGGCAATCAGTCAGTGATAAGAAAGTACAAATGTAGAACAGAAAACTGTTGTTCAGAGGTGTTTGTGTCTATGGCTGCACTGACCAGATACAAGCAGGGTGCAGCTGCATAGGTAGGGGGAAGACTCAGGGTCATTCCGTCCCCCTGGTAAAGCTTGTATAATAGAAACTTGTGTTTTAGAATATCATTCAAGTCTGGTTTCTTTGTTAAATTTCTTCTACCACACTGCCAGAATCCAAGGAGATGGGCTTGAGTGGTTGAGGTTTCAAAGGGGTTTAGAGAACTTAAAGGGGCCTTCCTGTAAGGAAGTAATGCCGTGATGGAAGTTGGTCACGCAGGGTATGCTAAGGGATAAGGACATTAATAGTGGACATAGTGGTGTGGTAGAGTGGAGAGAACAGCCTAGCCACTCACCTCTCACCAGCTGTGATATTGAGGAATGCACTCATCCCTTCTGAGCATTAGCTCAGAAACCAGACAAAACAACAACAATGAAAACCAGAAGATCAGTCGTGTCTCTGAGGTTTCTATGGGCCTCACTGATGATTATGACTATGAGCATACTTGATAAGGAGAAGGTAAAAGGTAGGTAGAAGAGGAAGACATGAGACCAGTCTGTCTACACTGCCTCATTTTTTGACCTCAGAGGAAGCCCTCACTCCTTCTGGCCCTCTCTGTGAAACAAGTAGACCCTGAATGAAAGAAAGATTTCTGAGTACGCTTCTAGAAAATTCTGGAGTTTCTTTGGCCTGTTCAGTTATTGCATGAGCCATCCAAAGATGGCTTTTCAAATATTTATTAGACACACTTTCTAGAAGCTTCTTAGAAGGATTCCAAACTGTCTCCCAATGATGTCTGGCCTCTGTGAATGGAGTCCCACTTAAAAGGCAAGTCAGCATGGCCCTGACTCCATGCCAGCATCTGCTGCCTGGGCTGATAGGTGACAGTTCTTTACATTGTCTGTCTCAGCACATACTGCCTTGTGTCTGGAAGTAAGCTATCTAAACTTGCTTCATACCCTACTGGAGTATGTAATGTGCACATTTTTCCAGAAGAGTGGTCTTGTTTAAGACTTGAAATATTACCCAGGAACATTTCTATAGTATTAAATTTTTTCCATGTTAAAAGCACCCAAACGTGGCCAGCTGTCTGGTAGTTTGATGAGCACACTCTGCCATTGGTGCCCAGTCATTAATTGAAACTGCCTTTGGTCCAGCAGCCTTTCCTTGGACACTTGTTAGCCAAGAGTGAAGGGATCAGTTTGCAAAGATAGTCCTTCCGTGTCTTTGTCCTGCCGATTAAGGGACCCCATGGTTTTCATTCTTGCATCACTACTGCCATGTTTCTGATTTCCCATTTCACTGCCTGGATGCTTGCTTCTAACTTTGCACATTTGCATTTTTTCCTGTGCGTCCACCATGTTGTCATGGAAACTCAGTAGCCATAGGCCATGAATATCTGGTGTCATCTGAATGTGATGGTGTGGTACGTGTATTTGCTCACGCTTTTATTTTGAATCCTTTCCAATGTGACATCTGCTAAAAATGTCTCCCTTATGATTTGCTTGGTGATCACAGCCTTGTCATCATTCATTGAGAGCAGGACCTGATCTCACAGAATCTGAAAAGAGCTATGTGGTAAGATGCCTGCTGAATAAGACTGTAGCTTTCCTAAAAGGACCTTACTGACTCCACCGTGTGGACCAGCACCGTGCCTGGTTCACCCCAGCTGGGGTTTAAAAGATCCCATGGCTGTTGTAGTAGAGCCAGATGTGAGGCTACTCTTTCCCACTTTAAAAGAGCAGAGGGCCTTTCCACTCTGCCTACAGGTGGGATTAAATAAATATGTTAGTGCATGATTGGGGATACATACTTGTTCCTGTCCTGAGATTATTTCATGTGTAACAGTTACTCACTAATTACAGGCTTTTATACTGCTTCCTATTTTTTACTATTCATACTAAATCCCAAATTCTTCTGTATCTTACCTGTTTTTCCATGCTTACGCCTGGATCCCTCCTGCACTCCACTACTGGAATCTCTATTTTTTTTAACCTGGATCTTCAACTCTGTTTTTTCCTTGGACTTATGTACTTCGTCTGGAATGTTCCATCTCTTCCTCTCTTTCTTTTTTTTTTTTTTTTTTGGTCCCCACATTGACTGTTTTATGGGGGTTTCTGGATATCTCGGGGCCACCTCACAGGAAGCAGTTTGCAATGAGATCATAAACATTGCCGAGAAATCTGTTCATTACTGCAGCACTGTCTCTCATCCCCTTGACTTTCATCACAAGGTATCCCCTTCTGACAATAAATCATCTTTAATCATTTCTCAGCAACCTCAAGCCCAGCAGCGAAGAGTCACCCCAGACAGGAGTCAAACCTCACAAGATTTGTAAGTACACTTCCTGAGTTTTGGTTCTCATGCTTTCGGTGGAATTTCCACCTTAGGAAATGGGTCATTGGCCGGCTGGCTGTTGGGATGGCCATTTGAGGGAATGAGTAAATTGTTCCATGCTCTCTACAGAATGTCTGATGAAACCCATGTTGTCTGTCAGCTGCTGTGACAGCAAATGGCAGGTAAAGAAGAGAGGTCATGGACTACTGGCAGAGATTCAGACAAAGAATTAATGATCATAAAAGAGAAAATGGGGCTGGAGAGATGGCTTAGTGGTTAAGGCGCCTGCCTGCTAAGCCTAAGAACCCGGTTCCAATCTCCAGGTCCCACGTTTAGCCAGATGCAAAGTGATGCAAGGGCACAATGCCACACTTGCCCACAAGGGGGTGCACGCATCTAGATTTTGTTCACAGCAGCTGAGAGACTGCTGGCGTGCCCATCTCTATCTGTCTCCCTCTCCCTCTCTCTCTGTCTGTCTCTCTGTGTCTCTCTCCAAAAATAAAAAATAAAATAAAAATAAAAGAGAAAATGAGAGCTAGGCAGTCTGGTTTTAATAATAGTACTATAGAGAACATTGAAGAAGCCTGGAGAGATGTCTCAACAGTTGAAAAGACTTGCTTACAAAGCCTGATGGTCTGGATTCGATTTCCCAGAATCCACATAAAGCCAGATACACAAAGTGGTGCCTGCATCTGGAGTTCATTTGTAGTGGCAAAAAGCACTGGTGTGCCCATTCCCTGTCTCATTCTCATTCTTCTCTGCTTACAAATAAATGACAGAAATTTAAAGGAGAACATTAAAGAAAAAGCAGTTACTTCTGAACAGAAATGAATGAATGGCATTAATTCATTCATTCAAAAAATTTTATGGCTGTATCCTATGATTCATTCACATAGGAGAAAATTCTGTTCACAGAGGAAAGGAGACTTGAGCCCAGAATTGAGAGAAAGGCCTGGAGTGGGTGATACTCAGAAAAGGCCTGTGTGCCCAGCATATGGTTTGTGGTGGAAACAGAGATGAAAGTTTAAGAAGCAGAGTGGGATCCGATGATAGGTTCCAGCATGCACTTGTGATTTTTTCTGCAGGCACTAGGAAGCCATTGAAGGTTTTCAAAGCGAGGAATATCTTGTGTTTTATTCTAGGGAGCAAACTGTGGCAGCACAGTGGGAAGTGGGTTTTAGAGAAAGGGGACAAAGATCTTGGTTGAGAGTAATCCAGCAAAGAAGAGATGATGGCCTTAGTTAGTGCAAAGTGGGCTCTTTGTAACCGTGGGAATGTGCAGGGGTCACTGAAAGAGACAGGTGAATGTCTATGTGTGCTCCCTTTCATAAACCAGAGCACCTCCTCCAAGAGAGAAAGAGAAATGGTCACCTTGGCAACCAGGTGTGCCTATCAATGCCTATCATGTGTTTTTATAATTCCTCCTGTTCTCCATTGTGTATGCACAAAAGTAATGCCTCAGATTAAATCTTTCTAATGATTATTGATAATCTACCTAAACTATCCTATTTTAAGAAAAAAAGTAGGCCAGGGATAAAGCTCAGTTGGTAGAGTGCTTACTTGAGATACACAAAGCCCCGAGTTCAATCCCCAGCACCACATCAAACCTGTTGTGATGGTTCACACTCATAATCCCAGCACTCCAGGGGTGGAGGCAGGAGGATCAGGAGTTTCAGGTTGTCCACTGTTTGAGGCTAGTCTAAAATACATAAGACCCTGTCTCAAAAAATGAGTGAAGGGAGGGAGGAGAGAGGGAAGAAGAAAGGAAGTCAGGGAAAGAGGGAGGGAGGAGAGACAGACTTGGATTACTTTCAAGACACTCGGTTGGGGAGGGCCTCTAGCTCTGCCGCGGCAACTGAATAAAGCTAAGTCAAAGGACTGATCGTGACTTGAGTGTCATCCTTACATCCTCTATCCCTGTCACTTTTAATTGATTTGATGTATTTCTGTACATGCTGAATTGTTGGATTCAATAAAATCTTTCCGTCCTTACAGATAGGTAGGAAACACTACATAAGTGTTGAGTTAACAGAAATGGGATTGTAAGCTCATTTTGTAATCTTGCCAGCATTTGATTCACTTGTTATTCCATTCTCTTGCTTATAGATGTAGCTACCAAGCACTATATAGCTATGTGCCACAGAATGACGATGAGCTGGAACTCCGCGATGGAGACATAGTTGATGTCTTAGAAAAATGTGATGATGGCTGGTTTGTTGGTAAGAATCCCATCATGCTTTTCTTCTTAGTTGGGTATTGAAAGAAGAACATAGAGGAGGGGCTGCACAAAAGGCAGCCTTGTCTGCACAGAAAACAATCTTCTCAGTTCCTGTACCTTCACTAGGAAGGCTGGGTCACCCATTCTGTAGTTTTTCTTAAGATGGCATGAATGTTAGTATGTTAAGTCTGTAATCCAGATATGCCAGTGTCTGCCACATGGGAGGCAGTTGTCAAATTCATTATGGTTTATTAAGATTCCATTTCTGTTTTATGTGTATGTTTTACATATGGAAATATTATTTTTTAAACCCTTATGAAACAACACAGAAAATCTTTGATTAAGACCAAGTCTCCAGGGCTGGGGATGTAGCTCAGTTGGTAGAGTGCATTCACAGAGTCCTAAGTCTGAGTCCCAGCACCTCAGCAACCAGGTGTGGTGACATATACCTATAATCCTAGCACTGAGGATCGCTGCAAGTTCAAGGCTACCCTGAGACTACATAGTGAGTTCTAGGTCAGCCTGGGCGAGAGTGAGACCCTACTTTGAAAAACCAAACAAAAAAGAAAAATACAAAAAGAAAGTGCTTTGGAAACCATACACTATTCTACAAGCTGTGAGAGTGTAGCCAAAGACATTTGCAGAATCTGTGTAGTGTTCTCTCTGAGCCTGGACAGTCTTCTCATGTGGTATCTCTCTCCCGTTTTATAGGTACTTCAAGAAGGACAAGGCAGTTTGGTACTTTTCCAGGCAACTATGTAAAACCTCTATATCTATAAGAAGACTAAAAACAAGAGATTATTTTTATTGGAGGATGAAGCATCATTCATGAACTGGTCTCTTTATTTAAATGTTGAGTCAGTCAGTTGGAATATTAATGAAGTGGATAAAGTAAGAAGTCAAAGAGGAACAGAGAAGTGTGTTTAAAACCCACTGTGTATCAGGGTTTAACTGTGTGCTGAGCAAAAGGAATTGAGGCAAGTTGGTATTTATGTGGCTGCTTCTGGGAGCTGACCCCACCCACACCTCTTGGGTAATCAGACTCCAGCACTGCTCCCCAGGAATTCTTCCTGTGCCTAGCCTTTGCATGCTTCCATCTCAAAGGGACTCTGGAGCCTAAAGCAGCCCTTGGGGACCAGGCAGGTCAATCCACAGTATGTTGTTCCACAGGCTTCAAGCCTGAGCATCCACTAACTGCCTGTGCCTCCATCCCAGGCTGCCCTGGAGCCACCTGACCCCTTCCCCCTCCTCCCCAGTGCTGCTAGAGGCCAGTCTCGGCTATGAGGACCTGCTGAGGTCCAGGCAAGGAAATGAAGGTAGACCGGACACCCTGGCATCCAGCCTTTAGGTATCCGGTGGTGTGCAGTGGTTCCCTTCACGTGCACTGGCACTCGCTGGCTGCCAGAACACCCATGAGTAAGGCATACTCCTGAATCAAAAGGATTCCGGTTTTACCTGTGGAAAATTTCTCAGACCCCCTACAGAATGTTGTTGCCCCTGGGCTGAGTCCTCATGCACCTGGTGAGGCCTCCCTAGGCGCAAATGCAGTGGCCTGAGTGCAGCCAGGAGTCTGTCCTCTGTGGCCCTGGCTCTGAGGAGGGAGTATCTATGACACCAGTGCACTTAGTCACTACTTTGTCCAAGTTGTGATAGGATGTTTCTCAGCTTCTCTGCTAGATCCCTTAATGACACAAAAACAGATGTGGCCTGCAGAGCAGAGCCTGCTAGGGAATCAGAGGTGAGTGGGGAGATGCAGAAAAAGGAACTGACTGTGATACGTGTGAAGGGTGTGAGTGGAAGAGACACGTTTCCCCAGAGAGATCCTAGAAAGTATTGTCATATTTTTGTCTCTGTCATCTCACTTCTGGATGAGAGAATGCTGGGAGAACCTTTGTCTCAGAGTATAGAGAGACTTATGGCTGGAAGTACTTGGAATTTTTCTCAGAGTCTCAAATTCTTATCCTCCCCATAGATATATGTGCACAATCACAAATAGGAGCAGGAATTCTAGGTGGTAGGAGTCTATACTGGAATCCCTGGCTTTCTGCATATAGCTCAGAATCACCCCAGGACCACTGTCCCAAAGCCTGGAGTCTTTCTCAGTAAGCAAAATTTGCCTCCAGCAACTCTGCCTCAACTGCTGTCCCAGATGCCCATCATGGGATCCCACCAACTTCCCACCAGATATCCTTTCTCCCTAAGAACCTTTCAAGGAGGCTCTCAGGAAAGAACTGATTCACAGTAAAGCATAAAAGGCTAACAAGAGGGATGTGTTGCCTCTCCTAGGAAACATTTGCTTTTAGCTACAATAAAACAGAGCCTTACTCCTAAAGGAAAAGTGTGTGGAACTGCAGGGGTGGGGCTTCTGGGCAGAAAGAACCTTGATTTTTCTCTAGGGTCCAGTGACTCTATGACCGATTGCTTTGGAAGCTTTGCTCCACCAGCCAAGAACACTTTTTTTTTTTTTTTGTTCCTCTCCAAGGAACTAGAGTAAAAATGCATATGCACGTGCATTTTGCACGACCACATTTTCACCCATTTTGGAATGTACTCCTTGTATTGGCTAATGCGTTTCCTGATCTTTCTTAGATGCAAACCACTAATAACTTTGTCTAAGTTTTTTGAGGGGTGCTTCTTGATTAAGTAGGTAAGGTTGAACACCTCTTTAAATACAGCTAGAAAGTAAAACCAATTTGTAAAGCCACAATTGCACACGATGCCAGCCTCACACAGCATCTGTGTGTCTCCAGACCTAGGTATGCCTGTCCTGAATAAAATCATGTGAACATTTGCCTCCCTTCAGCTTCCTGTGTATGAGAAAACAAGGAGCAAAGGCTTCCACAATTACTCTTTTGTTTTCATACATTTAGTAAGATAAAGTACCTATTTTTATGCTGAGATGTTTATACAGGTTTATTAATAGTAAGTGCAACTAACCAGTGGCATGCCTCGCAACACGTTTTTGATATAGTAGCCATGCTTCCTGGTGAAGGCAAGCCCCAGACTACTTACCTTTTGCAGTCTCTCCAGAATCAGTAAGATCAATGAAGAACTCATGTGCTTGAGAAGTGGGACTGTAAATATGTACATTTAACTTTGTGTAGCCCATATACCTATCTTGTATAGAAAAATAATTTTAAAAACTTGAGCAGAAGGGGAGTGAAATAAGGAACATGAAGGGCTTTTTTTGCATTTTTATTTAAATGAAGGAATTTCAAATAATTCACCTGCAGACTTATAGCACAAAAATAGTCATTGGCAACTGTTTAATATTTACAATCATTATTCTGGGGAGAAGGCAACTATAATCTCACTTACAGTTTTTTGTTTTGTTTGGGCAGTCCTATTTTTAATGCAATAGAATTAAGTCCTATTGCTGGAATAGGTTACTACAAAAAGGAATTATAGTCTGAAAGAAAAATAACTGAAATGTATAACCAGTTAACGTAAAAGTATCACCATTTAAATTACACACTGAGCACATTCTGTGCATTTCTTTTCTTTATTGCAGTGGATTGATTTGATAATAGATGTGTTGATTACTACTTTGGTGTACATACTATTTAATAAACTTTATTGGCAACTGTGTGGCACATGTGTGTTCTTGCCCTTCATTGAATCTTGCCCACATGAGGCTTAATGGCTACTTCAGTTTCTCAGACTCTCCTCACCCATCTCATCACTAGCCCTCTGGCTTCCTTCCCTCCTTAACTACACTTTCTACCCTTTCCCAGCAACATGACTCTCTTTAAGTTGATTACTATCACCCATTTGACCTTTCTAAAGTATTTGTTCTGATGACAGAAACAATGTGCATATGTCTGCTTTTTTTTATTAGTTTTGTTTCAAGGCAGGGTCTCACTCTAGTCTAGGCCAACCTGGAGCTCACTCT
The DNA here is from genome assembly GCA_036365145.1 of Orientallactaga sibirica. Taxonomy (NCBI): domain Eukaryota; kingdom Metazoa; phylum Chordata; class Mammalia; order Rodentia; family Dipodidae; genus Orientallactaga; species Orientallactaga sibirica. The sequence goes on along the minus strand of JAEOAD010000001.1, from coordinate 85,023,146 downwards.
ATGGCCTCAGGCTGGCCTTGAACTCACAAGAATCCTCTTATCTCAGCCTCCCAAGTGCTGGAACCAAAGGCATGCACCACCATGCCTGGCTTCTACATATGTCTTTAAAAGCCAAAGTGAAACATGAAAAAAAATGTATAGGGTTGGAGAGATTGCTTAGCAGTTAAGGCCTGTGAAGCCTAAGAACTCGGTTTGAATCTCCAGGACTCAGTGATGCAAGCACACAATGTTGCACATGCTCCACAAGGGGGCACACACCTGGGGTTCGTTCACAGAGGCTCAAGGCCCTGGCATGCCCATTCCTCTCCTCTCCACTCCCCCCCCCATACCTTTCTGTCTCTCTCAAAAACAATTTATAGACACACACGTACAGTCTTAATTTTCTCCTCAAAAATGTAAGTAACCGTATTTAGTTTTTCCAAATGAGTGGCTCTGAGTCCTCTTGCTGTAGTCACTGTAGGTGCGTCAAGGCACTCAGCACTGTCACCCCCATCTTGAAGGAGAAACAGGAGATGTTTTTTGTATGCAGTAGCTGGAGACAAAACCCCAAAAGAATAAGGAGATGCTACGTGGTCTGCCCCAGCAAGACTAGAACCCGTGTCTGATCCAGTCTCATCCAAGATGGCTGCAAGCAACGTTCGCAGGCAGCAGCTCCCTGCTTCTTCCTCAGCTCAGCACACCTAGGTGGACTGACCCATCCTAGTCAGCCACTTGAGTCCACTGACCAATCAGGTATACACCTTACACACCTGAGTCTGATGACAAAGCTCATCCTAATTGGATGTCTGACCCATATAAATAGGCCTGGTACCTGTGTATAATCTCTCTCTCGGTCTCATCTTCCTGAGGTTTCATGCGAATACCAGTGTGTAAATCTCTCTCTTCCCCTTCCTAGCCTGGCTGGAAATGGTGGGGAGGGGGCACTTCTTTTTGCCGGGTATTTTCCTGCTTGCCTCCTATGTATGTCTTGTTTTGAGGTGCTTTCTTGCTTTGTTACATGTATGATCTTTAAGTCCTTCACTATGTATTAATCATCTCTGGTCTTTTATGTAAAGGGGATCTTTGGGTTCTCACACCCCACGTGTGAGTGTATGTGCCTCCTGCAAGAGTTTTTTACCGCCAGAGAGTTCTCTGGACTTAAGATTCTCTCCACCTCCTCTCCCTTGCCAGTTGGGCAAGGAAAACTGTCCTCTGGCTTAAGTCTTTCAGCTAGCTTCCTTCTTGGATCTTATTAATTTTTTTTTCTAGAGCCTGATATGGTGGCACACACATTTAATCCCAGCACTCAAGATGCAGGGGTAGGAGGATCACCATGAGTTTGAGGCCACCCTGAGACTTCATAGTGAAATCCAGGTCAGCCTGAGCTAGAGTGAGACCTTACCTCGAGAAACAAACAAACAAAAAAACTTATTTATTTATTTATTAGAGAGAGAGAAAGAGAATGGGTGTGCCAGAGCCTCTAGCCGCTGCAAATGAACCCCAGATGCATGTGCCACTATGTGTATCTAGCTTACATGAGACCTGGAGAATTGAACCTGGGTCCTTAGGCTTTGCAGGCAAGTGCCTTAACCACTAAGACACCTCTCCAGCCCCCTTCCTGGATCTTAATTCCCCCTATGATAAACTTATAGTTCATTATTTACTTTTCTTGGAGTCTTTTTTTTTTTTAACAATTCTTTACTAAAGTAGGATAAAGCCCCAAAAGTTGGGGTTCACAGGTCTTCCCTGAACTCCCCAATCCTGCATCAATCTCATGGCCCCTGCATAGGGTCTCCTGTGCATGGGCATGGAACTGTTCCCTCAGAGACAACTGCAAACTTCTCCTTTCCCCATTGCTGTCCTGAACCTTTCCTGAGTACCAGTTTTCAAACTGCCTCTGAGCAGTAAACTCAAGTCTCACGTCGGCAGCCAGGAGAGGGCTGCCTTCTAGACTATCCTGGGCCCTGCCTCATGGGCACAGCTTGACTTTCTCATGCCTCCCTCCCATCCAACAAATCCCTAAGCCTACCTTCAAACTACATTTAGAACAGCCCACTTCTACCACTGTTGTCTGAGCCATTTGCTCTCACTAAGATCATTGTAGTGACTGAGCTGGTCTCCTTACTCCCACCCTGCCTACTCTCCTCCATGCTGGACAGGGCAACCAGAGTAGTCAGTTTAAAGTTGGCCAGATAACTCTCTACTGGTCCCTTCCTCCTCTCACATGGACTGAATCCACAGGCACTGCCCCTTCCTCCTCTATGACCTCTGACCTCATCTGCTCATATCTCATGGCTTTGCAGCCTCAGTTCTCCCTAGCTTCTTGAACTCATCAAACACACTTGGTGTTAGGGCTTTATGCTTACTATCCCTTCTGCACAGGAGGCCCTTTTCCCAAGAGCTGCATGACTTCCTTCCATTGGGTCTTGATGTTGCCTTTTCAATGAGGCTTTCTCTGACCACCTTACATAGGCTAGGAGGAAGTCTATCACCAGAGCAATCCATCCACTCTCTTCCTCTGTGTTTCTTTCTAATTCTACTCCCTGGTGATACGTGTCTTTGGAAGTAATCTATAAGGTCTGTGAGAGTAGTAATTCTTTTTCCTACCAAGAAAGTTCACTGGTGGGCTGAAGAGATGGCTCAGCAGTTAGGAGCATTTTCTGTGCAAGCATAAGTGCTGAGGAGGCCTGAGAAGACCACTGGAGTTTGATCCCTAGAACCCACATAAACAGCTAGGCATGGCCATGTGCATCTGTTACCCAAGTCTCAAAATATGGCAAGCTTGCCAGGAGGCTGAGGTAGGAGGATCGCATGAGCCTGAGACTGCATAGTGAATTCCAGGTCAGCCTTGGCTAGATATAGTAAGACTCTCCCTCAACAAAACAACAACAAGGCTGGAGAGATGGCTTAGTGTTTAAGGCGTTGGCCTATGATGCCTAAGGATCCAGGTTTGATTCCCCAGAACCCTCATAAAGCTAGATGCACATGGTGGCCCATGCATCCGGAGTTCAATTGCAGTGGCTAGAGGCCTTGGCTTGCCCATTCTCTCTCCGTCTCTCTCATAAACAAATAAAATAAAATAAATGGAAAGCTCCAGGATCAGTAAGAGACTCTGACTCAAGTAAGAATGGCAGAAGAGTGACGGAGCAGGATATCAGAAATTCTCCAGTCACTGCAGGTGAGCGCCCGTTGCCACAGGTGGGCACATGGGGCACTCATGGGCACATACACTTCCATACACACACACACACACACACACACACACACACGCACGCACACAATTTAAGAAAAAAGTTCAGTGGTGCTCAGTCCTTTGTTGCTCAAATAAATGATCTAATAAACCCTGGGGCCATAGAGTCCAGGACTCAGACCATGAAAGAAAATGGAGACTCAGGATAAAGCCAGAGTCTTTTGGGCAGTTTCAGTTAGGGACAGGAGCCCAATGAGGGAACAAGAAGATGTCTTGATAGGAATGGAACTCCTTCCTGTCTGAACCAGTCTCGTCCACAACACCTGCACATCCTCTTGCCCAGCTCCCAGAGTCAGGCACACTACCTAGGTGGGCTGGCCTTTGGGGTCCACCCTTTGAATCTGCAAAACACTCGGGTCTTCCCGTTACATACCTGAGTCTCATGAAAGAATACATTTCCAGTCGACTATAAAGGCTTGTCTGTGCTGCTTCCATCTCTGTGATCTCTGTCTGGATACATAGAAGTCTGGCTTTCCTCCTCCCAGCAGAGCACTGTTCCTTGGCCTGGGTCATTTTCTCCTTGCTTCTGCTTTATGCTTTGGGATAACATCCCACTTGAACACATGTATGATTTTCCTCTGATGTCTGAGTCTACCACGTGTACATTTCCTTTACACTCTAGATCTATCACCTGGTATTTCCTCTAAACTTTGGGCCTGCTACCTGTGTAATTTCTCCAAACTCGGAGCACCCATGAGTATAACTCTTCACTACCAATTTCTCACTGTCTGGGCGCCCTCTCCTGTTCTCAAACCATCACCACTAACTCTTAACTTTCTTCCATGGCGAGGCTCATGGCAGATGCTGTGTGTGCTTCCACACAAGTGTGTTTCTTCTAAATCTCCCCACAGAAGCTCCTGGTCTATCTTCCACATGCTTGTGGCTCTGCTCCAGCCTCTTCCTAGACCTCCATTTCTCTTAAATGAGCCTCAGGAACTCTGCTGCATTTGTCACACAGTGTGTGTCTCCTGTCTTCCACGGGCTTGTGACTCTGCTCTAGACTTTTCCTAGACCCCACTTTCCCTTAAACCCCACAATTTGTGATTTCTGTCTAAATAAACTCCATTTATAAATGATCCTTGAGTCCATTTTTGTCAACTCTTTGTTTAAGAACAGGATCAGAACCTAATATTGGGATTCATAAGTTTGAGAGCTCCCTCCTGAACCCCAAAATTCTACATCAGAAACATCATGTCCATTTCTTATGGCAAGAAAAACAGAATAGAAATTAATCTTAAATTAAGCAGGCTTCCCTGACAGAAAAAGTGAACATTCCTGAACAGCCCTGAGTGTGGTCCTCCCAGCTTGCTTCTTGTACACACGGAACATACCGGGCTCTAAACAAATGTTTTACACAGTCTCAGACGCTGTTTCCCTCGGTAGAGATTGCGCATAGTTCCAAAACAAATGCAGCCAGTGCTCCACTGATGATGCAAACGTGAGATTCTTGCCAGTTCTTTACCACGGCAGTCAATGCTGCTCTGAGGAAGATTGTTGACTCTAAGAGCAGGAACATTTCAAATCGAGGGAGAGCGTCAATTTGCTTTCCTAAGGTACCAGTGTGTACTCCTGCCAAGTCCACGGGAGTGTGTTTTCCAATTAAAACTGCCCCATGGTCAGCTTCCACAAAACACTGCTACTTGCCTTTGGCCAGCCCCTTCTCAATCCTCTTTCTAATCTCCACAGCGTTCTCAGCCCTATGTTACTTTTTCTGCACATGCTCCCTTGGGGAGTGATTCCTCACAAGGAAATTATGGCCCAAAGAGGCACTTACTTGAAGGCCCTTTCAGTGATTAAGAGTGGAGACATACCAAAGGAAGCTGGAAGTAGGAGCAAGGCCAGGGACTCTAATGTTCTTGTCTGTATTTATCTTATTCTTGGCTCTGTGATCTTGTTTGGCTACATGTTCGCCTACTGGGTGTGGTGATGGGAAACATGGCTACAGACAGTCACAGCCTCATTTTTGGTTCTTTGATTCTGGCTTCTAGATGCTAGATGCGAAGGGGCTTCTGTATGGCTTTTCCTAAAACCAATTCCAGACTCTGACAAGCCCCTTCTGGATTTTACTTCCAGTTAATTTATGATTTATTTATTTGAGACACAGTCTCATATCCCAGGCTGGCCTCCACCTTGCTTATGTAGCTGAGGATAACCATGAACTTCTGATCCACCAAGTACTGGGGTTCCCGGCATGTAAGCACCTCACCTGGTTTATGTGGTGCTGAGGATGGACCTCAGCTCTCCGTGCATTCTACAAAAGCATTCTACCAACTGAGCTGCACCCCCAGCCCCACTCCTGTATTTTATACTTCTCTGGACTAATCACTTCGATATGGGGTATAACTGACTGTCGCACAAGAACCTCCGGAATGGGGAAAATAAAAAGCCAGGGGTATGTATTGCCTGAAGAAGGGAGGAGCTAGATGGGAACTCAGTGGCTCTGTGGACTTGGAGAGTCATTTAGTACAATTTGGAAAAGGGAACACCACTCTCCTGTCCCAGGAAAAGCGTCAGTGTGGCTGAGAGCGGGCTATGTGTGGAAGATCTGGGAGCCAGGCCTTGGGAAGAGCCCACGGAGGCTGATGCCTATCCAGTGCATGGAGCCAGTATGGCCACGAGGGTACAGCACAGCTGTAGCTCACGCTAAAAATATCAGCGCTCTTCTGAAAGGAAACCAGCATGGTTGGATGGGTTGTACATGGATGTTATCTACCAAGTCTCAGCATACAGAAGGAAGCCTGTCTCAGGAACACTTAGCCCAGCTACTTTCATGACAAAAGAAAGAAATCACCATTTGATTCGGGTGAGCTGTGAAATGAATTAGTTGAAAAAAAAAATGGTTTGGATTGAAAATATACTAATCTTCCCTCTACATTTTGAAATATTGCAGATATATTCCAAACTGCCAGTGAATACTTGTAACCATAGATAGTTTCAGACAGTTTCTCCTACATGTACATATCTATAATAAAATTTAACTTATAAGTTAGGCACAGTGATTGATTTTTTAAAAATAGAACAAGTATAGGCCAAGGCAGGAAGATTGTGAGTTCAAGGCCAGACCAGACTACATAGTGAGTTCAAGGTCAGCCTGGGCTATATAGCAAAGACTCTTGGTTCAAGGGGTAAATGGGGCTGGAGATGTGACTCAGCTGACAGAGTGCTTTGCCTACCATGCACAAACCTTCGGTTGCCTCCCAAGCATCCCATTAATCAGGCATGGTGGCACATGCCTATAATATCAGCACTTAGGAGGTGGAGACAGGAGATTCAGAAGTTCAAGGTCATCTTCAGCTACTAGCCTGGGATACATGTGACATTGTCTCAAAGGAGAAAAAAAATAGAAGAAATACACTGTAATAAAGTTATGTGAGGTCAGGGTGTGGGGGCACTGGCCTTTAATCTCAGCACTCAGGAGGCTGAGGTAAGAGGATCACTGTGATTTGGAGGCTAGCCTGGGTCTACAGAGTGAGTTGCAGGTCAGCCTGGGCTAAAGTGAGACCCTGCCTTGAAAAAAAATGTTATGTGTGGCTGGAGGGATGGCTTAGTGGTTAAGGCATTTGCCCATTCCCCAGGACCCACATTAGCCAGATGCATGAGGGAGCGCACGCATCTGGAGTTTATTTGCAGTGGCTGGAGGACCTGGCGTGCCCATGCTCTCTCTGTCTCTCCCCCTCTCTCTCTGTCAAATAAATAAATAAATAAATAAATAAATAAATTTTTTAAATGTTATGTGTACGTGGTCTCTCAGAATAATTTAAGATAAACCCTTAGATATAGAAATGCATGAGAAGAAGACCTGAATGACCACATGGCACTTGGAAAGTCTGTCCTAGTGCATAGCTATGCCACTCTTCCAGGACCCTCACCCTCCCTCACCAGACTCAAAACAGTGGATTGAGACAGTCTGACCCCTTCTGGTTTACTTGTTTCTGAACTGAGATCTAACAGTCAAATCTGCAGACAGAAGGTAGATTTAAGAATTAGCCCCAAAATAGCAACATAAATTATGTAAATGATTCCAAAGCATGGTTTCTAGTACCCTTAGGCCCCCAAGCCCTTTTAGAAGAGTCATGATGTTAAAATGGCTTACATAACAATGATAAGGTGCTCCAGCTTCCAGAAGCATATCTCCAGTAACCCTCATTTGAAGCTCATATACTCTTTTAATTAATTAATTTTGAGATAGAGAAAGAGGCAGAGAGCGAGAGAGAGGGAGAATGAGCACACCAGGGCCTCCAGCCATTGCAAGCAAACTCCAGACGCATATGCCCCTTGTTTATCTGGCTTATGTGGGTCCTAGGGAATCAAACCAGGATCCTTTGGCTTTGCAGGCAAACGCCTTAACCACTAAGCCATCTCTCCAGCCCCATACACGCTTATATAGTCCCTGTCCCCATCTTGTCAGTTGGTCTGTGTGACCAACAGAATATGGCAGAAGAGATGGAATGTGGCTTCTAATGCAAAGTCATAACTATGATGGTTTCTGGGTCATTCGGTTGTGGAGAAACAGACCACTGTTTCCGGTGGTCTTTTTTTTAAAAAATTATTTATTTACTTATTTGAGAGAGAGAAAGAGGAAGAGAGAGAGAGAGAAAGAGAGAGAGAGAATGGGCATGCCAGGGCTTCCAGCCACTGCAAACTCCAGATGCACACACCACCTTGTATATCTGGCTTACGTGGGTCCTGGGGAATTGAACCGAGGTCCTTTGGCTTTGCAGGCAAGTGCCTTAACTGCTAAGCCATCTCTCCAGCCCCATGTTTCCGGTGGTCTTATTCAAAGAATTGAAAAGTGCACATAAATAGCCAAGCAGCAAAAAGTTTATTAGAAAGCAAAATGAAAGCACAGCTGGATACGCTGCAAGGGAGCAGTGGGCTGCTTGAGCTGGGTCACTCAAGAGCAGCAGATTACTTTTGGGGGCTTCCTTCTTTTGAGGCTTCAGTTTGTGTTGCTTGCTAGGAGTGGGGTATAGATGATTTTCTGTTTGATTGCTAGGCTTAGGTTATATAAGCCTGGAGGCACTGCACATGTCCTTTCCCAAGATGCGCTTGACTCTTTCCATATGAGTATTGTGTGCCTGTAAGTATGTGTGCATATTTGGGTATGTGTGATGCATGTGGGTATGGTGTGTGAGTACATGTGAGCATGTCTTCCACAATCATGTTCTCCATCTTATTCTTTGAGACTGAACTTAGAGCTTGTCGATTCAGCTAGACTAGCTGGCTAGTGAGTCCCAGGGATTCTCTTTCTCTGCCTCTGCAGTGCCGGGATTACAGTCGCACTCCGCCAACACATTCTAGGTGGGTTCTGGGGATCTGAACTCAGGTTCTCATGCTTGCATGGCAAGCACCTTGCCAACTGAGCCATCTCCTCAGCCCCGTACCTGATTTTCATCATATTTACACCCAATCATTCATTGGCATAAGATGACAGATAGGGTATTTTCTTTAAAGTGCATTCATAGAACAGTTTGCCTTACTGTGCATGTACCCCAAATCAGTGCAGGCTGGACAGGCCCCCTGTGTCTAGTTCTAAGATATGTCTCCACACAGGGGGATTTACTAAGAGTTGCTAAGGAACTGTGGGTCACAGTGACCTGCTACTTTGTTTAGAAGGGGGTATGCATGCAGCTGAGGCAGGTCGGGGGACTACGCTCCAAAGTTCTTAGTTGGGAAAGTGTGTGTGTGTGTGTGTGTGTGTGCAGCACAAACCAAGCAGAGTCCTGGTTTGCTAGGCTATCCCTACACTTCCATGCTTTACTACAGTCTGGAATGATAGAGTCCCAGGTACCTCACTGTGCTGGGTGGTAAGCGTGTTAATCTACACATCCCCACCCGCAAGGCAGGCACTGGAAAGAGCAATGGGTAGGAGCATGAAGACCTGAGATCAAATGCTGTTTCTGAGCCCCTCAGAAATGCTATGAAAGTGCTCTGGACCTGGGTTTTCTCATATAGGAGAGAAGACGGCTGGACCAAAGTGAAGTCATTAGGAAGGAGAAGAGCATGTCCGGAAGTCAACTTGCTCAGTCCACATTAACTCTGCAGTTCATCTGATGTCCACTGCACTTTCCATGCATTTTTGACTTGTCACACCAACTTCATGGGTAAGTATTCTGATCTCCATTTGTGGGTGAGGAAACAGACTCAGAGTTCAGGCCAAGGGTGTGTGTCTAAGTGCACGAATTCAGTTTGCTCATACCCCACCGCCTCTACGGGACAGCTGGTACAAGTCTGAAGATCACCATTCCCCTGGATCATCTAACATGTAACAAAAGGTGAGAGCATCTCCCAGACCACATGGGATAGTCCTAATTGTGGTAATGGTTGGATAAGCACCTGCTATGGCTAAACCATTGAAAGTTCAATCAAAGGTCTCTGGCCCTTAGTCACTCTCCTACCAGAGCTGGCATAAGAACAATGGCACACGAGGCCCTTGGTTGCCCACCAGGAATAGATGGTAAGACCTTATTACTGAAGACTCCACATACTTGGGCGGCAAGGTCACTGAGAAAACCTGCTGGAGCTGAGTTGAAAGCCTCCTCCATGAGGACCAGCTGACAGAAAGTTGGAAAAAAGCTACACTGCATACAGGTCAATGGGAGAGAGAAAACACCAGTGAAGGTACTCAACAGTGAATACTGCAAGCTTTAAATTTGGCCAGCCAGGCCAAATAAGCCAGTGGGTGCAATAATGGCATGTCTGTTATGGGGGAAACCAGCTGCTCTCTAATTGGACTGGAGGCCCACTCCATGGGAGAAAATACATCCCTGATATTGAAAACGTACGACAGGGGTAGTCATGAGCTGTAAGGGTGTAATGTCTGCTGGTGTCTGGCTAAATGTATATACTGTTCTCACCAAACGGTCCAGTGAGCACTTCTCTTAATGTCCACACCCATATATTAAGGCTACTCTCACTTGTGGTTAGAGAAGCTTCTCTTTTCAGATGGTGGCAACCTTGGGATGATTCAGAAGGCACCATGGTGCTGAGAAGAAGGGACAGAGGAGTGCTCAGCACTGAAACATCTCAAACCCACCTTCCAAGGCTCAGGGTCCATTGCGGAAGAGGGGGCGGAAAGAATGTAAGAACCAAAGGAAGAGTAGGACTCCTTACAACGTGCTCCTCCAGACGCAAAATGGCCTGGATATCCATGACCTCACAGTGCCTGACACTACCTACACAGACCATCATAATGGGAAGAAAAAATCATGACATCAAACTGAAAAGAGAGACTGATTGAGAGGGGGAGGGGATATGATGGAGAGTGGAGTTTCAAAGGGGCAAGTGGGGGGAGGGAGGGAAATACCATGGGATATTGTCTACAATTAAATAAAAATTTAAAAAAAGAACAATGGCACAGAAGAAATCTTCATGCACCCCTGCTGACTCCATGCCATCTTGGCCTTCACAGTCCTTGGGAGTGTGGTTCAGCCGTATGCCTTTCTCCCCTCTCACCACAGTACCCTTATCACTTGTGTCTGCTTCATCCCTCCCCCCCACACACACTGTGGTGCTGCAGATCTCAGAAGCTCAAAGATCACCAAGTGCTTAGATCTATTTGCTTTATCAGTTAAAGATGACTTTGTCTGCACTAACAAATGACCCAGCAAATGACAGCTTATGGGACCCAGATATGTCCCATGACCTCACAGGACAGGACGTTGGTTAGTATTTCTGATTCCCTTGGCCATTGTTTCTTGATGACAATCTGACTGCCGTGGCAGCTCCAAGCATCACATCTGGAATACTGCATCTGGAGGAGGAAGCCAGTGCACCATGGGACAGAGGGTTTTCCTTTGCCTGCTTCCCTCCTCCCACGCCCAGCATCTCATTGGCTAGGAGTCACTCCTAGCTGCCAAGAGTTGTTTCCTAGAAGTAAACAGGTTAAGGGGGTTGTCCCGCCCCCATCTGTTGCTTGGACAACCTTATCTAATCCCTTTGCTTTAACCATTTTCTCACCCTTTGGCAAATTACTTGTTCCTGCTTTTTAAATTAAAAAAAATAAAAGTGCATGCCTATAATCCCAGCAGAGCACTGCCATAGAGTTCTAGGCCAGCCTGAGCTACATAGAAGGACAGCCTGTTTCAAGAATGCAAAATGAAGCCAGGTGTGGTGGTATATTTCTGTAACCCAAGCATTTCGGAGATAGAGGCACGAGATCAGGAGTTCAAGGCCAGCCTTGGTTACACAGTGAGTTCAAGGTCAGCTAGGGATACATGATACTCTGTCTTTTAAAAAAAAAATGGGGTTGGAGAGATGGCTTAGTGGTTAAGGCACTTGCCTGCAAAGCCTAAGGACTCAGGTTCCATTACCCAGTATCCATGTAAGCCAGATATACAAGGTGGCTCATGCATCTGGAGTTTGTTTGCAGTGGCTACAGGCCCTGGTGTGCCCATTTTTTCTCTCTCTATCTGTTTCTCTCTCAAGTAAATCAATAAAAAATATTTTAAAAATTGAACAACAACAAATATTTAGTTCCAGGTCAGCCAAAACTACATACTGAGAATCTGTCTAAAAACAAAAGCAAATATAAATAAAATAAAAATAAATTTAGCAATACAAAGTTAATAGTTAAACTTTAAGGACTGGAGAGATGGCTCAGTGGTTAAGGTATTTGCCTGCAAAGCCTAACCACCCAGGGTCAATTCCCTAGTACCCATGTAAAGCCAGATGCACAAAGTGGCACATGTATCTAGAGCTTGTTTGCAGTGGCTGGAAGCTCTGGTGTACCCATTCTCTCTGTCTGTCTCTCTTCTATCTTTCTGTCTGCTTGCAAATAAATAAACATTAAAAATATACTTAAGCTTTAAGAAGTAAATGGAAAATGTGCACAATCATTAGAATTATGTAACAGTATATATATCTTGCTCTTATTTTTTTGTTTGTTTTGGTTTTTTGATGTGGGGTCTTGCTCTAGCCCAGGTTAACCTGGAATTCACTATGTATTCTCAGGCTGGCCTGGAACTCACAATGATCTTCCTACCTCTGCCTCTTGAGTGCTGGGATTAAAGATGTGCGCCACCACCCCTGGCTCTGTTTCTTGCTTTCACTTCCCATATTGTGTGTGTGTTTTTAACCTTGTCCCATTGATCTATGTTATCAGTTTGGAAACTTTATAATAATATTCCATGGGTAAATGGGCCATGGTGTATTCAGCAGTCCTCTACTATTGGCACTTGGAATAATTCCAATATTTTGTAATTATGGAAAATTCAGTGATGAATATCCTTTGACATACTCTAAGTATACTAAATGGCTGCTGTCCTCCTCCCACCTAAATTCTAGAAATGGAATTGTTAAATCAAAAAGGATTTTGAAATATTTATACTTGCCACTCAGCTATTGAAAAGACCTGTAGTTCTTCTTGGAAATTATTTTGGGTTTGTCCCTTACTGTCTGTGTAAGAATTCATCTTGTACTCTCCTTCAACTGACTACACCCCTGCAATTTCCTCTTCTGTGATAAAATGACTGGATTCAGAGCTACCCTTCTTACCTTCCGATTGAAAAGGGAAGGGAAAAGGACAACAGGACTCTGGGAAGAGAGAATAGAGCTTTCAAGACAATTGCAGAGTCATGGGACAGGCAGGAAGTTAAGCTTCAATCCAGGGGGCATTAAAGATTCAAGCAAGAGCAAGGTCAGGCCAGAGAGAAGAGCAACAATGGTGCCATTGGCCTAGGAACACTGAAATGCCCCCTAGACAATTAAAGTAGCCTTGCATGACCCAGCTGTGGCGGCCTGGGCCCCCTTTCACTTAGAGAACAAAGGCCTGTCTTGATCTGTTGCTTCATTTCTCTCATTCCCTTTGCAGAAAAACTTTTTGAAAGAACAGTTTACACTTGATGTCTACAATTTCTTCTCATTCCCTCTTGAACTCAGTCTAATCAGGATTCTCTTCAGAACCCCAATGACCTTTATTAAATCTTGTAATTGGGGCTGGAGAGATGCTCAGTGGTTAAAGGCACTTCCATGCAAAGCCTGATAGCTTGAGTTTGATTCCCCACTACCCACATAAAGCCAGATGCAAAGTGGCATATGTGTCTGGAGTTTATTTGCAATGGCAAAAGGCTCTGGTGCACCCATTCATTCTCTCTCTCTCTCTCTTTCCCCTTTCTGCTTGCAAAGAAATAAAAATATTTAAACAAAAAAACATTGCTGAGGTTGATTCTCAGTTCCTGCCCCCATCACTGGCCACGCCCTATCCCTCCTTCCTCAAGTGCATTTTCATTACTAACAGGAAGCCACTCTCCTTCAGTTCTCCTCCTACCTCCCTGACTTACTCCTCATCTCATAGGCCCAGTCTTCACACCTCACTCTTTTCCCCATGCTCTGGTACCCTTATCTACTCTAGTCTTTGAATCGCTCCTAAATGCTGATCTCTTGCATGACACCCTTACATGGAGCCAGACACCTATCTGTAACTGCTTGTCCCACATCTCCATAGGAATAGTTAATGAGTGCCTGAGATTTAAATCTCCCTACAACTAAATTCCCCAACATACCTATCCCAGCCTCCTCCTTTTCAGATAATGGGAATTCCATCCTGCAGCTGGCTGTTCAGGCCAAAGACTCTGAGTCATCTTTGACAGCCTGCCTGGGCCTCATCTCCCATCCATCAGCAAGTGCTTTACATTTCAACGCTGATTGCTGTGTTGAAAGCAGATGGAAGAGGAGGCCCAGGCAGAGCGGGCTGAAGGAGTAACCCAGGTGAGAGGTGATCTCTGGCTTGCACCCAGGGCGGGAGCGGAGGTCTGTGCTTGCTGGGTGCAATCGGCATTCCAAACGTGTGGGAAGGTGCTGATCCCCTGCACAAAGCCCTCAGGTATCTCTCCTCAGCTGCCTCTCCCCAGGCACTGCCCATCTCAGTACTGTTCAGGTTTCATCCCACTCGTGTCCTCTGTTCTTCGTCCCCCTCACCCTCGACTCAACACACATACGCACGTGTTTTTTTTCTGAACCATTTGAGAGTAAGTTATGTAGACTGAAGCCCTTTATCCATCAGTAATTCAGTATATATTTGCTAAGAATGAAGGATACTCTCTTTCATAACCATGGTCCAGTCACTAGCCATTACATTTAATATTGCCATGGTGCTTTCATCTGCCATCTACACACAATTTTGTCAATTGACTCAATAACATTCTTTCTTTTCTTCTCTCCCCCCCCCACCCAGGTAGGGTCCCCTCTAGCCCAGGTGGGCATGGTTCTCACTACAAAGTCCCAGGCTGGCCTAAAATTCACAGGGCTTCTCCTACCTCTACTTCCTGAGTGCTGGAATTAAAGGTGTGCTCCACCACTTCCAGACTCTATTCTTTTAAAAAAACTTTTTATTGATTTTTTTTTTTTTTTTTTTTGTTTTTAGAGGTAGGGTCACTTTGGCCCAGGCTGACATGGAATTAACTATGTAGTCTCAGGGTGGCCTCGAACTCATGGCGATCCTCCTACCTCTGCCTCCCGAGTGCAGGTATTAAAGGCGTGCACCACCACGCCCAGCTTGACAATTTTTATACATACACAGAATGTGTGGTAGTTTGAATGTGAATATATGTCCCCCATAGCCTCGGTATTTTTTAAATATTTTATTTTGATTTATTTATTTAACTGAGAGAAAGAGGGAGAGAGAGAGAGATAGAATGGGCACACCAGGTTCTCCAAACACTGCAGACGAACTCCAGATACATGCTCCACCTTGTGCATCTGGTTAACATGGGTCCTGGGGAATCGAACCTGGGTCTTTTGGCTTTGCAGGCAAACACTTTAACCACTAAGCCATCCCTCCAGCCCTCAAGTATTTTTGATTGAGGTTAAGTTTCCTGATTAAGTTTCCAGTAGTCTGCTGGAGGAGGTGTCACTGGGGAGAATCTGATGCCCGCCCAAAGGTGTGCACAGCAGTTAACTCTGGTGGGTTGTGTCTGCTGGAGTTGGTGTTTGTTTGCTGCAGTTGTTTCTCTCTGCTTGGATCTATGGAAGCAAACACCTTCTCCTGCCATTGATGAAGTTTCCCCTGGATCCGTACACTGAAATACATCCCTTCCTCTCATAAACTGTGTCTGTTTGGAAGTCTGTCCCAGCAACATGGAGCTGACTACACCACCATTAATTCTAATCTCCTCCCATAGTTCCTTCTGTTTTTAGACTTAGAGGTACATCTTCATGAGAAAAAGATAGCAATCCTTCTCACCAGAGACTCCAGAGGGAACTTACAGTTCTAGAACAAATTCTTCAGCTGTCTAAGTGTGTCCTCCCATTACTTCTGTTGTCCCCCTCCTTCCTCCATGGAACCTCTTCTTTCCCATTCTTGTATGTGTTTTTATTTTTCTTACTTTTTTGCCCTTCTCCATCATCCATGATCATGTTGATGGATCCAATACTGTGCAAGGAACAACAGCTGTCGGGAGGCATGAATGTAATGGCTACTTGGTGTCCCCAATCTACTGTTCTTTGATCTTCACATTGCAAAGCCTTTCTCTGTCTTATAAAGTTGCCTCTTTTGAATAATACAACCTTCCCTGCCCCTCTCCAGTTTGATTGAACGGGCCTGTCTGATGTTTTCTTATGATTGAAATGTTACATATGAGATGTTGGGTTCTCCTTCTAGGGTGTTATATTTGAGTTGCACAGTCTTTCCTGGCCATCACTTTGGATCTGGTAAGGGGTTGGATTCTACCATGGATGGCACTGTGTCTGTGCTAAGGTTCAAGTCCATCCTTTCCCAAATTTGGCTGTTTAAACTTAAACAATATGATGATGGTATTAAAAGAGGAGGTCTTTAAACGGTGATTAAAAGGCCATGAGAAAGGCTGCAGAAATGGCTTAGTGGTTAAAGGTGCTTGCTTACAAAGCTTGCCAGCTCAGGTTCGATTCCCTAGCACCCATGTAAAGCTAGAAGCAAAAGTGATGCATACATCTGGTATTTATTTTCAGTGGCAAGAGATGCTGGTGTATGCACACATGTGCACACACATACATGTAAATAAAAAACAATTTTAAAGGAGATGAGGGATACTCTCTTGTGGGTGGGATTAAGGTTTCTTAGGGTATAATTTTCTTGTCCTTCTGCCATGAAGATGCAACATCTCTCCCCTCTGGAGCAACAAGGCACTGTTTTTAAATATATATATTTTTGTGTGTGTGTATGTGTGTGGAGTGCATGACTGTGTATATGCATGTTTATATGTGTGTGCACATGGATGTGGAAGCCAGAGGTTGATGTTGGGTGCCTCCCTCCATTGCTCTTCCTCCTTGATTTTTTGAGAGAAACTGACTCTCACTGATTAGACTAGACTAGTAGACAGTAACTCTCAGGAACCCTCCTGTTTCTGCTTCCCAAGAGCTGAGATACCACTACATCTGGCTTTTTCATGGGTTCTGAGGACCTAAACTCAGGTCTTCATGCTTGAGCAGTAAGCACCTTACGCATTGAGCCATCTCCCCAATTCACTGTCTTAAGGCAGATAGCAGGCCTCACTAAACATGTAAACTGGGAACCATGATCTTGAACTTCCCAGCTTCCATAATGATGAACCATATATTTCTGTTCTATGTAAATGACTCAGTCTCAGGAATTCTGTTATAGTAGTAGGAACAGATGCAAACAGAAAGAATGTGTTCCTCTTAAATTCATATCCTCCATATCCCCAAAGTGATAAATTAAGAAGAGGGCATCTCCTAGGTAAGATGTGCCCCCTGGTACAATAATGGTAAGTCTGTTAGGAGGCTAACCACCTGCTTTCTCATTGGATTCGGGGCCTGCTCCCCAAGAAGGAATTCACATCTAGTACTGTCCGAAGCCTGTGGTTAGGTAGGTTCTAGGCCCGAGTGGGGAAGCTACTGCTACTGTTTTGCTAGCTAGACATGTGCCTGTCAAATTGCCTTCTAAATAATGACACACACACACACACCCCACCCTGCTTGAGTTCACACTACTATCCATACTTTTGGGTTGGATCCCAGGATCCTCCTTCATGACACCTCCTCCAGCCAGGCAGTTAGAGACCCAAGTTACAAGCTTAATAAAACACCTGAGTCTATGGGGAACATCCATTCACATTCAAACCACCACAGGTTCTAAAATGACCATAAGAGCTTTTCTGTCCCTGTCACCATGTGTGGACATCAAAAGAAGGTGTTACATGAGAAAGTAGATCCTTATCAGATACTAAATCTGCTATGCCTTTGATCATGGACTTCATGAGAAATAAGTTTCTATTGTTTATAAATTCCCCAAGGCTGTGCTTTTTGTCTGTACAGACAGAGACACATTGTTATTTTTTTTTCCTTTGCATCTGGTAAGCAATCCATAGAGAGATCATTAAGAGCATGTGTATATCCTGTCTTCAAATTCCCACCACATATTTTACATCTGATGATGTTTCTAGCCTTTACTCTGAAAGCTGCACAACTATGTTTTTGAACCCCTGCACCCTTGTGCATTGATTAACTGGCATCCAGAACTCTACTGCAAACAAGACTTCTCCCTGTCTCATCCATACATCACCCGCCCATTTATTACCTGTGTGAACTTCTGGATCCTGTATCATTCTAATGATCAAATGATCCCACAGATGGCCTGTCAGATCACTTTTAGGCAAGCTTCTGTGTCCTCTAACATGTTACCATCACCCTTGTCATCAACTTTCTTCATTCTGCATAACAAATTATTCAACTACCCTGCTTATAAAAAAAAAAAAACCTAGAATTCCTCTGATAAATTGTAATTTCATTTTATTTAAAAATCAAGGTTGGCCAGGCATGGTGGCACAAGCCTTTAATCCCAGCACTTGAGAGGCAGAGGGAGGAGGATTGCTGTGAGTTCAAGGCCAGCCTCAGACTACATAGTGAATTCCAGGTCAGCCTGTGCTAGAGCAAGACCCTACTTCGGAAAAGCAAACAAACAAACAAACAAAAGAAATCAAGATGTACTAAGTACTCTAGTGTATTTTCACTTCTAGGCCCTTTGGGTGGGAAAACATATGCATGCAAATACATACATATATATTTATATGCACATTTATACATACATATATTTGTGTATACATACAGAAGGAAATGAGAAGGGTTTAGTAAATAGCTATTGACTAAGAAACAAGAAACAGCCCTAGAAAGCTCAATGACTTAATGAATCCTTATAGCTACATATCTGACAAACAGCAGAATTTTCCTTTAGTGCAGGGAGTGTTAAGACAGGCTCTCATATAGCACAGGCTTGCTCAAAACATGGTATATAACTAAAGTTGGCCTTGAATTTCTCTCTTTTTTAAATATTTTGTTTTGTTTATTTATTCGAGAGAGAGAAAAAGAGAGAGAGAATGGGTGTGCCAGGGCTTCCAGCCACTGCAAACAAACTCCAGATTCATGTGCCACCTTGTGCATCTGGCTTACATGGGTCTTGGGGAATCGAACTGAGGTCCTTTGGCTTTGCAGGTAAGTGCCTTAACCTCTAAGCTCTCTCTCCAGCCCCGGCCTTGAATTTCTAATCATCTTGCCCCTGCCCTATGCTGGGATCATAGGCATGCACCAACATCTCTAAAATTTTCTTTATCCCATGTTTCTCAATGCGCTCAAGTTTGGCCAGCACAGTAGATATCATGATTGTTATCTCCCCCACCTTAATATTTTCTGCCATCTTCTACTTCCAGAACTCTGCATTTGAATCTTCTCTTCCTACTCTCTGGGGTTCATAACTTCAGGTAGTCAGCAGATGAGAGTTAAACACAGAAGCCAAGTGGCTAGGCCTGGGGGTAGGAGAAGAGAACCTCAAGGCTCATCTGTCCATGGTGATGACTGAGCCCAAATGCAGCTGACTGCATGGGGAGAGCAGGCTGTGGCACCTGGAGTTGGTGCTGTCAACACCAGCTAGCGCCTGCCACCGTCCTGATCAAGCAGCACTGACGTGACCCATAGAATGGCCACATACAGCCTAGTTTTGGAGGTAAGAGGAGAGGAGGGAGAGGAAACCAGAGGTGGTAGTTAAGGACCCAACAGGGAGGAAACTCTCTGGGAGCCCTGGCATCATGGAAACTGGCCCATACCACTCTATCTGTCCTCAAATGCTATAAATAGCCAGCTTCAGTATCAGCTGTGGCCAGACAAGGCCAGCAGCATAGGACAACACGGACAGGAAATGTATTTGGCTGGCACGGATAGAGTCTCTCACACACACACACACACAGAGAGAGAGAGAGAGAGAGAGAGAGAGAGAGAGAGAGAGGATGGATAAAATGAGATGAAGCTAGAGGAAAGCCACCCTGCTCCACTGCGCATGGCCCATCATGCCACTGGCATTCCCAGTCCTCCCACCAAGTATTCAAGCCTGCTCATTATTCAACAATGTTACTCAACTAGACTGTCTCCAACCTTTTTCTTTTGCATGTGTGTGTGTGTGTGTGTGTGTGTGTGTGTAATGTGGTTTGGGTATGTAATGTAATGTATGAGGGGGGTTGTACCCCCCCATTTGTTTGCCATGTGTCAGGGGTGCTCACCTATAGTGGCCAGAATGTACATAGGGTGCCCCATTCCACTGCTCTTCCTGGTCTTGTTTTGAGCTGGAGTTTCTTTACTGATTCTGGAGCTTGTGAGACTTCAAGGAATTTGGGGGTCTCTGCAAGAGTGGGGTTACTGGCATGCATGGCCACGCCCAGCTATTTCTGTGGGATCTGGAGATTTGAACTCACGCAGTCTCAGGCCCTCATGCTTGAGCAGGAAGCACTTTACAGTTTAGCCATCTCTTCCCACCCTTTTCCTTCATTGTTCATTCTGTCTCTACCCCCCTTTCTGTCTGCTTTTGCTCACACTTTTAAAGCTTATCTCAAATTCCACTGCCTCCAAGGCCAAAGTCCAACAGGACACCCTGCAAATATCCAGTTTAGCTGGGTTGCTACTCTTGGCCTGTGAGTCCCTGCTAGTGGAGCAGGGAGGTCTGGCCCTTTGCCTCTTGTGGTTTGTGGGTTTGAGAGGTTTACTGAGATGTTAGGAATCTCTGAATAATCTTTCTTCCGCTCCTTCTGAATTCTATAGATCCTCACCTGCATCTCCATTCCTGGGTTCTAACAGGGTGAAAAGTGTCAACATATGTAAAGTGCCCAGCACACACTCTACTCACAAACACTAATTACTAAATGAGGTCTGTTTGGAAATCCTGCCCCTAATCACCTTTCCTCCCTAGGACAGGAAGTCAGTGGGTGGCTCCAAGTGAGCTAAAGTTTCAAATTTCTGAAGTTTCTCCAGATGAGGAGATGTGTGTGTGTGTGTGTGTGTGTGTGTGTGTGTGTGTGTGTGTGTGCGCGCGCGCGCGCATGACGTATGAATGTGTGCACATATGTATATATGTATATATCACCAAATAAATACTTATTTTTTATTTTTATTTATTTGAAAGAGAGAGAAAAAGAGACAGAGAAAGAGGCAGAGATAGAGATTGAGAGAGAAAACAAGAATGGATGTGCCAGGGCCTCCAGCCTCTGGAAACAAACTCCAGACTCATGTGCCACTTTGTGCATCTGGCTAACATGGGTCCTGGGGAGTCAAACCTGGGTCCTTTGGCTTTGCAGGCAAACACCTTAACCACTAAGCAATCTCTCCAGCCCAGCCACACAAATACTTTAAATAATTTAAATAATAATATAAATAATTTTTTAATGCTAATTTTTGAGACAAGGTCTCATGTAGCCCAGGCCATTCTGGAATTCACTAGGCTGGTCTTGAACGTGAACCTGATCCTCTTGTCTCTACTAAAATGGGAGAGGCGCCCAATCCTGAGTGGCCACTTCAAGATTTCTTGCGTGGGAGAACAGGAAACAGGATCCCAGTTCCAGGCTCAGCGGTGGGCACCTCTGGGTCCCCGCAGCAAGCTGACTTGCAGTGGCCAGGATGAGTGACCCATGGAGTGCGGGCGCGGGACACGCACAGACCTCGGAGCAGAGTTGACGCGCACAGGATGGGACCAGGCCGGCAAAGGTGTTTTTTTTTTTTTTTGCGAGGCTAGGAGTTTGGGTTTTGGTTTCTTTTTCAAAAAAGAATCAAGTCCCTGAAATGACATTCGACCAGGGCACCCCTGCAGGTGGTGTGGGGCCCTGGGAGGCAACCCGTGGTTCTGCACTGAGACCAGAGACTCTGGGCGCCCTATGGTGGGCTGGCAGCCGGGGCCTCCCTCCCATCTGGGTAGTCTAGCATGTCCAGAGGGAGGCACACTCTCTCCTTCCCCCAGGAGGGAAATAGTCCCGTAGGAGAGGATCGACCCCATCCATCTGGCAGCAATCTCCGGGGATGGGAGCTCCAAGCCAGTCCTGGAGAGTAAATGACACCCTCCACCCACAGTCTTTATAAAGGGGGCTGCTTTAGGTAGCACAGCGGCTGAAATGGCACCCAGAGTGTGGGCTGGGCAGCTCTACAGAGGCCATAAGGGGGTAGCTGAGGCAGCAGCCACTTCCTACCCAATAGCTGGCATTGAAAAGTGGGTCTCCCCACACCCACTTGGCTTCCTGGGGCATTCCTCTCAGGCTTATTCCTGACCCTGTGTTCTCTCGATCTCTTCCCGATATGCAGATGTTTGGTGGAGGGTGTTTAGGACAATACACTTTATGGAACGCATTATAATAACAAGGCAAACTGAAGTTCAGAGGTTACTTAAGGCCACTTACTTAGTACTGAGCAGAAGCCAAGGGCCTGAGGGAAGTGGAAGTATGGATAAGTGATGGAGTTTAAGGTCAGACTGCTTGGGAATTTCCTGAGCATATGCTTTTGCCTACCTGAGAGCTAGCTGCTTAGAGAAGGCAGGGGACATTAGATGATAAGGTCCCCATCCCCAGAAAGACAATTTGCCCTCCATCCTAGAAACTGAGACCATTTGGTTGATTCTGATTTTGAAAACTGTATTATCACTAGATCAAACTAGCTTGAAAGATCATTCCCAATTCCCTCTTCTAATATAAAGTTAATACTTTCTCCTCCTAGTTTTTATCAATGGCTATATATAACTTTAAAATTTTATTTATTTATTTATTTGTGTGTGTGTGTGTGTGTGTGTGTGTGTGTGTGTGTGTCAGTGCACATGCTATGGCAAGCATGTGAAGGTCAGAGGACAACCTTGGGATGTCTCTGTCCCCCCACCAAGGCCTCTTAGCCACTGCAAAAGAACTCCAGATGCATGTGCTATTTGATTGTGGTACTGTGGAATCGAACCTGGGCTGTCAAGCATTGCAAGACCATTTTAAAAAATATTTTAATTTATTTATTTGAGAGAGAAAGAGACAAAGAGGCAGGCGCACACACACACACACACACACACACACACACACACACAGAATAAGAACAATCATGGGCATGCCAGGGCCTCCTGCCACTGAAATGAACTCCAGGTACATGTACTATTTTGTATATCTGGCTTTATGTGGGTACTGGGGAATCGAACCTGGGCCATGAGGCTTTGCAGTGTCTTTAACTGCTGAGCCATCTCTCCAGCCTTCTTCTTGCCTCTACAAATGAACTGCCAGACTGCAAAGGAACATCAGAATAGCTGGTTTAGGAACTTAAAATTCTCCTGACTCTGCCTCGCATGGTGCTATGCCCTTAGTTGTGATCAGTTCATGCCCCACTTTGCATCCAGCTTTATATGGATGCTAGGAAATTGAACCTCCACCAGCCAGCTTTGCATGCAACTGCTTTTAACTGTTGAGTCATTTCCTCAGCCCCAGTTTTTAAAAACATGGTATACAAATAGTTTCATTTTAATCATTTCAAATATTTTAAGCTATGTTGGGCGGGGGGGGGGCAGCTGATCCTGGGGCTTGAACCCAGAACCTTCTACATGCCAGGCAACTATTCTACCACTGAGCTAGAGTTTCAGGCACCTTTCTCCATTTTTGTTTGTTTGTTTTTCAAGGTAGGGTCTCGCTCTAGCCCAGGCTGACTTGGAATTCACTATGTAGTCTTGGGCTGGCCTCAAACTCACAGCCATCCTCCTACCTCTGCCTCCTGAGGGCTGGGATTAAAGGCGTGAGCCACCACACTCGGCTACCTTTCTACATAGTTTGAAGCCACATTTTTCCTGCCTCCTCATAGTTTTCATGGTTATCATTTCCATGCAGCTTACCATTCCCTCGTACAGACATACCATATTTAGCTACTTTTCTGTCATTTGTTGATTCCAGTGGTTTTGCCATTATAAATAATGTAGCTATAAATATCTGTATACATATGACTTTTTCTTCTCTTTTTAAGTCATGTCTGGAATCAGTGCACAGTTGAGGGGCTGACTGGATCACAAGGTTAGCTGTTGTATAAAAGTTCTAACTCAGTAGAGCCAGATAACAACTGAGAACATTTAACAAAAAAGCTAATAACACTCACGTTTTACCAGTGTGCCCGTTCCCTAAATCTGTGTAGAATACCGTGTGGGATAAATGCTTACTGACACCTACTATGTATCAGGTCTATGCTAGCAGGAAATCTGGGGTGAATGAAAGACAGGCCTTGCCCTCTGGGAGCACAGAAGTGGTGGCCTGTTTCAGGCCTTTTATCCTCTTGGACACAAAATACTGAAGACTACTACACATGTGCTATTTTCTGATTCCACCAAATTCTGCAGATACTTGAAGCAATAGTGTGCTTTCTAATTATTTATTTAATTTAATTATTCTTGGTGTTGGGAAATGAACTCATGCAAAACATGCCTATATCAAACCAGGTATGGTGACTCACACCTGTAATCCCAGCTCTTGGGGAAGGCAGAGTCAGATACAGAGTGAGACCTTGTCTCAAAAAACCCAAACCCAGGGCTAGAGAGATGGCTTAGCAATTAAGGTGCTTGCCTGCAAAGCCAAAGGACCTAGGTTCAATTCCCCAGGACCCATGTAAGCCAGATGCACAAGGTGGCACATGCATCTGGAGTTCGTTTCCAGTGGCTGGAAGCTCTGGCACATCCATTCTCTCTCTATCTGCACCCCCCCGCTTCTTTCTCTTTTTTTCTCTCTTTAATTAAGTTAAATTAAATTGAAATAAAAAACCCCAAACCCAAACCAATCAAAGAAAATGGCTATACCACTTAGCTCTATCCTCAGCCCAGTAATGTACTTTCTTTTTTTAATTTATTTTTTATTTTTTAATATATTTATTTATTTATTAGAGACAGGGAGAGGGAGAGAGAGAATGAGAATGGGCATGCCAGGGCCTCTAGCCACTGCAAACAAACTCTAGACACATGTGCCCCCTCGTGCATCTGGCTTATGTGGGACCTGGAGAATCAAACTGGGGTCCTTAGGCTTTGCAGGCAAGTGCCTTAACTTCTAAGCCATCTCTCCAGCCCAGTAATGTATTTTCTAGTCAACAGAATCTTAACAGAGAGGATGTGTTTTGTTTTCCATTAAACAGGAACAGGAAGTTCAGCTGGTGTAGTGATTGGCACACGGAAAGTCCTAGTTAAGGAAGCTGAGGCAGGAGGAGCATTTGAACCCAAAGTTTTAGAACAGGCCTGGGCAGCAGAATGAGAGCTCATCTCAAAAAGTGAAGAGGGGGCAGAAAGATTCTAAGAGCCACAGGTTGAGACATCATGCCCAGAGGCATTCCCTCCTCCCCCCCAAATAACTGACTGCTGCTCCCACAATGCATAGCATAAACCATAACCCCATGGGGAATACCTGCAACCCCACTGAGGAGCGTCCCCAACACAATGGGGGTAAGGGAAGAGAGGGTACCAACACATGATGTATCCATACAAAATAGGTTGTTAATAATAATATAAAGACCCTACCTCAAAAACAAACAAACAGAAAAAAGAAAACGAAACAAGAGCTGGGGAGATGGCCCAGTGGGTAAAAGTGCTTCCTGCACAAAAGTGCCAGCTTGAGTTTGGATCTCTAGTACCCATGCAAAACTGGGCAGAAATAGTGGGATCTATAATCCTAGCCCTCCTGCTGCAAGATGGGAGGCAGAGACAGGAAAACCCTGGAAGTCCACAGGCCAGCCAGCCTTGCATAATACACAGCAGTGACCCACAAGAAACCCTGCTTCAAATGAGATGGGAGGGAAGGATGGGCACTTTGGGGTTGTCCTCTGATCTCCACATACGTGCCATGGTATGCACTCACCTCCACTCACATGTATGAACATATATCATACACACACACACACACACACACACAATAATAATAAAAACAAAACAAAAAGAAAATAGGTGGCTGGTTGTTGACTGTGGTTTTTTTTTTTTTTTTTCAGATAAGAGAATATCAGAATGCAAAGGGTTGAAAGATGTCTAGATCTACATATTCAACTGTGGGCCATGACTTTAACTGTGGTAACTGAATATGGAGGATCACAAAAAAATGGTAATAGTAAAAGATTTCTGATTGCACAACCACAAAACTAATTCAAAGTCAAACACACGATGACTCTGAGGCGCTTCTGGCAGGGCTTGCCTGTGTCGCATCTTGTGACGTCATGGTGGCCTTGGCTATAAATACATAACATGCGCACTTTGCGCTGCACATTCTTCCCTGCCACTCAAAGCCAATGAGTGCTGCCACAAACGCCTTGGCTCAGCTCTGAGACTTGTACGCTATGAACTGCAGTGTTTTGACTGAACATACCAAGTTTTCTGCTCTTATAGAAACATAATGGTTTAATTATGGAAAATAAAGGCATCAAATAGTCTGCCAGCATTCTTCAGCATATATCAAATTAGTGTTGCATTTAAAAATTGCTATTTGAGTTGCTGGCTTGAGTTTCATTAAGAAAAAATTTGGAGAGATGACTCAGCAGTTAAAGACACTTGCTTCAAAGCCTGATGGCCTAGGTTTAATTCCCCAGTACCTATGTAAAGCCAAGAAGCACATGCATCTGGAATGGGTTTGCAGTGGCAAGAGGCCCTGGCAAGCCCATTCTCAAATAAATAAATAAATAAATAAATAAATAAATAAATAAATAAATAAAAATATTTAAAGAAAAAGTTACATAGGGAGATGGCTCAGTGGATAAAGTGCTTGCCACACAAACGTGAATACCTGAGTTCAGATCCCCAGAAACCACATAAAACTAAACACTGTAGCATTAGTGTCTGTAATCCCAGTGTGTCCATGGCAAGAAGGGAGGCAGAAGTAGGAGGATCACTGTGAGTTTGAGGCCACCCTGGAACTAGTGTTAGTTAGAATGAGACACTCTTTTGAAAACAACGAAAGGAAGGAAGGAAGGGAGGGAGGGAGGGAGGGAGGGAGGGAGGGAGGGAGGGAGGGAGGGAGGGAGGAAAGAAGAAGACAGAAACCAAAGAATCACAAAAAAGCACATGTTGCAGCTAGCCTACAGAATGTAGAGTGGTGAATGAGAGACCCTGTCTCAAAACAAGGTAAAGGTGAGGACTGATATTGAAGGTCGTCCTCACACCTCCACATACATGCCATGACATGTGTGTGTCATCACTCACACACATAAACACGTGTACACATACACACATGACAACTGTTAAACGAAAAAAACATTAAATGAATTTGATATGGGCTTAGGAGAGAATTTACAACAATTTCTGAAATGGCCCTAAATACACACATGTGCCATTTTATAGTATTTATGCACTGATGATTATAAAGTCAAAATATTGATCACTTCTGGAAAACAATGAAAATGTTGTACATCCCGTAGCATTAAATGTTCATCCAAAATTTAAATGTTTATGTAAAAATAAACAAGTACATCTATCTCATTAGTATGCAAAATTAAATGTGTACTGAAGAATTTTGTCTAAACATTTTAAAGTATATTTAAAAAATATTTATTTATTGTGTGTATGTGGGCACCACTGCAAACAAATGCAGACATATGCACCACTTTTTGCATCTAGCTTACATGTATGCTGGGGAATCAAACCTGGGTCTGCAGGCTTGCAAGCAAGCACCTTTAACTTGTGTGTCATCTCTCCAGCCCTTTAAATAAATTTCTATATGTTTATTATTAGTAAATGCTGGATGGGTATAACTATTTTATATACTTACATACGGAGTTGAGTAAAACTTTCTTGTGTGAAAAGGAGTTGGTTGAAAGTAGAAAAAGTTTAAGCCCTGGTCTAGATAACATATGTTGATGACTTCTAAAGTCAAGCAGACAATTCCCAAAGGTAGGCATTTGTGCTGTGATATGGGTGGGGCAAAATGAGTCTTTCATGTGTAGATCTGTGCACAGGGCTCCTCAGGAAGTAGGCCAGGATGGCAAGCAGATGGAATTGCTCATTTTACAGGTACACTGAACCTGTGCTCAGTTTCTAAATGAATGGATGTCAAGAAAATCACGAAACTCAGAACTGGTAAGTGGTCCTAAGGATGGTCAATCTATTACATCCATTAAATGACTATTCTAAGCCCTGGATTATAGCAGTGATCAAATCAGAGAAAACCCCATGATGGCCTCATTAGCATAAGAAAAGTTCAAGGATGGCTTGCAATAGCACTAGGAGCCTGGTAGTGAAGTGGCCCGTTGCTACCCTGAGTAGCTCGGTAGCTCCAGGGAAGACTTCTATCCTTGGGCAGGCTCAATTACTTCATCTCTACAATAGCATTAAATGCTTGGGCAGCCTCATAGCATCAAATGAGATCATTTGAAAGCATCTCTTAAAACTCATGACGGTTTCCAAAAAGTAAAAGTGAAAATGGAGCTGACCTGAGAGTTGACTCTGCCCTGTTCAACTTTTTGCGAAGCACACAGCGTATGTGGGTCGGGTGCGCGGTTCCTGACTCCCTGCTCACCTAGCGCGCTCGGCGGTGCACGGTGCGCGGGCGGGTGGAGTGGGAGGGAAGGAGGTGCGGGGCTCCGGGGCGGAGCTGCGGGGAGCCCCGTCCCTAACCTGTGCCGGGTCCCGCGGGTGCCCGGGGCGTGGAGTCGCGGGCCGGGCGGGGCGCTGCAGCGACGCGGCCTGGGCGGAGCCGCCCCCTCCCGCCGCAGGCTCCAGGGGCTCGCGCCGCGCGCTCCTCCTCCGACAGCTGCTCGGGGAGCCCAGCGTGTCGCGCCGCGTCCCGCTCCTCCGTCCCCGCTGCCGCACCATGACCACCCAGCAGATAGTCCTCCAGGGCCCAGGGCCGTGGGGCTTCCGCCTCGTGGGGGGCAAGGACTTCGAGCAGCCTCTGGCCATTTCCCGGGTAAGAGGAGCCAGGGATGCGCGTGGGAGCGCAGTGCTCCGGGACTGGGTGGCACCCGGAGGGGACCCGGGGAGGCTCGGAGCCCCGCGGAGACCCGGCCCGGCGCGTCCAGGTGCGCGCGGCGCTCTCCGCCCCTCTCCGCCGGGCGGGCCGGGACGGCGCTCCTCCCGCGCCCCGGAAGCGCGGCGCGGACTGCGGACGCGCTTTGTGCCCCGGCTCGGCGATGCGGCTCTCCGCGGATCCCGCGCGCTGGGTCCCGCTCCTCACCGTCGGAAAGTGGGGTGGGGGGGGGGAGCTGATGGCTAGCCGTAGGAAAGTCCTGGAAGCTGAAGGGGAGTGCGGAAGAGTTCCCGGAGAACGAGGGGAGTTAATTTAGCAGCAGCCCAAACAACTGATTTCCACTCTTTGGATTTGGTCCGTGGCTCTCAGCTCCCTTATGCTTTTCAGAGAAAACGCGGGAGTTGGGAAATAACCCCAAATAAACCCTCTTAGTCATTCGTCTCTCAGGCTCCTCATTCCAAATTATCCACGACCAGCCCATTTTCCTTGGGGAGTGTGTATTGGGGTGGGGTTCTCCTGAAAACTTCTTAGCTGGGCCTCATTTCTGGAAGGGATTCTCACCATCCATTCCAGACTGGGAGACTGGCAAAGGAAGTGTAATCCCGTGGAGACCCGGGTTTATTAGTCGGAGGTCCAGACTTTTTGAAGCTCAGTCCAAACTTAAGATTGATATCCCACGGAGAGCCAACATTTTTAGTGCCTTGCAGGTAGAAGGGGGTCATTTACATATCTTCCGATTAAGAAGGAACTCCCTGCTCCCCGCAGTGATGTCTGGCCTAGAGGGACCACATTCCATTCTTTGGTCCATGTGCCTGCTGAAACTGACCTTAAACTTGTCTCTGTAGTCTTTTAAATATCCCTCCCCCTCCCCCCACTTGGGCGAGGTGGTGGTAGAAACTTAAGGAAGGATTTCTTATGGGTCCATTTCACATTCACAGCTGAAGAAGTTAGGTGGGAGTGATGCGAGAATTGGGGCTTCCTTTTGTCTATTCTGCCAACCACTGTCCTACTCACTCTTCCTTCCAGGTGGGCCTGGCCCAGGAAAGAGTTTTGACCATTCCAGAAAGAGCTGGCGACCTAAAATTTAAGACTCTGCTTTGCGCCTGCCCATCTTGTCCCACAGAGATTTTGTTGATTGTTCTTGGAGATATATTCTGTTCACCAGCCTCCAGCGGAGTTCCTCAAGCATGGAAGCTGTATCTTACCAAATCTAGATCTCTATCCCAGAAACGTACCTCGATGTTCAGAGTATGTCCTTGCAAGCGTACTTAAGGATGCTTGTCGAGGAGGGCATTGTACCCCTACATTTTAGACTTGCTTACCTCATAGTCCAGTTGTTCCCAGTCTGTGTCTATAATTAACCTGTCAGCCCTCTCCACTTCTGAGAAACTTTTCTTTTTATGTAGGGGAGGATGTATTGGCAATCTGTTGAAAGGGCAGTCACCGCCTGTCATTTTGGCTACTTTGAAAAGTCTTAATGCCAGCTGGAGAAATATTCAGTGATGTAAGTGGCACTATGCTGGAATGATGATGGGGTGGATTGGAAAACACACTGCATCTGTTGGTTTGTAACTTCATGTATTTATTAATTTTTATGCTATGTGCACATGTTTAATGAGCACATACCATATGCCTGTGCCAACTCCTCAGACCTGAGAGGACAGAGCTCCAACTAGTAAGGTGTTCATGGTCTAGTGAGGGAACCTTATCTTCATAATGCCTCAGGCAAGTGTTTGAACTGAAAAATGGAAGTGATTCAGAGAAGGTGCCATTCTCATACTGACAGTAATTTACTTGTCTCTTCATCTTATTATTTTCATAAGGGGAAAATGAGAACCTGCTCACCTCTTGTGAGTGAAGAAGACATTGTGATAAAGGGACCATGGGATGTGCGGTGAGACCTGGTGCTGGTCTGGCTCTGGTTCTTACTCATGCTGAACCTAGAGTGAGCTTTCCATGGTCCAAAGTTGCTTTATTTTTATTTTTTATTCATCACTGCAGCGGGGACAACACTAGCCCTTGGTTCCCAGTTAAGGAACGTTAGAATGCTTTGATAATAGTGTATAATAGTGAGGTGTGAGCATTGGCCCACCTGCCAGTTGGCTGTGTGCTACATTTATTATCCTGGGCAAATACAGTTTGCTTGTAATTTGTGTGTGTGTGTGTGTGTGTGTGTGTGTGTGTGTAAAAGTAAGTAGACTTCCAGTCTCCACACCAAAGCAACCATAAAATTAGGCCGGGAGAGGATTGCCTTTTATGTAAATAACTATGTTTGCTTTCTCTTGCATGTATTATTCTGGTATTGGCTCAAGTCTTTTGTTAAAATGCATAAGGCTTCTGAAAAGAGCCACCATCATATGTTTTTGAAATGTTCTTTTTCTAACATAAAATACATATGTGTCTCAGATGATTATAAAATGAGCACCTGTCTAGTCACCACCCTGCCCAAAATCTTGGATGTTGGCAGGACCTAGAAAGCAGTTCCGTGTGTAACCCTATCCTGACATACAGTAATCACCTCCTGCCGCTTCTCATAGTTTTACTACTTCAATAGCATCCTGAACACCATGTGTTTATTTTGCCTGTTTTTAAACAAATTGATTCAGAACATGGTTGCCTGTGTGAATAAATAGCTTCTTTTGCTCCCTTGTGTTTTTATTATGTTATTTGGAGAAAGTTAAAATTACAACCCAGCTTTCCAACTTAAAAAAAATTATTTATTTCAAGGAAGTGGGGGTGGGTGGAGAATGGGCATATCAGGGTCTCTAGCCATTGCAAATGAACTCCAGACAAATGCGCCACCTTGTGCATCTGGCTTTACGCGGTTACTAGGGAATCAAACCCAGGTCATTAGGACCTTGCAAGCAAGCACCTTAACCGCTAAGCCATCTCTCCAGTCCAGATTTCCAACTTTAAGTGTGCATAAACTGTTTTCTTTTATCTACTATCTCATTTAAGGACCCTGCCTTGGAATCCCTGATAATCAGGCTGTACATTTGTTACTTTTCTTTGAGATTTTTTTCTGCCTGTTCCTGCTCTAACCCTACAGTTGTCCAGATTGTCCATCCGTGTGTGTGTGTGTGTGTGTGTGTTCCCTTCCCTATGTAATTTATTTCTTCTAATTGCTTTCAAGGGAAACCTTCAGATAATCCACACCCAAACTAAAATTCTTGCTGTTCAGTCTATGTTGACTGTTTTCTCTCCCAGCAACTGACAAAAGACAGGAAGAGGTGGGGCCAGAGATAAGGGATGCTCTTAGCTGGACTTGCTGCTTGAATCATAGGGAACCCTTGCTGAAAGCTTGTGGACTTTTTGTGAATAGTTGTGGCCTTTGCCCCATGACTCCAGTGCTTAATGGTAGTTCCTCTGTAGCCAGAGGGTCTTTTCTGATTTTCAAGAGTTATTTGTAGAACCAAGTAGGTTGTACATCATGTAGTAAAGGTTGAAAGAGAAAGGTTCATGGAAAGGAAATGTGCAAAGACCCCAGTGTGTATTAATGGGTCTTGAACTATTTTCCTGCATTGACTTCAGAAGCTTGAGCCATTCCAATTGGTCCCTGCTGACCTAGGGGCAGCAAGGAGGAAGAGGATCAATCCAAGAGAATGACATGTATGTGGAGCCTTGAGCTTTCCTCCCCTGACCTCTAGGAGGCTGACCTTGCTGGTTAATTTTGATGAGGGGAGAAGGAAGCAGAATGACTTTGAGGTGCCGCAACCTGGCAGAGAGGCGGAGAGCAGAGCATCTTCTAACCGCTTGGCATGGTCCTTTGCTAGGCTGATCAGGACTAGGAAAACCCCCAAGGGGTTACTGGTGCCAGAACCAGGCTAGGGCTGGCTCCCAAGCTGCACAACTTCTGTAGGCCGTGTCTTGCTGTTGTTCCATGGAGGAGAGCAAGGCTATTATCTTTTTACCTTGTGTGGACGGAGAAATCCAGGTCCCTAGAAATAGGTAGTTTGTTTGTATTTTTTAAAATATTTTCACTGACTGACTGGCTTTAACCACCATATTTTGCCTTTTGAGAAGTCATAATTATAAACACTGTATTGCTAACAATGTTATTCAGTGCACAACCCCCCAAAGTGCTGATGTGGTATAGGCATCATCATGAGATGTAGGACGTCTGAGCGCCTCACCCCTGAACCTCTTGCACTTGTAAGGATTGCCTGGGATGGCCTGTGTAGTTGCCATGAAGCTTTAGTTCAAATACTCTGACAGCAGTCCCTTCAGAAATGCCAGAATAGAGCCAGGTGTGGTGTTACACGCCTTTAATCCCAGCACTCCAGCACTCAGGAGGCAGAGGTAGGAGGATTGCCTTGAGTTCGAGGCCACCCTGAGACTACATAGTGAATTCCAGGTCAGCCTGGGCTAGCCTGAGACCCTACCTGGCGAAAAAAGAAAAAAGAAAAGCCAGAATCCATGGCCCCATCCAGGAGAGTTTATATCAGGCCTAGAGTCCTAAACCCATGCAGATGTATAGAACAGGAGAGCAGAGGAGGTGAAGGACCGTTTTAAACAAAGGCTGGTTTGGATGGCTAGGAGTGGCTTAGGAGACAGTTTCTGTGGCAGATGAAGTTGACTAGGTCCACGTGTGGCAGTCAAGCCATGTTCAAAATGCTGTATACTGTAAGACAAAAACAATTCCCATATGCTCTTAGTAGGCTTTGTGATCGTTGATACTATGAGTAGCATCATGGTGGGTGGAGGGGCACTCATCCGTAACCAGGTCTCTGGTGTACTTTCCAATGAGTAGTAGGTCACCTCCTCTGTCTTGCCATAAATTTGAAAAATGATTTTCTGAGGAACACATCAATCTTGTAGATGGCTGGTTCCTGAACAATTATTTAGGGCCTCATTTTTATAAGAATCAAATCAACTGAGTTATAAAAGTCAAGATAATAAGGATACGGATATGATTTATACAAGACAAAGATGCCTAAAATGTGTGTAAGATAGATTTTAAAAGTATGGGCTGGAGAGAGGCTTAACAGTTAAGGTGCTTTGATGCAAAGCCAAAGGACCCAGGTTCGATTCCCCAAGACCCATGTAAGCCAGATGAGCTTGTTTGCAGTGGCTACAGGCCCTGGTGCACCCATTCTTTCCTCCCTCCCTCCCTTCCTCCCTCCCTCTCTCTCTCTCATAAATAAATATTTTTTTAAAGCATTTAAGGGTACTTATACTTCTAAAGCTAAACATATCTACTCTCTAAACCAATACTTCAAGCTATAGACTCCATAGAAATGAGTCTGCCTGGGCACCAAAAGATGTGTTTGAGAATTTCACAGTGGAAAAATTTCTAATAGCCCCAAATTTGAAAGAATTTAAATGACCAACAGCAATAAAATAGATATGTAAATATTGATAGCATTACATGATATGAAACTCTACAACAATGAGAATGAAGGAATTATAACTATGCACTATGCCCCACCCTCTTCCCTTGCTTTTTCCTTCTCTTCTTTCATCTCTCACAGACACAGAATAGAGAACAGGTCATAAGAGAAGAGTAAATACTGTGTAGTTATAGTTATATAGAATTAATCAGGCAAGATTAATCTACAGTATTAGAAGCCAGGGTTGGGGCAAATCTTTTGTGAGGAGTTTTATGATGGAGAGGGGGTTTGAAAGGTCAGGTCGTGTTCCGCTTCTTTATCTGGGCCAATTCCATGGACATGTGGAGAGAATTTGTTGGGCTTTATAGCTCAAATTTGTAGTCTTATCTGTGTACATGTTATACGTCAATAAAGTTTACATGGTCTTGTTATAAAAGATTGATTAAGTGAGGCAAAAGCATGTGTAGTTCTTATGAGCCTTTTGGAGACTGTTGAAAAATTTGTAAGAATATTCTGCTTTTTTGCCTGTGAAATGGTGATTGTTCTTTTAGACTAAGAGAGAGGTAAATGTGAATTGCCACTCCTATGCACTAACAGCTTCCTGCATGGAGGGACCCTGGCTTAAGGAACCACTCATCTACAAGCACCCAGTCTACTTAATTATCTCATTTCCTTGGGAAAAAAAAGGTTATAGGGGCTGGAGAGATGGCTTAGCAGTTAAGGCGACCTAAGAACGCTGGTTCCAATCTCCAGCAGTTCCAATCTCCAGGTCCCACGCTTAGCCAGATGCAAAGTGATGCAAGGGCGCATTTTGCCCAAAGGGGGCGCAATTTCCTTCACAGCAGCCGACTAAATTTTTAAAAATTGGTTATAGACTAACCAAGAATGTTGAAATAGTTATGTTTGAGGCCAACCTGTACACGTGTATGCAGTTTCTGCGGCTGTCATGTCATGGCTTGAGTCTGGGCCTCAGCCTGGAACCACAGGCAGTAAGCCTTGGGGAAGAGTTCAAATTCAGCATGTAAATGCTGTACTGCAGGCTGCTTCTGCATTAGAAGCTGTCAAATTTATACCTAAAAACCTCAACAGGGCTGGAGAGATGGCTTAGTAGTTAAGGCACTTGTCTGCAAAACCAAAGGACCTTGGTTCAATTCCCCAGGACCCACATAAGCCAGATGCATAAGATGGTTCATGCATCTGGAGTTTGTTTGCAGTGGCTAGAGGACCTGGTGCACCCATTCTCTCCCTCCCTCCTCCTCCTGCCTCTTTCTCTCAAATAAATAAATAAATAAAAATAAAAATATTTTAAAAAATACCTCGACAAAGCCATTTGATCAACCAAGATCATGCTTAAGGTCCATGCCATTGAAATTGAACTTGAATTTCACATTTTGTTAGCCTAGGGGTATTTGTATAATATTGAATTGGAATGATTGTTATATATATTTTTTATTTTTATCATTTTTTCTTCTTTTTATTCCCTCTTGTTACCTCCTCTTGTCCTTTCTCTGTATCCCTCTTCCACTGAACCCTTTATTTCCAACTCATTCCTCTTCTTTGACATCTTTTTCTGTTTTTTGCTCTCCCCCATCATGTATGACACCATGTTGAACAGTCACTGTGGGGCCATAAATGCAATGGCCACTTCATGTCTAGAAGACAGTGTTCCAAAGTACTCTTTCCCCTCTTCTGGCTCTTGCATTCTTTCCGTTCCCACTTCTGCAGTGTTCCCTGAGCCCTGGAGGGGGTGATGTGCATGTAGTCTCATTTAGCACTGAGCACTCAACAGCCATCTATTCTCAGCACTTCGATGAGTTTTGAATCTCCCCAGTAGTCACACCAACTGCACAAAGAAGCTTCTCTGTCCACGGTGAGAGCAGGACTGAGCTATGGGCATAAATATAAATATTTAGAGGGCAGTTTGATGGTTACTACATATCCATTTAACCAAACAACAATAGCAGCTTTCCCCTAGGGCCTTTGACCTTCCCAGCCATAGGCTTTTGACTAGATTTTCAGTACCAGGTATGAATCCCCTCCCTGGGATGGCCCTCAGATCCCTTCAAAGAGAGATTGATTACCCCCATGACTGTCATTCTACTATCGCACCAGTGGGTACATCTTGCTTGACTGGTTGGTTGTGTAGCTTGCAGTATCCACTGCTGGTCATTGAGGACCTTTTTCTTCCAGAAGCTCTGATTAGTCTGGCTGTCTTCAAGAAACCAAATGACAGCAACTGCTGACAAGGGTGTGAAGAAAGAGGAACCCTTCTTTGCTACTGGTGGGAGCATAAACTGGGGCAGACGCTATGGAAGTCTTTGTGGAGGCTTCTCAAAAATGTGAAATTCAAACTACCACATGTCTTAGCTGTACCATTCCTGGGTATATACCCTAAGGAGTAGACACTTTACTCCAGAGATACTTGCTCATCCATGTTCAGTGCTGCTCTATGCACAGTAGCTAGGAAATGGAATCAGCCTAAGTGCCCATAAACTGATGAATGGATCATGAAGATGTGGTAAGTATATATATTGGAGTTTTATTCAGCTTAAAAAAAACGAAACTATGCAGTTTGGCGGGAGATGGATGGATATGGAAAATCCTGTACAAAGTAAGCCGATCTCAGAAAGACAAATGAAGCACGTTTTCTCTCTTGTGTGGATCCTAGCTGAAAGTGCCTAGATTTGTATGTAAGCTGGAGTAAGTCAGTAGAGACCAGGAAGCTAGAAAGACACCTTCTAAGACTCAGAGTCCATTGTGGAAGAGGGGGCAGAAAGAATGTAAGAGCCAAAGGAAGGGTAGGACTTTTTACAACATGCTCCTCCAGACACAAAATGGCCTGGATATCCATGACCTCACAGTGCCTGACACTACCTACACAAGCCCATCGTAATAGGAGGAAAAGATCATGACATCAAACTGAAAAGAGAGACTAATTGGGGGGGGGGGGATATGATGGAGAGTGGAGTTTCAAAGGGGAAAGTTGGGGGAGAGAGAGAATTATCATGGGATATTTCTACAATTAAGGAAGTTGTCAATAAAAATTAGAAAAAAAGAAAAGGGCCATGGGACAGGTTTGGGGGGAGGAGGGAGAGGGCTTTAGGAAGGGAATAGTAGACTAAGGGAAGGGTTAGGTGTGGAAAGGATTATAGGAGGTGGGAGAGGAGAGAGGTAACCAAAACTAAAAATGGTGAAAAAAATCATATGTAAACTTCCTTATTTGTTAGATAATTAAGGAATGTAATTTAGGAGGAAAAAAAAAAAAAAGAATTTGAGCAGAAGTCTCTTGCATGGCTAGGTAATGCTGCTCCCAGAAGTCATACATTGTTATAGGAAAATCCCAGTGTGGGGCCAGGGACAGGGTGGGGATACCTAATCAGAACTGGATGGTCAGACCCTGTTGCTGAAGACACCACATGCTTGGGTTGCAGGAACCTGAGAAATCAAGCTGAAACTGAGCTGGCAGCTTCTTTCCTGCAGGCTAGCTGTCATAGTGCTGGAACTATCATTGCTTATGTTCCCTTTCTCACTTAGTTTGCAGAATGGATTTAAGGTAATTTGCAACACTAAAAGGCATATTTTTAATATTTAAAACACAAGATTGTACATAAAATTTAACAAAAATTTGGCACATAGAAGAGGAAACAGCAGTGAGCCAGGCACTCTAAATCGGTTGGTTTCTGTAATTGGACACTACATTTAGCTTTGAGTTTTCTGGCCAAGGCAAAATGGGAACCATGTTGAGTTAGTTAGAGAACTACATTGTAATTGAAAGTACTTTCATTATGCTCCATTTGCACAGCACCTTCTGGGAGGTTCACCAACAGCAATGGGCTTTTCTTTCCTCCTTCTTTTTCTTTTCTTTTCTTTTCTTTTCTTTTTTTCTTTTCTTTTCTTTTCTTTTCTTCTTCTTCTTCTTCTTTTTTTGTTTATTTGTTTGTTTTTTGAGGTAGGGTCTCACTCTAGCCCAGACTGACCTGGAATTCACTCTGTAGTCCCAGGGTAGCCTCAAACTCACAGCAATCCTATCTCTGCCTTCCAAGTGCTAGGACTAAAGGCGTGTGCCACCATGCCCAGCTCCCTCCCTTCTCCCCTCCTTTTTTCCTTCCCTCCCTCCCTTCTTTCATCCATCATTCTTTTCTACCTTTTCTTCCTCCCTCCCTCCTTCCCTCCCTCCCTCCCCTCCGTCCCTCCCTCCCTCCCTCCCTCCCTCCCTCAGTTTTTGTAAGAGACAGAGAAACACTATTGTAATGACAGAGGAACCGAGATTTTAGATTTTTGTTTTGTTGTTGTCTTTTGTCTGCTTGGTAATTTAACTTCATTCAGGGAGAGAGCTTTGGGGAAAGGACAGACAACATCTCCTTTGGTATTTCCAAACCCAGTAAGCATTAAGCTTTTCTTGGAAGCTTTAATAAAATACAGATTAGAGGCTAGGGGTGTAGCTCAATCATAAGAGTGTGTGCTTAGTATGCATAAGGCCCTGGGTTTGATTCCCAGTGCCAAATGTAAGTAACATGAAACGAATATATATATTTGCGGATCCCTCTGTGTAGCTCTGAGATGGGGGTGGAACTTATGTATGGTTTTAACCCCTCCCCCGAGGGATCTGACTAACTTGTTTGTGAACCATTGCCACATTCTTACAGATACACACTTCTCCCAGGTAGTGGTAAGCTGGATCAATTTCTGGCTTTGAGGTTTAGATGCCAACACCAAGGGGCAAAGTGTTCCATGAACACTCTGGAAATTGCCTGTAGTTCTGCCCACAAGTGAAAGTTGTATAAGCTTTTGAATGGAGAGGTTTCATTTTCCCTCCTGAAGAGCGTGGGGGAGCATCTGCCTCAGAACCATTTAAAGCATCTGGGAAATGCATGGTTAAAACTCCCACATCTAACAGAGCGATAGTGCAATTTATCATCCAGTCCAGAACACTTTTTTCTTCTTTGTTTGATACAGGATCTTCCTTGGTAACCCAGACTGTCCTTGAATGTCTTCCAAGTTGGCTTGAACTTTTGATTGAGAAGCCTGAGCTTCTTGAATGCTGAGTTTACAGGTGTGCACCACCATGCCAGGCTGGTTGGAACACTGAGAACAAAATGGGGGTGGTTAGGAGGAAATCCTCTACTGTCCTGCATAAATTAGAATGCCTGATAGTCATAGCCTTTTTCTTTGGTGCTGGGGATTGAACTCAAGGCCTCACCACCACTGAGCTCCACCCCAGCCTGGCATAAAGTGCTTTCCATGCAATGGTGCTTTATATAGCTTGACTGACTCTTGCTGTGTGGCCCTGGCTAGCCTGGAACTCACTATGTTGATCAGACTGGCCTTGAATTTGCAGAAATCCTCCTACCGCTGTTTCCCAAGTACTGGAATTACAGATGTGAGTCAACATTCCTGGCTTTTTATATAGCTTTTGAATTGAGCCATTGGTCCTGGAGGGTTGACTAGAGGGGAAGACAGTATGATACAGGAGCAATGATACATGGTAGCTGGCTGGCATTGGGTTTCTCTTGTTAGACACAAAGGCCACCATCTTACCCAGAGGGACAGAGAGAGGCTCTTCATTGGTGCTGATTATTGCCACGTGGGAATCTCAGCCCAGAATTACCAACTTTTCTGATTTTTTAAAAATATTTTTTTGAGAGAGAGAGACAGACAGACAGAGAATGGGCACGCCAGCAGTCTCTCAGCTGCTGTGAATGAAATCCAGATGTGTGCGCCCCCATGTGGGCAAGTGCGGCATTGTGCCCTTGCGTCACTTTGCCTCTGGCTAAACATGGGACCTGGAGAATGGAACCGGGTTCTTAGGCTTAGCAGGCAGGCGCCTTAACCGCTAAGCCATCCCTCCAGCCAACTTTTCTGATTTTTCACAAGCTCAGAGTCTAGGAGTTTATGTAAATTTACCAAATTGTTAAGTGTTGGCAAGTAATTTAAATCAAAACCAACATAACTGTGATTGTGGGCCACATCCACTAATGGGTTCCAAATTTCAGTTGGGAGTGTGGAGTGTGGGAGGCACCCTACTTGGATGCTACTAGAACATGGAATTTTAAGTGCGACATTCTGAAAGGTCCATTAAGGGGATGGCTGGCCTAGGGGCAGAGCACTGACCCCTGGAATGGGTCCAGTCTGAAGAGCCATTAGAAAACATCCGGGGCTAATGCTTTCCCCTTGTTGTGCAGCAGTAATGACAGGGCAGATGCTATGCTCAAATTCCTTTGTTGGTTTCCATCATTTCCAGATCCGGTACAATCTTCTGAGCAGAGAAAGAACAGGGGGCACAGCCTGATCTGGGTTTATATCTTTAGCCTTGACCCTTTCCTCCCCTTTTACTTCCTTTATTCCACCCTTACAGTCCATGCGCCCTTCCTTCTTTCCACTTGGCCTTCCCTGCCTTCTTTGTGGCTTTGCAGTTAGAAATGGCACCTCCTCCAGGACTCTTCTCTGATTCCATCAGTTAGCCTTCCGCCTCCTTGTTGCTTCTTGCATAGCTATTGTAGCTGTCTGTCTCCCCAGGAGATTGTGAGCTCCTTGGTGGCAGGCAGAGCCCTTTTCACAGTGTGGCTAAGGGCCTTGTGTGGTTCCTGGAATTCACAATCTATAGCTACCATTTCTGGAGCTCCGAGAGCTTGCTGTGTTTAAATCATCCCAGTAGTCCTCACAGCAGCCTTGTGATGCCCGGTCTGCTGGGTTTGTCTCTGTGGGAGAAGAATGAGGTGCACTGGGCCAAAATGCCGCATCCAAGGACCCTGGTTCACTCGTCACTGAGGCACTTGAAGCCACATCTTAACCAGCAAGCTCCATCGTTGTTCGGAAGCTGCATAAAGATGTCTCATGAATGAGTGAGCCGGACTAGCAGGGGAGCATGAAACCTTGGCAGTACTGCAGAGAAGGGAGGTGATCTTTCATTATGGTACGGTCAGTGAAGTGCGGCTGGTTCTGCCTGTCAACCTTACTATTTAGATACCTAGTCACAGGCTTAGCAGTGAAGGCACTTGCCTGTGAAGCCTAAGGGCCCAGGTTCAACTCCCCAGAACCCATGTAAGCCAGATGCACGTGGTGACACATGCATCTGGAATTCGTTTGCAGTGGCTGTAGAGGCCCTGGTGCGCCCATTCTCTCTCTTTTTTTTCCTTTCTCTCTCCTTCCCTCTCTCTCTGTAATAAATAAATAAAAGTAAAAAAAATAGATAGTCACCTCGATACACATTGAAGAGAATGCAAGAGCTTTAGCACGGTTTGATATTCCATTATGTTCAAGTGAAATCAGCATCTTACCGGTGTGGGACCCCAGCTGCAAGGCGCTTGGTTGGAAAATACCCGGTGAAAGTGTAGTATCGAGCCTAAGTACAGAGTGGCCCGAGGTCAAGCAGTGTCTAACTAGGGATGGGGCCCAAGGGTGAAGGTGCCACATGGCCACTGCAGACAGCACATTGTTCTTCAGTGGACATTACTGTGCCTGCACTGGTTGGTTGACTCTTCACTGCAAGAGCTGTGTAACTGTGATGTACCTGTATGGCTTTAGGTCGGCAAGCTGGCAGTGGCACTGGGGCGGGGGCTGGGGGTATCCATTGAGCTAATGGGTCTGTTTCTTTGGAAGAAAGAATAGGGTTTCTTTTTTAGAAGCTGAAACTGACTCCATCATGAGCTGGTTCTGACGGGGTTTGATGCCTGAGAGGAAATTAGGATAGACACTGGTGTAGCTGGCCCTGGAGCCTGCCTAGGCTTGCCACTAATCGGAGTTGCCTTGAGCAAACTGCTTAACCCCTGTCAATCTATTTCCTCATCTGTGATGATGCAAGTCACATCGCCTGCTGGTAGCACCACAAGCTAACCCTCGCTAACCACTTAGAGGGTGCTCGGTCATTGTTATGACTGTAATGGAGTGAGGGTGTGGCAAGGATCCAAGGCCACCTTTCTAGACAGGAACTCTCCAGCAGTGAGCACGTGGACTTCTCACACGCAGCTGCTTGCAGCTTCGCATT
Source organism: Orientallactaga sibirica (assembly GCA_036365145.1). Taxonomy (NCBI): domain Eukaryota; kingdom Metazoa; phylum Chordata; class Mammalia; order Rodentia; family Dipodidae; genus Orientallactaga; species Orientallactaga sibirica. The sequence goes on along the minus strand of JAEOAD010000001.1, from coordinate 84,981,431 downwards.
ATGCTCAGCGTGCTTCGAACAGCTGGGTTCCAGTTCAGTACAGGGCAGTGGTGCTGCTGTCCCATGTCTGGGAGGCACCAGGTTGGCGGGGTTTTGTGGGTGGCTCTCCAGTTCTTTGTATAGAAGATGGTGGTGATTGGTTGTTTCTCCTTAATTCTGGGTTGTTCTTTGGCTCTGACAGTTGGGCTTGGAGCCTCTGCTGTGTTATTACACAAAGGAAAAGGATGGAATTTAGAATGAGGGGATTTGGTGTTAGGTTCAGGTGCAAACTGTACGAACTTGACTGAATTATAGCTTCTATAACTCAGCTGTGTCCCCTAAAAAGTTGTGTAATGTTTGTACCTATAATCTAATGCATGTGTGCTCAGATAGGCTCTGTAACAGGTTTGTTCTGTGATTTTAATGGATTTTTTTAAGGCAGAATCTCATTTACGCCTGCCTCCACTTTTGTACAGTGCTGGAGATCAGGGCCAGGGTTTGGTGTGTGATTGACAATCACCGTACCAGCTGAGCCACATCCACAACCCCTACCTTTTTTTCTTTTCAAAAAGATTTACAAAAGCATGTAATTCTGTCAGAGTCCCATCTGATGATCTAATCTTGTAATTTTAAAAAATTTTTCCTTTGGATCCCTATGAGTTTGTCTTAAAAGAAAAAGGAGGAAATCAGACCGGAAGATAGAATGGCTCGGCCCCAATTACTCAGGTGTAGGGCTCCTAAGACTGGTTCTAGCTTGTCAGTGACCTGTTGCAATGTTCTCAGTAAAAACATCAGTCCCACAAAATAGCTTGGGCCAAATGCTGGAAAGCCTAGACTGCTTAGCAATGGAACTTAAGAAGTAAAAAGAAGCTGGGTGTGGTGACCCTCAGCACTCAGGAGGCTGAAGTAGGAAGATCTCTCTGAGTTCCAGGCCAGTCTGGGCTAGAGTGAGACCCTGCTTCAAAAACCAGTGAAATAACAACAAGAAAAGAAAGTAACAAAAATTCTTCTATTTTAAGACGATAGACCAGGATAATGATGTTAAGGGAAATAGTTATTTGATTTTTTTTGAACTAAAGATATTTTTGATTATTTTGAAATATTCATTTTAAAGGATAAAATGAAACATCTTGATTGGAACTTTAACAACAGTAGATCTTTTAGATCGAGTCATACATTGGATATTTATTGAGCACCCACTATCACATAACAGGTCCCATCACAAACAGCGTTTAAAAGGATGGTGGGGATATAGCATAGATTAGAGGTGGGAAAAGGCTCTGAGAGGGTTACTGAAGCAGTAACTGAAGGTAAGGGGAGGCCCTCAGGTCGAGGTAAAAATATGTGCCTCGGTCATAAGGTAGGAAAGAACGTAGAGAGGTCCTGCTAGCAAGTGACACAGTGAAGGTGAGTTTTACCCTAAGGGGCTGCTTGCTCTCTTTCGCGACTGTATTTGGTCATCCTAGGTGAGTTCGATTTGCAAATCAAGCTGTAACTGGGCTAGAGGATTCCTCCCTGCTGACTGGGCTTCATAGTGCTGAAAGGTGCTTTGCAGGTTGCGGGGGGGTGAGGGGGGAGAAAAGTTATCAGTGTCCTATGTGGACTGTATGTGCAACAATAACTGATTGGCCAGGCATTGGTGCAATATTGGCACATCTGTTATGGAGGTGACCAATGCATTCTGATTGGAGTTGAGGCTCTCATCTGCTCCGGTGTCAAAAGCCTATAGTTGGGAGAAGTCATAGTTCCTAAATGAGGAAGCTATTGCTGGTTTGCTAAATGGATATATTTCTGTCAAACTGCCTTCTAAATAACTATGTTTATGCCCATAGATTAGTACTGCTGTCAGCTTTGGTTGGAGAAGCTGCTTTTGCAGTGGTCAGTAGTACTACAGAGACTTATACCTGGTCACATAGGGAGAGTGAGTGGCTGTTGAATGCTCAGCCATTCATGAGACGTCTTACCAATTTTCCCAAAACTGAGGAGATAACAGTAGAAGAAGGGGCAGAAAGAATGTAAGAGCTGGGGGTGGCACGGGTGGGTGAGGAATGTGGAAGAGAGACTTTTGGTCATGACATAGCTGTTGCACTGTTGAACTGACAGGAGTTGTGAGTATCTGCACAAGACTGGGCCCATCCACATCCTGTCATGGAGGAGGGCGGGGGTTACGGAGCAATTAATGATTGACTGGGGAGGGGAAAGATTTTCTTCAGTGGTGTAACTACTGGTGAGGGTGACCATGCTCCTGTAAAACAAGTTCTCACTCTTGCTTTTGTAAGCAATCCTAATGAAACTCACTGGGGCAGCAAAAACAAAACAAAACAGGAAAGTGAAAGAAGGGCAAGTTGGGAGGGGGAGAGTGATCACTGGGAATAGGAGGGAGACGCAACGCGAGAGTAATGGGGGAGGTGAATATGATGGAAATACATTATTTGTATGCATAAAAATATAATGAAAGCTCTTATTTATGATTAAAAATAAAAAGAGAATAATAGTATTCCTATAATAAATTACACAGAGCATCCAAAAATGTTTTACCATAATACTACTTAAGTGTCTAACTAAAAATTTCATCCTGATGGCTCAGCAGTTAAGGTGCTTGCCTGTAAAGCCTAACAACCCGGGTTTGATTCCCCAGTACCCATGTAAAGCCAGCTGCATGAAATGACGCATGCACTAGCCATTTGCAGTCGCTAGAGGCCCTGGCATGCACATACTTGCTCTTTCTGTCTCCCACCCCTCTCTCTTTATCTCTCTATCTCTTTGCTTGCAAATAAGTAAAAAAAATTTTTTTTAATGTAATCCTGTCTTTAAAGTCTAAAGACCTAAGTAAATAAATAAATAACAACAGAAAGAGAGTCTGCATTGCCCTTCAGAAAAAAATGGAATGTATGGGATGTCATACTAGATTAGCCCTCCTAGGAAAACGGGTCACAAGTGGAGAATTTGCCTTTCTTGCTGCACTGAGGGCCTCAGAAGTGAGCTTCCTATTGCTGACTGGGAGAGCCTGCTATGCAGGCCTGTGTAAAATATCTCATCCTGATGGCCACCTGGAGCCTCAGAGCAGGGGCTCTCATTTGCTAAGGCCAGATCTCTGGTAAACAGATGATGAGAAAGTGGGAGAGGAAGGTTAGGAGGTCAAGATCTCTGTGCTGGTTCTATATCCTGCCGCATTCCAGAAGAGTTTTGTCAGAGTGCATTCAAACCAGAAGGGACCTCAAGGACCAACTCGCCCTTCTTCTGGGGCTGGGTGCTGATGCGGCAGTGGCCTACGGCATGGGCCCCACACTAGCTGCCCTGTGAGGTTAGCATTTTGGTAAGGGCTATTTGGGAACATGACTGCTGGAAACTAAAGGTTGGGGCACAAGACCAAAGTCTTGTGTCTTGAAGGACTTCTTCCCTCTGGAAGTGGAAATGCACAAGTGTCCATGAAATCTTTCTCCACTAGCTCCAGGAGCTAAGGAGATCTCCAGTGGGAGGCCAGAGCCCTTTGAGCACTGGGAGTCTAGGAGTGCCAGGAGTATCCTCCCCTTGGGGGTCTCATCCAGGAAGGTCCCTTAATGCCATATAGTCTGTCTCTCTCTCTCTCTGTCCCCCGGGGTGGTGACAGTAGCATTTCAGTTACCTCGATTTAGATAATGTCCAGTGGAAGAGTCACCCTGAGCTTAGTGCTGCTTCAGAATGAGTTGTCCTTCATTCGGCACCCCAGCCTCTCTCTTCGCTTGGAAAGCACTTGTACATCTGTGTGGAAGATGCTTACTCAGTCCTCACAGCATGAGCAATAGGATGGAGTTGAGGACCTGCCACAGTTACTGACTGGCCTTTCGGTGTCTTGGTTGGTCTATATCGGTTTGAAGACTACCAGCCACCTCTACAGTAAGACCCTAGTCATACCCAGCTTCAAGGTGGGAGCAAATGAATCAGTTTAAACCCACACTACCATATTCAAAAATAATCTTTATTACTTGTTTAAATTGCCAAAGTAGTTCAAACTCATTGTAAAAAAACACATTACTGGCCAGGCATGGTGGTGTACGCCTGTAATCCCAGCACTCGGGAGGCAGAGGTAAGAGGATCGCCATGAGTTCAAGGCTACCCTGAGAATACAGGGTGAATTCCAGGTCAGCCTGGGCTAGAGTGAGACCCTATCTCGAAAAACCAAAAAAAAAAAAAAACAGGGCTGGAGAGATGGCTTAGCAGTTAAGGCGCCTGCCTGCTAAGTCTAAGAACCCGGTTCCAGGTCCCACGTTTAGCCAGATACAAAGTGATGCAAGGGCACAATGCCACACTTGCCCACAAGGGGGCGCACGCATCTGGATTTCGTTCACAGCAGCTGAGAGACTGCTGGCGCGCCCATCTCTATCTGTCTCCCTCTCCTTCTCTGTCTGTCTCTCTCTGTATCTCTCTCCAAAAATAAATAAAATAATAAAAAATAAAAAAACCCAAAAACCATATTACTGGAATGTGTAGCTATAATTCCAGTTTTGTCTGTGTATATAATAAATAAAAACTTAAGATTTTATAGAAATAAGAGTTATCATATGTAATGTTCTCTAAATATGTACATGTTGTGCGTGTTTTAAATATGTAATTGATGACTTATTTTAAGGAAGTAACAAGATTCAATGGGTAGAAAATTGGATCAGGTTCAAGATTTGCATTTTTTTTTCGAGGTAGGGTCTCACTCTAGTTCAGGCTGACCTGAAATTCACTATGTAGTTTTAGGGTGGCCTTAAACTCTCGGAGATCCTCCTACCTCTGCCTCCCAAGTGCTGGGATTAAAGGCATGAGCCACCACGCCTGGCAAGATGTGCATCTTGAATAACTTGGATAACTAGTAGTTTAGTAATATACTAGTTGGGTGTGTCTAGGTAGGTCATGGATTTTTTATTTGTTTGGTTTTTCCAAGGTAAAAATCTCACTCTAGCCCAGGCTGACCTGGAACTCACAGAGATCCTCTTACCTCTGCCTCCAGAGTGCTGCAGTTAAAGACATGTGCTACCACACCTGGCTGGTCATGAATCTTTGTTTTTTTTTCTTTTGGTTTTTCAAGGTTAAGCCTCAGTTTCTTGGTAGCTGGACTGAAGATTGGTGTTTGTCCTCTTTTTTCATAAGATTGTTGCAATGGTACAATAAAATCAAATAGAGAAAAAGACTTTAAATCAGAAGATATTGCATAGTATAAAGTACTGCTAGTAGATAAATTTAGTGCACTTAAAAAATTTTTTTCTAGGTAGCCTAGGCTTGCCCTAACTCACTGTAGCCCCAGATGGCCTCGAACTTTCTCTTACCTTAACCTCCTTTGTGCTGGAATTACAGGTGTGCTGCCCCCATGCCAGACTCTGTTTTCAATGCTTTGATGTAAGTCAGTGGTTGTCACTTGTTCAGTGGTTCCCTGGAGACAAAGAGTAACCAGGCCATTCTCCCCTTTGTTGGCAGGTCACTCCCGGAAGCAAGGCTGCTATAGCTAATTTATGTATTGGAGACATAATCACAGCCATTGACGGGGAAAATACCAGCAACATGACGCATTTGGAAGCTCAGAACAAAATCAAGGGCTGCACAGACAACATGACCCTCACCGTGTCCAGGTGAGGCTGTGGGAACGTCTGCTCATTTCTGATGGACTGGAAGCTTCTTGTGGGCAGGGGCCGCCTTCCCCATCTCATAACCCCCCACACATCCCCAGCTCTGTACCCAGCTTGCAGAAAGCATCCAGAAGGTCTGTGACATGGGAGTTGCTCATCTCTCTGATTTTCACAGTGCTTCTCATTGTGTCAGGTTCTTTCTTTAAATGATCCGCATTTTTCACTCAATCTAACACAACTAAGCAAAATTCTGAGGAGGTAACAACAGTTAGGGATTGTTAGGTATGAGGAAATGAACATATCTCCTGGGAACCCTTGAGAATCAATTTGGGGTCCTATTCTTGCCATGCTACGGGCATGGTGTGAGGCGAGTTCAGTAACAAAGACTTCAGCATGTTAGACAAAGTGCCGAGCATACCTCCAGTGCCGTGTAAGAGAGGGGAGGCATTGAACAGGCACGTGAGGAGAGTACCTTAGGAGTTGTAATTAGGGTAGAATTTCCATTCTTCTTTTCCTTAGTCTTGGAAGGAGTCCTACACAGACAAGATTTCAGGAGTGATCGGTTCAGCCTTCAGTAGCCTCCCATTTCCTGTTGGATCCAGTTTAGATTCCTCCTTTGTGATATGTGAACCTGCGTCACTTGAGATCTCACAAATGTCAGCTTACCACAGCGCTTGATCAGGCTGTCGTCTGTGCAGTGCACTTTCATCGTTTTCTTCCTTGTGCTATAGAATTGGTAGGCAGAGCAAGAGTGGGAGAGTATACCAGAATGTTTTGTGCACTTTGGCTGGGGAAGGGGTACTGTTTTACTACGATTGCTTCAAAAGCACATTTACCTTCATTCTTGCCTCCATTTCCATCTCAGCCTTAACCCTCTCCTTCAAATTCTAGTTCATGTCACCCATCGATCTGTTCACTGGTTCACTGACTAACAACTTGAACAAGCGTGTCTTATAAATCTTTGACACCGTGCTAACCTCTCTGACAGATGCATGGGACACTTTAAATATTTTCTACCTGTAAGAGAGGAAAAAGCCCCAGCTAATGAGAGCTGAAATTAGACCAAAACTATTGCTGTGTTATTGGTAGGGAGAAAACCCTTTGCTCGATCAAAAAAGACATATCCATTTCATAAATATGTTGATGAGCTGGTCTGGACCAGAAACAGTGGGCCAAGGTAGAGAAGTCCATTCTGCTGTGAGCAGAGGTGGCAACATGAGGCAGGTGCAGGGACACGGAGGAGACTGGTGGCTGGTGTCAGCTGTCTAGACTGTAGTGAGGGAAACTGAGGCTGGAAGGAGGAGGGGCAGCTTGGGATGTCTCTTAAGGCTCTGTTTGGGGAGCCCTGCTGGATGGTATCAGATGGGTACATGGGAGGTAAGTCTGAGGGCATGGTTCAGAGGGCAGATGGCCAGGCAAGGGGGTCATTTTCTACTCTGTTTCCGGTGTTCATAGTTGTTTTTTAATATCTGTGGGGATTGTTCCAGGCCTCCTGTAGACCAAAATCTGAGTGCTCAAGTCCCCAGTACAACAAAGTTAGAGCTTGTATATAACCTGTGTGCATCTTCCTCCCTACTTTAAATCATCTCTACCACACTGTAAATGCTACGTCCATTACTACCATGGTACCATTAGTACCATGTTACTTAGAGAATAATGACAAGAGAGAAAAGTCTGTACGTGTTCAATACAAGTGCAGTTTTGTCTGACTACACTTGATTGGACTAAGAATGTAGATGTAGAGGGTCCACTGTCCTATTTATTTAGCATGAATAAAAGAGCAGCCTAAGCTGGGAATGTATAGCTCAGGGAAGAGGGCTTGCCTAGTGTATGTGAGGTGCTGGGGTTGATCTCCAGCACTGCAAAATAAAATGAAAGAAAAGGGAACGATTGCTTTGTTCATCTGTTGCAGATCTGAACATAAAATCTGGTCTCCTCTAGTGAACGAGGAGGGGAAACGTCATCCCTACAAGATGAATTTAGCCTCGGAACCCCAAGTAAGTACTTGCTTATCGTTGCCATTCTCGCTGCCAGCCCCTTTCCTGCTTTTGACATTGTTCAGCGTATTCCGTGCTTTTCCTGCCCTGGACCTGGGGATAAGGTGGCAGGGAAAGCCCTCCTCTGTCACTGCTGGCAGCTGGCTCTTGTTCAGTTCTTCCCGTAAGGGAACTGTGGGAGGAAAGGGCTGGAAAACCCCCGGGGCAGGGTCCATGGCCTGGGCTGGAAGCAGGGAGTAGGAAGAGGGTGGAAGCCTTCCTGCGACCCTACTCAAATCAGGGAGCTAACTCAGCTTGGTCTGGAGTTCAGATACAAAGAAATGAGTTTAGGTCCCAAGGCAGGGTAGAAATGAACTAAGGGGAAGATTTTAATAGTAGACCCTTTTCCCCCTGTGTTCTCCTGTGAGCCCTGGGGCAGAAAGCTCTCTTTTTGTTATAGTGAAATTTGTAATGAGACATTAAAATTACTGAATGATGTGGGAATAAGTCTTGAAAAATATGTTAGAGAGTCACTGCACTGTTTGTAGGCCAAATAGTAGTTTTTGGAACAGTAGACTCTTCTGAGAGTCCATATTTGTAAATAAATTTCTTAGTGGTGAGTTTGTAGGTGATTTTGTTTCTCCCTTAGTTCTATCTTCTAAGGTATCTACAGTGTATGACTATCCACAAAGCAAAACAAATAGAAAAATGTTTAGAAAATAAAAGTCCTCACACCTAATATATCATTTGTCACAAAGTATGTGTTGGATAAATTAATGAATTATTATTATTATTGCTTTTAGTTGTCCCCCCAAGGTAGGGTCACATTCTAGCTCAGGCTCACCTGGAATTCACTCTGTAGTCTCAGGGTGGCCTTGAACTCATGGCAATCCTACCTCTGCCTCCCAAGTGCTGGGATTAAAGGTGTGCACCACCATGCCCAGCTTTTGCTTTTAGGTTTTTTTTTTTTATTATTTAATTAATTTATTTATTTGAGAGAAAAGAAGAGGCAGAGAGAGAGAGGAAGAGAGAGAGAGAATGGGCACGCCAGGTCTTCCAGCCACTGCAAATAAACTCCAGATACATGCGCCCCCTTGTGCATCTGGCTAACGTGGGTCCTGGAGAGTCGAACTGGGATCCTTTGGCTTCACAGGCAAACGCATTAACTGCTAAGCTATCTCTCCAGCCCTGCTTTTGGTTTCTTAAAGCAGGGTCTCTAGCTTAGGCTGACTGGAATTCACTCTGTAGCCCAGGTTGGCCTCGAACTCATGGTGATCCTTCTACCTTAGTCTCCCAAGTGCTGGTTGGGATTAAGGGTGTGCCCCATTGTGACCAAATAAATTAATAAATTATTGATAAGTTATTAACAATAAGTGAGTAAGAAAGCTGATCATGGCTTTTGCAAATTTAGATTGGGCTTATGATTGTTATATATTTAACCGCCAGTTGAAGATTTGAAACTTAATTTTTCTTTTCTAAGTTCAGAATACTCTTAGATGTGTGCATTGCAAAGAAACACCAGATTCTTGTGCCACTTCTTTTTTTTTTTTTTTTTTTTAATTTTTTTCGAGGTAGGGTCTTACTCTAGCTCAGGCTGACCTGGAATTCTGTAGTCTCAGGGTGGCCTTGAACTCATGGTGATCCTCCTTCCTGTGCCTCCCAAGTGCTGGGATTAAAGGCGTGCACCACCATACCCGGCTCTCTTGTGCCAGTTTTTGTGTCCAACTTATGTGAGTGGCTTGGGAATTGAATCCCTGCTACTAGCTTCGTAAGCAAGTGTCTTTAGCCATTGAGCCATCTTGCCAGCGTTTTCAGTTTTTTTGGCTAGTGTAGATAGAATCAAAGGATAACATATAGCCAGCTCTAGAAATTATCTGAAATTGAACTCATATGGCACATTACTGTGTATAAATTGAGTGGTTCAATGTAAATCATATTTTCTCAAATGCCTTATTCTAAAATTTCAGAAATGTATCACCCGTTTGTTTGTAATTTAATAACAATAAAACTTAAAAATGCCAAGTCCTTTTAAGGGTCATTTTTGTAGCTCATATTTCAAAACTGACACTAACCTATAGTTCTATATAAGCCCTATAAGGAAACTTCATAAAATAACATTCTAGGGCTGGAGAGATGGCTTAGCGGTTAAGTGCTTGCCTTTGAAGCCTAAGGAACCCGGTTCGAGGCTCAATTATTCCCCAGGACCCACGTAAGCCAGATGCACAAGGTGGTGCATGCATCTGAAGTTCATTTGCAGTGGCTGGAGGCCCTGGTACATCCATTCTCTTTCTCTCTCAACACCTGCCCCCGTCACTCTCAAATAAATAAAAATTTAAAAAAAAATTCTATAAATTGGTCATTGTATAAACGAATTCAAAACCTGCCAGAGTCAATTTCAATTCTCTGGGAGTTCTCAGCCATTTCATTGAAGATACTATAAATGTTAAATTTTAATGTGTTAAGTTGTCTTGTACTATATAACATATAAAGAATGATTTTGCTTTAATTTGGTCTATCTGAAAATACTTCAGTATCACTTAAATAAGGCATTCTTTACATTTCTGTTATACTTCTTACTTCTACTTTAATTTTTGTCAAACGTAATCTGATTAGCTGTGTTAATATTTTAAAGGTAGCTCTCCAGATTAAAAAAAAAAATCCCAACTACTTGAAAATCTAACTTTATAAAAATTTTTTCTCTTGATGCTGATAACTCTTTATTCATACAAAAAAACTTACCATCTCTCACTTTTCCAAAACTTCCACTTCCAACCCTTCTAAACTAGAGAACAAACGAGTGAGGGCAGAGTTCATGGGCAATAAAAAGATCTGCCCGGTCATGTAAAGCAACCAACACCCCAGCTTATCTGAGGTCAGAGACGTTACACACCTAGTTTGTATTTCCTCATTATTGAGTTTCCTTGGAGACTGATAAATACAAAGCCCAAACAATGACATCATCCTTTCCAAATGGCAAGCCCTAAATCCGCCTGCCTTCTGGAAAGACCAGTATTCACATGGGGGTAGAGATACTCCTTTTATGTACAAAACAGATGCATTCCTGAGAGATTCTTTATAAAGCAAAAATCAAGAATTTCCGACCTGAATGTTCCATGGACTTCTACTTTAATTGAAAATGTATTTGTTTCTATGGAGGGAATGGATGAATATCTGCCCTGTGCTTGGTACACTAATAGGTCACTCCAAAGCCATGGTGAGGAAGCCTTTATTTTCTTATTTTTAAGGATGAGAAAGGGGCTCAGTGAGGTATAATTTGCTCACAGCCAGGCAAGAACTGATGGGGAAAGTCTGAGCCAAGACTCCCTGTGCTCAGCCTCTCGTCCTGCTCACAGGAACTGCTGTGGTCTAGACAGAGAAGGAAGATGACCGTGCTGGGTGCACTCATGCATCTGTCCACACGGCTGGCGTGTGTGGGGGCGAGTCCCAGGCCGCCCGTCTGTAAATCTGCTGCTGTCTTCACAACCAGACTGTATGACTTCACCATTCCTTTGAGTTGTGCGATAAAATTACTTGACATTCCTTCTTGCTGTTGCTTTTTTCCTTCTTCTTCTTCTCCTCCTCCTCTTCCTCCTCTTCTTCTTCACTAGCAATACATCCCTTTTGAGATTTTTTTGTGTACACTTTGCTTTTGTTTAGTTTAACATGGATGAAATCAACCGAATATGATTTGCGTAACAAAACCTACTGAGTCTGGCTTGTTGAAGAGGAAGACTATCTGAATAGCGAAAAAGGAGTCTTAATCATAAAATATTTTTATACTGTCTTTAAATTAGGTACACAGTGAATTAACCTGTTAGTTTTCACATACAGTGTTTTCCAGTTAAGCTCTGGACACACACACACACATAAATTTTTTTTGAAGGAGGAGGAAAAGGAAAAGAATAGCCACCGAGGGGCAGGAGCAAACTGTTCTGGACTTGGGTGTTTAAGAAAGAGATCAGGGTTTAGGAGAATTTTCTTGGGAACTCAGAAAATAGGATAGACATTGAGTTTATAGTGATGTACAGAGTACGTTGCTGGAAGCTACAGTTGATTCATAACGTTTGAACAGAAAGTATCTTGCAAATTGAGTCATCAGATAAACTGGGGATTTTTTTTTTTTTTTGAGGAATGTTCCTTTAAAAAGTGTTTTAGTGCTTTGCTTAGAAGCTCTTAGAGGTTGTAGTCATAGTAAAATATTCACTGGGCTTTTGGGGTGGAGGGTATATTCTCACATTACAGAGAAGGGAATGAGAACACAAAGACCTCAAAAGTCCTTGCTACCTCCACAGGTCCGCCGCCCCTGTAACAAGTACCCCGAAACTTCTGTCTGCTTAGACTTGTGTTTCCCCCACAGGGAACAATAGGCCCTCAACCCTCTGCCCCCTTCTGCAAGAATTGAGACTATCTTGGGCTAGTCCACAGCTGTTCCTCCTGTGTCTTATCTTGCTGATTGGCCCTGCTCAGTTCTGGGGACTTTATCTCCACCTTTTGACATTTCCAGCTCTGCCCTGACCTATGCCACTATAAGCTCCTCAGTCATTTTCCTTCCCTAATGCCTCTGGAATGTGCCCTGAAAGGATGCTGTAGCTCTGATAGCCCAAGGCCTGAAGTGTTCTCTTTTCTGGAGTACCTGGAGATCAGATCTGCTGGGCCTCTGGGAAGAATTAGGTGGAACAGATTGAGAGAGAAACTTCTGGTCCTTGCCCACATATCTCCTTGGGTCTGTCAGCAGCCCCACAACCAGTTTATCTTTGAACTATAGCAATGGTGGCCAAGATGGAACTTCTTCCTAGTTCTCAGCCAGCTCTAACCTGTGGAGGGGTGCATGACACACAACCCGCCCCTTAATTTTTCCTCTGCTCCCTGCCTACAGGAGGTCCTGCACATAGGAAGTGCTCACAACCGAAGTGCCATGCCCTTTACTGCTTCTCCTGCCTCCAGCACTGCCCCCAGGGTCATCAGGAACCAGTACAACAACCCCGCTGGCCTCTACTCTTCTGAAAATATCTCTAACTTCAACAATGCTGTGGAGTCCAAGACTGTTGCCAGCGGGGAGGAGGCCAATGGCAGACCGTAAGTGGGCCCATGAGTCCTCCAGGCCAGTCCCGGAAGAGCCCTTGACGCCAGCCTCCCCTAGCAAGTGAAGGAAGGTCAACCACTGGCTGGGAGAGAACCTTCAACATTCCTTTTTTTTTTTTTTTAACTTGTAAAAAGGAACCCCATCTCTCCTGCTTTGTAGGTTTGCTGTAAAAGTACAGAAATGTGTAAAACACCTAGTATCGCATCTGATACAAACAAATCGTGTGGTAGTTGAAAGCCATCGCTCTGGCCCTGAATGCTGAGGTCATCCTCCCTTCTGCTCATAGTCCTTCCTTCCCAGCACTGCTGCTTATATGCCCCATCCGACCTGAGCAGGGGAGGTACCCACCACACACCGTTGTGGGGAAGCAGTGTTTGCAGGCAGGACCCTCTATCACCAGTATGTGTTTTTTTATTTTGTTTTGTTTTTTGTTTTTGTTTTTGTTTTTCGAGGTAGGGTCTCACTCTGGCCCAGGCTGATCTGGAATTAGCTATGTAGTCTCAGGGTGGCCTTGAACTCACGGCGATCCTCCTACCTCTGCCTCCCGAGTGCTGGGATTAAAGGCGTGCACCACCACGCCCGGCTATCATCAGTATGTTTATCATCTGTATCAGGTCTCCTGGATCTTTCCATTATAGGACCCAGTACCTTCTCCATCTCAACTCCTTGAGAACAACTTCAAAAACCCTGACAGCCCAATGGCAATGGAAACTCGTGCAAGGTTGCAGAGTATGTGACTAGAGTAGGTTAGGAGTTGCTGACTCAAGTGCCCCAAGGTGGCAGGCAGGATAAGAAACCCAGGGCAGAGCTCCCAGTAGGAACAAGGGGGAAGCAGTAGACCATTGTAGCTGGGCAGTACATGCCCTGTCCAGAGGGTGTGCTGTTCCTTTGCGCCTGCTGAAAGCTGCGTGTAGGCCTGAGATTCTCATTTTGGCTGATTAAAACACAAGTTAGAAAGCCTTTTTGTTTTGTTAAGTTAAAGCATATGCCTTTAATCCCAACACTGGGGAGGCTAAGGTAGGAGAGGATCACTGTAAGTTCAAAGCCAGCCTGAGACTACATAGTGAATTGCAGGCCAGCCTGGGCTAGAGTGAGACCTACTTAGAAAAACAAAACAAAACAAACAAAAAACACAAACAAAACAAAACAAAACAAAACTCAAGTTACAAATAAAACACACAGAACTTCCACATGCTCACCATGAATATTCCACTATTCTTGTGTGTGTGTGTGTGTGTGTGTGTGTGTGTGTATGTATGTATGTTTGGATGGATGGATGGATTGATAGATAGATGGATGCATCTGTGTGTGTATATGTAGAGAGAAGGCTCTGGAAAGATAGAAGCCACATCATTTACAAAGTGGAAAGTGATTAAAATTGAAAGGATACGCCCATGGTCATTTCTGCTTTATCTATAATATTTGTTTACAAAATGGATGTATTATTTATTAAAATTATTTGTGAAGGGGCTGGAGAGATGGCTTAGTGGTTAAAGCAGGCGCTTGCCTGCAAAGCCTCAGGACCCAGTTTTGATTCCCCAGTATTCACCTAAGCCAGATGCACAAGGTAGTACATGGGTCTGGAGTTTGTAGTGGCTAGTGGCCCTGATGCACCCATTCTCTCATTCCCTCTCTCTCTCAAATAAATAAATAAATAAATAAATAAATAAATAAATAAATATCTTTAAAAAAATTATTTGTGAAGACTACCAAGTGCAGCAATGAAGATACTACATTTGAGGTTAAATAAAATAATTTATGTTCCACTGGGAAAGCTTTTTCCCCTGCTGACTTTAAAAGTTGGTGACATTTAGATTTTATTAGAAAGCATTGGGTTGTCCAAATACGTCTATCCCTTTAGGATTTTTATCCCCTTAGAACTCTCAGTTTTTGTTTTTTAATTTTTCAGAGAGAGAGAGAGAGAGACAGGCAGACAGACCAGGGGGTCTCAGGCACTGAAATTGAACTCCAGACACTTGCGCCACCTAGTGGGCACATGAGACCTTGTGCTCGTCTCACCTTTGTGCGTCTGGCTTACATGGGATCTGGAGAGTTGAACATGGGTCCTTAGGCTTCCCAGGCAAGCACCTTAACCATTAAGCTCACTTTTTCATTCAGTTTCTCTCCAGGACACCTTTATTAATAATCTGCTCAAATGTTAGGCTATTTTATTTAACTTTTTTTTTTTTTTTTTTTGCACTACTGGAAACTGAATCTAGGGCCTTGCATATGCTAGATAAAAGCTCTACTCTTGAGCCACTTTTTAGTGCGTGTTAGTTGCAAGCCAATTGCTTCAAATTCAGGTTAGGAAAGATTAAGGTTCCGGAGACCACAGGCTCTGGAACTGTTTGGAAAGTGCTTGGGGGTAGGTAGCTAAACTGTGCATATGCTCTCCTCATTTCTCCCAAAGAGAAGCAGATATTCCTGGGCATCTGCTGCATGCAGATCTCTGTGAAATGACACAGATTTTCTCTAGGCGGTTTCAAGTCTAGTAGATTTTTTGTTGTGTGACATTGACTATAGAAGACATTAGAGGTCACCAGTATTAATTGTACTAACTATAACAGTGACCAGAACTGCGGCTTCTTCCTCCCAAATCCTAGTTCTTGCAAGGCCCTGCCTTGATATGTTGATGCTCTCGAGGTAACTATGGGGGCAGTGGGGACACATGAGAAAGAGTGCCACAGGAGCCCCTTAGCTTTCCAGAGACACACTGAAGGAAAGCTTCCAAGCAGCTTGGTGAGGAGTGTTTGGGACACCGAGGGCTGCCATCTCCCTGTCTCACTGCTTCGGTGCTGGTGGAGGCTGGGAACGTGACCTTCTTTTACTGTCCCAGAGTGGAATGTTCCATGATCTGGATTTAATAACCCAGGAAATGACACATCCTTAATTGAAAGAACTGCTATGCACTGGGAGAAATATGTTCCTGGGAAGTATTTTTAGTGTGGCCTTGGCTATTTCTCCTTCATTGATATCTTCTTTTCTTCTATCTCTCATGCTCCCTGCTTGCTCTCCTTCCCTCAGTCTGAAATAGTTCAGTCTTGACACTGTCCCCTCCCGTCTGTCACAGTCTCTGGCTGCAGTGGCCTCTGCGTCTTTATCAAGTGTCACTGCAGATTTTCCCAGCAAAGGGAGCCATTATCTGTTCCAGCCAGCTCCTTTGACAAGGAATCCAGGGAGCAGTGGGAATGCTGGCAGCCCATGGCAGAAGAGCTGTCTGAGTCTCCTACTATGCTGCTTGCATCTCTGCCTGCTGTTCTGTTTCTAGTACATTCTCTGTTTAAAAAAAAAAAAAAAAAAAAAAAGGACTGGCCTGCCAACCCTAGCAGCCATTGGGTAACGCTGTTGGCCCCGCGTACCAGGCCCAGTGCTGGCTCACCCCACTGTTTAGTCTGAAAGTTGCTGAGGTTCCAGAATGGGCTCACTGCATACTTTACATCTGAGGTCAGCATCCATTCCCTGGGGCTCACCCAGTGTTTCTTTGTCCCACACACTTCAGAGCATTCTGCTGTGTGTGTGTGGCTGTCTGTCTTGTAAGTCTTTTTGTACAGCTGCATTCCAGTCAGGCCAGGCTACCAGTAGCATTGCCCACTGGAAAGGCAGGTGAAGAGCTTCTTTCTGCATACCAGTTGACCAGGTCAGCTTGCCAATCATTGTTTTGTTTTGTTTTTTGGGTGTTTTATTTTTTTTTCCCGAGGTAAGGTTTCATTCTAGTCCAGGCTGACTTGGAATTCACTATGTAGTCTCAGGGTGGCCTCGAACTCATGGTGATCCTCCCACTTCTGCCTCCCGAGTGCTGGGATTAAAGGCATGTGCCACCATGCCCAACGCCAATCATGTTTTAAGTGTCTACTGTGTACCATGAGGGTTAAAGAAATGTTTCTCACTTTAGTAGGACGCTAGCACCGTTGCTCTACACACCAATTGTGTGTAGGGGCACCTGTCAAAATCTGGTCATTCAGAGCCTGGGTTTCATTGTTTATATGATGTCACCTGATAGTTCCTGAAAGATTTTATAGATAACATCCTGGAGCCTAAAAGCCAGCTCTGCCTCTTACCAGCTGAGTGACATTGGGCAAACCTTGTAAATTCTCTGAAATCCTGTCTCCTCACCTTTAAGGAGAGGCTCATAAGTACCTCACCTCCAGGTTGTCAAAAGAATGAAGTATATTGGGTAAAAGCACCTATCCCAGTGTCTGGTCTCCGGACCATGCTGAGTGAATGCTAGTTACCCTAGATTTTACTGCCTGTGAGGAACTCCACCCCTGCACCTCTGAGTACTTAGGCTCCTGAGGGGTGGAAGCATGTAGACAGATGTTCTGGAGAAGGTTTATACTGACATACAGTAAACTACTTTCTTCCTCAGTGCCATGGCCCAAGGTCAGCCTTCGGTACTGTTTTAACCAGCGTTCTCATGGAGTGTGGTCTCCTCATGGCATAACTGGTTGAGCTCCTATAACCCATGCAGTAGTCCCAGTGCACTAGGCCTTCCAGATTATTCTCTCGGGTATTCCCACAAACACTCATGGGGCAGATTTCTAACCAGTTGCACTGCAAATAAAGGGCTGCATTGTTCTGTGTTCAGATGGTAGCAGAGGAGTTATATTAGCCCTGACTCATCTGGGCCTGGGCTGGATGACTTTAAGTGACTGTGAGTCCTGTAGCCCACCATGCCTTTACCCAGTAGAAAGCTGTCTCCAGAGTCTGTGGGTGCCTCCCTTTTCTCCTGGTACCCACAATTACTCATTTTCTTTTAAACCATAGGATCAACATCTATGCCATTGAAGACTTAAAATATAGGGAACATTCAGACTAGGCGTCCTTCAAGAACTGAATACATAGAATTACTGTTTTTTTTTTTTTCTTTTCTTTTGTTTGTAAACATGGAGTAAGTGGGTTCACTTTAAAAAATATTTTATTTATTTATTTGACAGAGAGAGATTGAGAGAGAGAGAGCAAGAGGCAGACAGAGAGAGAATTGGCACACCAAGGCCTCTAGCCACTGCAGACAAACTCCAGATGCATGCACTATCTTATGTATCTGGCTTATGTGGGTACTGGGGAATTGAACCTGGGTTCTTTGGCTTTGCAGGCAAGCACCTTATCTGCTAAGCCATCCCTCCAGCCCTAGGCTCATTGTTTTGGGATATCATGAGATGTAAAGGATTTTTCTCAGCCAGCCTGCTTTCTTTACCTGTACCTTCAAACAAATGAACAATTACAGTTCTGAAATTGCTACATCATTCTCAGTTAATACTCAATGACTATTTGGAGCAAAGATTTCTTAAAATGAATGAAATGTCTTATTCTTAGATAATTATAGAAGATGCACATACAGTTGTAGGAAATAATTCGAAAAGATTCCTTATTCCACATATCCAATCTCCCTTAATGGTGACATTCTTTTTTTTTTTTTTTTTTTTTTTTTGAGATAGGGTCTTACACCATAACCCTCTATCTCACTAAGTGGTGCAGGCTGGCCTTTTTCTGGCAATACCCCTGCTTCAGCCTCCTGAGTGTGGAGAATTCAGGTGTGAGCTACCACACCAGATGATGGTAACATCTAGAAAACTACAGCCCAATAGCATCAAAACCAGGACACGTGAAGCCTGGTGTGGTGGCACACCCCTATAATTGTAGCACTGGGGAGGCGGAGGCAGGTAGACTGTGAGTTTGAGGCCAGCCGGGCCTACTGAGTGAATGCCAGGTCTGCCTGGGCTGCAGTTGCTGTGAGCTCTCATTGTTTTGTCTGGGGCCCTGAGCGAGGCCCGATTTGTCGTTTCCTGACTGAGAGGGTTGTCCTTCCTTTGTAAATTTTGATCAGCATTCATTAGCCCAGTATTTTCCCGTCTTCCATTGAGGCATAGTCCAGGAAGTATAGAATTTGAATTCAGATTATACGGTCTGCCATATCATGGATCAGACGTCCCTTTTTTACAGTCTTTCCTCATATGCTCTAATTTTCCACAGTTAAACCACTTTCTTCAAGTGCTTTTAAAACAAGTCTGTAAAGCTACTGCCAATAAATGAGCTATGTAAGGTTCTGAGCCAGTGCCCATATGGGCTTTTATATACTCATCTAAAGGAGCCCCTTGGGCTTTTAGAGGTCTAATAACTTTTTGACACTCTGACTTTGCATTTTCATAGGCTGATGTTTCAAGTAACATATCCTTCAATTCAGAGCTAGAGATCATCTTGTCTATAGCTTCTTTTAATGGAGACAGAAAGTCCGTGTGTTGTTCATGATTAGATTGTGTGATACAAATGATTTTGTAGTTTCTCCTGGAGCTTCTGCTCTATCCTATGCTCTCAAACAGCATAAGTGGACTTGAATCATTGCAGCAGCATCATACCATAACTGTGCTTGTATCCCACCCATTGTCCACTCCCTCTCAATTGCTCTCCAGTGATAGGCACATTATTTACAACGCTTCTTCTGGCTCTTTGATCTGCTTCATCTCTCTACCACGTCTTAAACTGCATGAAAGCTCTTTGATCTAAAGTAGTTGGAGCTAACATGTCCCAATCATAAGAAATCATTCTGAATTCATTAGCAATCCCTGGCAAAATCCCTTTCATATAAGCAGATTGCATTCCATACATCATTATAGAACTTTTTAATTCCTTTATAATGTGTATATTCTAAGTAACCTTGAGGAGATTGTGCATAAGAAGGACATTGTTCGATCATTACTGGAAATGCAAGAGACACTTTGATGCATCAGTATCTCCTGCTTCTGTGCTTGTAAACTAGATCGTGTAAAGGTTGACATTGGCATCTGAGTAGGCATTGACACTCTTTTTCGTTTTCATACCCGTCTAGGGATTTTTCCTCTCCCAAATTAAACTTTATGCATCTTTTGAGAACTTTCAGATTCAGACTGCAGAGGCGCTAATGCCAGTGCATAAAATTACATAAAGACCAAACTTCTAAAGGAATTGTACCTCCTCTCTGATGAGCATGCAGGAGAGCTCGCATGACCTGTTTCCATACTTTCAAATTAAGACAAGTCCTTCCTGACAGATGAAACCAATTACAATGTTTATAGATTAATGCAAAATCTCACAAAAGCTAGATTGTTTCACTTTCACTCGTGTACTACGCAAGAGCTCCTGTAATATTTCTGTATATTCTTGCTGGAGTAAGTGGGAATTCCCCATGACTCTGCACTTACTGCTGAAAGTTTCTCTTACTTCAGAGTGTACTTAGCCCTCTTGGTCTGCCTCTGCTGAAAAGAAGCTTACTTCTTTGAGACCCACGTTGGGCACCAAGGTGCTCAGGTATGGAGCTGCAGAAGAAGAAACAATGCAGATAAGTGAGTGCAGAGGATCTGAAAGTCATGACATGCTCTCGACTTCCCAGAACTTGCTTTTATTCACTTCATAAGATCATATCAGAACAATCATAGTGTGTCATGAATACAATTGTAAAACAATATGCTTTTGATTAGCTAGCTTGTTTAAACAGAAAACACTCTACATGAGTACTAACAGAATGATTCGACTCAGAGTGACCTCGGTTCTAGCAAGATGTTCTCAAGAATGAACAAGAGCAGGTTTCCCAGAAGGTTTGCCTTCCAGTTGCCCTGTGTGCAGTGCTTCTTCTATGCCTTGTCCCTCTTGTTGAACTGAAGGTTGAAGGCAGAGAGCCACGTATTATTTATTGCCTACTATATACAGTGAGATCCTGCCTCAAACAAACAAACAAAATAGAAGAAAAAAAAAAAAACCCACAGGGCTGGAGAAATGGTTTAGCAGTTAAGTCGCCTGCGTGTGAAGCCCAAGGACCCATGTTTGATTCCCTGGTATCCTTGTAAGCCAGATGTACAAGATGGCACATGCATCTGGAATTCATTTACAGTGGCTAGGGGCTTGGCACTCCCATTCGCTCTCTCTGTCTGCCTCTCTCTCTCTCTCATAAATAAATAAAATATTAAAAACAAAAAACAAAAACCACAAGAACCCAGAACATGGAGCAGTGCAGTGTGTAGATTGAATGCTTCTCCACCACGGTTTCTCATGTTGCCCCTTGGTAGCCACACCAGCCACTCTGCATAGCCTCCTTAACCCCCAGCAGCTCACCAACCTCCTCTTCATTTCTATAATTTTGATAGTTCAGGAATGTTTTATTAATGGAATCATAAAGTATGAAACTTTCTGGGACTTAGCATACTTCTTTGGAGATTTCCTCAGGTTTTGGTATATATCATTAGTTTTTCCCTGTTTTCTGTTTTTTATTTGGGGT
This sequence comes from Orientallactaga sibirica, assembly GCA_036365145.1. Taxonomy (NCBI): domain Eukaryota; kingdom Metazoa; phylum Chordata; class Mammalia; order Rodentia; family Dipodidae; genus Orientallactaga; species Orientallactaga sibirica. The sequence goes on along the minus strand of JAEOAD010000001.1, from coordinate 84,960,560 downwards.
TAAAAACCACATGACAGAATTTGCTATCAGAGCCACATGCACGTGTTTCGGCAGCAGATTGCTAGAATGTATTCGTGTTGAACGCGGAAACTCTACACCCAGTGAACAACAGCTTCCGTTCTTCCTCCACACTCCTGAAGCCACTGTTCTACTTTTTGTGTCTAAGAACTCCATTATTTTAAATACTTCATGCATTGCTGTTACTTCTCATTGCTGGAACCAAAAAAACCCATCCAGCTTACAGAAGGAAAGGGTTTATTTCAGCTTACAGTTTTGAGAGGAAGTTTCATCGTGGTGGGGAAAACATGGCCAGAACACATCTTGTCACATAATCTGGGTAGAAGTACTGGCGTTGGAGCTAGGATAGTAAACCTCAAGGCCCACCCCTCAGTGACACGCCTCCTCCAGCAAGGCTCCACCTCCCACAGTCTCTACCAGATGGGGATGGAGTATGAGGCTTAATCACAAACACATGAGGCTGTGGGGGACATTTCACAGTCAGTCGACCACAGAATGTCAGTAGAATCATGCAGTTTTGTCTTTTTGCGATTGGCTTATTCATTTATCACACTGTCTTCAAGTTTCATCCATGTGCCAGGATTTCTTTCTTTTTAAGAGAGAATTATTAATTTCCATTCTTGGTCACATGTAAAGAAATCCATTCATCTGTTGATGGATATTTAGTCTTCTTTAAACTCTAACATGTCTCTTTAAGATTCTTCTTACTAGTGAAAACCTCATTGTTTTTATTTTATTTATTTATTTATTTATTTGAGGGGGGGAAGAGGCAGACAGAGAGAGAGAGAATAGGCACACCAGGGCCTCTGGCCACTGCAAACAAACTCCAGATGCATGCACCACCTTGTGCATCTGGCATATATGGGTCCTGGGGAATCAAACCAAGGTTCATTGGTTTTGCAGGCAAATGCTTTAACTGCTAAGCCATCTCTCCAGCCCCTGAATGCTTTTTTCTAAAGATGGAGAACAAACCAAGAATATCTGATCTTACCTTTCTTTTTTTAAAAAAAAAAAATTATTTATTTATTAGAGACAGAGAGAGGGGGAGAGAGAAAGAGAGTTAGAATGGGCACGCCAGGTCCTCTAGCCACTGCAAATGAACTCCAGATCCATGCACCACCATGTGCATCTGGCTTTCGTGGGACTTGGAGAATCAAACTGGTATCCTTAGGCTTTGCAGGCATGTGCCTTAACCACTAAGCCATCTCTCCAGCCCTTACCTTTCTTTTTTTAAAAATTAATTGATTAATTTATTTGAGAGAGAGATAGAATGGGCACACCAGGGCCTCCAGCTACTGTAGATGAATTGTAGATGCTTGCTCCACCTTGTGCATCTGGCTACGTGGGTCCTGGGGAATTGAACCTGGATCCTTTGGCTTTGCAGGCAAGCACCTTAACTGCTAAGCCATCTCTCCAACACCATTACCATTCTTACACTATTTGATTTTTATTTGTGTGTGTGTGAACAAGGATATGCATGCCACACAGCTCATGTGTGAAGGTCAGAAGACAGCCTTGGGTGTTGGTGACTGCCTTCTCCCTTGTTTGAGACAGGGTCTCTTGTTGTTCACTATTGCATATACCAGGCTGGCTGTCCCACACTTCTGGGGAGTCTCGTGTATCTACCTCTCATCTTGCTATAGCAGGACTGGGCTTACAGATGCTTGCTACTGTGTCCAGCTTTACATGGGTTCTGGGGATCTAAATTCTGTGTCTTGAATAGGTAAGATTATAGTCCACAGACACCAGGCCGAGCTTCATCTGCTATTTGATAGTTTTACCATATAAAGCCCATGAATGTTTTCCAGTTTTACATCTAATTAAGGCAAATCTATTGAAAAGTTGTAAATGATATAATTGTGGCTTTTTTTTTTAATTTTAAAGTCCACATGTTCCTTGTTAACATGAAAAAAATGATTTTTAAATGACATTTTCTTTTATATATGTTTATGTGTTCTTGCTGGAGTGCATATAGTTCTGGAAGTTTTTAGTTTTAATAGGTTCCTTGTCATGTTTTATGTTGACAGTCAAGCCTTAGGTACATAGAGACAATTTTATATCTTCCTTTTTGATCTGTATGTCTTGTGTTTCCTTTTCTTATCTTGGTACATTGGTTACAATGTAGCACTATGCAAAGTAAGAGTGGTGTGAGCACACCTACTAATGATGAAAGTATGTAGCTTTTCACTATTAAGAAAGAGTCTAGCTATCAGTATTTATAGATCTTTTTTATCAAGCTAGAGAAGTTCCCTCTGTTTTGATTTTTACTGAGTTTTTTTCTTATTTATTTATTTGAGAAAGAGAGAAAGAGAAGCAGATATATAGAGAGAATGGCCCCCAGGGCTATTCGCCACTGCAAACAAACTCAAGAGGCATGTGCCACTTTGTGCATCTGGTTTACATGGGTACTGGGGAATTGAACTTGGGTCCTTGGGCTTCACAGGCAAGCACCTTAACCACTAAGCCATCTATCCAGTCTCCTGAGTGTTTTTTGAGATTGGGTCTTATATCCTTAGCTGGCCTCAGACTGGAAGCAGTTTTCCTGCCTCAGTCCTCCAAGTGCTGGGATTGTAGATGTAAGCGATATTTTTAGGATACACAGGTAGTGAATCTTGTCAGATGGTTTTTCTACATTCACTGATAAGGCAAAATGGTTTCTTTTTCTTTAGCCTATTATATCGACTGATTTTTGAATATTAAGCCATTTTTTTTATTTTAGAGAGAGAGAAAAAGGGAGATAGAAACAATTGGCATGCCAGGGCCTCAGCCACTGAAATTGAACTCCAGACGCTTGCACCACCTAGTGGGCCTGTGCAACTTTATGTTTGCCTCACCTTTGTGTGTCTGGCTTAAGTGGGATCTGGAGAGTCAAACATGGGTCCTTGGACTTTGCAGGCAAGTGCCTTAACTGCTAAGCATCTCTCCAACCCTTATGTTAGTTTGTATCCTTGAAGTAAATGCTACCTGATTGTGTCATATATTAAATATTGTTTAAATATTGTTTAATTTTATTTGATAATACTCATTCAGGAACTTTACATATATACTTATAAGAGATACTAGCCTGATTTTATATCAGTATTATATTCACTTCACAAAGTTGGGAAGTATTCTCTTCTGTTACATGAAAGAAATCATGTAGAATTGGTATTAATATTTTCTTTCTGTCTCTTCTTTCCCTCCCTCTGTCTTTTGAGACACATTGGCTATGTAGTCTAGGCTAGCCTTGAACTCTTGATCTTCCTGCCTCAGAGTCTGGAGTGCTGGGATTATAGGCTTGTGCCACTTATGCTTGGCTCACTGTAAATTTCTTTCTTTCTTTGCTGTTTTAACATATACCAATAGGACTCTTTTTGCTCAATTCTTGTGTATGTGTTTGTCCTAATAATTTTCTAAGGTAATATATTATAGCCTGATGTCTGAGACTTAGTTTGAGCCTTGGGATGTTATTTTGAATGAGGAAGATCAGTGTTTCAATTAATGTAGTGGCTTGTGAAAGTTCTTTATAAAGTGTCCAGCAGTGGAAAGTGATTGTTGTTATTTGAGAATTAGTAGTAAAATTTTCTTTCCCTTCATTTCTTTCATGATCAAAGTGCTTTCCTAGGCTTTTTCTGGAAGAATCTGTGATGGCCTTGTGGTTTGGCTTCTGTCATTTTTAGTGCTCCCGTGGTGGCTTGCAGACATAACACACAGCAAAGAAGAAAAAGCCTTCCCCAAAACATTCCATGGTATGATCTTATCTTTAAAATAGTTCTAACAATAATAGGAAAAGAATTCATAAAAAATGTAACGCACTTATTATAGGGCAAATTCTGGGCTCAAGCTTTAGAGTCAGGCTTCTAACTGAAAAAACTGGTTAGAGTAGATGAGTCTGAGGAAGATTCTTGCTTAAAATAGTCTTCCAGGTGGCTCCTTAGCTGCCTGCTCATGGAGGCTCCCACACTTACCTACAAAGAGAGGAAGAGGGCTGGAGATATGGCTTAGTGGTTAAGGCGTTTGCCTGCAAAGCCAAAGGACCCAGGTTCAATTCCCCAGGTCCCACGTAAGCCAGGGACATATGTCTCTGGAATTTGCTTGCAGCTGCCAAAGACCCTGGTGCACCTATTCTCTGTCTCTCTATATCTGCCTCTTCCCCCACCTCTCTCTCTCTCAAATAAATAACAATTTAAAAAATTAAAAGAGAGAGAGAGAGAGATAAGAGTAGGGACCAGCTGCTATGGACAGGACTGGCAGAGATGCCTGTTTTCCCTCCCATTCTGCAAAGTGCAGGGGGCAGGAATGGCCAGCTGATGAATGCTTCTGCTTAATTGTCTGCCTTCCCCAGCAGCAGTCAAGGGCTGTTTTGAGGGAGGGCCAGGAGAGACTGGACAGGAAGCTGGGCTGCATCTTTAAGGACCTTTCTCCATTCCATAATGAATATTGACTCCAAAGGAACTGAACTTGATGAAACTTGTGTTTTGTTGTTAAAACTGCAACTATTTGGTTCTAAGTATGATGAGATTACACTGAGCCACAGAATGAAATGATTCATGTTTCAAAAGATTCTGATTAATGTTTCAAGCATGCCTCCAGCCTCTGGTTGAAAATAATGTTGTCCTGAGGCTGAGAATGGCAGTGGAGGGACAGGTTTTATAGCTAGTGAGTCCTCTGGGAGACTGTGGTGTGGCATGTATATGCAGAGGAGCTGGGAATGTGAGAAGGGAAGCTCACCAGAGGCTACTTCCTTGCACTATGCTGGTAGGACCAGGCAGCTCAGGCCTCCACCCACTGGCGGGGGAGAATGGTTGCCCCCCAGCAGTGCACGCCTCAGCTTGTTGTAGGGTATGCAAAGTGACAGCAGGAAGGTATGGGAGGCAAGGCCTGGCTTGCCTGGTCCCTGAGCCTGAACCTTTACATCTGCTAAAGCCCTTGCATTTCCTTCTGGCCACAATTCCTGTGAATGAGGCAGGACAAGTACTGTTACTTCCATGCTAGAGCTGCAGAGGCCCGAGCTCCATTCTGAAGATTTGAGGAGTTAGGGAGACAGGAGTGCATTAACACGTCAGGAGTGAAAGCCTTTTGGCTTCTGCTTGTGTAAGGAATGTCTGTGGCCCATGCAGAGGGACTCAGCTGAGTTTTAGTGGTCAGGCTGTAGTCTACATTTTCCTCCTCCTAAATTTTCTTTTGACATAATGCTATTTATATAATTTGAAAAGAAGCAAAGCATTTTTCATCTCTGGAGTTTAGCCAAAATGTAACTGAATTACTGAGGCTATTTGGGAAAAGAGTCTCTTGCTACACTGAAGTGGCAGTCTGCTCTGTCTCTGAGGACCCTTCACCACCCTGGCAGGTCTATGGCTGGGTTACGAGAAATGGTATCGTTTCTACCACTCTTTCAATGTGTTTGTTTGGAGGGAACTGTCTGGTGAAGTTCTTTTTCTTCCTCACTCTGACATGTCCTAATGAATCTCCATTCTTCACAGCTTTGACCACACTCAGCCGTCGGGCAGCCTTGTCATTGAGAAGGACTCAGAGGTTTACAAGATGCTGCAAGAGAAGCAGGAGTTGAATGAGCCCCCCAAACAGTCCACATCGTTCTTGGTTCTGCAGGAAATCCTGGAGTCAGAGGAGAAAGGTAATGAGCTCTTGCTTAAGGTCTGCTGGGAGGGTTACTCCCTGCTGACGTGTGGGGCAGGGGGGCTCAGCCCAGGCCAGGTGGGAAGAGTGTAATGTGCTGTGGAAGGCTTGGAGTTTTTGTTTTACTTGAGACCAGTTCTTACTGTGTAGCCTGGAGCCTGCCATTCTCCTGCCTCAGTCTCCTGAGTGGCTGGTGTTGAAGGGACACATACACCTTACCAGGCTTGGTATAGACTTTTAAAATACAGAACAGTCACTTACATGAGATAGGTGGGGGTGGAGTAAGGCTCTGGATGTGGGTCAGCTGTAGAAAGCTTGCCTAGCATACCCAAGGCCTGAGGTTAAATCACCAGCTGGGGTTTGGGAGAGCAAGAACACCCCTCCTGACCACACCTTCTCACTCAGTCTCTCAGTAAATTTATTTTTTATTCAAGTACATTCATTGTACCAAGTGATGGGTTTCATAATGACATTTTCATTCAAGTTTCTCGTGTATTTTGGCCACATTCAACCCCATTACCTTCTCCATCCTCTGTTCCTGCTAGTCCTCTTTAGCTTCCTAAATATATATTATTAACATAATACAATGTGGGTTCCACCTATGAAAGAAAACATGATGCTTGTCTCACTCAGGCTTATTTTGCTAAATGTGATGGTCTCCCATTGTGAGGCTTGGAATTCAGAAAACCACAAAGACAATTTCTTTTGGGCTCATGGTATTTATTGATGCTATGGATGTTGGTGAGACTAAGAACAAAGAGAGAAAGTGGGAGGGGCTCCAAGTTGCCTAGGAAGAGGAGAGGAGGGCTTTTAAGGGCAGGGGAAGGTCAGTACTCTGCAGTGAGGTGTAAGGCCTACACTGCTGGGTTGTCCCTGTGCTGTCTGTTTCACATGAAGGTGAGAAATCATGCTGTCTTAATCTTTGTAAGGTGGGCTTTTGCCCTCTCAGCTGAAATCTGGGTTTACTTTAAGGGAAAGGGGAGAAGCCTCAATTTCTATATCCAGGTTTGGGAGGAGGGGAGTTCAGGGAGCCACACCAGTTCCATTCATTTTCCTAAAAATGATATAATCTTATTCTTCCTTTTGGTTGAACACTTCATTCTGTCTGTGCACAATGTCCTTATCCATTCACCTGCTGTGGGCCATCAAGGTTGATCCCATAACTTGGCTATTGCCTGTGAATAGTCCTGCAGTAAACACAGCTGAACAGATGTCACTATGGCAGGCTGACCCCGAGTCATTTGAATCATTCCCAGGAGGGATGTGGCTGGGTCACAAACTAGATCTTTTAAAATTTTTATTTATTTATTTATTTTGAGGAACCTCCACATTGATTTCCATAGGTTTTTTTTGTTGTTGTTGTTGTTGTTGTTGTTGTTTTTGGTTTTTCAAGGTAAAGGTCTCACTCTAACCCAAGGCTGACCTAGAATTCACTCTGTAGTCTCACAGCAATCCTCCTACCTCTGCCTCCTGAGTGCTGGAATTAAAGGCGTGCAGCACTATGCCCGATTATTACAGTAGTTCACATTCCCACTAGCAAGGTAAAAGGGTTCCTTTTCCTCTGCATCCTTGCCAGCATTTTTTTAATAGTAGCCTTCTTGACATGGTTGAGATAGAATCCCACTGGCAGGGGTTGAGTCTCTTTTCCTGTTCTGTTAGTCATCTGAATTTCATCTGTTTATTTCATTTGCCCATTTATTGATTGTACAATTGCTTTTTGGTATTGGATATCTTGAGTTCATTCTGTTTTCCACATATTAATCCCCTGTCAGACGTAGAGCTCGGCCTAGACTATTTAAGCAGTTCTTTTCCTGGCTCGCTGGTTCCTGCCACGTGTGTGTCAGGAGGCTGAGGTCAGAGAGAGCTGGACTCTTGTGGGTTTTGTTGGTCTTTCCCTTAGCAGCATGTGTGGTTTGAGTAAACACAGAGGCCACAGGTAATGACAAACAGAATGGAAATGGACCCCACAGCCCAGTGAAGCCAGAGCCAACCTTCCCTTCAGGCCCTGGGCTTGTTCTCCCTCTAGGGAAGATGGCCTTTTGAGGTCACGGAAGCCCCAGGCTGGCCACATCTTCACCTTGTGGTCTTTGGCTAGCCTCTGAGCTGCTCTAGGAGCAGAAGTCATAAAGTGCACAAATCACCCACCCCTGTGATTGGTGCAGTCAGTGCCCCAGAACTGTTCGGGTGTTTGTCACTTCATCCTGAGGCTCCAGGTTGGCCTTAGCAGCTTATCTGCACGAGCTTTGATGCCTCAGGTTCCCAGGGGCACTTCGGGTGGTTCGGCAGGTATCAGGAGACAGTGCTTCTCATAGTAGTGTGTGCTGTGTATTTGCTGGGGTGACGTTTCATTCCGAAAGTGTCTTCACTCCATAATAGTATGTTGTGAGATTGCTAACAAGTGAGTGTGTTGAAGAAGGGATGTGCTTTCTCCTTCTCACAAAGATTGCTTCTGTCTAGGCAGCTCCCGGGCTCCTCAGCCTGCCTTCCGGGACATTAGTCATCAGCACTTCCAGAGTTCTCATGGTCAGCCTGTTCTGGAAAGCTGGTTTTGCACCCTTTCATGGTCCCTGAGATGCCCTGCCCTTCATACTCTTTCCCTAAGGCTAAGGACTTCTTTGATATCCGGCCTTCTGCTGTTCTCTTCCTCGTCCCCCTGGGCCCACCCATGGGTGCTTCAGGGAGAGACACCTGAGGAGTGCTTTGTGAGCTGAAACTTCACTGGTGGACACCCACATCTGGTCCTCCTTCTAGGGGTGTGGGTTCTGTAGAAAGAGTAGCACCTTATACCTACAAGAAGTTAGAATCAAAGCACTGCTTTTATGCTAAACCTGTTCTACAAGCAATTTCCCCCTTTGCTTTGAGTACCTTTGCAGGAAGAAAAGAGGCCAACTTTGTCTTTTTTATTTTTAGAAAGGTCTCACTCTAGCCTGGACTGACCTGGAACTCTGTAGCCCAGGCTGGCTTTGAACTCATGGCATTTTCCTTAATTCAGCTTCCCTACTGCTGGGATTACAGGCATGAGCCATTATGCCCAGCTTCCGACTTTTTCTTAAAACTCTCCTATTAGACCTGATTAACAAACGATTGGGATCCAGCCCTTGAGAGGGACACTTTATCAGAATACATGAGAAACCACAGCTGATTTTACCCTGAGTAAGTGGGTGTCAAACTTTAATGAAGAGAAATAACAAACTAGGACATGGACAGTTGTTACAAAACTTACCTGGGCTCATCTAAGCATGGAGTTGTGAATCCATATTCATAGTATCTGAACTCCTGTCATCCTCCCTGTTCCATTCAACAAAACCCATGGCTTCTGTATTTAGTGTTACCCTGTGGTCCTGTTTGGCGGCAGGTTCCCAGCCATCATGCCTGCTTCCAGCACCAGGGAGGAAGAAAGGCACAGGGCTAAGTGGAGAGTTCCATTTAGTCCCATGGCCATACCTAGTTGCATGAGTCTGAGAATTGTCATTGTTAATCCCTTAGGCTGGAAGCCTTCTTCCCTCAAGATCAAAATTTTGTGAAAAGGAAAAAGAGAACATATCTAATAGTTCTCCCACATCTCTTAATATGTTATATTGAATTTTCACCTAATGCAACAGGCAAAATTCCAGTCTAAACATTTGAACAAGGCTCTCTGGAGGGAGCCCAAAGTCCCATTTTCACTTGAGACAAAATGGTCAAAGCCTAGGGCAGTGGTGTTGGTAAAAGCACTCAATTAGTACTTCTGCCATTAGTAAAGTCTTATGGCTCAGAGAGCAGCTTCTGGGTAGAAATATCCATTGTCCACATGTGTGACTTGTTGTGAGACCTTGAGCAAATTCTTACTTCCTCTTAGCCCTGGTGTTTGCATGCCTTCAGTGAGGCCACCTTGCTGCAACAGACTTAAGGGAACATGTGCCTGTAAGGGCACATAGTCAGCCAGGTACCCAAAGGAGGCTTGGCCACAGCCACATTCAAGCAGTGCAGTCCCTTCGTCTTGGGTACCATTCATCCCCCGCTCCAGGAGGAAAGGGTCTCGGGGTCCTCACGGTACGTCTTGCTCTGGAGAAATTCCTAAGTTTGCAGGCAAAAGAAGCTTTTATGGCTTCTTAATTGTGGTGCAATGCACAGAGTGTAACATTTACCATGTTAATCCTCTTCAAGTGCACAGTGACATTAAGTTACGTTCATGTGATGCGTGATTCCATCACCACCAAGCTTTCTCAGGTCTCTTCTCATCTTGCAGAGCTGAAATTCTGAGCCCATTAAGTGCTAATTCCCTGTTCCTGAACCCCTCATGCCAACCTTTGGTCACCACAATCCTACTTTTTATCTCTGTGTATCTATCTGATTGTTTCGAATGTCTCACATGAGGGGAATCATAGTTGCTCTGTTTGGCTGGCATATTGACTTACACAGTATCTTCAAGCTTGCTCCATGTTGTAGCCTGCATCAGGCTTCCTTCCTTCTTAGGGTGAAATGATACTCCATTGTATGTCAAAACCACATTTTGTTTGTTCACTTCTCGGTCAGTAGGAGATAAGAGGAGAGGTCTGGAAGGACACAGCGTGCGCTGAGGAAAGAGTGGGGGCCAGAGGCTCCTTGAGATGAGGAAGCTGAAGACATGCCCAGCAAATCCCCAGGTTCATTGTTGGCTGCTGCTCTGGGTTCCAGAAGGATCTTTAGGTGACCTGGAGTCAGTTTTTTAGAGTGTTAGCTGAAGGATCATCAGATTGATCCTGCAGGGAGTGGGGGGGGCATGGAAAAGTGTTGAGCAGTGATGTAGACAGAAAAACAGCTAAGCTTTGTTTAGTTCATTTTCCCTTATTTTCAGGAAAAAAATTTTTTTTTGAGGCAAGCCCAACAGACTGGCCTTTTTTTTTTTTTTTTTTTTTTTTTTTTTAACGCAAGAGAGTGAGAACAAGAGACAGAGAGAATTGGCATGCCAGGGGCCTCCAGCCACTGCAGTAGAACTCCAGACATGTACACTCTTGTGGACATATGCAAACTTGTGCGCTTGTGTCACTTTGTGCATCTGGCTTACGTGGGAACTGGAGAGTCGAACACAAGTCCTTAGGCTTTGCGGGCAAGTGCCTTAACCGCTAAGCCATCTCTCAAGCCCCAGGAAATACTTTTTGGTGCAAGGTCCCCTGGAAGAAGAGAAATTTGGGAACATATGTAGCTGCTTGAAGTCTAGTAGTAAGCTAGGTGCAGAAGAGGAGATTTTGCAGTTTCCAATTTTGACTGGAGAAGCAAGAGATAACAACCTGGAGCCAGCAGGTGGAGCAGCAGGCTGAGCATATGTCCGTGAGGGCCACTCCTTCATCTGGCACCTGGCCTCCTCTGCTCCAGTGTGTCTGGTGTTACCCAGTAATAGTCTCTTCATTCCAAAGCGGGATCTGATTTTATATCTCTCCTTTCTTCTACCGTCCCCACTCCTCTTATTTTCTGGTGATTTTTCCTGCTGGCTGAATTACTTGAAGAAGACAGCTTATCGTGAGACCTCAGCCTCACTGACTGGTCCCTTCAGTCGTTGCTGTGCCTTTCTACTCTGTCCACATGAACAGAGATGCCTCCATTCCCTTCCTGTCTGAAGGGGAAGGCAGCCCAGCATCTTCATCCAGAAAAGGAGGGAGCCTATTTGGGATGCTTGAAGCAGCAGGCCTGGAGCAGCTGCTTGCCAAGACCCTTTTGAGACCCTTGCAGGCAGGGCTGAGATTAGGTACAAAACTTAAGGGACCATTAAAAAACAAAACAAAACAAAAAACCAGGAATCAGGCCGTGTATGGTGGGGTATGTCTATAATCCCAAACACTTGGGAGGTTGATGCCCAGAGATCACGAATTTGAAACCAGCCTGGATTACATAGCAGGTTTGAAACCGGCCTACGGGAAATAGTGGAATCTTCATAATCACAGAAATAAAATCAATAATTAAGAGGATTTAAAAAAACAGAATTTTAATGCAACATATTTTTTTAAAATAATCACAGTTAATACAAAAAAATCTACAATGAAAATCGTCTCCCAAAGGAAGGGAAAAAAGATTAAGAAAGGCCAAGAAGGTATCCTAGGCTTGGGGACATGGGAGTATCAAGTGGGGGACAGAACTGAGCCTTCCCCATGCCATCTCCATAGCTTTCAGCTTATAGCAGGGGAGCCCTGGGGCCTCCTAATCTTACCCCATCTCATGTGTTTTCAAATGGACATCTCTTTTTTTTTTTTTAAATTTTTATTTATGTATTAGCCAGCAGAGAGAGATAGAAGAGAGGCAGACAGAGAGAAAATTGGCATGCCAGAGCCTCTAGCCACTGCAAATGAACTCTAGATGCATGTGCCCTTTGTGCATCTGGCTTACGTGGGTCCTGGAGAATCGAACCAGGATCCTTTGGCTTTGCAGTCAAATGCCTTCGCTGCTAAGCCATCTCTCCAGCCCTCAAATGGACATCTCCCCTGTGTTGGGGTTCAGGGACCCAAAAATAATGGGGGACTCCTGAGAGATGGTACTGTCAGTGCCCTGGATAGGTTATTGATAGTCAAGGCTGCTTTCAAATGTTCACTGTTGTTCTTGCAAAATGCCATACTCACACTCACATGTGTCAGCAGTTGGAAGCTCTGTTACAGGAGGGCTGCTGGCCAGGGTTGGCTCAGCTGGCTGTGACAAGTCTAGCCCTGGCACTCTGAGACTTCTCATTCCAGGGATCCGGTGAAGGTTCAGGCCCTCTCTGGGGTTTGCTGTTCTCTTGGCGGAAGTTCTGTGGGGAGAGGGCTGAGCCACACAGGTCGCCTTAGTGCTTTTGCCTGAATAGAGCTCACATTCCATTGGCCTGAGGCATTGTACACACCCTTATTTGAACATATCTTGATTTTGTTTCACAAGCACGTGTCAGCATACTCAGTCTCTAAAAGCACAAAGGAGCCGGGGTCCTCCCATCAGTTCCAAGATTGCACAGGGTGGCTCCGATTTTGGGAAGACCCTCTTTTGCTTCCATCCATAGAAAGTCCTTTCCTAGCCCTTTTTCAGTAGTTTTTTGGTCCAGTAGCTCCAGCAGCAGCAGCAGCAGCAGCAGCAGCAGCAGCAGCAGCAGCAGCAGCAGCAGAGGCTACTAGGAACTTGCTGGAAGTGCAAACTTTCAGACTCTCTCTTGGATCTCTGGGGCTGGGACCCAATAATCTGTGGCTTTGAGAAGCCTTATGGGTGATTTTTGAGGCATCATAGTTGGAAAGCAGCTGATTTTCTCTAAGAAAAGTGAGTTTCACAGGGACTGTGTCTCCTGTGCCTGAAGACGCTCATTCTCCTGGGTGTCTGCTGTAGGGCCTGTTTATGAGTTTTATGAAATCTCGCTGGTGCCTGGGGATGCTTACAGTAAGTACCTTTTGAGCCACTGCTGGAGTTGCAGTGTCTCTGGTCTCTTGAGCCCAAGCATGTTGGACTGCAGTTGGGCTGTCCATGATGCATTTATCATGGCCTCTCATCATTCTTTCTCACCTACTTATTGAGCCTCTTTTTTTTTGGGGGGGGGCTAAGCCTCACGTTGAGCTCTGTAGAGGATTAAAAAGTATATAAAACAAGGTTCTGATTCCCAAGTACTTTGCAATCCACAAAGAGAGACATGTATAAGTAGTTGCTGGCTACATCATATTAAAAAAAACAACAACAAAACACAAGTGATGTGGAAGCCCAGCCAGCGGGCTGCGTAGGCACAGTAGCAATATTAACAGCTTAGTGTTACTGCTAGCCACCATGACACAGCAGAAGCTCTGTTCCTAAGACGTGATGAGCCCAGCAAGGGGTGGTTCAGCATCTGCCGATTAGTTTATTTCCTGGGCACCAAGCTGCCTGCTAAAAGGCTCATTACTTTGCACGTGGCTGAATGTGGCATGCTGTACCGTAGTGTTTTTTTCCTGTTCCCATTATCAGTATGCACACTATTCGATCAGAATGTAATACAATTTGTGTTGTGAGCACTAACCATGTGCCGAATGATGTAGGGAGGCCCTATGTTTTTGTTTTGATCTCTGTCTTAGAAAAAGGAAGTGGGCAGGCCAGAAACGTTGAGTAACTTGCCCAAGGTCACACACAGAGCATCACACTACACTTCCTGGCTAACGCGGATGTTTTCTTTATTTCAGGGGATCCCAACAAGCCCTCAGGATTTCGAAGTGTCAAAGCTCCAGTCACCAAAGTAGCGGCATCAATTGGAAATGCTCAGAAGCTGCCCATGTGTGAAAAATGTGGTACTGGCATTGTGTGAGTGTCTGCTTCCCCCCCCCCCCGACTCTTAGAGGTTAGGCAAACTAGGGAAGTGAGAGGATTGCCCGATTGCCAGGCCCTGGGTGCCCGGAAAAGTGGAGCAGAGAGGCCAGGTGGTGCGTGGAGCCCTTGGGTTATGCGGGTGTCAAACCAGGTGAGGCAGAGCTGCTGTGTTGGAAGGGGAGGGGCTTCCTGAGTGATGAGAAGCCCCTCCCATTCACAGCCAGAGGCCCGTTGGAAGGTCTGGGTTGTCCTTCAAAGGAGAAGCCCCAGGTCCCAGCTTGAAGGACAGTGTAGGGCCCCAGTGCCATCTTGCAGGTGCTTGTCACTAATGGAACCCCAATCTCCCTCCCTCCTGCAGCGGCGTGTTTGTGAAGCTGAGGGACCATCACCGCCACCCTGAGTGTTATGTGTGCACTGACTGCGGCACCAACTTGAAACAGAAGGGCCATTTCTTTGTAGAGGATCAAATCTACTGTGAAAAGCACGCCCGGGAGCGGGTCACACCCCCCGAGGGTTATGATGTGGTCACTGTGTTCCCCAAGTGATCCAGAAGATCTGCGCTGACCGCTGCTCTCTAGCCGGCCTGCTGTGCCTCATTCTCTGAGTGTTCTGGCCCTCTCCTGTCCTCTCCTGAAAGTCCTGCGCTTACCCTGGTGTTAGCCTTGCTCATTAAACACTGAGTCCCACTTCTGCCAGCTGACACTCACTCTGGCTATGTGATGCCCGCTTTTACAGTTACTGGAAAACGGTTTTGTTCTTTGTCTCTTGGTTCTCTGCTGCAAGTGGACATTGGCCACACTGGAACCAAACCCAATTTACTATATTTGATATTGATTTTTGTTTTACTCAATAAATTTAGACTATAAAGCAGTGTGTGGTCTCTTATTTGACCATGTGTACTGTTCGCTGTCTAATGATGATTTTGCTTGTGTGTACATAACATGTGTGTGTGCACGTGTGCACATGTATGTACACTCGGAGTACCCCCATACACTCACCTGTGGTCTCCAGAGCAGTCGGTGTCCTGTTCTGTCACTCCTTATCCAGTTCTTGTTTGAACTGCGTGGAGTCTCTTACTGCTACTGGAGCTTGCTGTTCTTCACAAGCCTGGGTGATGCCCAGGTCACTGCTTCCCATTGTAGGAATGGAATTACAGGGGTGTGTGATCACACCAAGCTGCTTACGTGGGTTTTAGAGATTTGAACTTGGGTACTTTCAGACTGGCCCTTAGGATTGCACAGAAAGAGTACTTAACCTGTGAGTCACCTCTCCCTTCCTGGTCTTCCTACTTCTGACATTTGTAGCTCCTTTTCCCCAGGTCTAAGAAAACTGGATGCTGAAAAAAAGCCATGTTCTTTTATATCTTCAAGTTTGCCCCAAATTATATCCCTCTGATACTAATAATATGAGGCATTTTGTTCTGTTTCCCTCCCTCCCCCTTTGTACCTGTTCTGGGGTTTGTCTAAAGAAATAGATACTTCCCAAATAATAAGTTGGTAGTGTTACCAGTTAACCTTAAAATATTCCTCACTAGAACCATTTCAGACTTTATGAAGGGAAGCTAACTCAGGAACATGGATGATGGCCAGTAAAGAGCTAAGGGCAGTGACAAGTCCTTATCACAGAAGATGCCTGGAGTCTTAGCTGTTAAGAAGTCTTGAGGATCAGGCATGCAATCTTACCACTTGGAAGGCAGAGGCAGAAGGATTGTGAGTTCCAGTCAGCTTGGTCTCTGGCCTATATGGCAAGTTTGAGGCCAGGGGTGTGTGTGTGGGGGGGGAGTCTTGAGTGACGCTTTGAGGCCACTGGAGATTATCTCCTACTGACTAGCGCCTAATGGAGTTGTGTGCTTACACAGTGTTGTCTGTTCTCTCCAGAGGCTGACATTAAGTGCTTACTGAGAGAAGTGAACAGGTAAGTTGTACTCATGGTTTACATAGTTTATGACCTTTATTAATAAGGAGACTGTGTTAGCTTCCTGTTACTATAAAGCATACCTGAGATAATCGGCTTAGAAAAAGAAAAGGTATATGTTGGCTCAAAGTTATAGAGGTTTTAGACTATGACCTGTTAACCTTGTTCTTTTTTTTTTTTTTTTTTTTTTTTTTTTTTTTTTTGGTTTTTCGAGGTAGGGTTTCACTCTAGTCCAGGCTGACCTGGAATTCACTATGTAGTCTCAGGGTGGCCTTGAACTCTCGGCGATCCTCCTACCTCTGCCTCCTGAGTGCTGGGATTAAAGGCGTGTGCCACCACGCCCGGCAACCTTGTTGCTTTTGACCCTGAGGTAAGGTGGCACATTATAGTGGAAATGTGGTAAAACCGCACCTCAGGGTGGGGAAGCAAGAGGAAGAGGTCAGAATCCCACAATCCCTTTGAGGGCACAGCCCCAGTACCCTAAGACCTTCCACTAAGACTTGCTGAAGATTCTGCTGCCTCCCAGTAACAACATGGGCTGGGCACAAACCTTGAACACATTTCACATCCAAACTATTACAGGGACCAACTTGTTAGCGCTTCCTCTAGTGGGATGTTAGACAGCAGTATTGGCATTTCTAAGCAGATGTCTAGGTTCCCCCACACACACCTCACAGTTAACATTACTTTAAACTCCGTCTATTTTTAAGTTTGTAAAAGCCAAGATGGTTAGGTTTTGCACATTTGAGAAATTGACATACAAACTTTGAATCACAGCATATCTGATTCATTTATAAACACAGTAGCAGCTGTGATTGGGGCTCATGATTAGAAGGGAGTAAATGGGTAAAAGGTAGTTTGGCTTTTCTCCAGTCCTTTCTCCTTAGATAATAAGTGAGTAGTCAGATGTTTCACATCAGCTACTGTGCTACTTCTCAGTAGCTGATCTTACATACAGGAAGTCACAATGCCACTGTAGCTGATTGGTTTCTCAGCCAGATGAAACAGATTTTCACCATTAGCATCCTTCGTGCAAGCCATGTTACATACCTAAAGGACCCCACATATTTAGTTTATATAACAATTCTGTTTGAAAATTTTTTGCCTACTTATTGCTTCATTCCTATAATATTTATCTGTTTATGTTTTGTTAGGCTTATGTTATGAAAGACTGGAAGGGAAATTGAAATGTCTTCAGTCTCACCTTCAACCTTTAATTACTAAGCTTTCAGAGAATTTCTCTTTTGGGGGGAGGATGGGGCAGGGAGGTAGGATATCACTCTAACTCACTCTGTAGTCCCCCAGGCTGGTCTAGAAATAACAGCCATCCTTCTACCCCAGCCTCCCCTCCAGAGTGCTAGGATTACAGGTGTGCACCACCATGCCTGGGTCTTTCTCTTTAAATGCTTTTTAAACATTTTATTGACAACCTCCATACAGATGCATAGTGAACCCTAACAATAATTCCCTCCTACCACCCTCCTTTGTCCCCCTTCCTTATCCCCTTTCACTGATTCTCTGCTGTTTCCCAACCTGTTCCTCTTCTATTTCAAGGTCTCCCCCCCGCACACACACACACCGATATTATGAAGTTCTTGTGCAAGTAGCTACAACCACTATGAGGTCATAAATGCAGCTACCACTTTGTGCCTGGAAGACAGTGATCCAAAGCACTCTTCCCCATCCATTGGCATATATATATATATTCCATTTTTTTTGGTTTTTGAGGTAGGGTCTCACTTTAGCTCAGGATGACCTAGAATTCACTATGTAGTCTCAGAGTGGCCTCTAACTCATGGCAATTCTCCTACCTTTGCCTCCCAAGTGCTGGGATTAAAGGTATGTGCCACCACACCCAGCTTGGCTTTTATGTTCTTTCCTCCACCTCTTCCGCAATGGTCCCTGGATGGTGTGAGAGAGATGTGTCATATAGTACTGAACATTCAGCTGTCACTTTTTCTCAGCACATTGATGTGTTTTGAGTCTCCCTAGTAGTCACCGTTGAAATGAGACTTACTTTGGGGGCTTCAAATACAAACCCCAAACCCAGGTTCATGGCTGCTTTAGCAAAGAGTTGAAATAAAATAAGACTGAGAAGGATTATTTTAGTGCATTATTACATTTTATTCCATAAAGTCCAGAAACCAAAGGGTGAGGTGTGGGTATATCCACATGGTCTAAGGGCCCATGTAAAAGTCCATGGGCCTAGAAAAAACATATGTAATATAATATAATAATATAATATATATAATATAATTAATATAGTATAATATAAAAGAGAGGCTTTAAAAACAAGGCAACAGCAGTCCCCAGACAGCCTATCTAGTGCTAGAGGTGCTACATGAGCTACTGGGGGAAAGTGGCCAAGGTCTGTCTGAGCAACTTGAGGTCTAAGCTACTCAGAAGCAAACAACCCAACGTGATGCTCACGCAAGTACAATAGTGGCACACAGCCATGGTGAGTAACTGCTCTTGGATTGTCTAACAGATCAGCTCAGTGGAAAGGAAACCATATCTCAAACCGGGAAACAAGTCAGAATCATATCCAGTTAATGAGTTTGCTTTCCAATATCAAGCTCCCACAGATCTTGGGTTACAAGAGGGTCTACACCCATTAAATTGTCTCTAAACTAATAATGGTTATCCCATTTAACCTGTGCTGACTTCATTCTCCATTGGAGATTCTGCTTCTCTTTCTCAGATGGATGCAGGACCTGAGTAGAGAATCAGCCCATTGCACTCCAACCTGGCCCCAGCTGAACCCATAGAGGAATTGGGGAAATGAGGAAGAGTGCTGCTTTCTCCGTGAACCTGATATCAGTACAAGGGTGAAGGAGATAGACAACGAGGACTCTCAACTACCAAACCAGAGATCCAGAGGCTCCTAAGATGCCATCATTGAAGTAGACATAAAACGAACCCACCATAACTCAGAGAATTTTGTGGAAGAGGGGCGGAAAGATTGTTAGAGCCACAAGTTGGGACATTGGGACATTGCCTCTTCCACATAACTGATGGCTGCCCCCACAATGCAGGACCCACAGTCCCCATGGGGAGATAACCGGCATCCCCAACAAGGAGGGTCCCTTTGGAGGGGGCAGGGATTAGGGAAAGGATGGAACCAACATGTGCTGTTTACATACTGAGTATGTCCATAACTAATAAAAAAATAAGGCAACAAGGGCCTGGAGAGATTACTTAGTGGTCAATGTACTTGCCTGCAAAGCCAAAGGATCCAGATTTGATTCCCCAGGACCTATGTAAACCAAATGCAGAAAGTGGCACATGAGTCTGGAATTTGTTTGCAGCAGCTGGAGGCCCTGTTGTGCCCATTCTCTCCCTCTCTTTCTTCCTCTCTCTTTCCCTCTCTCTCAAATAAATAAATAAATAAATAAATAAATAAATAAATAATAAAAACATAAACAAGGCATCAACACATCACCCTTTCCCACCCCGGCAGCCGCCAAGCCACCAGGGTGGGAAGGTCAAAACCTTAGCAGAGGTGAAAACCTCAAGTGCTGAGGGACGAACAGCCTAGAAGCCGGAAAAGAGAGGGGAGGGTGGGGGAAAGCACCTAAACCTCATGAGCAGCTAAGCTTTTTAATCCTGTGTCTGGGGCTAGATCTAGAAAAAGTCAGCACACCTGGGTTCAGTGTCTGGAAGGGGCCTGCCTGACCTCCGTGTGCACCTGAGTAATTCCAGCTTTGTGGCAGTTGCTGCAGACAGCAGGGTGAATGTGGTGGTGTTAAGTGGTCACCATTTGTTGTATCTCCACTTGGCAGCCAGGAATTAAGATCGACATTTCTCCTATGGGCCTTCCTAACTGCCTCTCCCTAATGCTACCTATCTCCCTCTCAACCATCATCTGAAAAGAGAAACTTCTCTAGCCAAAAGTGAGAGTAGCATTAATGTACGGGTCTAAACATAAGTATCTAGAGGACAATGTGCATAATATATGCATTTAGCCAGACAATAGGAGTAACTGCGCCCACTAGGGTTTGTGGCCCTCCTCGCCATAGGCTTTGGACTAGGCTTTCAGTATCAGGCATGGATTCCCTCACATGGAACAGGCCACAAATAGAGTTAGAGAGCAGTTGCTTATCCCCAGAACAGACGCACCACCATTGCACTAGTGGCCATCTTGACTTGCTGGCCAGTTGAGTAGTTTGTAGGGTCCACTACTGGTTAAGACTGTTGATGACTTTGCTCTTCAAGCATCCTGCACAGCACTTTCCAACACTATGACAGCTAGTTAGCAGGGAGGAGGCTTCTAGCTCAGCTCTAGCTTGATTTCTCAGTGTCCCGCAACCAAAGCATGTGGTATCTTCAGTAACAGGATCTTATCATCCTATTCTGCTGGGGACCTCATGAGCCTCCCTGATCAACCTATGGCTTCTGGGTACAACAATTATCCACCCCCACAAGGTAGTTCTGCCCTAACTCTGTCTTAAAATATATATATATCAGTTTCTATATGGCTTATTCATAATACTTTAGTTTTGGTTACCTTCCACCCCTCCTCTCCTCCATCTCCTTCCTCTGACTCCACTTAGACCCTTCCACCCCCAGTATTTTGCCTCTCTATTTACATATTTACTATCCTTACACCTTAAGTCCTCCCCTCTCCTCCCTCCTTCATCAGAGAATTTCCAAAAGAGGAATACCTCAGTGAGTCAAGTACTCTTTGATTAAACTATTCTGTTTGGCTTACATTAATCCTTTCCACTCCTAGATTTAGGTAGCTATTGGTAAACCTCTGTTAAATGTCAAGATTGAGCCATCTCCTCTAGTTAGGTTTTCCTGACTGTTTAGCATGACTTGGATGCCATGTCCCTACACCCAGGGGACGCTACATTCTTGGCATGCCTACCAGAGGACACTAACCTTTCATGTGCCAGGAATGAAAAGTCTTGATGAGAGGTGATCCTTTGTCTTCTTCAGCTTTGTCTCCTCACCATCCAGCTCTACTTCCAAGTTGACAGAGAGTCCACCGAAGTTTGATGAGTGAATATAAAATGCTTTACTGCATTCTAGGATGATGCATAAATTTAAGAGTATCTAGTAGCCACATGAAAAAAGAAAGCAAAAACAAGTAAAATGAGTTTTTAAAAGATTATATTTAAAGTTTTTAGCCAAAATATTATTGCAACGTGTGCTATGAGCCACATTTCTCTTAGTCAAGAGTCATATAAGACTACTGATTAACAAGATAACTATAGCAGACAGCTTCAGGTTCGCTGAGATGAACTTCCAGACTAGGCACAGTTATGGGGGAAGGGATATTTATTGAAGCTTACAGATCCAGGGGAAGTTCCATAATGGCATAAGAAGCTGGCCTGCTTTCATAGGACCAAACACAGAGAGCAAAGCCACAAGCCAAAAGCCACACAGCGCAGCACACTTCAGGTACTCCAGCTAGGCACACTTTGCATATCTTTAGATTGAAATCTCAAACCCACCACCACACCTTAAGAACCGCCCAGTGACACTGCCTCCAGCCAGGTAGCTGCAGATCCAAACTACAGTCTAATAAAACACTGAATATATTGGGGCCATCTATTCAAGCTACCACAATAATCTAATGCACGCCTTGTACTTCTGCTTCCTTTCTAGGTACTGTAGATTTCCTTTGGTCTTATGTATCTTCCATATCTCTTCTAACAGCCCTGCAATGTTTTCCTTATTCTGCTAGCTGCTGTCATGCCCTCTTCTAGGACTGGCTTATTAAAGGCACCTTATTGATTTCTCCCTGTCAAACCCACAGACCCACCGATGTTTTCTGAGCTTCATCCATCTCATTCACCCTGTGGCATTTCCTTTACTGCTCACTTGTGGTTTCTTTACATTGCTGCTTGACCTGCATGATCTTGACCTCCCCCGGCCACTTTCTGCTTCTCTGCTTTCTGGGTCGCTTTTATCTCCTTCCCATTCCCTCAGTTGTGCCTTTTCCTTCACTGCTTATAAAACAATATGGGGGCTGGAGTGCTGGCTTAGCGGTTAAGGCACCTGCCCGCTAAGCCTAAGAACACTGGTTCCAATATCCAGTGGTTCCAATCTCCAGGTCCCACATTTAGCCAGATGCAAAATGACGCAAGGGTGCAATGTCACAATTGCCCACAAGGGGGGCGCACACATCTGGATTTTGTTTGCAGCATCTGAGAAGCTGCTGGCGCGCCCATCTCTATCTGTCTTCCTCTCCCTCTCTCTCTCTGTGTTTCTCCAAAAATAAAAATTAAAAAAATAAAAACAATATGGCTGGACTTCTGAGCAAGATGGTGGATTTGAAGCAACCTCTGTACAACTTGGTAAAAGACAAGAATCATCAAGTTAAAAAAAAAAAAAAAGCCAATATACTCTGTTCCCACTGGAGAAAAAAAGAGCTAAAGAAAGAACAGTAAAGTTTAGGAGTGACCAAGACCACACAAACCACTCTGAGGCAAAGATGAAAGCTTTTATTTGGGAAAAGCATGAGCTGCCAGGGCTGGATCACAAGAGAGAAGCACAGGCCACCTGAGTTTTCAGGTAGTGGGCGTTATAGGGCTTTTTCAGTTGGCAGAATGTGAGGAAGGAAAAAGAACTCGTTTGTTAAGTTGAATAGGAAAAAGTTCCTTTAGGGGAGATCATTATATTAGCCATTTAAAATAGCTAGGGTGTGAGACCAGAACAGTGACCAGGTGACTTTCGAGATAAGGGGGCAGGAAACTGTGTCCTGGGGGCATTGTTAGGCAAGGAGGGAAAATCACTGGGTGGTTTCTTGAGGAATGTGGATAATCCACTTTTCTATGCCTCTGTCCCTGTTCTGCTGACCATGGTGACTCCATCTTGGGAGCCCATCCCGACCTAACATTCCAGGCTTTTGTTAATGCTAACGAATGAAGGTAATTTCTCTTCTGTAGTATCTTCATGCTGACCATAGGGGCGATGAGTTCTTATGGGAGAGGCTGGATA
The DNA here is from genome assembly GCA_036365145.1 of Orientallactaga sibirica. Classification (NCBI taxonomy): domain Eukaryota; kingdom Metazoa; phylum Chordata; class Mammalia; order Rodentia; family Dipodidae; genus Orientallactaga; species Orientallactaga sibirica. The sequence continues at coordinate 84,937,826 of JAEOAD010000001.1, read as the reverse complement.
ATGCAGTCGATGGGTCTCCCTTCAGGGTAGGTGATGAGGAGGCAGTTCCTCGGTGGCTAGAGGCTTGTAGGAGACACAGGAGGGACAGGTCGGTAAAAGTTGGTAAGTACCCATGGAGAGGAGTTTCTGGTAGTGGGGGAAGGTTCTTTAACAGGAAGGGGCACCCATACATGAGTTCAAAGGGGCTAAGGAAGAAGGGGGCCCGAGGAGTAGCTCTGATTCTGGCTAAGGCAGGTGGGAGGAGCTGGGGCCTGGATAAGTGAAGTCAGAAGTCAGTTTTGACCTGTGAGTTTTGAGAATAGCATTTGTTCTTTGGGCATGTGGGGGGAGAGGACAGAGAATTTTTGTCCCAAAATGAATTTCTGTGCTTCATGGGCCAGAAGAGCAGCTGCAACAAGAGCACATAGACATGGTTGCCAGCCCAGGACAGAGGATTCTAGTTTTAGAGAGATAGGCTACAGGGGCACAGGATGGACCCTTCGTTTGACCCAGAACTCCCCATGCCATACCCCCTTTTTCTGTGGAATCAAGAAGAAAAGACTGCTGAAGGTCTGGAAGTGCAAGGGCTGGAGCTTCCAAATGGGCATCATGCAGGCGCGAGAAGGCAGCATCTGTCTCTGACTTAGAGTCTAGGGGTTCATGAGGTTTCCCTTAGCCTTGTCGTAAAGGGTCTTTGCCAGAAGGGCAAAGTTTGAAATCCATATTCTAAGGAACCCAGCAAAGCCAAGAAAAGAGAGGATTTCTTCCTTAGAGGTAGGCAGGGAGAAAGAGCAAAGATGTTGTTTGCGGTCTAGGGTGAGTTGTTATGAGGTGGGGTAAGGAGAGAGCCCAGAAACCTAACCTGGGTTAAAGAAAGTTGAGCTTTTGGGGGAGAAACTTGGTATCCCATAGTTCTGAGAAAGTTAAGTTTGTTGGTATGTAGTTTAGACAGACAAAGAGAGGGTGAGCAGAGCAAAAGATGATCTATATTGTAAAAGTGTGCTGGGGGACAGATCCAAGGACGAAAGGTCAGTGGAGAGAGCTTGACCAAATAGGTGGGGGCTATTTCTAAAACCCTGGGGAAGGACAGTCCAGGTGAGTTGAGCGGCAGGATGAGTATTGGGTCCTCCCAGGTGAAGGTGAAGAGATCATAGGAATTGGGGTGTAGGGGATGGAGAAGAAGGGATATTTGAGGTCAAGAACTGAAAAGTGAGTAGTGGAGGAAGGGATGTGAGAGAGGAGAGTATAGGGTTGGGGATTACTGGATGGATGGGCATAATGGCAGCATTGACTAGGCACAAGTCTTGGACTAAGCAGTAGGTCCCATTAGGTTTGATAATAGGCAAGATGGGACTATTGCAAGGGGAATGAGTGGGGCAAAGGAGGCCAGCTTAGAGCAAGCAAGAAATAATAGGCTTGAGTCCTTGGTGATATTGAAGTGAGATTGGGTATTGAGGATGGCTGGGAAAGGATGTGGCATCTTTGAGACTGATGCGGACAGGCACGTGGAGAGAGGCTAGTGCTGGTGAGGAAGTGTCCCATACCTGGGATTAACCTCAGAGACAGAGGGGGAAACCTAGATCCTTTATAAGGGAGGGGGCTGGTGTGAGGAAGAAGACAGGGTGTGGGTGGGAAGTCAGAGAGAGAGAGAGAGTTTTTGCATAAGATCTCCACCCAGGAGAGGAACAGGACAAGAGGGTTCATGGAGAAATGAATGGGAGAGGGTGTCAGTCCTCACACGGGGCACCAGTTGCCGGTTCTTTTCCTCCACCACCGGCAGGTAGAGCGGAAGAGAGAGAGAGTTGGGCCAGCTGCTTCTCTCTCGATGCTGAGCGGGAAGGCAGGTGTCACAGCTCAAAAACCTCCCCAAGCCACTGGGGAAAAAAACCACATTGAGCCGGGAGACCATCTAGGGCGGAAAACTCTCCGTTTATTGTCATGGGAAGGTGTTTATATATTTTGAGAAAGAGGGTGGGAAAAAGGATGACATAAAGGTGTAAGGGCCAGTATTATTTCACCACATCAGCAGTAGCTGGGCAGAGGCAGTTTCAGCTTAGGTGCTGAGTCACTCCAAGGACAGGTCGTTAAACTCCAGTCAAGCTCCGGAAGTTCGACTAGGCCTCACAAGCGGGAGTAGGCCAAGGGTAGGTCGCTAAACTCTAGCTGGGCTCTACTAGGCCTCACACCGGGGCTTCTTAGGGCCCAACAAGAGGGGAGTGTCCCAGACTACACAGGGTAAGGTGGGCGGGGGAGGGGGGTGATCCATGGAGAGTGGGATAGGCCATCAGTACTGTGAGGGAAAAGTCTTACCAGAGTAGGATGGCAGGACTGACCAACTGGCCCCCTATATCTATAACAAATGAGACAGGCCTTTCTGCCTGCTGGACTGTGACCCTGGGCTCCTCCATTGTGGTATGGAGAGTGTTGGTGGGGGCCAAGGTCCCAGGGCACCATCAATCTTCAACTGCCAGGCCCAGAAGATCAGCAATTGGCTCTCCTGGGGAGCGAGGGGAAGGGGCTGGCCTACCTTGTCGAGGCAAAGAAGGACAGTTGATCTTCCAGTGTCCAGCAAGTCCACAGTGAGGACAGGGTCCTGGCAGTTGGGGGGGGGGTGCAGCAGGCTTTTGCCCAGTGACCTGTGTGGCCACATTTGGAGCAGGGCCCTGGTGTTGAGCTTTGCAGCCCCATTGTCTTCTTTGGAGAAGGCCTCAGGGTCGCATCCAGGAAATGGAACTGCGTCTGTCTCTGGCCACTCTCTCAGTCCATTTGTGGTCCTCTGTGATATAAAACATTTTAAATGCCAGGTCAAGCAGATCTCTCTGAGGGGTTTGAGGACCCTTTTCTAGGCGTTTAAGTTTTTCCTGATGTCAAGGGCAGATTGGGACCGGAAATGGGTATTGAGAACTATCATGCTCTTTTGGGAAGCAGGGTTGAGGCGAGTGTATTAGTGCCTCAATTAGGTGTCCCATAAACTCAACTGGATTTTCATTAGGCCTCTGGGTAAGCATCTGGAGTTTGTCAAAACTTACAAACTTACAGGATGTCTTTTGGAGGCCAGCCAGGAGGCAAAGAACCATTCTATCATGGGCCATCATTCCGGGGAGTTAGTGGGAGCATGGCATTTCTAGTCAGGATCCTCCCTGGGGTCAGCAAGCATCCCCACAGGGAAAGTGCTATCAGTTAAGTGGGCCTCAGGTTAGGTCATAGGCCTGCATGAGGTCCTGAAATTTTTGGTATAGCAAGTTGGATCAGTGGAGAAAGACTCTAGAAGTTTCTCAATCTGGGATAAATCAGACGTGGAAAAGGAACATGACTGCGGACAATTTCTTCAGTGCCTGAGACCTCACGTAAAGGGTACATTCTGTCCCTGCGAGAATGAGTACATCAGGCAGGAGGGGAAAGAGGAGGAGAGGAGATGGGAGATGGTGGTGGCAGGGGACATGCAGATGGAATAGGAGACAGATGAAGCTGTTGGAGCCAGGTCATCTATGGCATCTGGGTCAGAAGCAGCAGGTGAGGACGAGTATGGGGGAGGGGTTGTATCAGAGTGCATTTCTGAGACTTGGCTAGAAAGACCTGGTGAAAAGAGCAGGTAGAGCAGAGAGAGAGAGAGAGAGAGAGAGAGAGAGAGAGAGAGAGGTCCACACAGAGTGAAAAGTGCCTGAATATAGGGTATTTCAGACCACCTGCCTATACATTGGCATAAGTTTTCTAAATCAACAGAAATTGGAAATCACAAGTACCATTCTCAGGCCATTTGGAACCATTGTCCAGCTTATATTGTGGCCAGGCAAAGTTGCAGTGAAAGACCAGACGACGAGGTTTAATGTCATCCAAGAGTCGTAAAGGCTTTAAGTTCTTAAGGAGACAGGGAAAGAGCAACACAGGGTGAGAGAAAGGAACCAGGGCTTAAGCTGGGTTTACACAGAACACCAACTGGGGGAATGGGGCCTGCACCTCCCACATGGGCAGAGGCTGTACAGGTCGTAAGTGTCAGCTTTTTAGCCTTTCAGTGGGCAAGGCGGGCACCAGGGGGCATTGTTAGGCAAGGAGGGGATAATTACTAGGTGGTTCGTTGAGGAATGTGGATAATCCACTTTCCTATGCCTCTGTCAGCATTCTGCTGACCATGGTGACTCCATCCTGCAGGTCCATCCTGACCTAAGAACAACTAAGCCTGGGTGAGAGATCCACGGAGAAACAGCCAGGAGTGGGGCCCATTGGTGTTCAGTGTGCTGGGCTGCTCCCAGGGTCAGCAGTAGTTGCAGGCAGGGGCTCTTCTAATGGACACAGCTGCAAGAACAACGAGCCAGGCAGAGACTGACTGGGCTGTGGAGATGGGGCCAGTGCCTGTAGGCTTTGTGGGCAGAGATCAGCGCAGTGCAGGCAGTGCAGATGGAGGCAGAAGTGGAGCATGGGAGCCTGAATATGAGCTGCTGCATGTGTCCTGGAGTGAACAGCTCATCAGGATCTGTCCCTGCCAGCACCTGGAGGAGTGATAACACAGAGCACAAGTGTCCGGAGCTGTCTCCCCTAAGGGTGGAAAAGCAAAAAGAAAAGGAAACAAACAAAGCAGCTCAAGTCCAGTGGCCTGGAAGAGACCATGGGGAGTGAGGGTAAATATATGTATGGCTGGGCCTTCCAAACTTGTTCTGGCAAGGCTCCACCTCTCAAACTGCCATCCACTGGGAACCAAGCATTCAAAATGCACGAGGCTATGGTGAACACCTAATTCAAACCACCACATTCTGCCCCTGGACTCCACAAACCGATGATCATACATGATGTAAAATGAAATACGCTCATTCCAACTCCAAAAGTCTCCAAAACTTTTACCAACCCAAACATTCTTCAAACATTCCCATTAGTCCAAGTTCTCTTAAGTGTTAGCTGTAAAACCAAAAAGACATAATGGCACAGAGTAGTAAATATTCACACTGCAAAAGATGGCACTGGGCATTATAATGACAGATTGAACCAATGTAAGATCTAAAACAATCAGGGCAAGCATCAAATCCTGTAGTTCCAAGTCTAACATCTGTAACCAGTGATGAAGTATCTGGGACTCCAGTTCTGTCCCACAGCCCTGCGTTCTTCACTGCAACACACGGTCATCCTCATGGCTCCATCAGGATTCCACACAGGGACTCCAACAACCCTGCCGCACATTGCCCAGTGGCCATTTCCAAAAATTGCATTGTAAATCCAATGACCCTTTATTTACTGCATTTTTTTTGAGGTAGGGTCTCACTCTAGCCCAGACTGACCTGGAACTCACTATGTAGTCTCAGGGTGGCCTTGAACTCAAAACGATCCTCCTACTTCTGCCTCCCGAGTGCTGGGATTAAAGGCATATGCCACCGTGCCTGGCTCTACATTTTTTTATACTTCCATAGTACCAAATGGGCTACCAAATTTGTTAATATGGGTGGGGGGTTAATATCAACTTTGAAGAAGACACTATTTTAGCATTCAGGCCCCCTACTCTCAAAACAGCCAGCATTCTTTCACTATCCCAATGAAGAACAGCTGGTCCAATCTCAATATTGGTAATCTCTCAAATAATTGAAGCTAAATGGGACATACTCTCCAAACTGGCTTTCATTTCTTTCTGTGCCATATCCTTCTACTCAATATAGTCCATTTCTTCTCAACTTAACCCTGCTCAAATTCTCATGACACAGGCAGAATGCAGCAAGCCTCTGATTCAAACTACTTCTAGCCCATTCCCAACCAAGTTCTCTTTCCTGATAGGCCAAGCCTATACAGTCCATAATTCTTTTGTTTTAGGTCTTTCCAACACTGACCAGAATGGTCCATCAAACTCTGCATACAGCACTGTAAGGCATCTCTTAGGACAAGGTTTTAAATCCTTATATATTTCTCCATATATCAGTTTCAAAAGACCAAAGCCACATAGGTGTCTAATAACAATAACCCCACTCCTCTGATACTAATTTTCATTTGTAATTACCTTCTCGTTGCTGGGACAAAACACCCAATCAAAAGCAGCTGATGGAAGGAAAGTATTTATTTTAGCTTTCAGTCTCCAGGGGAAGCTCCATGATGGCAGGAGACAACATGGCATGAGCAGAGGTTGAACAACACTTCCATGCCATAGCAGATGGAAGACAGCATCGGGAGAATGAGCTAACACTGGTAAACTGGGGGCCAGTACTACCCAGTATCCACCCCAGTGACACACTTCTAGCAAGGTTCCACCTCCCAAATTGCCATCACCTGGGAACAAAGCATTCAAACCACGTGAGTTTATGAAGGACATCTGATTGAAACCACCACATGTGCTCCACACAAGCCCTCCATACTCTCTGACTCCTTCCACCCCTAAAATGGAGATATGAGACAGAAAACTGTTTTCCTGAGGAATGGGCTTGAATACGTCCATTTCCCTCCAACAATTTCTGTCTCCTGTTGGTCCATTTAGTGCACCACATGGACTAATAAAGCTCCTGGGATCACAGAGCGATGGAATGTTGCAAGTCAGAGCCATATTACCTTAGGTTACCTTTATTTAGCCCCTTAATAGCCATTTATTGCCCATCTCTGTGTCTGAATTAACATCCTGGTGACTATCAGTTCATTAGGTGTAATCCTTTTTGAAATGCAAGAACAGACCCCAGCTTCCACCAACCCAAGGACTAAGAATGTCATCAGCAGCATCTGAAGTGTATGGCGGTGATTTCCCATCTTTGCTGTAACCCGCCTACCTGATGGTCAGCCAGTGTATTTGAAAAGTGCCTTGATTTATGACTTTCTTTTGTTCTGTAACTATAAAACCTTCATGGAATTGTTAACACATTGGAACATGGAATTTGGGGTAACCTAAATCTGTGTTCCTGGCCATGTCACTCATATTAGGCTCCAGAATAAACTATCTCTTATCTCCTTTGAGGTGAGAGCTGTTTTTGTGTCGACATATAACACAGTTCAAGCTGTGATTCAATTCAATTCCAGAGGAGGATAGATTCTTCCTAAATAAGCCATTTTTGTCTCTGTGGAGGAAATAAAAGAAATACATGAATTTAGAATGACTACAGCTACAGAAGCCCTGGCACCTGGCTCCAAGAGGATGCAACAAAAGCTGCAGTCGGGACACCTCTGTCAGTTTCCCTTGCTGGGGGCTCACTGCTGAATCCACAGATGATTATTTCCTGGCTTTTGTTTTATGTCTCATAAATTCTAACTCTGCTATGGGGCAGGTGGACACAACCTGAGAGAGTATGTTTTCCTACTTTAGCCAGATTATAAGTAGTCAAATTTTCTAGTTCTTATCATTGTCTTTCAATGTGAACTTATGACTAAACCAAGATTCAGGTCTTTTGGGCAGGGTCCAGCAACATCAAGTTTATAAAGCAAGCATATGCAGATGACATGTTTGCCATTTAAATGTGTATTTGTACCCGCAGATATAGATTTGAGTTTATTTTAACACTTTGTACCATCAGACCCATTCTAAGGTCTTTTATTGGACTTAATTGTCTAGGTACCTGCTAGTACAAGCCTCCTTCAAGTGTGATTTCTGTCTAGATATAGTGCTATGGTAGTTTAAATAGATGTCCCCCACTATATCGAGTGTTTTATTAGGTTTTAGTTTGGATCTGAGGCAACCTGGCTGGAGGCAGTGTCACTGGGTGGATCTTAAGATGTGATGGTGGGTTTGAAATGCCAATCTAAAGATAGACAAAGTGTGCCTAGCTGGAGATCCTGAAGTGTGCTATGTAGTTGTGGCTTTTGGCTTTTGGCTTGTGGCTTCTCTCTCTCTGCTTGGACCTGTGAAAGCAGGGCCAGCTTCTTCTGCCATTATGAAACTTCCCCTGGATCTATAAGCTTCCATAAATATCCCTTCCTCCGTAATTGTGCCTGGTCTGGAAGTTCATCTCAGCAAACCTAAAGCTGTCTGCTACCCGTACTATATAGAAAATTCATTTTTTCTTTTGTTTTTTGTGTGTTTTTTAAAAATTTTTTTATTATTTTATTTTTGGAGAGAGACAGAGAGAGAGAGAGAGAGAGAGAGAGAGAGAGAGAGAGAGAGAGAGACGGAGATGGATAGAGATGGGTGCGCCAGCAGTCTCTCAGCTGCTGTGAATGAAATCCAGATGTGTGCACCCCCTTGTGGTCAAGTGCAGCATTTCGCCCTTGCATCACTTTGCATCTGGCTAAACGTGGGACCTGGAGATTGGAACCACTGGAGATTGGAGCCAGCGTTCTTAGGCTTAGCAGGCAGGCGCCTTAACCACTAAGCCATCTCTCCAGCCCTGTTTTTTGTTTTTTGAGGTAGGGTATTGCTCCAGTCCAGGCTGACCTGGAATTCACTCTGTATTTTCAGGGTGGCCTCGAACTTGTGGCGATCCTCCTACCTCTGCCTCCTGAGTGCTGGGATCAAAGGCATCTGCCAGCATGCCCAGCTGAAATTTGAAATACACTCTCTAATTACATATCAGTTACTGTTTTGTTATATACAGTTTAAAGAAGACATAGTATACCTACAAACATCAGAGTATAAGTGTGTACATTAACAACCACCGTTTTCTCTTTGCTCACTGTCAATAATCGGTTCTGTTCTCAGAATTGTTGATCTTGAATACATTCATCTTGGATAATGAGTGGGAACTTTGGTGATATCTATGTAGCCCCACTAGCAACTCTAATGACCCATCTGGTTCTTGCCTGGGCAAAGACCTTGATTCTCTTGATTCTTTCTAATGTACCGCTTCACATTCACTTAGGCTTGTTTTTCTTTACTTTAAATGCATGAATAAATAAAGTGAAGCACAGACTGTTAGACTGACACATATAATAGTCTAAGAAACACTTATTCCAAAAGTACTTCCTTATTCTTTATAATTTCATTGAGCTAAATGCTGGTCAAATTTGGAAGCTCAAGCAAACTCACAGCTCTATATGGCAATATCCTAAAATTCCACAAGATGGCGAGCACTCCCTGTTAAACCAGGGCCTAGAAATCAGATTTGGATTTTGTGTCACTGAAAACAAGGAGGTTTTGGTTTTTGGAGGTAGGGTCTTATTCTAGCCCAGGCTGACCTGGAATTCACTATGTAGTCTCAGGGTGGCCTCAAACTTACGGTGATCCTCCTACCTCTGCCTCCTGAGAGCTGGGATTAAAGACGTGCGCCACCATGCCCTGCTATTTACTTTCTTTTAAATGAAAAAAGAAAAGAAAAGAAAAGAAATTTAAAAAATGAAAAAAAACAAACTTGCTTTAAGTAATTTCTACTCTTCTTCTAGTTTTTCTTCTGAAGCAATATGGACAGCTTTTCTTTCTTTGTTGAGTAGAAATAATAATTTTTTAAAAACTTTAAAAATTATTTATTTATTTATTTATTTATTTATTTATTTATTTATTTGTGACAGACACACACACACACAGAGAATGGGTGCATCAGGGCCTTCAGCTGCTGTAAATGAACTCCAGTTGCATGTACCACCTTGTGCATCCAGCTTACATGGGTCCTGGAGAATCAAATCTAAGTCCTTTGGCTTTGCAGACAAATGCCCTAACTGCCAGACCATCTCTCGAGGCTTAAAACTTTTTTTTACTGACAACTTCCATAATTATAGACAATAATCCATGATAATTCCGTCTCCTCCTCCACTTTGCCTTTTCAAATCCACTCTCCATCATATCCCCTCCCCCTCTCAATTAGTCTTTTTTTATTTTGATGTCATCATCTTTTCCTCCTATTATGAAGGTCTTATGTAGGTAGTGCCAGGCACTGTGGGTCATGGATATCAAGGTCATTTTGTGTCTGGAAGATTGCATTGTAAGCAGTCCCACTCTTCCTTTGGCTCTTACATTCTTTCTGCCTCCTCTTCCACAATAGACCCTGAGCCTTGGAAGGTGTAATTGAGATGTTCCAGGGCTGAACACTCCTCTGTCACTTCTCAGCACTATAATGGCTTTTGAGTCATCCCAGGGGTCACTACCATCTGAGAAGAGAAACTTCTGTAATCAAAAGTGAAAGAAGCATTAATATATGGATATGAACATTAAGAAAAGTGTTTGCAGGGCAGTTTGGTGAGTATAATATATATATTTAGCCAGACAACAGCAGGATTATACTCCTAGGCCCCATGACCTACCCCACCATAGGCTTTTGATTGGATTTTGAGTACCAGGCATATATTCAACCAACTTTTACTGACCTGTCCCTCCTCTATCTCCTACCAGCCTCTAGCCACCGAGGAACTGCCTCCTCATCACCTACCCTGAAGGGAGACCCACCGACCACATTACCCAGCCTCTCCCATAACAACTCATTGCCCTATGGTCAGCATGAAGATACTACAGAAGAAAGAGAGACCACTGTCTCTTATCATTAACAAAAGGCTGGAATGTTAGGTCGGGATGGGCTCCCAAGATAGAGTCACCAAGGACAGCAGGATAGCCACAGAGGCATAAGGAAGTGGATTATCCACATTTCTCAAGAAACTGCCCAGCATTTATCCCTTCCTTGCCTAACAATGCCCCCAGGCCATGGTTTCCTGCCCCCTTTTCTTGAAAGTCACCTGGTCACTGTTCTGGTCTCACACCCTAGCTATTTTAAATGTCTAATGTAATGATCTCCCCTAAAGGAACTTTTTAAATTCAACTTAACAAATGAGTTCTTTTCCTTTGCTCACCTTTCCCCAACTGAAAAAGCTTACTACCTAAAAACTCAGGTTGACTGTGCTCCTCTTGAGAGTCAGCCCTGGCAGCTCATGCTTTTCCCCGAATAAAAGCTTTCATCTTTGCCTCAGTGGTTTGCATGGTCTCAGTCACTCCCAAACCTTACAAACCCGTCCCCACCCTTCCTTTACTCAGTGTCTTCCCCTGACCTCACTTAGGTCATTCCACCCCTAGTGATCTGTTCACCTACTTACATATATACAATACCATCCCCTTGAGTCCTCCCCTCTTCTCCCTCCCTTATAGCCCCTTTCTAGCTCACTGGTCTCTGCTACCGATCTTTACTCCAACTCACAATATAAGTCTAAACATGTTTGGCTTCTGGGCCTGAGCTACCTCGTTTAATATAAGTCTTCCCAGATCCATCCATTTCCCTACAAATTTTATAATTTCTTTTTTTTTTTTTTTTACTGCTGAATAGAACTCCAATGTGTAAATGTACCACGTCTTCATTATTCATTTATCAGTCAAGGGGCATTTAGTCTGGTTCCATTTCCTAGCTATTGTGAATAGAGTGGCAATAAACATGGTTGTGCAAATACCTCTAAGGTAATGAGAGGAGTCCTTAGGATATATGACTAGGAGTGCTATAGTTGGATCATATGGTAAATCTAATTTTAGCTGTCTCAAGAACCTCCACAATAATTTCCACAATGATTGTATCAGACTACATGCCCACCAACAGTATAAAAGGGTTCCTCTTTTTCCACATCATCACCATTCATTGACATTTGTTTTCTTGATAACAGCCAGGAGTGACAATAACAGGAGTGAAATGGAATCTCAAAGTAGTTTTAATTTGCATTTCTCCAATGGCTAAGGATGTAGGACTTTTTTTATAGATGTTTATATGCCATTTGTATTTCTTCTTTTGAGAACTCCTTCTTTCGTTCCATAGTCCATTTTTTAATTGGGATGTTTGATTTCTTATTTTTTTTTTAGTTCTTTATATATCCTGGATATGAATCCTCTGTCAGATATATAGCTGGCAAAGATTTTCTCCTATTCTGTAGGTTGTCTCTTTGCTCTATCATGGTGTCCTTTGATGTACAAAAGCTTTGTAATTTCATGAGGTCCCAGTGGTTTATTAGTGGTTTTATTTCCTGAGCAACTGGGGTTATATTCAGAAAGTTGTTGCCTATGCCAATATGTTGAAGCGTTTTCCTTACTTTTCCTTCTAGCAGTTTTAGAGTTTCAGGTCTGCAATTAAGGTCTTTGATCCATTTGGCCTTGGTTCTTGGGCATGGAGAGAGATAAGAATCTGTTTTCATCCTTCTACATATAGATATCCAGTTCACCCAGAACCATGTGTTAAAGAGGTTGTCTTTTCTTTTCTCCAATGAATATTTTTGGCATTTTCCTCAAAATCAGATGGCCATAGCTGCCCAAATTTACATCTGGGTCCTCTATTCTGAGATTCCATTAATCTATGTGCCTGTCTCTGTACCAGTACCATGCTGTTTTTGTTACTATGGCACTTAGTATAGCTTAAAATCAGGTATGGTGATACTACCAGCCTTATTTTTGTTGCTCAAAGTTGTTTTGACTATTCGAGGTTTTGGGGGCTTCCAACTGAATTTTAACATTCTTTTTCTATCTCCATGAAGAATGTCATTGGAATTTTGATGAGGATTGCCTTAAATGTGCAGATTACTTTTGGTAAGATTGACATTTTCACAATATTGGTTCTTCCAAGCCAAGAATGTGGGATGTCTTTCCATTTCCTAGTACTTTGAAGTTTCCAGTGTAGAGATCCTTCACTTCCTTGGTTAGGTTTATTCCAAGGTACTTCATTTCTTTTGAGGCAATTGTGAATGGGAGTGATTCCTTGATTTCATCCTCAGCATATTTATTGTTAGTATATAGGAAGGTTATTGATTTCTGTGTATTTATTTTGTATCCTGCTATGTTACTAAAAGTGCTTATCAGCTCTAAGTTTGTAGAGACTTTAGGGTACTTTATGTATAGAATCATATCATCTGCATTAAATAATGATAATTTAATCTTTTCCTTTCCAATTTGTGTCCATTTCATGTGTATCTCTTGCCTTATTGCTATAGCTAAGACTTCTAGTACCATATATTAAATAAAAGTGGGGACAGTGAACACCCTTGTCTTGTTCTTTATTTTAGTAGAAAAGCTTTAAGTTTTCCCCCATTTAGTATTATGTTGGCTGTAGGTTGGACATAGCCTTTATTATGTTGAGATATGTTCCTTCTAGTCCCAGTTTCTTTAGGGCTTTTACCATAAAGGGAAATTGGATTTTGTCAAATGCCCTTTCTGCATCTATTGATATGATCATGTAACATTTTTTCTTTCAGTCAATTCATATAGTGTATTACATTTATCAAATTGCATATGTTGAGCCATCCCTGAATCTCTGGGATAAAGCCTACTTGGTCAGGGTGAATAATTTTTTGACATATTCTTTTATTCTGATTGTCAGTATTTTGTTGAGAATTTTTATATCTATGTCCATGAGGGAGATTTGTCTATAATTTTCTCATTTTGCTCTGTCTTTATCTGGTCTTAATATCAGAGCAATGCTGGCTTCATAGGAAGAGTTTAGTAGTATTCTTTCCTTTTCTATTCTATGGAAAAGTTTGAGAAGCATTATTAATGTTAGTTCTTCCATGAGGGTCTGGTAAAATTCATCAGTGAATCCATCTGGGCCTGGAATTTTTTAGTTGGGAGATTATTTTTATAACAGTTTTGATCTCTATGCTTGTTATAGGTCCGTTTAAATGGTTTATCTCATCTTGAGTTAATTTTGGTAGGTCATATAAATCTAGGAAATCATCTATTTCTTTCAGATTTTCAAACTTAGTGGAATTTATATATATATATGAGAGAGTCAGAAAGAGAGAGAGGGACAGATAGAGAATGGGCATGCCAGCAGCCTCTCTGGCGCTATGAACAAACTCCAGATGTGTCCACCCCCTTGTGGGCAAGTGCAGTATTGCACCCTTGCATCACTTTACATCTGGCTAAACGTAGGACCTGGAGAATGGAACAGGTGTTCTTAGGCTTAGGACACAGGTGCCTTAACTCCTAAGCCATCTTCCTAGCCCCAAGTATATGTTTTTAAAGTATGTCTTTATGCTTTTCTGAATTTCTTTTATATCTGTTATAATGTTGCCTTTTTATCTCAAATTTTATTAATTTGTATCTTTTCTCTCTTTATTTTGATTATATTTACTAAGCGTTTATTAATCTTGTTTATCCTGTCAAGAACCAACTCTTTGTTTCATTGAGTCTGTTTTTTTTTGTTTTCTATTTCATTAATTTCTATCCTAATGTCTATTATTCCCCCCCATCTACTTATTTTTTGCCTTGTTCTTCTTTTTCCAAGGCTTTAAGGTGAAGAATTAAGTTGTTTACTTGTGACCTTTCTAATTTCTTAATATAGGCATTTAAAAGTATAAATTTGCTGGGCATGGTGGTGCATGCCTTTAATCCTAACATTCGGGAGGCAAAGGTAGGAGGATCGCCATGAGTTCAAGGCCACCCTGAGATTACATAGTGAATTCTAGGTCAGCCTGGGCTAGAGTGAGACTCTACCTTGAAAAACTGAAAAATGAACAACCAAAGAAGAAAAATAAATAAAAGTATAAATTTTCCTCTTAGGTCTGCCTTCAATGTGTCTCATAAGTTATGGCATGTTGTGTTCTCATTATCATTTGGTTCTATGAAGTTTTTTTCATTTCCTTTTTGATTTCTTCAATGACCTATTCATCATTCAGTAGTGTACTGTTTAGTTTCCATGATTTTGTGTATTCTCTATAGTTTTTTTTTGCTATTGATTTGTAGTTTAATCCCACTGTGATCAGATAGAGTACAAGGAATTATGTCAATTTTCCTGTATGTTTTAAGTTGCTTTGTGACTAAATAAGGTCTATTTTAGAGAATGTTCTATATTCTGCTAAAAATTATGTTTGCATGATTTGGATGGATTGTTCTGTAAGTATCTGTTGGGTCCATTTTTTTCTATGACATCATTTAATACAGTTGTTTCTATCTTTACTTTTTGCTAGGATGACCTGTCAATTGATGACAGTGAGGTATTAAAGTCACCCACTTCAATTGTGTGTGGTTATCTGTGACCTTAAGATTTTTGATGAAATTGGGAGGTCCTTTGTTAGGTGCATATATGTTTAGAATTGTAATGTCCTCCTGTTGAATTGTTCATTTAATCAATATAAAATGAAAATCTTTACTTTTCCTAAATAATGTTGGTTTGAAGTCTTTCTTGTCAGATATTAGGATAGCAACACCTGCTTGTTTTCTAGACCCATTAATTTGAAATACCATTTTCATCCTTTTGCCCTAAGATACTGTCTGTCTTTTGTGGAGAGATGAGGTTATTGGAGGCAACAAATAAAGAATCTTGCCTTTTAATCCAGTCTGCAAGCCTGTGTCTTTTGGTTGGGGCATTGAGGCCATTGATATTAAGAGTTATTATTGAAAGGTGGGCATTTATTCTTGCCATTCTTCTTGTTTTTCAGTGCTTCCTGTTTTTTCACTTTCTTATATTAATTATTAATTGAATATAGTTTTTTTTTCCTATTTATTCATGTGTATTATTTCCTTTTTCTTCAGCATACAGAATTCCTTCAGGTATTTTCTGTAGAGCTGGCTTAGTGGTCATATATTCCTTTAGCCTGTTTTTTTTTTTTTTTTTTTTTTTTTGTGTGTGTGTGTGTGTGTGTGGAATGTTCCTATTTATCCATCAATTTTGATGGATAGCTTTGCTGTATAAAGTAAATTTGGTTGACAGTTGTTATTTTTCAGAACTTGGAATACATCATTCCAAGCCCCTCAGGCTTTTAATGTTTGTGTTGTTTAATCTGCTGTTATCCTGATGGGCTCACCTTTATAGATGACTTGATGTTTCTTTTTCTAACTGCTTTCAATATATGTTCTTTGGTTTCTGTGTTTAGTAGTTTAATTATAATATGAAGAGGAGATGTTCTTTCCTGGTTTTGTCTGTTTGATGTTGTAAGGGCTTTCTGCATATACATTAGCATTTCTTTCCCTATTTGGGGAAATTGTTTTCTATGATTTTGTTGAAAACACCTACTATGGTTTTGGAGTGAAATTCTTCTCTTCTACTAGACCCTGATCTCTTATCTTTGATCTTTTCCTATGGTCCTGAATGTCTTGAAATTCCCACTCATACCTTCCTATTAATTTGTCTTTCTCATTGTTGGACTGTGTCAGATCTGCCACCAAGTCTTCTAGTTCAGATACTCTGTCCTCTCCTTGATCCCTTCTACTGGTGAGACTCTCTACAGAGTTTTCTATTTGACTTACTCTGTTTTGAATTTCTAATATTTCTGATTGGTATTCTTTTATTATTTCTATTTTCTTACTCATGGCTTGTATTGACATTCTTATTTCATTAAGTTGGTTTTCTGTATTCTCTTGAGATTCTATTAGGAGTTTGTTTTTGTCTTTGATTCCTTTGATTTCTTGGAAAATAGTTATATTCATTCTTTTGAAGTCTTTGTCAGGCATTTCTTCTAAATCAGTCTCAGTGGAGGTTATTTCTGATGGATTTATAATTTAAAAAAATATTTTATTTATTCATTTGAGAGAGCAATAAAGAGGGAGGGAGGGAGGAAGGAAAAGAGAGAGAACAAAGGAGGGAGAGAATGGATAGGCTAGGGGCTGCAGCCATTGTAAATGAACACCAGGTGCATGCCCCACCTTGTGGATCTGGCTTACGTTGGTACTGGAGAATCAAACCTAATTCCTTGGACTTTGCAGGCAAGCACTTTAACTGCTAAGCCATCTCTCCACCTCTAGATTTACAATTTTTGGCGGAATTATATTGTCTTTATTTTTTGTGTTTCTTGTATTATAATGTAGAGAATTTTGCATCTTGAGTTAAATTGATGCTTGGGTGTTCTAATTATCTGCAGGATTCTTAAATGTGTAAATATGGCCTTATATATTTGACAGCCAACTATTATTAGGTATAGATTTAAAAATTTCTGCAAACTCAATGATTTTTTTTAAAAGCAATCCAGTCATAGGTGGGGTTGTACACCTGCAATCTCAGCACTGAGGCAGTAAAGCAGCAGAAGGATTAGGCCTTGGAGGATGGTCTAGACTAAAAACTAGCAGTTGAGGAGGTCATTCAGTTGATTGAATGCTTATCTACCAAGCATGCTTACCTGGGTTTGCTCCTCAGCATCACTACACACATGTGCATGCATGTGCACACATATAGACACTTGCACACATGTGCACACATACACACATAATTAGGATACGAACACAGGTTACAAATAGGAATTACACTAAAGACATATGTATATGTTAGCCAAATGTGCACATGAAACATGCTCTGTAGCCCAAGTAGCTCTTAAACCTGCAATCTAAAGTGTTTTATTTATTTTTTACAGTACTCTACCACTGAGCTATGATCTCAGCAGGATAAGAGGAATTTATGGGAAGGTGAAATGTTCTGAATCTCTATCCCCTCTGTGCAGACTAGGAATATACATGTAATGGAACAAAGTTGGGCTTTTAGCTGTTGACATGAGGAAAGACACATCTCATGGAGAGTTGTGGGATATCTCAGAAAGAGTGATGAGAATGACTTTCATGATGAGCACTTTTGTTGGGTGATTCTCTCTTTTGTTGGGTGAACTTTAGAAAGGAACTTTAGAAGGAACTCCCATGATTACCTGTAGAAATATCTAAAGTCAAAGGAAGAAAGTGCTGAGTATGACTAAAGCTGTAGCAGGAGGATAGGAGAGAAGCATCAGCTATTGACAGGTGCTGGGACATGGGAGGTTTTATATCCTGCTGGGTTGCATAGGAAATTTTTTTCCCCCAATATGTAGACCACATTAAGAAGAAATCTTCTTTTTTTTTTTTTTCAAGGTAGGGTCTCACTCTGGCCCAGTAGTCTCAGGGTGGCCTCGAACTCATGGCAATCCTCCTACCTCTGCCTCCCGAGTGCTGGGATTAACGGCGTGCGCCACCACGCCCAGCAGGAATCTTTTTTTTTTGTCTCATCAAAGTGGCTTTGAAGTTGGTGTTTGATGACAGGAGAATAACTTGGCTTGCTGTGAGTGCTAGGTCAGTTTCAAACATGCCAAGACCTCCCAGAAGAATGGGTTTAGGTCCTGGATGTTGGGGACTGTTTTTTTTTTTCTTCCCTCCTCCTCTGGTATGTGAAGGTTACATCCAATTATCAAAATTGGTAGACTTAAGATTTGTGTATTTTAATGTGGATTTTACCCCAAACTGCTAATACAAAAATAAAAATGAACAAATACAACCTACCCTTACAACAGAATCCTGTACAGCAGCAGTAAGAAAGAACAATCTAGTCATGTACAGCATCATGGACAAATGTGAACTCATTATGCTGAGCAAAAAATACCAGACCCAAGAGCACATGCTGTATGAATCCATTCATCTGACATTCCAGAAAAGGCCAAATTACAGAGACCAAAACCAGTGGTTTCCAGAGGTTGACCACAAAGGGAAGCCTGGGGAAACTTTAGAGTGGTGGAAAGTTCTAGAGTCTTACTGTGGTTGTGGTCACTTGATATATGTTTATCACACACAGATCAGAGCTAGGGCTGGGAGTATAGATCTGTGGGAGAACATTTTCTCAGCATGTGTGAGGCCTGGGATTAATCTTCAGCTCAGCAAATAAGTAAAAGCAAACAAACAAACAAATAAAAATAAGACTGGGTATGCACGCCTGGAATCCCAGGAGACTGGCAAGAGGATTATGAGTCTGAGGCTAGTCTGGGCAGCATATTTAGGTCTTGTCTCAAAAGCAAGACAAAAACCAAGCAGGAAAAAAAAAGTCATGTTTGGGGAGGAGGCAGTGGGTAGGGTATCATGTAATAAGAATGGCAGAATGTTGATGTCTCCTGAGGCCCTCAGATGGACACAGTGTGGCTTATTATACTCATGTTTATTTATGTATTTGAAAATTTCCATACTAGTGATTTTGGGGGTGGGAATATAGCTCAGTGGTAGAGCATCTACCTAGCATGAATGGGGCCCTGGGATTGTTCTTCAGCATCACAAGTTATTCACATGTATCAATTATATATAATTGACTAAATATGGTTTAAATTTTAATGGAATGTGAAATCTGTATACTGGAGCCAACAATGTCAAAGTGAAAATTGATTGTTCCTCCCTCAGTGTGTTTTTGCACAGTCACTTTTATTTTTTATTTTTTGATTTTCCCGAGGTAGAGTGTCACTCTAGCCCAGGCTGACCTAGAAATCACTATGTAGTCTCAGGCCGGCTTTGAACTCACAGAAATCCTCCTACCTCTGCCTCCCAATTGCTAAGATTAAAGGCATGCACCACCATGCCTGACTTGCACAGTTACTTTTTTTTCAGAGAGAGAGAGAGAGAGAGAGAGAGATGGGCATGCCAGCGGCCTCTCAGCCACTGTGAACGAATTCCAGATGTGTGCACCTCCTTGTGGGCAAGTGCAGCATTGTGCTCTTGCATCACTTTACGTCTGGCTAAACACGGGACCTGGAGAATCCAAGGGGAGTTCTTAGGCTTAGCAGGTAGGCGCCTTAACTGCTTAACTGCTTAACGCCTTAACTGCTAAGCCATCTCTCCAGCACCACAGTCACTTTTAAAAAAGTACTCTTCAGAATTTTCCCATTCTAGGCCTCCTTGGTCTTTCAGTTTGGGCTGCCTCTGTCATTTAATATTTGCTTAGTTTGAAAGGTGTCCCTTTCCTCACACCAGCCGCTTTGATGTGCTAGTGAGCCAGAGCTGCTTGTTTTCCAAGGGGCTCTTCTTTAAGACTGTTCCATGCATTTACCAAGAGCTGCCAACAAAGCACTGGTGAATAGAAATGGGCTCCAGGCTTTCTGAGAAGGGCTGAAATTTTATACAAACAATTTGTTTCATCAATTTTCCTGCCAATGCCCTAATTTTGCCCAATTTCCCCTTTGTAAATCTGAGAAATTGAATAATGGATTTCTCTTCCTGTTTGACTGAATGCTTTAGCCATGCTACTTTGTACCCAGAGTGGTTACAATAGAACACCAAACTCAGTCCACTATGTTCTCTTGTTAAACTTTAAAAAAATTAAATTAAATTATTTATTTGAGAGAGACAAAGGGGAGAGAGAGAGAGAAAGAGAGAATTAGTGAGCCACTGCATTTTAATTTTCTTGCTGAATTCTCTTCATGTTTATGACTTTCCCGCCAATTCCTTACAGCTTCATTCACTTTTGAAACGATCATATCAAGGACTTGAATGTAAGTTATAGATCACTCATCTCCTTACTTGAGGTGATTGTATGGTCACTAATTGTTTTGAGGAGCAGAATTCTAAGTTCTTTCTCTGACGTTGCAGCTATCTCTTTTTTCAACTCTCATTATGAGAGAGTTGAAAAGTTGGGATTTTGTTGTGATGGTCTGGTATTCTGTGATTTTTATGTTTCTTTGTTGTGTCTTAGGCATTTATGGAAACAGAGGTTGTTTTTTTCTCACGTTTTTATTTCCTATCTCCCTACCCCCCCTTAGCTGTATTTGGATGTTTCTTTTGTGTAATTTCTTTCAGTTTCACAAGGAGAAGTATTCGTTCACATTTTGTAGGGCACAGACCCAGTGTTGAACTCCACAGGTGTCTTGGTAGTTCTGGCTTTCCTCAGTTGTGTGCTAACTTTTTGTGTTGCTTTTCTATTCCCTCTGGTTCACAGACTCTGGTAATAAGGAATTGGTTGAAAAAGGTGTGCTTTCTGGACTTTTCAAAAAACAAAGTATAACAGTGGAACAGTAGTGAACAGAGGAAGACATGGAAGGAGGGGAGAGGAAAGATTGGGAGGTTTGGATAGGGTTGGGGGTATGCAAGGGAGGATGGAGGGTGTCAAAACTATAAAACTGAAGAGAAGGAGTATTTTTTTTTTTGAGGGACAGCCATGAAAGAATATCTGACTTTAAATATGATAGCTTAAATAATTAATGTATGCAATTGCAGAGGGCAATCAGGGGCTTAGACTGCTAGGACATTGACATCCATAAGTAATAACAACAACATCAATAGTAAAAAGGAAAGAAACAACTTCAAATATCAAACAGTAAACCTGAAAAGAAAGTGAGGATGTAAGCAGAAAGAACAGAAGGAAGAAAAAGATAGAAAAAAGAATAACCAAGTCCATCAACAATATCAACAGGAAGAAGAAAAAACAACAAAAATTATAGGGGATATTGATGAGGTACTGGATATATATATATATATATATATATATATATATATATATTTATATATATATATATGTAAATGCTTCTCCCCCTCCTCTTTCTTCTTCCTCTCCTCCCCTTCCTTTTTCATTTTAAATAGTTTATTTATTTATTTACTTGAGAAAGAGATAGAAAGAGGCAGATAGAGAGCAAGAATGGGCACCCAGGGCCTCTATCTATTGCAAACGATTCCAGATGCATGGGGCACTTTGTGCGTTTGGCTTTACATGGGCACTGGAGAATTGAAACTGGGTCCTTTGGCTTTGCAGACAAGCACCTCAACTGGGTTCTTTAGCTTTGCAGGCAAGCACCTTAACTGCTAAGCCATCGCTCCAGCATGATCTCCTCCTCCTCCTTCTTCTCCCTCTCCCTTTTCTCCTTCTCCCCCCTTTCCCTCTCCTGCCTCCCCATCTTATTTTCTTCTTCTCAGATAACAGTTTATAATGTTAGCACCACAGATCAGACAGATTAAGTGTGTGAGTGGGTCATTCAGGTGATAAAAGAGTTTTATAATAAATTTCTTGTCCATTATCTGGTCTGAGCTGCCCTGTCCCCTAGGCCTGAAATGACTTAGATCCTTGAGAATATTGGATTAAAGTTTCTCCATGCAGCGTTTGTGTGTGTGTGTGTGTGTGTGTGTGTGTGTGTGTGTGTGAGCTGGAGAAATGTGAAAGTCTTGCTAACATGAGAATTTTATTGTCTTAACTAGGGGTGTTGAACTCTCGTGCAATGGAGGGAGTGGAGAAGGTGGGGAGGATATGTGCCTTCTGACAGCAGGGACCACTGCAGGATTTCCAAGCCCAGATCCAGTTAGGCCCCAAGCAAGCGCTTACCTTGTGACTTGATTTTCACTGGACAGTGTCTTCTTGATCAGCCCCCTTGAGTTGCTTCCTCATGAGGTTGGCCCATGGAGACTACTGATGATGATGTGGCTATAGCCCAGTATTTGTTAAGAAAGAGCTAAGGCTGGGCTGGAGAGATGGCTTAGTGGTTAACCATTTGCCTGCAAAGCCAAAGGATCCCACTTCGATTCTCCAGGACCCACCTAAGCCAGATGCACAAGGGGGTGCATGCATCTGGAGTTCGTTTGCAGTGGCTGAAGGCCCTGGCATCATGTGCTCTCTCTCTCCTTCTTTCTCTCTTTCAAATAAATAAACAAAAACATTTAAAAAAATAAATAAAGAACTAAGGCCATCAGGAGATAGTCATGGCCTGTCAGAGGATCACAGACCTGGGAATTGGAAGGTCACCACAGACATTCCTTGCACAAACATCTAGAGTTGGTTTTCAGAATGTTTTTATCTCCATTTTAGCAACTCCTTTGGGTGCCAAGAAATTGGCTTTCTATTGTCAGAGGGGAACTGTGGACTCAACATTCAGGGGAGCTTCTAATCAGATGGCCCATTGTGACAGGACATCTTTCCATGGGAGCAGACTCTGCACTGTCTGAGATTGTCCGCCGCATCTCAACCCTGTGTTCAGACAGTGATGATGGTCAGGCAGCAGGTATGGGATGGAGCAGTGAATGAGCAGGTGAGCAGGAGAGCCGGTGGTGACCTGGCTTGGCCTGATGGCTTTAACTTACAGCTGTAGTGTCAACCTAACTTTAACTTTACAAACCCTGGTGGGGAACCCAAGAGTGATGGAAGGGGTGGTCCCAGTACGAGTAGTCTCTTACTTTCAAATTTCCAAACCCCTTATTTTTTTTTTTTTGATATAGGGTCTCACTGTAGCCCAGGCTGACCTGGAATTTTACTATATAGTCTCAGATTGACCTCAAACTCACAGCGATCCCTCTATCTCTGCCTCCCAAGTGCTGGGATTAATGGCACGTGCCATCATAGCCAGCCCTTATCTGGTTCCTGGCTGTGCTTTTGTGGAGACTTTTCAACTTCAGATTTGTGTTTCCAGTAGAATCTGCACTGGGTTGCTGAGGCAGTTTTCTGTGTAGCTCAGGGCACAACAGATCTGCTCACTGTGGCTGCATGTTAGACACGAAGCTTTTTACATTTTTGCTATCTTTTTTAAAAAAATGCTTTTTGTTTATTTTATTTTTATTTATTTGAGAGGGAGGGAGAGAGAAAATGGGCACACCAGGGCCTCCGGCCACTGCAAACAAACTCCAGATGCGTCTGCCACCTTGTGCATCTGGCTTACGTGGGTACAGAGAATGGAGCCTCGAACTGGGGTCCTTAGGCTTCACAGGCAAGCACTTAATTGCTGAGCTGAGCCATCTCTCCAGCCCTCGTTTTTTTTTTTTTTTTTGTTTGTTTGTTTTTTAGGCAAGGTGTCATTTTAGACCAGGCTACAATGACTTTGTAGCCATTTTTTCTTGGCAGTACTTCCTTAGGGGATTCTGAAGTTCTTCTTAAGATTTCCTCTTTACGATGGTCTCTTTTGATTCTTCTTTTGATTGTCTCCTTCAACAGCTCACTCTGAGGCTGTTTCAAATCTGCCATCTTACCTGAAAGTTACTTCATATGTCTTTATTGAAAATACAAGGAATGACATTCTAACACCAGGCCAAAATCCTGCTTCCAAAATCATTCACCAAAATGTTTTAGATTTAATGGTGATCCTTGTTTGAATCAAGCATCCTTACTTAAATTTCTACACTATATGTCATATTTCAATTATGTCATATTTCTTCTATTTTCAATTTACTTTGATCTATAAAGATCTCTTTATCCTTTAAATTAAGAAAAATGCATTGCAGTGATAAACATTCAGTGTTTTCATGCCAAATTGGACATGTTATGATTCCAGATGAGTTCACTCTTAAGTACATCAGGTATGTTTGCAGAAAGCCTCATGACTGTCAATACTCTGTACATTCGACCTTCCCACAGAGTATTGCATTTGGAACCTTAGTCATTTGAGCTGTGGGCAGTGTGAAAATGTAAGTGATGAACTACAGCAGCAGGATGTGATGAACTTTTGTGCCCAAGCTTGAGTACAAGAATCAGAAGTTTTGACACCAAACATGCACTTCTTCATTACTTCAAATGTCACCGGCAGGCACTTTATCCACATCACTGCCACTGACTTCAAACTTCTGTTTATCATATGTCTTGTCTTATTGGAAATGTCACTGCTCTTTGAATTCAGCTTTCCTTCTGTGGGCTGGAAGACGGAACTAAGTGACGCCCATGAAATCTTTTAGCTCCACACCTTCTTTGTAACTAGGTTTATCTGTTTGTGTTGCTTTCAGGGCACAACTGTGTTAACATTACTGACATGGAATTCCCCAACCCTGGGAAATTTGACCCTGGACACTTTCTAGACACAAATGGAAATTTTAAGAGAAATGACTACTTCTTGACTTTCTCCTTAGGTAATAGGAATTCATTTCCAAGCCTCCAGGAAATGTTTTGACATCATTTGGAACTAACACACTGCTGTCTTTGGGGCTGGCAGATTTGCTCATTTTCCATGATCAGACACACCACTCCCACTGGCTACGAACTCTCATTGTTAAAGAGCCAACCACTGTATCAGGCAAGAAAAGTGAGGCTTTAGGTCTTCACCCATTTCTTCCAAGTTGAGAAAGCTGGAGTACAGGCTCTTTCCATTCTTCCTTAAGATACACCACGACCCACGCCCACAGAGACACCAATGACATCTTCCTAGAAAGAAAACTTCGTTTAGACTTTCCTCACTATGAGAAAGGTGAGCTCACCAAAATCTGATGTCATGTTTTCTTGCTATATTGCTCACCCCAGGATCAGTTAATGCAGAGACAAATCTCCCAAGCTCAGAAATCCCTAAAGGGCCTTAAGGCCACTCAGAGAATCCACTGAGTAAATAATTCATTATATTTCAGTAGGGCTAGTATGGTGAGAGAATCACACATTGCAGAGAAAGCAGGTCTTGGAGGAGGGGCAATGACCATCTTCTTTCTCCCCCAACTATTAAATATAAAATGAAATAAGCAATATTCTAGTAAATGATGTTTTAGGTGTCTCAAAGTAGTGGAGTACTAACTATATAATAGAATAAGGGGAAGGCCAGGCATCTTAAAGAAGATAAAGAATCACTGGAGTAGGACATTTTATCTCAGTTGAGAATATCAAAAACAGACATATAACAATGGTATGAGGAGACACTTTGAACATGGCATTATTCCCTGAAATGATGATAGACACCCTGTACCCCGCCTCATTCAGAATCATGTGCCTTGAATATTGGATCTCTGCCTTATCTCTTGTTAATGATCCTCTTTCACTAATGGTGCGATTTTTATATCAAACTCATTATCTCCCTTTGTCAGTCTTCCAGGACTTCTGACTATAGGTCTATGCCTCCACACCTGGCTTTTTGAACACATATTTGTTAAGATCATTTGTTACATGGGTAGTACATTAGTCTGTTCATTGTTTGCCTGACCAGCTGTTCTTTCAACCATCCCTTGATCTAACTTTCCATCCAACAGTTTGTCGATGACAAATATTCTTTTGTGCCAGTTACAAGCACTGTTCTTCTCATACTCACTTACAGACAACCTTCTTTGATGTTTTTAAAAATTATTTTTTAAAAATACTGTATAAAGGGCTGGAGAGATGGCTTAGCAGTTACAGCGCCTGCCTGCTAAGCCTAAGAACACTGGTTCCAATCTCCAGCGGTTCCAATCTCCAGGTCCCATGTTTAGCCAGATGCAAAATGATGCAAGGGTGCAATGCCGCACTTGATCCCAAGGGGGCGCACACATCTGGATTTCATTCACAGCAGCTGAGAGACTGCTGGTGCGCCCATTCTCTATCTGTCTCCCTCTCCCTCTCTCTCTGTCTCTCTTTGTGTCTCTCTCCAAAAATAAATAAAATAATAAAAAAATTTTAAAAATACTGTATAAAGTATTTTTTTAAATATTATTTTTTAAAATTACCTTCTTTGACTTAATTTCTTTCTTTCTTTTTTTTTTTTTTTTTTTTTTTTTTGTAAAACAGATGTGTGCAGGAGAGGGCCTAGCTCACATGGAACTGTTTCTATTCCTGACCACCATTTTACACTTTACACTGAAATCAGTGGTTGACCTTAAGGACCTCAATATAACGCCAATTACCAGTAGATTGGTTTCTTTGCCATCTTATTACCAGCTCTGCTTTATCCCTCTCTAAAAATTATTGGCCTGTCTGATTCCTGCTGTGCTATCTGTTTCAACCTGCTCTAGGACATTATCTACCTCCTTCCCCCTGGGATTACCTATCCGTCCTCCCCTGAAACATGTCCTCATTTCCTCAAGATCCATGGGACACCCATCCTCCCCTGTGCAAATTCTAGAGTCACTGACACATCTCTACAATTTCCTCTTCTTTGTAACACTTTTACTGACCATCCAAATGCTAATATGCTTTGAAACCTGAATTAATGTAGCCTCACTGTAAACAGAAATTATCATGTGATGATTTATAATCATTTCTCTTACACCTGTTATTATTAATAAACATATTTTAATGGTTTACCTGTTCTCAAATTTTCCTTCCAATTTAGGAAAGAAATGAGACAAAGAACATCCCAAATGGACATGGTGGTCCATACAATGAAAATCACAGGGAATGTAAAGAAAATTCTTTGACTCATTGTCAATAGAGTCCAGGGGTTATTTGTATCTGAAACAGATAAACATTGCCTAGAAGAAGCTCTAACCTGTCGAGAACCACCATGAAGACACCAGAATAAACATTCAAGGCAGAATTCATATACTTACTTTGATGTTAATGTAATCAAAAGTAAAAATTTTAAATATTCCATTTGCTTTATTATTGCAGTTACTTTATCCTTGCTGGGACAAAATACCTAACTAGAAGTAAATTTTGGAAATGAAGGGTTTATTTTGGCTTACAGTTTTTATGGAAAGTTTCATCATGGTGGGGAAAGCCTAATAGGTCATTATATCTTGTCACAGTAGCAGGGAAGAAAGCAGAAATATTGCACTCAGTAGCACTAGCAAGTAGTGCTGGACTATAACCCCCCGACTCCAGTGGCACACCCCCTCCAAGGCTCTGTCTTGCAAAGCCTCCACCAGCTGGAGATTTGAGCATAGAGCTAAATAAAAAACACATGTGAGGGCTGGAGAGATTGCTCAGCAGTTAAAGTGATTGTCTACAAGACCTAAGGATCTGGGTTCAATTCCCCAGTACCCATGTAAATCCAGATGCACAAGGTGGCATATGGGTCTGTAGTTTGTTTGCAGTGTTTAGAGGCCATGGAGTGCCCATTCTCTTTTACTGTCTGTCCCTCTTTCTGACTTCTTCTTTGTCTTTCTCAAATAAATAAACAAAAATATATTTTTTAAATATTTTTTTATTTTTTATTATTTTTTTGGAGAGAGACACAGAGGTGGTGGGGGGGACAGAGATGGGTGCGCCACCAGTGTCTCAGCTGCTGTGAACAAAATCCAGATGTGTGCACCCCCTTGTGGTCAAGTGTGGCATTGTGCTGCGCCACTTTGCATCTGGCTAAACGTGGGACCTGGAGATTGGAACCGCTGGAGATTGGAACCAGTGTTCTTAGGCTTAGGAGGCAGGCACCTTAACCTCTAAGCCATCTCTCCAGCCCCAAAAATATATTTTTAAAAGCACGGATGACTATGGGGGACAGATCACATTTAAACCATCACATTGAATTTTCCAAATTATAACTGAATTGATGCTTTCCTAGTGCTTATCTTGCATTGTGAGCACTGTGCTTTTCTTCCCAGCAAATTCATCTTTCTATTATTTACCTACTTTGTACCTCGTTTTGTACTCAACACAGACATGAGGCAATTTCATGTTACATCACTCCAGTCACATCCACGTTGCATCCTCTGAATGTGCACAATTGAGAACTTAATATATAAAAAAGATTTGTTATTATTTTCTTTTCTTTTGCCTTGAAATTTTTTATAGTCCATAAAATATTATAGAAAAGTTTATATTTCAATAAAAAGACTATCATTAGACTAGGCAGCTAATAGCAACTCTGTGACTAACAAGTATTTTTGTGAATAAATTTTAAGAGAAACTACTACCTGTCCTTAAATTCCTTTTTCTTTTTGGGCTGGAGAGATGGCTTAGTGGTTAAGACACTTACCTGCAAAGCAAAAGGACCCAGGTTCAATTCTCCAGGTCCCACATAAGCCAGATGCACATGGTGACGCATGCATCTGGAGTTTGTTTGCAGTGGCTAGAGGCTCTGACACACCCATTCTCACAAAGTTCCTCTCTATCCCTCCCCCCTTCTCTAATAAATAAATAAATAAATAAATAAAATAAATTTTTAAAAATTCCTCTTTTTATAAAAAAAGAACTTTTAATTTTTACATTGACAAATTTTGACTTAAAAATTGTTAAAACACAGATCTCAAGAGCCGCCTGCCTCACTACCTTATCCACCAGAGCCTCACAGCCACCATGTTTGAAGTTGCCTTCTACCTGTGGCAACGCATTGGAGAGCTGGGGGCCAGAGCTTGAAAAGCCCCCTGCAACCCTGCGGGCCAGGGTCCTGTTGCCATAGAATCCAAAGCCAGGAAGGAGGGCTTCCCAAAAAGGACTGCCTGCTGAGCAGTGGCTGGAAACCATGGCCCAATCAAATGAGGGGAACCTGTCCCCCTATGGACTGGCAGACAGACTTTATTCACATGCCATCTGTCAAACGTGACTGATATCTTTTGGGCTTTATTGATACTTTTTCAGGGTGGATAGAAGTTTTCCCCATGACTAACAAGAGGGCCTTAACAGTTTCTAGACTTCTCCTTACTGAACTGATTTCCTGATTTGGTTTACCCTCTGCCCTGTAATCTGATAATGGGTTAGAATTTATTTCTGCTGTCATTCAACATGTAGCCACTGCCCTTCACATATCTTGGAAGTTTCATATTCCCTACCACTCCCAATCATTTGGGAAAGTTGAAAGGGCCAATCACTCCTTTAAATGAATCTTAACTAAACTCACTCTGGAACTAAAATTTGAACTAATATATAGCAGGCCCATCATTCCCCCTGGACTGCACCCCACAAATTCTAACCTGCCCCCTACTCTTGTTCAAGATTTTCTTTCTTTCCTCAGAGCAGAGCTGTGGAAGACTGCTGACTCAAACCTCCCCAAGCCTATCCCTAATGCTCCTCTTCCCTTCTTCAAGTTGGGGACTAGGTTTATATTTCTCCCAACATTCACTCTTCCCTGCAACCTAAATGGCAAAGATCTCATAAGATCATACTCCTCACTCCCACAGCTACCAAACTCCAAAACCTTGCTCCCTGGTTTCTTCTTTCCCACCTCCAAAAAGCACTTTCCTCCTACTCCTCTACCTTCCTAAATCCCACCAAACTCAAATTTCCTCATCTCCCATCAAGTCCTAAAGAGACAACTGAGACCACAATTAGCCTTATGCTTCCTTTTCCAGATCCACCGAATGACCTGAGCCTTCATCAGGTTCACCTTTTCTTGACTGACCTGCCAGAGGATGTATGGTTAATGCCACGGCCCATCCACAGCTTTGATCAGCTACTCAGGCTACTCAAATCCTTTGGTTACTAGACACTTTTATGTCTTTTCAGTCCTATCAGATTGAATTCTTCCCCCTCGCCCTCCATTTTACCCTTTACCAGGATGGCTCATGCTCTGCCCCATCCTTCCCCTGTCCTTGCTGTCATCACAGCTGCAATCCTTACCATTGGACTAATCACAGCCATCCCCTGTAGCTGGTCTCACACTGAAAAGGCAGTCCTCACCCTCCTATTATGGGCATATTTCACTACATTCTGTGGCAGTTTGAATATATGTCCCCCAATATATTCAGTGCTTTATTATTTTATAGTTTGCATCTGCAATCACCTTGCTAGAGGCAATGTCACTGGGGGCCAGTCTTAAGGTGTGGTGGGTTTGAGATTCTATTGTAAAGATATGCAAAGTGTGCCTAGCAGGAGTTCCTGAAGTGTGCCCTTGTGTCACTTTTGCATCTGGCTAGACGTGGAACCTGGAGATTGGAACTGGTGTTCTTAAGCTTAGCAGGCAGGCGCCTTAACCTCTAAGCCATCTCTCTAGCCCTAATTCTTCTTTTTGATCCTTGCATACTCCAATGCCTCAATGCCTTCCTCCCAGACAGAATACATGCCTTCACTTCACAGTGAGTCACTGAGTTCTTCATGGCCACTAACTATCAGCACCTGAACATCCAACTTTCAGAAGGCTGTGTGGGACACCCTGAGAGACCTACTGCCCCCTCCTCCCTGTAGGAAACAGTATAAGACTTTGCCACCCTTGGCCCAACCCATGCAGTCCTCCCCAAAATGTCCCAGTCACCCTTAGGTCTCCTCAATTTCTTTTATTCTTTCATAGTCTGGACTTAAGGGTTAATAGCCTTCCACGAAACCAATGGGAAGTAAAGAGTTAATAATTATCCCTAAAATTTGCAGGCAATAAAGAAGGCACAGAGGCATTCGGCCTCATTAAGTTTGGCACCTTCCCTGATTGATGTACTCCCCTTAGCCTAGATGGCCTTGAAGGACCAGGGACCATCTGAGTACCCTCCCTTAGGCACTCTTGGCTGAAGAAGCCTATTCTGAACAAGGACATAAACAGCTACAATTCTCTTATCAACTGCATCTGGTACAGTCTGTTTCTTAGGATCCTCCATATAAGTCTGAACCCCAACCTGGCTCAGTGCTTCAGCCTACATCTCCTGGGAGGTTGCTGCCCCTTGCTGTTTCTCTCAGTAAACTGTCTGCAGAGATCAAGTCCGGTGTTCTCTT
Organism: Orientallactaga sibirica; assembly: GCA_036365145.1. Taxonomy (NCBI): domain Eukaryota; kingdom Metazoa; phylum Chordata; class Mammalia; order Rodentia; family Dipodidae; genus Orientallactaga; species Orientallactaga sibirica. Next base: position 84,907,158 of record JAEOAD010000001.1, on the reverse strand, counting down.
TGGCTTTTCTCTTACACTTTCCTTAGAGTTCCTGCAATAGAGAAGAAACATACAAATATTATGGAATCACAATCGTATATTTTAAGGAGAAAAAAGTTTTAAGAAGACATACAGTGCTTAATGTTTCAAAAGTAGAGCTCTGGGGCTGGAGACGTGGCTTAGCAGTTAAGGCTCCTGCCTGAGAAGCCTAAGAATGCTTTTTCAAATTCCAAGGTCCCATTTTAGCCAGACGCAAAAATGATTCAAGTGCACAATGTTGTGCATGCACACAAGGGGGTGCACACAGCTGGAGTTCGTTCACGGTGCCCATTCTCTCTCTGCTTCTTCCTTTCTCTCTGTGTCTGTCTCAAATAATAATAATAGGAAAAAAAGTAGAGCTCTGCTATGTGCTCAGGTCTTTGGAAGCTGCGTGATTTAACAAATGCAAAGAAAACTCTTCCTGGAGTCTCCCTAGCTGCTAGCAGGTGGCACCACTCAAACACATTGCGTTGTATCATCCTTTTATTGTCCTTGATGTGGGTGCAGTCCAATTTCCTCAGCTAACCCAGCAAGAACTGTGGAGGTTCAAAATGAAACTCCAAACTTTAAAAAAAAAAAAAAAGGAAAGCAATATGGAGGAACTTAAAAAGGTTGACTATAGAGTTACCAACAGACCCAGTTGTCCCCTTACTGGGCATTTACTCTAAAAGTTCCATGCCTCAGTTCAGAGATATTTGCTCAACAATGTTTATAACTGCTCAATTCATAATAGCTAAGAGCTGGAATCAACTCAGTTGTCCATCATTAGATGAATGGATAACCAAGATGTGGTATATCTACACAATGGAATTCTATATAGCAGTAAGGAAAAATGACACAATACGATTTGAAGAAAAATGGTCAAACTTGGAACAGATTCTCAGCAAACTCAGAATCACAGAAACATAAGCATCTCAAGGTCTCACTATGTGGCTCCTAACCTGAATTTGCCCGAGATGCTGACACACCTAATAATCATCTTGAGAACTGCACAATAGGGATGGTGGGGCAGGAGGGGAGGGTAAGAGTGTATGTGTGTGTGTGTGGGGGGGGAACAAAAAAACTGGACCCAAATGGAAATGGTACCATAAAATTCTATATCCTGAAAGGCATACTAAAAGGTCAAACCTTCATCAGGTGTTTAGACAGAACACCTGAATCACAGGGCCTGGAGAAGGTATGATGAAGACTAACCTCAATCTCCTGTTTCTCTCTCTATCATTCCCTCTTCTTTCTCTTTTCTTTCTCTCTTTCTCTTTCATATTACCTATATTTTTCTTCCTTCTTTTCCCTTGGCACTGACCTGTAACTCCCAGTACCAGCATGTGGTCAACATCCACAATGAGCTGTTGATCAGAGAGACCTACAAGGTTTCCTAAAAGAAGACAGATTTCGGTCAGAATACTTGATGACCCACCAAAAGTTAATAGTAAGATCCTACTGCCAAAGACACCATATGCTGTTGGGACGGAACATGGAGTGACCTGGCTGAAATCTGGAAGAGAGTCAGTTCCCAGACAGTCTAGTGCCAGAAGGTGTTACATAAATGACTGGGGAAAAATGACCAACATTTGTCTAAGCAACTTGTGGTCTAAGCTACTCAGCAGCAAACAACCTGATGTGATGCTCACACAAGGTCAATAGTGGCACACAGCCATGGTGGGTTACCAACTGCTCTTGATTTGGCTAACAGATCCACTCAGTGGAACAGAACCCATGCCTGGAATGGGGAAACAAGTCAGAACCATATCCAAAAGTAGCCTGCTCTCCAATATCAAGGTCCCACCAATAGTGGGATACAAGAGGGCCTACACCTAATAAATTCTCTCTAAAATAATAATGGTTATCCATGTATCTTGCACTGACATCAGTCTCTGTTGGAGAATTTCCTTCTCTTTTTCAGATGGACACAGAACCTGAAGAGAGAATCAGCCCATCTCACCTCACAAGGGCACCAGCTGAAGCCATAGAGTTATTGGGGAAATGAGCAAGAGTGCTGCTTTCTCAATGAACCTGGTACCAGCACAAGGGTGAAGGAGATAGAAATAGAGAACATTCAACTCCTACCAAATCAGATATCCAGAGACGCAGAGACTCCCAAGACATCATCACTGAAATAGATCTAAAATGAACCCAACATGGCTCATGGAAATTTGCAGAAGAGGGGGCGGAAGATTCTTAGAGCCATAAGTTGGGTCATTATGCACAGAGACATTGCCTCTCCCCCATAACTGATTGTTACCCCTACAATGCAAGACCCACAATCCCCATGGGGGGAGGACAGGAAGAAGGCTAACAATGGTACCATCATGGCTATATACACACTCTATACATAACTAATTTAAAAAAAAAGATACCAAATCCTAAAGGGTAAAGAAGGCTCTGCATCAAGCCACCATCAAACACATCTGTCCACAGCACATCTCAAACCCACTGGAGGGAGGGTTCCTTACTGGCAAATGCCTCAAACGCCACAGTGCTGGGGTCTCTTCTTGGGAGGCCAAAAAGAACAGAAAACCCCACTTTTAAAAACGTTCCCCAGCCAGGCGTGGTGGCACACGCCTTTAATCCCACCACTCTGAAGGCAGGAGGAGTGCTGTGCGTTCAAAGCCATCCTGAGATTACATAGTGAATTCCAGGTCAGCCTGGGCGAGAGTGGAAACTTACTTCAAAAAACAAACAAAAAAATCAGAATTAAAAAAGTTTTTCTACCCTACATATTTTTTGCCCCTGAAGCTGAATTTGAAAGAGAGAGGGAGTCTATAAGCTGAGTAATCAGTCTTGTCACTCTCATTGAAGCCGTCATCGTCATCTTCCCCAATGCAGGACACAGGAGGTTCCACCCTGCAGCCACTGCACTGGGACCCATTGGAGCTTGTGGCAGAAGAACTCTCCTCCGATGGATCCCTGAGCCATTTCTGTATCTGTACATCCAGAGCTTTTGATACCAACCTCTTGCCATTTTGAAGTCTTGGTAGAACAGCTGCCTGATTCTAGTTCAAACGCCATGCTCATGTGTTTGAATACCTGGATGTCATCATGAATCTCAAATATGTCAAAATTAAACAGCTACTCAAGCTTCACATTGGAGATGATGCAGTTGACGATGATGATGACAGTCTTCCTGCTGCTATTGACAACGATGAAGGGCAGGAGGGTGGCTGAGTTGGGCCTGGTGGCCTGCGGGTCTGCTGCTCTGCTTGGCTGTTTCCCTGAATCAAGTTCTTGAAGGCAGTTTGCTGCAGGATGGGCTCCTGGAGCTGGGATTGCTTTTCCTTGATCCTCTCCAGCCACCACTGCCTTTGCACCTTTATGTTTTGGCACTCCTGAGCTGAGTTGGTGGGCAAGCGGATCTGCTTGATTTCCTTCTTCTCTTGATTTTGTTCTTCTCTTTGGAGATGATGTTCATGGCCACGAGCACATTTAAGATATCACAGCCATGCTGGAAGATGTTCTTCTGGCCATAAGCTGATTCATTTGGTAGGACATGGTTGTCAGTAGCGCTGAACCCTGTGACCCTGGCTGTAGGAGGTAGTCCCTTTCCTCTGCTTCTTCTTGCATGCCTTCACAGAGAAATACCACAGGCCCTTGCCTTTCATTCTTTTCGCCTTTCCTGTTCTGCTTCTCAGAAGTGAAAGGTGAGGGGTCCAAGGGGGCTGATTCTAGCTTACAAAGCGAGTGTTGGTGTGTGGACTTCCTACCACAATAGTGTTTGATACAGCTGATCTCTGAGGCACACCAATTACCACTTGTGTGATGTTGACATTGATTGTCAAAAGTTTTTGGCTTTCCAAGTATACTCACTGTAGATGGGTGGATAGCTACTAGGGAAAGTACACCTTTCCCAGGACTGACATTCTAGTCTATAAAGACCTTTAGCTTTCCATTGCCTTCAGTTAGACTGGCATCTTTTGTCATGTTACCAGACCCAGGAGTTCAAGGTTGTAACTGCACACCCTCCACAGAAGAAACCAGGCTTTTCAGGCTGGTTGGTCAGGTGGTGCAGAGCCCAGGACAGGGGAGCAGGGTGCAGCCCTGCACTGTCTTGAAATTTATTAAATGAGAAGTGATATCATTCATTATGCTTCCTCTTCTCAATCCACAGAGGAAGCTACTTTCTCTGGTGTTTTAAAAAAGTTTTTAATGCTGGAGAAGATGGCTTAGTGGTTAAGGCATTTGCCTGCAAAGCCAAAGGACCCTGGTTCAATTCCCCAGAACCCATGTAAGCCAGATGCACAAGGGGGCACATGCATCTGAAGTTCGTATGCAGTAGCTGGATGCCCTGATGTGCCCATTCTCTTTCTCTCTCTCTACTTCTTTATCTCTCTCTCAAATAAATAAAATATATTTTTTTAAGTTTTAAATTTTTTCCCATTTATTTATTTGAGAGAAACACAAAATGACAGACAGGTCGACAGACAGACATAGAGAAAGAGGCAAACACACAGAGAGAGGCAGCTTGAATTGTTTTGGGAGACTTTAGAGCTTCCTTGACCAACAACTCACTGGAAGGTATACCATCCCTGTCACTGGGATTTTCCTATAACAACTATAGCCCAAATGCTTTTATTGTTACATTTTAAAATTTGTTAACAGAAATCTAAGTATCCATATGACTTTCACAGTATGTCTTTAGTTTAGCACTAACTGAGACATCTCTATTACACACTCTGAAACATGCTCAGAAATTAGAGTGGAAGTGATAATGGAAAGAAGGTAAGAGACAGGGACTTCCAGTCAAGATGGCAGAATAGCAGCCATGCCAGACAAGTCAGGGCAACAGAGAAACAAGACTCCAGGCAGTGCACCTCCTTCTCTGCCCCCAAATAATGGTCCATTAATGATCAGTTACACAGCAGAGAATTCAGCAGAGGAACAATAGCTACCAGAGTCTCCTTGACCATTCAGGCTGAGTGGTTTCATCTGCAGTCCTCCAACCTGGGGCAACAGCAGAGGTTGAGAAACACAACTGGTGGGTGAGATGAGGAGGGAATTCCTGGGGTCAAGGAAACTCAAGAAAGTGAGAGAGTGGAGTGAACAGTCCACTTGCAGAGAGTGAGTGACCACTCTGGGATACGGGAGGGAGCGAGTGGAGAGGCAGCATGGCAAACTGCTAGGGTCAGTTTGAGCTAAAGACAGCCAGAGCCAGGAGGAAGGGGAGAGGGAATGAAGGACATGTGGGGAGCAGTGCTAGTTCACCCTGGCAGAAGCCAGAAAATGGGAGAAAAGGAAATGAGAGGTGTGTGGGGACCTGCAAGGGTGGAAGGGACTGACCTCCAGCAGGGAAGCCACAGGAGAGGCAGCATTCGAGAGGAAGTGGATGAAGCAAGGGAGGATATTGGATGTGTTCCATGGGCAGGGCATGGGAGTCCAGGTCAGCTCTCTCCCTGTCCCTTGTCAGACCCAACAACATATGAAATCTTCCAGATTCCTACACGCTCTGCTAGACCAAAATACGTCATTTTGGCATGTGGCTCATCTTCACCTTGATGGAATCACAGACAAGAGATCTCTCAGACAGACAAAATTGTCTTTCATCTGTTTTGTAGGGTGGAAACTTAGGGGAAGAGAATCACACATCCCCGAGGGGCATTTATCTTTTCATTAGGCAAAGTACATATGCTTATTTTTAAGTTTACAGGTAAAATTTCAAATATCAGTTGCTAATTAAGGAACTTAAAGTGATTATATCTCAGGAAAGGCTTGTCTATCTACTGTCAAGGTTGTAGGCAAAAGGTAGGTAACTAATAGGAGTTTAAAGATAGTACATCTTTTACTTTCTAAAAGCTAACCTTCAAAGGAGTTTATACTTGAAAGAAAGTATGGACTTATCCTATCTAAAGAGAAGTCAGGAGGAATTAGAAAAGAATTCTGCCTGTACTGTGTACAGACGCAGCAGAAAAAAATAGGATATGACCAATGTGTCAGTATTTCAAAAAAGACAGACAGTAGGGAAAATATCCACACAGCGTCTGTAGATAAATGAAACGTATCTATTGCTGAGGATTAGTACCATGCCAGTAAGGCACATGCAGAGTGCGTTAGAAGTTCAAGTTTGAATCACAACATCACCTGAAGGTTATTGGGAAGAAGATGTAGGAAAGGCTCTGTGTCCCTCTCTCATCTGTCTCAAAGCAAATATACTGTAGTCCACAAGGGATGCCTCCCAAGACTGCCAGTGGATGTCTGAAACAACAGCTAGTACCAAACCCCATGAGCATTTTCCCTCAATGCCCAGCAGCTATGCCAGACTTCATCTGTTTATTTTAGGCCTTAAAGCCTCCTCTCCATTACTGCTCTTGCACTTTGGGACCATGATTAAGTAAAGTGAAGGTTATTTGAATATAAGAACATTGCTACAATCAAAGTCTCTCTGGAAAGCAAAATTAAAAACAATAACTTCAAAATGTGTTAAAGACCTTAGTGTAAGACCTGAAATTTTGAAATTACTATTGGAAAACACTTGAACATATAGGCATAGGGAAAGACTTTCTAAAAAGGACTCAACTCAGGTATTAACAGGAATCATTGTCAAATAGATTACATATTAAGGAGCTTCTTCACAGGAACAGGAGAGTGAAGAGAGTTTGTCTACTGCATGAGAGATAGTCTTTGACAAATATACATGAGACCAGAAAATGATGTCTAGAATTTATAAACAGTGCAAAACAAATTGTCAAAACAAGATAATCAAATAAGATGAGTAGACACTTACTAAAAGATGAAGTACAATTGGATTATGAACATATGAGAAAGATGTGGAACACCCTTAATTAAGAAATTGAAAATTAAAAGCACACAGCCTCCATCTTACCCAATGAGAAAGGCAGTCATTAACAAAGATAGTAGTTACATTCTGCAATAAAGAAGCACTTATACACTGCTGGTGTGCAAGTAGTAAAATAGTATAGCCATTATGGAAACCAGTATAGACATCCTTAGGAAACCAAATATTACACTATCATGTCATAGAACCATGCGACTTGTGGGAAAGTACCCTAAAGAATCTAAATTAGCATGTTGAAGAGACTTTGCCTATTCATGTGCATGGCTAATCAATTCATGATGGACATGTTTTGGAATCAGGTGAGGTATCCATCCACAGATGAGTGGATAAAGGTAACATACTTCATATACACAATTGAATTTTACTAAACCATAAGGAAGGAAATGGTATCATTTGCAGCAGGACAAATACCTTTGTATTGTCGTTATCATTCTAAAATATATGTCATTCCAATGGAATTTACATCTTTTGGGGGGGGGAGAGAGTCGGGGGAGGGGACAGATAGAGAATGGGCACGCCAGCAGCCTCTTGGCTGTGAATGAACTCCACATGCATGTGCCCCCTTGTGAGCTAGTGTGGCATTGCGTCCTTGCGTCACTTTGCGTCTGGCTAAACGTGGGACCTGGAGAATCAAACACGCGTTCTTAGGTTTAGGAGGCAGGTTCCTTAACCTCTAAGCCATCTCTCCAGCCCGGAATTTACCTTTATGATGACAGTGCATTTCCTCTCATCCACCTCCACATGCTGTGTCAATCATCCTTACAATCTACAGTCCTTTATCTCCAAAGCTGTTTAACTACTCATCATTGCCCTGACACACTATTCATCAGTTCATTTGTTTTGACAATGAGAGGACAGAAACCACACAAACAGCATGTCTGGGTGTGACTGTACAGTAGAGCAGCCATAGTTTCCCAAGCTCTCTTTACAAAATTGCCTGATATTAGCCAGGCGTGGTGGCACATGCCTTTAATCCCAGCACTCGGGAGGCAGAGGTAGGAGGATTGCCGAGAGTTCGAAGCCACCCTGAGACCACATAGTTAATTCCAGGTCAGCCTGGACCAGAGTGAGACCCTACCTTGAAAAACCAAAAAAAAAAAAAAAAAAAAAAAAATTGCCTGATATTATTTGTACACACAGAGATCCTCAGCCACTTTCACCTTTGCTATGAGCAAAGGGAATAAGATGAAGATTTTGTTTAAGAAGCTGTGATAAAGACATAGTGAGTAACGGTAGCCATCTGATTGAATTCCAAGTCAGTTAAACTGATCAAAGCATATATTAAGTAGCTGACAGCTTCTGTTATTGAGAATATGTAGTCTAGTGCTAAGGATGGAGTTCATTTGGTACAGTGCTTGCCCAGAAGGCACCAGGCTCTGAGACTGATATTCAGCACCATATAAATCTAAAGTAGTGATGTACCCCTTTAATGCCAGCAAGATAGAGGTGAAGGCAGGAGCATCAGAAGTTCCAGGTAATCCTTAACTACTACACTGTGAGTTTGCAGGTAGTCTGAGATAAATGGGGCTCTTTCTCCAAAAGGTGTGGCAGTGCATAAATGTAATCCCAGCACATGGGAAGTTTCAGCAGGAATATCATAAAGTAGAGGCTAACCTCAGCTGTACAGGGACATGTTTGCCTTTAAAACTCTACAAAATTAATATAACATGTAAAATATAAAAATATCCACTATGACATAATTCCTCAACTGTCCTCTAATCTTTCTTTCTGACAGTTCAGAACTTTGAGGAATTTTCTTGCATCAAATCATGAATTTTCGTATTGCTCAAGCATTGTTATACATTGGAAAGATCCATTGCTATTTTTAAATTACAAATAATTGTTCAATTAGTACAATTAACCCTCAATCTCTACTGTGAACACAGTGGCAAAGGACAAGGGTTAAAAACATCTCTTTTTAAAAAAACAAAAATCTCTACCACTGTGACAAAGTCCACTCAGAAATGAAGTTAAAGTGTATCTAGTTGATTGGTCATCACATCACAGAGGCACATCAATATTCAGCAGGTGGCATTATAAAAGCATCAGACAGTAAGCTCACAGTCCTCTCAGGACGAAGAGGAAGGAGGCTTCCATAGATTCATTTGTGGTTCTGGTGCTCAGCCTCTCCTGTGTATTGTAACAATCTTTCCATTTCTAATCTTGTGGAATTAAACTTTATCTTTGTTTTCCTTTTGAACAAATTGGCCAGGGATTTATAAATCTTGTTGATTTATTTATTTTAATTTTTAAATTTAATTTTATTTTTTGAGAGGACACAGAGACAGAAACAGAGACAGAGAACGGGTACACCAGCAGCCTCTCAGCTACTGTGAACAAACTCCAGACCCGTGCTCCCTCTTGTGGGCAAGTGTGGCATTGCGCCCTTTCGTCAGTTTTTGCATCTGGCTAAATATGGGACCTGGAGAATTGAATGGGTGGTTCTAGGCTTCTCAAGCAGGCACCTTAACCACTAAGCCATCTCTCCAGCCCTAAATTTATTTTTTGAGACAGAGAGGTAGACAGAAAAAGAAAGAGCAAGAGTGAGAGAGAGGGAAAGAATGGGCATGACAGGGTCTCTAGCCACTGCAAATGAACTCTAGACACATGTGCCACTTTGTGCATGTGGCTTACATAGGACCTGGAAAATTGAACCTGGGTCCTTAGGCTTTGGAAACAAGCACTTTAACTGCTAAACCATCTCTCCTGCCCTATTTATTTATTTATTTATTTATTTATTTATTTATTTATTTATTTATTTATAAGAACCAGCTCTTTGTTACATCACTTTTTAAAATTTTTTTATTTTCCAATTCATTGATTTCTGCTCTGATCTTGATTATTTCTTTCTTTCTGGTACTTTTGAGTTTGGATTGTTCCTGTTTCACCAATGCCTTCAGATGGATGGTTAAGTTATGCTCTTGAGGTAGCAGACAGCTCCACAATGCTGGGATGTACATCCAAGATACACAGTTTTGGGGTGAAAGGGATTTATTTCAAGTTCACAGGTCCAGGAAAAGTTCCATCAATGGCAGAAGAAGCTGGCACTCATTCACAAATTCAAGCATAGACAAAAACCACCAACAGCCAGTAAACACCAAAAAGCAGCAAGCACGAAGTGGCCAGCAAGCCAGACTCCACCAGCGCTCAGAGTGCTCACTTACCTTCAGACTGGAATCAAATCTGCCCCCAAACACACCTTTGGGCTAGATCCCAGGATCCAACCCCAGTGATACCAACTCCAGCAAATTGGTTGGAGACCCAAGTTACAAGCTTAATAAAACACTTGAGTCAATGGAGGATATGCATTCAAACTACCACACATGAGACATGTTTTTATATTATAAGCATTTAGTGCTATAAATTTTCCTCTTAGGACTGTTTTCATTGTGTCCCATAAGTTTTGATATTTTGTGTTTTTAAATTATTCAGCTCTAGAAATTTACTGATTTTAGTTTTGATTTATTCAATGACCTATTTGTTGTTTGATAGTGATTTATTTATCCTCCATGTGTTTCTGAATTTCTTATAGTTTCTCTTGTTAATTTCTGGCTTTAATACATTGTGGTCAGATATAATGCAGGGAGATATGTTGATTTTCCTGAATTTATAGAGACATGCTTTATGCTCTAATATATGATCTAGCCTAGAGAAGGTTCCATGAGGTGCTTAGTAGAATGTGTATTCTGTGGAATTAGGGTGGAATGTTTCATAGATGTCTGTTAAATCCAATTGATATATGGTATTATTTAGTTACCCTATTTCTCTGTTTATTTTATGATTAGATGATTTGTCGATAGTGAGGTATTAAGGTCTGCTACTGTTATTTTATTAGGAGCTATTTATGGTTTGCTCTATAATATTTGGTGTCCCTGTGTCTGGTACATATAGGCTTATGATTGTATGACCTTTTGTATTCTTCCCTTAATGAGTATGATGTGGCCTACTTTCTTTTGAGCATTCAGGCCCCTCAAAGACTGCATCAATGTTTGAATCTCTCAATTGCAGTCAAATGGGCAGCAGTCTCACCCAAAGATCTTATTTTTTTGTGCCACATCCCTCTGCTCACAGCAGTAATTTCTATGCAATGCAACCCTGCACAACCTCCCAGGACATGCCCACAACAGCAAGCTCTCACACAAGCTGCCTCTAGCCAGTCCAGGCAAAGGTCTTTCTCACCCCCATAAGCCAAACCTCATAGTCCATATTTTTACTGCATTCAAGTCTTTTCAACTCTGACCAGAATACTCCATCAAGCTGTACTTACAGTACTGCAAGGGGTCTTTAGGCCAAGGTTTCAAATCCTTCCACTTTCCTCTTGAAAATCAGCTCCAAAAGGCCAAAGCCACACAGTCAGGTGTCCAGCAGCAATCCCATTCCTGGTACCACTTTACTGTTGCAGTCAGGTTTGCACTGCTGGCAGAAATCACCCAACCAAGAGCAGCTTGTGGGGAAAAAAGAGGTTTATTTTGGCTTACAGACTCGAAGAGGGAAATGATGGCATGAGCAGAGGGTGGACATCACCCTCTGGTCAACATAAGGTGGACAATAGCAACAGGAGAGTTTGCCAAACCCTAGCAAGGGGGAGCTGGCTATAATACCCATAAACCTGCCCCCAACAATGCACTGCTTCCTGGAGGTGTTAATTCCCAAATCTCCATCAGCTGGGAGCCTAGCATTCAGAACACCTAAGTTTATGGGGGACACCTGAATCAAACCACCACACTCACTCAGCATAAGTAAGGAGAAATTGAGCAGGGACAACTATTTCTCCATGTATAAAATGGTAGACATTGTTTTGTATAAAAGAAAGTAATGTGATTCTCTAGAGTTTTAAAGACACATGATTCAGGCAGCAAGTTACTGCTTGTTTGTAATAGATAACAGGGTTCATAAGAAGTTGTGTCACTAAAGTTCTAAAGATTACAAAAGCAAACTTTTCTGAACCCCATTTGAAAAAAGATGGCATAATTATTAACTGGATTTCAGTTTATTTTGGATGTCACTGATTACGGTATTCAACCACAGTACACAATCAGTAAAGTCAGTGCACTCGTTGACCTGAATGTCTGAGGAAAGAAAGTAAGCAAGTTCAAGCCTCAGCCATGCCATCTGGTGCTGAATCTTTGTCCCAGTTTCTGAACCTTCGAATAGAAACAATTTTTTCTTAGGCTAAGAAAATTGAGAATAGCCTACTGGGATATGATGGGTATAAAAAATCTGAGACTCATAAACATGACATAAAATATTATGTCACAACATCTCACCAAGTCTTCACTTCCATACTAAGAAAGTTTTGAAATATTGACACAGTAAACTTGGAACAAATATGATGTCACTGGTCAAAATATGTCTTTGCATTGTTATTACCGTTCCAACAATACATATCATCCCATTGGTGTTTGCATTCATGTGATGACTGGCCATCTCCTCACATTTAGTCATATGGTAGGGTCCTTCTGCATTATATATTTTTATCTTTATTTGCTTGTTTATTTATTTATTTACTTGAGAGAGAGGTAGAATGGGCATGCCAGGGCCTCTAATCCAGTACAAACAAACTATAGATACATGTACCACCTTGCACATCTGCCTTATGAGGGTACTTGGGAATCTAACTTGGATCCTTAGGCTTCACAGGCAAGCACCCTATTTGCTAAACCATCTCTCCAGCCCATAATCATGATTTTAAAATTCCCTGCCTGTGATGTTTTACATCCAAAGTTGTTTCGCTGTCTGTAGTTGTCTGAAATCATTTTCCATGATTTAGTTTTTATTCTTGACAATGATCATACAGAAGCAACACAGCTTGTCCGGGTGTCTCAATACAGTAGAGAAGCCATAGCTTCTCATGGACTCTCTAGGAAATTGTGTCTACACACAGTGATACTGAGCCACTTTCACCTCTGTGGTGATGGAAAGATTAAAATAAGGAATTTTTTCTTTAAGAAGCTGTGGGAAAGAGAGTGAACCCACCTATGATCATGAGAAAACCCAAATGGATTCCAAATTCTTCCATCTATGAGCTGTGTAATACTGACAGTTCTCCTGTTTGCTCTTTCACCACTAGAAGAATCAAAATAAATTTAGTCTTCCATGATCAATTTCTGTGATGGCACATGGCAAGCAACTTTATCTAAGAACTTAAAATATGAAAGGTTATTTAAGATGAAGCATTTGAAAAGCTTTCATTATTGAGAATATTTATCCAGGGGCTAAGAACATAGTTCAGTAGTAGAGTGCTCAACAAATGTAGCAGACAGGTTTAGGTTCACTGAGATGAACTTCCAGACCAAGCACAGTTATGGAAGAGGGATATTTATAGAAACTTATAGATCCAGGGGAAATTTCATAATGGAAGAAGAAGCTGGTCTGCGTTCACAGGACCAAACAGAGAGAGCAAAGCCACAAGCCAAAAGCCACACAGTACAGCACACTTCAGGAACTCCAGCTAGACACACTTTGCATATCTTTAGATTGAAATCTCAAACCCACCACCACACCTTAAGATCTGCCCAGTGACACTGCCTCCAGCCAGGTGGCTGCAGATGCAAACTACAAACTAATAAAACACTGAATGTATAGGGGGCCATCTATTCAAACTGCCACACCAAGCACGTACCAGGCTCTAGATTTGATCTTCAGCACAAAATAAATTTGGTATGTGATCACACCTGTAATCCCAGCATTTGAGAGGTAGATGAAGGATGGTCAGAAATTCAATGTCATATCTTGCTACATTGTGCATTTGAGGCCAGCCTGGGATACATGAGGCCTTGTCTCCAAAAGAAAAGTATTAGATAAAGAAAGAGAGATATAAATGTCTAACAAAGCAAAGAAACCTTTTAAATACACTTTAAGTTTGGGCATGGTGGTGCATGTGTATGATACACATTAAACGTGGACATGGTGGGGCACTTATATAATACTAGCACTTAGGAAGCTTCAGCAGGAGAACCCTAAGCTGGTAGCTAGCCTGAACTCCATCATGACATTTTTGTGTTTAAAAAGCAAGATATTTCATAGAACTTACAAAACATAAATATGTCCACAGTCACAATTTCCCAATTGTTCACTAATCTTTCTGATAATCTTAAATTTTGATGAACTTTCTTGCATCATTTCATTAATTTTCCTGTTTCTTCAGAATGGCTGCCCATGGAAACATTCACAGTCTCTTTCTAAATGAAAATACTAAGTCACCAATTGTCAGGTCACAATCTCTATGTAAGCCATGTCGGGAAGGACAAAGGGTAAAGAACATCTTATTTTTATCCAATACCAGGCAAAGCTCATTCAGACATGAGGTTAAAGTGTATCTAGTAGAAAGGTCATTGCATCAAAGAGCTGCATATTAATTCAGCATGTGGCATTATAAAAGCTTTGAACTGCAAGCTCACAGTTATCTCTAACCAGAGGAAGCATCTCCATGGATCCATTCGTGGTTCTGGTGCTCAGCCTCTGCTGTCTGCTTCTCCTTTCTCTCTGGAGGCAGAGCTCTGGGAGAGGGAAGCTCCCTCCTGGCCCCACTCCTCTGCCAATTATTGGAAATTTCTTGCAGATTGATATTAAGGACATCCGTAGATCCTTGACCAATGTAAGTAAGTTTTATATTCCTATATGGCTTGAAAGGGGAGAAAATTGAACTTTCTTTTAATTAATAATCTTTTAATTAATAATATGTAGCATCCTGGTGATCTCTGAGAGTTTCCAGGTTCTTGGTGTCTCACTCAAAGAACTCAAGAAAGACTCACATAAGTAGTTCAGCAGCTAGGAACTTTATTTAAAGAAAGGAGTACTAAGAGTTTGAGGAATACACTGCCAAAGGGCAGCAGGCTTCTGGGTTGGGTGGAGTCAATCAAACAAAGACTTGATCTTGGGCTTCTTCAAATAGGACCCTTAGGGGAGGAGGCCTCCTTCCTAGGGATGTAATCTGGGAGGTCCTCTGGTTTCATTGGCAGGTTTTGGCCATGTTACATTTTTTCTAATGTTACATTTTTTCCCATAGTGCATGTATGTTTAATCGTACATATGCACAATTATACCTAAGGAGGAGATGATAAATAGAAGCTTCTCTCTGAAAGTCACCCCTCTTCCGTGAGGAACCTGACTTTTTCATTTTAAATTATTTCCTTGATGAGGTTTCTGGATTCTGAAGTTGGAGTTGGATATTCAAAGTGACCTCACCTTAAGGCTTTTTCATGGTGTTGTGAATTTGCTCAAGAGTTCTTGAGGGTGTCTCTGTGCATAATGTATTCCCCTAATCTTTCCACCCCTCTTCTCCTGAGCCACATTGAAGGGTCTGCTTCCTTGATGAGGTTTTGGGAGCCTCTGTGTCTCTGGATATCTGGCCTTGGAGGTTCATTGTCCTGTGTTTATCTGAAAAGATATGGTTTCAAATGAGGTTTTCCTCCCTTCAATTCATTGTCCACCTGAAAAAGATAGTTAAATCTAATGGAGATTAGAAGGATAGATAACCATATATGTTTTGGAGGGAATTTTGTATGCATTGGCTCTCTTCTATCCCACATTTGGTGGCATCTAGATCTTGGAGACTGAGCTCATTTTTTGTACATAGCTTTGACTTATTTCCCAGTTCCAGCAATGAGTTCCATTCCACTGAGTGGATTTATTAGCCAAATCAAGAGCAGTTGGTTACCCACCATGGCTGTTTGCCACTACTGCACTTGTATGAGCATTACGTCAGATTGTTTCCTGCTGGATATCTTAGACTGCAACTTGTTTGGACCAATGTCAGACATTTTCCCCCAGTTGCTCGTGTAGCACCCTCTGGTAGAGACTAGCTAACTGTCTGGGGACTGACCTTCTTCCAGATTCTGGCCAGGTCTCTCTGTGTTTGGTCTCACACACGTATGCTGTCTTCGACAGTAGGGTCTTACCATTAACCTTTGGTGGGTCACCAAGTACTCTGACCGAAGTCTGTCTTTTTTGGGAAACCTTGTAGGTATTTCAGATCAACAGCTCATTGTGGAAGTTAACCTCGTGCTGGCACTGGGAGTTATAAGTCTGCACCTAGGAAAGTGAGGGAGGAAAAAGATAGACAATGTAAAAGAGAAAGTGAGTATAGAGAGGAGAGGGAGAAAGAGAGAGAGAGAGGGAGAGAGAGGAGAGAAAGGGAAGCAGGGCAAGATTAAAGTTGGCCTTCATCATGTTCTCTCCAGGTTCCTGTGGTTTGAGTATTCCCTCTGTAGGCCTGCTGAAGGACCAATGTTTTAGCCTGTTGTTCAGAGTAAAGAGTTTTGTAGTATTTTTTCCTTTTGGGTCCCAATTTGTATCCCCCCTTGTTCTCCCTCCCACCCTCTCATTCCCTCCCACCTTTACCCTCCCTCCATCCCACCCTCCTTCTTGTCTCGTCCTCAGAGTGTTTATTAGGTTTGGCCGCATGTCACATGGAATCTGGTTAAGGGCGACAGATAAATGAGACCATGCGACGATTATCTTTTTGTGCTTGGGTGAGCTCACTGAGGATGATCTGTTCCATGTTTGACCATTTTTTTTTCAAATTTCCTTATTTCATCTTTCCTTACTGCTATGTAGAATTCCATAGTATAGATATACCACATCTTTGTTATCCATTCATCTAGTGATGGACACCTGGGTTGATTCCAGCTCTTTGCTATTATGAATTGAGAAGCTATAAACATGGTTGAACAAATGTCTCTGGTCTTAGGCTTGGGGCATTTAGGGTAAATGCCCAATAAGGGAATAACTGGATCCATTGGTAGGTCTATGGTCATCCTTTTCAATAGTCTCCATATAGCTGTCCATAGTGGTTGAACCATTTTACATTCCTACCAACAGTGAAGACTTGTTCCTATTTCTCCGCAGCCTTGCCAGCATTTGTTTTCATTGTTTTTTTTAATGTTAGCCATCCTTACTGGGGTAAGGTGGAATCTCATAGTTGTTTTAATTTGCATTTCCCTGATGATTAGGGATGTTGAACATTTTCTTAAATGTGTGTTTGCTATTTGTATTTCTTCCTCTGAGAACTCCCTGTGCAGTTAGTTCTCTGCCCCACTTTGTGAGTGGGTTGTTTGGTGATTTATAGTTTATGTTTTGGAGTTCTTTGTAGATTCTAGAAATTAGGCCTTTGTCAGTTGTATAGCTGGTGAAAATTTTCTCCCATTCTGTGGGTATTCTGCTGGCTTTGGTTATTATATTTTTGTCAGTGAAAAAGCTTTTCAGCTTCATGAGATCCCAATGGTTGAGTGATTGTTTAATTTCCTTAGCTGCTGGGGTTTTGTTCAGGAAATCTTTTCCCACTCCTATATCGCAGAAGGTTCCTCCTATTTTTTCTTCCAGTAATAGCAGAGTTTCTGGTTTTATATTAAGGTCTTTTATCCATTTGGACTTAATTTTTGTGCATGGAGAGATGTGTGGGTCAAGTTTCATTTTCCTACATATGGTTGTCCAGTTTGTACAACACCATTTGTTGAAGATGCTGTCTTTTCTCCATTCTGCATTGGTAGGGCCTTTGTCAAATATCAAGTAGCTGTAGTTTCTTGACCCAAAGTCTGGGTCTTCAATTCTGTTCCATTGGTCTATATTCCTGTTTTTATGCCAGTACCATGTTGTTTTTATTACAATGGCTTTGTAGTATAGCTTTAGATCAGGTATGGTGATGCCTCCAGAGGTGTTTCTTTTGCTGAGGATGAGCTTGGATATACGAGGCCTTCTGCCTTTCCATATGAATTTTGAGATAGTGTTTTCTATCTCATTGAAGAAGGAAGTTGGGATTTTTATCGCCATTGCATTGAATCTATAAAGTGCTTTTGGTAAAATTGCCATTTTCACAATATTAATTCTACCAATCCAGGAGCATGGGAGGTCTTTCCATTTTTGTAGGACCTCCTCAATTTCTTTTTTGAGAGTTTTTATGTTTTCATTGTATAGGTCTTTCACTTCCTTAGTTAATGTTATTCCACGGTATTTTATTTTCTTTATTGCAATTGAAAATGGGATGATGTTAGTTATTTCTTTTTCTGTGTCTTTGTCCTTTGCATACAAAAAGGCTACTGATTTCTGTGCATTGATTTTTTATTCTGCTACTTTGCTGAAGGTGCTGATCACCTTTAAGAGTTTTGGGATGGAAGTTCTTGGGTCACTTATGTATAGAATCATGTCATCTGCAAATAGGGCTAACTTAACTTCTTCCTTTCAATTTGTATCCCTTTGATTTCTTTCTCCTGTCTTATTGCTTGAGCTAATACTTCTAGCACATCTTTGAAGAGCAGAGGTGAGATGGACACCTGCCTTGTTCCTGACCTCAATGGGAAATTGAGAAGTCTCTCCCATGGTTGAACAAATTACTTGGTCTTTAGGTGCTTTATATATAGCCTTTATTATGTTGAGTTATGGGCTCCTCCATACCTATTCTCTCCAATGTTTTGATCATGAAGTGATGTTGTATTTTTTCAAAGGCCTTTTCTGCATCTATTGAAATGATCATGTGGTTTTTTGTTTCAGCTTGTTTATGTTGTGTATTACATTGACAGATTTCCGTGATGTTGCACCACCCCTGTGTGTTTGGGGATGAAGCCTTCCTTGATGAAGGTGGATAATGCTTTTGATGTACTGTTGAATTGGGTTGTTTGGTGATTTAATTTTGTTCAAGATCTTTGCGTCTATGTTCATCAGAGAAATTGGCCTATAATTTTCCCTTCTTGTGGCTATTCCTGCCTGGTTTTGGAATTAGGGTAATACTAGCTTCATAAATCCCAATGGTTGAGTTAGGGATCTCTCCTGTTCTCCTATTGTGTGGCACAGTTTGAGACTCCTTGGTTTCAGTTCTTCCATGAAGGTTTGGTAGAGTTCTGCTGAAAAATTACCTGGTCCTGGACTCTTCTTTTTGTGGGAGAGTTTGATTAGCTCTTTTATCACAAAGGGTGTGATGGGTTTGTTTAGGAAATTAATCTGCTCTGGGCTTAAATTTGGTAGGTGGTATGTGTCTAGGAATTCATCCATTTCCTCCATATTTTCCTGTTTTTATGGAGTAGAGGTTTTTAAATAAGTCCTAATAACTCTTCCTATTTGATGCTCATGTCTGTTGTGATCTCTCCCTTTCCATTTCTAATTTTGTTGATTTGAAGTGTTTATTTTTCCGCTTGATCAAATTGGCCAGGGTGTATCAATCTTGTTAACTTTTTCCAAGAACCAGCTCTTTGTTTTTTGTAGTCAATTTTCTTAATTGTCATCTTAGTTTCAATTCATTAATTTCTGCTCTGATTTTAATTTCTTTATTTCTTTCCGTCCTGGAGCTTTTTCTTGCAAAACAACTCTAGTCTTTCCAATGCCTTTAGGTGAATGGTCAGGTTATTGATTTGGGATCTTTCTATTTTTCTTATGATGGCATTTAGTGCTATGATTTTTCCCCTAAGGACTGCCTTCATTGTGTCCCACAAGTTTTGCATGATGTGTTCTCATTGTCATTGAGTTCTAGAAATTTTGCAATTTCATTCTTTATTTCATCCACAACCCATTTATTGTTTAAAAGTGTGTTGTTCAATTTCCAGGAGGTAGAGGATTCCTGGTGTACTTTTTGTTGTTAATTTCTGCAATTCATTACAGCATTGTGGTCTGATATCATGGGAAGATAATACATCAATTTTCTTGATAAATATGGAGGCAGGCTTTGTGGCCCAGTACCTGATCTATTTTAGAGAAGGTTCCATAATGCTGCTGAGAAGAATGTATAATTCTGTAGATTTTGGGTGAAATGTTCTGTATAGTTTCCGTTAGGAATTTAATTGCTCTAACTGTTGTTGAGCTCTCTTATTCTCTATTAATTTTCTGTTTAGATGATCTATCCATTGTTGATAGTGGAGTATTGAAATCCATTACTTGATGATGTTGGTGTCCTTATTTCTGTTTTGTTGCCAAGTAGATTTTGCTTTATGAATTGTGGTGCACCTGTGTTTGGTGCATAAATATTCATGATTGTGATGTCCTCTTGTTGGATTGTTCCCTTCATAGTTTTAAAGTGGCCTTTCTTTGTCTTTTTTTATAAGCATTTTGTTTTGAAGTCTATTTTATCTGATATAAGTATAGCTAAAATTAGATGCTTTTTAGTATTTGTGTATGCTTGGAATATCCATTATTTTCTTAAAAGTTTCAACCTAAGGAAATGTCTGTGTTTAGTGGTGAGGTGGGTTTCTTGAAGACAGCAGATTGAGGGGTCCAGTTTTCTGATCCACCCTGTTAGCTTATGGCAAACATAAAAATCAGACAGCTTCAGGTTCCCTGAGATGAACTTCCAGACCAGGCACAGTTATGGAGGAAGGGATATTATTTATTGAAGCTTACAGATCCAGGGAAGTTCCATAATGGCAAGAGAAAAGGCCTGCTCTCCACAGGACCAAGCAGAGAGTCCTGAGAAAGCCAATCAGCCACCACAGCACACAGAGTAAAACTACAGCCAAAAGGTTGAGAACACAGCACACTTCAGGAACTCCTGCTAGGCACATTTGCATATCTTTACAATGGAATCTCAAACCATCACCACACCTTAAGACCAGCCCCCAGTGACCTTGCCTCTAGCAAGGTGATTGTAGATGCAAACTATAAAGTAATAAAACATAATATATTGGGGACATATATTCAAACTACTTGGGCTTCTGCCCCTGGCCTTTAATATATTTAGCTCCTGGCCCCAATGTAGATTTATAACTATCACACATTTTGTCAAATTGTACTCAGTCCAATTTCAAAGGTTCTCACAGTCTTGATCAACTTAAGATAGTGAGTCCTATAAAAGCAAACAAGTTAAATACTTTCAACATGTAAAGGCACAGAGTAAACATTTTAACTGGTATAAGGCATAGCAAGGTTTTGGACTAGAATAATGCAAACTTAACCACCATCAGCAGTCATCAAACTTCTGCAGTTCAAGTTCAATTCTAACCAGAGACTGAAAAACCAGTCTCCAGGTTTTTTGATTACCGCTATTTCCAGCTGGGCAATTAATCTTCTCTGGGCTTACCTTTGGTAGGTGGTATCATCCCATGCCAACACTGCACTCCATATTTTCCTGTTTTATGGAGTATTTTTGCAATAAGTCCTAATAACTCTTCCTAAACATCTTTGTGATCTCTCTCCATGCTAATTTTGTTGATTTGAAGTGTTTCCAAAAGGCTCAAATTGGCCAATCTTGTTAACTTTTTGAGGACTTTTGTGCCAATTTTCTTAATGCCATCTTATTTCAATTAGCGGCTCTGGAACTGATTTTAACTATTTCTTTCCGTCATGCATTTTTCATGCTTCTTCTAGCCTTTCCAATGTGTGAATGGTCAGGTTATTGATTTGGGATCTTTCTATTTTTCTTATGATGGCATTTAGTGCAGCATTTTCCCCCCAGTCACTGCCTTCCAAGAATTTGCATTTTTGGTAGTCTGTGTTCTCATTGTCATTGAGTTTGTTTTAATTTTGCAAATCATTCAGGCCACCATCCTTCCACCTTCCTATTGTTTAAAAATGCCTTGTTCAATTTCCAGGAGTAACCTAAAACCTGGTGTCACTTTTTGTTTTTAATTTCTTGAGGTTTTCAGCATAAAATCTGAAAATCTCAGCCCAATATCTTGAAGCCAAGGCTTTGTGGCCCTGTGCCTGATCATCATGTTTTTGGTTAATTTTGGTTTGAAGTCTATTTTATCTGATATAAGTATAGCTACGCCTTTTTTTTTTTTTTTTTATTTGTGTTTGCTTGGAATATCATTTTCCACCCTTTCACCCTAAGGAGGTGTCTGTCTTTAGTGGTGAGGTGGGTTTCTTGAAGACAGCAGATTGAGGGGTCCAGTTTTCTGATCCACCCTGTTAGCTTATGTCTTTTGATGGGTGAATTGAGGCCATTAATGTTCAGAGATATTAGTTTGAGGTTTGATTTAATACCAGCCATATTGTGGTGGGTTGTGGTCTTTGTGTTTTTTTTTTTTTTTTTTTTTTTTTTGAGGTTTAAGGGGTTAATGTGGACTGCTTCTTGAGGGCTCTTGAGGTTGGTTATTTGTTTCTTCTGTGTGGAGAATTCCCTGAAGTACTTTCTGTAGGTTTGGCTTTGTGTTTATATATTTGTAGAGATGAGTTTTATCGTGGAATGTTTTTCTTTCACCATCTATTATGAGGGATACTTTAGCTGGATAGAGTAGTTGTGGCTGGAAACCATGGGTTCTTAGAGTTTTCAGTGTTCCATTCCAGGCCCTTCTGGCTTTTAGGGTTTCCATTGAGAAATCTGAGGTAATTCTAATGGGGTTCCCTTTATATGTAATGTGTTGTTTTCCCCTGGCTGCTTTTAGGATTTTCTCTTTGTGCTTGATGTTTAGAGTCTTAAAGATAATGTGTCTCAGAGAATTTCTCCTTTGGTCCTGTCTGTTTGGAGTTCTGGTAGCTTCTTGTAACTTGATAGGATTTTCTCTTGAGAGAGTGGGAAAGTTTTCTTCAATTATTTTGTTGAATAAGCTTTCCATTCCTTTAGTCTGTGTTTCTTCCCCTTCTGGTATGCCCATGATCCTAATGTTTGGATGCTTCAGGGTATCCCACATTTCCCTCATGTTCTGTTCACAGTAATTTTTGAACTTGTTGAAGTTTCTGGACTCATGAACTGTTTCTTCTGTTTTGTCTTCCAGTTCTGAGTTTCTATCCTCTACTTGGCTGACTCTATTCTTAAGAGCTTCTATAGAGTTTTGGGTTTGTTCAATTTGGTTCATATTTTCTACTGTTTTTTTATGTATAGTTTCCATCCCTCTGTCCAGTTCCCTTTTCACGCCATTTTCTGACCTTCTTAATGCTTCTTGGAGTTCATCCTTGCATTTTTTTATGTCTTCATTGAACTTAGCCATCTTGTTATTGTGACTTCTTTTTTTTCACTCTCCTTCAGCTCATTTAACCTTTTTTGGAACCCTTCCTGGTTCTTTTCTATTAATTCTAATCTATCAAGGATAACATTCATACAATTATTGGCTCTTTGTTGACTTTCTGAGAGTTGTGCTATTTTGTTGGCCAGGATTGCATAGCTTGTCTCTTCATTTTGGGATTCTGATTCTAATGTCTCTTCTATGATTTTATTTGAGACATCCATTGTAGGACTGTATAGTGTAGCTGGATTTACTTGTATCTGGTTTTTCATGCTATGTTTTTTTCTCTGTGATCTACGCAGCACACCAGTTCAGAGACCTGCGATGGTGCACCGGGGCTCTGGCCGGAGAGCCAGAAGTGGGACGAATATGTCTTGCTCAGCAGATCCACAGACCCAAACATCTGGCTGCAATGGCGAGCTCAGGGGCTCTGGCCAGGGAGCAGGATGTGGGACAAATCTGTCTCACTCGTTGGATCCACAGACCCAGACACCTAACTGTATTGCTATGCCTGGGGGCTCTAGCTGGGAGCAGGAAGTGGGACGAATCTGTCTCACTGTGCCATTCTGCAGGACCACAGCCCCAGGCACCTACATGTATTGCTGTGCCCAGGGTCTCTGGCTGGGGAGCAGGAAGTGGGACGAATCTGTCTCACTGTGCCACTGTACTGGACCACAGCCCCTGGCTCCTAACTGTATTGCTGCGCCCAGGGGCTCTAGCTGGGGAGCAGGAAGTGGGACTGAGATGAATCTGTCTCACTGTGCCACTGTGCGGGACCACAGCCCCAGGCCCCTAACTGTATTGGTGCTCCCAGGGGCTCTGGCCAGGAGCAGGAAGTGGGACAATCTGTCTCAATGTGCCACTGTGTGGGACCACAGCCCCAGGCACCTAAGTGTATTGCTGTGCCCAGGGGCTCTGGCTGGGGAGCAGGAAGTGGGACGAATCTGTCTCACTGTGCCACTGTCAGGGACCACAGCCCCAGGCTCCTAAGTGTATTGCTGCGCCCAGGGGCTCTGGCTGGAGCAGGAAGTGGGATGAATCTGTCTCACTGAGCCACTGTGCGGGACCACAGCCCCAGGCCCCTAACTGTATTGGTGCGCCCAGGGGCTATGGCTGGGGAACAGGAAGTGGGACGAATCTGTCTCATTGTGTGGACACAGGCACCTAACTGTATTGGTGTGCCCACGGGCTCTGGCCCTGAGCAGGGAAGTGGGACAATCTGTCTCACTGTGCCACTGTGCGGGAACACAGCCCTAGGCACCTAACTGTATTGCTGCACCCAGGGGCTCTGGCTGGGGAGCAGGAAGTGGGATGAATCTGTCTCACTGTGCCACTGTGCGGGACCACAGCCCCAGGCACCTAAATGTATTGGCGCACCCAAGGGCTCTGGCCTGGAGCAGGAAGTGGGATGACTCTGTCTCACTGTGCCACTGTGGGGGACCACAATCCCAGGCACCTAACTGTATTGCTGCGCCCAGCAGCTCTGGCTGGGGAGCAGGAAGTGGGACGAAACTGTCTCACTCTGCGGACCCAGGCACCTGACTGTATTGGCGCACCCAGGGGCTCTGGCCGGGGAAGTGGGGCGGATCTAGCTCGCTCTGTGGGTCCACAGACCTGGGAACCTGGCTGCAATGGTACTCCGTTTCTGGCTGGCCAGGGGCCTCAGGCAGGTCTGGTGGGACATTTCAGGCAGTGGAGCCTGCCAAGAACTTGGGAATCAGTGGTTTGCTTATTTTGCAAATCCACCCACTCCCTCTGGAAGCATGCAGGAGCCAGCAAACCCTTTAAAAAGGTCCCTTTAACCTTAAGTATTCTTCTCTTTTCTTCCCTGTGAAGTGAGGTGAGGTTAGGTAGCTGCCATCTTGACCGGAAGCGAGGAAAGACTTTTTATTAGCGGCAAAGCCATGGTAAACCCTACCAAGGGGGCAGCTGCTATTCAAGTAGAGTATACTCAAAGGCAGCTTGAAGTGATTTGGGGCTTTTAGGGTAGATGGATTTGTTACTAGTGCACTGTTTTCAAAGTCCTCTGATTTGATTGATAGGTTTGGGAAAAACCATGTTTTTCCAACATGCATGTTGCTTCCATGATGCATCTGATTTTAATCATATATGTATTCAGTTATACATGAGCAGAAGATGTAAATAGTAACCTCGCTCAAAAGTTCACTTAGAGGACACAGTTTGCGTTTCTGCTGCCTGTCCTCAAAAACCAGTCCAGTCTAGATGGACCCTGCTGTTCTGATCCCGGATCTAAGAACATATTTGGCTAGCTACTGACCACAACAATGCTCCCTTCTGGGTCTGAGAGAATGAGAGAACTTGCTTTTTGTTTGTAGCAGAGGGTATATGTAGCTCAGGATAGGTGAGAGATCCCAAGTTACCAAGAGGTTGCTGGATGCATTGATTAAAAGAGGATGTGTGTTTGCTGCTCAAGTCAATACTTCCCCTGTTCACCTGACTCCATAACAATGACTAATCAGGAAGACTCCTGCAAAATTCATGGACCTTCTACTTCTGCAGGTCATCCTCATCAGAGATTGAGGAGCAATGAGTTTTGCAAGCAGAGAACCATTATAATCAAAATCCTAAAGTTCAGAAGTTGTGGATGCTTCTGTTTATTCTTTTTTTTTTGTTTTGCATGTGTGTGCATGTGTGATGTGGTGTATGGGTGCTTGAGTGTGGTGTGTGTGCACTTATATGTGGGCTTACAGTGCTCCTCACAATTATCTGCAGCAGGGTGAGAACTTTCTGTTGCTCCATCATTCTTCTACTTGTTCATAGGAATTATGCCTAAGGTCAATAAAATATTGATGAACGTGGAATAATACAAGAATTGGAAGTAAGAAGCAATGAGTTAAGGAATATTTGGTGGTATCCAATCCCCTTTATTCTATACACAAAACCTGAGCCTGGGGAAAGAGCACTGAAGTATCAGGAATTGTTCTCCCAAGAGTTGATGAATATTCAGTTGCAACATCTGTGGTGTTCGCTGTGTGTG
The DNA here is from genome assembly GCA_036365145.1 of Orientallactaga sibirica. NCBI lineage: Eukaryota > Metazoa > Chordata > Mammalia > Rodentia > Dipodidae > Orientallactaga > Orientallactaga sibirica. The sequence goes on along the minus strand of JAEOAD010000001.1, from coordinate 84,881,492 downwards.
TGTTTAACAGCAGTCAACCACACACTGGCTGGGCATTACAATCATCTGTGGTGATTTTAAACTTTAGATTTTAGATTGCTATTGTTTGTCAGATGTCTCCATACCAGAACATTTATAGGTGATTGCACAACATTTATGTGTATACTGATTTCATTGTGGATATGGAAGAGACATGGAGAGGGATGTTTAATTACTCAGTCATTAAATACTGAATAATCAGAAGTTGAAATGTGAATGTTCTAACAAGACATAAAACCCTGGAAATTGATATGCAATTCTCCTATATGTTTCCTTCATTGCAAAACATGACAAGTAAACCTGCTGGATGACTTGATGCGGTTATTAATTGAAATCCACGCATCAATTGCATCACTGCATGGCTCACTGTGGATCTCTAAGTGATCATCACCTTCATGTGATGTAAACCCTCAGATATATGTGAAGCTTTCTATGCCTGAATGAAACATTTAAATTAAAATGATGCTATCCACCCATATCAGGCTCACTGAATGGGGCATAATTGATTCATTTGCTAATTTAGATTTTCCTTCTTATTTCTAGTTCTCAAAGGTCTACGGCCCCGTGTTCACTCTGTACTTGGGCAGGCAGCCCACTGTGGTGTTGCATGGATATGAGGCAGTGAAGGAAGCTCTGGTTGATCACGGGGAGGAGTTTTCTGGAAGAGGAAACTTCCCAATAACTCAAAAACTACTAAAGGTTTTGGTATGTGTGTGTGTGTGTGTGTGTGTGTGTGTGTGTGTGTGTGTGTGTGTGTGTGTGTGTTTGTGAAGTGCTCATAGCCACAGGAGAGATGGAAAAAGTAAAGTCTTGAGTTGGTCATCAGGTCGAGTTCAGCTCTCTGTATGGCTGCATCTGTCAGTTCCGTCTTCCATCCCTGGGATCTCCTTCTCCTTTCTAGCCTGTGCTCCCATTTCTTTAGGACTCATTTTCAGCAATGGAAACAGATGGAAAGAGATAAGGCGCTTCTCACTCATGACCCTGAGGAATCTGGGGATGGGGAAGAGGACCATTGAAGACCGTGTTCTAGAGGAAGCCCAGTGTCTTGTGGAAGAGTTGAGAAAAACCAATGGTGGGTGTAGCTTTATATCCTGACATTTACATTCTGCTCTAGGTATGGGTACAAAAGATCTAAGGAGCCTATTCTACCTCCTTTTGATTCTTTCACGTTCACATTGGAAATCATCAACATAGGTTTTATATTAATGTTCAGATGAGTTAACAAACACAGTATTCCCCTTAGTGCAAATGTAGTTTTCCCACTTCCTATTGTTTCAGCAGAGAATACTTGATGATGACCTTGGGGGCCATAACACCTTCAACACTTATGGAGCACAAGACAGATAACATTTGACCTCATTTTGTTAAACTACACTTCTATGTCCAGCTTTACTCATGCATCCAAGTTTCTTTAAGCCCATGACTATGATGAATATTTACATTTTTAAAATAACTTTTTATTGGCTCATATTCATTGTACATACTGATGGTCTTCTTAAAGACATTTTTCATAAGTTTATAATTTACATTGACTATAGCTACCTACCCTCATTTCCTGTCACTATCTCATTATTGGTATTCATTATCCCACAGAGATTTGCTTCTTTTCCATGTCCTATATACAGTAAAATTTAGAAATATGTACTTTCTAACTAATCAATTTTATGCATTAAAATAAGAAAAGACAGTGTCTATTTATTATATTTCATGTGTTTTTTGGACCAATGGGACTTACATTTTTTTAATTATTATTTTTTATTGACAACTTTTATACTTACATACAAAAAAAAACACCTGATATTTCCTTCCCACCCTCTCCATTAATTCCAGGTCAGCCTGGACCAGAGTTTAAAAAAACCAAAAAAAAAAAAAAACTCCAATTTCTCCATCATAAAACCCAATCTCCATCATAACCCCTCCCTCTCTCCATTAGTCTCTCTTTTAATTTGATGTCATCATCTTTTTCTTCTATTTTGAGGGTCTTGCGGAGGTATTGCTAAGCACTGCAAGGTCATGGATATCGAGGCCAATTTCTGTCTGGGCAGTTGTATTGTAAGAAGTCATACCCTTCCTAAGGCACTTCCATTCTATCTGCCCCCTCTTCTGCAATGGTCCCTGAGCCTTGGAGGGTGTGACAGAGGTGTTTCAGTGCTGGGCACTCCTCCATCCCTTCTTCTCAGCACTATGTTGCCTTTTGGGTCATCCCAGTGGTCATCGCCATCTGAAAAGAGAAGCTTCTCTAACCAGAAGTGAGAGTAGCGTTAATATGTGAATATGAGCATTAAGTATAGTAATTTCAGGGCAGCTTGGTGGGAATAATATATACATTTAGTCAGACAAGAGTAGGCTTTATAACCCTAAGGCTCATGACCTCACCTACCATAGAGTTTTGCTTAGGTTTTTCAGTACCAGGTATGTATTCCCTCCCGTAGAAAGGGCCTTCAGTCCAATTATGGAGCAGTTGGTTACCCCAAGAGTAGACAAGCCACTATTGTACCCATTCAGTCATTGGGCCTGTCTGGCCAAGCTTGAATATTCAGCATCCACTGTTTTCACTGCTGATGACTTCTGTCTCCCATACATTGCATGCAGTGCAGCTTTTTCCAGCTTTCAGTTGGCTGGTCTAAGGGGGAGAAGGTTTTCTGCTCTGCACCGCTTGCTTTCTCAGTGACCTTGCCTCTCAGGCAAGAGATGTCTTCAGCAATAGGGTCTTACTATCTGTTTCTCAAGGGAAACCAAGGGCTTTCGCAAAAGCCTTTAATATTTTGGAGGCTACCAGGACCTCCTTGGCCAACAACTCACTGGAAGGTATCCCATCCCAGGTACTGAAAATTTTCTAGTAACAGTCTATAGCTTCTAGATGTCCCATTATTCAAAAAATTAATTTTACATAAGTCTTATTCACAATATCTTGAATTTAGATTGACCCTCCCCCTGGCCTTCTTTTATGCATTTCTCTTCCCATGGCCTGGGACTTACATTTTAAATGCAAACTTTTACTTATTTATATAAACCAATCCACATGGTATTTACTATTCTTGACATTATGTTTTCTGCAAGCATTCTGTTTTCCACATTTATTCCTTCTAGTACTCAAATAAAACCCCAATGTCTCCTTTTATTTTCCCTTTACTGGTTCAATATGTGATTCTTTCAATTGATCATTATGTGGAAAGAATTTCCAGGTCTTCAATAATCTCTTCATTTCTATCTCAATGTTATATAGTCTCCAGGCTTTGCAGATGAAGTAATTTTGCTCTCAATTCTTGAAATTTTCAGTTTATAAGCATCTTCTTTCTCTTAAAATATAGCAAGAAGCTGATGTGAATGGCATATAAGTTAATATAATAGATTTATATAATGATTATTTAACTAGCTATGTTGTAGACCAACTCAGGTTGAAGGTCAAATGGCTGATTCTAAATACTAAATACTTGGCTGTTACAGAGATTTGTATGTAAGATATTGCTTAAGTTTCCTAAAGGACTTTTACTTAATAAAAAAAGAAAAATACCTTCACTGTATATCCTACTGACATTTAACAACTGTTTTCTACTCTTCAGGCTCACCCTGTGACCCCACCTTTATCCTGAGTTGTGCTCCTTGCAATGTGATCTGCTCCATTATTTTCCAGAATCGTTATGATTATAAAGACCAGGATTTTCTTAAGCTGATGCAAAAATTGAATGAGAATACTCAAAATTATGAGCTCCCCATGGATGCAGGTGATGTGAATATCCCTCCTTTTTTTTGAGAAAACACAGTTTTTTGTTTTTTTGGACAAGCCTAAATTCTACCTGGACCATGTATTGGACACCACAATCCTGTCTGGGCCATTAGGGAAAGAGATCTAGGAAAGATGGTTAAGCCCTTTGCTTTACAAATAGGGAAATGGAAGTGCTCAAATTCTGGGTTGGTTTGAGTCCATTAGTTCCCTCTCCATTGGTTGCCCTATTGAATCCCATGGGACTGTTTCTACAAAGTTCTTCATTCACTTCCAGAAGGATGCCATCCACTAACCACAGGGTTGTTTTTCTGGTCAGCTCCTACACACATCATCATTTTCCCTGGCAGTCATACCTTAGATAAAGAAGTGAATATTCTCCTTCAGGAGAAAGAATATTTGGAACAATAAAAGCTTAAAGGACTCACTGTGTAGTTCAGGGTGTTTGATGCTTCCACTGGGATCCTAGTTGACGAGGTAATTGTGTCAGGAATGGCAAAATGATGGGTTTTATAATGTGTGGACAATAAAAGTGCAGTTTGTTCCTATGCTAAATTGGAATCTCCTGTTCTCCACCTATATAATAAATTTTATGATCATAAATAAGTTCTAATGACCCTGGTGCAGAATTGGTTTCAAGGCATCTTTGAGCCCCACCATTTCCAAAATACTCATTCTTTTTTTTTTCTTTGGAGAGAGAGAGAGAGAGAGAGAGAGAGAGAGAGAGAATGGGCGCACCAGCAGCCTCTCAGCCACTGTGAACAAACTCCATATGCATACGCCCCGGCCCCTTGTGGGCAAGTGCGGCATTGTGCCCTTGTGTCACTGCATCTGGCTAAATGTGGGACCTGGTGAATCAAACACATATTCTTAGGCTTTGCAGGCAGGCACCTTAACAGCTAAGCCATCTCTCTAGCCCCAAAATGCTCATTCTTAATCAGAAGCTGGTGTCAAATAATGCCTTCTGCTCAGAGTCAGGTTACTCAAGTATCTTTTGCTTTGGTCCCAACATGTGGAATGGCAGTACTTTATATCATTTATATTTCAAGCTTGTTGGTGAGAATTTATAAAAATGATGATTTATACTACAAAATGATGCCTGAGTATGGAAATCATCACATTTTATTATCTGGGTACAATTCCCCACCTTGAATTCTTTTAATAGTGTGGAGAATTGCTAGATAAAAACAATAACATCTTTTTTCTTAAGGTGGATTACATTTTACTTTCATATCTAGAGCTATAAATACAAATCAGGATTATAATAGATTATAAATGCATTTCTCATTTAATAAGCTATAATTTTTTTATCCTGTAGGTGTGCAATAATTTCCCTGCTCTCATTGATTACTCTCCTGGAAGTCATAACACAGTAATTAAAAATTTTGATTATATTAAAAATTATGTTTTGAAGAAAATAAAAGAACACAAAGAATCCTTGGATATTAAAAATCCCCGGGACTTTATTGATTATTTCCTAACTAAAGGAATGCAGGTAAAATACAAGTATCATCTCATTTATTTGAGTTCTTGAGATTCATGGTTCACTAAATTGTTATGAATTTAGGAAAATGTCTCATTAGGTCAGTAATGCTTGAAAGTCATGATAAGCATCTGTTACATGTGTCATCTGTACTATATATCCTGGAATATAAAGTTAATTTAATAATTAGGACACAATAGTCTAATGTTTAAATTAAAAATATATCACATGAATCCAAATTCAGTGTACAGGTAAAATGAGAGCAATTATCAGACTAGTCACAAAATATAACTCATCCTGTGCTAATATGAAGACTGACATCATCATTACACACTGTGGCAGAATGGAAAAGAAAAGTAACGAGGGTGGGTTCCTTGCATGCCCTATAGATTAAAGTGGTCCTGAGAGCACTTGCAGTGATACATAAGAGAGGGAATTGTAGTTGACCGAGTGGTATAAGTAGAGATGTGCTGCGAGAAAGATAGGTGAAATCTGAAGCCCTAATTGAGTGTAGCTTCAAATGCATTTTCACAAATAGGGGTTGGGAATGGATGTCTACTGTCAGCATGAACTGTATTGTTACTGTACAGTTTATTTCAAAGGCTGTTTCCCATCGTTAAACCCATGACACAAAGAAGAGACCACAGACTTAAATATTTGGTCAACCTGAATCAAGCTGTGTTGTGTACCTGGAAGCTGCCACCTGGCTGTCTCACCCAAAGGCAGAGCTCAAGAGAACAGCCCTGAGCAAAAGAGCAGGCACGTTTTTATAATTCACAAACTGTAAGGTTGAGACATTTCCAATAGAGAACTTGGCAAGCAAAATACAGAAGCACGTGGCAGTTCACAATACTTAACATAACATCTTGGGAGAGTATGAGGCAAGGCATTGTCAGAGTGAAGAGTAACTCAGGTTCCAGGAAGCTCCAGGGCTGGGGAGTTCTGTGCACGTAGTCAAGGTACAGTTAGACCTAACAGAAACTGAATTTTCATAGTAAGCAGAAACGAAACTTATCTTGATTTAACAATAAAGTGGCTCCTAACTCTAAGATGGAGTCAGACTGGTTCATCATTCCCCCCTTGTCTTATGTTTCCCTTTCAAATCTTTGATAGGGAATGGTTAGTTCTGTCTATGGTATAGTTTGATAATGCCAGTGGAGAGCAAATATTTTATTATTTTATTTATTTTTGGAGAGAGACACAAGAGAGAGAGAGAGAGGGGAGAGGAGACAGATAGAGATGGGCATGCCAGCAATCTCTCAGCTGCTGTGAATAAAATCCAGATGAGTGCACCCCCTCGTGGGCAAGTGTGGCATTGCACCCTTGCATCACTTTGCATCTGGCTAAACGTGGGACCTGGAGATTGGAACTTGGTTCTTAGGCTTAGGAGGCAGGCGCTTTAACCACTAAGCCTTCTCTCCAGCCCAAGAGAGAGAGAGAGCAAATATTTTAGCATTTTCTATTTGGCGAGAAACAAAATTTGTAATACATCCAGAAACACAGTTCCAATTGTGAGTAACATCAAGAGGAGTATTAGGGGACCTGTAGCAGCTGAAATAAGATTAGTTACCCAGGGGGACCAGTTGAATAATGATTGATAGAAGCAGCAGGGTTTTTTTTTTTTTTTTTTTTTTGAGAGAGTCAAACAAGAGACAGAGAATGGGCACACCAGTGGCCTCTCAGCCACTGAGAATGAACTCCAGATGCAGGCTCTCCCTTGTGGGCAAGTGTGGCATTGAGCCCTTGCATCACTGCATCTAGCTAAACGTGGGACCTGGAGAATTGAATGGGCATTGTTAGGCTTTTAGCAGGCAGGCACCTTAACCGCTAAGCCATCTCTCCAGCCCAGCAGGTGTTTTTCTAAAGCCACACATAGCCCTCTGTGTTTCTTGAAAAGTAAGTCAAGGCTCTCTTATTTTGTAACACTACTTCTGCCAAAGAATCTACCTGTCTTTCCAGCCTAGAGACTGTATTTTTTGAAAATCCTACATCTTGTTTAACTCAAAAGCTTAGGGTTTTGAACACTTGGACTTACAGGAGTAGTGCTGATGTTTTTAAGGCTGCTGACCCTGTTATTTTTGCACACCAACAGCAGAACTAGATTGGGAACTCACTTGAATCAGGGGTGGTCTGATATTATAGTTAAATGTAAGCAGCCTGCATTTCTGTCATAAGTGTAAACTTGAGGAAGAATGTGAGTAATTGTATAGAACCATGGATGTGTCATATGGGCACTATAGGAGACTGACCAGCATTATGTAATACCATCGTTGCATGTCCCCCAGGCATCAGAGGGGGCAGAGAGAAACAATTGTTTTTCCTTGGCATCTTTGCCAGGTAGATTTTGTATAATGGTGGCTCAGTTATCTGAATAAAGAGATGTCGAGTTATTAGAAAGGTTGGACATGAAACATAGTCCTTGTCCCTGTATATTACCTAGTGTTAATTTGGGCTGGGACCAGGAGCAAGCATCAGCAGTGGCTTATGGCAATGCTGCAAGAGATAGATTAGTAGCAAAACATTGTACCTTGGAAACTTAATCTTAAAAGGGCCACGTTCAGTCACTTTCTATCTCCTGCAACTGGGTTCATCTCCTGTGGTTTCTTGGGGTGCCTTCCTCAAAAGGACAAAAGGCAGGAGATTGACCCAGTTACCACCAGTCTCAAGGATAAATTTAGTCAGAATTTCCTTTAATGTTCTATTCATCCTCTCTCCTTTTCCTGAGCTCTGAGGATGGTGCATACAACATAGTTTAAGTATTGGTCAGGGTTCTTTAGGGGCATACACAAGGGTGCCTGTAGGCAGCATAGGGTGTTGAGGGTCTGCGATCAGGAGGAACAGAGGCAGCCTTCAGGCCAACTCACCAAGGATGCAAGACAGGGGAGCATGGTAGGAGTGCAGGTGGGCTGTGAGAACAGTAGGTGCAGCCTGAGGGAACCAGGCATGGGTTGGAAGCAGTGGGGGTGGGACCTCTGGGAGACTGGGAAGGCACCAACCACTGTCAGATGCAGTGTGTGTGGGTCACCAACAGACACAGTGTGGAGGGTTCAACACATGCAGTGGTGGGGCTGAGAGAGGGAAGGCGTGTGGTCACAACAGACACAAGTAAGTAAAAAACATTTAAGAAATACAAACATGGTGAAGGATAATCTTTTAATGGAGTTGATTACACAATACTAGACACACTACAGGGCACCTAGAGATTATAAAAGAATGATAAATTTAATTCTTGCTCAGGAAGTCTTGAGAAAACAATACATCTTCTATGTTAATAATCCCTACACTGAATGATTAAAACTACAATCTACTTAGCAGTTGTATTTCCTGTCTTCAGTGCAGCCTTGTAACTTAGATTTAGCACCTGCTTGCCTCCTGCTCTCTCCTTTACCATTTCAGAAAACAGTGTGTGGGTTTCTTGGCTTCATGATTTGGTTTCTCTTAGTTTGTACATTCTCCTGATGCCTGCACTCTGCCCCTAGACCTGGTTTCTAGTGGTCTCCCATCTGGACTACAGCATAGACTGACTTCCACTTTTCTTTGCTACATTAACTGTATAGACATTCACTTTTATAAATGAAATGGCATATTACAAGATGTTAAATACCCTGCCTATTTCTTCATATGTGTTTTTTAAATTTTTATTTGTTTATTTGAGAGAGATAGAGGAAGAGAGAAAGAGGCAGATAGAGAGAGAAAATGGGTGTGCCAGGGCCTCTAGCCACTGCAAGTAAATGCCAGACACATGTGCCACCTTGTGCATCTGACTTATGTGGGTCTTAGGGAATAAGACCTGACTCCTTTGGCTTTGCAGGCAAGTGCATTAACAGCTAAGCTTATCTCTCCAGCCCTTCATATATGTTTTGATTAAGGAGAAAGAATAAAATACTTTTCTGTTTGTTTTTGGTAAATTGAATATATTGCATTGCACACATAACTATATAGATACTCATTAATCCAATGCTTAAGCAAGCAAGATAGAGGAGTACAGGAAATACAATTTGGATCAGCTGACCTACAGTCTCTGAAAAGCTATATAATTTTGCTTAGTACTGTGTTGTTCAGGTTCTGTGTTGTTAAACTTTATACAACTATGAAATATTGAAGTTTCATTGTGATCAGTTACACTGGCAAGGAATTTATTAGATAAGTGCATTAATTCATTCTTAGGAAAAGCCCAATCAACAGATGGAATTTTCTCATGAAAATTTGGCAATCACTGTATTTGATTTGTTTGCTGCGGGGACAGAGACCACAAGCACAACCCTGAGATACAGTCTTCTGTTGCTGCTGAAGCACCCGCATGTCACAGGTACGACCACCGATGATGATGGACAGAATTTCAGGGAAAGGTTGGGAATATGCTGCTATTGTCACACATATTGTTTGAGAGAAGTCTCACTATTTAAACTTATGTGTTTTTTTTATTTTTTTATTATTTTATTTATTTTTTGAAGAGAGGCACAGAAAGAGACAGACAGAGAGGGAGAGGGAGACAGATAGAGAATGGACGTGCCAGCAGTCTCTCAGCTGCTGTGAACGAAATCCAGATGTTTGTGCCCCCTTGTGGCCAAGTGCAGCATTGTGCCCTTGCCTCACTTTGCATCTGGCTAAACGTGGGACATGGAGATTGGAACCTGCCTTCTTAGGTTTAGGAGGCAGGCGCCTTAACCGCTAAGTGATTTCTCCAGCCCCCTTCCCCCGTTTTTTTTTTTAGGTAGGATCTTACACATTGCCTTTTGTGCTCGTCACCCAGCAATACACTGTTTTTTTTTTTTTAATTTTTATTGATTTTTAATCTCACCAAAAAACCCCACCTCTCCCTCCCCATTCCAATTTTAGAACTCCAGTCTCCATCATATCCCCTCCCCTTCCATTAGTCTCTCTCCCTAGACATCATCTTTCTTCTCTAGCCCAGGCTGATGTGGAATTCACTATGTAGTCTCAGGATGGTCTCAAACTCACAGCAACCCAACTACCACTGCCTCCTGGTGTCCAGTTCATACACAAGTCTATACATTGGTAGCTAGGATCCACATATGAGAGAGAACATGTGACGTTTGGCTTTCTGAGCCTGGGTTACCTCACTAAGTATAATCCTTTCCAGATCCATCCATTTCCCTGCAAATTTCATAATTTCATTTTTTCTTTACTGCTGAATAGAACTCCATTGTGTAAATGTACCACAACTTTATTATCCACTCATCTGTGGATTGACATCTAGGCTGCTTCCATTTCTTAGCTATTGTGAATAGAGCAGCAATAAACATGGTTTTGCAAGTATCTCTAAGGAAGTGAGAAGAGTCCTCTGGATATATGCCTAGGAGTGCTATAGCTGGATCATATGGTAAATCTATTTCTAGCTGTCTCAAGAAGCTCCACACTGATTTCCACAGTGGCTGGACCAGCTTACATTCCCACCAACAGTGTAGAAGTGTTCCTGTTTTTCCGCATCCACGCCAACACTTATTGTCATTTGTTTTCTTGATGGCAGCCATTCTGACAGGAGTGATATGGAATCTCAAAGTGGTTTTAATTTGCATTTCCCTGATGGCTAAGGATGTAGAACATTTTTTTAGATGTTTATATGCCATCTGTATTTCATCTTCCGTGAATTCTCTATTTAGTTCCGTAGCCCATTTTTAACTGGGTTGTTTGAATTCTTGTTATTCTGTTTTTTGAGTTCTTTGTATATTCTGGATATTAATCCTCTGTCAGATGAATAACTGGCAAAGATTTTCTCCCATTCTGTAGGTTGTCTTTTGCTCTATTCACAGTGTCCTTTGCTGTACAAAAGCTTTGTAATTTTATAAGGTCCCAGTGGTTGATTAGTGCTTTTATTCTCTGAGCAATTGGAGTTATATTCAGAAAGTCCTTGCCTATTCCAATATGTTGAAGAGTTTCCCCTACTTTTCCTCTAGCATTTTCAGAGTTTCAGGTCTGATATTAAGGTCCCTGATCCATTTGGACTTGATTCTTGTGCAAGGAGAGAGACAAGGATCTATGTTTATCCTTTTACAAACAGATGTCCAATTTTCCCAGCACCACTTGTTAAAGAGGCTATCTTTTCTCCAATGAGTATTTTTGGCGTTTTTGTCAAAAATCAGGTAGCTGTAGCTGTCTGGATTAATATTTGGGTCTTCTATTCTGTTCCATTGATCTACCTGTCTGTCCTTGTGCCAGTACCATGCTGTTTTTGTTACTATGGCTTTGTAGTATAACTTAAAATCGGGTATGGTTATACCACCTGCCTGATTTTTTGTTATGCAAAATTGTTTTGGCTATTCGAGGTTTTTGTGTTTCCAGATGAATTTTAGTATTGTTTTTCTATTTCTGTGAAGAATGCTATTGGGATTTTAATGGGGATTGCATTAAATGTGTAGATTGCTTTTGGTAAGATTGACATTTTCACTATATTGATTCTTCCAATCCAGGAGCATGGAATGTCTTTCCATTTCCTTGTGTCTTCTGCAATTTGTCGCTCGAGTTTTATAGTTCTCATTGTAGAGATCCTTCACTTCCTTGGTTAAGTTTATTCCAAGGTATTTTATTTTTTTGAGGCAATTGTGAATGGGAGAGATTCCTGATTTCATCCTCTGCATGTTTGTTGTTAGTGTATAGAAAAGCTACTGATTTCTGTGTGTTTATTTTGTATCCTGCTACATTGCTAAAAGTGTTTATCAGCTCTAATAATTTGCTGGTAGAGTCCTTAGGATCTGTTATGTATAGAATCATATCATCGGCAAATAATGATAATTTGACCTCTTCCTTTCAGATTTGTATCCCCTTTATGAGTGCCTCTTGCCTTATTGCTATGGCTAAGACTTCCAATACTATATTAAATAATAGTGGAGAAAGTGGACACCCTTGTCTTGTTCCTGAATTTAGAGGAAAAGCTTCAAGTTTTTCCCATTAAGTATTATGTTGGCTGTAGGTTTGTCATAAATAGCTTTTATTATGTTGAGATATGTACCTTCTATTCCAAGTTTCTGTAGTACTTTCACCATGAAGGGGTGTTGGATTTTGTCAAATGCCTTTTCTGCATCTATTGAGATGACCATGTGATTTTTGTCCTTCAGACCATTTATATGGTGTATTACATTTATGGATTTGCGTATGTTGAACCATCCCTGCATCACTGGGATAAAGCCTACTTGGTCAGGGTGAATAATCTTTCTGATATATTCTTGTATTCTGTTTGCCAGTATTTTGTTGAGAATTTTTGCATCTATGTTCATGAGGGAGATTGGTCTATAGTTTTCTTTTTTTGATCTGTCTTTGTCCGGTTTGGGTATCAGGGTGATGCTGGCTTCATAGAAGGATTTTGGCAGAATTCCTTCCTCTTCTATTTTATGGAAAAGTTTGAGAAGCATTGGTGTTAGATCTTCCAGGAATGTCTGGTAAAATTCAGTAGTGAATCCATCTGGGCCTGGGCTTTTTTTAATTGGGAGACTTTTTATGACTGCTTGGATCTCTGTGGTTGTTATAGGTCTATTTAAATGGTTTATCTCATCTTGATTTAATTTTGGTAGGTCATATAAATCAAGGAAATCATCCATTTCTTTCAGGTTTTCAAACTTAGAGGCATATATATTCTTAAAGTATGTCCGTATGATTTTCTGAATTTCTTTGGTATCTGTTGTGATGTTGCCTTTTTCATCTCTAATTTTATCAATTTTTGTCTCTTCTCTCTTTCTTTTGGTCAGATTTGCTAAGGGTTTGTCAATCTTGTTAATCCTTTCAAAGAACCAACTCTTTGTTTCATTGATTTTTTGATTGTTTTTTTGGTTTCCATTTCATTAATTTCTGCCCTAACCTTTATTATTTCTTCCCGTCTACTGATTTTTGGTTTGCCTTGTTCTTCTTTTTCCAAGGCCTTAAGGTGAAGCATTAAATTGTTTAGTTGTGAACTCTCTAGTTTCTTAATATAGGCACTTAGAGCTATAAATTTCCCTCGTAGGACTGCCTTCATTGTGTCCCACAGGTTTTGGTATGTTGTATTCTCATCATCATTTGATTCTATGAATTTCTTGATTTCCTTCTTAATTTCTTCAATGACCCATGCGTCATTCAATAATGTACTGTTTAGTCTCCATGAATTTCTGTATGCTCTGTAGTTTTTTCTTGTTGTTGATTTGCAGTTTAATCCCATTGTGGTCAGATAGCATACAAGGGATTATTTCAATTTTCCTGTATTTGTTGAGATTTGATTTGTGTCCTATCATATGGTCTATTTTAGAGAATGACCCATGTGCCGCTGAGAAGAATGTATATTCTGCAGTATTTGGATGGAATATTCTGTATATATCTGTTAGGTCCATTTGTTCCATGATATCATTTAATGCAGTTGTTTCTCTGTTTATTTTTTGTTGGGTAGACCTGTCAAGTGATGAGAGCGGGTATTGAAGTCACCCACTACTATTGTGTTAGGTGTTATTTCTGACCTTAAGTCTGATAGTGTTTGTTTGATGTAATTGGGGGCCCCGTGTTGGGAGCATAAATGTTTAGGATTGTGATATCCTCCTGTTGGAGTGTTCCTTTAATCAGTATAAAGTGACCTGCTTTATCTCTCCTCACTAATGTTGGTTTGAAGTCTATCCTGTCAGAAATTAGAATGGCAACCCCTGCTTGTTTTTCTGGGTCCATTTGCTTGATATATCTTTTTCCAGCCTTTCACCCTAAGAATGTTTCTATCTTTTATTCGGATGTGAGTTTCCTGAAGGCAACAGATGGTAGGATCCTGCGTTTTAATCCAGTCTGCAAGTCTATGTCTTTTGATTGGGGCATTGAGGCCATTGATATTAAGAGTTATTATTGAAAGATATGTATTTGATCTGTCCATTTTTCTTGTTTTGTAGTTCTTCCTGGTTTTCTTTTTACTCACTTGTTCTAACTGTTGAATATGATTTCTTTTTCCTATTTCCTGCTGTGTGTGTTTTGCTTTTTCTTCAGCATGAATGATTCCTGCAAGTATTTTCTGTAGAGCTGGCTTAGTTGTCATAAATTCCTTTAGCCTGTCTTTGTTGTGGAATGCCCTTATTTCTCCATCAATTTGGATAGAAAGCTTTGCAGGATAAAGTAATCTTGGTTGACAGTTTTTATCTTTCAGAACTTGGAATACATCACTCCAGGCCCTCCTGGCTTTTAGGGTTTGTGTTGAGTAATCTGCTGTGACCCTGATGGGTTTCCCCTTAAATGTCATTTGCTTTTTCTCTCTAACTGCTTTCAGTATACTTTCTTTGGTTTGTGTATTTAGTAGTTTAATTATAACATGGCGAGAAGAGGTTCTTTCTAGGTTTTGTCTGTTTGGTGTTCTAAATGCTTCTTGTATCTGCATTGGCATTTCTTTCCCAATTTGGGGAAAATTTTCTTCTATGATTTTATGGAAAACACCTACTAAGCCTCTGGATTGAAATTCTTCCCCTTCTGCTATACCTTGAATTCTTATGTTTGATCTTTTCATAGTGTCCCTCATGTCTTGGAGTTCCCATTCATACCTTTCTATTAGCTTGTCTTTCTCTTTGTTAGACTGTGATAGATCTGCCACCTCGTCTTCTAGCTTGGATATTCTGTCCTCTCCTTCATCCATTCTACTAGTGAGACTTTCCACAGAGTTTTTATTTCACTGACTGTGTTCTTCAATGTTAAGATTTCAGCCTGGTTTTTCTTCAGTAGTTCTATTTCCTTGTTCATGTCCTCTAATGACCTTTTTATTTCATTAAACTGTTTCTCTGTAATCTCCTTCAACAGTTTGTTTTCTTCTCTAATTCCTTTGTTTTCTTCTCGGATTGCTTTCATTTCTTCTTTCATTTCTTTGAGCATAGATATCATCATTCCCTTGAAATCTTTGTCAGAAATTTCATCTAAAACAGTCTCATTGTTGGACCTATCTGATGGATTTGCAATTTTTGGTGGAATTGCATTGTCTTGATTCTTTGTGTTTCTTGTATTATAATGTAGTGACTTTTGCATCCTGGATTGCTTTGATGCTTAGGTTTCCTATTTATCTTCAGTGTTCTTAGGTGTTGTGATCCACCTTTATATTATTTTAGGATATGGGTTTAAGGTGTCAAGTGTAGCACTTGTACTTAAGTAGAAGTACTCCTAGCTGTTGAGTTTGCTTGTTAAGCAATTATTGTAGTAGACTGGTGGAACAATTTCGATGCAAGTTCTAAACTTCACCAGAGCAAAATACACATTCAATTGACATGAACACAGAGTATACAAGTGTGAGAATTGAGACAACCAGTCCTATAGGGTTAAAATCTCTAAGGGCATGTGATGGTCCACTCCCTTAGTCCTGTCAGCTTGGGAATCAGACCCTGTCCTCAATAATAACTGAAGCAAAAGATAAAGGCCCTTTAAATCTATAAGTAGTACAGATAGCAATATTCAACCCCTCACATTCAGCTTATTTGAAAATGGTAAAGCCACCCACAAATATGTAATACATACCCTGCCTTGACCTGGAAAGAGTGGTTAGCACTTCCAGTGCAGGCCTTTGTTATCTTTTGGTGTGGCTTTTAAACTCACCAATGCTGGGTGCCCACCTCGTTACCTGGGCTGTGGAGCTTGGGTCAGGTCAGCTGGGGCCGGTGTTGATGTGGTTCAAATTTGCCACTGGTTGTTGTTCGATTCTACCAATTCCCTGGGGAGCTGATGAATGGGGATGGGCGAATTCAGGAAGCCTGCAGCAACTCACGGTGTGTGTCTCTTTCAGTAGCTCCAGATTTTTCTTTGATTTCTGGGCTCTGTGAGGACACTGATGAGGTTGAAAAGTCCCTTTTTTTGTTTGTTTGTTCACAGCGGAAGCTCAGCGGGGCTTAGCTGACCGGGTTGGAGGAGTTGGAGTCTTGGTGCCGATCCGTTGGGGAACCGGCTGAGTGAAGTGAAGTTGCTGGGGTGCTCTTGGGGTGGAGCGGCCGCTGGGAGCCCACGGATGGGGAGCCCGCGGCTGGGGAGCCAGCGGCTGGGGAGCCCGCAGCTGGGGAGTCCGCGGCTGGGAGTCCGCGGCTCAAAATGGCGTTGGGGAGCGAGCTGCCGGGGCCGCTCTCTCCACAGTGGGTTTCTGGCTGTCTTTTGCTTTTCCGCTATTTCCTGGAGAAAATATTCTGCTCTCTTCCTCAGATGAGTGTAGTTTTTCTTGATTCTCTGCCTGATCCGGTTTGGCGTGACTCCTATGCCGCCATCTTACCCGGAACCACCCAATACACTAATGTTTCATTAGACCATGGCTGTAGTGGAAGATATAAATGCTGGACCAGTGTCTGATTTTCCTGAGAGATGAGCTGTGGCAGGCACAGCCCACACAAATAGGTCTGGGGTTAGATACACATATTATTCCCAAAGGCAGATTTTTGTAGAAGATAAATTCTTGCAGTTTCATTTCCTCCTCCTCATAATTCAATCTGGTATAAAGAAAGCTTGCCTCACTGAAGCATAAATAGAAATCCTAAAATTAACTGAGTTGGTCTGAGTCTCCAGTTTCACATTAGAAATATATATTCACTTAGGAATAAGGCACCATAGAGCATTTTATCATTTTATCATTATTTTATTATTTAATAAAGTACATGCTTAAGTACACCTATAATTTGATTTTTAAAAAATATTTATTCATTTATTTATTTGCAAGCAGAGAGAAAGAGAGAAAAGAAAGGCAATCAGAGAGACAGAATGGGCATGCCAGGTCCTCTAGCCACTACATACAAACTCCAGAGCCACTTTGTGGACCTGGATTTACACTTTAAGTGCTTATTGAAAACTTGAACACAGGTTAGGTTGTCCAGCTTTGAAGGCAAGCGCCTTAACTGCTGACCTTCTTTTCAGCTCCATAAATTGACTTTTATATGCACTGTTACTATTCATTTATTTATTTGCAAGCAGAGAGAGACAGTGAGAAAAGAAACACAGAGAGAGAGAAAAAGAGAGGGAGAGCGCACGCCCACCAATGGGTGTGCCAGGGTCTCTAGCTGCTTCTGCTACAAAAAAAAAAAAAATCCAAATACATGTGCCACTTTGTGCATCTGGCTCCTTTATAATTTTTTTTTTTTTTTTTGGTTAAACAACTGATTCACTTTATTTCATATTTTAAAACTTTCTTTTTTGAGTATCTCATTCTGTAGCCAGGCTGCTTGAAATCTGATCTGTAGCCCAGGGTGACTTTGAATTCCTGATCATCTGGCTTCACTCCTGAGTGCTGGGATTACAGTTGTGAACCACCACATTTGTTCTCTCTCTCTCTCTCTCTTTTCTCTATCATAGTTTTATACTAAAACAAACATTATGAAGAAGAATTTAGCAATGTTTGAATTACAGAATTAAAGCATGAGACTTCAATGATACATAGATTTAGTCCATTAAATAGAAATATTTACTGTTTGCTGGTTTGGTGCTTTAGGTGAGCTTCTTAAATCCTGTGGTTTTAGATATTTTATTCTTTTGGGGATAAATCTATGGTAAGTTGGAGATCAAACTGTCTTTTCATATTTAGATTCTTGGGAGAGATTACATATAAAGATGTTCAAAGGGAATGGGCATATATCATATCCTTGTGAAAATCAGACAGTGTACAGAAAAATATAGATGAGACACATAGATAGATAGATGGCAGGATGGCAGACAGATGAGAGAAAGATTGAGAGAAAGCTGTGGTGGAGAGTGCAAACCCAAATTAAAGATATGTGTAGGGAAGGAAAGACAGCCATGGAGAAAAACTGGGAAAGCATGAGAGTGTGATGCTTGTGGGATAGTTCAGAGTGGAAGACAGGTGTGGACTGGAAGCCAGAGAGATGAGACCCCATGAACAAATGGCCAACAAGCAGATTTTAAAAGTATTTTATTTATTTGAGAGAGAGAGAAAGACAGAGAAATAGTTAGATAGAGAGAGACTGAGTGGTTATGGGTATGTCAGGGCCTCTTGCCACTGCAACTGAACTCCATATGCATGAACTGGTTTGCACAGCTGGCTTTATGTGGATGTATACAGTGAAAATGTTTAAGAAAAACATAGATGTAAAGAGTCATAAAACAGAGAAGAACCCTCATTGTCTGATTATCCAAAAGTCCCCAAACCATCTGCATTCAGTCAGGAAAAAAATGATAGCTCAAATAAACTAGATGCATGTAGGGAGAGAGATGTTAGTCCAAACATGCAACTGCCAAATTGATAATGTGGTTTAGTTGAAGTTAGGGTGAAGTTAGCCTAGCACAAATCTGCCACAGAGGCTAAACTGAGAAGAAACTGTAAGGAAATTTCTCTGGGTAGGACTTCTGCTCTTTAGCCTGTGTGTGTGGCTGTAATTCTAAGTTAGCACTCACTTGTTTTTCCAATAGCCACTGTCAAGTTCATGGTTCCTTCTAAGCCTTGATTTGTGCTTAATGAAAACTTGTGTTCTTACTCAATAGTCCGTATTATAGTACTATGTGTAGCAAATTAAAACAAAAAACCTCTAATACATTATCAATTGACAAATATATTTCCCTTTTTTCAATTTTTTTATTTTCAAGCAGAGACATATTGAAGAAAGACAGACAGAGTGGGAAGGAATAAGTGCATCAGGGCCTCTAGCTGCTGCAAAGGAACTCCAGATGCTTGCACCTGGAGTTCACACCCAGGTCATTAGGCTTTGCAGGCAAGCACCTTCACTATTGAGCAACCTCTACAGCCCTTGTTCCTTTTTGTAAAGACAGGGTCTTGCTATGTAGCCCAGAATGACCTCAAACTCACAGCACTCCTCATGCCTCTGCCTGCAATCACAGGCGTGTGCTGCTACACCTAGCTCTAGTTTTTGACCTTTTCAGACTTTTTTTTGCATATATGAATACACATAAGTGCACAAATATGAGTTTTAGAAAAATGAAATTATATTAAGCACTCTTTCAACTTTTTTCTTTTACTAATATACTCACTAACAACTATATACTACCCAGCAAAACCAAAGGAAATGCAATTCATTCATGTATACAAGGAAAACCCACTAGCCCTCACAGCGGTGTGCACATGGTTCTCCCACCAAGCATGCTAGAAGGCTGGCTTTTCTTTTTTATTTATTTATTTATTATTGTTTTTTAATTATTGTTTTTTATTGACTTTTGTACTTACATACAAAGAAAAACCCACGTGATATTTCCCTTCCTTCCCCCCATTCCACTTTAGAACTCAAGTCTCCACCATATCCCCTCCCTCTCTCCATTAGTCTCTCTTTTAATTTGATGTCATCATCTTTTTCTTCTATTTTGAGGGTTGTTTTTTTTTTAAATATTTATTGACCACAAAACATACTTACATACAAAAGGTGCGTAGTTTTCCCTCCCCTCCCCCCATTCCCGTTTAGAACTCCACTCTCCATCATATCCCCTCCCTCTCTCCATTAGTCTCTTTTTTAATTTGATGTCATCATCTTTTACTTCTATTATGAGGGTCTTGCGGAGGTATTGCTAGGCACAGCAAGGTCATGGATATCAAGGCCAATTTCTGTCTGGGCAGTTGCATTGTAAGGAGTCGTACCCTTCCTTTGGCTCTTCCATTCTATCCACCCCTCTTCCCAATGATCCCTGAGCCTTGGAGGGTGTGACAGAGATGTTTCAGTGCTGGGCACTTCTCCATCTCTTCTTCTCAGCACTATGTTGCCTTTTGGATCATCCCAGTGGTCATCGCCATCTGAAAAGAGAAGCTTCTCTAACCAGAAGTGAGAGTAGCATTAATATGTGAATATGAGCATTAAGTGTAGTATTTTCCGGGCAGCTTGGTGGGAATAGTATATACATTTAGATAAGGGCATGCTTTATACCCCTAAGGCTCATGACCTTACCTACCATAGACTTTGCTTAGGTTTTTCAGTACCAGGTATGTATTCCCTCCAGTAGAGAGGGCCTTCAGTCCAATTATAGAGCAGTTGGTTACCCCACGAGTAGACATGCCACTATTGCACCCGTTCAGTCTCTGGGCCTGTCTGGCCAAATTTGAATATTCAGCGTCCACTGTTTTCACTGCTGATGACTTCTGTCTCCTATACTCTGCATGCAGTGCAGCTTTTTCCAGCTTTCAGTTGGCTGGTCTACAGGGAGAAGGTTTTCTGCTCAGTACCAGCTTGCTTTCTCAGTGACCTTGCCTCTCAGGCAAGAGATGTCTTCAGCAATAGGGTCTTACTATCTGTTTCTCAGGGGAAACCAAGGGCTTTGGCAAAAGCCTTTAATGTTTTGGAGGCTACCGGGACCTCCTTGGCCAACAACTCACTGGAAGGTATCCCATCCCAGGTACTGAAAATTTTCTAGGAACAGTCTACAGCTTCTAGATGTACCATTATTCAAAAAAGTAGTTTTACATAAGTCTTATTCACAATCTTTTGAAATTAGATTGACCCTCCCCTGCCCTTCTTTTTATGCATTCTCTACCCATGGCCTTGGTTAGGCCATTCCCCTCCTTGTAATCAGTCCTTCCACTTACATATGTGCAATACCATACACTTCAGTCCTTCCCTTTCCTCCGTCCCTTATAGCCTTTTACCAGCTTACTGGTTTCTGGTACCAATTTTTGGTTCCAGTTCACACACAAGTCTGTCTATTTGTAGCTAGGATCCACATATGAGAGAGAACATGTGACATTTGGCTTTCTGAGCCTGGGTTACCTCACTTAGTATAATCCTTTCCAGATCCATCCATTTCCCTGCAAATTTCATAATTTCATTTTTCTTTACCGCTGAGTAGAACACCATTGTGTAAATGTACCACATCTTTATTATCCATTCATTTGTGGTGGGACATCTAGGCTGCTTCCATTTCCTAGCTATTGTGAATAGAGTGGCAATAAACATGGTTTTGCAAATATCTCTAAGGAAGTGAGAAGAGTCTTCTGGATATATGCCTAGGAGTGCTATAGCTGGATTATATGGTAAATCTATTTCTAGCTGTCTCAAAAACCTCCACACTGATTTCCACAATGGTTGGACCAGGTTACATTCCCACCAACAGTGTAGAAGTGTTCCTCTTTTTCCGCATCCACGCCCACACTTATTGTCATTTGTTTTCTTGATGGTAGCCATTCTGACAAGAGTGAAATGGAATCTCAAAGTGGTTTTAATTTGCATTTCCCTGATGGCTAAGGATGTGGAACACTTTTTCAGATGTTTATATGCCATCTGTATTTCATCTTCTGTGAATTCTCTATTTAGTTCCATAGCCCATTTTTTAACTGGGTTGTTTGAATTCTTATTATTCTGTTTTTTGAGTTCTTTGTATATTCTGGATATTAATCCTCTGTCAGATGTATAGCTGGCAAAGATTTTCTCCCATTCTGTAGGTTGTCTTTTTGCTCTACTCACAGTGTCCTTTGCTGTACAAAAGCTTTGTAATTTCATAAGGTCCCATTGGTTGATTAGTGATTTTATTCGCTGAGCAATTGGGGTTATATTCAGAAAGTCCTTACCTTTGCCAATATGTTGAAGGGTTTCCCCTACTTTTTCCTCTAGCAGGTTCAGAGTTTCAGGTCTGATATCAAGGTCCGTGATCCATTTGGATTTGACTCTTGTGCATGGAGAAAGACAAGGATCTATGTTTATCCTTTTACATACCGATGTCCAGTTTTCCCAACACCACTTGTTAAAGAGGCTATCTTTCCTCCAATTAATATTTTTGGCATTTTTGTCAAAAATCAGGTGGCTGTAGCTGCATGGATTAATATTTGGGTCTTCTATTCTGTTCCATTGATCTACCTGTCTGTCCTTGTGCCAGTACCATGCTGTTTTTGTTACTATGGCTTTGTAATATAACTTAAAATCGGGTATGGTTATACCACCTGCCTGATTTTTGTTTCAAAAATTGTTTTGGCTATTCGAGGTTTTTTGTGTTTCCAGATGAATTTTAGGATTGTTTTTTCTATTTCCGTGAAGAAAGCTATTGGGATTTTAATAGGGATCGCATTAAATGTATAGATTGCTTTTGGTAAGATTGACATTTTCACAATATTGATTCTTCCAATCCAGGAGCATGGGATGTCTTTCCATTTCCTTGTGTCTTCTGTAATTTGTCGCTCAAGTTTTTTAAAGTTCTCATTGTAGAGATCCTTCACTTCCTTGGTTAAGTTTATTCCAAGGTATTTTATTTTTTTTTGAGGCAATTGTGAATGGGAGAGATTCCTGATTTCATCCTCTGCACGTTTGTTGTTAGTATATAGAAAAGCTGCTGATTTCTGTGTGTTTACTTTGTATCCTGCTACATTGCTAAAAGTGTTTATCAGCTCTAACAGTTTGCAGGTAGAGACTCTAGGGTCTGTTAGGTATAGAATCATATCGTCTGCAAATAATGATAATTTGATCTCTTCCCTTCCAATTTATATCCCCTTTATGAGTGTCTCTTGCCTTATTGCTGTGGCTAAGACTTCCAGTACTATATTAAATAGTAGTGGGGAAAGTGGACACCCTTGTCTTGTTCCTGAATTTAGAGGAAAAGCTTCAAGTTTTTCCCCATTTAGTATTATGTTGGCTGTAGGTTTGTCATAAATAGCTTTTATTATGTTGAGATATGCTCCTTCTATTCCCAGTTTCTGTAATACTTTCACCATGAAGGGGTGTTGGATTTTGTCAAATGCCTTTTCTGCATCTATTGAGATGACCATATGATTTTTGTCCTTCAGACCATTTATATGGTGTATTACATTTATGGATTTGCGTATGTTGAACCATCCCTGCATCTCTGGGATAAAGCCTACTTGGTCAGGGTGAATAATCTTTCTGATAAATTCTTGTATTCTGTTTGCCAGTATTTTGTTGAGAATTTTTGCATCCATGTTCATGAGGGAGATTGGTCTATAATTTTCTTTTTTGATCTGTCTTTGTCCGGTTTGGGTATCAGGGTGATGCTGGCTTCATAGAAGGATTTTGGTAGAGTTCCTTCCTTTTCTATTTTATGGAAAAGTTTGAGAAGCATTGGTGTTAGATCCTCCAGGAATGTCTGGTAAAATTCAGCAGTGAATCCATCTGGGCCTGGGCTTTTTTAGTTGGGAGACTTTTTATAACTGCTTGAATCTCTGTGGTTGTTATAGTTCTATTTAAATGGTTTATCTCTTCTTGATTTAATTTTGGTAGGTCATATGAATCAAGGAATTCATCCATTTCTTTCAGGTTTTTAAACTTAGAGGCATATATATTCTTAAAGTATGTCCGTATGATTTTCTGAATTTCTTTGGTATCTGTTGTGATGTTGCCTTTTTCATCTCTAATTTTATCAATTTTTGTCTCTTCTCTCTTTCTTTTGGTCAGATTTGCTAAGGGTTTGTCAATCTTGTTTATCCTTTCAAAGAACCAACTCTTTGTTTCATTGATCTTTTTGATTGTTTTTTTGGTTTCCATTTCATTAATTTCTGCCCTAACCTTTATTATTTCTTCCTGTCTACTAATTTTTGGTTTGCCTTGTTCTTCTTTTTCCAAGGCCTTAAGGTGAAGCATTAAATTGCTTAGTTGTGAACTCTCCAATTTCTTAATATATGCACTTAGGGCTATAAATTTCCCTCGTAGGACTGCCTTCATTGTGTCCCAAAGGTTTTGGTATGTTGTATTCTCATCATCATTTGATTCTACGAATTTCTTGATTTCCTTTTTAATTTCTTCAATGACCCATACATCATTCAATAAAGTGCTGTTTAGTCTCCATGAGTTTCTGTATGCTCTGTAGATTTTCTTGTTGCTGATTTGCAGTTTAATCCCATTGTGGTCAGAAAATGTACAAGGGATTATTTCAATTTTCCTGTATTTGTTAAGATTTGATTTGTGTCCTAGTATATGGTCTATTTTAGAAAATGTCCCGTGTGCTGCTGAGAAAAATGTATATTCTGCAGCATTTGGATGGAATGTTCTGTATATATCTGTTAGGTCCATTTGTTCCATGGTATCATTTAATGCAGATGTCTCTCTGTTTATTTTTTGCTGGGTAGACCTGTCAAGTGATGAGAGTGGGGTATTGAAGTCACCCACTACTATTGTGTTAGGAGATATCTCTGACCTTAATTCTAATAGTGTTTGTTTGATGAAATTGGGAGCCCCCATGTTAGGGGCATATATGTTTAGGATTGTAGTGTCCTCCTGTTGGAGTGTTCCTTTAATCAGTATAAAGTGACCTTCTTTATCTTTCCTCACAAATGTTGGATTGAAGTCTATCTTGTCAGAAATTAAAATAGCAACCCCTGCTTGTTTTCTAGGCCCATTTGCTTGAAATACCTTTTTCCAACCTTTCACCCTAAGAAGGTTTCTATTTTTTTATTGAGAGATGAGTTTCCTGGAGGCAACAGATGGTAGGATCCTGCTTTTTAATCCAGTCTGCAAGTCTGTGTCTTTTGATAGGGGCATTGAGACCATTGATATTAAGAGTTATTATTGACATATATGTGTTTATTCTCACCATTCTTCTTATTTTTTAGTTTTTCCTGTTTTCCCTTTACTCACTTGTTTTAACTGTTATTTGAGTGTGGTTTATTTTTTCCTATTTCCTGTTGTGTGTGCTTTGCTTTCTCCTCAGCATGAATGATTCCTGCAAGTATTTTCTGTAGAACTGGTTTAGTTGCCAAAAATTCCTTTAGCCTGTCTTTGTTGTGGAATGTCCTTATTTCTCCATCTATTTGGATAGATAGTTTTGCAGGATAAAGTAATCTCGGTTGACAGTTTTTATCTTTCAGAACTTGGAATACATCACTCCAGGCCCTTCTGGCCTTTAAAGTTTGTGTTGAGTAATCTGCTGTGAGTCTGATGGGCTTCCCTTTGTAGGTCACTTGCTTTTTCTCTCTAGCTGCTTTCAATATATTTTCTTTGGTTTGTATGTTTGGTAGTTTAATTATAATATGGCGGGGAGAGGTTCTTTCCAGGTTTTGTCTGTTTGGTGTTCTAAAGGCTTCCTGTATCTGCATTGGCATCTCTTTCCCAATTTGGGGGAAGTTTTCCTCTATGATTTTGTTGAAAACACCTACTATGCCTTTGGAGTGAAATTCTTCTCCTTCTACTATCCCTTGAATTCTTATGTTTGATCTTTTCATAGTGTCCCGAATATCCTGAAATTCCCATTCATACCTTCCTATTATTTTGTCTTTCTCTCTGTTGGACTGTATTAGATCTGCCACCTGGTCTTCTAGTTTCGATATCCTGTTCTCTCCTTCATCCATTCTACTAGAGAGATTTTCTACAGAGGTTTTAATTTCACTGACTGTGTTCTTTATTGCTAGCATTTCTGAGTGGGTTTTCTTTATTCTTTCTATTTCCGTATTTATGTCTAGTATTGACCTCCTTATTTCATTAAATTGGTTTTCTGTGTGTTCTTTGAATCCTTTGATTTCTTCTTTGAGGTCTTTGAACCCTTTCATTTCCTCTTTGAGTTCTTTGAACATAATTATAATCATTCTTTTGAAATCTTTCTTGGGGATGTTCTCTAAGTCAGCCTCACTGAAGGTCATTTCTGATATATTAATACTTTTTGGTGGATTTATATTGTCTGGATGTTTTGTGTTTCTTGTATTGTAATGTAGAGATCTTTGCATCTTGAATTAATTTAATGCTTGGGTCTTCTAAATATCTGCAGTAATGTTAGATGTATCAATCAATCTGATATTATATATCTTCAGTGTAGGAGTTTAAGGTGTTAAGTGTGGTTCTTAAGGCTCTCAAAGTAATCACAGAAGTGACCCTTGCCTGCTATGAGATTATCAAGTGGGGTGAATGGAACAGAATACAGTCAAGATCCAAAAATTTAACTCAACAATGTACCCCTTCAATGAAATACAGCACAGAGTATTTGTGCAAAAGCAGGTATTATGACAAAGTCACAGTTCCTAAGGATATGTGTTAGCCCACGCCCTTAATCCTGTCAGCTGGGAGGCTAAGATTTCTGATCTGTAGAGAGTTCCAAGGTCAGCTTGTGATCAAGAGAGACCCTTCCCAATGAATGACAGAGGAGGAAACAAATCAGGAAGCAACAAATGAGCAGCCTAGAATATAGCTTATTTAGGAATGTCAGATCTGACCATCCAACAGGATTATGTTGTTCAGCATGTATGAAACACACTTTATATCCTAAGGCCATATATACTGAATTGACAATAGCATAATTGTGAAGGAGAATCGGTTCTTTTAGACAGGAAGAAAAGACAGCAGTAAATAGCCAATAAAACTTCATCAAACGCTTGACACCATGCTAGATTGAAGAGAGGAATAAAAGGATCCAGGAAGATGGTGTTGTGGCATAAATGTTAGAACATGGAGAAAAAGAAAAACAGCTTTATTCCTATAATTCCTACAAGGTTTCCTCTTGACAATTATTGGTGTCACCTAATCAGACATAAAGACCCGTGAAACAGAGGAGTAGAAATAATTCTACGTTGCTTTGATCACATAATTTTTGACAAAGGGACAATAAAAGAAAAAGACCGGCAGTAAATAGCCAATAAAACTTCATCAAACGCTTGACACCATGCCACCAGTGGGAAAAAAAGACAGCTTATTCCATAAATGGTACTGACAAAAGTGGATATCCAGCTGCAGAAAATGAAATTATACCTGAATCTTTCACTCAGTACACGTGTCAGTTCCAAGTGGATCAATGACCTTAATCTAAAACCTGAAACACTAAAACCGCAAGATGAAAAAGTAAGGGACCTTAGCCAAGGTATAGGCGTAAGTAAGAATATTCTGCACAAGACTCCAATAAGAGCACAGGAAATAGTCCCAAGAGTCAACATATAGGACTACATGGAACTCAAATGTTTTTCATAACAAAAGAAATGGTCAGGAAAAATAACAGTTTGCCTAAAGAATGGGAGAAATCTTTGCCTGCTACATTTCAGAAAGTGGGTTCATGATCAGAATTCAGAAGAAAAAACTGCCACCTTTTACAGTATCAGACACGAGTGAGTCCCATCTTGTGAAGCTGACCTCAGATCCAATCAGAAAGTAGTTAACTGTCATTCGTGCTAAGATTGCATCAGTGAGCACAGCTTGCCTGGCAGGTCAGTTCTGTAGCCCACAGGATCCATGGCAGAGTGAGTCTGTTCTCTTCTGTTGTGAGGAATGCTAGCCAGCATGGAGGAAGAGAAGCAGCTGGTTAATGCGTACTTTAGCCACTATTGGATAGTGAGAAGATCATTGCAGTATCATTTCAACCTACACACACATAGAGTAAATAAGCATACACAAAGACATACATTTATATATCCACACACAGATATATGCAAACATTAAATAATTTATTTTGTCACAAATTTAATATCTGATTCCTCTTTGGCCTTCTACAAAGATTATAATAACTCAATTTAATTGTAGTGTTTTGTTTTAAATCATTTAATAACTTTTTTATCTTAGCTATTATGATTGCTAAGCAATAAATAAATGCTGAGGTTTCATTATAGCTAATTAGTAGGAGAGTAGTTTGAACCCATATCACAGCAATTGTACTTGTGCAAGGGTATTCCTGGATATCCAATTTATATTTGTAATGCTGTTGAACACCTTGATCATGCCCCATGTAGCTCTTTATTGTTGTGACAAACGTGCCACCTTTCCCTTATTCCATTATTTCTCTGTTCCTATCAGCTAAAGTCCAGGAGGAGATTGACCGTGTGATTGGCCCACACCGGAGCCCCCGCATGCAGGACAGGAGCCACATGCCCTACACAGATGCTGTGTTGCATGAGGTCCAGAGATACATTGATCTTGTCCCCACCAACCTGCCTCATGCAGTGACCTGTGACATTAAATTTAGGAACTACCTCATCCCTAAGGTAAGTTTGTTTCTTCTCTGATGTCCCCTCATATTCTTGATGTTCCTAAATTCACAGTATGATTCCAGTCATCTACCAAGTCAAGATGAGAGAGTGGCATAGTTATTGCAGTTTACTGCAGAATGGACTTTTTCTATTTTATGTTTGGGCCTGCAACCCCATAACATATATAAGGTATCTAATAGAGTGAATTTTCTTTGTTCTGCCTCTTAAATATTGTTTTTAAATTTCTTTTTTTTTTAATTTTATTTATTTATTTATGTATTTAAGAGTGACAGACAAACAACGAGAGAAAGAGTCAGAGAGAGAGAGAGAGAGGAGAATGGGAGCACCAGGGCCTCCAGCCACTGCAAACAAAATCCAGATGCATGAGCCACCTTGTGCATGTGGCTTACGTGGGTACTGGGGAATTGAGCCTCAAACTGGGGTCCATCGGCTTCACAAGCAAGTGCTTAACCACCAAGCCATCTCTCCAGCACTTGAAATTTCTTACTTAGGTCTTTATAACAAATGAATTCAAGTTTCATTTGCCAACTTCCAAAAATTCTGACATATTTATCACTGTGAGAATTTATCTATTAGTAACTAGAATTTATGTTATTTTATTGCATTCTTAATTTTATACTTTCAATTTATATGTACTTTGGTTTATTTTCCTCATAGTGTTTTATTGGCAGTGGAGTGCTTTTCGTATTTATTTATTTTTTCCTGAGTTGAGTACTTCTAATAGTGAGTTAACAGTCAGTTTTACCAGACAAATGGAAACAATTGATTCAATCATTTTATTGACCTATGAATTACTAAACTAGTGAATTTCACTACTTCTGATAATTTATTTGTAGATTTACATGTAGCTGCTTTCTAGGTTGATATTTTATGTCTACATTTCTATGTTTATGGCATTATTGCCCTGGTTGAAGATTTCCAGGATAGCCCTGGCCAGATCTGATGTGAATGGACGTCCTGCTTCCTTTCTGGTCTACAGTAAGGAGGAGAAGTTTAATTTCACATCAAATTGGATGTGTTAAGAAGATTTGAAAGATGTTGTTTATCAGTTTAAGAAAAATGTCCCTGATCTCTTTTATTTAATATAAATATTGTTGATGAGAATGTACATAGGTTTATCTATGTGTATTGCTTCCAGGGCACAACTATATTAACATCACTGTCATCTGTGCTGCATGACAGCAAGGAATTCCCCAACCCTGAGGTGTTTGACCCCAGCCACTTTCTTGATGGAAATGGAAACTTTAAGAAAAGTGACTACTTCATGCCTTTCTCCACAGGTAATAAAAAAAATCATTTCCTCTAGGTAACATTTGGCATTAGTTGGAACTAACACATTGACTTCTATGGGGCTGGAATATTTGCACATTTTAATGATCAGGCAAACCACTTCTAATGACCATGCAGTTTTCCTTGTTAATCAGACAACCTCCATGTTAGTCAATAAAAGCAAGGCTATAGTTCTTCATCCATGTCTTCTAAATTGAGAAAGCTAAAATATTGGCTATTTGCCTTATTTTTCAAACACATTGCAGCAACACCAATGATTTCTTCCTAGGAAGAAAACTTTATTCAGATTTTCTTCACCATGAGAAAGGTGAGCTCACCATAATTTGATGTCATGGCATTTTACTGTGTCACTGCCAGTCTCAGCTAATGCAGATGCAAGTTTCCCAAAACAAAGAAAACATTAAAGGGTCCCAAGCTCACTTGAGGAATCAGATGAGTATATAACTCATTGTAATGTAGTAGGATTAGTGTGGTAAGAGAATTTCACTGGGAAAGCAGGTCTTGGGGAGAAATGACCATCACTGTTTTCTCCTTCATACCTCAGCATTAAGTGTAAAATGAAATAAGCAAAATTCTAATAAATGGTATTTTAGGTGACTCAAAATATTTTCTCTCAGTTATGCATATCAAAAAAACTGACATATAGGCACTGGAGAGATGGCTTAGTGATTAAGGCCCTTGCTTGTGAAGCCTAAGGACCCATGTTTGACTCTCCAGATCCCACATAAGCCAGAGGCACAAAGATGAGCCAAGTATAAGGTCACACATGCCCATTAGGTGGTATAAGCTTCTGGACTTCAATTTCAGTGGCTGAGGGGCTGGTGCACCAATTCATTCTCTCTCTCTCTCTCTCTCTCTCTCTCTTCTCTCTCTCTCTTGTGTGTGCACTCTCTGTAAAGAAAAAGAAAAAAGCAACATGAGATTGCAGACACATTGTGAAAGAGGAAGGATTTAGTGAATTGATTTCAGGGTATACTGATCTTCTGTCATTCAGAATCATATATTTTGAATATTTGAGCTCCACATGTGAAGTGTATTGCTGTGTCTCTAGCCAGTGAGCCTCCTTCATTGATAATGTGATTTTGATATCCAATTCATAATCTCCCTTAGCCTCCCTGGTATTCTGATTACAGGTTGATGCCAACATACCTGCCTAAGAAATATTTTGAATGCTATCTTTATTAACATCATATGTGAGGTTGGTTATCAGCTGTCTGTTCTTTGCCTATTTATCTAACTGGCTTTACTTTCCATTGAGTCAATTATCCATCAGTTAACTCATCAATTACTCATATTCTTCACATTATTTCTCATAATCACACTTATGAATAAGGGGCAATTACATATTTGGATTTTTTTTTTCTTTCCAGGAAAACGAATTTGTGCAGGAGAGGGCCTGGCTCGCATGGAGCTGTTTCTGTTCCTGACCACCATTTTGCAGAACTTTAAACTGAAAGCAGTGGTTGACCCTAAAGACCTTGATACAACCCCAATCACTAGAGGATTCATTTCTTTACCACCCTATTACCAGCTCTGTTTCATTCCTCTCTAAAATTATTAGCCAGCCGACCTACCACTTTGCTGCCTCTGTCATCCTCTCCAGGACATCATCCACCTGCTTCCTCCTTGTAGATGCCTCCCCTCTCACATATACCCATTCCCTCACCATCCATGGAATATTCAACCTACCCTGTGCCAATTCTGGGATCACTGCACACATACATCTAAAATTTTCTCTGTACTACTTTAACTGACCATGCAAGTGCTAATATGTTTCAAAGTCTATTATCAGTCGAGTTTCAGTGTAAAATAAGAAATTATCCATATGACAATTTACAATTTATCTTCTTCAAGTTCTTAGTAATAAACATATTGGTCTTACTGTTCTTGACTTGCTTTACACACACAAAAGGGTGTCTTAACAGTACATGATGATCTACACAAAGAAAATATAAGGAATGTTAACGGGAGTGTGGTTGAAAAGCCGTTCTACTGTCAATGGAATCACTGGGAATATTTGCATATGAGAAAGATGAACCTATGTAGCAGAAGCTCCAACATGTAGAGAAATACCATGAAGAAAAGTCACAGGGTGAAATAAGCATGTAGGGTAGCTTTCATATTCTTAGTTTGGTGCTTTCTTGGACAAAATGTAAAAATTGAAAATACTATTTTTAATTGATATTTCCAACTTGTAACAACATGAATTTTTCCTTTCTTATTGTCAGTCATACATTCTTAATGATACACTTCTCTCCTCAACAATGATAAAATTACCAGAAGTACGGTTTTTCTATTACTTTTCCACTTTGTATTTATTGTTCTATACACAACATAAACCTGAAGTCAATTTCATGTTACATCATCTCTGTTTCATCCCCTGAATGTGCACTACTGAGCATTTAACGAATAACAAATTTTAGTTATCAATTCCTTTCCTTCTGCTTTGAACTATATTAGATGAAAAGTGTCATCTCTCCTGACCCCTCTTCTTCTATTCTTAGAGGCAGCTACTTTCTTTGGGATTTTAGAAGCAATATAGAAGGACCGGATTGCACAATGTTCATGAAGACATTCTGGAGTGTCAGTTATAAGTTCAAATGTACTATGGAATATATTCGTCGAGTACATGTGGCTTAAATATGGTTCTTTAAATATTGTACTCAAAATACTTATGTTTTGCACAGTTGTCTGTTTTTCTACTAAATCATATCCTGAGAAAGCTCTCAAGGCAATAGGCATAGGCAAAGTAAATACAAAGCTATTACTTTGTATTGAAAGTTATTTTAAACTGATAAATAAAAATATAAAACAGAACCCTCACAAGGCATCAGTGACATGTACTGCTATGTGAGGACACAACAGGGATGTCATAGAGGGCATGTGCCTGTACCACTTGCTATCTTTCCACCACCATGATCAGACTGCAGATGATGTGGTTCTATATACAAATGACCCTAAAAGACTCTCCCAGAAAACTGTGATAGTTCAGCAAAGGAGCAGGATACAAACAACACACAGAAATAAGTAGTTTTCCTTTATATCAATGACAATCATGTTAAGAATGTAAACAGGGAAAGAATCCCATTCACAATTGCTTCAAACAAAACAATAACTGGTAATAAATCTAACCGAGAAAGTTTAATTCTAGCATAAAAATTTTAAGACACTTAGGGAAATTAAAGAAGATGCTGGGATATGGAAAGATACCCCTTCACTAACAGAGTTAATCAAGTGAAGGACAGAGCCTCAGATCTGAAAGACAAGACATAAGAAATGGTTCAAGAATCCAAAAAACTTTGAAAAGTTCAAAAAATCATGTGAATAGAATATGAGGAAATTGTAGAATACGTTTAAATGACAAAATATTGAGATCATGGATACAGAAAAAACACACTTGTGAAGAAAAAACTGAAGAAATTAAGGCCAAAGGCATGCAGAATTCAACAAAATTATTGGAGAAAACTTTCCTACTCTCTCAAAAAGACCCATCCAGATACAAGACTCTCTAAATCATGTCATAGCAAAAACTCTAAACAATGAAAACAAGAAGCATCAAGAAAATAAAACCATGACCTGAAATACTCAACAAAATTATTAAAGAAAACTTTCCTACCCTCTCCAAAAAGAGACCCATCCAAATACAAGAAGCTAACAGAACTCCAGACTGTACCAAAGAATAAACTCCCCAAGGTACATCATCATTAAAACTATCAACAACAAAAACAAAGAAAGAATGCTAAAGCAGTAAGAGAGAAACAACACATTACCTACAAATCAGAATTACCTCAGATTTCTCAGTGCAAACCCTGAAAGCCAGAAATGATGCAATGGAGCACGTCAAAAATCTGAAAAACTATGGTTTCAAACCCAAAATATTGTACCAAGCAAAAGTATCCCTCATAATATATGGTGAAAGAAAAACTTTCCATAATAAAAGCCAGCTCTATGACTATATGAGCACAAAGCCAAACATACAGAGAAAACTGCAGGGAATGCTCCACACAGAAGAGCCAAACAATCTCAAGAGCCTACAAGAGGAAGAACACAATCACCAAAACTAGAGCAGGCACAAAAACATTCAAATACCAAAAGGCTAGGATCATAGGGGAGCATGCCTTTAGTCTCAGCACTTGGGAGGCAGAGATAGGAGTGAATTCCAGGTCAGCCTGGGCTACAGTGAAACCCTACCTTGAAAAACCAAAAAAAGGGTGGGGGTGTGGACAGATGGCTTAGCAGTTAAGCACTTGCCTGTGAAACCTAAGGACCCCGGTTTGAGGCTTGATTCCCCAGGACCCACGTAAGCAAGGTGCACAAGATGGTGCATGCATCTGGAGTGCAGTGGCTGGAGGCCTGGCATGCCCATTCTCTTGCTATCTATCTGGCTCTTCCTCTATCACTCTCAAATAAATGAATAAATAACCAAAAAATAAATTTAAAAAAACCAAGAAAGTACCAAGTCCCATAAAGTCTTCATAACAATGACAGAGAGATCTCATAGTAATAACCTATCCATCCCCCTAAAAGCATTGAAAAATAAGAACAATCCAACCCTAACAGTTCCAGATGGAAATAAATAATTCAGATCAGAGCAAAAATTAATGAGGTAGAAACAAAGAAAACAATTAAGATAATTGATGAAACTAAGAGCTAGTTCTTTGAAAAAATAAACAAGGTTGATAAACCCCTGACTATTTTGATCAAATGAATAAAAAGAGAAGTCTCAAATTAACAAAATTAGAAAGGAAAAAGGAGAGGTCACAAAAGTTTCCAATGATATTGGAAGAATCAAAAGGACATATTTCCAAAACCACTATTACACAAAATTGGATAACCTGGAAGGAATGGATGAATTCCTACACACATCCTACCTGCCAAAACTAAATCTAGAGCAGATAAATCTCCTAAATAAACTTTTTAGATCCATTGAGATTGAAAATGTAATAATAAAAAAAAAAAAAAAAAACCTCTTCAGAAGGAAAAGTCCAGGATCTGATGGATTCTCAGGCAGAATTCTACCAAACCTTCATTGAAGAACTGAACCCACTTTTTCTCAAGCATTTTAACCCAATTGTAGAACAGGGAAAGCTCCCCAACTTCTTCTATGAAGCTAGCATCACTCTACTACCAAAACCAGTAGAAATACAAGAAAAAGCCAGGCATTGTGGCACACACCTGTAATCCCAGCACTCGGGAGGCAGAGGCAGGAGGATCACCATGATTTCGAGGCTACCCTGAGACTACACAGTGAATTCCAGGCCAGTCTGGACTAGAGTGAGACCCTACCTCAAAACACACACACACACACACACACACACACACACACACACACAAGAAATACAAGAAAAGAAAACTATATACCTATATCCCTGATGAACTTAGGTGCAAAATCCTGAACAAAATAGAAGAGGGAGTAGTTGGAAAGATAAAGGGATCAGTACAAGGGGAATTAGGGAGAAGGTCAAAAAAGGTGATGGGATGGAATTATGATCAAAATACTTTATGTACAAGTATAAAAATAATCATTAAAAGGGTTGAAAAAGAGGTAAAATTTAAATTGTTATTAACAATCAATTAATAACATTGATTATTAATTGACAATTAATAACTAATTATAATGTTATATAAGGCAGAATAAGGCAGTAAAGACCAGGGTAGAATTTTATATTCCTTTTTTTTTTTTTTGAGGTAGGGTCTCACTTTAGCTCAGACTGACCTAGAATTCACTACGTAGTCTCAGGGTGGCCTCAAACTCACAGCGATCCTCCTACCTCTGCCTCCAGAGTGCTGGGTAGAATTTTATATTCTTTTAGGTTTCTCTCATGTGGGAATGAAGCTTCATTTCTCCAGGAAATGTCAGATATCCCTTCATGTCACCCAGGAAGTACTATGGAAAGTCAGCATGGTACTGGTCCCAACTTGACTTTAATTCACATGTGGAAGAAGCTAATGGCAGATTATATCCCTCCCACCTGTGTTGACTGGACATACATGGCACTGGGCAGAGTTCTGTCATGGTTCTTGCCTACAACAGCTTGAACTTATGCCTGGCTGTTGCCGCCCACAATGACACGAGGATCGTTGAAGCTTAGCGACCTCTTGATTTCCCCTTAAAATACAGAGAGAGAGTTCCAGTCAAGATGACCTCTGCCTAAACACGCCTCACCTCGTGGGAAGGAAAGGCAAGACATTTAGGGTTAAGTGGGGTTTCTAACTGTCTGGATATTCTAGTAGACCTCCAGTGAGAGGGCGCAGAGGAGCAAAGAAGGGAATCTGCTGATTCCCATGCTCTTAGGTAGCCCACCAGTCCTGCAGTGCCCTCAAGCAGCTGTCGGATCCTCCCAGACACAGCTTCCTCCTGCACTAACCACGGGCTTAGTGAACCCAGGTCAGCAGGCTAGCATTCGCCCCTCCCTATCCTGACCTAGGCTTTCCCGCCACTGCAAAGCTCCACAAGTGAACCCTATCCCACCCACTGCCACTGCTACGACCTCCTCTCCCCCTCCCATGTGCCATCCTGCCAGGACCTAGGCTTTCGCATGCCTGAAGAACTCCATGCACAAAAGCCATCCCACTCACCACCACTCAATAGGCTAGTGTTCACCCTGCTCCACCTGACCCAGGCTTTCTGGCCCTAATGGAGCTCCACACGGAGAGCCATCCCACTCACTGCTGCCCGCCCCCCATGTGCAGACCCAGGCCAACAGGCTAGCATTCCCCCCCCCCCGTGACCTCCACCTAGGCATCCTTACCCCCACGGAGCTCTTCAGAAGAACACCATCCCACTCATCGCCACTGTACCACGTGTGTGGACCCAGGACAACAGGTTAGCATTAGCCCGGCCCTGCCCTGCCCCTACCTAGTCTTTCCCACCCCTACACAGCAACATGGGCGAAAGGTATCCCACTCGCTGCCACCCCCCATGCCTGGACCAGGTCAAGGGTAAACTACAGCTTCCTCCTAAATTTTATAAGATTCCTTCACTATGATGGGCAGACCAAAGTGCAAAGGGAATAATATGAAAAATCAAGTTCAAGTAAATCCAACAAGATTGCCCAGTCCCACAATGGGTATCTCTAATAAACACATAGAAGAGAAAATAGGATCAGAACCGAAAAATGAAGACATACACAATGCAACCCTGGCCAAGAAAATAGCAGAACTTGCAGAAAATCAACAAAAGGCCAATAATTGTATGAATGCTGTCCTTGCTAGACTAGCCCTAATAGAAAAGAACAAGGAAGGACTCCAAAGACAGTTAAATGACCTGAAGGAGAGCAAAAAGAGAGGACCTCAATAATCAGCTAGCTAAGCTCAATGAAGACATTAATGCAAGGATGAATTTCAAGAAGCATAAAGAAAATCAGAAAATGATGTGAAAAGGGAATTCAGCAGATGGATGGAAAGTATACATAAAAAACCAGTAGAAAATACAAACCAGGACTGAAGAGATGGCTTAGTGGTTAACCACTTGCCTGTGAAGCCGAAGGACTCTGGTTCAAGACTCGATTCCCCAGTACCGACGTAAGCCAGATGCACAAGGGGGCACACGCATCTGGAGTTTGTTTGCAGTGGCTGGTGGCCCTGGCATGCCTATTCTCTCTCTCTCTCTCTCTCTCTCTCTCTCTCTCTCTCTCTCTCTCTTCCTCTTTCTCTCTGTATCTGTTGCTGTCAAATAAATAAATAAAAATAAACAAAAATTAAAAAGAAAAAGAAAATACAAACCAAACTGATCAAGCCCAAAACTCTATAGAAGCTCTCAAGAATAGAGTCAGCCATGTGGAGGATAGAAACTCTGAACTGGAAGACAAAACAGAACAAACAGTTTGTGAATCCAAAAGTTTGAATAAGTTCAAAAATTTTTGCCCACAGAACATGATGGAACTGTGGGATACCCTTAAATATACCAACATTCAGATCATGGGGATACCAGAAGAGGCAGAAATTCAGACCAAAGGCATGGAGAACTTATTCAACAAAATTATAAAAGAAAACTTTCCCACTCTTAAAAGAAAGTCCCATCAAGTTACAAGAAGCTAACAGAACTCCAAACAGATTGGACCAAAGTAGAAATTATCCAAGACATATTATCATTAAGACTCTAACCATCAATAACAAAGAGAAAGTCCTAAAAGCAGCTACAAAGAAACAACACATTACATATAAAGGTAACCCCATCAAAATTACTTCAGACTCAATCAAAACCCTGAAATCCAGAAGGGCCAGGAATGGGACACTGCAAAGTCTAAGAATTTATGGCTTCCCACCCAAACTACTCTACCCAGCAAAAGTATCCCTCATAATAGATGGTGAAAGAAAAACTTTCCATGATAAAACTCAGCTTTACAACCATATGAACACAAAGCCAAACCTACAGAGAGTACTTCAGGGAATTCTCCACACACAAGAAACAACCAACCAACCTCAAGTGCCTACAAGAAGCAGATCACAATACCGAAATTCAGAGAGGGCAAAAATAAGTAAATAAATACAAAGTCCAAGAAAACATAAACCACATAAACCACTGCAACATGGCAGGAATTAAATCTCACAGTTTTTACCCTGAACATTAATGGCCTTAATTCACCCATGAAGAGAATAAGATAGCAGAGTGGATCAGAAAATTAGACCCCTCAATCTGCTGTCTTCATGAAACCCACCTCACCATTAAAGACAGACACCTCCTCAGGGTGAAAGGTGGATAATGATATTCCAAACAAACAGAAATAAAAAACAAGCAGGCATTGCTATACTAATATTGGATAAAATTGACTTTAAACCAAAAGCAATCAAAACAGACAAAATGCCACTTCTTACTTATCAAGGAATGACTTAACAAGAAGATATCACAATCATGAATCTTTATGCACCAAACACAGTTGCACCACAATTCATAAAACAAAGCAGAAATAACTACCAACACCATCATAATAGGGGACTTCAATACTCCACTAGCAGCAATAGATAGATCATCCAAACAGAAACTTAATGGGAAGTAAGAGAGCTCAACAAAACCATAGATCAATTAGATCTAATAGACATCTAGAGAACATTCTACCCCAAATCCACAGATTACACATTCTTCTCAGCAGTTCATGGAACCTTCTCTAAAATAGATCATGTACTGGGTCATAAAGTCTGCCTCCATATATTTAGGAAGATCAATATAATCTCCTGAATGATATCAGATCACAATGCTGTGTTGCTAGAAATTAACAACAAAAGATGTGTCCGGAATCCCACCAACTCCTGGAAACTGAACAGCACACATTTAAACAAGAAATGGGTAGTGGATAAAACAAAAAATGAAATTGCAAAATTTCTAGAAATGAATGACAATGAGAATACATCATACCAAAATTTATGGGACACGATGAAGGTGGTCCTCAGGGGAAAATTCATAGCACTAAATGCCTTCATACCAAAGACAGAGAGATCCCAAATCAGTAACTTAACCATCCACCTGAAGGCATTGGGAAAAAAAGAAGAATCCAACCCAAATGGCTCCAGATGGAAAGAAAGATGCTTTAAATTAACAAAATTAGAAATAAAAAAGGAGAGATCATAACAGACATAAGTGAAATTGGGAGAATCATCAGAACTTACTTCAAAAACCTCTATTCCTCAAAACTGGGTATTTTGGAGGAAATGGATGAATTCCTGGACACATGCCACCTATCAAAACTAAACTCAGAGCAGAGTAATCCCCTAAACAAACCTATCACACTCACCAAGATTGAAAAGGTAATCAAAAACCTCTCCAAAAAGAAGAGTCCAGGACCAGATGGCTTCTCAGCTGAATTCTATCAAACCTTCATGGGAGAACTGAAAACAATTTTTCTCAAACTGTGCCACACAATTGGAGAACAGAGAAAGCTCCCCAACTCCTTCTATGAAGCTACTATCACCATAATACCAAAAACAGGCAGAGATGCCACAAGAAAAGAAAACTACAGGCCTATTTCCCTGATGAACATAGACACAAAGATTCTAAACAAAATCTTCACAAACCAAATTCAACAACACATCAAAAGCATTATCCACCTTGATCAAGTAGGCATCATTCCAGGAACATAGGGGTGGTTCAACATACGGAAATCTGTCAATGTAATACACTACATAAATAAGCTTAAACACAAAAACCACGTGATCATTTCAATAGATGCAGAAAAGGCCATTGACAAAATACAACATCATGATCAAAACATTGGAGAGAGTAGGCATGGACGGTTTATATCTCAACATAATAAAGGCTACATATAAAGCTCCTAAGGCCCAAATAATACTTAATGGAGAGAAATTGAAGGAATTCCCACTGAGATCAGGAACAAGACAGGGGTGTCCACTCTCCCCTCTGCTCTTCAACATAGTACTGGAAGTCCTAGCTCAAGCAATAAGACAGGGGAAAGAAATAAAAGGGATACAAATTAGAAAGGAAGAAGTTAAGTTAGCCCTATTCACAGGTGACATGATTCTATACATAAATGACCCGAGAACCTCCATCTCAAAACTCTTAAAGGTGATTAAGCCCTTCAGCAAATTAGCAGATTACAAAATGAATGCAAAAGACAAAGAAACAGAGAAAGAAATAAGCGACATTGTCCCATTTTCAATAGCAAGAAAAAAAAAAAACCTTGAAATAACATTA
Source organism: Orientallactaga sibirica (assembly GCA_036365145.1). Taxonomy (NCBI): domain Eukaryota; kingdom Metazoa; phylum Chordata; class Mammalia; order Rodentia; family Dipodidae; genus Orientallactaga; species Orientallactaga sibirica. The sequence continues at coordinate 84,841,573 of JAEOAD010000001.1, read as the reverse complement.
ACCAAGGATATGAAAGACCTTTACAATGAAAACATAAAAACACTCAAGAAAGAAATTGAGGAGGACCTGAGAAAATGGAAAGACCTCCCATACTCCTGGATAGGCAGAATTAACATTGTGAAAATGGCAATCTTACCAAAAGCAATATACAGATTTAATGCAATACCAATAAAAAAAATCCCAACATCTTTCTTCACAGAGATAAAGAAAAAAGATCTCAAAATTCATATGGAATGACAGAAGGCCTCGGATATCCAAGCATATCCTCAGCAAAAGAAACACCTCTGGAGGCATCACCATACCTGATCTAAAGCTGTATTACAAAACCATAGTAACAAAAACAACATGGAACTGGCATAAAAACAGGATTATAGACCAAAGGAACAGAATCGAGGGCCTAGACTTTGGGTCAAGTAAATACAGCTACTTGATCAAAGGCCCTAACAATGTAGACTAGAAAAAAAGACATCTTTAACAAATGGTGCTGGACAAACTGGATAACCAATTGCAGGAAAATGAAACTTGATCCACACATCTCACCATGCACAAAAATCAAATCCAAATGGATCAAAGACCTCAATATAACACCAGAAACTCTGCTACTACTGGAAGAAAAATAGGAGAAATTTTCCATGATATAGGAGTGGGAAAATACTTCCTGGAAAAAAAAAAAAAAAACTCAGTAGCTCAGGAAATTAAACAATCATTCAACCATTGGGATTTCATGAAGCTGAAAAGTTTTTTCACAGGCAAACATACAATAAGCAGAGCCAATAGATTACCCATTGAATGGGAGAAAATCTTTGCTGGCTATATAATTGACAGAGGCCTAATTTCTAGAATTTACAAAGAACTCAAAAATTGGGCATTGCTAAATATGGGCTGGGACTGAGAAGAAGCAGGCCTGAACTATAGGACATGGCCTGTTGGGTTGTGGGGGTTGCAGCTGGCCTTATCATCGGGAATCCACCCTCGTGACCCTCCTTGCTCTTGGGCATGGTTGTAGTGTGCCTTGTCATCGCCCAGAGTGGGCAGAACTGGTGAGGCCCTACCCCCTTGATCCAAAAAGCATCTGACCATTCCATAGGCAGACTTTGCCCCCCCCAACAGTTCCTGTTATTGTGGCTAGCTGCCCAAGAGACCCTTATGTGGCTGAAGTCATGTAGCTTTTCCTGCCTCTTCTGTTGTCTCTCTTACAGCTTCTCCTTCACAACTCTGAAGTCACATAGCTGTTCCTGCCACTATCTCCCTTACACTTCTGCCTTCAACCAATTAGATAGCAACCCATAGACTATGTATCCAATCACCATAGTCTGTATGTGCCTTCTCAACCTTTCTCAAGTGTTGAATAAATAAGAGAGTGCTGTCCATCAGATGGTCTCCCAGGTGTTCATTGCCCATCACACTCACCCACTCCAGGACCCTGCTTCTTCCCTGAACTCCTCCTGTGCCCGGGACATGGCTTGGAGCTTTTAGGGTAAATGCCCAGTAAGGGAATAGCTGGATCTGTTGGTAGGTCTATAGTCATCCTTTTCAGGAGTCTACATATTGCTTTCCATAGTGGTTGTACCATTTTACATTCCCACATCAGTGAATGAGGGCTCCTATTTCTCCAGAGTCTTGCCAGCATTTGTTTTCATTCAATTTTTAATGTTTGCCATCCTTACTGGGGTAAGGTGGAATATCATAGTTGTTTTAATTTACATTTCCCTGATGATTAGGGGTGCTGAATATTTTTTTAAGTGTGTGTTTGCCATTTGTATTTCTTCCTCTGAGAATTCCCTGTACATTTCTCTGCCCCATTTTGTGAGTGGGTTGTTTGACTTTTAATGTATTTTTTAATGGATTTAATGTCCAGAATACATAAACAATTTTTATGACTCAACAATAACACAAGCAATCTAATTTTAAAAAAGGGAAAAATTCTTTAATAACATTTCTCTAAAAAGATATACAAATAGGAGATAGTGTATGAAAATATGCTTATAAATATTGGTCACTAAGGAAATGCAACTTAAACCCACAATGAAATAGTCACTCATATTCACTGGATTTGGTTCCATATATGCAAAATTTACAAAAAGTATTGACAACGGCTTGGAAAAACAGGGTCCCTTATATATTGCTCACAAGGGAGAAGAGGATGAGTCAATAATGGATTTTGTACTATTTCAAAAGAACAACGTTTAATGATGTGAAGTAAGTCATGATCTCAGGAATGCTGGCAGGCAGGAAAGCAGAAAGTTAGGGAAGTAAATTCTCCTCTAGAGCCTTCAGAAGGAACCACATTTGCCTTTAACCCAGTAAATTAATATCAAACTTTCAAATTTCAGAATTATAAAACATTCATCTGAATTGTTTTATGCCAGTAAATTTCTGGTAATTTTATAGTAGTCATGGGAACTAATGGCAATTCTATTATCTTCCTAAGCTTATAAGACCAAACACCCAATGCAAAAAATGACTGGAAATGAATTGCACAAAGTGAAAGGAGAGAAAGTAAGTTTTTAAAAAATTTTTAATTTTTTTTTTTTTTTTTTTGGAGAGAGACACAGAGAGAGAGAAGAGGGAGAAAGAGAAGAGTTTTGCAGTCTCTCAGCTGCATAAAGAAATCAGATGTGTGGCTTCACTGGGCAAGTGCAAATGCATAGCACCCTTGCATCACTTTGCATCTGGCTAAATGTGGGACCTGGAGATTGGAACTGGGTTCTTAGGCTTAGCAGGCAGGCACCTTAACCATCTCTCCAGCCCAAGAAAGCAAGTTTTGATGGCATATTCAGACAGGCTTCACTGGGAACTGACTGTGCTTCAACTGTTCATTTGCCAGTACTTGCCCTACTACACTTTCATTTTTCAATCAAAACCGTTTAAAATGTTCATAGTATAAGCTTTAATTTTTACTTAAGATTTTTATTTAACAAGTATTTCCATTTTCAATCAAACCATTTAAAATGTTCATAGTACCATTTTTTCACTTTAAGATTTTTATAAATAAGCAACCTTAATTTTCTGCCTCTCCTTTAAAATAATTTCCCTTCATTCCATTATCTTGAGGGGTTTTCTGGCATACTGATTAGAAGAAATAGTAAATTGTAGAAAATACATGCTGTAGAGCCCAATTTGAAAATATCTTATTTAATTCCAAATGCATGCACATGTGCATATGTAATGTTAGATATGAATGTGTAACTATGTACTCATACATATCACTAATACATTAAAGTACATGACAATGACCTCCTCTGGGAGATGAAGTTAAAAGAGTGTGGTAGTTTGAATATATGGCCCCCAATATATTCAGTGTTTTATTAGTTTGTTGTTTGCATTTGCAGCCACCTGGCTGGAGGCAATGTCACTGGGCGGATCTTAAGGTGTGATGGTGGGTTTGAGATTCCATTGTAAAGATATGCAAAGTGTGCCTAGTTGGGGATCCTGAAGTGTGCTGTGCTGTGTGGCTGGTGGCTTTGCTCTCTTGCCTGGTCCTGAAGAACAGGCCGTGTCTCCTGCCATTATGGAACTTCCCCTGGATCTATAAGCTTTAATAAATAATATCCCTTCCTCCATAACTGTACCTGGTCTGGAAGTTCATCTCAGCTTTAATGAGGGACATCACTTTTCATTTTACAAACTTTAATATGGAAAGGAGGAAGAACACTGATAAGGATTTGATGAGTATTTGGTGTAAATTTGTGAATATTCTGAGATCAACTAAGGGTAATGACCTTAGGGATGTAGCATCAGGTTCCTATTTTATTTATGTTGACTACAACACAGTATGTAGGAATTAGAAAAATAAAATAACTTGGTGAAATTTCCAAGAACGTGGCTCTTGTTTTGAGAGACAAGGATAACACTCAGAAACTATTCAGAACAATGATTTCCAATATTAAAGCACATATTCATGATAGATTCATGCTTGGTTCTATGTAAATACCTTTGTAAATGTGTATTTGGTGTTAATAGTAGCACAAAAGCAGGGGTATGAGTTATAATACTTAACATTCATTCCTCCCTATGGTGGAACCTTTCAATATTTTTGTTTAGAACATCATTTCCCTCATCCACATCCAAATCTCCAATAATTCTCACTGATGCTCAGTGAAAGCTCCTTCCTAGACCTTATCCTTTAGTTTCTTTGTACATATCATCATGAAGTTCAAAATATCATCTTGTGACACTATTTTAATTCCTTTCTAACTGCATTTTTATCAACAGAAGAGGAAAGTCAAAAAGGCATGGTGGGGCTGGAGAGATGGCTTATCGGTTAAGATGCCTGCCAGCAAAGCCAAAGGACCCAGGTTCAACTCCCAAGACCCACATAAGACAGATGCACAAGGGGGTGCAAGCATCTGGAGTTTGTTTGCAGTGGCTGGAGGCCCTGGTGTGCCCATTGTCTCTCCGCATTCTCTACCTGCATATTTCTGTATCTCTCTCTCTCTCTCTCTCAAATAAATAATTTTTTTTAAAAAAAAAGGCATAGTGGCACACTCCTATAATCTCAGCCCTTGGAGGTGTAGGCAAGAGGATTAGAAATTCAAGGTTATTATTGGCTACATAGCATCTGAGACGAGACTGGGATACATAAGACTTTGTCTCAAGAAGAAAGGGAGGAAAAAGAGTAGGAAAGGGAAAAGGAGGAAGAGGGGAGGGAGAGGATCCTGAAAACAGACCCAGAATTAATAATGCTTCATTTAGACTAGGCAAAACATAGATTATGATGAATTTTCACATTTTAATCATTGTGCTGTTCCACAGTAATTATATATTAATCATTCAGCATTAGATAAGAGTTAGCCATTTACATGTCAATAAATCCTTACAATATAGGTAATTGCAGACAAATTTGTGCAGTGACTTAGAAAATTCTCCAAGATGAGGATGTGTTCCCTGGAACTTTAGGAAATAAGATTTGAGAGGGGAGGTCAAAGAAGGTACACCTGATCATGCAAGGTGGCTAATGCCCTGGGGAGGGTTTGCAGATGCAAACACAATGCCATGCAGGGAGCTTATTAATTCACACAGGCATGAAGCACAGCTGGTACTTGGGGGGAATAGAAACAAACCCATTGAAAACTGGGTTAATATCAAGGTCTTTTGGGTCAACTAGAGATTTCAGGTTAAAGTTCTGTAAAATAGTGGTCAGGAATAAAAAAAGCTCCATTTGGGCCAGACCCTCTCCCACACAAATCCATTTTCCTGCAAATGAAAGAGAAAAAACATAATTAACCCCTTGTGTATAACCTGATAAGCACTGTGTGTGTTTTCTTATTCATCTTCAAATCAACAAAATTAGAAATGAAAAAGGAGAGATCACAACAGACATGAGTGAAATAGGAAGAATTATTAGGACTTATTTCAAAAACCTACTCCATAAAACAGGAGAATATGGAGGAAATGGATGAATTCCTAGACACATACCACCTACCAAAGCTAAGCCCAGAGCAGATTAATTTCCTAAACAGACCCATCACACCCTTCGAGATTGAAGAAGTAATCAAACACCTCCCAAAAAGAAGAGTCCAGGACCAGATGGATTCTCAGCGGAGTTCTACCAAACCTTCATGGAAGAACTGAAACCAATACTTCTCAAACTGTGCCACACAAAAGGAGAACAGGGAGAGATCCCCAACTCCTTCTATGAAGCTAGTATCACCCTAATTCCAAAACCAGGCAGGGACGCCACAAGAAAAGAAAATTATAGGCCCATTTCTCTGATGAACATAGATGCAAAGATCCTGAACAAAATTCTTGCAAACCGATTCAACAGTACATCAAAAGCATTATCCACCTCGATCAAGTAGGCTTCATCCCTGGAACACAGGGGTGGTTCAACATACTGAAATCGGTCAATGTAATACACCACATAAACAAGCTGAAACACAAAAACCACATGATCATTTCATAGATAGATGCAGAAAAGCCTTTGACAAAATACAACATCACTTCATGATCAAAACATTGGAGAGAATAGGCATGGACGGCCTATATCTCAACATAATAAAGGCGATATATAAAGCACCTAAAGCCCAAGTAATTCTTAATGGGGAGAGACTGAAGGAATTCCCACTGAGGTCAGGAACAAGGCAGGGGTGTCCACTCTCACCTCTGCTCTTCAACATAGTGCTAGAAGTATTAGCTCAAGCAATAAGACAGGAGAAAGAAATCAAAGGGATACAAATTGGAAATGAAGAAGTTAAGTTAGCCCTATTTGCAGATGACATGATTCTATACATTAGTGACCCGAGAACTTCCATCTCAAAACTCTCCCTTACACTTCTGCCTTCAGCCAATTAGATAGCAACCCATAGACTATGTATCCAATCACCATAGTCTGTATGTGCCTTCTCAACCTTTCTCAAGTGTTGAATAAATACGAGAGTGCTGTCCATCAGATGGTCTCCCAGGTGTTCATTGCCCATCACACTCACCCACTCCAGGACCCTGCTTCTTCCCCGAACTCCTCCTGTGCTCGGGACGTGGCTTGGAGCTTTTAGGGTAAATGCCCAGTAAGGGAATAGCTGGATCTGTTGGTAGGTCTATAGTCATCCTTTTCAGGAGTCTACATATTGCTTTCCATAGTGGTTGTACCATTTTACATTCCCACATCAGTGAATGAGGGCTCCTATTTCTCCAGAGCCTCGCCAGCATTTGTTTTCATTAGATTTTTTAATGTTTGCCATCCTTACTGGGGTAAGGTGGAATATCATAGTTGTTTTAATTTACATTTCCCTGATGATTAGGGGTGCTGAATATTTTTTTAAGTGTGTGTTTGCATTTGTATTTCTTCCTCTGAGAATTCCCTGTTCATTTCTCTGCTCCATTTTGTGAGTGGGTTGTTTGACTTTTAATGTATTTTTTAATGGATTTAATGTCCAGAATACATAAACAATTTTTATGACTCAACAATAACACAAGCAATCTAATTTTAAAAAAGGGAAAAATCCTTTAATAACATTTCTCTAAAAAGATATACAAATAGGAGATAGCGTATGAAAATATGCTTATAAATATTGGTCACTAAGGAAATGCAACTTAAACCCACAATGAAATAGTCACTCATATTCACTGGATTTGGTTCCATATATGCAAAATTTACAAAAAGTATTGACAGCGGCTTGGAAAAACAGGGTCCCTTATATATTGCTCACAAGGGAGAAGAGGATGAGTCAATAATGGATTTTGTACTATTTCAAAAGAACAACGTTTAATGATGTGAAGTAAGTCATGAGCTCAGGAATGCTGGCAGGCAGGAAAGCAGAAAGTTAAGGAAGTAAATTCTCTTCTAGAGCCTTCAGAAGGGACCACATTTGCCTTTAACCCAGTGAATTAATATCAAGCTTTCAGATGTCAGAATTAAACAACATTCATCTGAATTGTTTTATGCCAGTAAATTTCTGGTAATTTTATAGTAGTCATGGGAACTAATGCCAATTCTATTATCTTCCCAGGCTTATAAGACCAAACACCCAATGCAAAAAATGACTGGAAATGAATTGCAAAAAGTGAAAGGAGAGAAAGTAAGTTTTTTAAAATTTTTTAATTTTTTTTTTTATTTTTGGAGAGAGACAGAGAGAGACAGAGAGAGAGAGAGGGAGACAGATAGAGAATGGGCACACCAGCAGTCTCTCAGCTGCTGTGAACGAAATCCAGATGTGTGCCCCCTTGTGGGCAAGTGCGGCATAGCACCCTTGCATCACTTTGCATCTGGCTAAATGTGGGACCTGGAGATTGGAACTGGGTTCTTAGGCTTAGCAGGCAGGCACCTTAACCATCTCTCCAGCCCAAGAAAGCAAGTTTTAATAGCATATTGAGACAGTCTTCACTGGAATCTGACTTTATTTCTGTGCTTCAACTGTACATTTGCCAGTATTCACCCTACTACACTTTCATTTTTCAATCAAAACCATTTAAAATGTTCATAGTACAAGCTTTAATTTTTATTTCTTAAGATTTTTATATAATAAGCATTTCAAATTAATTTTCTGCCTGTCCTTTAAAATAATTTCCCTTCATTCCAACTATCTTGAGGGATTTTCTGGCATACTGATTAGAAGAAATAGTAAATTGTAGAAAACACATGCCGTAGAGCCCAATTTGACAATATCTTATTTAATTCCACATGCATGCACATGTGCATATGTGATATGTTAGCTATGAATGTGTAACTATGAACTCATACATATCACTAATACATTAAAGTACATGACAAATGACCTCCTCTGGGAGATGAAGTTAAAAGAGTGTGGTAGTTTGAATATATGGCCCCCAATGTATTCAGTGTTTTATTAGTTTGTTGTTTGCATTTGCAGCCACCTGGCTGGAGGCAATGTCACTGGGTGGATCTTAAGGTGTGATGGTGGGTTTGAGATTCCATTGTAAAGATATGCAAAGTGTGCCTAGTTGGGGATCCTGAAGTGTGCTGTGCTGTGTGGCTGGTGGCTTTGCTCTCTTGCCTGGTCCTGAAGAACAGGCCGTGTCTCCTGCCATTATGGAACTTCCCCTGGATCTATAAGCTTTAATAAATAATATCCCTTCCTCCATAACTGTACCTGGTCTGGAAGTTCATCTCAGCGAACCTGAAGCTGTCTGCTACAAAGAGTTAATGAGGAACATCACTTTTCATTTTACAAACTTTAATATGGAAAGGAGGAAGAACACTGATAAGGATTTGATGAGTATTTGGTGTAAATTTGTGAATATTCTGAGATCAACTAAGGGTAATGACCTTAGGGATGTAGCATCAGATTCCTATTTTATTTATGTTGACTACAACACAGTATGTAGGAATTAGAAAAATAAAATAACTTGGTGAAATTTCCAAGAACGTGGCTCTTGTTTTGAGAGACAAGGATAACACTCAGAAACTATTCAGAACAATGATTTCCAATATTAAAGCACATATTCATGATATATTCATGCTTGGTTCTATGTAAATACCTTTGTAAATGTGTATTTGGTGTTAATGGTAGCACAAAAGCATGGGTATGAGTTATAATGCTTAACATTCATTCCACTCTATGGCAGAACCCTTCAATATTTTTGTTTAGAACATCATTTCCCTCATCCACATCCAAATCTCCAATAATTCTCACTGATGCTCAGTGAAAGCTCCTTCCTAGACCTTATCCTTTAGTTTCATTGTACATATCATCATGAAGTTCAAAATATCATCTTGTGACACTATTTTAATTCCTTTCTAACTGCATTTTTATCAACAGAAGAGGAACGTCAAAAAGGCATGGTGGGGCTGGAGAGATGGCTTATGGGTTAAGATGCCTGCCGGTAAAGCCAAAGGACCCAGGTTCAACTCCCAAGACCCACGTAAGACAGATGCACAAGGGGGTGCAAGCATCTGGAGTTTGTTTGCAGTGGCTGGAGGCCCTGGTGTGCCCATTGTCTCTCCGCATTCTCTACCTGTGTATTTCTGTATCTCTCTCTCTCTCTCTCTCTCTCAAATAAATAATTTTTTTAAAAAAGGCATAGTGGCACACTCCTATAATCTCAGCCCTTGGAGGTGTAGGCAAGAGGATTAGAAATTCAAGGTTATTATTGGCTACATAGCATCTGAGGTGAGACTGGGATACATAAGACTTTGTCTCAAGAAGAAAGGGAGGAAAAAGAGGAGGAAAGGGAAAAGGAGGAAGAGGGGGAGGGAGAGGATCCTGAAAACAGACCCAGAATTAATAATGCTTCATTTAGACTAGGCAAAACATAGATTATGATGAATTTTCATATTTTAATCATTGTGCTGTTCCACAGTAATTATATATTAATCATTCAGCATTAGATAAGAGTTAGCCATTTACATGTCAATAAATCCTTACAATATAGGTAATTGCAGACAAATTTGTGCAGTGACTTAGAAAATTCTCCAAGATGAGGATGTGTTCCCTGGAACTTTAGGAAATAAGATTTGAGAGGGGAGGTCAAAGAAGGTACACCTGATCATGCAAGGTGGCTAATGCCCTGGGGAGGGTTTGCAGATGCAAACACAATGCCATGCAGGGAGCTTATTAATTCACACAGGCATGAAGCACAGCTGGTACTTGGGGGGAAGAGAAACAAACCCATTGACAACTGGGTTAATATCAAGGTCTTTTAGGTCAACTAGAGATTTCAGGTTAAAGTTCTGTAAAATAGTGGTCAGGAATAAAAACAGCTCCATTTGGGCCAGGCCTTCTCCCACACAAATCTGTTTTCCTGCAAATGAAAGAGAAAAAACATAATTAACCCCTTGTGTATAACCTGATAAGCACTGTGTGTGTTTTCTTATTCATTTATTTATTATTATTTTAAACATTTAAAAAGGTTTTGTATTTTATTTTATATATATCTGTGATATATATGATAATGATAGATAGATAGATAGATAGATAGATAGATAGATAGATAGATAGATAGATAGATAGATAGATAGATAGATAGATAGATAGGTGATGGGAGGGCTTCCAGGGCTTCCAGCCACTGCAAACAAACTCCAGACACATGTGCCACCTTATGCATCTGGCATATGTGGGTGCTGGGAAATTGAACTTGAGTCCTTTGACTTTGCTGGCCAGTGCCTTAACTACTAAGCCACTCTCTAGTTGTGTTTTCAGATTTTAGAGAGAAAGAGAGAGACAGAGAGAGAGAGAATTGGTGTGCCAGGGCCTCAGCCACTTAATTGAACTCCAGATGCTTGTGCCATCAAGTGAGCATGTGAGACCTTGCACTTGCCTCACATTCGTGTTCTGGCTTACATGGGATCTGGAGAGAGTTTGAACATGGGACCTTAGCAATATTTGACTTGGCAGTGTTTACAAAAGCTAAAGTAACCTAATCAGCCCACATGTCAGTAAATAATGATTGGGTAATAGAGATGAAGCACACAGACAATGGCATACTCAACTCTAAAAACCATGTTTTATAATTTGGAGGATAATGGAGAAAACAACATGCTAGACCCTAATTATAAGTATCATCTGTGAAGAAATAAAAAGATGACATAAAAGTAGAAGACTATTAGAAACCAAGACCGGACTAAAGGGAGGGATAACAGGGGCTAGAGGAAAGGAATTAAGGGAGGGTGAATTTGATCAATTTATGTATGGAAATGTCACTGTGAATCCCATTCGATAGTTAATAATGTTAATAAACATAAAATAATATAAGAAGATATTGAAAATTAGCCTTATTCAAAATACTGGGTTATTTTCATCCATATTGTAACTATTCTTGACATTTTAGGTTTCTGTCCCTATTTATCTAGAAACATACCCATGTTGCTTGCATTTCCTATGATATTTTCTTCTATTCATCACACTTTCCATCATCAGCCCCACTATATACACTTTTCATTGCTCTCCAAAAGGCTATGAGAACTCAGGATTTCTGTACTGTTACTCTTTTTTAATTAGATACCTATACCACATTTAAAAAGTGGCCAGATTTCCTTTCCTTCCCGCACTCTGCTTATCTACAGAATAAATAAAATCTTGTCCTCTCTGGGTTTCCTCAGAATCATAACTATAATCATGCTTTCATTGAAGCAAGAATAACCTGGACTTAGAATGTTCTGTTTTGTTTATTTTTCTTTTAAAAAATATTTTTATTAATTTATTTGAGAGAAGCAGACAGACAGAGAGAGTGAGTATGAGCACACTAGGGCCTCCTGCCACTGCAATCAAACTCCAAACGCATGCTCCACTTTGTGCATGTGGCTTTACGCAGGTAGTGGGAAATGAAACCCAGGCTGGCAGGATTTGCAAGCAAGTGCCTTTTACTTCTGAGTCATCTCTCCAGCCCTGTTTATTTTTCAATTGTGTCAAAATGTGCACTTGTAAAGAGAGGTTTTAGTATTTGTTTTCATGTTACCTACAGCAACAGCTATAAAGTAGACATCCAAAGCCAATGTCAAGGAAGGGAGTTCCATGACTAGAGATCACACACACACACTGCAGGTGTGGAGATCGAAGATTTAAGACACACGATCATAACTGGAGGTAGCCAGAGGTATTCTATGAACACCCTAGTGTATCCTGCCATGTCCCTAATATTTTCACATCCACATGGTTATTTGGCAGAGGTTCTGACACCCCCTGTGTCAGACCAAGATTCCTGCTATTGATTCATTCCTTTCAAATACTGTGCATTTCTTCTTTTTTCCCCAGTCTTTCTTTGACCTTTCATATAGCTCAACTGTATCTTCTGCTATTTAAATGTTGCTTACTCTATTTTATGCTTCATAGTGGACTATGAGAAACAAGAAACAGGCATTTATGTCCCATAACTTTCCCTTTCCTTCCTCTAGCAACGTGTGCTTCCTTCCTTCACGGCACTAATCCTATGGGAGTACAATGAACTATTTTCTCACCTGCTTCCTTAACTGGGTCTGATGCCTTTTGCTGCTCATTCTATGCTTGGGGAGACTCTCATCCCCAGAGCTGAGCCTAGGGGCTGAGCTATACCAATAAACAAGCTGCCTTTTTCTTGCTAGGTAAGGTATTTTACCTTCCAGAAGGAATTTTGTAGTACCTTCATGATATATCTAAACACATAATTTTCCCAGCCCATGGTCTACCTTTGACAATTTGTAAAAAATAGGCCAACTTCCTAAAGTCCTATTAATCTGACCCAACTCTGAGGATGTCTCATGAACATGGAAAGTTCACAGACATCATAAGGTTTGCTTCTAACCATAGACAAAGAGCTAGTCCACCAGCCCAAGAGGAGGCATCATATAAGCTTCAACTCATCCCCAAAAGTTACCTTTTGACATGAGAATCAATTTTGATTACCTGATGAGAAAGGCACAAAGAAGCCACTTTTCTTAAAGTTACCACTCTTATCCAGAAAGTGACACGGGTCAAAGGTCTTTGGGCCGGGGAATTCTCTGTCATCATGTAGCACTGATGAAACAAGAGACACAGAGAGCCAAGTTATAAAGAACTCATGGCATTCACAGAAACAATGGGAAATACATAATAATCTTCTGATTTAGAGTTGGCAACATCATTCCCAAATGAGAGTAAGGATTTATCCAAACAGGATCATCTGTTCTGGTAAGTGTAAAAATTGAAATTTATATAATTGAGTGAGTGAATTAGCAGAGTTTTCACGTGGACTTAACATGACATGTCAGGTTTTTTAATATATAAAAGTGGAAGCACTCTCTAATGGAATTATATCCTTCTCTTCTCTTGTGTTGTCAGAGGACTAGAATCACACTGTGAATATGGGACCATCAAAAGCAATGATGTGAGCATAGAAAAGGGAAACATACCTTAGGAATGAGATAGTTTCTGAATTTAATGTCACAGGTCACTAAATGTGGCAAGCTAGTGGGTAGAAGATCAATGTATCTCTGGACCTAATGCAACACAGCATTCGTGTAGGGCATGTGGCTCCTGTCCTGCATGCGGGGGCTCTGGTGACTGCCAATCACACAATCAATCTCTTCCTGAACTTTGGCTAGTAAGACACAATGAAAAATATTAATCTTGGAGAACAATATGTTTGTCACAGCCATCTGGACCATGAAGAAGATGCTCCAGCAGCATTATATGTACATACTATATGCCCTCAAACATGCAAAGAGAGTTGCTAAAATACAGATACAAACCTACGTCCTACATCCTAGGTATCACAATGCATCAGCATTGGCATGTGTGCTGGAACTAGAAGTTTCAGGAGTAAGAAGAATGGAAGTTAAAGAAACAGTTTCTTAAAGAAAATTATTAAACATTACATTTATATCAAAATAATACTTGTATAAAAATTAAATTATAATGGTACTGTATGTTTGTATGTGTGCATGTTCATGTACCCACGTACAATTTGCATTATACTCCCACTTCCAAATGTGGTCATATTAACATGCTAGTTCTTACTCCTGAAATTTATATTTGTATTTCTGCATAGTGACACTTTTTCTTATTTCTGTGTTGTGCAATGTTTTATGAGAGAGAGAAAGAATTGGCATGCCAGGGCCTTCAGCCACTGCAATCAAACTTGTCTTGTATGCCACCTTGTGTGTACGTGCATGTGTGCCTGACTTATGTGGGACCTGGAGAGTCGAACATGAGTCTTTAGGCTTCACAGCCTTCAATGCTAAGCTATCTCTCCAAACCTTATTCTTATTTTTTATTGGAAAAATAAATCATTTTTTGCCATGTAAAGATGAGAGTTTTCATTTCCTTGTAGGTATATTAAATATAACAATGCATTAACAAACAAGTGCACATACCTCCCAAACTTCTTTTATCAGATGATGTCTGACTACATCAATATCTATTGTTTATCTTTTTTACTACATGAATCCTGTCCCGTAGTAAGAAATCTATGATTATTTTTCATCACTGGTACTTTCTTCAACTTAACAATGTTGCTTTTTATCAGTTCACAATTTTCTATTTCATTAGAATAACATTTAAATGCTCAGTTAGAGATTTCAGAGTCCTAGGAGTCAATGTCCACTTATGGGGAAGCCTCTGACTATTGGCCACTTCTCTTTGGTCCCTTGTTCTCCCCTCACATCTGCATTGTCCAGTGGTTTATCTGAATTGTGTATTTTCTAGACCTGGTACCCACCAACATCTCTCACACTCTCTTCCTCCCCATGAGCTCTCTGGATGCCTTTAGCCCATGATTTACTCTGACTTAGTCTCAGACACTTGTATGGAGTACATACTCCAGAACGTTAGAGAAAGAAAATAGAGAAAACTTTGTGGCAAACATGAAGGATTTCAGCACAAACATGAGGTATCAACACACAAAATAATATTTCCTTGAGAATTCTGATGCAGTCTGAATAATGATGCATTATGTATCACCTGGATGTTTATTCAAAATCTGAATGTTTTTATAATTTTCTATTTAATCTTGTTAATTCTCATGACCCAAAACCTTTGGATAATGATCTAATTGCATTCAGTCTGATGGTCATGTGGAGATCATTCTTTTTATCAAGATGGTAATAAATGGAGGTCTGTATGATGGATATATATCGTTGCTAAAATTCAGGAAGAAAGGGAAAAGAGACCTGTCATATTTAAAGGACAGAAATTTATCAATCTTTCCCTTTCATGTTTTTTTTTTTTTTTTTTTTTAGCAGGTTCTTGCTCTAGTCCAGGCTGACTTGAAATTTACTATGTAGTCTCAGGCTGGCCATGAACTCACAGCAATCCTCCTACCTCTGCCTCCCAAGTGTTGGGATTAATGCCTGGCTGCATGGTTTCTTTCTATAACTGACCAAGTTATCTGAATTCAGGGGCTTTTCAGGTTGAGTTTCTTTTGTCCAAATAGCCAATCTCTCTCTCTCTCTCTCTGTCATATATATATATATATATATATATATATATATATATATATATATATGTATATATATATATATATATATGTGTGTGTGTGTGTGTGTGTGTGTGTGCACATGCATGTGCAGATGCCATGAGCATACATTTGGAAGTTAGAGGAAGACATCACGTGTCCTACTCCATCACTCTGCTGCCTGATTTCTCTAACACAGGAGTCTTTTACTGAACCTAGTCCTCCCGTTTAAGTTTGAATGGCTAGTCAGGGAGCTCCAATGATCCTTCTAACTGTGCACCCCTCAACAGTGGGGTTACATACGTGCACTGCTATGCATAGTTTTTATATGTGAGTACTGGAAGATCTGAACTCAGGTCCTCATGTTTGCACAGCAAGTGAGCGAACCCACTAAGCCACATCCCAAGCCCCCATCCTCTGTTTTCTTTTGGGGTAAAATTAGCCAACTAATGACTGGACATGCTGAAGAAAACTGTCCAGGCAAGGTCTCATTGTTATTCCTTGTCTCTACCATCCCTGACAACTGTCATTTCCATGCATGATTCTTATGGGGATTATAGGGAAACAGCTTGCTTTTATTAGTCATGAAATTTCTAAAATTTGTATTCAGTTCTTCAGTAAGGAGAGTTTCCAACCCCACCAAAGAATTGTAAGAATGTTAAAAAGAGGAATATTACAAGAGTGGGAGGAGCAAAAGAGGCAGGGCACATGGTTAAGGTAAAGCAGGTAAAGCTGGAGGGAGGGGAGATTGGTAGCATCATGATGTCCTTTGACAGGTAGGTGCCTGGGTTTCATGTTTTTGTACATTGGGAACGACTGTAGGAGTTTTATAAATCCAATTTCTATGAGTTATTTTAAATTTTCAAATGAGTAATGTAAAAGTAAATAAGAAAAAGTTCTCAATTTCTTCCAGACTGCCACTTCTCCTATCCTACTGTCCAGAGGGTATACATGTGGTCAACATCATTCAGACATCCTAAGTGTGTACAAGGAACACAGATACTATAGCAATATAATATTATCTATATCTGAATAGCACAACTGCATTTATACAGGGGTATTTCTTACTGTATAATCACCTTATGTGAATGGAGGACGGGTGGTTTCATATTAAACATTTTTCTGTAGCTTTCTGTTTTATATTTAAAACAATTGGAATTTTCCATATTACTACACATAAATATGTAAATTTATCATACACTTATAAATGGCTTAATAAATTAAATGTAAAATTTATTTAACTAGTTATTATTTAAAATATTGCTATAATCAGTTTTCCCTAAAATCTAGCAATTAAATTTCTAGGTAAAGAAAAGTTGAAAATATATTCCTTTCAAAACCAGTGCACCTATCTATGCACCTATACAGAGTGAATGAACCTATTTATATTATAACCTACAAAACACCGATTGTTGTAAATTTAATCTCCGTTAATCTGGTAGTTACAAAGTGATATTCAATCAACATTTAACTATAAAGAAAGTGGATGTGTTTCATGTTTGTATTAGTCATCTGTGCATCATTTGAATACCATTTTTCTACTGAATGTTCAACTCTTTTCATTAAAAGCTCTTCGTAGCTTAGGGAAAGTAGTTAAGAGTCTTTCATTTGTGACTGCACATTTTTCTGTCTATTTTAATGTCATAAACTTCTCCCAAATATTAGCTATCAATTTTTAGGTAATTACAGTTAGCTTGTTTTTAGTGCCTACAGGATCTTAAAAAACTAAAACATCTTCAAATATTATAAAACCATTCATGTTTTTCTTTTATTTTTCTGTACCTCCTTCATGTTACGGACTTAAGTCTTTGGCTCATCAGAACTTTATTTACTATAAGGGATGAATTACAGTTTTTACCTTTTAAACTTTTTTTAATATCTCTTAAATGGTTCAAAATTTTTGTTGCTAAATTATTGACCTATATTTTCTCCATTAATTTGTAATGTCACCTTTCTCATGTACTAAATTCCAATACACACCTGAGTCAATTTCAGCACAAAAAATAATGAGAGAAAAACCCTTAAGAATATATTTACGGAGGGCTGGAGAAGATGCCTTAGCGGTTAAGGTGTTTGCTTGCAAAGCCAAAGGTCCCTGGTTTGATTCCCCAGAACCCACATAAGCCAGATGCACAAGGAGGCACATGCGTCTGGAGTTCGTTTACAGTGGCTAGAGGCCCTGGCTTGCCCATTCTCTCTCTCTCTCTCTCTCTACCTATATATATATATTTCATATATATATATATATATATATATATATATATATATACATATATTTTAAAAAGAATATATTTATGGGCTGGGGAAATGGCTTAGCGATCAAGGTGTTTGCATGCAAAGCGTAAGGACCTGGGTTCAATTCCCCAGGACCCAAGTAAGCCAGATGCACAAGGGGGCACATGCATCTAGAGTGCATTTGCAGTGGCTGGAAGCCCTGGCATGCCCATTCTCTCTTTCTCACTGCTCCTCTCTCTCTCTCTCTCTCTCTCTCTCTCTCTCTCTCTCTCTCTCTCTCTCAGATAAATAATAAATAAATAAAAATTTTTAAAAAGAATATATTTACTATTCAATATTAGCTTTCCTTATTAAAACTAATACATATATCCACGCCAATTTGAGCTGACTGTACTAGCTATATATCACCTGCTATAAAATCCATACAGTGTACCACAGTCTTACTGATTTTTCTACTGCCATGCTGCCTTCACATTTGTGGGATATTCTTCTCTGTTATAGGCAAAGATATCTCATTTCAATCCTATCTCTTAATTAGGACAGAGTGCAGCCAGTGGCACAGAAGGTTATATACTGAGGCCCCTCTAAGACTAGTAAGATAAAGGTGTCATTGCCCTTTTTCTTTCTGTAATTCACTTGTTTATTATCTGTGACATACCTGTAACTTGCGGGTTCTTCAAAAAGAGCAGCAGAGCGTATCTCAGGGTTGTGCTTGTTGTCTCTGTTCCAGCACCAAACAAATCCGATGCAGTGAATGCCAAATTCTCATAAGTGTGTTGTGCCCCAATGTCTTGACATTTCCCCAAGCACTCTTTTGCACCCTCTGTGGTAGTGACTCTACTGAGCACAGTGACTTCCAGTTCAGCCTGTCCTATACTGAGACCCTATCTCAGAAGAACAAAACAAACAAAAAAAAATTTACACTCATGAGACTCATGAAACATGCAGCATATTTCTTTCCTACAGATATGTAAACATAAGTCTATCACTGCTCCTTTTCCATTTCCTCTTTCTTAGTCAAAATACACATGTGAAGGAGGAGGTAAGGCAGGCATCTTGTGAAACAGAACCTACCTATGAGAGTGAAGATCTCAATTATACATATGGTGAAAAACAATGGAAGGCCTCTGTCTCTCTGAAGCTTCATTGTACCAGTGTTATACTTAGAATGACCCACAATAGCTCTCCTTGCATTTGAGACAACTAAATACACTATCTGTTTAAACCATTATTAACTATATTTTCTCTTATCTGTAAACAGGTACAATCTTCATTAAAAGAAATAAGTAAATGAAGGCCAGAACATGATAAGTGATTTTAGCTTGAGTCAGCATTTTATAATACTCTTTCCCTTTTAAAAAAAAAATGTACTTGGGTTCACTCTTGCCTGCAGGCTCATTATTAAGTTGAAATTGTGAAAATGCTAGTATGGCAACAAAACCATTGAAAGTTTCATGAAAGGGAATGTAATCAGAAGACAAAATGAGGCAGCAATATTAATGAAGATGGCAGGCAATAGGCAACCTGTAGGGAACAAGAGCAGGAATGAGTGGAATGCAGACATTGAAGAGACACTAAATCATGCAGACAAAGCAGTAGAGCAATTAGCTGCCCGACTGATATAAGGAGACAGGAGGTAATTCAGAAGCCAAGGTTAAGCTTTTGCACTGAAAAGATATGAAACAGACTAAGCAATAGTTTGTAACTTTGAACATTGACTAGAACAGATCATTTCTATTCAAATATTGTTTTCTAGGGGGCTTCTATGCAAGCTTGCTCACTGGGGTTCAGATCCCCAGTACTTACCTATAGACAGATGAAGAAATGGCAACCCATCTATGGAAATGCAAGGCAGAGTCAGGAGACTCCTGAAGCTCTCAGGCAAGCTACTCTGGCCTTCAAAGAGGCAAACAACAAGACAGACCCTGACTCAAATGGGATAGAGTAGAGGACCAACACCCTGAGGTTGACATCTGACCTTCATATACACGCTGTGGTACACACATGTGCACTCTCTCTCTCTCTCTCTCATACATACACAAATTAATTTCTGAACAGTCCATACACTATCATGACATTAATGATACATCCATAAGGAAATGTCTAGTATGTCTAATATTATATATTCAAAAACATTAAAAAGGCTACCCCTTTAATCCAAAATGAAATGTATCACCATGAGTTCAAGGTCACCCTGAGATTATATAGTGAATATCATCAAAAACCCTATTTAAAATAAATAAAGCTTCCTTAGTGTGTGCTTTCTAGATACATAGAGCATAACCCTTGGAAATATCAACGTCATGTGGTTTCCTAACATCATTGACTTGAAGTTACCCTTTAGCCTAAGTCATGATGAAATTACTCTATAAAGCAGTATACTCAAAAATCAATATTAATATTTATGTTTGAAGAAATTTACAAATTTAGTAGTTACATACATATATCTTATAATTAAGTTAGACTATAAGATATTAAAGAAATGAAACATTAAATGAATAGATATACATTACATGTTATAGTTTAAAATGCTCATATTGTTATAATAGCACTGCTGTGATGTCACAAAGATGGGTGATTGGGATGTTAAGGAATTGGCCTCCTAGGAAAGAAGCCATTAGTTTTGCATAAAATCACAGACATTATTTTGAGACTCTGGGGACAAGGTAAATATCAGCACAAGGGTGAAGGAGATAGACACTGAGGACACTCAACACCTACCAAACCAGAGATCCAGAGGCTCCAAAGAGCCCATCACTGAAACAGACTTAAAACGAATCCAACATGGCTCAGGGAATTTTGTGGAAGGGGGGCAGAAAGATTATTAGAGCCACAAGGTGGGACATTATGAAATGAAGCATCTGGCATTTGCTTGCAAAACATTGTAAATACACTAAATATCACTAACCATACATTTAATAGAACTAGTTGTATGGTATATGAATTTCACTGTGATTTTTTCTTGAGAGAGAGAGTGAGTGAGAGAGAGAATGAATGGGCTTGCCAGCAGCCTCTCAGCCGCTGTGATTGAACTCCAGACATATGCACCCCCTTGTGCGCAAGTGTGGCATAATGCCCTTGGTCACTTTTTGCATCTGGCTAACAGTGGGACCTGGAGATTGGAACTGACATTCTTAGGCTTGGCAGGCAGGTGCCTTAACCAACCAAGCCATCTCTCCAGCCCTCACTGTGATTTTTATATAGCATTACTCCATGATTTAAAATAATCCACAGTAGCTTCTTTACAAATTGTCGAAATTTATTCTAAAATATAGATAGGAATTCAAGAAACTGAAAATAATTTAAATAGTGTTGACAAAAAGCAGCAAAGTTGGAGGATTCATACTCCTCTTTGAAAAGCTAACACAAAGCTATAGTGAGTCATCAGGATGGTTGCTAGTGGCTAAAGATAAACACACAGGTCTGTGGAGCAGAAATGAGAATGTCAAAGAAACCCTCACATTCATTGAAAGGTAGATAGAAAATTCAATAGGAATGAGTGGCCTTTTCAACAAACGTTGTAGTTACAATAGTTTACCCTTATTGGTTATATGATAACCAGTAATTTAAAAGTCCATGTCTGTGCAAAACCATTAAAAGTTATACTTGGAAGCCGGGCGTGGTGGCGCACACCTTTAATCCCAGCACTTGGGATGCAGAGGTAGGAGGATCACCGAGAGTTCGAGGCCACCTTGAGACTACATAGTTAATTCCAGGCCAGCCTGGACCAGAGTGAGACCCTACCTTGCAAATCCAAAAAAAAAAAAAAAAGTTATACTCAGGCTGGCGAAATGGCTTAGTGGTTAAGGCACTTGCCTGCAAAGGCAAAGGACCTAGATTTGATTCACCAGGACCCACATAAACCAGATGCAGAAGGTGGCACATGCATCTGGCTAGAGGCCCTGGTGTGCCCATTCTCTCTCTCTCTCTCTCTCTCTCTCTCTCTCTCTGCCTCTTTATCTCAAATAAATAAATAAATAAAATATAAAAAATATATAAATATATAAAAGTTATTCTCACAGCACCTTTCTTCTCTCTCACTACTCTATTCCCACCACACCCAGACTACACCTTATGAACTATTTCTGACCTGTCCAGCACAGAAATAGTTCAAGGACTCACTATTTCTCCAGGTGAATATACACTGTGTGTAAAGATGACAGCCACATTCCCATAATGTGCTATTCTGTACTTTCTCATTCTTTAGTAAATATGGATGTATTCAGGGAACCACAAAAATCTTTGAACAATGAAATAACAGAATTGAAGTTATTTTAACACTTTACCTGTTCCATTTTTATCAGGAAGCAATCAATGAAGTCCCGTGGATTATCAACATCCAGTGATTTTTGGTGTTCTTTTGCTTTTTCCAAAAAATATTTCTTCAGAAACATGAAATTTTTGTATAATTTATTATGACTCCCTGGAAGATAATCCATCAAACCAGGAAAATTGTTGCAGAACTATAAAAGAACACAGAAAACAATAAATTAATTTTAAAACATATGCTGTAGACATGGTCAGAAAGTATAGCCATAGATATAATACTATATGGCACCCATCTTGAAGGGTGATTTTTATTGGATGTATATAGTATTACTCTTTGATTACAGAAAAGTCTATAGGGGCTGGAGAGATGGCTTAGCAGTTAAGGAACATGCCTGAGAAGCCTAAGGACCCAGGTTCAATTGCCCGGGGCCCACATAAGCCAGATGCACAAGGGGACACATGCATCTAGAGTTCGTTTGCCATGGCTAGAGGCCATGGTGCACCCATTCTCACTCTCTTTATTTCTCTCTCTGTGTCTGTAATAAATAAATAATAAAATAAATAAAATTAAATTAAATTTAAAAAAGAAAAGCCTATGGATGAACATTCTAAACAGAGAGTTAAAGATGATAACTTGGCCTGGAGAGATGGTTTAGCAGTTAAGAATCTTACCTGCAAAGACTAAGAACTCATGTTCAAATCTCCAGGTCCCATGTAAACCAGACACACAATGACACAAGCGCGCAATGTCGCACATGCGCACAAGGGGAGCACACATCAAGAGTTCACTTGCAGTGGCTGAAGGTCCTGGTGTACCCATTCTGTCTCTTTCATTCTCTTCCTCTCTCTCAAATAAAATTTAAAAAGATGATAATCTTTTCTTAAACTCTTACGTGATCTTTTTTTCCATAAGTAGATTGTATATCAACTCACTTATTTTCTATATTAATTCTTCACTACATCCTTGGGATACAAGATGGCATGGATCAATGTGATTCACATTTTATACATGGAAAATTTATTAAGAGACTTGGAGCATGAAATCTAAAGACCAGATATAGTCCTTACTGCTTAACTTCTACCAGCCAGCTTTAGACATGGAATGGATATTTTAGAAGTGGGAGGCTCAAAGATTCTTGAGGTACAACTGCACACCAGAACAGATAGGTGATTTCTCCAAGACCACAAAAATGTCACTTAGGCTGAATGGAAGACATGACATTCAGCAGAGGGGAAAATAGTACAATTTTATGGGGTGCAGATCCCTTAAACCAATCATTTTGTTGTTCTTTTCCCAGTTATCTTGCCGTGTGGGTTATCAACTGAATACTACCTTACTCAGTGATTCCTGTCAGTTGCAGTGATCTCAAATAGTCTCTCTACTTCAAGAAAATCTTCTCTTTCTGTATTACATTTCTTCCAAGTGTTTTTAAATTACTTTTTAATTTTTTTTTTTTTGGAGAGAGACACAGAGAGAGAGAGACGGAGAAAGAGAGAGAAGAGAGAGAGAGAGATGGCTGCGCCAGCAGTGTCTCAGCTGCTGCGAACGAAATCTCTGCCAAGTGTTTTGAAAAGACTTCTAAGGTATTTTCTGGAGCATAGCTTTGTGGGTAATGAAGATTTCAAGAAGCAATAGATGCCCAGTGAGTTATATAGGTATCATCCAAGCATTGACAATAATGAAATATAGAGAGTGCTTTGGGAAAATCAATGGACAGAGAGCTAACAGTCATGAAAGCCAAGCCCATATTTGAGCCCTCATGTTTCTAGATGTAAAATTAAGGGTTCAAACATCTTTCTTAAATGATCACCCCGATTATCTAAGTATCACTGTTGTACCCAACCATTCAGTTTACGACATGGTCCTTAAAAAATTTTGGACATTTCAGCGAACAAAAGTCCCTATGCATTTTCTCAGGGAGAAAGGATTTTGAACTCACCTGCATCCATGGGGAGCTCAGAATTTCAACATTTTCATTTAAATTGTTCATCAGGTTAAGAAATTCCTGATCTTTATAATCAAAACGATTCTGGAAAATAATGGAGCAGATCACATTGCAAGGTGCACAGCCCAGGATAAAGGTAGGGTCACAGGGTGAGCCTGAAAAATTGGAAACAATTTTAAAATGCCATTAAAACATACAATGTGACTTTCTGGTAAGATGGTGGCATAGGAACCACACCAAACCAGCCCAGGAAGGGATTTAAGCAAAACCACAGCAAAATACATTCTTCTTCTGAAAAGTTCAGGAGTATAGGTCTTTCTTAAAAACAGCAGAGAAGCAGGAGAGGCCAAGATTCACCAGAAAGCAGGGAAATGGCCAGAATCCCACTGAGGAGCTTGTGGCCAATCATGGCAGCCACGATCCGTGCACCCAGCACCACTTGGCAGGCAGGCCAAACAGCAGAAACCAAACAAGGGGACTTCCCAACCTCATCAGCCTGCTTGCATAGTCAAGAAATCTAAAGAAAAGTCAGCTGAAATCAACTAAGGAGCTACTGAAAGAGACACAGGGGATGGTATGAGCAACTCCAGGCTTCCTGAACTCTCCCACCCTCAACCATCAGAACCATGGACCTCCAGTATTCAGCCCCATGGCAGCACATCCAGCACAGCTGAGCAGAGCTCCAGCTCCACAGCACAACACGGAGGGATAGAGGTGGTGAGACTGGAAGCCACACCAAAAGGTAACGAGGCCTATTGACCAAAACAAAAAAAAAAAAAAAACAGGTACATAGGCCTGCATTGGAAGTGCTATTCCATGTCAAGGCAGGTTATGGGTTACATATTTTTGGTTGGCTTTACCATTTTCAAATAAGCTGTACTAAGGGGTTCAATATTGCTGCCTTTAATGATTTTCATATTTATAGGGCCTTTTTCTTTTGTTTCTGTCATTATTGGGGACAGAGTCTGATCCAGATCCATGCAGACCCAATTCAGAACAGAATTCTCTATCTCCCATCTGACAGGATTAAGGGTGTAGAGGAACACACACCCTTAAGGATTTTGGCATTATAAGACTATTTGTTTTAATCCCTACGCTTGTATACTCTGTGCTGGTTTTTGAATGTGCATTGAATGTATATATTGCTCAGTTGCAGTTTAGAATTTGCCAGTAAATTGTTCCACCCAGTCCACTAGAATACTTGCTTAGCAAGCAAACTCAACATCTAGGATTACTTCTATGGTTGGATTCGGGTACAAGAGCTACACTTGGCACCTTGAACTCATATCCTGAAAGTATATAAAGGTAGATCACCACATCTAAGAACCCTGCAAATAAGTAGAAAACCCAAGCATCATATCAATTCAGGATGCAAAAGTCACTACATTATAATACAAGAAACACAAAGAATCAAGACAATGCCATCTCATCAAAAATTATAAATCCATTAGAAATGTTCACCAATGAGACTGTTTTAGATGAAATTCCTGACAAAGATTTCAAACAAATGATGTTATCTATACTCAAAGAAATTAAAGAAGAAAATAAAGGAATCAGAGAAGAAAACAAAGGAATTAAAGAAGAAAACAACCTCTTGAAAAAGGACACATGAAACCAGCTTAATGAAATAAAAAGGTCATTACAGGACATGAATAAGGAAATAGAAATACTGAAGAAAAACCAGGCTGAAATCTTAGCTCTGAAGAACACAGTCAGTCAAATAAAAAAAAAAAAAAAAAAAAATCTGTGGAAAGCCTCACCAGTAGAATGGATGAAGAAGAGAACAGAATATCTAAACTAGAAGACCAGGTGGCAGACCTAATACAGTCCAACAAAGAGAAAGACAAGCTAATAGAAAGGTAAAAATGGGAATTCCAAGATATCCAGGACAATTTGAAAAGATCAAACATAAGAGTTCAGGGTATAGTAGAAGGAGAAGAATTTCAATCCAGAGGCTTAGTAGGCGTTTTCAACAAAATCATAGAAGAAAAATTTGCCCAAATTGGGAAAGAAATGCCAATGCAGATACTAGAAGCTTTTAGAACACCAAACAGACAAAACCTAGAAAGATCCTCTCCTCGCCATGTTATAATTAAACTACTAAACACTCAAACCAAAGAAAATATATTGAAAGCAGTTAGAAAGAAAAAGCCAATGACCCACAAAGGCAAGCCCATCAGGATCACAGCAGATCACTCAATACAAACTTTAAAAGCCAGAAGGGCTTGGAATGATGTATTCCAAGTTTGGAAAGATAACAAATGTTAGTCAAGATTACTTTATCCTGCAAATCTATCTATCCAAATTGATGGAGAAATAAGGACATTCCACAACAAAAACAGGCTAAAGGAATTTATGACAGTTCAACCAGCTCTACAAAAAATACTTGAAGGAATCCTTCATGCTGAAGAGAAAGCAAAACACACACAGCAGGAAATATGAAAAAATAAACCATACTCAAATAACAGTTAAAACAACTTCTCTTTTCAGATGTTGATGACCACTGGGATGACCCAAAAGGCAACATAGTGCTGAGAAGAAGGGACAGAGGAGTGTTCAGCACTGAAACATCTCTATCACACCCTCCAAGGCTGAGGGTCCATTGCGGAAGAGGTGGCAGAAAGAATGTAAAAGCCAATGGAAGGGTACAACTTCTTATAATGCAACTGTCCAGACAGAAATTGGCCTCGATATCCATGACCTTGCAGTGCCTAGCAATACCTTCACAAGACCCTCATAATAGGAGAAACAGATGATGACATCAAATTAAAAGAGAGATTAATAGAGGTGGGAGGGGATATGATGGAGAGAGGAATCCCAAAAGGGAATGGGGGAAGGGGAGGAAAATGTCATGGTTTATTGTCTGTAAGTATAGAAGTTGTCAGTAAAAAAAATTAAATTAAAAAATCTTACATGTCTGGAGCCGGGCGTGGTGGCGCACGCCTTTAATCCCAGCACTTGGGAGGCAGAGGTAGGAGGATCGCCGAGAGTTCGAGGCCACCCTGAGACTACATAGTGAATTCCAGGTCAGCCTGAGCCAGAGACCCTAACTTGAAAAACCAAAAAAAAAAAAAAAACTTACATGTAAAACCTTTAGTTATTAACAAGTGAATGAACTTAAAATTTAAACAATATCATGCCTAATGGTCATATGCATTAAATCAGCATATCACTTTTATCTCAAACCTGAACTGACTCTGACATTCTAGCCAGCTAGCTAAATAATAGATTTCAGTACACTCAGTTTTCATCCCTCAAAGGAGAATCACATTTGTCTACAAAGCCTTTGATTAACACATTAATAAAAGAAGGGGGAATAGTGGGTACCTGAAATGTTTTATACATAACATGTAGTTGAATGATCAATGTGTATTGCATTCAGTGCAGGCAGAAATTACCTGACAAAGAGCAGCTTTGGGGGGAAAACAAAGCTTATGGATTTGAGGGGATGCTCCATAATGGCAGGGAAAATGATTGCATGAGCAGAGGCAGACATCATCCCCTGGCCAACATAAAGTGGACAACAGCACCAGGAGATTGTGCCAAACACTACAAGGGGAAACTGGCTATAACACCCATAAGCCTGCCCCCAACAATACACTGCCTCCAGGAGGTGTTAATTCTCAAATCTTCATCAGCTGCTAACATAGCATTCAGAAAATGTAAGTTTATGGGGGACACCTGAATCAAACCACCACAATGTGCTTAACCAAGACAGTAGAAATAAAAGGAGAGGTTGTGGGTGAGATCATGCATTATAAAAACTTAAGTGAAAAGCAAAACACACCCTTTTATTTGAGATAAAACATAAATAAGCATTAAATATAAGATGGATCTCTCTGTTCTAAAACTAAGATGAGATCCTCTTATCTCAGAGATACAGCCCAGGGAAGGCAAACAAAAACAGAAAGTTAATAATTAGAGTTGTATCTCAGTTCATTGTCTAACCAAAGAAAAGTAATTTCCCTCTTTAGGAAATAAATGCTGATCATCTCAAATCAAACTGCAAATGTAACTTATTTTACAAACTCAACCTGTTTTGAATTATGGGATAGTGTATTGTGTGAACATTAACATAATACATTTTAATAATTTTTAACATTTATTCATTATACACAGCAATTGTTTTACAGGTAAAGGAATTAAGTTATTTCAAGTTGTTATTTTGTGAAAGTCTCTATAATAGTATTACTATAATCAAATGGTAAAATTTTATGTGCAAAGAGGTTTCAAATCTTATATTGGTAAGCCACAAAATAAGAGTGACTTGAATCAAAAATATTCATAGGACATCTGAGCAATCAGAAACTGAGTTAGCTGTTTGGTTACCACATTACTTAAACCTTACAGAATTCCAAGATATCAGAAAAGGAAGTAAAGGTAATTTGGGAGGTCTTGGGGTGTGTGTGTGTGTGTGTGTGTGTGTGTGTGTGTGTGTGTGTGTGTTTCAGTGGTGAAACTTGATTGTCAGTCTTTTACTTAATTTGAAAAACTTCATTTATTTTAAAAATATTATTTATTTATTTATTTATTTATTTATTTATTTATTTGAGACAGAGGGAGAAAGAGAACATGGGTGTTGGGCCCTAAGAGGCCCAGGTGTGAGGCCTAGTGGAACTTCCTGAGCCTGATTAGAGTTTGGCAACCTGTCTTTGGCCTACTTCTGCTTAGGAGTGACTCAGCAAGGCCTAAGCCAAAACTGCCTCTGCCCAGCTACTGCTGACGTGGTGAAA
Source organism: Orientallactaga sibirica (assembly GCA_036365145.1). Classification (NCBI taxonomy): domain Eukaryota; kingdom Metazoa; phylum Chordata; class Mammalia; order Rodentia; family Dipodidae; genus Orientallactaga; species Orientallactaga sibirica. The sequence continues at coordinate 84,813,087 of JAEOAD010000001.1, read as the reverse complement.
TACTATTGGCCCTTACACCTTTTTCCCATCCTGAGACCCACCCTCTTTCTCAAAGCTATATAAACACCTTCCCACTACAATAAAATGAGTTCTTGCCTCGACAAGACTCCCTGCCCAGTGTGTTTTTCTCTCCAGTGTTTTGGGGGGATTCTGGGCCACTGACACCCATCATCCTGCTCAGCCTCAAGAAAAGCCTCTGGATAGGCTCTTTCTTCAGCTCTACCTGCTGGGGGGGAAACCGGCAGACTGGTGCCCCATGTGAGGAACTCTCTTTCCTGCCTACAGAAGTTCACTGATGGGCCAATCGGACTGCGGATGGGTGTACCCTCATAAATTATGAGATAGTCTTCATATCTAACGTTCTAACCTTTGCTTCTGTAACTTGTGCTTGCTTCCACATCTTTCCATTCCTTTCTCTTTCCTTTCACTTCCAGGTTGCCAGGCAAGCCGCATCTGCGGCGCCTGTATTTCTGAATGGGTCATATGTTCCTGGTGGACACACCACGTGGGCAGACCTGGAGGAGACTCTAAGCATTTTGCCCTCTCATTTGAGTGGGGACTCTGTCCCAAAAAGACAGAACAAACCTGTTGGGGAGATCTGCTCCCATCTGTACTGTGTTTGGTATCATTGAGCTGTCCCCTAAGAACACAGGCTCATCTGGCCGTCACAGATCTAAATCTAAACTTAATTCTGCAGCATGTTTAGCTATTTTTTGGGCCTTTGTGCTGATGTTGAACTCGTGTGTATTACTATTGGCCTGATTTTACGAATACTCCTCCTACAATGTGGCTTAAAAGTAAAACAAGAAAACCTCCATGGCTTTTGGGACAAAATTCTTGTTTTAGCCCCATGGATTAATTCAATCCTCCTTGCCATAATTGCCAGCCTTAAAGGCTTCTCCATGGAGGAGTTCATTTCTGCCCTTAACATAAGCTGTAAGGAAAAACTAAAACTGGCTTTTAAAATCTCGTTCCTCCCAAGGCCGCCACCCAAACCACCACCGGCCCCCTGTCTTTTCAGCCCGTAACCACCGCCTGTGGCAATAGCTCTCACAACCACCCCTCCCCCTCTTTACCCTTGGAAGGACTTCAGCCTGATCCATCCTGGACACACACAGGCAGCTGCCAGTTCACTAACACACACCATTGTCCCACGCCTTTGCAGCCTTCCCATTAACATAGGGCTGGAGGCAACATCCAGGCCCTGATACTCCACCTCCCTCTCTCATACGCAAGGCAGCCCAAGTCAAAGGGTCAGCACAATTCAAAGAACTATTCGCTGTCGTTTTGGCTTTGGACACTATTCAGGAGCCATTTAACTTATTTTCTGACAGTCTTTATGTTGTTAAATTGAGACACATATTAGACTGGACTCCAACCCTTGATGATTCAAGCCCGCTTCCTACTTAATGTCACTGGGGGCTGATCTTAAGGTGTTAATGGTGGGTTTAAGATTCCATTGTAAAGATATACAAAGTGTGCCCAATAGGAGTTCCTGAAGTGTGCTGGAGTTTTTGGCTATAATTTTGCTCTGTGTGCCTGGTTGACTTTTTTTTTCTCTCTTGCTTGGCCCTAAGGCAGGCCAACTTCTTCTGCCATTATGGAACTTCTCCTAGATCTGTAAGCTTCAACATCTCAAAGGCCATCAAAATTTACAAACTGGCTTCTCTGCCTCAGTGTAATACAGTCTCAGAAGCTACACGCTTCCACTTATTAACCCACATAAATTGGGGGGGGCCTTAAACATACCTTTAAAAAATTGTCCAAACTTACAAATCCTGTCAGCCTTTCCTTCATTTACCTCCTCTTCAAACTACAGGAGCCAATCCTCGAGGGCTACACATTAATCACCTTTGATAGATTGATGTTACTCACTATTCTTGATTTGGAAAACTTAAATATATTTTTCTCTCAGTTGATACTTTCTCCCATGCTTGCTGGGCATTGGCACACGCCGGGGAAAAGACTAAACATGCTATTAGCCATATGCTTCAATGCTTTGCCACCCTTAAATTGCCAGATCAAGTCAAATTTTCTAATAATGGCCCCTGCTGTGTAAGCAGGGCCTTTATAATTTCCTCCAAACCTGGGAAATCTCACTTTCCACAGGCATCCCATATAACCTGTGGGGCCAGGCCATCATGGAAAAATATAATCAAACTCTCAAGTCTCAATTACAAAAACAAAAGGGGGAATCCCTACCTCCACTCGACCAACTAAAAAAGGCATTATTAACCCTAAATATTTTAAATTTTTCTAAAGAAGACAGACATTTGTCCCCTTTTCAAAAACATTGGACCTCAGCTGTTACTTACAGCTCCATCTGGGTCAAATGGAGGGACCCATTGACTGGGGCCTAGAGAGGACCAGACCCCCTCCTCAGAGCAGGGAGATGGTTTGGATGTGTCTTTCCTCAAGAGGAAAAAAGACCCATTTGGATACCAGCAAGAGACTTAAAATATTTACCCCAACAAGGGGACAATAACAATCAACTCCCCAGGGAGTGTTCCACCCCTGAGAACTGTGCCTCTGTTTCTTCCCCAGGAACGATTGGAGGTGTGGATGCTGCTAGACCCAAATGAAGCCAGAAAAGCTCCAGAAAGATTTGGAAAAGAGGAGATGGGACTTCCAAGACAACCTGCTGTGGATGGGCTTACATGGCTTTTTGCCCTACCTTCTCCCTCCCCTTGGATCCCTCCTTCTCCTTCTTTTTATCCTCACTGTCGGGCCCTGTGTAATTAATAAGATTACACAATTCATTCACCAACAGCTAGTGGCAATTAAACTTCATCAGGTCAAAATACCACAGGCTCGCAACTCAGGAGCCAGGCTCTTCCTCTGACTGGCTGTCCTCCTAACGTCCCTCCCCGACCCTCCATGGAACCAATGATGGGTAAGATCTCACACAGGCTGAGACAACCTAATACAGGTCATGGAGTGGATTTTCAACGGGCTAGAGGCATGGTACCCAGTGACGGGTAAGATCCCCAGAGGGGGACAACCTATGACAGGGGCCATGATTTCCACCGTTCTTACAAAAACAAAAGGGGGAGATGTTGGGCCCTAAGAGGCCCAGGTGTGAGGCCTAGTGCAACTTCCTGAGCCTAACTAGAGTTTGGTGACCTGTCTTTGGCCTACTTCCACTTAGGAGTGACTCAGCAACGCCTAAGCCAAACTGCCTCTGCCCAGCTACTGCTGACGTGGTGAAATACTATTGGCCCTTACACCTTTTTCCCATCCTGAGACCCACCCTCTTTCTCAAAGCTATGTAAACACCTTCCCACTACAATAAAACGAGTTCCTGCCTTGACAAGACTCCCGGTCCAGTATGTTTTTCTCTCCAGTGTTTTGGGGGGGGTCTGGGCCACCGACACCCATCATCCTGCTCAGCCCCAAGAAAAGACACTGGATTGGCTCTTTCTCCAGCTCTACCTGCTGGGGAGCGAAACCGGCACATGGGCGCACTAGGGTCTCTTACCACTGTTAATGAACTCCAGATGCATGCACCACAGCACCACTTTGCACATCTGGCTTTAGGAGGGTACTGGAGAATTGAACCCAGACTGCAGGCTTTGCAAGTGAGTGCCTTTATCTGCTAAGTCGTCTCTCCAGTTCAAAAGTCACCATTTAAAAACAGGGCCATTTGGAAGCTAAGCCCTAAATTTTTAACCCCAAGTGCAATAAGCATGGGAGACATGCAAAACTGAAGAGGGAGCCAATAGTAATAACTAGTTATATAAGTCATTTAAAAATAAGTGAAAAGGCCAGGTGTGGTGGCACACACCTTTAATCCCAGCACTGGGGAGGCAGAGGTAGGAGGATCACTGTGAGTTGGAGGCCACCCTGAGAGTACATAGTGAATTCCAGGTCAGCCTGTGATAAAGTGAAAAAAAAAAAAACAAAGAAAGAAAGAAAAAAAATGAGTGTGCATTTTGCAGTTGCAGTTATACTACAGTATATATTTATTCAACATTATCAATCAAGAATAGGCATTAAATGACAAGAAATAAGTAGGCTGTCTAAACTGTGCTATGTTTACAAAAGAACATTAGTTGATGAGAGATTTTTCAAGATAAAGACAAGGAATAAAAACAGAACACAGCAGTATATTTTCCAGAACTGTATATATGGGCCTGGGAAAATCTGAGACATGTCTGCAATCTAACAAGACATTCCAAGAAAGGAAAATAGATATAAGGTGGCTCCTGCCCTTGAAGAATGTGGTTAAATTATTGTCACCATATTCACATACCAAATATTCTCTAGCAAATTATCTGCACTAGGTTACCCACATTTATGCTAAAGGAAAACATTTCTCCTTAACCCATGAGAAAATAAACTCAAGATATATAATCATATATTCATTTTCTCATTTGAAAACAAAACAAAGTTGAGAAAGGATATAAATTAAAACATGCTTTAGAGGGCTGAAGAGATCGTTTAGCCATTAAGGTGCTTTCTAGCAAAGCCAAAGGATTCCCCAGTACACACATAAAACCAGTTGCACAAGGTGGCGTTCTTATACAGTGGCTAGAGGCCTGGTGAACCCATTCTTTCTCTCCTAAGTGAATAAATAATAAATAAATAAATAAATAAGTATTTTAAAAACATGCTTTAGAGCTGGGCATGGTGGCACACGCCTTTAACCCCAGCACTTGGGAAGCAGAGGTAGGAGGATCACTGTGAGTTTTAGGCCACCTGAGACTACAGAGTGGGTGCCAGTTCAGCCTGGGCTGGAGTGAGACCCTACCTCGAAACAAACAACAACAAAAAAAGCAAAACAAAATGCCATAGTATCCCCCAGAGACAGCTCAATCATGCCTGTACACAAAAAAACATTGATGCACAAGCTCTCATTCTATTCTGGGCTGCAAACCAGATGATGTCACATTCAGAAGGCAAAATGAAAGTTCTGGACACTCGGGAAATACCTCCAAGAACGTCATTAGAGAAGACAGCAGCCTGTCATTTTCAGCAACACGAAGTGGTGCCCACCTTTGGTTCTCCTCAACTCCTCCACAAGGCAGCGGGCCTCCTCTTGAACCCGGTCTTCAATGCTCTTCTTCCCCATGCCAAAATTCCTCAGCGTCATGAGTGAGAAGCGCCGCATCTCCTTCCAGTTCTTTCCATTGCTAAAAACAACTCCTGTGGCGAAGAGAACAGAAATCAGTAAGGAGATCCCAGTCAAGGAAGAGGCTGCCTGCCACACAAGAGGTCAAGCTGAGGAAACCTGAGCAAGTTTGCAACACTGGCTTCCAACCTCATTCCCATGGTCACAGCCCAACATACACGTGGACAGACAGGCAAGTGTAAACTTACCAAGGCCTTTGCTAAATTTGTCAGCCACAGGAACACTGCCTCTTCCGGCAAACTCTTCCCCATGGTCAATCAGGGCTTCCTTTACCACTTCATACCCATACAGCACCACAGCAGGCTTCATGCCCAAGTACAGAGTGAACACCGGGCCATAGACTTTTGAAAACTAGAAAATGGAAAGGTGACCACAGGGCTTAACAAAAGGTGCCAATTGTTTTCTATTTTTTTATTCTTATAGATATTATTATACATTTATTTTTTCTACCACACATTGTTTCAAGAAATATATATAATATATATGGTGTGTGTGTGCATGTGTGTGTGTGTGTGTGTGTGTTTTGTGTGTGTGTATGTGTATTGGACATACCAGGGTCTCCTGCCCCTGTGAATGAACAGTAGATGCATGTACCACTCTTTGCACCTGGCTTCACATGAGTGCTGGGGAATTGAGCCTGAGCTGGCAGGCTTTGCAAGCAAGTACCTTTAATTACTGAGCCATCATCCCATGACTGCATTTTTTAATTTTATTCACAAGTATGACAGTAATGGTTATAGCTGCTGTTTCTGGATGGCCTCCAATGTGCTGTGCAAAGCATCACACAGTTGATAAACATTACAATTAATCATTAAATCAACACAGTCAGCATGCACATGTACATGTATCCTGTTTTACAAAGAAAAAAACTACCAAAAAATTCCAAAAATTACCTTCCAGGAAAACCAAATTTGAACCTCTGCCTACCTAGCATTTGATGCTGGAACTTTTTTATCATCTTCCTATGTTCACTTTGAAATTAATACCCAGATGACTGCTTCAAGATCACCTACAACACACTTTTAATGGAGAGTGTAGCCTGCATTTTCAAGTAATTTCAAGGTGATTCTATGAGGTAGAAAAATTTGGGGTCTACCACATCACAAACACAGAAGCGCTCTCTACCACGTGTCAGGACATGGAGCACCTCATGGAAAAACAACCTCTTCTATCATGTAACATTCTTGTCCACAGGAAAAAAAGTTCCAAGTTTAAAAGAATTCTAAGACCAACAATTGGGCCCTGTTTGATTGCTTGTTTCTTTCAATCCTTCTGCTGTTCAGATCCATAACTATTTCCTTGATATCAAACATAAGTTGATTCCACAGAAAAGTTCTATTTTCTTGGATATCCTACCTAAAATAAATAGCTAAAATATGTGAATGGAATCTCCATGACAACCACTTCTCTGGTCATTTACCTTCATAGCAAATAGCTATAAAAGAAAAAGGGAGAGAAGAAACATTCACAACTTTTGTCCCTTTGTGATTTTTTAAAAACATATTGAACAACCTAGTATTTCTCTAATCAAACATCACATACTTCATTCTATGATTTGTAGCAATAGCAAACTGGAACATATACCAAAGTTTAGGAGAGAATTTTGCTTTAAAATCACCTATTACAACAAGGCATGCCCAGCATTATATTTTTAATTAGACAAAGTTCAGTTTACTTTCCTTTAAGTGCCATGGGAGAACCAAAACTATACTTACATTTTTCAAGGATTTGCTCAAGTCCTTAATATCGATATTGAAGATATTTCCAATGATTGGGAGAGGAGTGGGGCCAGGAGGAAGTGTTCCTCCCCTAGAGCTCTGTCTCCACAGTGAAAGGAGAAGCAGACAAGAAAGACCTACAATCAAAACCAAGACTAGATCCATTATAAGTCTTGTTTTCCAAGACAACTGTGCCTTTGCAGTCCCAAGCTTTCATAATGCCATTCTAATTCACCTATGACTCTCTGATACCAAAGTGACCAATCATCTACATTCACTTAATCTTTCTCCCCAGTAGACTTTGTTCCAATATAGATATAAAGATATAATGCTATTTATCTTTGCTCTTTATTCTAGGACCCACCTCTTAGGTTGTGGTTTAATTGTGCTGAGTTAGAGCCTAGGTACTGGAAATAAAAGAAAATGGTTCAAATGTGAAGCCATAATAAAAAGGCTGAAGTAAGGGCTGGAGAGATGGTTCAGTGGTTAAGATGCTTGCCTGCAAAGCCTATGGAGTTGAGTTCATTTTCTCAGTCTCATGTAAAGCCAGATGCACAAGGTGGCACATATGTCTGGAGTTTGTTTGCAGTGGCTAGAGGCCCTGGCATACCCATTCTCACTCTCTCTGTGTCCCTTTCTCTATCGCTAATAAATAAATAAATAAAAATAAAATCTTTAAAAAAGAAAAAGCTGAAGTAAATTATTTGGCTATAAAACTGAAAAATTGAGCCGGGCATGGTGGCGCACGCCTTTAATCCCAGCACTCGGGAGGCAGAGGTAGGAGGATTGCCGAGAGTTCGAGGCCACCCTGAGACTACATAGTGAATTCCAGGTCAGCCTGGACCAGAGTGAGACCCTACCTCGCAAAACCAAAAAAAAAAAAAAAAAAAAAAAAAAAAAAAAAAAAAAAAACTGAAAAATTGTCCAAAATTACAAATTCTCAAAATTATGATTTGGAAATTTATGATTTTGAAGAAATTATTACATACAACCTGTACATAAATATTATACATAAATATATTCTTTGTTTTTAGTTTAGTATTGTTATTTGTTTTCTCCTTTCTGAGCAGTGATAGGCATTGATCTTAGCACTTTGAGAATGATGGATGGGTGATTTGAAGCTGAACTATATTTCTATCCCAATTGAGAGAAATTTCACCTTACTCTAGCATTACCTACTCTTTCTTGAGCCATGGTAGACACTTCAACATAAAGAATGGGAGAAACTCAGTTGATGACCTGGCCTTAAATAAGCATGTTTGGTCAAATGGATTACAAACCTCAATATAAGACCTGAAACTCTTCAACTACTGAAAGAAAAAATAGGAGGCACTCTCCATGATATAGGACTGGGAAAAGACCTCCTGAACAAAACCCCAGTAGCCCAGGAAATTAAACAAACACTCAAGCAATGGGATCTCATGAAACTAAAAAGCTTTTGCACAGACAAACATACCATAAGCAGAACCAATAAATTACCCACAGAATGGGATAAAATCTTTGCCAGCTATGCCACTGACAGAAGCCTAATATCTAAAATCTACAAAGAACTCAAAAAAACTAAACAACAAAAAAAAATCAAACAACTGGGTTGGAGAGATGGCTTAGCGGTTAAGGCACATGCCTGTGAAGCCTAAAGACCCAGTTCTATTCTCCAGGTCCCACATAAGCCAGATGCACAAGGGGGCACACACATCTGGAGTTCATTTGCAGTGGCTAGAGTCCCTGGCATGACCATTCTCACTCTCCCTCTCTCTGTGTCTCTAATAAATAAATAAAAATTTAAAAATATTTTTTAAAAAATCTTTAAAAAAATCAAACAACCCACTTCAAAGGTGGAGCAGAGAACAAAGTAGGGAGTTCAGAGAATAAGAATTACAAATTGCTAACACACACTTAAGAAAATGTTCAATATCCCTGACCATTAGGGAAATGCAAATTAAAACAACTATGAGATTCCACCTTACCCTAGTAAGGATAGCAAACATTAAAAAGTCAAATGAAAACAAATGTTGGTGAGGATGTGGAAAAATAGGAACCCTCATTCACTGTTGGTGTGAATGTAAGCTGATAAAACCACTATGGAAATCAATATGGAGACTCCTGAACAGAATAAATACAGAGTTATCAACAGACCCTTTACTGGGCATTAACCCTAAAAGCTCCACATCTCAGCTCAGAGATCTTTGCTCAACTATGTTTATAGTTTCTCAATTCATAATAGCTAAAAACTGGAATCAACCCAGGTGCCCATCATTGGATGAATGGATAACTAAGATGTGGTATATCTACATGATGGAATTCTACTCAGCAGTAAGAAAAAAATGACACACTGAAATTTGTATAAAGATGGCCAAATTATCCAGAGACACAGAGGCACCCAAAACCTCATCACTGAAGTAGAACTAAAATGACCCCAATGTGGCTCAGGGAAATTTGTGGAAGAGGGGGCAGAAAGAATGTTAGAGCCACAAGTTGGGGCATTATACACAGAGACTTGGCCTATCCCCCATAACTCTTGACTACCCCCACAATGCATGACCCACATTCCCCATTAATGAGGGTCCCTTTGGAAGAGGGAGGACAGGGAGGAGGATAATGGAGTCACCATTATGAATGTAAAATTAGAATAATATAAATAAAAAATAAATTTAAAAATAAAAAAAGATGGCCAAACTTGGAACAGATCATTCTAAGTAAACTCACATAATCACAGAAAAACAATTGTCACATGATCTCACTCATCTGCAGTACCTAACTTGGATCAGATGTCCGAGTTGCTGACATCCTTGAATGGCATCTCAAGGCTTGGACAATAGGGAGGGTAGGGCTTGGGGGAAGGGAAAGGGCAGGGGAGACACACAACTGAACCCAAATTGAACTAGTACCATAGAATGCTATATCCTGGAAGTCAGACTAAAAGGTGGAATCCTCAAGAGGACCTTCAGGGGAACACCTGAATCCAAAGGCCCTGGAGAGGGTGAGATGAAACCTAACCTCAAATTTTTCCTATTTTTCTTTCTTCTCTTTTTCTTTTTTATTTTCCCTTGGTGCTGGCCTGTAATTCCCTGTACCAGGATGTGATCTACATCCACAATGAGCTGTTGATCAGAAAGACCTACTAGATCTCCCAAAACAAACAAATCAGACTTCTGTCAGAGCACTTGATTACCCACCAGAGGTCAATGGTAAGACCCATATGCTGCCGGCACAGACCATGAAGAGACCTGGTTGGAGTCCAGAAAAGAGCCAGTCCCCTGACAATTAGCCCATCTAGTGCTGGAAGACGCTACATGAGCTGCTGGGGGAAGTGGCCAACATCTGTCCACACAACTGAGTCTAAGTGACTCAAAAGCAAACAACTTGACATGATGCTCACACAAGTGCAATAGTGGAACACAGCCATGGTGAGTAACCAACTACTCTTGGATTGGCTAACAGATCCACTTAGTGGAAAGGAACCCATATCTGGAACTGTGAACCAAGTCAGAATCACATCCAGATATAATGTTGCTTTCCATTGTCAAGCTCCCACTAATCTTGGGCTAAAAGAAGCTCTACATCCTCTTAATCCCCCCTAAATCCCCTACAGAGGAATTGGGGAAATGAGCAAGAGTTCTGCTTCTTAGAGAATCTGATATCAGCACAAGAGTGATGGAGATAGATACTGAGGACATTCAACACCTGCCAAACCAGAGATCCAGAGGCCCCTAAGTGCTCATTACTGAAGTAGACTTAAAATGCTCCCAGTATGGCTGAGGGAATTTTATGGGAGGGTGGGGAGATTATTAGAGCCACAAGTTGGGACATTTTGAACAGACATTGTTCCACCTTAATGCATGACCCACATTCCCTGTGGGGTTGACCTGCATCCCAAATGATGAAGGCCCCTTCAGAAAAGGGGCAGGGAGGAGGGAAAGGATGGTACCAACATGTGTTGTTTACATACTAAATATGTCCATATCTAATTTAAAAGTGAATATAAGTAAAATTCCTTCCAAAGATTTAAAAGTATGGCAAAATTGCCTTCTAACAAAAAGCTTCTGTCATCATTTACAAAGCTTACAGAAGGGCTTATCACATGGCTCAGAGGCAGTGTGCATAATTACAACATGCAAGGCCCTTTATTCCATTCCCAAATCACTAACAGTCTGCCCCATTTCCACCCTAAAGCAGTATAGGGAGATTCTAAGGCCTTTGTGGCTACTTTTTCGTTACTACTGTAAATGAAACAGTTTCCCAGATTTCTTTTCCACATTGTTGTCATTGATATATATATATATATATATGAAGGATAGTGATTCTTGTGCACTAATTTTATATCCTGCCACTCTACTGAAAGCATTTAGCACTTCTAGGAGATTTTCAGTGGAGTTTTTATGTTCTCATAAATATAGAATCATGTTATCTGCAAATGGAGCTAGTTTGACTACTATCTTTCCAATTTGTATCCCTTGTATTTCTTTCTCTTGTCTTACTACTTGAGCTAAGACTTCAAATACTATGTTAAAAAGCAGTAATAAAACTGAGCACCCCTGCTTATTTCCAGACCTTAGTGGGAAAGTTTCAAATTTTTCCCCATTTAGAATGATACAGGCTTTAGTCTGTTATATATTGCCTTTATTGTGTTGAGACGTGCTCCCCCATTGCTACCTTCTTCAGTGTTTTCATCTTGAATGGATGTTGAATTTTGTCAATGGCCTTTTCTGCATCTATTGGGATGATCATGTGGTTCCTGTCTTTGAGTCTGTTTATGTGATGTATTGTGTTTATCAATTCTGCATGTTGAACCAACCCTGTGTCCCTTGAATGAAACCTAATTGATCAAGGTGAATTGTGCTTTAATGGGTTCTTGAATTTGGTTTGCAAGAACTTTGTTGAGAATTTTTGTGTCTAAGTTCATCTGGGTTATCAGTATATAGTTTTCTTTTCTTGTTGTGCCTCTGTATGGTTTTCACTATTTTGGTTTTGGTATTAATGAAAACCTGGCTTCATAGAAAGACTCTGGGAGTGTTCTCTCCTTTTTAATTGTGTGGAATAACTTGGTTATTGGCTTTAGTTCTTCAATGAAAGTTTGGGAAAAGTTATCAATGAAAAAAAAATAAGCATGTTTGAGGTGGAGCTAAACTTCAACCCTTGATTGTCATCCCATAGATAACCTCAAACAATCCTAGTCTTCACATGCTGGGGAAAAGAGATCCTTAGCTCCAGTCCAACCTGTATTCTTTGGAAAAGCCTACAAGAAAGAGAAAAAGGGAACAGAGCAAGACAATGATAGAAGTTGGATGCCATATAGGGAAATTATAAAAGTTAAAGAAAGAGCTGGGGGAGAGATGCAGTATCTGTATGTAGTCATATCTTGCATGGGCACAGGTGCCAAGCCTGCCTCTGTGATATTCCTGTGGGGGTGTAATGCCAGGCTCACTTCTATGTGACCCCTTGCATTGGTTTGGATACTAGGCCTTGTTTCTGTGTAGTCCCTGGGATGGGGACACATTTGGGGTCTGACTCTTTGTAAACACTGGCATAGACATAAATACCTGTTCTGTTTCCATAAGGTCCCTTGTGTGGGCATGGGTGCCTCTGTGTTTGGTCAATTCAACTCTTTGGCTCAGACTTGCTTTCCACCTAGGAAAACACTGTGATATTCTAAACACAACATTCTCTCCTCTTTCTAGAGTTATCCTGCAGGCTTGATGTCAGAGTATAATCCATGAAACTAGCTGTGAGCTCCCAGAGTAAGCCATGCAGGGAGGGAGTTTTGACTCCCACGTCACTTACCCACTAACTCAACAAAGTATTTTCACTTCTTTGATTCATTCATTTATTTAGCAAGCACATTTCAGACAATTGCATTGGTCAAAAGTATCATTCTAAACACAGAGAACAAAGGAGCAAGGCATTATTTTTTTTAATCAAGTCTCATTAAGACAGGGAGGTGAATTATTCAACACAGTAACACAGTGAGGGTCCCATGTACTTTCACAGAAATCTAATGTCAATGCTCAAGTTGAATTTACAGAAGGAGGATTTTCCTGGTATATCACCCCTAGTTCTTCTGGTGCAAATCCATACATTACTCTCTCTCCCCCAATATGTAAATAAATAATAATAACAAATCTAGATTTAAATGCTGTCTTCCTTAAAAATGGATAATGGTCACCCAATGATAAATGCCTTCAAAGATCACCTGTTAATTTGTAGCAAACTGGCCACTGTAATAATGGGAAAGGGGTTGATAGGTAGTAAATGAATTCAGCATTTGGACTAAAGTAGGGAAAAGAGTTTATTGAGTATACTGCAAAGGATCAGGAGATTGGACAATACCTAGTTCACTGCTTACAGTATAAGGAAGTAGGCTGTGGAGGTCTCCATTGTGAAGAATTTGTTTGTTTAGCATAAGACTCTTTATATGTAATTTCTTGTCATAAATTCAAGGTACACAAAGATGATCCATCCAGATTGGCTGGTGTGCAGTTCTGAGAGGTTAGCATGAGCTGCCATGCATGTAATTTAAAGTTGTGCAATGTTTGCCATGCAAATAAAGGCAGTCTTTAAAAAAAAAAAATCAGAGTTCATTACTGGTCAAAGGTTCTGGCCACAGAAAATGATGCTGCAGTTCTGAGGTCTCAGGTCACAGATTTCCCCAGCTAGAAGTTTGGGATTTCTGGACCATGAATGTGAAAATTCCCTAAAGATGGCATTCTCCATTGCCTGGTCTCATATTAATGGCCTTCCCTCTATGTGACTCATATGAAAGTTTCTTTATGTCTTATTTCAGTATCCAGTAAGGTGATGCTAGCATAATTATGACTGAGAATTACTTATTTTCATTTAGGACTTAAGGAGAACAGTAAATAACCAAGTGTTTAACAATTTTATCAAATACAGATTAGACTGAAAGATGATATCTGACTGAGCAGACATAATGGTAGGTAAGGACAAGATTAAGAATGTGGAAAAGTGTGAATGGGCACCAATGTCTTGTTCCTAATCTCAATGGTAACTCCTTGAGTTTTTCCCCATTAAGTATTATATGGGCTTTAGGAGCTTTATATATAACCTTTATTGTGTTGAGATATAACCCCTCCATGCCTATTCTTTCCAGTGTTTTGACTATGAAGTGGTGTTGTATTTTGTCAAAGGCCTTCTCTGCATCAATTGAAATGATCATGTGCTTCTTATAGTTCAGTTTATTTATGTGGTCTATTACATTGACCAATTTCCATATGTTAAACCATCCCTGCATCCCTGGGAGGAAACCTACTTGATCAAGGTGGATAATGCTTTTGATGTGTTGTTGAATTTGGTTTGCAAGGCCTATAATTTTCTTTCTTTGTTGCATCTCTGTCTGATTTTGGTATTAGGGTGATGCTAGCTTCATAGAAGAAGTTGGGGAGGATTCCCTGGTCTCTGATTATGTGGAACAGCTTGAAAAAATTGGTTTCAATTCTTCAATGAAGGTTTGACAGAATTCAGCTGAGAAGCCATCTGGTCCTGGACTTTTCTTTTTGGCCCCATTGCCATCAGAAGCCTAATTGAGGCAAACATAAAAGTCAATAATCACTGAAGACACTTCAAGGGTAAAATACAGCTTTCTCCTAAATTAAATAAGATTCCTTCACTGTAATGTGAAGACCACAGCACAAAAGGAATAACATGAAAAACCAACTACAAGTAAATCCAACAAGGTCCTCCAGTCCCACAATGAAAGTCTCTAATCAAAACACAGAAAAGACAACAGGATCATAACCCCAAAATGAAAACACAAGCTATGCAACCCTGGCCAAGCAATTAGCAGAACTTTCACAAACTCAGCAAAAGTCCAATAATTATATGAATGCTGTCCTTGCTAGATTAAACATAATAGAAAATAACCAGGATGGGTTCCAAAGACAGTTGAATGATCTGAAGGAGAGAGAAAGAGAAAAAAAGAGGACCTCAAAAATCAGCTGGATAAGCTCAGTGAAGATATAAATAAATACAAGGATGAATTCCAAGAAGCATTAAGAAAATCAGAAAATGAAGCTGGGTGTGGTGGCACACGTCTTTAATGCCAGCACTCGGGAGGCAGAGGTAGGTGAATTGCCATGAGTTTGAGGCCACCGTGAGACTACATAGTGAATTCCAGGTCAGCCTGAGCTAGAGTGAGACCCTACCTCAAAAAAAAAAAAAATCAGAAAATGACATGTAAAGGGAACTTGACAGAGAGATGGATACTATACATAAAAAGGCAGAAGAAAATCCAAACCAATTTGAACAAGTCCAAAACTCTATAGAAGCTCTCAAGAATAGTCAGCCATGTGGAAGATAGAAACTCAGAACTGGAAGACAAACAGAAGAAACAGTTTGTGAGTCCAAAAGTTTGAATAAGTTCAAAAATTTTTGTGAACAGAACATGAGGGAACTGTGGGATACCCTTAACATCCAATATTTAGATCATGGGAATACGAGAAGGGGCAGAAATTCAGACCAAAGGCATGGAGAACTTATTGAATAAAATTATCAATAGTACCAACATGGCTGTATACATACATGTACATAAGCAATAAAAAGTTATGAAAGAAATCTTTCACACCCTCACAAAAGAAAGTCCCATCAAGTTACAAGAAGCCAACAGAACTCCAATCAGACAGGACCAAAGGAGAAATTCTCCAAGACATATAATCATTAAGGCTCAAAACATCAATAACAAAGAGAAAGTCCTAAAATCAGCTAAGGAGAAACAACACATTACATATAAAGGTATCAGAATTACTTCAGATTTCTCAATGGAAACACTGAAAGCCAGAAGGGTCTGGAATGGAACACTGCAAAGCCTAAGAATGTTTGGCTTCCAACCCAAACTACTCTACTCAGCAAAAGTATCCCTCATAATAGATGGTGAAAGAAAAACTTTCCATGGTAAAACTCAGCTTAACAACTATATGAACACAAAGCCAAACCTACAGAGAGTATTTCAGGAAATTCTCCACACAGAGGAGTCAATTAACCAACCTCAAGTGCCTACAAGAAGCAGATCACAACTAAACTCATAGAAGGTGCAAAAAACTACAAAGTCCAAGAAAGCACCAAACCACCACAATATGTCAGGGATTAAATCAAACCTCCCAGTTATTACCCTAGACATTAATGGCCTTAATTCACCCATCAAGAGATATAAGCTAACAGGGTGGATCATAAAATTAGACCCCTCAATCTGCTGTCTTCAAGAAACCCATCTCACCACTAAAGACAGTCACTTCCTCAGAGTAAAAGAGTGGAAAATGATATTCCAACCAAATGGAAATAAGAAATAAGCAGGCATTTCTATACTAATATCAGATAAAATAGACTTCCAACCAAAAGTAATCAGAAAAGACAAAGAAGGCCACTTCTTACTTACTTATCAAGGGAATGATCCAACAAGATGTCACAATCATGAATCTTTATGCACCAAACACAGGTGCACCACAATTCATAAAAAAAAAAAAAAAACCTACTTGAGGGCTGGAGAGATGGCTTAGTGGTTAAGGCGCCTGCCTGCTAAGCCTAATAATGTCAGTTCCAATCTCCAGGTCCCACATTTAGCCAGATGCAAAGTGATGCAAGGGTGCAATGCAGCACTTGCCCACAAGGGGGCGCAGACATCTGGTTATCATTCACAGCAGCTGAGAGGCTGCTGGAACACCCATCTCTGTCTGTCTTCCTCTCCCTATCTCTCTGTCTCTCTCTGTGTCTCTCTCCAAAATAAAAATAAAAATTAATTAATTAATTAATTAATAATTTTAAAAATGTAAAAAAAAAACCTGGGTCTGGAGAGATGGCTTAGCAGTTAAGGCACCTACCTGGTAAGCCTAAGAACATCAGTTCCAATCTCCAGGTCCCACGTTTAGCCAGATGCAAAGGGATGCAAGGGCGCAATGCCGCACTTGCCCACAAGGGGGCACATGTGTCTGGACTTCATTCATAGTGGCTAAGAGACTGCTGGTGCACCCATTCTCTGTCTTCCTCTCCCTATCTCTCTGTGTCTTTCTCCAAAATAAAAATTAAAAAAATAAATAAAAATTTTTTAAAAATCTACTTGACAACAAAACAGAAATAACCACCAAAACCATCATAGTCAGGGACTTCAATACTCCACTAGCAGCAATAGATAAATCAGCAATAGATAGATTAACAGGGAAGAAAGATTGCTCAACAACACCATAGAGCAATTAGACCTACTGGACATCTACAGAACATACTACTCCAAATTCACAGAATACACGTTCTTCTCAGCAGCCCATGCAACCTTCTCTAAAATAGACCATATACTGGGCCATAAATCCTGCCTCCATATTTTTAGGAAAATTGACATAATTTCTTGCATGATATCAAACCACAATGCTGTAATGCTAGAAATTAACAACAAAAGATGCACGAGGAATCTCATCAGCTCCTGGAAACTGAGGGACACACTTTTAAACAACAAATGAGTAGTGGATAAAATTAAAAAATGAAATTGCAAAATTTCTAGAATTGAATAGCAATGAGAATACATCATACCAAAATTTATGGGAAATAATAAAGGCAGTCCTTAGGGGAAAATTCATAGCACTAAACACTTTCATAACAAAGACAGAGAGATCTCAAATCAATAACCTAACCATCCACCTAAAGGCATTGGAAAAGCAAGAAGAATCCAACCCAAAAAGTTCCATGTGGAAAGAAATAATTAAGATCAGAGCATAAATTAATGAATTGGAAACTAAGAAAACAATTAAGAAAATTGATGAAACAAAGAGTGGTCCTTTGAAAAAAATAAAAAAGATTAATAAACCCCTGGCCAATTTGACCAATTTAAAAAAAAAAAAAGATGCTTCAAATTAACAAAATTAGAAATGAAAAAGGAGAGGTCACAACAGACATGAGTGAAATTGGGAGAATCATCAGGACATATTTCAGAAACCTCTACTCCACAAAACTGGAAAATATGGAGGAAATGGAAGAATTCCTGGACACATACCACCTACCAAACCATGGAGATTGAAAAGGTAATCAAAAACTTCCCCAAAAAGAGGAGTCCAGGACCAGATGGCTTCTCAGCTAAATTCTATCAAACCGTCAGGGAAGAACTGAAACCAGTTTTTCTCAAATTGTGCCACATACTTGGAAAACAGGGAAAGCTCCCCAACTCCTTTAATGAAGTAGTATCACCCTAAAACCAAAACCAGGCAGAGATGCCACAAGCAAAGAAAACTATAGGCCTATTTCCCTGATGAACTTAGATGCAAAGATCCTAAAACAAAATCCTCACAAACCGAATTCAACAACACATCTAAAGCATTATCCACCTTGATCAAGTAGGCTTTATACCAGGAACACAGATTTGGTTCAACATACAAAAATCTTTCAATGTAATATACCACATAAATAAGCTTAAACACAAAAACCCCATATCATTCCAATAGATGCAGAAAAGGCCTTTGACAAAATACAACATCACCTCATGATCAAAACATTGGAGAGGCTGCGTGTGGTGTTGCACACCTTTCATCCCAGTACTTGAGGGGCAGAGGTAGGAGGATCACTGTGAGTTCAAGACCACTCTGAGACTACAGAGTGAATTCCAGGTTAGTCTGGGCTAGAGCAAGACCCTACCTCAAAAAAAAAATTGGAAAGAATATGCATGGACAGTTTATATCTCAACATAATAAAGGCTATATATAAAGCTCCTAAAGTGCAAATAATACTTAATGGGGAGAGATTGAATGAATGCCCATTGAGATCAGGAACAAGACAGGGGTGTCCACTCTCATCTCTGCTCTTCAACATAGTACTAGAAGTTCTAGCGCAAGCAATAAGACAGGAGAAAGAAATAAAAGGGATACAAATTGGAAAGGAAGAAGTTAAGTTAGTCCTATTTGCACATGACATGATTCTATGCATAAGTGACCAGAGAACCTCCATCTCAAAACTCTGAAAGGTGATTAATTCCTTCAGCAAAGTAACAGGATAAAAAATCAATACACAAAATCAGTAGCCTTTTTATATGCAAAAGACAAAGATACAGAAAAAGAAATTTGTGACATTGTCCCACTTTCAATAGCAACAAAAACAAAATAAAATACCTTGGAATAACATTAACCAAGGATGTGAAAGACTTCTATAATAAAAACATACTATCACTCAAGAATGAAACTGAGGAGGACTTGAGAAAATGGAAAGACTTCTCCTGCTCCTGGATAGGCAGAATTAACATTGTGAAAATGGCAATCTTACTAAAAGCAATATATAGATTTAATGCAATAACAATAAAACCCCAGCATTTTTCTTCACAGAGATTGAAAAAAATGATCTAAAAATTTATATGGAATGGCAGAAGGTCTCAGATATCCAAGTGCATCCTCAGCAAAAGAAACACCTCTGGAGGCATCACCATACCTAATCTAAAGCTATATTACAAAGCCATAGTAACAAAAACAACATGTTACTGGTATAAAAACAGGATTATAGACCAATGGAACAGAATGGAAGACCTGGACTTTGGGTCAAATAACTACAGCTACTTGATATTCAACAAAAGCCCTAAGAATGCAGTCTGGAGAAAAGATAGCATCTTCAACAAATGGCCCTGGACAAACTAGATAACCATATGCAGGAAAATGAGACTAGATCCACACATCTTGCCATTTACAAAAATCAACTCAAAATGGATCAAAGACCTCAATATAAGACCCAAAACTCTGCTAGTACTGGAAGGAAAAAAAAAGGGGGGAACTTTCATGATATAGGAGTCAGAAAAGACTTCCTGAACAAAACTCAGGTAGCTCAGGTAATTAAAAAAATGACTCATCCATTGGGATCTCATGAAGCTGGAAACATTTTTCACAGACAAACATAAAATAAGCAGAGCCAATAGATTACCCACTGAATGGGGAAAAAATTTTGCTGGCTATACAACTGACAGAGGCCTAATTTCTAGGATCTACAAAGAACTAAAAACCTAAACAATAAAAAATCAAACACAAAATGGGGCAGAGAACTAAAGAGGGAGTTCTCAGAGGAAGAAATACAAATGGCAAACACACACTTAGGAAAATGTTCAACATCCCTAATCATCAGAGAAATGCAAATTAAAACAACTATCAGAATCCACCTTACCCCAATAAGGATAGCATACATTTTTTAAAAATCAAATGAAAACAAATGCTGGAAAGGTTGTGGAGAAATAGGAACCCTCATTCACTGTTGGTGGGAATGAAAGTTTGTATAACCACTATGGAAAGCATTATGGAGACTCCTAAAAAGGTTGACTATAGAGTTACCAACAGACCCAGTTATTCCCTTACTGGGCATTTACCCTAAAAGATCCATGCCTCAGTTCAGAGAGATTTACTCAACCATATTTATAGCTGCTCAATTCATAATACTAAGAACTGGAATCAACCCATATGTCCATCATTAGATGAATGGATAACCAAGCTGTAGTATATCTACATGATGGAATTCTACACAGCAGTTTGGAAAAATGACACAATGAAATTTGAAGAAAAATGTTTGAACTTGGAACAGATCATTCTCAGCTAATTCACCCAATCACAGAAAGACAATCATTGCATGGTCTCACTCATCTGTAGCTCCTAACCTGGATCTGCCTGAGATGCTGACATACCTAATGGGCACCTCAAGAACCAGACAATAGGGAATATAGGGCAGGAGGGGAGGGTAAGGGTAAAGGGGGCACAAAATGGACCCAAATGGAACTGGTACCATTAAATTCTATATCCTGAAAGACAAACTAAAAAGTTGAACCTGCCGGGCGTGGTGGCGCACGCCTTTAATCCCAGCACTCGGGAGGCAGAGGGAGGAGGATCGCTGAGAGTTCGAGGCCACCCTGAGACTACATAGTGAATTCCAGGTCAGCCTGGACCAGAGTGAGACCCTACCTCACAAAACAAAAAAACAAAAACAAAAAAAAAAAAAAGTTGAACCTTCATCAGGTCCTTAGAGGGAACACTTGAATCAAAGGAGGAAGAGGATGAAAACTAACCTTAATCATCTCCAGTTGTTTCTCTCTCTCTCTGTCTCTCTCTCTCTTTTTTCTCTTTCTCTTTTATATTATCTTTTTCTTCCTTCTTTTCCCTTGGCATTGGCCTATAACTCCAAGTACCAGGATGGGGTTAACATCCACAATGAGCTGTTGATCTGAGAGACCTACAAGGTTTCCCATAAGAAAACAGACTTCTGTCAGAGTACTTGATGACCCACCAAAGGCTAATGGTAAGACCCTACTGCCAAAGACACCATATGCTATTGGTACAGAATATGGAGAGACCTGGCTGGAATCTGGAAGAGAGTCAGTTCCCAGACAGTTATCTTGTCTAGTGCCAGAAGGTGCTACATGAGCTACTGGAGGAAAATGACCAACATCTGTCCAAGCAACTCATAGTCTAAGCTACTCAGCAGCAAACAACCTGACATGATGCTCACCCAAGTGCAATAGTGGCACACTGCTATGGTGGGTAACAACTATTCTTGAGTTGGCAAAGAGATCCATTCAGTGGAACAGAACCCATAGCTGGAACTGGGAAACAAGTCAGAATCATATCCAAAAATGAGTTCACTCTCCAATATCAAGCTCCCACCAGTCTTGGGCTACAAGAGGGCCTACACCTATTAACTTCTCTCTAAACTAATAATGGTTACCCAGTTTATCGGGTGCTGACTTCACTCTCTGTTGGAGAATTTGCTTGTCTTTTTCAGGTGCATGCAGAACCTGAGGAGAGAATGAGCCCATCGCACCTCACCACGGCCCCAGCTGAAACCACAGAGTAATTGGAGAAATGAGCAAGAGTGCTGCTTTCTTGGTGAACCTTGTATCAGCGCAAGGGTGAAGGAGGTAGACACAAAGAACACTCAACTCCTACCAAACCACAAGTCCAGAGACACAGAGGCTCCCAAGACCTCATCATTGAAGTAGATCTAAAACAAACCCAACATGGTTCAGGAAAATTCATGGAAGAGGGGGTGGAAAGATTGTTAGGACCACAAGTTGGGACATTAGCACAGAGACATTGCCTCTTCCCCATAACTGATAGATACCCCCACTATGAACAATCCATAATCCACATGGGGATAACTGGCATCCCCAATGAGGAGTGTTCCTTTGGAGGGAGGATGGTACCAACATATGCTGTTTACACACTGAGTATGTATATAACTAATAAACAACAACAAAAAAAACAAACAAACAAACAAAATAATCCAAAGTGAGAGAAGGGAAAGCCAGGGACACAGACAGCACTCCTCCCTATTTGCCTTGCACTATTCAGATGGGAATGGGGTATTCTGTGCTATTCTGATGTGCATAAGTTGTGGGGTGGGGTGTGTCAATTTATTGTTTTTTATTTGTCCTAGTCATCATAGAGTTGAAAAGCAAGCTATTCATGACTCAAAATGTGCTTGGAGATTGTCTGAAGCAAAAGTCCAAATACCTAGTTTTATATATATATATTTGATTTACTTATAAAATTAAATTGGAAAAGATAAAAAGATGATAAAACTAGGAGTAGGTAGGATCTCCCTGCCCCCCCCCACTCCTCCTAGCTGCTGGCTTGGGGCTGCCTGGACCTCCTAAGATTGCTTCAGAAGCAGGCCCCTTGCTCTACCTTCCTGATTAAAGGGCCCCTGGGTCCCTAATTCACAGATTCCCTGCTCCAGAGGGCGGGCCTATGGAGTGAGGAGGTCTGATCACCTTGTTCCCCACTCCTCCCAGTTCCCTGGTCCTAGTTCCCCTGATTCTGGCTTGGGGATGCCTGGACCCTGCTAGCTTGCTGCAGAAGCAGGTCCTTTGCTCTGCCTTCCTGATTGAATGAGCCTTGTGTCCCCAACTCTCAGATCCCTGCTCCTGAGGGTGTGTGTTCAGAATGAGTAGGCCAGACCTCCTGATTGGTTCCCCACCTCATAGTTCCTTGGTTCCTGTACCCCTGACACTGCTTTGAGGTGGTCTGGTCCCTGCACATTGGCTGAAGAAGCAGGCCTTTTGCTCTGGTTCCCTGATTGACTAGCCCCTGGGTACCCAAATCCCTATTCCCCTGAATCAGAGGGTGCACGAGCCACTTTAGGAGCTGGCCTCTTGCCCCTGACTCTCCAGCTCCCTGGTTCCTGGTTCCGCAACCCCTGATCCCCATGTGCTGAAGAGTACATGCAAGTGGAGTGAATAAGCCAGTTTCCCACCTCCCAGTTCCTCAGGTACCTTTGATGTACTTGTAATCTCCACAATCTACACATGTGTGGTTATAACCCCATCATGCACAAATCCACATCCCCAAGATGTGTAGACTACAATCAAAAAAAAAAAAATTAAAGTCATAAGACTGAGAAAACTCCATCAAGTATGCCTAATCCTACAATGGAAGCCTTTGATGAAATCATAGAGAAAGCAACAGAAACTGAACCCCAAAATGAAAACAAAACAACCAATGTGACCCTGACCAAAAAAAATTGCTGAACTAGAAGCAAGCTATCAAACAACCAAGAATCACATAAATGAAATTGCGCAAAATCATCTCTTAGAGCACTCAGCTTTTGACACTAGGCTTTACTTAATTGAAGAAAACCTTAGAAGACTCAAAAGAGATTTAAATGAATTGAATATGAGTCAACAAATGGAAGATTTCAACAAACAGTTGATTAAGTTTAATGAAGACTTGATCAAATGCAAGAATAAATTCTAGGAACCATCCAAAAAATCAGACCACAAACTGAAATTGTATCTCAAAAAAGAGATGAACATAATGCAAAATAAAATACCAGAAAACAAAATCAAACAGAGCTTTTAAAAAGCTCTCTAGAACCTCTCACTAACAGAGTTACTCAAGTGGAAGACAGAACCTCTGACCTGGAAGATAAGACAGAGGAAATTGATCGAGAGTCCAAAAACATTGCTCAGTTCAGAATATCATGTAAACAGAATGCCAGGGAATTGTGCAATACCCTAAAACAGCCAACCATCTGGATTATGGGTATATAAGAAGAAGAGGAAATCCAGGCCAGAGGCATAGAGAACATATTTAACAAAATTATTGAAGAAAATTTTCCCAATCTCTCAAAAGAGAAGCCCATCCAGATTCAAGAAGTTCACAGAACACAAACAAACAGGATAAAAGAAGAAACTTTCCAAGACAAATCATAGTTAAAACTCTTAACAATAAAACAGAGAGAGTGCTAAAAGCAGCAAGAGAGAAACAACTCACTATATACAAAGGCAATTCTATCAGAATTACCTCAGATTTCTCAATGGAAACCCTGAAAGCCAGAAGGGCCTGGAATGGAACACTTCAAAGTCTAAAAAACTATCGTTTCCAACCCAAGCTACTGTACCTGTCGCGTCCGCCTCGACCAGCAAGGAAGACGCAACACTTGGACTCTTCTTTCAGCAGTTTATTCAGGAACCTTGAACAATCTTCTGACCCCTTAAACAATCTTCTGACTGACTGACTGACTGACTCACTGACTGACTGACTCACTCACTCATTGACTCCCTCCCTCACTCACTCACTCACTCACTCACTGACTCACTCACTCACTCACTGACTGACTGCCTCACTCTCTGACTGACTGACTGACTTACTGACTCACTCACTGACTCACTCACTCACTCACTCACTCACTGACTCACTCACTCACTGACTCACTCACTGACCGACTGACTGAACACCCCCGGGACAAGCCCGCCCAAAGCTTAAGAAGCCTTTGAACAGCCAACCCTGGTGTGCCACGTGGTGAATGCAGATAGGTCCACATATGCGGAAGCAAGCCTAGATCACGGCCCAAGCCAAATAAGGACTTGTTTATCCAGGAGAGCACTCGCCATTGGGAAGGCGGAAGGCGGAAGCCAGCGCCATCTTTAAGGCGCGGCACCTCGCAGCTCTCTACAGTTCCCCCTTTTATGTTTTAAAACATGCAACAGGTAAGAGTAGAGGTCTGATCTCTGATGATGCGTATTTTTGCAACCCTGATGCCTTTTTCTCAGAGGCGGGATCTGGGGCATCACCCCACATGCAATCAAACATGCTCTTCTCTGGATTTTTAGGGCTAACCCAGAGTGCAGTGTTTAGCCTCGCAACCTGAGCAGGAAGATTAACTTTTAATTGTAGCCAGCCAGACTTAGGGGGACTGTGCAGCCTCTATGGCAGTAAAGGCTTGAATGATCATAGCTGCATCCCGTCATTGTGTGACCCTAATTTTACACAGACACCACAAGCAAACCAGAGAGACCGGTAACAGAAGGCCTGCTAAAGAGCACCCAAACCCGCCCATTCCTTCAGATGATTCATAGCGGAGATCAGCCAAGATGACAATCCAGAGGCAAAGGAGAAGTCCATGCGGGCAGAATTCACATTAATTACTGCCAGTCTCAGTTTTCTTAAGGTATCTTCAAATTCAAGCGACCAATTCTGTAATAGAAAACTAGACAAAAATCTGGATAAATTTGCAGCCCTAGTATAATTTATATATTTTGAGTTAACTGAGCCACGGCGGCTGCGAGGCTAGCATTGGTCAAAACACTGGCAAGGGGAAACTGGTTATTATACCCATAAGCCCGCCCCCAACAATACTGCCTCCAGGAGGTGTTAATTCCCAAATTGCCATCAGCTGGGAACATACTCTGCCTCCAGGAGGTGTTAATTCCCAAATTGCCATCAGCTGGGAACCTAGCATTTAGAACACTTGAAGTTTATGGGGGACACCTGAATCAAACCACCACATTCTGTCCCTAGCCCCCGTAAACTGATAACCGTATATGATGTAAAATGTCAAACTTCTGCAGTTCAAGTTCAATATAGCCTTGAAAAGCAGGTTCCTTCTCCAGTCAGCTCTTTCCAAGAATTTGCATTTTTTACAGTCTTTCCTCAGGCATCCTGTCCATTGTTTTAATGTAAATCAAGTCAGGACACCTTCCTTCCACCTTCCTTAAGATTGCTAATGTGTCAACAATAGCAGCTCCAGTAACCTGAAACCGGTCTCAGTGCCTCTGCTTTTCCTGGCTGCCCTGGAACTCACTATGTAGACCAGGCTGGCTTTGAACTTGTGGCAGTTCTGCTCTGCCTCCCATGTGCTGGGATGGCCTGAGCCACCACACCCGGCTTTTTTCCCGGGAGTCCCCCTCTCTCTCTTTTTTCCCCTTTTTTTTTTTTTTTTTTGATTTTTTTATTTGTTTTATGAGAGCCTGCAGCCCTTCTTTAGAATCCGTAGACTCTGAATCTAGCTCAAGTGTTGGATAAGTTGTTCTTTGTTTTTGTCTCTTTTTCATTGTTTGCCTGTTCCGACCTTTCTTCCTCGAGGCAGTTCCTCACTAACCTCCAGATCGATCTTACCCCGCCCTTAAGCGTGCCTTGGTCTGCTGCCAGAGCACACAAACCAAGGGGCTATGGCATCACATTCCTCCAGGAACCTCTGCAGGGTACTCCCCTTTATCTTTAAGTTTTTTGAACGAAGCAGTTCATTCAGAGCCAAAAAATTGGGTGCGAGTGAGAAGCGCCCATGGCTACACTTGCAAAAAATTCTTTTAAAACTTTTACTTTTGGTTCGCTACACCGCGAACCCTTCTTGCTCCCTCTTTTTCTACCGAGAAGAGCAAAATCCCCGCTTTTGTCGTGGATTCCCACCTTACCTGGGAACTTACCAGTGCACTGCCCTGACTGCAGAAAGTTCTGAGTCCCTCTTCGGACTCTTCTTTCAACAGTTTATTCAGGAACCTTACTACTGCCCTGACTGTAGAAAGTTCTGAGTCCCTCTTCAGACTCTTCTTTCAACAGTTTATTCAGGAACCTTACTTTTTCTTTTAGATGTTTTACTCGAGCGCTCTTCTCTCACCTCCTCTAAAATTTTTTTTTAACTGCTTCTGAATCATTCTCATTTGCCCTATGTAATATGACTAGACACACTACAACACAAATACACCACATGAGGTTAACCAACTTTTATACACTAATAAGACACACGAACAAATATACATTAATTGGCGGCTATCATTCTTAAGAAATCTTCTCATTCGTTTCCTCTAAGGAAACCTTATTGTGGCAAACTTTGCTATGGGACCTTATCGTCTCTCTACCGGAGAACTTGCTTTTACCCTTTTTGTCCACTTACCTGGAACTTACCAGCTAGCTGCCCTTCAAGTTCTGAGTTCCCCGTACGGGCCACCACTTGTCGCGTCCGCCTCGACCAGCAAGGAAGACGCAACACTTGGACTCTTCTTTCAGCAGTTTATTCAGGAACCTTGAACAATCTTCTGACCCCTTAAACAATCTTCTGACTGACTGACTGACTGACTCACTGACTGACTGACTGACTCACTCACTCATTGACTCCCTCCCTCACTCACTCACTCACTCACTCACTGACTCACTCACTCACTCACTGACTGACTGCCTCACTCTCTGACTGACTGACTGACTTACTGACTCACTCACTGACTCACTCACTCACTCACTCACTCACTGACTCACTCACTCACTGACTCACTCACTGACCGACTGACTGAACGCCCCCGGGACAAGCCCGCCCAAAGCTTAAGAAGCCTTTAAACAGCCAACCCTGGTGTGCCACGTGGTGAATGCAGATAGGTCCACATATGCGGAAGCAAGCCTGAGATCAAAGCCAAATAAGGACTTGTTTATCCAGGAGAGCACTCGCCATTGGGAAGGCGGAAGGCGAAAGCCAGCGCCATCTTTAAGGCGCGGCACCTCGCAGCTCTCTACATGTACCCAGAGAAAATATCCCTCATAATAGATGGTGAAAGGAAAATTTTCCACAAACAAAGTAAACTCTATGATTATATGAACACAAAGTAAAACCTATGGAGAATACTCCAGGGAATACTCCACATAGAAAAGTCAAACAATCAATCTCAAGAGCCTACAGGAAGATCACAATAATGAAAACTTGACCAGGTTCAAAAATGTACAAAACACAACAAAGCACCAAACCTCACAAAGCACCCCATCAAGACAGGGATTAAAATGAACCTCACAGGTATAACCTTAAACATTAACTGAGCAGGGTGGATGAAAAAAAGATAACCCTTGATCTGCTGTCTTCAAGAAACACACCTCACCAATAAAGACAGACAACTTATCAGGGTGAAAGGATGGAAAATGATATTCCAAGCAAATGGAAATAAGAAACAAGCAGGTATTGCTATTTTAATATCTGATAAAATAGACTTCAAACCAAAAGTAATCAAAAAGGGAGAGATTGCTTAGCAGTTAAGGTATTTGCCTGTGAAATCAAAGGACCCAGGTTCAATTCCCCAGGACCCACATGAGCCAGATGCACAAGGGGCACATGCACCTGGAGTTTGTTTGCAGTGGCTATAGGCCCTGGCATGCCCATTTTCTCTCTGTCTGTCTGTTTTCTCACTATCTCTCTCTGTGTGTTTGCAAATAAATAAAAATTTAAAAAATTAGTTAAGGGCTGGAGAGATTGCTTAGTGGTTAAGGCGCCTGCCTCTTAAGCCTAAGAATGCGGGTTCCAATCTCCAGGTCCCACATTTAGCCAGATGCAAATTGACGCAAGGGCGCAATGCCACATTTGACCACAAGGGGACTCACGCATCTGGATTTCATTTGCAGCAGCTGAGAGGCTGCTGGCGTGCCCATCTCTATCTGTATCTTCTCTCTATGTCTCTCTCTATGTCTCTCTTCAAAAAAATTGTTTAAAAAAGTAATCAAAAAGGACAAAGAAGACCACTTCTTACTCATCAAGGGAATGATCCAACATGAGGACATCACAAACATGAATCTATATATGCCAAATACATATATAACTGGTGCATCAGTTTATAAAACAAAACCTACTTGACAACAAAATAGAAATAAACATCATAGTCAGAGACTTCAATACTCCACTATCATCAATAGATGGATTATCCAAACAGAAAATCAATAGGGGAATAATAAAGCTCAAAAGCACCATAGATCAATTAGACTTAAGGGACATCTTCAGAACAATCCACCCCAATTCTACATAATACACATTCTTCTCAGCCACCCATGGAACCTTCTCCAAAATAGTCCATATATTAGCCATAAACTATGCCTTCATAAGCTGAGGAAAATTGAAGTAACTTCCTGCATAGTATCAGATCAGAATGCTTTGAAGTGGAATTAACAAGAAACACATCAGGAAATCCACCAGTTCCTGGAGACTGAACAACACACTTTTAAACAATGAATGCATTGTGGAAGAAATAAAAAAAGAAATTGTAAAATTCCTAGAATTGAATGATAATGGAAACACAACTTACCAAAACTTATGGGACACAATCAAAGCAGTCCTAAACAGGAAAATTTGTAGCATCAAATGCCTTCATAACAAAGACAGAAAGATCCCAAATTAATAACCTAACTGTCCCCCTAAAAGTGTTGGAAAAACAAGAAGAATACAACCCTAAGAGCTCTAGACAGAAAGAAATAGTCAAGATCAGAGCAGAAATTAATGAATTGGAAACTAAGAAAACAATTTTTTAAATTGATGAAATTAAAAGCTGGTTCTTTGACAAAAATAAACAGGATTGATAAACTCCTGGCCAATTTGATCTAGCAAAAAAGATAAGTCTCAAATAAACAAAACCAAAAATGAAAAAGAGGTCACAATAGACATAAATCAAATTGGAAGAATCATCAGGACAGACTTCCAAAACCTCTACTCCACAAAATTGGATAATCTAAAAGAAATGAATGAATTCCTAGACACATACCACCTACAAAAACTAAACTCAGAGCAGATTAATCTCCTAAACAAACCTATGTAGATTAACACAGTAATATTAATAATAATAATAATAATAATAATAAACTCCCTAAAAAGAAAAGTCCAGGACCAGATGTCTTCTCAACTGAATTTTATCAAATCTTCATTGAAGAACTGTAACCAATTTTTCTCAAACTGTTTCACATAATAAGAGAGCAGGAAATCCTCCCCAACTTCTTTTATGGGAAATAACATCTGGAATAAACTGTACAGTGATAACACAGTTCATGCTGACAAGACACACAATTGACATCTGCTTCTAACTCCCCATTTGAAGAAATTCATTTGAAGGTACAATAAATTATGGGCTTACTATTTCACCTATCTACTCCTTTGCACTACACATCTCAACTTATGCCATTAGCTCATATGAAAATCTGTCTCTTATCTACCACTGCAAATATGTCCAGGTCAATTTTAATCTATAGGACATGCAGAAATGAGCCCTCAATTCTTTTCCATTATGCCATACCATGCATACTGATGAAGTCAGTCTTCATACTACAACATGATCATTTATATGTTATGACTGCTTGGAAATTGCTTCCATTGTATCTGCCCATTGTTACCTCTCTGTCCTCAGGCAGATGTTTTATCAAAATTACAGGGATGATGTGTCCTAAATAGCAAATTATATTTTCCAAGATGCAGAATGCAGATTGCCACACATACTTAAAGTGTTTTTTCAAATATTACTTGTTTGGCCATTTAAACATCTCTCATAAATGCATAACTATTCATTGAACTGTGAAATGCTCAGGAAATTAAATAAATGTTTATTTAATACTTTACCTGTATTATTACTCCTTTTAGGAAATAATCAATAAAGTCTTTAGGATTTTTAGTATCCAGTGATTCTTCTTGTTCTTTTATTTTCTCCAAAACATAGCTTTTAACATAATCAGCATTTTTAATTACTGTGTTGTAACTTCCTGGAAAATAATCAAAGCAGGAAATTACTGCCGACCTACAAAAGAAAAAAACAATAGTCTATTAAATGAGAAATACTTAGTATATTTATAGCCTATTGTAAGGATGATTTGGATTTTTCACTCTAGATATCAATATAAAATGACATCCACCTTAAGAAGGAAGTGTTTTGTTTATATGTAACAATTTACCAAACTACTAAAAAGATTTGAAGATTACCAAGATAATAAAATATGATAATTTCTGCACTCATCAGTTTTATACTATACCTCGTTATATCATCATAAATTGTTTTGATAAATTCTCACATACAAATTGGAAATACAAATGACACAAATTACTGCCATTCATATTTTGAGGATGAAAGTAGAAGTGAAATTATTTGGGTTAGCTGATTAAGAACAGAGAGCCAGAGTTTGGAGAGATGTTCAGTGGTTAAGGCACTTGCCTGCAAAGCCTAAGGATCCAGGGTTGATTCCCCAGTACCCACATAAAGTCAGATGCATGAGGTGGTGCATGCTTTCGCAGTTCATTTACAGTAGCTAAAGGTCTTGGCATGCCCATGTTCTCCCTTCCTCTCCCCCTTCTCTAATACGTAAATAAATAAATATTTTTTTAAAGAATGGGGAGTCAGTATCTTCAGATCTTATGCCAATCAACTAGCTTCTCATCAAGAATGACTATTTTAGAATTGGATATGTCTCACAGATATCTGGAAACCAATTCAGCACTTAAGCACTTAGTAACTTCTTTATTATGACTGAAGAACAAAAAAAAGAAATTAACTAACTTGCTACATTTAGTTTCTGTAACCCTGCTTGCTCGCTTGACTCAGGTACAGCCATTTCTGTATGTTGAAACAAGTTGCAATTGCATTGTTGAAATAAGCCCCCTGGAAATTCCTCAGCTTATCAGTTCCCTTAATTTACTGTTGTAAACCAAGTTAAAGTTTCTTCTTCCTTACTTGGGAGACATCATTCAATAGCCAGACAACAGTACTGCCATTATAGAACAGACAGTCATTCTAAACAAAGAAGCCCAGGCCTGACTCAGATAAGGAACTAACTAACTAATGTGCTGACCTCCACCTCTGTAATCTATGCTTGCTTGCTTGCCCAGCAGTAAATCCCCCCCCCCTCAGCTTCTGGGGAGTCTCCACACATGCAGGACCTTCCAGAGATACCCAGCGGCCGGGGCCTGCGGTCCTTGCAACAGATAAGTTCTGCAAACCATCTACTGACCTGAGATGTAACCCCTATCTCCCACTCCTTCCTCTATATAAACTCCTTCCCCCTGAGGCCCAGGGCTCTCTTTCTCACTCCGCTGCATCGGTTGTGTGAATTGAGCCCCCGCCTAGGCAGGAATAAAGGAATCCAGCTGTGAATTGCATTCGAAGTCTCAGCTTTCTTTGGCTCACTAGGCGACCCTGGGGGTCCCCAACACTCGTGTGGGGGACTTGGCACTTCAATGACAAAACTAATTATTAAGCAGAATGCAGGAGAAGCCAATTCAGAATAGAAATATACTTGAGATTTTCATGATACACACTTGTATAAAACCCATCACTTTGCCATTCCTAATCCAATAACATTGTCAGCTAGGATCCCAACTGAAATATCAAACCCTGAACTAGTGATTCCTTGTCTGAAATATTATTTCTCCTTAAGGAAAATATTCTCTTTCCAGTCTAAGATATTTCTGTCAGGTAACACAATAAAGATGTGTGTGGGGGTTGACAGGAGGACAAATCCTGTGGATAATGGACAGCATCCTTCTGGAAGTGAATAAAGTTCTTTGTAGTAACAGCCCATGGGAGTCAATGGGCAACCAATTGTGAAGGAACCACACTTCCTTCACACTTCCTTCACCGCACTTGTATGTCTCTATCTGTAAAGTAAAAGGCTTATACATCTTTCCTTGATATATTTCCAGAATATTCCAATCAGAACGGTGGTGTCCAATATCTCACTACCTGGTCCATATAGAATTTAGGCTTGTCAGCAAAAAATATTTTAAGTGTTTTCTCAAAAAAAAAAAGGGGGGGAGGGTGTATTCACATCACTTAAATCCATTATGAGTTCAGAATCTTGGAATTCTTATTAAGTTTTTCAATCAAGTTAAGAAACGCCTGATCTTTATAATCATACCACTTCTGAAAAAGAATGGAGCAGATCATAGTGCTGGGAGCACCGCTCAGGATAAAGGTAGGATCACAGGGTGATCCCAAGAAATGGGAAACAGTTTGAAAACACCATTAAAATATACATAGATCACATTTTGCCTTTGCTATCAGGTAAGAATACTTTAGAAATTTTAAGCAGTATTTAACCTACAAATTTCCATGACAGCCAAATATTTACCATGTAGAATCAACACATTAGTTTGTCCTTCAATCTAGTTGGCCTATAACCTAACTTGTTGAATAGTGGCAATATCCATCAAATTTTTTTTTTTTACTTACACCCCTTTAATTTCAGTATTCTGCTATTTTGGAAGAGATTATGGTTAGTTAACATTATGGTTGATTAAGCTCAGCTCCAAAACTTGGTGTCATGGCTGGTTAGCTCAGACCCCATTCAGAATGTATAAATGACTCCACTTTGGATCACAAGGCAGGTTTTACCCCATCTCACCTCCCTCATGGTGAGAGCTCTCTGGACTTCCTCCTCTTTTCTTCTCTTACTCTAATGAAGTCTCCCTAAACCTTAAAAAAAGAGGTTCAACATCTTTAGTAATCAGACAAATGCAAATCAAAACAACTTTGAAATTCCATCTTACTCCAGTCAGGATTGCATTCATCAAAAAATCAATGACAGCAAATATTGGCAAGGCTGTGGGGAAAGAGGAACCTACATCCATCACTGGTGGGAGTGCAAACTGGTACAGCCACTATGGAAATCAGTATTGAGACTACTGAAAATGATGGAAATAGGTCACCACATAATCCAGCTATACCATTCTTGGGCATATGCCCTAAAGGTTCCACTCTTTACTACTGAGACATTTGCTCACCCATGTTTATTGCTGCTCAATTCACAATAACTAGGAATTAGAAATAGCCCAGATGTCTATCAATTGATGAATGGATAATGAAGATGTGGGACATATACACAATGGTATTCTACTCAGCAGTAAGGAAAAATGAAATAATGAAATGTGCAGGAAAATGGATGGAGTTTGAAAGAAGTATTCCATGCTAGGTCACACAGGCACAGAAAGACAAACATTGCGTGTTCTCTCTCATATGCAGTTCCTTACTGGGATCAATTTGAGATGAGTGTCAATGGTAGTAAGCCTCTGGAATATGGGCATAAAACTAGAATTAGACTAGAAAAAAAGAAATAGAGAGGGAGAAGAGGAGTAAATACTTAATAGGCTAGATGAGGGACAGAATATGCATAATCAGATGGTGTGGTAGTTTGAATATATGGCCCCCAATATATTCAGTGTTTTATTAGTTTATAGTTTGCATCTGCAGCCACCTTGCTAGAGGCAATGTCACTGGGCATTAAGGTGTGATGGTGGGTTTGAGATTCCATTGTAAAGATATGCAAAGTGTGCCTAGTGGGAGTTCCTGAAGTGTGCTGTGGCTTTTGGCTATAGTTTTGCTCTGTGTGCTGAGTGCCTGGTTGGATTTTTTCTCTCTCTTGCCTGGTTCTGTGAGAGCAGGCCACTTCTCCTGCCTTTATGGAACTTCCCCTGGATCTGTAAGCTTCAATAAATAATATCCCTTCCACCATAACTGTGCCTGGTCTAGAAGTTCATCTCAGCGAACCTGAAGCTGTCTGCTACAGATGGTATTGTAGGGGTTAGGGAGGGTGGAGAGGATAATTAAAAATAACTTAAGACAGCATGAATCAGTTCTGTAGAAATCCTTCTTCTGGATAGCATTTAATAAAGAAGGAGTGCAATCCAGATAGAAGCACTCTGTAGAAAATAGAAAAGCTTACCACTAAAACTGTGGGCTTGATTTGGCCAATTCAAGGCCCATAATTGCGTTATCCTCCACAGAGAGGTGTTGGCCAGAGAGACCTATGAGGTCCCCAAAACAGTGTAGGCCATTGGGATACAACTGATTACCTGTAAGAGCTAAAAAGTAAGACCCTTTTGTTGAAGACACCACAGGTTATAGTCATAAGACTTCAAAGTAATTTGCTCAACTGAGAGGGAAACCAATTCCCTGCTGGCTAGCTCTCATAGTGAAAGAAAGCTTTCCAGCACTATGACAGTTGCCAGGGGACAATGGTCATCAACAGCATGAATAAGCAGAGTACCCTCAAAGTTATAAGACCAACCATCCAGGCAAGAAGTACACACTTGTGCAATAGTGTCACACAGTCTTTGTGGGTAACCAATTATTCTCTGATTGGACATGAGGCCCACTCAGTGGGAGAGAACTCGTATCTGGTATGATAAACCAAGCCAGAATCCCATGGACAAGTAACTCCAAGACCCCAGAGAGAAGGCCCCACTGCTCTCTGGATAAAGAGTGGGATTATACACATAAAAGTGTCTCAACTAGGGTTGGAGAGATGGCTTAGTGGTTAAGGGCTTGCCTGTGAAGCCTAAGAACCCCGGTTCAAGGCTCAATTCTCCAGGACCCATGTAAGCCAGATGCACAAGGTGGCGCATGCATCTGGAGTTCATTTGCAGTGGTTGGAGTGCCTTTTCTCTCTCTCTCTCTCCTTGACTATTTCTGTATCTCTCTCAATTAAATAAATAATATTTTTTAAAAAGTGTCTCAACTAACTATGTATATCCCCTTTAATTCAAGTTGCTTCCATTCTTAGTTGGAGAATCTGTTTTATTTTACAGATGAAAGAGAAAATTGAGGAGATCCAAGATCCAACAGTATGACAAGAAAGACAGACAACTGCCTTCCATAAGAATTATCACATCTATAGGGGCACATGAGAAATTCCAGAGGAAGCAGTGACACAAGTGTTGCTATCACTGTAGCCTGACAACCAGCTTCAGGGAAATAGTAACAGATGAAACCCAGAGGCTACAGAGAACTCAACACTAAACCAGACTGCTAACAAACTTGCAAAAGCTCAGGAACCATTGTGGAAGAGGGGGAGGGAAGATTTTAAGATCCACAGAGTGGGTAGAAATATCCTCTGGCCCCAAGAGACTGAATGAAGCCTTAACCACTGAACAATGAACACCAATAACCCCACTGAAGACAACCTTTGTAAAAAAAATAATAATAAAAGAATTCTAATGCATATAGTGCATGAAAGTAAGGGCAAGATTCTCTAGAGGAATGAGTGGTAATAACACAGGAAAAAGAGAAAATAGGGAAATGATATATGGCAAAAGTACATGACATACTTATGAGAAAACATCATTGTTAAGACCAGCACTATATAAAATGAATATATGCTAACGAAAACTTGTTATAAGATGAATATATTCCTCATGCCTGGAATTGTAA
The DNA here is from genome assembly GCA_036365145.1 of Orientallactaga sibirica. Lineage (NCBI taxonomy): Eukaryota > Metazoa > Chordata > Mammalia > Rodentia > Dipodidae > Orientallactaga > Orientallactaga sibirica. The sequence continues at coordinate 84,777,089 of JAEOAD010000001.1, read as the reverse complement.
GCATGAATGTGCAAGAAATATTGGACAGGTCAGTGAAGATGGAAACCCAATAGTAATTCATCAAAATGCAATCAAACGTTATCTGGTTTGGGTTCTTTGAGTGTTGATGGTGTCATTGCCATCATGCTTTTTAGCAAGTAATCTCTGGGTGAAATATGAGACAGTGTTGTAATTACCTTCTAGTTGCTGGGAAGAAATACCTGAAAAGAAGTAGCTTGTTGGAAGAAAGTATTTATTTCAGTTTAGATTGTAGAACTGAAGCCTCATGATGACAGGAAAAAAAAGACGGCATGAACAGAGGATGAACATCATCACTGCCTTGCTAACATCAGGTGAACATAAGCAGCAGGAGAGTGAGCCAAACTCTGGTGAGGGCCTGGCTGTAACACCAGTAACCCCGACCCTAGCAACAAGGCTTCACCTCCCAATGTGCCATCAGCTGGGAACAGAGCATTCAAAACATGAGTTTATGTGGGACACATAATTCAAACCACTACAAACAGGATTGGGGTAGTTTTAATGGATGGCCCTATAGACTCAAGGTTTTTGTTTGTTTGTTTGTTTTTTGTTTTCCAAGGTAAGGTCTCACTCAAGCCCAGGCTGGCCTGGAATTCACTAGGTAGTCTCTGAGTGGCCTCAAATTCATGGCTATCCTCCTACCTCTGCCTCCTTAGTGCTGGGATTAGAGATATAGGCCACCATGCCTGGCCAAATCAGGAATTTTAAAAGTAACTTTCTACTTGAGTCACTAGCGGGTAGATCCCTTCTACAGGGGGGCTTGTCACTGGGGGTGGATTTGGAGTCCAGCACTAAGGTGTGGAGAGAACACTTTTAGAGCTCTTGTGGTTAGTGCTTATACCTAGTGTTGATCTATCTGTCTATCTCTATCTCTCTGCTGTGATCCTGGAATGAGCCAGCTTCCTTCACCATTGATGGGGATCCCTGGATCTGTAACCCTTTCCTCCTAGAAGCTACTTTTGGTCAGGCGTTTGTCCAGCAACACAAAGCTGATAGCAACAAGGAAAAGCACATTTATGCTGAAGGGAATGGACTGCTCCTTAAATCATCAGAATACTAATATAAAATTGTACATATGACTTTACATTTGAAAAGAAAAGAAAAATATGAGTCACAATAGCATCAATAGCTATTTTATACCCGTACCTAGGACATGAGGTAACAGTCAGACTATAATGTTGCACTCACCAATGGTTTTCCCAACTCCTCCACAAGGCATTGGGCTTCCTCTTTAACACAGTCCTCAATGGTCATCCTCCCCATACCCAGATTCCACAGAATCATGAGTGAGAAGTGCTGTGTCTTTCCATGTCTCTCCATTGCTAAAAATGATTCCTGAAAAAATAGGACAGCAGCTAGAAAGAAGAGTCTAGGGATGGAGGAGGGAGCTGATACTGAAATCTGTACAGTAATGATGTCAGCCCAAGGAGCAAATCAATCCTCTCCTTTCTATCCTCCTGGTCACTGTGTATACTGCCCAACACACACACATACACACGCTCACTTTCCAAGGCCTTTATTCATTTTTTCAAACCCTGGGAAGCTTCCAGAAACTTCTCCCTGTGATCAATCAGAGCTTCGTTCACTGATTCATATCCATGCAACACCACAGTGGGCTGCCTGCCCAAGTGCAGAGTAAACACAGGGCCATATACCTTGGATAACTGGAAATCAGAAGAAAAATGCAAAACTAGCAATTTAGGCTGATATCAAAATTGTATTAAATTATTTCATTCAGGCAAACAAGGTTCAAATATTTTTGAGTAATTATATTGCATGGCACTGAAGATCACTTATGGATCCACAATGAGCCATACAATGGTCCAGGCAGGCGATGTACAGATTTCAATTAAAAATCACTTCAGGGCTAGAGAGATGGCTCAGTAGTTAATGTGCTTGCCTACAAAGCCTAAGGACCCAGGTTCAATGCCCCATTACCCAGGTAAAGGCAGATATACAATGTAGCTCATGCATTAGTTGCAGTGGCTAGAGGCCCTGGCACACCAACTCTCTCTCTCTCTCTCTCTCTCTCTCTCTCTCTTGCTCTCTCTCTGTCTCTTTTCTCTCTCTCAAATAAAAGAAGTATTTTTTTAAGGAAATCACATCAAACCAGTTAGATTCTTTGTCATGTTCCACAATACAAAAGGCTATATATAAAGCACCTAAAGCCTAAATCATACTTAATGGGGAAAGACTCAAGTAATTCCCATTGAGATCAGGAACAAGATGGTGGTGCCCACTCTCGCCACTGCTCTTCAACATAGTACTACAAGTCCTAGCCTAAGCAATAAGACAGGAGAAAGAAATAAAAGGGATACAAGTTGGAAAGAAAGAAGTCAAATTATCCCTATTTGCAGATAACATGAGCCTATGTATAAATGATCTTAAAGACACCATAAATTTCTAAAGTGATAAATTCCTTCAGCAAAGTGGCAGGATACAAAATTACAAAAATAAGTAGCTTTTCTATATACATAGGACAAATAGACCAAGGACAGAGAAAGAAATGAGTGAGGCTGTCCCATTTTCATAGCCAAAAAAAAAAAAAAAATCAAATACCTTGGAATAACACTAACCAAGGATGTGAAAGACCTATATAATTAAAATATAAAATCACTCAAGAAAGAAATTGAGAAGGACCATGAGAAGATGATAATACCTCCCATGCTCCTGGAAAGGTAGAATGAATTAATATTGTGAAAATGGTAATTGTACCAAAAGCATTATTAAGATTTAATGAAGTACCAGTAAAAATCATTCTTCTCGGAGATACAAAAACTGATCTTGAAATTTATATGGAATGGCAGCAGGCCTCGGATATCCAAACATATCCTCAGAAAATAAAACACCTCTGGAGGTATCACCATACCTGATATAAAGCTATACTACAAGGCCATAGTAACAAAAACAGCATGGTACTGGCATAAAAACAGATATATAGACCAATGGAACAGAATTGAAGACCTGGTCCTTACTTCAAATAACTACAGCTACTTGATCTTTGACAAAGGAACCAACAGTGTACACTGGAGAAAAGACAGCGTCTTCAACAGGTGGTTCTGGACAAACTTGATAACCACATGTAGAAAAATGAAATTAGACCCATTCATCTCACCATACATTAAAATCAACTCCAAATGGATTAAAGACCTTAATACCTGAAACTCTTAAACTACTGGGAGAAAAAATAGGAGAAACTCTCCATGATATAGAAGTGAGGAAAGACTTCCTGAATAACACCCTAGTAGCTCAGGAAATTTAACAATCACTCAACAAATGGGATCTTATGAAGGTAAAAAGCTTTTGCACAGACAATCATATCATACAAAAAGGCAATAGATTACCCATTAAATGGGAGGAAATCTTCACCAGCTATACCACTGACAGAAGCCTAATATCTAGAATCTACAAAGAACTCAAAAATCTAAACAATAAAAACTCAAACAGCAAGAAGCAGACAGGAGAAGCTGAGTACCAGAACCACAAATGGGTCCATGGAGGCCTCCTCTTTTTTTACTGGAACTGCTATGAGCTTGCAGTCCAAAGCTTTTATAGTGCTGTCTGCTGAATTAATAAGCAGCTCTTTAATGAGGTGAACTTTCTACTAGATACACTTTAGCTTTGCTTCTGAGTGGACTTTGTCCCAAAGTTAGCTATGTCAATAAGATGTTTTAACCCTTCTTTCTGGGCTTCACTTCATAAATTGTGGCTAAATTGTACTAGTTGGTCACCAAATATTGCTATTCCAATATGTAGCCCTGCTTGAAAAATACTAAAGTTGGACTGGAGAGATAGCTTAGTGGTTAAGACATGTGGTAGTTAGATTGGATGGCCCCAAATTTAGTCATAATTTTATTAAAGTTTGTAATTTAGATTTGCAGCCACCTGGCTGGAGCAGGTGCCACTGAGGGTGGGTCCTAGGGTCTAGCCCTAAGGTGTGGGGGTGGATTTGGAATTCCAGTCTAAAGATATCCACAGTGCTTAAGCTTTGCCTGAAGTTCCTGAAGTGTGCTTGCTTTGCTTTTGGTGGTGGTTTTTCTCTGTGCTTGGACCTGTGAAAGTGGGCCAGCTTCTTCTGCCATTATGGAACTATAAAGAAAGTATATGAGAAAAGCAAAAGAGAACACCAGACTTGTTCTCTACAAACAGACTATTTATTGAGAGAAACAGTGAGGGGAAGCAGCCTTCCCTTGGAATGAAGGACAAAGCATTGGGCTAAGCTGGGGTACCAGCTACAGGTCCAAGGGAAGTAGATAAAGAACTGTAGCTATTTGTGTCCTTGCTCATAATAAGCTTTTTAAACCAAATTGTCTAGGGAGGATAACCCACCAGATGGTTTCTGTTCCCTCAAGGTTCTAAAAGACCAAAGTCACATTACCAATGTTTCTTTGCTATTTTGAACACTAAGATCTTTCTCTGTCTCTCTCCCTTAATCCCCTCATCCCCCACCTCTTCCCTTTCTTCCCTCTCTTGTTTTGTATTTTTAGATAGGACATCATGTATCCAAGAATTCCTCAAACTCTTTTTATTTCTTTATTTATTTATTTGAGAGAAAGAGGCAGAGAGACAGAGAGAAATGGGTACACCAGGGCCTTCAGCCATGGCAAATGCACTCTAGAATGCATGCGCCACTTTGTGCATCTGGCTTATGTGGATCCTGGGGAATTGAAACTGGGTCCTTTGGCTTTTTAGGCAAGCAAGTTAACCACTAAGCAATCTCTCCAGCCCTGTCCTCAAACTCTTAACATACTCAAGGATAACCTTGAACTTTTGATCTTCATACCTCCACTTCTTGTGTGCTAGGATTATTGGTATGCATCAGAATACCACATTTATGTGGTGTCTACAATCCAGCTCAGAGCCTGGTGCCTGCTAGGCAAGCAAGCATTCTACAAACAGGTATATTCTCAGCCCAAAGGTATATGTTCTCCATAGTAGAATCCTTCCAATTACTTAATACATCCTTTGACCAGGATAACTAATTACATGTAAAATATCTAATTCACATATCTCAAATGGCCAGTCATATATTAAGTTCTTAGATAAAGTTCATTCCATTCAACACTGTAGAACTCAGTCAAGGAAAACACAGATTTTTAAAATTTTCTTGTGATAAAGGGCAAACAGGAGAGCTGTTAATATTATACAATTCAGATGGAAGAACTTGGAATCCAATCAGATTTTTCCATGACCATAGTTGTTTACTATGCCCTTTCCAGAGCTTCTGAAGAAAATCTCAGTGTTCTTCTATTCTCATCACTAAAGAGGTACAAATGGCTCAGCCTTACTGTGTGAAGAAACAATATGAGGCAATTTAGTAGAGAGCACTTGAGAAATCATTGCTTCTCTACGGTATAGTCACACCCAGACAAGCTGTGTTGTTTCTGCCTTCTCATTGTCAAGAACAACAATGAAACAGTGAACATTAATGTAGGGCAATACTAGGCAGAGAAATAGCTTGGGATGTAATAGAGCATGGGTGGTACAGATGTTTAAAATTATGATTTTAGGGGGCCAGAGAGATGGCTCAGTATTTAAGGTACTTGCCTGCAAAGCCTAACAACCAAAATTTGATCCCCAGTACCCTCATAAAGCCAAATGTACAAAGTGGTGCATGCATCCAGAGTTCATTTTCAGTGACTGGAAGCCTTGGCATACTTATTCTCCCTCTCTCTCTTTCTCTCTCTCTCTCTCTCCTCTGCTTGTAAATAAATAAATAAAAATTTAATAAAAGGAAAAACAATGATTTTAATGACCATAGGAGAATGGTCCACAGTAGAGTGAAAGATGTCATCTTATTTTTTCTAAATTGAATAAGCAGGTATTTATAAACATAGTGTGGAAAATTAAGTTTATTTAAGACTTTGTTACATAATATTTAATAGTCTGAGAAATTCCATATCACCATGTCTTTAGGTTCTCTAAATTTTCCTAGTCTAAAGTAAGATTATTCCCACTTCAAGGTTCAGAAACTGGGTCTTATAGATTGAGGACATGGGCCAAAAACACAGAGACTACAGGTGGTTGGGCTGGATTTGATCCCACATTTCCTGAATCTCGCTGCTTTCTTTCCACAAAGACATTCAGCTAAACTCAATCCACTAATTTTTACTGAGTGTGCACTATGGTTGAATATCTACCTTCATCAGTGACATCCAAACTAAACATGAATCTAGTTAGCAATTATACCACCATTTGCTTAAAATGAAGGTTGGAAAAGTTTGCTTTTAGAATCTTTGAACTGTAGTGACACTAACACTTCATGAGCCCCATTATTTAGTACAAAATAAGTGATAATTTGTAGCTTGATTCATTTAACTTTAAAATTCCAAAGAATCATATCACATGGAAGGATCATTTAGTAATAAGGGCCCTAGAGAGAGTGGGATAAAGCCTAACCTAAAACATTTGGCTCTGGCTTGCAACTCCCAGTACTAGAAATTGGTTATAATCCAAGTTGAGTTGTTGAACAGAGAGACCTATGAAGTCCCCCAAAACAAGACAGGCTTTCTGTCAAAGCACTTGATTACACACCTGAGGTAAAAGGTAAGACCCTATTGCTGAAGACACCATACACTGCCGATACAGAACATCGAGAGATCCAGCTAAACCTGAAAGGAAGCCGGTTCACAGATGGTTAGCCCATATAGTGCTAAAAAGCACTACATGAGCTGCTGGGGGAAAATGGTCAACAATGTTGTGAGCAAACAGGGAAAACTGCTATATGAAAACAACCAACCTGACAAGATGTACATATCACTTTCTTTTATATTAAGCAGTACCTTTCTCTGAAGAGTAGCATCTTTTTATGCCTGGAGAAACACTTGTCTCTGCTGAGTTTCATCTTCCTCTTCTTGATATGAAGCTCTCCAGACATTTTTCATTTCGAGGATCTAACAACCATAGATAACGTAAATGAGGAATGATCTTAGAGATCAACTAGAATACACTGTGTTATTTATTTGTTCTTAACATACCACATATCGGCCATATTGCCATTGGGCTATGCTCTTATGTTCCCTCTCCCTGCTCCAGTTCCACTGAGCCCCCCTCCATGAGTCTACCAGTATTCACTTTGGGGTCATGAATGCATCAATCAGTCTCTGTGGCGGAGAGAGTTTGCCTTAGGATGCTCCTTCCCACTCAGTGGCTCCTACAATCTTTTCACCACCTCTTTCACAATGTTCCCTGAGTTCAGGAGGGTGTATTATAAGTATCCTTTAATGTTGACCTCTCAGAAACCTCAGATTTTCTGCTTTGATGAGTTTTGGGTTTCCTCAATATCTACCACCATTTCCTTGAAGGAAGTTCTCAGGCTAGCAGTGTGAGCAGGATTCATATTTAATTTGCCACATCCTCTGTAATGTTTCCTGGGCCCTAGAAGATGTGATGGACAGATGGATAGAGATGAGTTTCCTCATGCTAGGTGAGAGACCAAAAATAATTAACTTGCTACATTTAGCTTCTGTAACATTGCTTATCAGCTTGCCTGCTTGACAATAGTAATGTCATCTTGAGACAAGTAGCCATTTTAGATAGAAAAATTCCCCCACCCAAGTTCCAGGAAGCCCCCCTCCCCTGCCAATGCTGTGAACTCAGGTGGAACTGTTAACTACAAAGGCCCCGGCCCTGGACAGGTACCAAGTGCCAAAAAAAAAAAAAAAACCTGCAAACAGCTTTGAACTCCGAGTGGGCTGTCAATCAATGTGGGTCCCACTGTTATTCAAAACTTGTGGTTTTTCCCTTTATAACCCCCTACCTCCCCCCCCACCCCGTCGGGGCTCTTTTCTCACTCCCGCTGGGTGGGTCGGTCTGTGGGGATAGAGTCCAGGCCTAGGCTTGCACTACATTAAAGAGACCTGATGCTTTTTACATTCTGTAGTCCCTGCTTCTGCGGCGGTTCGCTGGGTGACTCCTGGGTGACTGGGGGTCTTGGCCCCTAGTCAGGGGGGTCTTGGCACTTCACTAGGCAGTTGATTCTTTTCTGTTGCCATACTGATGGGTCATACTGATGGCATTGCTGCCATCTTTAAAAAGCAGATTCTTTAACCAAGAGGGAGAGCAGCATGGATAAAGGGGATAACCATAAACATTTAAAAGACTTTTTGATGGGCATACTCTCTCATTTTAGCCAAATAACAGTAGAAGCCCTCGAGTTCTAACTTGGTTCTTAGTACCAGATATGAATTTCTTCTCACTGAGCAGGCCTCATATAAGAGCCGAGAACATTTGCTTATCCCCATTGCCTATGCACCACTACTGTACAGGTATGTGCATCTTGTTTTCTGGGCTGATTTTGAAGCTTGCAAGATCCCCTGCTTGTTCATGCTAATGTTGAGCATTATCTCCCAGCAGATCACATAACACTTCCCAGCACTATGAGACCTAGTCAGCAGAGAGCTGGTTTTCTTCTCAGTTCTGTCATGATCTCTCAATGCCCTGCATTCACAGACAGTGCTGTCTTCAGCAATAGGGTTTTGCCATTTAGATCTGATAGGAAACCAAGTGCTTTGACAATGGCCTGCACTGTTTTGTGGGTCTCTTGGGCCTCCCTGATCAACAGCTCACTGTGGGGAGGTGGTACCCCTTTCTGGTAATAGCAAGAACCTATGGTTTTAGAATAGAACTTTCTCCTCTCCTTAGAGGGCACTTCTGGCCAGACTATTTCCTCACTTCTTTATCAGCTGTTAGTTTATCTAATCATGAGGTATGGTTCTGTGGTGCCAATTCATGCCAACATGAGTTTTGTGTGCTTCCCCCCTTCACCCTGTATTACTCTAGTTCCATCGAGATCTATCCACCCCCTGAATTCTGTCCCTCCACTTGCCTATCTGGTATCTGTCCCTTTCATCACTCCCTATCCTCTCTCTCTCTTCTAGCATTATTCTCGTTCCTTGCCAATACCATTATGTTTACTACCACTTACAAAGGTTTGTTTCAACTTACAGTTTGAAGTTATGGTCCAACATGGTGGGGAAGGTATAGTGACAGGAGCTTGAAGTAGAACTGATCACACTGTGCCACAATCAGGAAGCAGAGAGCAATGAAGGCTGAAGATCAGCCCCCTCTGTCCTTTATTCATACAAGACATCAGTTAGTGAAGGTCTTCCCAGCTCAATTAACCTAATCTAGAAACTCCCTCATAGACATGCCCAGGGATTTGTCTTATTGGTGAGTCCAGATCTCATCAAGTTCGCAATGAAGATTAACCATCATAAGAAGCTTGTGGTGAATACATGTGTGTATCTGCCAGTGTCTGTGGGGGAGGGAGGGGAACAATACCTCAGGTTACTGCTTCCTATCCTGTGGCTCTTACATGCTTTCTGCCCCTCTTCCACAATGTTCCCTGAGCAAGTTGACTTTAGTGCTGTGCTCTCCTCAACCTCTGGATTTCTGCTTTTGTGAGTTTTTTTTTGTTGTTGTTGTTTTGTTTTTTCAAGGTAGGGTCTCACTTTAGCTCAGGCTGACCTGGAATTCATTACGTAGTCTCAGGGTGGCCTCGAACTCCTACCTCTGCCTCCCGAGTGCTGGGATTAAAGGCGTGCGCCACCACGCCCGGCTTTTGTGAGTTTTGAGCATCCTCGGTGTCTGTCACCATCTCCGTGCAGCTAGTTTTCAGGTCAATGGTGGGAGAAGCACTCATGTTTAAATCACCACTTCCTCTGTGATGTCTTCTGGGCCCTGCCAGATTTGATAGAGTTAACTTGACTCATGCTAGGGAGTTGGCAATCTTTTCTTATCATATTTATGGACTTTGGTTCACCCCAGGTTTCACTGCCATCTGGAAAAATACATAAATTCTCCCATGGAGAGGGAGAGCAGTAAGAATTAAAGGAGATAAGCATAGTTACTTTTTGTTGGGTATAGCCACTCTTCTTAGCCAAAGACGAATGGGAGCTTCTCTCTAGAGACTGTAACCTTCCTTTCCATAGGATTCTGACTTGGTTCTCAGTATCACATGTGAGTTTTCTCCCACTAAGCGGACCTCATATCCAATCAGAGACTGGATGCTGTGTGCACTGTTGCATAGGTGAGTATATCTTGTCTGGATGGTCAATTTCATCACTTGCAGAATCCCCTGATTGTTGATAACCATTATCTGCCAGCAGCTCACATTGTACTTTCTAGCACTATGAAGGATAGCCAACAGGGAACTAGCATCCTTTTAAGTTCAAGAGTGAATGCTCAATGTTCTGTATCCACTGTGGTGTCATCAGCAATAGGGTAATACCATTTAGCTCTGGCAGGTAATCAAGTGCTTTGGCAATGGCCTATATTGTTTGAGGGATCTCATGGGTCTCCCTGACCAATAGCTCACTGAGGGAAGTAACTCAGTTCTAGTGTTCAGATTTCAAGTCAGTGCCCATGGTTTTAGGATTAAGCTTGCTCTGCCAGCGATATGATTCTATTTATTATACCCTTAATTTTGCCATTCAGGGAGAAAGTTTCTATGGCAATGATTCATGCCATCATTACTTCTGTACAGTCTCCCTATTCTCCTTTCCCTCATCCCCAAAAGATCTTCCACCCACTGTGTTCTGTCCCTCCACTTGCCTATCAAGCATGCCTCCTCTTCTCCCTAGTTCCACTTTATCCTAGCTTCATTCTGGTTTCATGTCAATACTCCTGTTGCTTATCAGCACTTACAACTCATGCTGTGCCTAGTGAAGTAGCATATATGATAGGGAAAATGTAGCATTTGTTTTATGAACTTGTGTGACCACACTTATTGTGATTTTTTTCCAAAACCATTAATTTTTCTGCAAATTTCATTATTTCATTTTTCATTACTACTGAGCAAAATTCCATTGTGCATATGTGCCACATATTCCTTAACCCTTCATCTATTGATGGGCATCTAGACTGATTCCAGTTCCAGCTATTGTGAACAGACAAACAACAAACATAGCTGAGCAAGCATCTCTGCAGTAAAGTGTACAGTCTTTAGAATTTACGCCCAGGAGTGGTAAACTGGATCAAATGGTAAGCCCTTTTTCAGCTTTTTTAGGAAGCTCCATATTTATTTCCATATTGGTTGAACAAGTTTGAATTTCCACCAGTAGTGTATGAGGGTTCCTCTCCCCACATCCTCACCAGCATTTGATTTTGTGATGCTGGTCATTCTAACTGGAGTTAGATGGAATTTCAAAGTCATTTTAATTTGCACTTCCCTGATGGCTAAAGATGTTGAACAACTCTTTAGGTGTTTATTAACTACCTGCATATTTTCCTTTGAATGGGTTGCTTGATTTCTTTTTTATTGTTAAGTTTTTGAATTCTTTGAAAATTCTACATATTAAACCCCTGTTGGATGTATAACTGGTGAAGATTTTCTTCCATCCTATAAGGTTTTCTATTGACTCTGTTGATAGTATGCTTTTCTGGACAATAGATTTTTGGTTTCACAAGATCACAATGGTTGAGTGTTTCTCTAATTCCTTGGGCTAGTGGGGTCTTGTTCAGAAAACTTTTGTCTAAACCTGTGTCTTGGAATGTTCTTCATATTTTTCTCCTACTCATTTTAGAGGTCCAAGTCCTTTTTTTTTTTTTTTTTTTTTTTTTTTTTTTTTTTCAGTGCTGAGGACCAAACCCAGGGCCTTGTGCTTGCTAGGCAAGCGCTCATCCACTGAGCTAAATCCCCAACCCCCCAATTTTATACTGAGGTCCTTGATCCATTTGGAGTTGATTTTTGTACAAGGTGATAGAAAAGGGTCTAGATGCATTCTTCCATATGTGGTTTTTCAAATTCGGTAGCACTGTTTATTGAAAATGCTATCTTTGTCAAAGATCAGGTAGCTGTCTATTCCACTGATCTATGTATCTGTTTTGACAGCCTTTAGTATTCTGTCTTTGTTTTCCACATTGAGTATTTTAATATAATGTGACATGGGCAATTTGTTCTCTGATCCTACTTAATGGATGTTCTGTGTGCCTCTGGTACCTAGAAGGGTCAATTTTTATAAGATTTGGAAAGTTTTCTTCTATAATTTTATGAAAAATATTTTCTATGTCCTTGATCTGTATCTCTTCCCATTCTTGTATGCCCATGATTCAAATGTTTGGTCTTTTTAAGGTAACAAATATTTATCTCATGTTCTGTTTACATGGTTTGTTTAAATTTCTTATTAATTTTGACCCCCTGAACTATTCCTTCTGTCTTATCCTCAATCCTTGATAGTCTGACTTGCACATGATTCTGTTTGTGAGTCTTTCTTGGGAACTTTTTAAATGGGTCATTTCATTTTTTTGTTTCCATTCGGTTCATGTTTGTGTCTCCATCTCTGTATTGAAATTCATTTCATTTCTTGATTTTACTTTCTAGTGGTTTCTTGGAATTAATCCCTGCATTTGATCATGTTGCCATTGACTTTATAAGACTGACAAATTTTTAAATTAATTAATTTGTTTGTTTATTTACAGGCACTAGGGACAGAATGGAGAGAGACATAAAGAGAAAGAGAGAAAAAAATGGGAACACCCTGGCCTCTAGCCAGTGCAAATGAACTCCAGATGCATGTGCCACTTTATGCATCTGGCTTTATGTGGTTACAGGGGAATCAAACCCAGGCCATTAGGACCTGACAAACAAGTGCCTTAACCACAGAGCCATCTCTACATCCCCATTTTCTTTTATTGTTGTTGATTCTCATCCATTTCAACCAGCCTTAGCCATCTTTTATTCTTTTCTATTTTATTAAGCCATCTCTTTCATTCAGCAGCTGAATGAAATGAAAGAGAATCTACCAAAGGAACTGGGTCACCCGCTTGACCGCCTTTTTGCACAGGACTAGGAAGTGTATTCAGCTCAGACTCTACCATCCTGCACTATGTTTTTAATGAGTGAGCTAGTGGTGAAGCACAGATTATCACCAATAACTTGGTACATTTTTAACATAAGGTGACTTTACTGTACATCTTTTCTTGGACTATTACTGTATATAGTTTTTTGTTTACTTCATCAATGTTACAAAAGTTTAACTATTGTATATTTCCTTCTTTATACTTAAATAAAATTCCATTATATATGTGTAGCATGTTTTTTATCTATTCATTAAGACAGGCTAATTCCATAACTTGTCCATAATTAATAGGTTCACAAACAAATAGGTGTCTCTTCAACATGATTTATTCTTTGGGATACATTCCTATAAGTCATAGGATTGTATCATATGATACTTCTACACTTAATTTTCTCAAGAATTTCTATACTGGCTTCCATAGTGACTACACTACTTTCTTTCTTTCTTTCTTTATTTATTTATTTATTTATTTATTTATTTATTTATTTATTTATTTATTATTTTGAGGAAAGCCCAACAGGATGGCCTTTTTTATGTGAGAGACTGAAAGCAAGAGAGAGAGAGAGAATATTGTTGTGCCAGGGGGTCCCACCACTGCAATTGAACTACAGACGTGTGGGCCCCCTTGTGCACATGTGCAACCTTGCACATTTGTGTCACTTTGTGCATCTAGTTTACATGGGACCTGAAGAGTTGAACACAAGTCCATGGGCTTCCCAGGGAAGTGCCTTAACAGCTAAGCCATCTCCAGCCCTACTAATCTACTTTAAATACCTACCAACAATTTATTATTAGTTTTTCTTTATTCCAGGACATAACTTTTTTGTTAATATTGCTTTTTGAAAGGAAGAAACAGAGTCTCAGCCTACTTTATTTTATTTTATTTTTTTTTTTTAATTATTTTTTTATTGACAACTTCTATACTTATATACAAAAGTGCATGCTATTTCCCTCCCCTCCCCTCATTCCCCTTTAGAATCTCAACCTCCATCATATCCCCTCCTTTCTCCATTAGTCTCTCTTTTAATTTGATGTCATCATCTTTTACTTCTATTATGAGGATCCTGCGAAGGTATTGCTAGGCACAGCAAGGTCATGGACATCGAGGCCAATTTCTGTCTGGGCACTTGCATTGTAAGGAGTTGTACCCTTCCTTTGGCTCTTCCATTCTATCCACCCCCTCTTCTGCAATGGTCCCTGAGCCTTGGAGGGTGTAACAGAGGTGTTTCAGTGCTGGGCACTCTTCCATCCCTTCTTCTCAGCACTATGTTGCCTTTTGGGTCATCCCAGTGGTCATCACCATCTAAAAAGAGAAGCTTCTCTAACCAGAAGTGAGAGTAGCATTAATATGTGAATATGAGCATTAAGTGTAGTATTTTCAGGGCAGCTTGGTGGGAATAGTATATACATTTAGTCAGACAAGAGCAGGCTTTATACCCCTAAGGCTCATGACCTCACCTACCATAGATTTTGCTTAGGTTTTTCAATACCAGGTATGTATTCACTCCTGTAGAGAGGGCCTTCAGTCCAATTATGGAGCAGTTGGTTACCCCAAGAGTAGACATGACACTATTGCACCTGTTCAGTCCTTGGGCCTGTCTGGCCAAATTTGAATATTCAGTGTCCACTGTTTTCACTGCTGATGACTTCTGTCTCCCATACGCTGCATGCAGTGCAGCTTTTCCCAGCTTTCAGTTGGCTGGTCTACAGGGAGAAGGTTTTCTGCTCAGCACCAGCTTGCTTTCTCAGTGACCTTGCCTCTCATGCAAGAGATGTCTTCAGCAATAGGGTCTTACTATCTGTTTCTCAAGGGAAACTAAGGGTTTTGGCAAAAGCCTTTAATGTTTTGGAGGCTACCGGGACCTCCTTGACCAAAAACTCACTGGAAGTATCCCATCCCAGGTACTGAAAATTTTCTAGTAACAGTCTACAGCTTCTGGATGTGCCATTATTCAAAAAAGTTATTTTACATAAGTCTTATTCACAATATCTTGAATTTAGATTGACCCTCCCCCTGTCCTTCTTTTATGCATTTTCTTCCCATGGCCTCCCTTAGGCCATTCCCCTCCCTGTAATCAGTTCTTCTACTTACATATGTGCAATACCATACACTTAAGTCCTTCCCTTTCCTCCCTCCCTTTTAGCCTTTTACCAGCTTACTAGTTTCTGGTACCTATTTTTGGTTCCAGTTCACACACAAGTCTATACATTTGTAGCCAGGATCCACATATGAACATGTGACATTTGGCTTTCTGAGCCTGGGTTACCTCACTAAGTATAATCCTTTCCAGATCCATCCATTTCCCTGCAAATTTCTAATTTCGTTTTTCTTTACCGCTGAGTAGAACTCCATTGTGTAAATGTACATCTTTATCATCCATTCATCTGTGGAGGGACATCTAGGCTGCTTCCATTTCCTAGCTATTGTGAATAGAGCAGCAATAAACATGGTTGTGCAAGTATCTCTAAGGTAGTGAGAAGAGTTCTCTGGATATATGCCTCGGAGTGCTATAGCTGGATCATATGGTAAATCTATTTCTAGCTGTCTCAAGAACCTCCACACTGATTTCCACAATGGCTGGACCAGATTACATTCCCACCAACAGTGTAGAAGTGTTCCTCTTTTTCCACATCCATGCCAACACTTATTGTCATTTGTTTTCTTGATGGTAGCCATTCTGACAGGAGTGAAATGGAATCTCAAAGTGGTTTTAATTTGCATTTCCCTGATGGCTAAGGATGTGGAACACTTTTTTAGATGTTTATATGCCATCTGTATTTCATCTTCTGTGAATTCTCTATTTAGTTCCATAGCCCATTTTTTAACTGGGTTGTTTGAATTCTTATTATTCTGTTTTTTGAGTTCCTTGTATATTCTGAATATTAATCCTCTGTCAGATGTATAGCTGGCAAAGATTTTCTCCCATTATGTAGGTTGTCTTTTTGCTCTATTCACAGTGTCATTTGCTGTACAAAAGCTTTGTAATTTCATAAGGTCCCATTGGTTGACTAGTGGTTTTATTCCCTGAGCAATTGGGGTTATATTCAGAAAGACCTTGCCTATGCCAATATGTTGAAGGGTTTCCCCTACCTTTTCCTCTAGCAGTTTCAGAGTTTCAGGTCTGATACTAAGGTCCCTGATCTATTTGGACTTGACTCATGTGCATGGAGAGAGACAAGGATCTATGTTTATCCTTTTACATACCGATGTCCAGTTTTCCCAGCACCACTTGTTAAAGAAGCTATCTTTTCTCCAATTAATATTTTTGGCATTTTTGTCAAAAATCAGGTGGCTGTAGCTGCCTGGATTAATATTTGGGTCTTCTATTCTGTTCCATTGATCTACCTGTCTGTCCTTGTGCCAGTACCATGCTGTTTTTGTTACTATGGCTTTGTAATATAACTTAAAATCAGGTATGGTTATACCAACTGCCTGATTTTGTTGCCCAAAATTGTTTTGGCTATTCAAGGTTTTTTGGGTTTCCAGATGAATTTTAGTATTGTTTTTTCTATTTCTGTGAAGAATGCTATTGGGATTTTAATGGGGATCGCATTAAATGTGTAGATTGCTTTTGGTAAGATTGACATTTTCACTATATTGATTCTTCCAATCCAGGAGCATGGGGTGTCTTTCCATTTCCTTGTGTCTTCTGCAATTTGTTGCTCGAGTTTTTTAAAGTTCTCATTGTAGAGATCCTTCACTTCCTTGGTTAAGTTTATTCCAAGGTTTTTTTTTTTTTTTTTTTTTTGAGGCAATTGTGAATGGGAGAGAGTTCCTGATTTCATCCTCTGCACGTTTGTTGTTAGTGTATAGAAAAGCTACTGATTTCTGTGTGTTTATTTTGTATCCTGCTACATTGCTAAAAGTGTTTATCAGCTCTAATAGTTTGCAGGTAGAGTCTTTAGGGTCTGTTATGTATAGAATCATATTGTCTGCAAATAATGATAATTTGATCTCTTCCCTCCCGATTTGTATCCCCTTTATGAGTGTCTCTTGCCTTATTGCCATGGCTAAGACTTCCAGTACTATATTAAATAGTAGTGGGGAAAGTGGACACCCTTGTCTTGTTCCTAAATTTAGAGGAAAAGCTTCAAGTTTTTCCCCATTTAGTATTATATTGGCTGTAGGTTTGTCATAAATAGCATTTAGTATGTTGAGATATGTTCCTTCTATTCCCAGTTTCTGTAATACTTTCACCATGAAGGGGTGTTGGGTTTTGTCAAATGCCTTTTCTGCATCTACTGAGATGACCATGTGATTTTTGTCCTTCAGACCATTTATATGGTGTATTACATTTATGGATTTGCATATGTTGAACCATCCTTGCATCTCTGGGATAAAGTCTACTTGGTTGGGGTGAATAATCTTTCTGATATATTCTTGTATTCTGTTTGCCAGTATTTCGTTGAGAATTTTTGCATCTATGTTCATGAGGGAGATTGGTGTATAATTTTCTTTTTTTGATCTTTGTCTGGTTTGGGTATCAGGGTGATGCTGGCTTCATAGAAGGATTTCAGTAGAGTTCCTTCCTTTTCTATTTTATGGAAAAGTTTGAGAAGCATTGGTGTTAGATCTTCCAGGAATGTCTGGTAAAATTCAACAGTGAATCCATCTGGGCCTGGGCTTTTTTAGTTGGGAGACTTTTTATAACTGCTTGGATCTCTGTGGTTGTTATAGGTCTATTTAAATGGTTTACCTCATCTTGTTTTAATTTTGGAAGGTCATATGAATCAAGGAAATCATCCATTTCTTTCAGGTTTTCAAACTTAGAGGGATATATATTCTTAAAGTATGTCCATATGATTTTCTGAATTTCTTTGGTATCTATTGTGATGTTGCCTTTTTCATCTCTAATTTTATCAATTTTTGTCTCTTCTCTCTTTCTTTTGGTCAGATTTGCTAAGGGTTTGTCAATCTTGTTTATCCTTTCAAAGAACCAACTCTTTGTTTCATTGATTTTTTTATTGTTTTTTTGGTTTCCATTTCATTAATTTCTGCCCTAACCTTTATTATTTCTTCCCGTCTACTGATTTTTGGTTTTCCTTGTTCTTCTCTTTCCAAGGCCTTAAGGTGAAGCATTAAATTGTTTAGTTGTGAACTCTCTAATTTCTTAATATAGGCACTTAGGGCTATAAATTTTCCTCGTAGGACTGCCTTCATTGTGTCCCAAAGGTTTTGGTATGTTGTATTCTCATCATCATTTGATTCTATGAATTTCTTGATTTCCTTTTTAATTTCTTCAATGACCCATACATCGTTCAATCATGTACTGTTTAGTCTCCATGAATTTCTGTATGCTCTGTAGTTTTTCTTGTTGCTGATTTGCAGTTTAATCCCATTGTGGTCAGATAGCATACAAGGGATTATTTCAATTTTCCTGTATTTGTTAAGATTTGATTTGTGTCCTAGTATATGGTCTATTTTAGAGAATGTCCCATTTGCTGCTGAGAAAAATGTATATTCTGCAGCATTTGGATGGAATGTTCTGTATATATCTGTTAGGTCCATTTGTTCCATGATATCATATAATGCAGATGTCTCTCTGTTTACTTTTTGCTGGGTAGACCTGTCAAGTGATGAGAGTGGGGTATTGAAGTCACCCACTACTATTGTGTTAGGAGATATCTCTGACCTTAATTCTAATAGCATTTGTTTGATGAAATTGGGAGCCCCTATGTTATGGGCATATATGTTTAGGATTGTAATGTCCTCCTGTTGGAGTGTTCCTTTAATCAGTATAAAGTGACCTTCTTTATCTTTCCTCACAAATGTTGGATTGAAGTCTATCTTGTCAGAAATTAGGATAGCAACCCTGCTTGTTTTCTAGGCCCATTTGCTTGAAATACCTTTTTCCAACCTTTCACCCTAAGAAGGTTTCTATTTTTTATTGAGAGATGAGTTTCCTGGAGGCAACAGATGGTAGGATCCTGCTTTTTAATTCAGTCTGCAAGTCTGTGTCTTTTGATTGGGGCATTGAGGCCATTGATATTAAGAGTTATTATTGAAATATATGTATTTATTCTCACCATTCTTCTTATTTTTTAGTTCTTCCTGTTTTCCCTTTACTCACTTGTTTTAACTGTTATTTGAGTATGGTTTATTTTTTCCTATTTCCTGTTGTGTATGCTTTGCTTTCTATTCAGCGTGAATGATTCCTGCAAGTATTTTCTGTAGAGCTGGTTTAGTTGCCATAAATTCCTTTAGCCTGTCTTTGTTGTGGAATGTCCTTATTTCTCCATCTATTTGGATAGATAGTTTTGCAGGATAAAGTAATCTTGGTTGACAGTTTTTATCTTTCAGAACTTGAAATACATCACTACAGTTCCCTTCTGGCTTTTAAAGTTTGTGTTGAGTAATCTGCTGTGATTCTGATGGGCTTCAGCCTACTTTTAAAAAAATGTTTTATTTATTTATTTGAGAGAGAGACAGAGAAAGAGTAAGAGAGGTGAAGAGGCAGAGAGAATGGGTGCTTGAGAGTATCCAGCCACTGCAAACAAACTCCAGACACATGCTCCACCTTGTGCATATGGCTTATATGGGTACTGGGGAATTGAACCTGGATCCTTAGGCCTTATAGGCAAGCCCCTTAACTTAACTGCTAAGCCATCTCCCCAGCCCTCAATCTGCTTTTAACATGCATTTCTCTGACTAAAAAATGTTGAATGTTTTTCTCAACTATTCATTGGCCAATTGTTCTTTACCTTTTAGTAAAAGTCTGCTCATTTCATTTGCTTATCATAATTGTATGATTTAGGGGGTATTTAATTTTTTGACTTGTTTATAATTCTAGAAATTATTTCCCTTCCTGATGTAAAACTCTTTCTTTCTCTCACAAGCAAAGCATCACAGCCTACAGTTCTAACTGCATGTAGGTCTTTCAACTCTCACAAGGATGACCCATCAGGCTATGCTTACAGCACTGCAAGACATTTCATAGGCCAAGGTGTCACATCCTTACACATTCTTCACATAAATCAGTTCTAAAAGACCAAAGTCACATTGCCAGATTTCGAGCATTCCACTGGCACTAATTTTCAGTTGTAGTTACCTTCTCATTCCTAGGATAAAGGGCTTGAACAAAAGTATGATGGGAGAAAAGTTTGTTATTTTAGCATCACACCTCTTCCAGCAAGGCTCCACCTCACAAATTGCTGCTAGCTGAGGACCAAGCATTCAGAACACCTGAGCTTATGGGGGGACATCTGATTCAAAACACCACAGGTAGCAAATAGACAGATCTTTATAAATCAGTCATTTATTATGTGTTTTTTGGTTAATGATTTCAGGCCAGTAATACTCAATGTTACAAATAGCAGGTGAGTATTAATTCCTATTATTTTGTTGATTTTGTAGTGTTTGGCCTTACTAATTATCATAAGCATAAGTGCTGTTATAGCATCTTCTATTATTTTTCTTGTTTCTTTTTGGGTATGTTTATTGTTCTCTTTAACCTGCAGAATTCTTTTCTGTATCTTCTTTAGGGATGGCTTCTTAGTCAAAAATGCAATTAGTTTGCATTTATCAAGGACTATTTCTCTTTCAATCACAGACAGATCTTTTTTCTGGTACTCTGTTTGACTGATGTGTTTTCTCAGAATTTAAAATACATTATCTCAATCCCTTCTTGCTTTTGAAGTTTCTGTTAAGAAGTTGGATGTGGACTTCTGGGTAAGAAGGCAGCATAGTAGCCATGCCAAATCAGCCTAGGGGGTTGAAACAAGCAGAAAAATAGCAAAATACATTCTTCTACTGAAAAGTGAAGGTATGTAAGAATTATTAACTTCAGCAGAGAAGCAGGAGAGAACCAGAACTTCTAGCAAGTAGGAAACCAACCAAAACCAACTCCCACTGTGGTTCTGGTGGCCCCAGGAACCCTCTACAACCTCTCTTTCCCCATCTACCAGTGCTGCAAACCACTGGAGAATTTATCCACTCTTCCCCTAGCCACACAGCATACAGCACAGCTGATCAAAACACCAGATCCAGCAACCCAGGCAGCCTGAAATACTAGAAATGAAAATAAAGTCAAATAGAAAATTCTGAAGAAAATCTCACCTATAGAATGGATAAATAAGAGTACAGAATATATAAATGAGAAGACTAGGTGGCAGATCTAATATAGCCCAACAAAGAAAAAGACAAACTAATAGGAAGGCATGAATGGGAATTTAAAGACATTAAGGACACTATGAAGAGATAAAACATGAAAATTCAGGGCATAGTAGAAGGAAAAGAATTTCTCTCCAAAGGCAAAGCAAGTATTTTCAATAAAATCAGGGAAGAAAACTTCCCCAAAATATGAAAAGTATTGCCAGTGCAGATACAAGAAGCTTTTAGAATGCCAAACAGACAAAATCAAGAAATAACTTCTCACTGCCATATTATAATTAAATTACAAAACATACAAACCAAAGAAAATATAATGAAAGCAGTTAGAGAGAAAAATCAAGTCCTACATAAAGGCAAGCCCATCAGGATAAAGGGCAGATTACTCAACACAAACCTTAATGATCCAATCCAAGTTCTTAAAGACAACAACTGTCAACCAACATTACTTTATCCACAAAAGCTATCCATCCAAATTGACAGAGAAATAAGGACATCCCACAACCAAAAACACAGGCTAAATGAATATATGAATACTAAACCAGCTCTACAGAAAATACATGAAAGGATTCTCCATGATGAAGAAAAAGAAAAGCACACACATAAGAAAATAGTTAAAAATAAACCATAATCAAATAATACTTAATACAAGAGAGTAAAGGAAAAACAGGAATGAGAACAATGTCAAGGATAAATGTATACCTTTCAATAATAGCTCCTAATGTCTATGGCCTCAATGTCTCAACCAAAAGACACAGGATTGCAGACTGGGTTAAAAAGCAGTATCCTTCTATTTGTTGCCTCTAAGAAACTCACTTTCCATAAAGACAGACACTATCTTAGGGGGAAAGGATGGGAAACAGTATTTCAAGAAAATAGGCCTACTAAACAAGCAGGTGTTGCAATCCAATATCTGACAGGGTAGACTTCAACATTAGTTAGGAAAGATAAACAAGATCACTTTTTATTGACTAAAGGAACACTCCAACAGGAAGACATTACAATTTTAAACATACATGCACCTAACATGGGGGCTCCCAATTTCATAAAGCAAACACTATTAGAATTAAGGTCTCAGATAACACCAAACACAATTGTAGTGGGTGACTTCATCACTCTCATTAATTGACAAATCATCCCACCAAAAAATAAACAGAGAAGAATCTGGATTAAATGAGGTCATATAACAAATAGACCTAACATATCTACAAAACATTTCATCTAAATGCTGCAGAATACACATTCTTTGCAGCAGCACATGGAATATTCTCAAAAATAGACCATATATTAGGACACAAAGCAAACCTTGACAAATTCAGGAAAATTGAAATGATTCCTTGCACTCTATGTGATCACAATGGGATTAAGTTACAAACTAACAGCAAGAAAGGCTATAGAGCATATACAAAAACATGGAAACTAAACAATACACTGCTAAATGATGAACGGGTCATGAAGAAATCAAGAAGCAAATCAAAAACTTTGTTAAGTCAAATGATAATGAGAATACAACATACCATAGACTTTAGGACACAATGAAGGCAGTCCTAGGAGGAAAATTTATAGCTTTAAGTGCATATATTAAGAAATTACAGGGCTGGAGAGATTGCTTAGCAGTTAAGGTGCTTGCCTGTGAAGCCTAAGGATCCAGGTTCGATTCTCCAGGTCCCACATAAGCCAGATGCACATAGTGGGGCATGCGTCTGGAGTTCATTTGCAGTGGCTAGAGGCCCTGATGCACCCATTCTCACTCTCTCTCTCTTACTCTCTCTCTCTGTGTCTCTAATAAATAAAAATAAATCTTTTAAAAAAGAAATTACAAAGGTCACAGTAAACAACTTAACTCTTCACCTTAAAGTCTTGCAAAAAGAAGAACAAGGCAAACCAAAAATCAGTAGACAGGAAGAAATAATAAAGATCAGGGCAGAAATTACTGAAATAGGAACCAAAAAAAAAAAAAATACACACAAAGAATCAATTAAACAAAAACTTGGTTCTTTGGGAAGATAAACAAGAAGATAAACAAGATTAGCAAATCAGACCAAAAGAAAAAGAGAAGAGACACAAATTAATAAAATTAGAGATGAAAAAGGCACCATTACAACAGATACCAAAGAAATTCAGAAAATCATAGGACATACTTTAAGAAAATACACCTCACTAAGTTTGAAAATCTGAAAGAAATGGATGATTTAAACTTCTAAAGGTGATTAATTCCTTCAGTAAAATGACAGGATACAAAATCAATACACAAAAGCCAGTAGCATTTCTATATGCAAAGGACAAATATACAAAGAAAGAAAGATAAGCTGTCCCATTTTAATAGCAACAAAAAAATTAAATACTTTGGAATAACACTAACCAAGGATGTGAAAAGACCTATATAATAAAAACATTTTTAAAAAACTCAAGGAGACTTGAGAAGATGGAAAGTCCTCCCTTGTTCCTGGATAGGTAGCATTAATATTGTGAAAATGGCAATTCTACCAAAAGCATTATACAGATTTAATGCAATACCGATAAAAATTCCAGAATCATTCTTCACAGAGTGTATTAGTCAGGGTTCTCTAGAGGACCAGAACTGATAGAATGAATTACATTAAAAGGTGGATTTAGTGGATTAGCTTATGGCAGTCCAATAGCAGTTGCAGGCCCAAGAATCATGGAACCTGGTAGCTGCTCAGTCCATGTGGCCAGATGCCTCAGCAGTCCCAATCCAGCATTAAAGGCCTGTAGGCTTCCTGAGGAGCCACTGGTCTTTAATCCATGCTAGTCTTCAGTTCACACTGGTCTTCAGTCTGCACTGGTCTTCAGTCTATGCTGGAAGGCAGTAAGCAGCTCTGGCAGCAAAGTGGAAGGAAGGGAACTTAACTGTCACACAGAGATAGAAAAAATGATCTCAAATTTCATGTGGAGTGGATATCCAAACATATCCTCAGCAAAAGAAGCATCTTTGGAGGTATCACCATACCCAATCTAAAACTATATTTACAAATTTATAGTGACAAAAACAGGATGGTACTGGCATAAAAACAGAAATACAAACCAATGGAACAGAATGGAAGACTTGGACCTTAGGTCAAGTAACTACAGCTACTCAATGTTTGACAAAGGTGCCAATAACGTCAACTGGAAAAAAAGACAGCATTTTCAACAAAAAATTGTCCTGGACAAATTGGATAACCATATGTACAAAAATGAAACTGGAACCACTCATCTCACCATACACAAAAATTAAGTCCAAATTGACTAAAGACCTCAGTATAAGACATGAAACTCTTCTCCTACTGGAAGAAAAAATAGGAGGAACTCTCCATTATATGAGTGGGGAAAGACTTCCTGAACAAAACTCCAGTAGCCCAGGAAATTAAACAATCACTCAATCAATGGATCTCATGAAGCTAAAATGCTGTTTCACAGATAGACATGCTACAAGCAGAGTTTTTATCACCATACCCGATTTTAAGCTATATTACAGAGTCAAAGTAACAAAAACAACATGGTACTAGCAGAAAAACAAACACATAGATCAAGAGAACAGAATAGAGGACATATATATAAGTCTATGCAGCTACATCATCTGATTTTTGAAAAGAATGCCAAAGTGTTCACTGGAGAAAAGACAGCCTCTTCAACAAATGGTGCTGGGAAAACTGAATATATATATGTGTAAAATGATGAAAATAGATCCTTATCTCTCTTCATGCAAAATCCAAATGGATCAAAGACCTTAATATCAGACATAAAACTCTGAAATGCTAGAGGAAAAAGTAGGGGAAGTGCTTCAACATATTTGTATACAACCCCAGTTTCTCAGGAAATAAAACCACTAATTAACCACTGGGACCTCATGAAATTACAAAGGTTTTGTACAGCAAAGAGGCACCCTACAGAATGGGAGAAAATCTTTGCCAGCTATACATCTGACAGAGGATTAATATCCAAGGTATACAAAGAACTCAAAAAACTAAATAATAAGAAATCAAAGAACCCAGTTAAAAATGGACTATGGAACTAAATCATTTTCAAAAGAAGAAATACAGATAATCTGTAAATGTCTAAAAAATGTTCTACATACTTAGCCATCAGGGAAATGCAAATTGAAACTACCTTGATAATAAATGCTGGCAAGGATGCAGAACAACAGGAACCTTTCTACACTTTTGTGGGGATATAATCTGGTACAGCCATTGTGTAAATCAGTGTAGAGGTTCCCGAGACAGCTAAAAATAGATTTACTATATGACGCAGCTATACCAGTCCTAGAATATATCCTAAGGACTCATTGCACACATAGAGATACTTGCACATCCATGTTTATTGCCACTTTGTTCACAATAGCTAGGAAATGGAACCAGCCTAGATGTCCCTCAACTGATGAGTGGATAATAAAGATGTGGTACATTTATACAATGGAGTTCTATTCAGTGGTAAAGAAAAACAAAACTATGAAATTTGCAGGGAATTGGATGGACCTGGAAAGGATTATACTTAGTGAGGTAACCAAGGCCCAGAAAGCCAAGTGCCACATGTTCTCTCTTGGATGTGGATCCTAGCTACAAATGTTTGGACGTGTATGTGAGTTGGAATAAAACTCAGCAGCACAGACCAGTAAGCAAGAAAAGGGTTATAAGGAAGGGAGGATGGGAAGGACTTAAGGGGATGGTATTGTATGTATATAAGTAGATGAACAGATTACTGAGGGGTAGAAAGTCCTAAGTGAAGTCAAGGGAAGAGATGAGTAAAGGAAAGGTGGGGGAGGATTAATCAAAATCTATTGCTGAAGACTCCATATGCTGGGGCTACAAAGTCACAGAGAAATCTTGCTGGAGCTGAGCTGAAAATCTCCTCCCTGTAGACCAACTGACATCTGAAAAAAGCTACACCACATGCAGCTACATGGGAGAAAAAGAAGTCATCAGTGGAGATAAACAACAGTGGACACTACAAGCCTTAAGTTTACCAGCCAGGCCAAATGACCAAACTGGTCCAATAGTGGCACATCTGTTATGGGGGAACCAACCCCTCTCTAATTGGACTGGAGGCCTGCTCCACAGGAAGGAATTCATGCCTGATACTGAAAACCTATGATGAGGGAAGTCATGAGCCCTAGAGGTGTAATGCCTGCTAGTGTCTGACAAAATGAATATATTATGCTCACCAAAATGGCTGGTAAGCACTTCTCTTAATGTTCATACCTATTTATTAATGCTACTCTCACTTTTGGTTTGAGAAGCTTCTCTTTTCACATAGGGTGGCCTCTGGGGTGACTCAAAAGCACCATAGATCTGAGAAGTGACAGGAGTGATCAGCACTGAAACATCTCTATCACACTTTCCAAGGCTCAGGGTCCATGGTGGAAGAGGTGGCAGAAGGAATATAAGAGCCAAAGAAAAGGGAGGACTCCTTACAATGCACTCTTCCAGGCACAAAATGGCCTGGATATACATGACCTCTCAATGCCTGGCTATGCCTACATAATACCTTCATAATAGGAGAAAAAGATGATGATGTCAAAATAAAAGAGAAGAGGAAGGGATATGATGGAGGGTGAAGTTGTGAAAGGGAAAGTGAGGGGAAACTATCATGGTTTATTGTCTACAGTTATGGAAGTTGACAATAAAAAAAATTAAATAAAAAGTTGGATGCTATTCTGCCTTGAAATGTGACTTGGTGTTTTTCTATTGCAGCTTTCACTATATTTTTGTTACATATATTTACTGTGATATGATGTGGGGAGTTTTCTTTTGTGTACCTGTCTAGTCTGTGTTCTAAATGCCTCTTAAACATGCATAGGTGTCACATTCCCTAGATTTGGGGGGTTTTCTTTGTTTGTACTGAAAAATTTTTCTAAGCATTTGGTATGGCTCTCTTTTCCCTCTAAGTCAATCACTCAAAGGTTACAATTTTTCATGGTGTTTCCAATACTTTGCATGTTCCACTCACATTATAGGATTTTTTTCAATGACCTTAAATAAATGTAACAATTCTTTCATCTTTTTCAACCACTAATATTCTGTCACCCACATGTTCCATTCTATTCATGAGGCTTTTTACTGAGCTAATTATCAACTTCTAAAATCTTTTAACTCCACCATTTAAATTTTGCTTTTCTTCTGTATTTATAATTCCATATTTACATCCTGTATTCATATCCTTATTTCATTCATCTGTTTATTAATGTACTTTTTCACTTCTCTGATTATATTTATAATCATTCATTTGTATTCTTTCTCTGAAACTTCACCTAGATCTTTCTCATTAAGAGATATTACTACAGGGCCAGGCATGGTGGCACACGCCTTAAATCCCAGCATTTGGGAGGCAGAGGTAGGAGTCACCGTGAGTTCAAGGGCAGCCCGAGACTACATAGTGAATTCCAGGTCAGCCTGGGCTAGAGTGAGACCCTACCTTGAACCACCACCCCCCCAAAAAAAGAGATATTACTACAGGATAAGTTGCAAGTTGTTTTAAATTTTTATATTATTTAATTTTGCACTGGGACTTGTATGTCAAAAGTTGACTCATTGGGGATTTTGTCAGCTTTTGTCTTTCAGTGGGAATGTTTGTTATAGTATGGAATGACGACTACCTAGTAATGTGCCATTTTCCTCTGTTAGACTGGTGTTCAGCATAAAAACTTTATCTCCAGTCTTCTCCACAGAGGAGAATGTGACCTGAAAAAGTAGATACCATCCTGATTGTTTCTTCTCATGTTGCATCTCTCACTATCCTTTCCAAATCCCTAAGAGATTGTCTTTCAACAAGAAATTCTTCTGCAAAGGACAGTATCCCATCTTCCTTGGTTGCCAGATTTTCAAAAGAAAATTCCAACTGTTGAATGTGCTTTTCCTAAGGGCTTGATACAATAATTTAATAAGTTGCTGGCCAATATACTTGACTGCAACCAATGTGCAATATCTCACAGCTTTATAACGTTAAACTACACAGAACCTATGGGCTATAACTGTAAAAAAAAAATGTAAAGAAACTAATATAGCACTCCAGAGACTGTAGATCAGCTGATACAAATTTCTACGCCCTTATTCTTGCTCAACTAAGCATTGCACTCATGAGATTTTGTCTACCTAAATATACAATGCAGTGTATTTAATCTTCAAAATGACATGAACAAAAGTGTATTTTGACCCTTTGATATTTTCTCCTTAATTAAAATAAGTGTGAAGAAATAAGTATGGCATGTAATATATTGCAATTTGATATTTCATTTACATAAGTGAATTACTATATGATAAATGTACTGAAGAAAAGAGTAAGGTACTCTATTCTGTACTCCAAATGGACACGGAGTTGATATTACCAAGGGAGATGACTGTATTTATGCAGGAAGTACAAATATAGAGAAGGTTAGTCATTGAATTATGTTGGCTACATAATATTAAACACACTACAGCCCACCTAGAGATCATATAGCATTATCAGTTTAATTCTGTCCAAGGAACTAGTAAAAACTAAATATATTTTGTGCATTAATGATCTCTTATGAGAGCAAGTTATCTTCACACAGCAGAGTGTGTGATGGAGGAGTAAATCATATTTTTAATATATATTTTTTATTTATATTATTCTGATTTTACATTCATAGTATTGGTTCCATTGTCCTCCTCCCTGTCCTCCCACTTTCAAAGGGACCCTCATCAATGGGGAATGTGGGTCATGCATTGTGAGGTTAGTCAAGAGTTCTGGGGGGTATGCCCCAGTCTCTGTGTTGGTATGCCCCAACTTGTGACTCTAACAATCTTCCCCCCCACCTTCCGCAAGTTTCTCTGAGCCACATTGGGGTCATTTTAGTTTTGCTTCAGTGATGAGGTTTTGGGAGCCTCTGTGTCTCTGGATATCTGGCTTAGTTGGAGTTGGATGTTCTCTGTGTTTATCCCCTTCAGCCTTTTTCTGGTGTTGTGATCGCCATGAACACTGTATTCTTGCCCTTCCCCTGCGTTGTTCTATGGTTTCAGCTGGGGCCCTGGTGAGGTGTGGTTAGCTGATCCTCCCTTCAGGTTAATTGTCCACCTGAAAAAAGATAAGCAAATTCTCCAACGGAGAGAGAAGTTAGTACTAGATAGAAGGGATGACCATATATGTTTTGGAGGGAATTTTATATGCGTTGGCTCTCTTCTAGCCTACATTTGGTGGTATCTTGACCTTGGAGACTGAACTCATTTTTGTACCTGGTTTTGACTTATTTCCCAGTTCCAGCAATGAGTTCCATTCCACTGAGTGGATCTATTAGCCAAATCAAGAGCAGTTGGTTACCCACCATGGCTGTTTGCCACTACTGCACTTGTATGAGCATTATGTCAAGTTTTTTTTCTGATGGGTATCTTAGACTGCAAGTTGTTTGGACCAATGTTGGACATTTTCCCCCAGTTGCTCGTGTAGCAACCTCTGGTACTAGACTAGCTAACTGTCTGGGGACTGAATTTCTTCCATATTCTGGCCAGGTCTCTCTGTGTTTGGTCTCACACATGTATGCTGTCTTTGACAGTAGGGTCTTACCATTAATCTTTGGTGGGTCACCAAGAACTCTGACAGAAGTCTATATTTTTTGGGAAACCTTGTAGGTGTTTCAGATCAACAGCTCATTGTGGAAGTTAACCCTGTGCTGGCACTGGGTTATAAGTCTGCACCTAGGAAGGTGAGGGAGGGAAAAGGTAGATAATATAAAAGAGAAAGTGAGTATAGAGAGGAGAGGGAGAGAGAGAGAGAGAGAAGAGAAAGAGAAGCAGGACAAGATTAAAGTTGGCCTTCATGATTTTCTCTCCAGGTTCCTGTGGTTCGGGTGTTCCCTCTGCAGGCCTGCTGAATGATCAATGTTTTAGACTGTTGTTCAGAGTAAAGGGTTTTATAGTATCTTTTCCTTTTGGGTCCCAATTTGTATCCCCCCTTGTCCTCCCTCCCACCCTCTCGTTCCCTTCCACCCTTACCCTCCCTCCATCCCACCCTCCCTCTTGTCTGGTCCTCAGAGTGTTTATTAGGTTTGGCTGCATGTCACGTGGATTCAGGTTAGGAGCGACAGATAAACGAGACCATGCGATGATTATCTTTTTGTGCTTGGGTGAGCTCACTGAGGATGATCTGTTCCATGTTTGACCATTTTTTTTTCAAATTTCCTTATTTCATCTTTCCTTACTGCTACGTAGAATTCCATAGTATAGATATACCACATCTTTATTATCCATTCATCTAGTGATGGACACCTGGGTTGATTCCAGCTCTTTGCTATTATGAATTGAGCAGCTATAAACATGGTTGAGCAAATGTCTCTGATCTGAGGCTTGGAGCCTTTAGGGTAAATGCCCAATAAGGGAATAACTGGATCCATTGGTAGGTCTATGGTCATCCTTTTCAGGAGTCTCCATATAGCTGTCCATAGTGGTTGAACCATTTTACATTCCCACCAGCAGTGAAAACTTGTTCCTATTTCTCCACAGCCTCGCCAGCATTTGTTTTCATTGTTTTTTTTTTTTAATCTTAGCCATCCTTACTGGGGTAAGGTGGAATCTCATAGTTGTTTTAATTTGCATTTCCCTGATGATTAGGGATGTTGAACATTTTCTTAAATGTGTGTTTGCTATTTGTATTTCTTCCTCTGAGAACTCCCTGTGCAGTTCTCTGCCCCACTTTGTGAGTGGGTTGTTTGGTTATTTATTGTTTAGGTTTTGGAGTTCTTTTTCTGCTCTGATCTTAATTATTTCTTTCTGTCTGGAGCTTTTTGGGTTGGCTTCTTCTAGCTTTTCCAATGCCTTTAGGTGAATGGTTAGGTTATTGATTTGGGATCTCTCGGTTTTTGTTATGAGGGCATTTAGTGCTATGATTTTTCCCCCTAAGGACTGCCTTCATTGTGTCCCACAAGTTTTGGTATGATGTGTTCTCGTTGTGATTGAGTTCTACAAATTTCGCAATTTCATTCTTTATTTCATCCACAACCCATTTATTGTTTAAAAGTGTGTTGTTCAATTTCCAGGAGGTAGAGGGATTCCTTGTGTACCTTTTGTTGTTGATTTCTAGCATTACAGCATTGTGGTTTGATATCATGCAGGAAATTACATCAATTTTCTTAAAAATATGGAGGCAGGCTTTGTGGCCCAGTACATGATCTATTTTAGAGAAGGTTCCGTGGGCTGCTGAGAAGAATGTGTAATCTGTAGATTTTGGGTGGAATGTTCTGTAAATGTCTGTTAGGTCTAGTTGTTGAGCTCTCTTACTTCCCTATTAATTTTCTGTTTGGATGATCTATCCATTGTTGATAGTGGAGTATTGAAGTCCCCGACTATGATGGTGTTGGTGTTTATTTCTGTTTTGTTGCCAAGTAGATTTTGCTTTATGCATTGTGGTGCACCTGTGTTTGGTGCATAAATATTGATGATTGTGATATCCTCTTGTCGTATTGTTCCCTTGATAAGTAAGATGTGGCCTTCTTTGTCTTTTTTGTTTACTTTTGGTTTGAAGTCTATTTTATCTGATATAAGTATAGCTATGCTTGCTTGTTTCTTATTTGTGTTTGTGTTTGCTTGGAATATCATTTTCCACCCTTTCACCCTGAGGAGGTGTCTGTCTTTAGTGGTGAGGTGGGTTTATTGAAGACAGCAGATTGAGAGGTCTCATTTTCTGATCCACCCTGTTAGCTTATGTCTTTTTATGGGTGAATTAAGGCCATTAATATTCGGGGAAATAACTGTGAGGTTTGATTTAATACCTGCCATATTGTGGTGGATTATGTGGTTTGGTGGTTTTCTGGGTCTTTGTGGGTTTTTCTTTTTCTTTTTTTCTTTTTTTGGTTAATATTGACTGCTTCTTGGGGGAACTTGAGATTATTATTTGATTCTTCTGTGTGGAGAATTCCCTGAAGTACTCTCTCTAGGTTTGGCTTTGCATTCATATAGTTGTAAAGATGAGTTTTATCATGGAAAGTTTTTTTTTTTTTTCACCATCTATTATGAGGGATACTTTTGCTGAGTAGAGTAGTTGGGGTTGGAAGCCATAGGTTCTTAGAGTTTGCAGGGTTCCATTATAGGCCCTTCTGGTTTTTAGAAATTCCCTTGAGAAGTCTGAGGTAATTCTGATGGGTTTTCCTTTTTATGTAATGTGTGGTTTCTCCCTAGCTGCTTTTAGGACTTTCTCTTTGTGATTGATGTTTAGAGTCTTAATGATAATGTGTCTTGGAGAATTTATCCTTTGGTCAAGTCTGTTTGGAGTTCTACTAGCTTATTGTAACTTGATGGGATTTTCTTTTGAGACAGTGGGAAAGTTTTCTTCAATTATTTTGTTGAATAAGTTTTCCATTCCTTTGGTCTGTGCCCCCCCCCCCCTTTATACCCATGATCCTAATGTTTGGACACTTAAGGATGTCCCACATTTCCCTCATGTTCTGTTCACAGAAATTTTTTAACTTGTTGAAGTTTTTGGACTCACGAATTATTTCTTCTGTTTTGCCTTCCAGTTCTGAGTTTCTATGCTCCACTTGGCTGACTCTATTCTTAAAAATTTCTATAGTGTTTTGGGCTTGTTCAATTTGGTTCATATTTTCTACTTTTTTATGTATAGTTTCTATCCCTCTGTCTAGTTCCCTTTTCATGTCATTTTCTGACTTTCTTAATGTTTCTTGGAGTTCATCCTTGCATTTTTAATGTCTTCATTGAACTTAGCCAGCTTGTTATTGAGGACCTCTTTTTTTTCACTCTCCTTCTTTGGAACCCCTCCTGGTTCTTTTCTATTAGGTCTAATCTAGCAAGGATAACATTCAGACAATTATTGGTTCTTTGTTGAGTTTCTGAGAGTTGTGCTGTTTGCTTCACCAGGGTTGCATAGCTTGTCTCTTCATTTGGGGGTTCTGATCCTATTGTCTTTTCTATGATTTGATTTGAGACATCCATTGTGGGACTTGATAGTCTAGCTGGATTTACTTGTATCTGGTTTTTCATGCTATTCCTTTTTTGCTGTGGTCTGCCCATCACAATAGTTGAGAAAGCCTAGGGTGTGAAATACTAGCCTGCTGCCCTGGGGTGGGGTGGGGCACAATGGTGAGTGTCAGGGCAGTGGCCTCTGGAGTTCTGATAGGCTGGGCTGGGGGACACTGGCCTGCTGGCCAGGTTGCCTATCCGAGGTGGGAGGGGAAGGGAGAGGGGGAGAGGACCTCAACTGCCCTAGTTTGGCTCAGGAAGTGTAGTGCGGGAACACTGGCCTACTACCCTGGATCCCTGATTTGCTGTGGGGGGAAGGATGGTGGCACTTGACTGGCAATGGGGCTCAGGCAGGTCTGGCAGGACCTGATGCAGCTCAGGCAGGCCCAGCAAGATCTGGCCTGGGACGGTGCTTGGGGCTCTGGCTGGCAAGGGAGGGATCAGAGCAGAAATGCAGCTCACACAAGCCCAGCAGGATCTGTCTTGTGATGGCACACGGGACAAGAGGGATCTGACCAGTGATGTAGCTCCAGGCAAGTTCTGCCTGGCCTGCTGGGCAGGGGACCTGGGCCAGGAGGAAGGGGATGGGAAGGATGACCTGTGGTGTGGCTCCACAGGCCCAAAATATTTTTATTTACTTATTTGCAAACACACAGAGAGAGACAGAAAGATAGAGACAGACAGACAGACAGACAGACAGACAGCAGACATGGATATGCCAAGATCTCCAGCTTCTACAAATGAACTCCAGATGCCTACCAACTTTGTTAATCTGTCTTTACACAAGTATTGGAAATTGAACTTGGGTCACTAGGCTTTGTAAGCAAGCACCTTAACTTCTGAGCCATCTCTCCAGTCCCAATAATCATTATTAAAGTACTTAGCTCACTGTTATTGGTAGACATTGGAATGTTTCAGAACTGAGCTGAATGCAGACAGCAATGCAGGTGCCTGATACCATGGTAGTGTTGAATCCAACAGGTACTTAGGATACTTTTACATTCTAATTACTGTTTATTGACTTTTCTTCATAGCAAATTAAAGTCAGACTACTGCCTAGTTACTGATAATCAAAAGAATTTAAAGGCTTTATGATGGATCACCATTTAAGACAAATGTTAAAAATAGTCTAACTGAAAAGTGGGAGTGGTGGCACATGCCTTTAATCCCAAGGCAGAGGTAGGAGGATTGCCATAAGTTCAGGGCCAGCCTGAAGACTACATAGTGAATTCCAGGCCAGCCTGGGCTATAATAAGAACCTACCTCAAAAAAAAATAGTCAAGCTGGGAGTGATGGCACACACCTTTAATCCCAGCACTTTTCATGGCAGAGGTTTTATCACTAAGTTCAAGGCCATCCTGAGACCATTTGAGTGAATTTTTTAATTTCCTGAGCTTAAGTGAGACTTTTACCAAAAACAAAAACAAAAAATTAACTAAAGAACTAATTTTGTAAACTCAGCACATTATGACTTAATTGTACTTTAAACAACAGTGACAAAGTGAGTTGCTGGTTTCTGTTTTTCCTTTATTAGACCAAACTAAATTACCTTTTACTCTGAACACAATCTAGTTATTTGTGAGTAGCTAAGCATATGTGAACAGGCTTAGTTTAATATTTTATTTATATATTTGAGTGAGTGATAAGCAGAGAGTGAGAGAGAAAAGAGAGAGAATATGGGTGTGTCAGGGCCTCTAGCCACTGAAAATGAATGCCAGATACATGCACCACCTTTGTTGTGGAACCTTTCTGAAAAGCTGACTCCAACACCAGTATGAGTGAAAGTAGAGGAGTTTATGTCCCAGGGACCAAAGTTGGAATCACTCCCCAAGTAACTTTGGTGTTAAGCTGACATTTTGCTTTCATTTTATAGTGTTCATAGCTGAGGAGAAGAGTGAGTGAGCAAACAGGCAACTGGTTTAGAGAAGCAGGATGTGACAGTTTGTGTAGTCTATATGCTTCAAAACAATTTTTCAAAGCATATGTATGAATCAACATGCATATGAATGATGTAGTCATGTTGCCCTAACCATAAACTCTATTTTACTCAATTTTAGTCAAAACTGCCTTCTTTCTTATCTTCCCTAACATTTTGGGCTTAAATAGTTTTCATTGGGAGTTTTCATCTTTTAACAATTTTTAAAGTGCTAACAAAGATCATCAGAATTGGTATTACCTCCATACACACACATCAGTTCAGCTATATATATATATTATACTACATTTTACCTATTCTTCCCATTCATAGTCCCTTATGATCTAACATGTAACTTTCCCAACCAGGCACAGCAAACACCAGTAGGATTGGTGGACATCATGTCCATTTTTTTAATAATATTCCATCAATGAATAAGTCATGCTTCTGCTGTTAATTCAGCTATATCTAAGCTACCCAAAGACTAGAGCAACTGGCTGCAATATCCTTATTAGGGGTAGGTGTCATTTAGAACTTGACCTGGAGGGGACCCTCTGGGTCCCTGGTGTCATGTTAGCTGCTACAATCAGCTGAGGACACTGTCCTCTTAGCTCTGGTGTGATGAGTCTATACTTTATCTCTTAGCTGATGGGTACGGGTGTAGCAGACAGCTTCAGGTTCAGTGAGATGAACTTCCAGAGCAGGTACAGTTATGGAGGAAGGGATTTATTGAAGCTTGGGGATCCAGGGGAAGGGTCCATAATGGGCCACCCTGGCCTGCCTTCACAGGTGCAGGTCAGCCTGGAAAAGCCAAACCCAAAAGCCACAAAGCACAGCATACCTCAGGAACTCCAGCTAGGTACATTTTGCATATCTTTAGATTGAAATCTCAAACCCAGCACCACACCTTAAGATCTGCCCATTGACATTGCCTCCAGCCAGGTGGCTACAGATGCAAACTATAAACTAATACAACACTGAATATATTGGGGGCTATCTATTCAAACTACCACAATGGGCTAGGGGTATGTAGGTCTCCTTGTGTTACAGATTTTAAGAGAGCACCATCAACGGCAGAAGAATTTGGTTCACTTATATATTTTACATAAAGACACAGAAAACATTTCTATTGTAATAAGGCAGAACAAGGAGAGACTGGACCAGTGCAAATCAGATAACACATCAAAAATAAACAAATCAGTGAGGACACTGTTGGAATCTGGCTTTAAAAACAAGCACCTTTAGCTGCTGAGCCAAAAAGAAATATTTTCAATCTCCTCCAAATCATACAGAAGGTATAAGTTAATGTTAGAGCTTAGTACTTTAAGCCAGCATTAGACAGGGAGCCTGTTAGTCTGAATCTTTGTTTATATTGTAACATTTTGTAGTTATATTCTCATACTGGGTGTGTAAGACCATGTAGGCAAATTTAAATTAACTAAGTATTTGATTGTTTTGGTCATTTGTGGCTCTGTTGGATCACACTTTAACTTTGTTTGAGACTTTTTTGACTGCTCAGCTTTGTGGCATCTGCTAGGATATGTTTACAACGAATACCATCCTGTAACCAGCCAGAGCCATCCTTTGTTAGTCTGATATAAGTCCTAGGATTATAGTTATTTTATACATCTCAAGGGGTCTGTAATCTGGTCAAGCACTTTAATACTTAATCAACTTTGTCTCTAGCCTTCTGTTTAAACTTACTCATACCTTCATCCATATACTTTGCTTATACCTTCATTTACATACTTTTACCTTATAATCTATGTAAGCACTCTTACCAATCATTTTTCAATCAACCATTTAACATCCAACATTTAGTTTCCTCTCAGCTCATTTTTCTTAGTCAGTTTATCTCATTATAACTACCAACAAAAACTTTCATTATAACTCACCATAAGACTGTATAAACAAACCATTTGGGGTTTTTTGGGTTATTTTGATATTTTCTTACTTTTAAAATTTGTTTGTCCTCAAAAGGCCTTTTTCATAAAAGAGTAGAACAGACTTGGCTTATACTATTTACCCAGAAAAAAAACATATAGATTTTATCATTTGACCAACAGGCTCTCCTTAGGGTGCATTAGACCAGAAAGCGAGAGACACGAGTTGTCAAGAGTGTGTCTTTCTCATGGCCTGGGGTTGGGGCCCACAAGTGGCCAAGTGGTGCAGCCTGGCATACTGGCACAGCCTCAATGAGGAGAGATTAAACCCAAGAGCAGGCCAACCTGAGAGGGACACTTACTGAGAAGGAGGGAAGAAGAGCAAAGCCTAAATGTGGTGGGTGTGAAAGCAGAGATGGTCTGAAGCCTTCAGAAGGTCATTGGCAGCTTGGTGGTCTGGGCAGGGGAAAGGAGGTCTGGCTACCCAGGAGGGCAACCAAAAGCCTCCTATTCAAGTTAGGACACCAGATGTAAGGTTTGGGAGTGACCAAGACTATGCAAACCACTCTGAGGCAAAGATTAAAACTTTTACTCGGGAAAAGCATGAGCTGCCAGGACTGACTCTCAAGAACAGAGCACAGCCCTTGAGTACAATTTGTAAAGAAACAAATTTTATCTCACAAGTACTCTGAATATATATTCCATAGTATGTCTGAATGTATAACTATACACTTATGTGTGTCAAGATGTGTGTGTGTACATCTAGGCCCTACTATATTAGTATTAAGATGCCAGAGAAAGTACTTCCACCAGGGCATAAGGAAAGGAAAGATAATGAGTGATCTCACATCTCTTTCAATACAATTCAATGCACAAGGAAGAGGAGATAACAACTACAATTATTTACATATCAAATTAATACATATGCACTTACAGAGGGTGAAACACTGGTGATGACTTGAGGGCTGTAGCATGAAATTATCCACCTTTGTGTTCAGTATAAAACAATTACACAAAGTATAAAAAGTTTAGAAAGATGATATTTTCTCATAAGTTTATGTTTGTTACAGGGAGAAGTATAGTACTAAGATGCTGTGAATAGACATGTGAAAAACATAAATTCATACTGGTACATGTAGGAAACATGAATGTGCTGGCTTCAGTGTGAAATGCCCAATGTCATGTGCTTGTGATTAAGCCTCATGCTCCATCCCAAGCTGGAAGAGCCTTAGAAAGAGCCTTGCTAGAAGGGCTGTAGGACTTAGGGCAGGTTTGGGGATTTTATACTCTAGCCCTTCTTGCCAGTACTAGTGAGCCCAATCTTGCTGCTTCTTCCCTGCTGCTAATGTGACAAAATGTGATGTCCAGCTCTCTGCTCATGCTATGCTTTCCCCACTATGGTAAAACTTTCTCTTGATACCATAACCCAAAATAAACTCTGTCCTTCCATAAGCTACTTCTGGTTTGGTGCTTTGTCCCATCAGCAGGAAGTTAATTTAAGTCAAGTTAAAAGAATATTTATTTTTCAGCCAGGCATGGTGGCACACGCCTTTAATCCCAGCACGCGGGGGCAGAGGTAGGAGGATCGCCGAGAGTTCGAGGCCACCCTGAGACTACATAGTTAATTCCAGGTCAGCCTGGACCAGAGTGAGACCCTACCTCACAAAACCAAAAAAAAAAAAAAAAAGAATATTTATTTTTGTACATATACACACCAAAGTAATAATATAAAATCTGCCCTGAATATTATTCCTTCCTATGATTTGTCTTCACTTTCTATACACAGCAGAGGTTCTTCTGGAATATATTTATCTGGTTCGAATACAAATCCATCCAGTGACTCTACTGTCCCTCAGCAAGAGAGATTTTCTACCACACTACCCTTTACATAGCCTATGCTTTTCATTGTGTCAAACACCATTCTCTGTCTTTTTACTGAAGCTACATATTTAGATACATGTTAGCATGTGAGCTGATAAAAGTACAGAGAATGGGAAACTGTAGATATGTCATCTTGTAATAATTTCTCTTTTACTGGAACAATGGTAATAATTCAATTTATATACATATTAGCACTTGAGTTAGCCAGTAACAATGTTATAGAGAATAGGAAACTAGATTTTTGTGCAGTGACTCCAGACACTGCACAGTGGAGGATGGGTGTAAAATGGATCTTGAGGCAATGGGAAGATGTCAGAGGGGACAGCAAAGGGGAAGGATGTGAATGATGCCTTGGAGGGGATTACAAAAGAAGCACAGCAGGAGCCAGGCAGGCTGATAATTTTTATTTTTTAATATTTATTTTCATTTATTTATTAGAGAGAGAGAGAATGGGCATTCCAGGGCCTCTAGCCACTGCAAATGAACTCCAGATGCATGTGCCACCTTGGCTTACACGGGACCTGAAGAATTGAACCTGGATCCTTAGGCTTCACAGGCAAGCACCTTAACTAATAAGCCATCTCCCCAACCCCAATTTTTAATAGGGAATGAAGCTGAGCTGGTAATAGGGTGGCAAAGAAAGTAATCCACTGGTAACTGGGGTTATATCTAGATTCTTTGGGTCAACCACTGATTTCAGTTTAAAGTTCTGTAAAATGGTGGTCAGGAATAGAAACAGCTCCATGCGGGCCAGGCCCTCTCCTGCACAAATCCGTTTTCCTGGGGGGTGGGGGAAGAAAGCCAAAGAACATAATTACCACTTATTCATAACCATGTGTTAGAGAAAAACACTGGACAGGTGAATGAAACAACTAGTTGGGCAAATAAACAAAGAACAGACAAACTTCTTACCTAACATGTAATCTTAACAAATACATGATACTAACATACTTGTTTTCCAGATGTAGTGGCACAAACCTGTACTCAGAACCCCTGGAACTATAGAAGGAAAATTATGGATTTGATATCAAACATCATATGACCAATGAAGGAAGTTCATTGACCAGAAATTCAGCTCACACACATCAAGTGCGGAGATCCAACATTCAAGATGCATGATTCTGAATGATAGAAGAGCTGGGTGTTCAGAGATCATTGCAGAGAATCCTGCCACTTTCACAATGTCTTCACAATCTATGGTTATCTTTTAGTTTCTGGTACTCACAATTGACAGAAAAATCCTACTCCAGCGATTTCATTAAGTCTATAAGTAGCCTGGCATTTCACTTTTCTAGTCTTTATTATTAACCATTTTGAAACACCTAAAATATATTTTATTAGAATGCTGCTCATTCCATCATGTACTTAATGATGAGGAATGAGATGGCAAATGTTGATTATTTCTCCTCAGTGGCCTGTTTTCCCAGCAATGTATAAGTCTCTCACCGTACTAGTCCCACTGCATTACAATGAATTATTTATCTCCCTGATTCCCTGAGGGGGCTGGAGGTCCTTTTGTGTTTTCCTTGATTTTAGAGACTTGTATCTACATTAGCTGAGCCTGGATCTGAGCAACACAATAAGAAGACAGGGCCCCCAATTATGGTGAGGAAAGGATAAATGATGTCTTCTTTCCAGGAAAATGTCTTTGGTGCCCCTGTGATTGTGGGCACCAAATAATGCAGATGAGCCATACTCTAGATTTCACAACATGAAAGATATTTTGGAAGAAATAAAGCCTCAGTTTTCTAGCCTAGCACAGTTTGTCTCTTTGGAAGTGCAGCGCATGACCATGACAACTGAGCAAATCTACACGCCCCAAAGGAGTCAGTATGTTAGTTCCAAATTGTCTCTCAACAGTCCTGGAGTCATGAAAATGAATTTCTATTACCTGTGGAGAAAGGCATGAAGTAGTCACTTTTCTTAAATTTTCCATTCTCATCTAGAAAATGGCTGGGGTCAAACAACTCTGGGTTGGGGAATTCTTTGCTGTCATGCAGCACAGATGACAGTGATGTTAATACAGTTGTGCCCTGCAAGCAACACACACAGATAAACCTACTTACAAAGAAGTCATAGAGATAAAAGACTTCATGGAAATGCCTTACTTGAGTCTCCTGGTCCACAGAAGCGAAGCTGAATCCAAGACAGCCTGGCATTTCCACTAAAGCAAGTCATATATTAAACAGAAGTTTGAAGTCAGTGAATGTGATGTGGGTAATGTGCCTTCCAGTAACATTTAAAGTACAAAAAAAATGGATGTTTGGTGCCAAAACTTCTGAGTCTTTTCCTCAACCTTGGGTACATGTGTTCATCATCACATGCTAGTGTAGTTCATCTCTTCACACAGCTCACAATGCACATTAATTAGTTCCAAATGCAAAGTCTTGTTGGAAGGTGGAATGTCCAGAATATATATTGTCAAAGAGCTTTTTTCTCTTAAAAAGAGCTATCTGAATGAGCCTCTGATTCAGTGAAAGTGAACTTTTCTGGAAGAATGGACTGTCCAAACACAGGAGTACAACATTGATTATCACAGCCATACACTTCATGTTCATTTAAAAATGAGGAATATATACTTATTTATATATCAAACTTAATTGAAAAAAGTAAAAGGAGGAAAAACTGGAAATATAATTTTATAGAAATTTAAGTAAAGATTATTGATTGAGGCAAGATCTCATTACAGCTAAAACAGTTGGATGAATGATTTAGGCAATAGGGCTTTTTGTGGTCTTAAAATGTCATGCTGTATATTTTCATTAAAGACATACAAAACAGAGCATCTGCAGAGGAGCATCCAGTACCACCTTATTACATGAAGGGATTTGCAAAACAAGTCACAGCATAGACTACATTAATATTCCCTCACTAATATCATATACATATACCTAAACATATACAGTATCTATGTAATTTGCTTGACAATGTCAAGTGTGTGTGTGTGTGTGTGTGAGAGAGAGAGAGAGAGAGAGAGAGAGATCTAATCTATAGAACGTAATTGCATGAAATCAGCCTAGGCACATTTTGAATAACTTTGGTCTGAACAATAGTGAAAACAAAGAACACACCCAAAACGAGGAACTCTTCCTGTCTAGAGCAGAGTAAAGGCACCAGATAGCCACATGATTCTTGTGCCCGTCTATATCTCTACCAGAGACCTACAGTTTTGATCTTTGGCAAAAGTCATTGATCTGTTCAATAAGAGGGTAGAATCAGCCATGCAGTGTTGCTTATTTCTCTGCCAGCAGTTGTATGGAGGGAATGGATTGTTCTAGTTCACTAAACTCAAAGGAGAAAAGTCACATCCATGAACCACCAGCAGACAGATGAAGGGTGATGACCTCAGCAAACACAACACCCCTAACAAGAAGGTGTCCAAACCTGATATACGAGAACAGGACACATCATTCTATCTGATTCTTCAGTCTAGTTCCCATTCAAGTAGTTATAAGGACACAAAGAAAGCTTCATTAATATTTCCTATAGACCTCAATACTAAGAGAAATTAAAGTCAAATGGTTTAAAA
Organism: Orientallactaga sibirica; assembly: GCA_036365145.1. Classification (NCBI taxonomy): domain Eukaryota; kingdom Metazoa; phylum Chordata; class Mammalia; order Rodentia; family Dipodidae; genus Orientallactaga; species Orientallactaga sibirica. The sequence goes on along the minus strand of JAEOAD010000001.1, from coordinate 84,735,035 downwards.
CACTAGAAAAATCATCACAGGTATGTTCAGTTCTCAGGAAAACTAAAGAAAACACCCCAATCTACTGCACTGAGAATAAAACACAGCAGAGAAAATAGAACAAAGTACAAATAAATTGAGAATATAAACTTATTTATGAAAGGAACAAATCAATATATAAATTCTTTCCAATTACTTATACACATATTTCCACAATGATAAAAACTTCAGAGTTTTGGAGAAATTGAAAAGTCAAACTTGGAGCACTCACTGGGATGATAAACACCCAAGCATTGCCAAAGCAGTATTTAAGAAAAAGAAGAAGTAAAACCTTATAATATGCATTGCATATTATAAGGTCATGATCTCAAATATGAAACAACAAATGCCCATTATACAGTCAGTGTAATAACTTTGCCTCTCTTTCATCTTGAATTGGTAGAGAATTGGAACCATGCTGTGAATTTGGGAATACCCAAGGGAACTGGATCAGCAGAGAGAAACAAGCTCACCTTGGGGATGAAATAGTTCCTAAATTTAATGTCACGGGTCACTGCATGAGGCAGGCTGGTGGGAATAATGTCAATGTATCTTTGAATCTCATGTAGCACAGCATCTGTATAAGGCATGTGGATCCTATCCTGCATGCAGGGGCTCCGGTGTCTGCCAATGACACTGTCAATTTCTTCCTGGACTTTATCTGGTAGGACACGAGAAATGGAGGAATAAGAGCAAGGTGACACAGGGGAATTATGAAGGGTTCCAGGAGCATTACAAATATGAATGTTATGTCCAGGAATACACTTACACAAATAAAATTGCTGTGATAAAAGATCACACCACTATCCCATCATGTAGCTACTATGAAATATCAGTATTTGCTTATTATTTAGCAATCACAATGGCTAACACAAAAGTAATTAGGTATTTCAACAAAGAATGTTATTAAGTCAAGATATTATAGTCCTTGTAGAAGACCAAATAAGAAGAAAATAGTGTGTCACACACAAAATTTATTTATCTTACTTTATTTATTTATTTGCAAGCAGAGAGAGACATAGAGAAAGAAGAGCGACAGATAGAGAGAGAGAATGGGCATGCCAGGGCCTCTCGCCATTGCAAATGAACTCCAAATGCATGTGCCCCCTTGTGCATCTGGCTTATGTGGGTCCTGGAGAATCGAACCTGGATTCTTTGGCTTCACAGGCAAATGCCTTAACCACTAAGCCATCTCTCCTGCCTCTATTTTTAAACTATGTGTGTGTGTGTGAGAGAGAGAGAGAGAGAGAGCGAGCATGTACTTTATGTGTGTGCAACATTAGAAGTGGAAGAATAAGATAAAGATAGCATGGGGGAATGACCAAGGAGCCCAGCAGCATTAAAAATATAAATGTTGGGCTGGAGAGATGGCTTAGCAGTTAAGGCACTTGCCTGCAAAGCCTAAAGACTTAGGCTGGATTTCCCAATACCCACATAAGCCAGATGCACAAAGTGGCACATGCGTCTGGAGTTCATTTGCAGTGGCTGGAGGTCCTGGCATGTCCATTCTCCTCTATCTGCCTCTGCCTCTCTCTCTCTCTCTCTCTCTCCCTCTCTCCCTCCCTCTCTCCCTCCCTCTTTCTCAAATAAATAAATAAAATAAAATTTCATATATATATTTTTTTTTTTTTCCAGGAATCCACTTACACATATAGAATTGTGGTAAAGGATCACACCACTGTCCTACTAAATAATCACTGTTAAACATCAGTGTTTGCTTATTATTTAGCAATCATAATGGCTAACATAGATATAAGTTATTATGTACTTAAGCAAATAATGTCATCATGTCAAAATATTATAGGCTTTGTAGAATACCAAGTAAGAAGCAAATAGTGAATTTGTGTTGAATACAAAATTTATTTCAGCCAGGCGTGGTGGCACACTCCTTTAATTCCAGCACTCAGGAGAAGAGGTAGGAAGATCGCCATGAGTTCAAGGTCACCCTGAGACTATGTAATGAATTCCAGGTCAGCCTGAGCTAGAGGGAGACCCTACCTCAAAAATCCAACATATATATATATATTTCAAATTTATGTAAATAAATATATATAGACTGTGTATGAGCATGTACTTTACGTGTGTGCAATGTGAAAATATACTCCAAATATTCTTCCACTATCAAACAGTGAAAAAGTAAGCATTAATAGCTGTTTTTCTTCTTCCATGCTGGCTAGCTTTCATCATGCTAGAAGGTGCTATTCAGGCAACTGTGGTAGAAAAGTCATAAAGAAAAAGCCGGGCATGGAGGCGCACACCTTTAATACCAGCACTTGGGAGGCAGAGGCAGGAGGATCACCATGAGTTCAAGGCCTCCCTGAATTCCAGGTCAGCCTGGGCTAGAGCAAGACCTTACCTCGAAAAACCAAAAAAAAAAAAAGAAAAGAAAAGAAAAAAATGAAAAGAAAAGTCATAAAGAGTCTCACCCAACCATGGACCCTTAGTGGTACAATCCTGACCACCCAGGCAATACGTGCTCAGTGAAGCAATAGTGGCATGAGTGACTGTTCTGAGGGTGACCATCCATTCTCTGATTAGATCTGAGGACCTCTTCACAAGAAGGAATTCATGTCTATACTTTAAAACTAGTCCAAAGCCCATGAATGGAAAAGTCATAGACCCTAAGATAGGGAGCTACTAAAATTGTTTTGCTAAATAGATAGGTTGTCAAACTACCTTCTAGTTATTTATGTTTACCCACAGATTGGTTCTGCTCTGACTCTTGGTCAGAAGAATTTTATTTCCCTCCAGTGGGAGGAAGTTAATATAGAGAATCATAACTGGTCAAAGTGCTGAGACTAAGTTACGGTTGAGCACTCTGCCCTATACAGGACATAAATATCATCCCTTTCCAAACAGAGAAAACATGTCAGATGAAATGGCAGAAGGAAGGTAAAAGCTGTTGAATGGGAAATATTGTTGGGGAACTCTGTCCTCTGTACATTACATTGCCTTTGCGCTCATGAACTCATACCTACAGCAGATAGTACTCGTTATGATGGGAGAAGGTTTATAAGGCCCCACTTCTCCTGAGGAACTGGGTGAAGTAGAGTGATCTTCTTCATTGGGGTAGCCACTGGTTAATGGTGATAAGGAGAGGTTCATCAGATTGGAAAGTAGTTAAGAAAAGGTAAATAATGTTCCTGCCCTATCTCTCAGTTTCCTGATCCTGGTACCCATGCTGCTGGCTTGGGGCTGGATGGACCCTGCAGATATGCCACAGAAGCAGGCCCTTGGCTCCACCTTCCTGATTGAATGGCCCCTGGGTCCCCAACACCCAGATCCCCTGCTCTGGAGGTTGTGCACATGGAGTGAGTAGGCCAGAACTCCCAATTCCCTCCCCACCACCCAGTTCCCTGGTTTCAGTACCCCTGGTGCTTGGGGTTACCTGGACCCTGTGGGTGTGCTACAGAAGCCTTTTGCTCATCTTTCCTGATTGACCTGCCCCTGGGTCCCAAAATCCCTGTTCCCCTGAGCCAGACAGTGCATGGGCCACTGTGAGAGCTGCCCTCTTGCCCCTGGCTCCCCAATTTCCCTATTCCTGGTTCCCCAACCCCTGGTTCCCTTGTGCTGAAGAGCATGCACAAGTGGAGTGAGTAGACCAAAGCTCCCTGTTCCCCACCTCCCAGTTCCCCAGATATCTTTGATATACTTGCAATTCCCCACAATCTGCACATCTTGGGTTATAATCCCATCCTACACCAATCTGGTTCACATTTAAAAAAGCATACTCACTGAAGATCCTACAAGGACAAACACTTGCTTCCTCCTCAGTAAAATAAGACTTCTCCCTGAGATGGGTAGGCCACAATGCAAAACAGCCAATGAAAGAAAATTGAGAGATCTCCACCAAGGATGCCTAGTCCCACAATGGAAGCCTCCAATAAAGCCATAGAGAAAACAACAGAAACTGAATCCCAAAATTAAAACACAGCAAGTTATGTGACCCTGATCAAAAGAATTGCTGAACTGGAAGCAAAGGATCAAGAAAACCAACAATCACATGAATGAAATTGAGCAAAATCATCTCTTAGAGCACTCAGCTTTTGTCATTAGCCTTAATTTACTGAAGAAAACCAGAGAAGCCTCAAAAGAGATATAAATGAATTGAAGGTGAGTCAAAAAATAGAAGATTTTCATAACCAACTGATTAAGCTTAATGAAGACATGATCAAAAGCAAGAATGAGCCAAGCGTGATGATGCACACCTTTAATCCCAGCACTGGGGAGGTAAAGGTAGGAGGATCACCATGAGTGAGACCCTATCTCAAAAAAAAAAAAAAAAAAAAAAAAAAAAGCAAGAATGAATTCAAGGAATCATCAAGAGAATCAGACCTCAAACTGAAATCATACCTCAAAAAAGAGATGGATACAATGCAAAATAACACAACAGAAAACAAAAATCAAATAGAGCTTTTAAAAACTTCACACAAAAATCAGTAGCCTGGGGCTGAAGAGATGGCTTAGTGGTTAAGCACTTGCCTGTGAAGCCTAAGGACCCTGGTTCAAAGCTTGATTCCCCAGTACCCACATAAGCCAGATGCACATGGTGGCGCATGCATCTGGAGTTTGCAGTGGCTAGAGGCTCTAGCGTGCCTGTTCTCTCCCCCATCACCCCTTTCTCTGTCTCTAGTAAGTAAATAAATTTTTAAAAATCAAGAAAAAAATCAGTAGCCTGTCAGGCATGGTGGTACATGCCTTTAATCTGAGCACTTAGAGCCAGAGGTAGGAGGATTACCATGAGTTTAAGGCCACCCTGAGACTACATAGTGAATTTCAGATCAGCCTGGGCTAGAGCAAAACCTTGCCTTGAAAACCTAAAAAAATCAAAATTCAGTAGCCTTTCTCTATGCAAAGGACAAATATAAAGAGAAAGAAATCAGTGAGGCTGTCCCATTTTCAATAGCCATTAAAAAAAATCAAATATTTTGTTATAACACTAAGTATGTGAAAGACCTATATAACATAAACATAAACACATTCAAAAATGAAATCGAGGAGGAATTGAGAAGATAGAAAAACATACATGCTCCTGGGTAGATAGAATTAGTATTGTGAAAATGGCAAATCTTCCTAAAGCAATATACAGATTTAATGCAATACCAATAAAAATTCAAGCATCATTCTTCACAGTAATAGAAAAAATGATTCCAAACTTCATATGGAATGGCAGCAGGCCTCGAATATCCTAACATATCCTCAGCAAAAGAAACAACTTTGGGGCTGGAGAGATAGCTTAGCAGTAAAGAAGCCTACCCACAAAGGCTAAGAATGCTTGTTCAAATCTCCAGGTCCCACATTTAGCCAGACACAAGAGTGATGCAAGTGCACAATGCTACACATACCCACAAGGGGGTGCACACATCTGGCGTTCATTCACAGTGGCTGAAAGGCCCTGGCATGCCCATCCTCTCTCTTCCTCTTCCTCTCCCTCTCTCTCTCTCTCTCTCCCTCTCTCTCTCTCTCTCTCTCTCTCTCTCTCTCTTCCTTTCTCTCTCTCTCTCTCTCTCTGAAATAAAATGAAAAAGAAAAAAGAAACACCTTTGGATGTATAACCATACCTGACCTAAAGCTATATTACAAAGCCATAATAACAAAAACAGAATGGTACTGGCATAAAAACAGAAATATAGATCAATGGAACAGAATTGAAGACCTGAAGCATAGGTCAAGTAGCTACAGCTACCTGACTAATGACAAAGGTGCCAATAACAAGGACTGAGGAGAAGACAACATCTTAAACAAATGGTGCTAAACAAATTGCATAACCACATGTAGAAAAATGAAACTAGACCCACTCATCTCACCATACACAAAAATCAACTTCAAATGGATTAAAGACCTCAATATAAGACCTGAAACTATTCAAGTACTGGAAGAAAAAGTAGGAGGAACTCTCCATGACAAAGGAAAGGGGAAGGACTTGCTGAACAATACCCCAGTAGCCCAGGAAACTAAACAATCACTCAATCAATGGGATCTCATGAAACATAAAAGCTATTGCAAGACAAACATACCATAAGCAGAACCAATAGATTACCCACAGAATGGGAGAAAATTTTTGCAAGCTATACCACTGACAGAGTCCAAATATCTAGAATCTACAAAGCACTCAAAAAACTAAACAAGGGCTGGAGAGATGGCTTAGTGGTAAAAGCGCTTGCCTGTGAAGCCTGAGGACCCATGATTGACTCTTCCAATCCCACGTAAAGCCAGGTGCACAAAGGAAAGGCAAGAACAAGATTGCACATGGCCACTACATGGCACAAGTGACCAGGCCAGGACACTAACATCTTTCCAACATCTCCTTATATCTTGTACTCTACCATCTGTGGTCATACCTGTGACATGTGGGTACTTCAGAAGCAACAGAAGACCATATTTCAGTGTCGTGCTCGTTGACTCTGTCCCAGCCGCAAACAAATTTAATACAGTGATTGCCAAATTTTCATAAGAAAATTCCACCTGTTGATTGGCCTTTTCCTAAGAATACAATTGTAAAATCAATTTTTCACCACTATATTTGCTCAAAATAAATTTACTATCTCTCACAGTTCTATAAAGATAAACAATAATGACCCTGGATAGGGCAATGCTAATAGAAACTACATAAATTTTCAGAGGCTATAAATCACATGATCCAAATTTTATTTCTTATATCTTTGTATCCTATTTGCCTAAACATTGCATTTCATAATATTTGATGCACCTATGTATACAATGCAGTATGTACTCACTGTAGCAGACAGCTTCAGGTTTGCTGAGATGAACTTGCAGACCAGGCACAGTTATGGAGGAAGGGATATTATTTACTGAAGCTTACGGATCCAGGGGAAGTTCCATAATGGCAGAAGAAACTGGCCTGCCTTCACAGATCCAAGCAAGAGAAGAGAAAAACCAACCAGGCACACAGCACACAGAGCAAAACTACAGCCACAAGCCACAGCACACTTCAGGAACTCCTATTAGGCACACTTTGCATATCTTTACAATGGAATCTCAAACCCACCACCACACCTTAAGATCTGCCCCCAGTGACATGGCCTCTAGCAAGGTGATTGCAGATGCAAACTATAAACTAATAAAACACTGAATATATTGGGGGCCATATATTCAAACTACCACACTCGCTTTGACAAAACTGAAGAAAACCAAAAGATCTTAACAGACAGATAAATTACTTGAAGGAGAGCCAACAAATAAAAGACCTCAGAAGTCAGTGGAATAAGCCAAGTGAGGATATGATCAAACGCAGGAATGAAATCCAAGAAACAACAAGAAAGTCAGATGAGGAACTGAAAATGGAACTCAAGAAAGGGATGGGATTGCTGAAGTAAAACACAATGGAAAACATAAATGATATACTGTATTGAAATGGATCCATAGACAGCCTTACCAACAGAACAGATCATGTGGAGGATAAAGAGGTCACAGCCAATACCAATGAAATTGGAAGAATAATCAGGATATATTTCAAATACCTGTATTCCACAAACTTGAAGATCTGGAAAAAATGGATGAATTTATAGACACATACCACCTACATAAATTAAACCCAGAGCAGAAAAATTACCTAAACAAACTTATTATAGCCAATAAAATTTTTAAAACAATCAAAAACCTCCCAACAACAAAAAAAAAAAAATCCAGGCCCATACAGATTCCCTGTGGAATTCTACCAAGCCTTCATTGAAAACTCAAACCACTTTTTTCTCGTTATTACACAGTTGAAAAAGAAAAAGAATGCTCCCAAACTCTTTCTATGAAGCCAACATCACTCTAATATCAAAACCAGACAGAGACACTACAAGAAAAGAAAATTACACACTGCTATCCTTGATGGACTTAAATGCAAAAATTATTAACAAAATCCTCATAAACAAACTGAAATCGAGAACATCTCAAAAGCATTATTCATCTTGATCAAGTAGGTTTTAGCTCAGGGATATAAGGATGGTTCAATATATGGAATCTATAAATGTAATACACTACATAAACACAAGAGCTACATGGTCATTTCAATAGATGCAGAAAATATCTTTGACAAAATACAACATCCCTTCATGATCAAAGCAGTGGAGAGATTAGGGATAGAAGGACCAAATCTCAAAATAATAAGGGCTATATATAAAGCACATACGGCCCAGATCATAGCAAGTAAAGAAAAACTTGAAGCATTGCCATTAAGAACTGGAATAAGACAACAGTGCTCACTCAACAATGCTTTTCAACATACTACTTGAAGTCTTAGCTCAATCAATAGGACAAGAGAAAGAAACAAAATGGAAATAAACAAAAGAACTAGCCCTGGATGATATGATTCTTTTTTTTTTTTTTTTTTTTTTTTTTTATTTTATTATTTATTTATTTGAGAAGAGGAAGAACAGGCAGGTAGCCCTATTTGCTGATTGATCTGGCTTACGTGATTCCTAACCGGGGTCCTTAGGCTCCATAGGCAGTGACTCTCAGCCCCTGATGATATGATTCTATACATAAGTGACCCAAAAGGCTCATCCAAAAAAGTCCTAAAGCTGATCAATTCTTTCAGCAAAGGGGCAGGATACAAAATCAATACACAAAAATCAGTAGCCTTCCTATACACCAAAACAAACATTCAGAGAAAGAGGTTAGAGAGGCTATCCTGTTTTCAACAGCTACCAAAAAAAATTAAATATCTTGGAATATCACTAACCAAGGAAATGAAAGACCTACACAATTAAAACATGAGCACTCTGAAGAAAGAAACTGAGGGCATAGATTTATAACTATCACACATTGTAAATTGTACTCAGTCAATTTCAAAGGTTCTCAAGATGAAATAAACAAGTTAAATACTTTACATGTTCATGGAATGTAAGAATTAATGTTGTGAAAATGGCCATTCTACCAGAAGTAATATACAGATTTAATGCAAGTCCAACAAAAATCCAAAAACATTCTACACAGAGTTAGAAAAAAATAATGTCAAGATTCATATGAAACTACAGAAAGCCTTGGCTATAAAAAACTATCCTCAGCAATAAAAATATTTCTGGAGTTACTACAAAGCTATAGTAATAAAAACATCATGGTATTTGCACAAAAGCAGACATGCAGATGAATAGAATAGAATAGAATAGAATAGAATAGAATAGAATAGAATAGAATAGAACAGAACAGAATAGGGGAACTGGTTTAAATTCAATAAACTACAACTAACTAATCTTTGACAAAGGGGCCAAAAAAGCAAACTGAAGAAAAGATTTTCAACAAATGGTGCTGGAGCAATTGGATATCCACCTGTAAAAGAATGAATTTAGATCCACTTTTCTCACTCTGCACAAAACTCAATTCCAAATGGATGAAAGACCTCAACATAAGACCTGAAACCCTAAAATGACTGGAAGAAAAAAATAGGGAAAACACTCCAAGACATAGGAGTGGGGAAAGACTTTCTGAGTAAGACACTGGTAGTCCAGGACATCAAACCACTCAACCAGTGGGATCTCAAGAAACTAAAACACTAGTGTACAGACATGCAAACTATCAACAAAGTCAGTAGACAACTTACAAAATGGGAGAAAATCTTCACCAGCTATACCTCTGGCGGGGGTCTAATATCTAGAACCTACAAAGAACTCAAAAAACTAAACAATTTAAAAAAATCAAGCAATCTAGTCAAAAGATGGGGTAGAGACCTGAATAGAGAATACTCAAAGGAAGAAATACAAATGGTTAATACTCATTTAAAGACATGTTCAGGGCTGGAGATATGGCTTAGTGGTTAAGGAACTTGCCTGCAAAGCCAACGGATTCAGGTTTGGTTCCCTAGGACCCAAGTAATCCATATGCACATGGTGCATGCATGTGGAGTTCCTTTACAGCTGCTGGAGGCCAAGGTGCACCCAATTCTCTCTCTCTCTCTCTCTCTCTCTCTCTCTCTCTCTCTCTCTCTCTCTAAATAAATAAATAAATAAATAAATAAATTTTTAAAAATTAAAAGAGATGTTCAAAGAGAAATGGAAAGCTTTGCAATTCCATCTCAGCCAGCCAAGATGGCAATCATCTGAAAATCAAATGACAACAAATGTTGGCAAAGCTGTGGGGGAAAAGGAGCTCTTATTCTGGTGAGAGTGAAAACTTGTAAAACCACTGTGGAAATCAGTATGGAGATTCCTAAAAAGTATGAAAATAAATCTACCATTTGATCCACTTACTGCACTCCTATGTATATACCTCTAACAACACCACTCTTTATTACAGAGATATGTGCTCAACCGTGTTTGTCACCACTCTATTCACAATAGCTAGGAATTGGAATTACTCCCATTGCTCATCCATTGGAGGATGGATAATGAAGATGTGGTACACATACACCATGGAATTCTACTCAGCAGTAAGGAAAAACAAAAATGAAATTTGTAAGAAAATGGGTGGACTGAGAAAACATAATTCTAAGTGAGGTCACATAGGCTAAGAAAGAGTTAACATTAGAAATAAGGGCAGAGAACTAGAATGAGGCTAGGAGAAAGTGGAAAAAGGGAGAGAAGAGGAGACTCCTAACAGGCTAGTAAAGGGAAAGAAGACAAAGGGTGGGTGGGGAGGGGAATTACACAAAACTAAAATCAAAAGCAATCAATAAAATAGAAACCTTCCTCCTGGGTACCATCATACAAGATATAACCCAATAAAGGGTGGGCAGATGGTGTAGACAGAAGTGCCCAGTAATAGATGGAGAAAGCTCAATCTTAAAGCCATAGTCTCTGGCTGGTGAATCTCAGAATCAGAAGTCAGTTACCTCCCACACTGAGCTATTGATCAGGGAAGCCCAGGTGGTCCCCAAAACAATGCCAGCCATTGGCAAATCACTTGATTACCCACCAGAGCTAAAAGGTAAGATCCCATTGCTGAAGATACCACAGGCTGTTGTCAAAAGATACTGACCATGTAAAAACTGAGAGGAAACTAAGTCCTCTCCTGGCAGGTCCTCCTGATGCAGGAAAGTGCTAAAGGAGCTGCTGGGTGGATAAAAATAACCAACAGCATGAAGAAGCAGGGTATCCTGCAAGCTACACAGCCACCCAGCCAGGCAAGAAGAACACACCTGTAAAATAGCGGCACACAGCCCATGCAGGTAACAACTGCCACTGACTGGACATGAGGCCGGATCAGTGGGAGATAATTCATACCTGATGCTGAAAACCAAATCAGAACCTTATTGCCAGGAATTTCACAGTTCTAAGAGAGAAGTACTCTGGATAAGTAGAGTGGGCATACACATCAAGAAGTCTCTGAAAGCATTATGCATATCCCCCTAAATCAAAGCTGTGCCTACCTTTACTCAGAGTTTCTGTTTTGTTTTACAGGTAGCAGAGACTAATGGGGAGATACAAGACTCCTCAGTATAAGGAAAATTACCCAGTCACCATCCAAAAGACATGTCACATATACCACAAGCACAAGGAGAAAGTTACAGAGGAAACAGCAACACAAGTATTGCTCCTACTGCTACCTTGAAAACCAGCTCCAGGGAAACTGTGACAGACACATTGGCTACCCAAGACACACAGAAATAGAAACCTAGAGGGAGCAGATATCTTAGCACTAGACCAGTCTACTAACAGACTGGCTGAGGCTCAGGGAAATTGCAGAAAGGAAGCAGGAAGATTGCAAGAGCTCCAGGCAGGTACAAATTGAGTAAAATATATGTAATTAAGGACTGAGGCCTTTATTACCCCAGACTTAATAACAACAGCCCCACTGAGAAGAACCTTCAAGGAAAGTAGGCCTGGGGGAGGGAATATAAGAATATATCCTTTATAAAATTGATAAATTAAAAAATTAAAGAAAACTAAGTAAATATAAATGCATTTTGAGTCATAGATTGAAATAAGAAGGGGTGGGGAGTTGGCTCAGTCAGTAAAGTGTTTGCTGCATAAGCATAAACACCTCAGTTTGTATTCTGACACCTATGTGAAAAGCTGGATGTGATGGCATGGCTATAATATAACCACTGGGAAGGCAGATACATAAGGTTTTCTAGAGCTCACTGATCAGCTGGTTTAGTGGAAATAGTGGAGCCCAGGTTCAGTGAGAGACCCTGTCTCAAAATAATGTGGAGAGCAATGGAGTAAGAGACCCAGAGCTTCTAGCAACCAGGCCACCAGCCAGAATTGGCTCCTGCAGCAGCTCCACTTTGGTGGGCTGCTGGGAATAGATACATGCTCACCTTGCCTGCCTGAGCTGCAGAAGCAAAACCCAAGGGCTTGGGGGGGACTCTCCAATCATACCAGGCTCCTCACAGTTGGGAATCCTGATGGAGAGAATAGCAGGGACCAGGTGAGTAGCTGTTGTTGCCCCACATACACCCTTAGGGACTTTGACTTTGTTAGATAATCTTTTTGTTGGTTGGTTGGCTGATTGGTTGGTTGTTTTTAAAATATTTATTTAGGCCGGGCGTGGTGGCACACGCCTTTAATCCCAGCACTCGGGAGGCAGAGGTAGGAGGATCGCCGAGAGTTCAAGGCCACCCTGAGACTACATAGTTAATTCCAGGTCAGCCTGGACCAGAGTGAGACCCTACCTTGCAAAACCAAAAATATATATATATTTATTTATTTGCAAACAGAGAGAGATAGAAGAGAGACAGACAGAAAAAATGGGCATGCCAGGGCCTCCAGCTACTGCAACTGAATACCAGATGCATGTGCCACTTTGTGCATCTGGCTTTATGTGGGTACTGGGGAATCAAACTGGGTCATTAGGATTTGCAGACAAGCACCTTAACCACCAAGCCATCTCTCCAGTCCCTATCTGTTTGTTGTTTTAATTCCCACTATTACAAAAATACTCAGTGCTGGTTTTGATTAAGTGTATATATTGCCCAGTTGAATTTTAGAATTAGCTTGTGTTTTGCTCCACACAACCCATGGGAATACTTGCATAGCACTCAAACCCAACAACTAGGGTCACTTCTGCTATTACTCTGAAAATAATATAAAAGCCACACTTGCACTCTAAGCTCCTACTTTGAAAATATATAACATCAGACTTACACGTCTGATGCAGCAACAAATTAACCCAAGATGCAAAAATCTCTACATTATAATGCAAGAAACACAAAAAATCAAGACAATATAACTCCACCAAAAATTTAAAATCCATCAGAAATGACCTCCAGTGAGACTGATTTAGATGAAATGCCTTAAAAGGATTTCAAAAGAATGATTATATCTATGTTTAAAGAAATCAAAGGAATCAGCTGTGCATAGTGCCTTTAATCACAGCACTTGGGAGGCAGAGGTAGGTGGGTCACTGTGAGTTCAAGGCTACACCAAGACTACATAGTGAATTCCAGGTCAGCCTGGGCTAGAAAGCGAGACACACCTTACCTTAAAAAACAAAAAAGAAGAAATCAAAGGAAACAAGAAGAAAACAAACTCCTAAAGGAATCTCAAGAGAGCACAGGAAACCAACTTAATGAAATAAGAACATCAATAAAAGCCATGAGTAAGAAAATAGAAATAATGATAAAATACCAATCAGAAATACTAGAAATACAATACAGAGTAAGTCAAATAGAAAACTCTGTAGACAGTCTCACCAGTAGAATGGATCAAGGACATGACAAAATATCTAAACTAGAAAACACAGTGGCAGATCTAATACAGTCCAACAAAGAGAAAAAGGTGTGAATGGGAATTTCAAGACATTAGGAGATCAAACATAGTAATTCAGGGTAGACCCAGGCACGGTGGTACACACTTTTAATCCCAGCACTCAGGGAGGCAGAAGTAGGAGGACTGTCATGAGTTCAAGGTCCTGAGACTATATAATGAATTCCAGGGCAGCCTGAGATAGAATAAAACCCTACCTCAAAAAAGAGAAAAAAGAAAGAATTCAGGGTATAGTATAGGAGAATTTCACTCCAAATGCATAGTAGGTATCATAGAAGATTTCTCCCAAATAGGGAAAGAGATGCCAATACAGATACAGGAAGCTTTAAACCATCAAACAGACAAAACTAGGAAAGAACCTCTCCTCACCATATTATAACTAAACTATTAAACACACAAACCTAAGAACATTGAAAGCAATTACAGAGAAACACCAAGTCACATTGTAATGGCAAGCCCATCAGGATAACAGCAGATTACTCAACAAAAACTTTAAAAGCCAGAAAGGGCTTGGAAAGAAGTATTCCAAGTTCTGAAAGATAACAACTGTCAAGAAAGATTACTTTATCCACAAAAGCTATCCATCCAAATTGATAGAAAAATAAGGAAATTCCACAACAAAAACCAGGCTAAAGGAATGTATAACCACTAAGCCAGCTCTACAGAAAATACTTGAAGGGATCCTTCATGCTGAAGAGGCAGGAAAGTACACACATGGGGAAACAGAAATAAAGTAAACCATACACAAATAACAGTTAATACAAGAGAGCAAAGGAAAAACAGGAAGCACTACAAAACAAGAAGAATGGCAAGAATAAGTAGACATTTTTCAATAATAACTCTTAATATCAATGGCCTCAATGCCCCAATCAAGAGACACAGGCTTGCAGACTGGACTAAAAGGCAGGATCCTTCTGTTTGTTGACTCCAAAAAACTCACCTGTCCATTAAAGACAGACACTATCTTAGGGTGAAAGGATAGAAAATGATATTTCAAGAAAATAGCCCTAGAAAGCAAGCAGGTTTTGTTATCATATCTGACAGGATAAACTGCAAACCAACATTAGTGAGGAAAGATAAAGAAGGTCAATCTATATTCATTAAAGGAACAACCCAACAGGAGTACATTGCACTTCTAAACATATATACACCTACCATACATGTTCCCAGTTTTATCAAACTAACACCATTAGACTTAAGGTCACATATAACAACAAACACAATTGTAGTTGGTGACTTCAATACCCTGCTCTTATCAATTGACAGGTCATCCCAGCAAAAAAGTAAACAGAGGAACATCTGGATTAAATGATGTCATAGAACAAATGTACCTAACAGATATGTACAGAACACTTCATCCAAATACTGGAGAATATACATTCTTTTCTGCAGCAAATGGAACATTCTCGAAAATAGACTATATATTAGGACACAAAGCAAATCTTAGCAAATATAGGAAAACTGAAATAATTCCTTGGACTCTATCTGATCACAATTGGATTAAATAACAAATCAAAAGCAAGAAAAACTATAAAACATAGACAAAATCATGGAAGCTAAACATTACAGTACTGAATGATAAACAGGTCATTGAATAAATCAAAAATGAAATTTAAAAAATTCATAGAATCAAATGATAATGAGAACACAACAAATCAAAACCTTTGGGGCACAATAAGGGCAGTCCCAAGAGGGAAATTTATAACTGTATGTGCCATGTTAAGAAATTGGAAAGGTTGAAAATAAACAACTTAATGTTTCACTTTAAAGTCTTGGAAAAAAGAACAAGGCAAAACAAAAAAATCAGTAGATGGGAAGACATAATACACTAGTACAAAAATTAATGAAATAGAAACAATACAAAGAATCAATGAAACAATGAGTTTCTTTGGGAGGATAAACAAGATTGATAAACCCGTAGCATATCTGACCAAAAGAAAGAGAGAAGAGACACAAATTAATAAAAGAAGAGTTGAAAAAGGCACCATTACAACAGATACCAATAAAATTCAGATAATCTTAAAGACATAGTTTAAGAACATATATTCCACTAAATTTGAAAATCTGAAAGAAATGGATAATTTTCCATATTTATATGACCTACCAAATTTAAATCAAGATACGATAAACCATTTAACAGACTTATAAAAAGTATGGATATCCAAGCAGTTATATAAAAAAAAATCTTCCAGGCTGGAGAGATGGCTTAGTGGTTAAGGTGCCTGACTCCTAAGCCTAAGAACACTGGTTCCAATCTCCAGGTCCCACGTTTAGCAAGATGCAAAGTGACACAAGGGCACAATGCCACACTTGACCACAAGGGGGAGCACACATCTGGATTTCATTCGCAGAAGCTGAGAGACTGCTGGCGCGCCCATCTCTGTCTCCCTCTCTCTCTGTCTCTCTCAAAAAAAAAAAAAAAAAAAGAATATAAAATATGGCTAGCCAGATCAAATGAGCCAACAGGTGCAATAGTGGCATGTCTGTTATGGGGGAAACCAACTGCTCTCTAATTGGACTGGAGGCCTGCTCCACGGAGGGAATACATTCCTGATACTGAAAACCTACAACAGGGGTAGTCATGAGCCCTAGGGATGTAATGACTGCTGGTATCTGTCTAAATGTATATACTATGCTCACCAAACTGCCCAGTAAGCACTTCTCTTAATGCTCATAACCATATATTAATGCTACCCTCACTTTTGGTTATAGAAGCTTCTCTTTTCAGATGGCCCTGGGATGACTCAAAAGGCACCATGGTGCTGAGAAGTGACAGAAGAGTGCTTAGCACTGAAATATCTCTATCACATCTTCCAAAGCTCAGGGTCCATTGCTGAAGAGGTGGCAGAACGAATGGAAGAGCCAAAAGAATGGTAGGACCCCTTACAATGCCTTCTTCCAGACACGAAATGGCCTGGATATCCATGACCTCACAGTGCCTGACACTACCTACACAAGATCATCATAAAGATGATGACATCAAAATAGAAGAGAGACTGATAGAGAGGGAGAGGAGATATGATGGAGAATGGAGTTGCAAATGGGAAAGTGGGGGGAAGGGAATTACCATGGGTTATTGTCTACAATTATGGAAGTTGTCAAAAAAATTAAATTTCAGGGCTGGTGAGATGGCTTAGCAGTTAAGGAGCCTGCCTGCTAAGCCTAAGAACCCGGTTCCAATCTCCAGGTCCCACATTTAGCCAGATGCAAAGTGACGCAAGGGTGCAATGCTGTACTTGCTCACAAGGAGGCGCACACATCTGGATTATGTTCACAGCAGCTGAGAGACTGCTGACACACCCATCTCTATCTGTCTCTCCCTCTCTGTCTGTCTCTCTCTGTCTCTCTCTCAAAAATAAATAAAATAATAAAAATTTTTAAAAATTAAATTTCAAAATACTAAATAATTATAAATCAAGCAAACCAATTTTTAAAATGGAGCATGGACTAAACAAAGAGTTCTCAAAAGAAGAAATACAGATGGCCTATAAACACCTTAAAAATGGTTCTACATCCTTAGCCATCAGGGAAATGCAAATTAAAACTATTGTGCAATTCCATCTCACTCCTATTAGAATGGCTATCATCAAGAAAACAAATGAAGCCAGGTGTGGTAGTGCACACCTTTGATCCCAACATTTGGGAGACTGAGGTAGGAGGATTGTTGTGAGTTCGAGGCCACCCTGAGAACACATAGTGAATTCTAGGTCAGCCTTGGTTAGAGCAATACTCCACCTCTGAAAAAAAGAAAAAAAGGGGCCTGAGAGATGGCTTAGTGGTTAAGGTGTATGCCTGTGAAGCCTAAGAACCCTGGCTCAATTCTCCAGGTCCCTCGTAAGCCAGATGCACATGATGGCACATGCGTGTGGGAGTTAGTTTGCAGTGACTAGAGGCCCTGGTGTGCCCAGTCTCACTCTCTCTCTCCCTCTCTCTGTCTCTAATAAATAAATATATATAAGTAAAATAATCTTTTAAAAAGACAATGAATGCTGGCAAGGATGTGAAAAAAAGAGGAACCCTTCCACGCTGTTGCTGGGACTGCAAACTGGCACATCCATTGTGGAAATCAGTGTGGAGGTTCCTGAGACAGCTAACAATAGATTTATCATATGACCCAGATATACCACTCCTAGTCATATATACTAAGGACTCTTCTTACTACCTTATATATACTTGCACATCCATGTTTATTGCCATCTATTCACAATAGCTAAGAAATGGAACCAGCCTAGATGTCCCCAATAGATTAGTGGACAAGGAAGATGGGGTACATTTACACAATGGAGTTCTATTCAGCTGTGAAGAAAAATTTAATTATGAAATTTGCAGGGAAATGGATGGATCTAGAAAGGATTATACTAAGTGAGGTAACTCGGGCCCAGAAAGCCAAATGCCACATGTTCTCTCTCATATGTGGATCCTAGCTACAAATGTTTACACTTATATGTGATTTGGAGTAAATTTGATAGCAGAGTCAGTAAGCTTCTAGAGGCTATAAGGGAGGGAGGAGAAGAGAGGACTTAAGGAGATAGTATTGTATATATGTAAGTAGATGAACAGATTACTGGGGATGGAATGGCCTAAGTGAGGTCAGGAGAAGAGATTGAGTAAATGAAGAGATTGAGTAAATTAAGATGTTATGAATAAGCCATATGAAAACCCACTTTTTTGGATAATGTTGTACCCAAAAACCATAGATTGTTACTAGAAAAATTTCAGTGCCAGGGATGGGATAACTTCTAATGAGTTCTTTGCCAAGCAGGTCCCTACTGCCCCCAAAACATTACACACCATTGCCAAAGCTCCTAGTTTTCCACCAGAAATACATGTTAAGACCCTATTGCTGAAGACTCCACTTGCTTGGGTTGCAAGGTCACTGAGAAATCAAGTTGGAGCTGAGCTGAAAACCTCCTCCCTATAGACCAGTTGACAGTTGGAAAAAGCTACAATGTATGCAGCCCTGTAGGAGAGAGAGTCATCAGCAGTGATAAACAACAGTGGATACTGCAAGCCTTAAGTTTGGCCAGCTAGGCCAAATGACCAAACTAGTGCAATGGTGGCATGTCTGTTGTTGGAGAAACCAACCCCTCTCTAATTGGACTGGAAGCCTGCTCCACAGGAGGGAATACATGCCTTGTACTGAAAACCTTGTCAAAAGCCTATGGTGGGGAGGTCATGAGCCCCTACAAGTTTAATGCCTGCTATTGTCCGGCTAAATGTGTATATAATGCTCACCAAACTGCCCTGTAAGCACTTTTCTTAATGTCCATACCCATATATTAATGGTACTTTGACTTTTGGTTAGAGAAGCTTCTGTTTTCAGATGGAAGTGACCACTAGGATGACCCCAAAGGCACAATAGCGCTGAGAAGAAGTGACAGAGGAGTGCTCAGCACTGAGACATCTCTATGACACCTTCCAAGACTCAGGGTCCATTGTGGAAGAAGTGGCGGAAAGAATGTGAGAGCCAAAGGAAGGGTAGGACTGCTTACAATGCACTCTTCCAGACACAGACTGGCCTCGATATCCATGACCTTGCAGCACCTAGTACTACCTTCACAAGACCTCATAATAGGAGGAAAGATTATGACATCAGAAAGTGGGGGGAAGGGAATTACCATGGGTTATTGTCTACAATTATGGAAGTTGTCAAAAAAATTAAATTTCAGGGCTGGTGAGATGGCTTAGCAGTTAAGGAGCCTGCCTGCTAAGCCTAAGAACCCGGTTCCAATCTCCAGGTCCCACATTTAGCCAGATGCAAAGTGACGCAAGGGTGCAATGCTGTACTTGCTCACAAGGAGGCGCACACATCTGGATTATGTTCACAGCAGCTGAGAGACTGCTGACACACCCATCTCTATCTGTCTCTCCCTCTCTGTCTGTCTCTCTCTGTGTCTCTCTCCAAAAATAAATAAAATAATAAAAAATTTTTAAAAATTAAATTTCAAAATACTAAATAATTATAAATCAAGCAAACCAATTTTTAAAATGGAGCATGGACTAAACAAAGAGTTCTCAAAAGAAGAAATACAGATGGCCTATAAACACCTTAAAAATGGTTCTACATCCTTAGCCATCAGGGAAATGCAAATTAAAACTATTTTGCAATTCCATCTCACTCCTATTAGAATGGCTATCATCAAGAAAACAAATGAAGCCAGGTGTGGTAGTGCACACCTTTGATCCCAACATTTGGGAGACTGAGGTAGGAGGATTGTTGTGAGTTCGAGGCCACCCTGAGAACACATAGTGAATTCTAGGTCAGCCTTGGTTAGAGCAATACTCCACCTCTGAAAAAAAAAGAAAAAAGGGGGCCTGAGAGATGGCTTAGTGGTTAAGGTGTATGCCTGTGAAGCCTAAGAACCCTGGCTCAATTCTCCAGGTCCCTCGTAAGCCAGATGCACATGATGGCACATGCGTGTGGAGTTCGTTTGCAGTGACTAGAGGCCCTGGTGTGCCCAGTCTCACTCTCTCTCTCCCTCTCTCTGTCTCTAATAAATAAATATATATAAGTAAAATAATCTTTTAAAAATGACAATGAATGCTGGCAAGGATGTGAAAAAAAGAGGAACCCTTCCACGCTGTTGCTGGGACTGCAAACTGGCACATCCATTGTGGAAATCAGTGTGGAGGTTCCTGAGACAGCTAACAATAGATTTATCATATGACCCAGATATACCACTCCTAGTCATATATACTAAGGACTCTTCTTACTACCTTATATATACTTGCACATCCATGTTTATTGCCATCTACTCACAATAGCTAAGAAATGGAACCAGCCTAGATGTCCCCAATAGATTAGTGGACAAGGAAGATGGGGTACATTTACACAATGGAGTTCTATTCAGCTGTGAAGAAAAATTTAATTATGAAATTTGCAGGGAAATGGATGGATCTAGAAAGGATTATACTAAGTGAGGTAACTCAGGCCCCAGAAAGCCAAATGCCACATGTTCTCTCTCATATGTGGATCCTAGCTACAAATGTTTACACTTATATGTGATTTGGAGTAAATTTGATAGCAGAGTCAGTAAGCTTCTAGAGGCTATAAGGGAGGGAGGAGAAGAGAGGACTTAAGGAGATAGTATTGTATATATGTAAGTAGATGAACAGATTACTGGGGATGGAATGGCCTAAGTGAGGTCAGGAGAAGAGATTGAGTAAATGAAGAGATTGAGTAAATTAAGATGTTATGAATAAGCCATATGAAAACCCACTTTTTTGGATAATGTTGTACCCAAAAACCATAGATTGTTACTAGAAAAATTTCAGTGCCAGGGATGGGATAACTTCTAATGAGTTCTTTGCCAAGCAGGTCCCTACTGCCCCCAAAACATTACACACCATTGCCAAAGCTCCTAGTTTTCCACCAGAAATACATGTTAAGACCCTATTGCTGAAGACTCCACTTGCTTGGGTTGCAAGGTCACTGAGAAATCAAGTTGGAGCTGAGCTGAAAACCTCCTCCCTATAGACCAGTTGACAGTTGGAAAAAGCTACAATGTATGCAGCCCTGTAGGAGAGAGAAGTCATCAGCAGTGATAAACAACAGTGGATACTGCAAGCCTTAAGTTTGGCCAGCTAGGCCAAATGACCAAACTAGTGCAATGGTGGCATGTCTGTTGTTGGAGAAACCAACCCCTCTCTAATTGGACTGGAAGCCTGCTCCACAGGAGGGAATACATGCCTTGTACTGAAAACCTTGTCAAAAGCCTATGGTGGGGGAGGTCATGAGCCCTACAAGTTTAATGCCTGCTATTGTCCGGCTAAATGTGTATATAATGCTCACCAAACTGCCCTGTAAGCACTTTTCTTAATGTCCATACCCATATATTAATGGTACTTTGACTTTTGGTTAGAGAAGCTTCTGTTTTCAGATGGAAGTGACCACTAGGATGACCCCAAAGGCACAATAGCGCTGAGAAGAAGTGACAGAGGAGTGCTCAGCACTGAGACATCTCTATGACACCTTCCAAGACTCAGGGTCCATTGTGGAAGAAGTGGCGGAAAGAATGTGAGAGCCAAAGGAAGGGTAGGACTGCTTACAATGCACTCTTCCAGACACAGACTGGCCTCGATATCCATGACCTTGCAGCACCTAGTACTACCTTCACAAGACCCTCATAATAGGAGGAAAGATTATGACATCAAAATAAAAAAGAGACTAATTGAGAGGGGAGGAGATATGATGGAGACTGGGTTTGTAAAGGAGAAACTGGGGGAGGGAAGGAAATTGTCATGGTTTATTGTCTATAATTATGGAAGTTGTCAATACAAAAAAGTAAAAAAAAAAAAAAAAAAAAAGAACCCAGCTGGGCTGGAGTGATGGCTTAACGGTTAAAGCACTTGCCTTCAAAGCCTAAGAACTCAGGTTCAATTCCCTAGTACCTATGTAAGCTAGATGCACAAGGTGGCATCTGGAGTTCATTTGCAGTGGATAGAGGCCCTGGCCTGCCCATTCTCTCTCTCTCTCTCCTCTCTCCCTCTCTCTCTCTTGTTCTCTTTCTCCCTCTCTCTCTCCCTCCCTCCCTCTTTTTTCTCTCAAATAAAATAAAATAAAATAAAATAAAATAGGGCTAATGTGTCCTGATTAGCAAATTATATTTTCCAAGATACATAATGCAGATTGCTACACATACATAAAGTGTTTTTCAAATGCTACTGGCTTTACCATTTAAACATCTCTGATCAGTGCATATTCATTCAACTGTGAAATGCTCAGGAAATCAAATAAATAATATTTTAATTAATACTTTACCTGCATTTTTACTTTTATTAGAAAATAATCGATAAAGTCCCTAGGATTTTTAATATCAAGTGCTTCTTCATGTTCTTTTATTTTCTCCGAAATATAACTTTTAATACAATCAGAATTTTTAAGTACTGTTTTATGACTTCCTGGAAAATAATCAATGAGAGCAGGGAAATTATTGCAGACCTGTGGGGTAAAAATGTTTGTTAAATTAGAAATATATATATATTCATAATTTATTGTAAAGCTGATTTGGATTCATAGCTCTAGACATTAATCTAAAATGGCATATTCCTTCAGAAGGAAGTGTTTGTTGTTTGTACCTAGAAATTCTCCAAACTACTAAAAAACTTTTATGGGAAAATTCTACCCACAAAATATAATATTATAAATTTCTGAACCCATACATCAGTTTTATAACTTGTGTTATATCATAAATTGTTTTTGTTAAATTTTATTTATTTTTTTGCCAGCAGAGAAAGAGAGAGATAGAAGAGAGGCAGACAGAGAGAATTGGCATGCCAGGGCCTCCAGCTACATGTGCCTCCAAATGCATGTGCCTTTTGTGCATCTGGCTTACGTGGGTCCTGGGGAATCGAACCGGGATCCTTTGGTTTCATAAATTGTTTTGATGGGGGCTAGAGAGATGGCTTAGTGGTTAAGGCACTTGCCTGCTAAGCCTAAGGACCCCAGTACCCACATAAGCCAGATTCACTGGTGGCCCATGCATCTGGAGTTTGTTTGCAGTGGCTGGAGGCCATGGCATGCGTTCTCTCTCTCTCTCTCTTTCTCTCTCTCTCTCTCATAAATAAATAAATAAATAGTTTTGATAACTTCTTACATACAAATTTGAAATGTAAATGACATAAATTACTGCCATTCACATTTTGAGGATGACAGCAAAAATAAAGTTTGTTGGGTAAGCTGATTAAGAATTGGAGAGTCAGTATCTAGTATCTTCAGATTTTATGTCTATCAACAAGCTTTTCATCAAGAATGACTATTTGAGGGCTGGAGAGATGGCTTCACGGTTAAGGAGCCTGCCTGCTAAGCCTAAGAACATCAGTTCCAATCTCTAGGTCCCATGTTTAGCCAGGTGCAAAGTGACGCAAGGGAGCAATGCCACAATTGCCCACAGGGGGCACATGCATCTGAAGTTCGTTCACAGTGGCTGAGAGGCTGCTGGTGCACCCATTCTCTATCTGTCTTCCTCTCCCCCTCTCTCTGTCTCTCCAAAAAAAAAAATGCTTTGAAAAATTCTTTAAAAAAAAAAAAAAAGAATGACTGTTTGAGCCAGGAATGGTGGTGCACACCTTTAATCCCAGCACTTGGGAGGCAGAGGTAGGAGAATTTCCATGAATTAAGGCCAGCCTGGAACTACAGAGTGAATTCCAGGTCAGCCTAGGCTAGTGTGAGATGCTACCTCAAAAAAAAAAAAAAAAAGACAAACAAACAAAAAAAAAAGAATGACTATTTTAGGAGCTGGAGAGATGGCTCAGTGTTTAAGGCACTTGCCTGCTAAAGTTGATGGTCAGGGTTTGAGTCCCTAGCACCCAAATAAAGCCAGATGCACAAAGTGGTGCATGCATATGAAGTTCTCCTGCAGTGGCAAGAGGTCCTGGCACACCCATCCCCCTCTTACTCCCTCCCTCTCCTTACAAATAAATAAATTAAAAGTATTACTATTTTAGAAGTGGATGTGACTCCAAAAAAAAAAACAAGCAGAGGGAGATATTCACATCACCTGAATCCATGGTGAGCTCAGAAGCTTGGCATTGTCATTAGTTTTTTGTATCAGCTTAAGAAAACCTTGGTCTTTATAATCATAACGATTCTGGAAAATAATGGAGCAGATCACATTGCAGGGAGCACAGCTCAGGATAAAGGTAGGGTCACAGGGTGAGCCTGAAGAGTAGAAAACAGTTTTAAAACACTATTAAAATATACATAGATTGTATTTTGTCTTTCTTATCAGGTAAAAATTCTATAGAATTTTAAGCAGTATCTAACCTACATATTTTCATAACAGCAAATATTTAGCAGGTAAAATCAATACATCAGTTTGACCTTCAATCTCAGTTGGCCTACAACCTAATTTGTTAAATAGTGTTAATGTCCATTCTTTTTTTTTTTTTTTTTTTTTTTTTACTTATACTTCTTCAACATCAGTAGTCTGCTATTTTGGAAGAGAAAGGAGCTTGTTATAAACTTAAAATTTCAAATATTCAAAACAGAATCAATTCGCCTCCAAAACCTATAGTCTATATATCCTTGAGATAGAGAGAGAGAGATAGATTATTGGAGAGCAGTAAACTCTTCATACCTAATAATTAACTGAAATAATTTTGTGCTGTATCAGTGATGGGAAAATAATAGGTGACATTGGGGGTGAATTCAAAGTAGAAGGTACAAATGTGAGAAAGAGAATGCATACAGAAAAAGTGATGTCAAGACCAGTAAGTGATACATGGGCTAGTTTGCATTACCAAATAAAATTTACTTCAAATACAGACCCCAGTTGGAATAAGCAAAACCATATAACAGATAAATGGAGAGTTTGCTTTCTGATTCTAATGTTAAAAACTAAGAATTGAAATCCTTAAGAAATTTATATTTAGGACTTCCCAATAAACCAGGGAAAAATAGAAGCAATATAATGCACACTACTCCCTTCTCCCAAAGCATGAAACTCTGTAAGTAACTAGCAACCCACAAACGTCCCTGGCTCTGAAGTGGGAAGAAGCAAAAGCTCCCAGCAACCATGCAACCAATGTGGTTTTGGCTCCATGGGCTGCTAGGAAGTGTGTCCAGAAAATCCCAGCAGGGCAAATGCTCAGAGCTAATCTGTAGGGCATAGAAAATTGCCATCTGGCAGCCCCCGGTTTGGGCCAAAAACCACCTGGTGGGAAAAACCAGAGGCAGTATGGAAGGACACATGGTCAGAGCAAATCATCATGAGAGGGGTGACTGGAACCCCGAAGGTACAAAGGGCAGCAAAGTGTGCACTTGCTAAAATCAAAGATGATCTGACTTCTTATCTCTACCCTAGTTCAGTATCTGGATTCCACAAATTGGAAAACCTGGAATAGTTGAATTCCTTGACTCATACCACCTACCAAAACTAACCCCAGAACAGATAAATGATCTGAACAAACCTATTGCAACTAACAAGATTGGAAAAAGGAATTAGCTCCCAACAATAAAAGGTTCAGACCCAGACAGATCCACTTCTGAAACTTATTTGACATTCAGTTACAAACTAAAACCATTTCTTCTGAAGTTATTCCACACTACTGAAAAACAGGAAAAACTCTCAAACTCCTTATATGAAGCCAGTATCACACTAATACCAAAACCAAACAACAAGAAGACACAAGAAATGAAAATTATAGACTGATATCCCTGATGAACTAGATCTAAGAATTCTCAATAAAATCTTTTCAAACTGGGATGGAGAGATGGCTTAGTGGTTAAGGCATTTGCCTGCAAAGCCAGAGGACCCAGGTTCTACTCCCTAGAACCCATGTAAACCAGATGTACAAGGTGGCGCATGCATTTGGAGTTTGTTTGCAGTGACTTGATGCCCTGGTGCACCCATTTTCTCTCCCTCCATATCTCTCTCTTTCTCTCTGAAATAAATAAAAATAATTTTTTAAAAAAATCTTTTCAAACTGTACCCAAGAACATATCAAAAGCATTATCCTTGACAATCAAGTAGGTTTCATCTCTAGGGATACAGGAATGATTGAGCATATGGAAATCAATAAACATAATACACCACATAAACAAACTCAAACACAGCCATCACATGATCATTTCAATAGAAACAAAAAAGGTCCTTGACAAAATACAACATCCCTTTATGATCAAAACATTGGAGAGACTGGGAATGGAGTGATCATATCTCAACATAATAAGGGTGATACACAAAGCACCTAAGGCCCAGATCATAATAAATAGGGAAAAACTCAATGTTCCTATTAAGGTCTGGAACAAGAAAGGGTTGCTCATTCTCACCACTGTTTTTCAACATAATACTTGAAGTCTTAGCTCAAGCAATAAGGCAAGAAAAAGAAATAAAAAGGATAAAGCCAGGTGTGGTAGTGCACACCTTTAATCCCAGCACTTGGGAGGCAGAGGTAGGAGGATCACAGTGAGTTCAAGGCCACCCTGAGACTACATAGTGAATTCCAGGTCAGCCTGAGCTACAGTGAGACCCTACCTCAAAAAAAAAAAAAAAAGGATAAAAATTGGAAAGGAAAATCTCAAACTAGTCTTATTTCAAGGTGGTATGATTATATACATAAGTGACCAAAAGACTTCACCAAAAAAAATTTTTAAGGCGATAAATATTTTCAGCAAAGTGTCAGGATAAAAAATTAATACACAAAAATCAGTAGCCTTCCTATATGCCAAAGACAACCATACAGAGAAATCAGGGATAGTATTACTTTTACAATAGCCACAAAAAAATCAAATATCTTGGAATATCACTAACCAAGAAAGTAAAGACCTATACAATGAAAACATAAAAACACTGAAGAAAGAAACTGAGGACACATGCAGATGAAGGGTCTTTCCATGCTCGTGGATTGGAAGAATTAATATTGTGAAAATGGTCATCCTACAAAAAGCAATGTAAATTCAGTTTACAGTTTTTTCACAGAGTTAAAGAAAACAGTCTCAAAATTCATATGGAAGCACAAAAGGCCTCAGATAGCAAAAAATATCCCCAGCAGAAAAAGTACTTCTGGAGATATTACTATACCAGATTTTAAGATATTTTACAAAGCCATAGTAATTAAAACCACATAGTACTGGCATCAAAAAAAAGAACATGTAGATCAATGGAATAGAATAGAAGACCCATCTCTCTTGATCCTCTTGCCTCCACCTCCTCAGCAATTTCCTACCAGTGTGTGCCTCCACGACTGGCAAGACCCATCTCTCAATTGAAGCAAACTATAGCTACCTGATCTTCAACCAAGGGGCCAAAATGCTCACTGGAGAACAGATAGTATCTTCAACAAATGGTGCTGGAAAAATTGGATAACCACATGTAGAAAATCGAATCTAGATCCACTTCTCTTGTCCTGCACAAAAGTCAACTCTAAATGGATTATGGACCTCAATATAACACCTGAAACTCAAAAATGACGAGAAGAAAAAGTAGGAAGAATATTCTATAATATAGGCATAGGGAAAGTCTGAATAAGACCCTATAGTCCAGGCAATTAGACAAACACTCAACCACTGGGACCTCATAAAGTTAAAAAGCTATTGTACAGACATTCATCAAAAATTGAATGACAACAAACGCTGGTGATGTTGTATGGAAAGAGGAACCTTCATCCACTGCTGATGGGAGTCCAAACTGAGACAGCCACTATGGAAATCTGTATGGAGACTCTTAAAAATAATGAAAATATATCTACCATTTGATTCAGTTCTACCACTTCTGGGCATATACATACCTACCCTAAAGTCTCCAGTCTACTACAGATTTACTTTCTCAGCTATGTTTTTTGCTGCTTTAGTCACAATAGCTAGAAATTGGACTCAGTCCAGATGCCTATCAACCAATGAATGGATAATGAAGATGTGGCTCATACACCCAATGGAATTCTACTCAGTATTAAGGAAAAATGAAATAATGAAATCTGCAGGAAAATTATGGGGTAGGGAAAAAAATCATGCTAAGTGAGATCACAGAAGCACAGAAAACAAACATTGTACGTTTTGGTCACATGATGTTCCTAACTGCGATCAACTGGAGATGAGTTCAAACAGTAGTAAACCTCTTGAATATGAGCATCAAACTAGAATGACAACAGGAAGAAGAAGAAATAGGGAGGGAGGAAGTACTTAAACGTCTAAGTGAGGGATAGGATATACGTGGTCAGAGAGTATTGGAAGGGTAGGGGTTAGGGAGGGTGGAGAGGAGAATTACAAATAACTTAAGACAACATGAATCATTTCCATAGAAGGCCTCCTTCCTTGTGGATAGCCTTCTACAATACATAACCACCAAAAAGGGGGAGGGAGAACGGTCTAGACAAAAGCACCCAGTAGAAAGTAGAAAAACCTTAACCCTAAATCCATGGGTTCTGGCTGGTTAATCCCAGGCCCAGAATGGGTTAGCCCCCACCATAAGGTGTTGGCCAGAGAGACCCATGAGATTCCCAAAACAATGGAGGCCATTGAGATACACTTGATTGCCTGCCAGAACTGAGAGGGAAACCAATTCCCTCCTGACTAGCCCTCATAGTGCTGGAAAGCACTATGAGAATTGCTGGGGGACAATAATCATCAACAGCATGAATAAGCAGAGTACCCTCAAAGCTACAAAATCAACCAGCCAGGCGAGAAGTACACACTTGTGCAATAGTGGCACACAGTCTTTGTGGGTAACCAATTATTCTCTGGACATGAGACCCACTCAGTGGTAGAGAACTCACATATGGTATGGTAAACCAAGTTAGAATTCCATGGACAGGAAATTCAATTCTGGGCCTGGAATTAACCAGAGAAAAGCCCCTGCTCTATGGATAAAGAGTAGGATTACACACACACAAACAGAAAAAAAACAGTCTCTCAAATAACTACTCATATCTCCTTTAACACAAACTGCTCTCACCCTTTGTTGGAGAATCTTTTTTATTTTACAGACAACAGAAAACTGAGGAGATACAAGATCCAACAATACAGCTAGAAAAGCCAGATGACTGCCTACTGTAAGACCTGTCTGTCACCACTACCCCACCTATGGGGCCTCAGGAGAAATTGCAGAGGAAGCAGCAACAGGAGTATTGCTACTACTGATCACCTGACAACCAGCTCCAGGTAAACAGTAATTCTGTGGCTTATCAAAATACATCAGATCAGAAACACAGAGACTACAGAGAACCTAACACTGAACCAAACTGCTAACAGAACTGCCAAGGCTCATGGGCCATTGCAGAAGAGAGGGTGGGAAGACTTCAAGAGCCACAGCGTGGATAGAAATATCCTGAGGCACAGCTCTCCAACAGAGACTGAATGAAGCCTTAGTTATCCAACATCGAATGCCAATAACCCCACTGAGAAAAGCCAGCAGGGAAAGTGGGACTGGGGTAAAGGGAACATAAGACTATAATCTTTGTAAAAATAATTAAGAATAATAATAATAAAGAATTACATATTCTGATATATATAGGACATGAAAGTAAAAGCAAGATTCTCTAGAGGAACAAATGGCAATGAGAAAGGAAAAAGAGAAAAAGGGCAAGTAGATGTGGTCAAAGTACCTGACATGCTTATGAGAAAATGTCATTATAAGACCAGCATCTGTAATGAATATATGCTAATGAAAAGATGAATATGTTCATCGCATCTGGAATTATGGGTATAAGTTTCTAAGAAATATTGGGCAGGTCAGTGAAGGTGGGAACACCCGAGCAGTTCAACAAAATGTAATTAAACATCATCTGGATCGGATCTGACATGGGTTCCACAAGTACTGGTAGTGTCACTGCTGCCATGCTCATTAGCAAGTATTCTCCGGTAAAATGTAAAGCAGTGTTGTACTTAACCTCTCGTTCTGGGATGGAACAGCTGACCAGATGTAGCTGGTGGAGGAAAGTATATATTTTGACTTATACTCATGAAGGGAAACTCGATGATGGCAGGGAAAAGATGGCATGAACAGAGGCTGGACATCACTTCCTTGCCAATATCAGGTGGACAGCAGCAGGAGGAGAATGAGCCAAACTCTGGCAAGAGGGATAATAACACCACTAGGCCTGTCCCTGACAACAAGTCTCCACCTCCCAATTTGCCATTAGCTGAGAATCAAGCATTCAAAACACATGAGTTTATGTGGGACATCTAATTCAAACCATCACAAACATGACTGTGATAGTTTGGATGTGTGACCCCATAGACTCAGGCATTTTTGATTAAATTTTCTACTTGAACCCCTAGCAAGCAGATCCCTGTGTTACAGGAGACATTATTTCACAGAGGTGGATCTTGGAATCCAGCCCTGAGGTTTGTTTGGGGGCAGATCATGAGTCCAGGCCAAAGGTGTGGAGAGAGCAGTTTTGGAGTTCTGGCAGTTTGTGCTTGCTGGTGTTAGCTCTTCTCTCTCTCTCTCTTTCTCTCTCTGCTGTAGGCCAGCTTGTTCTGCCAGTGATGGTATTCCCATGCATCTATAAGGCTGATACAAACCCCTTTCCTCCTATAAGCTGCTTTTAGTACAGCAAAGCAAAGCTGACTGCAACAAGAATAACCACATTCAAGCTAAAAGGAATGTACTGCTCCTTAAATCAACAGAATATTGATATAAAACCTCTATATACATGACTTCTAATTTGAAAGCAAAAGAAAAATGTGAATCAGAATAGGATCAATAGATCTTTTATACCTATACCCAGCACATGAGGTAAAAGTCGGGAGATACAGCTGCACTCACCATTGCTTTTCCTCAACTCCTCCACAAGGCATTGGGCTTCCTCTTTAACAAGGTCCTCAATGGTCCTTTTCCCCAATCCCAGATTCCGCAGGGTCATGAGGGAGAAGCGCCTTGTCTCTTTCCATATCTCTCCAGAGCTGAAAATGATTCCTGAACACATGGAAGCAGAAACTAGAATGGAGAAACCAGGGATGGAAGAGGGAGCTGAAAGGTAGCATCCATACAGAGGGATGGCCTTAGCCCAGGAAACAAGTTAAGCCTCTGCTTTCCATCCTCCTGGTCACTGTGACACACTGCCCAACACACACACAAGCACAAGCACAAGCACATGTACTCACACTTACCAAGGCCTTCATTGAGTTTTTCAAACATTGGGAGGCTTCCTCTTCCAGAAAACTCCTCCGCGTGATCAACCAGAGCTTCCTTCACTGCTTCATATCCATGCAACACCACAGTGGGCTTCCTGCCCAAGTACAGAGTGAACACTGGGCCATAAACTTTAGAGAGCTGGAAATTAGGAGGAAAATACAAAACTAGCAAGTATGTTACCAGATCGCCAGTAGAGTACCCTGATTTAAACATGTTACAATTTTTTTTGTAATTTGAGCTGAGCATGGTGGCTCACCTCTTTAATCCAACACTCAGGAGGGAGAGGTAGGAGGATCACCATGAATTCGAGGCCACCCTGAGAAAACATAGTAATTCCAGGTCAGCCTGAGCTAGAGTGAGACCCTACCTCAAAAAAACAAAGGAAAAGCAAAAACTAAAACTAATATTACAATTGTATTTAAATAATTTCAGTCAGGCAAAGATTCAAATATTTCTGAGGGATTTTTAAAATATTTTATTTATTTATTTGAGAGAGAAAGAGGCAAAGGGGAGATGAGGAAAGAGGATGGGTGCATCAGGGCCTCTAGCCACTGCAAACAAACTCCAGATACATGTGCCACCTTCTGCATCAGGCTTACATGGGTACTGGGGAGTAGAACCTGGGTCCTTGGGCTTCACAGGCAAGTACCTTAACCACTAAAGCCCTGAGTTTTTATATTATAAGACAGTGATAATCCCTTATGGGTCCACAATGAGCCTTGCAGTGGTCCAGGCAGATGATGCACAGATTTCAATTTTTAAAAATCACATCAAACTGAATATTAGGCTTATTTGTTATGTGTTGCAATGCAAGAAACAGTTCAGAATACCAAATTCATTTCCAGGGTCCTATGGCTCATAAGAAGACTCTGAGTTGAATCTCTGTTTATTCAACATGTGAACTTGAGCAAGTGACCATTGTTCGCCATGTTTCCTCCACAACCACATTGAAATAAGTACCCACATGAATGCTCTGGGGCCACCTGACATGTCCTCATATGAAGTAGTTGATACCCACTGACAAACAGAAGAAATCTAAAACTTTTTTGGGCTAATTAGACCCTTCTTAGAGCCAAGGAAAGTCAACACGTCAGCCAGGTCAATGTCCATATGCCCAACGTGAATGATTTTACCTTCCTGTCATTAATTTAACTTCTTGTGATTTCTTCAAACATCTGCGATGGGGACCTCAACATCCCTGACTAATATAATCTCTAGATTCAAGGGCTCAGGGCTCCTATCATTTCTGTCATAAAACTGACCTAATCCTCCTCCATTACCTAGGAAAGAACCCCACATTAATTGGACCAAACTTATGAAACATCCTATAGACGTTTCCTTTCCCATATCTTACCCAGACTCCAAGGCAACAAGTACACCTAGATCACAGAATGTCTGCACCTATTGACTGGGAATATGGCATGCTGGGACTCTACCTACAGTGACTACAATGAGCCATCACTCATATGCAGACTCTCCCTCCCACCAACTCTAATTAAGGCCATGATATCACACACATGTCAGCACTGTTCCCATGAAGCTTGTTAGAAAGAGACCAAGTTCTCCTACGGGATGGTGCCCAGACAACATTACTTACACTGAAGATTACCACAGTTATAAATAGACATAGATTGTGGAGACATAAAAGCGAAAGGAAGAAAAAGTGGCACTGCACAGTGACCACCCAGACCAAAGTCAATGACAATCTGCATCCAAGGAGAGATTCCACAGGGGATGCCCCAGGAAGCCACACATTCTCCCTGCCCTTCCTCACCAGGAGATGATCTTTTGGGGAAACCAGGGTTGTCAATCATACATATTAGGCAAGAGTGACATGTCTGTGTCATAGTAGCTCCCAGTCCTGTTCCCCTTAAACATCCTCAAACCCTTGCCATGGCGTCATCTTGTCTTGCAGGAATAGAGTCATGAAAGGCTCATATGATCTTCCATTGTCCTGCTCGGGCAACACCATCCATCCACGTACCCATCCATCTCTTGCTTTGTGTTCTCCTTTTTTGTGGATATATCTCTTTAGCCAAGAACAAGGTGAAGTAGAAAGGCTTATTTTGCCCTTTCTTTCTCTTAACATTCTTCAACCAGGGTTCAGTTTAGGAACTGAATTTGCTCAGTCCTTAAACCTATGTAGCCCCAGATTCCTCAGTGGAGAATATGGTGTTCTCTGGTGTAACTAACGAGGATCTCCCTGGGTGTCCCTAGTTGTCCTTCTTTTCCATGGTAATCCAAGTTTTAGATATTCCCTTCTCCCTTCAGGACCCAGGGAAATAAACTCTCCAATGCCAGAGAGCAGAGCCATTCCTTGGAAGGAAGGACAGGGGAGTTGAATGATGTGTATTCTCTTGACTAGTGTCTGGATTTCACATATTTGATGCAAGTTCCCTCAGGCTTTCTCTGGCTTTTGGAATTTTTAATCAAGGACATTCACATATATGGCCACTATAATTCTGGCTTGTCTTTTTTTCTCTGGTTCACTCCTTTTTTTTCCTCCTATAAGATTCTTATTGTTAAAGATAGTGAAGTACATGGACACTAAATGGTTTAGATGGGGTCTCATTTGTAATTTTTGGAGTTTTCTCCTTATATCAATAGATGAAGCTGGCATGGTGGCCCACACCTTTAACCCCAGCACTCGGGAAACAGAGGTAGGAGGATCACTGTGAGTTCGAGGCCACCTTGAGACTACATAGTGAATTCCAGGTTAGCCTGGGCTAGAGTGACCCTACCTCGAAAAACCAAAAAAAATATATATATATATATATAGAGAGAGAGAGAGAGAGAGAGTGTCATGAACTACTGGATATTGTCAGCCCTCCTCCAATTGGTAGTGCTTTCTTCTCTCTGATTCTCTTGCTTACTCTTGTCCTTCCTCTTCTCAATAAGCTCATACAATTTGTTTCTTACAAAGTTCAAGAAATTAAAAGTGCTTCTCTATCCACAGTTGCCATTGTGAAAAACAAAGCAGGAAATTTTCACAACCAAGACCAAAGGAGGGCCCAGGTCTCTAGACCACGAGGCTCATATATTCCATGATCATGTTCCAGCAGGGCTCCACAATGAGGACAGCTTTAGGACAGAGTGTCACTGTCTATTTCTGCTCTAATCGTCTCCATGCCTCGAAGACATCATGAAACAGTTCCAAGAAGCCTGACCTTCAGCCTCAAGCTTTAAAAACTTAGGAAGGCAGGTCTCTCAAGGAGAAGTTGAGACAGGAAAACAGGGACTACTTTGGCCACTCAAGACACAGATTGTCTTGGGCAGCAAACACGCCTTCTCCTAAACAATGCCCCTAGCAACCTGATAGAAACCTGGAAAGCCCACGTGTACAAAGCTGCAGATGCACCAGGATGCAAACCAGGGATTATTGTCTCATCCTCTTACAGACCCTTATTTGTAATCAGTACCTACTCAAATGTGTTCTTAAGTAAGAGGATTAGAACAGCACAAGGCTATGCAGTCGGCACTGGTTTTGAGTGCGTTCGCAGTAAAAGAACTGTGTTCTCTAGGTGAATTTGGGGGGAGAAGTCTCTATCTACCATCTTATGCTTATCTATAACTGTGCACATATATGATTAAATTCAGATCCATTATTGGAAGAAACAGAAACAATAAAAAAAAATGTTATATAAGCCAAACCTGGCATTCAAACCAGAGGATCTCCCAAATTACACTAGTAACACCTAATCCATACTCCCCTTAAAAGCCTAAAATGATACAACTCAGACTACTTCTTTGTGCCCTAGAGTACACTCCACTCAAGTGGCCTCATGCCCCTTCGGCAGTGCATCCCAAACCTTTACTATTGCTTTGCTATTGATGAAGTTTCTGGCTGCTTCACACTATTTGTGTGTGCCTTTCTTGAGTTATTTGAGTAAGACACCAAAACCTGGAAATTTTCACACCGAAAATATAATCACAGTAAATGACATCATAATACTGTCTCCAGCACTAGATTTTATTTAAAAAATGGGGCTCAATTTATCTCCCGTTGCAAGCCATGGAGAGAGTATAAAGAATACTCACATTGGTCAAGTATCTTCGGATGTCCTTACCATCAATCTGCAAGAGATTTCC
Organism: Orientallactaga sibirica; assembly: GCA_036365145.1. Taxonomy (NCBI): domain Eukaryota; kingdom Metazoa; phylum Chordata; class Mammalia; order Rodentia; family Dipodidae; genus Orientallactaga; species Orientallactaga sibirica. The sequence continues at coordinate 84,699,697 of JAEOAD010000001.1, read as the reverse complement.
GATAATTGGCAGAGGAGTGGGGCCAGGAGGGAGCTTCCCTCTCACAGAGCTCTGTCTCCAGAGAGAAAGGAGGAGCAGACAGCAGAGGCTGAGCACCAGAACCACAAATGGATCCATGGAAGCCTCCTCCTCTTACTGGAACTACTATGAGCTTTCAGTTGGAAGCTTTTCTAAGGCTGTCTGCTGAATTAATATGCAGCTATTTGATGCAGTGACGTTTCTACTAGATACACTTTAACCTGGCTTCTGAATGGCCTTTGACACAATGTTAAAGAGTCCTTCTTTCCAGGGTTCACTTCATAAATTGTGGTTAAATTGTAGTAGTTGTTCACCAAATATTGCTCAAGAGCCTCACCCTAGACAGTTAGCTTGTCTTGTACCAAAAGGCACTACATGAGCTACTGGGGGGAAATGGCCAACATCTGTCTGAGCAACTCATGGTCTAAGCTACTCAGCAGCAAACAACCTGATGTGATGCTCACCCAAGTTCAATGATGTTACACAGCCATGGTGGGTAACCAACTGCTCTTGGATTGGCTAACAGATCTGCTCAGTGGAAAGGAACACATAGCAGGAACTGGGAAACAAGTCAGAATCATATCCAAATAATAAGTTTGCTCTCCAATATCAAGCTCCCACCAATCTGGGGCTACAAGAAGTCCCACACCTATTAAATTCTCTCTAAACTAACAATGGTTATCCCATTTACCTGGTGCTGACTTCACTCTTCATTGGATAAGCTGCTTCTCTTTTTCAGATGGACGCAGAATCTGAGGAAAGAGTTAACCCTTTGCACCTCACCAGGGCCCCTGCTGAAACCATAGAGTAATTGGAGAAATGAGCAAGAGTGCAGCTTTCTTGGTGAACCTGGTACCAACAAGGGTGAAGGAGACAGACACAGTGGACACTCAACTCCTACCCAACCAAATATCCAGAGTCACAGAGGCTCCCAAGAGCCCATCACTGAAATAGACCTGAAATGAACCCAACATAGCTCAGGGAATTTCATGGAAGAGGGGCCAGAAAGATTGCTGGAACCACAAGTTGGGTCATTACACACAGAGACATTGCCTCTTCCCCATATCTGATGGCTACCCCCACAATGCACGACCCAAAATCCCCATGGGGATAACCAGCATCCCCAAAGAGGATGATCCCTTCAGAGGGGGAACAGGGATGAGGGTAAGGATGGTGCCAACATGTGGCTGTTTACATACTGAGTATGCCCATAACTAATATAAAAATGAATGTTTCCAATGTGCAGCTGTGCTTAAAAATACTAAAGTTAATGATTTAATGCAAGAAAATTTAATCAAAATTCTATATCATCAGAAAAATTAATGAACAGTTGAGCAATTGTGACTGTGTGGATAGTTTTATAATTTGTATGTGCTATGAGTTCTTTTGTTTTTTGGAAAGAAAAATATTTCACTCTTTAGCCCAGGCTAACCTCCAACTTACTCTTCTCCTGCTGAAGTTTCCCAGGTGCTAGAATTATACATATATGCACCACCATGCAGACAGACATCTAACAATGAATTTCAAATGTGTCATTGCTATGTTAAACATTGAGATCCCTCTCTCTCTTTTCCTCCCTCACTTCCTCTTACCTCCTCCCCATTTTTCCCTCTCTGATTTTGGATTTTGAAATAGGACATCATTTATCCAAGGATGTCCTGAAACTCACAATATAGTCAAAGATAACCTTGAACTTTTGATCCTCATGACTGTACCTGTCATGTGCTAGTATGCATCACAGTGCCACATTTATATGGTGTCTAGGATCAAGAGTAGAGCCTGGTGCCTGCAAGGCAAGCAAGCACTCTACCAGCTAAGCTATATGCTCAACCCTGAAGTATATATTCTCCATAGTGGAAGCTTTGCAACTACTTAATATATTCTTTGACCAGGATAACTAGTTGAATATCTAATATAATATAAATGACCAGTCATATATTAAGTTCTTAAATGAAGTTCCATGTCATTTAACACTGTAGAACTCAGTCAAGGAAAACACAGATCTTTTTTATTTTTCTTGTGGTGAAGGGCAAACAGGAGAGCTGTCAGTATTACATAGCTCACAGAGAGAACAACTGGAATCCAATCAGATTTTCTCGGGGCCATAGTTGTTCCAGAGCTTCTGAAAGAAAATTCCAGTGTTCTTCTCTGCCCATTGCTGCAGAGATGAAATTGGCTTAGGCTCGTTGTATGTATAAATAATATCAGGTAATTTAGTAGACAGCACTTAAGAAATCATCCACTCTCTATGGTATAGTCACACCTACACAAGATGTTTCCTGTTTCTTTCAGCCCTCTTATTGTCAAGAACAAAAATTAAACAATCAGCAATAATTTAAGGCAATAGTAGGCAGGGAAATGGCTTTATTTAATAGAGCATTGGTGGTGTGGTTGTTTAAAATTATGATTTTAGGGCTGGAGAAATGGCTTAGTGGTTAAGGCATTTGCCTGCAAAGCCTCAGGACCCAAGTAAGCCAGATGCACAAGGTGGTGCATGTGTCTGGCGTTCATTTGCAATGGCTGGAGGCCCTGGCATGCCCATTCTCTATCTCTCTCTCTCTCTCTCTCTCTCTCTCTCTGTGTGTGTGTGTGTGTGTGTGTGTGTGTGTGTGTGTGTGTCTCTGTCTCGCTGTCTGTGTCTTTCTCTCTGCCTCCTCTCTCTTGCTCTCTCAAATAAATAAATAAATAAATAAATAAATAAATAAATAAAGTTATCCATGGGGAGGATGAGCTTGCTTTAAAGTAAAATAAAATTATGATTTTAATGCCCACACAGAGTGACCTCAGCATGTGACTGAATGAGAAGAGACATCCAGTCATCATAAGGATACAAAAGCCAGTGGAATGATAGAATACTAAGGACCGTGCAAAGCCATATTCTGAAACATGTCATCATATTTTTTTTCTAAATTGAATAAGCAGGTATTTATAAACTTAGTACATAAAATTAAGTTTTTTAAGACTATGTTACATAATATTTAATAGTCATGTTTACAGAGATTCTGATAATTGTCATATCACCATATGCCTTTAATGTCTTTGAATTTTATCAGCCTAAGGAAAAAATTATTCCCACTTTAAGATTAGAAACTGGGTCTTATAGATTCAGTAGATGGGGCAAAGACACGGAGTCTACAGGTGGTTGGGCTGGACTTGATCCCACATTTCCAGAATCTTGCTGCTTTCCACAAAGACATTCAGCTAAACTCGATCCACTGTTTACTGAGTGTGCACTATGGTTGAATAACAAACAACCTTCATCAGTGACATCCAAAATAAACATGAATCCAGTTAACAATTATACCACCATTTGCTTAAAATGAAGTTTGGAAAATTTTGCTTTTGTAATCTTTGAACTGTAGTGGCACAAACTCTTCATGAGCCTCATTATTTAGTGCAAAATAAGTGATAATTTATGACTTGATTCATTTAACTTTAAAATTCCAAAGAATCACATCACATGGAGAGATAATCTGGTAATAATGGCCCTAGAGAGAGTGGGATAAAGCCTAACCTAAAACATTTGGCTCTGGCTTGCAACTCCTAGTACTAGAAATTGGTTATAATCCAAGTTGAGTTGTTGAACAGAGAGACCTACGAAGTCCTCCAAAACAAGACAGGCTTTCTGTCAAAACACTTGATTACACACCTGAGGTAAAAGGTAAGACCCTATTGCTGAAGACACCACACACTGCTGTTGCAGAACATCAAGAGATCCAGCTGAATCTGAAAGGAAGCCAGTTCTCTAGTTCATGAGCTTAGGTGGGAGGCGATCTCTCTATCTTCTTATGTCACCTCAATTTTCTATCTTCTCATGTATTCCTCAATATCTTTCTTTAGTGTTTTTTTTTTCTGGTAAATTTTTTTCTATTTTTTTATTGACAACTTCTTTACTTAAAGACCATAAACCATGATATTTCTCTCCCCTCCCCCCATTCTCCTTCAGAACTCCACTCTCCATCATATCCCCCTCCCTCTCTCTCCATTAGTCTCTCTTTTAGAAGTCATTCACTTCCTTTGGTAGGGATATTCCAAGATATTTAACTTTTGTGGTTATTGTAAATGGGACTGTTTCCCTGGTGTCTTTCTCAGTACATTTATCGTTGGTATATATGAAGGCTACTGATTTGTGTGTGTTGCTTTTGTACCCTGCCACTTTGCCGAAAGAATTTATCAACTCTACTAGTATTTCAGATCACTTATGAATAGAAAGAATCATATCATCTGCAAATAGGGCTGGTTTGACTTCCTTTCCAAATTGTATCACTTTTATTTCTTTGTCTTGTCTTATTGCTCAAATTAAGGCGTAATTACTATGTTAAATACAAGTCATGAAAGTGTATACCCCTTTCTTTTCCCAGACCTTAGTGGGAATGCTTCAAGTTTTCCCCCACTTTTATGCTATGGACTGTAGGTCTGTTATACATAGACTTTATTTATTTATTTATTTATTTATTTATTTATTTATTTATTTATTTTTAGGTGTTTTTTTTTATTTATTGACAACAGAATATACTTACATACAAAAGGTGCATAGTATTTCCCTCCCCTCCCCCCATTCCCCTTAAGAACTCCACTCTCCATCATATCCCCTCCCTCTCTCCATTAGTCTCTTTTTTAATTTGATTTGATGTCATCATCTTTTACTTCTGAGGGTCTTGCGGAGGTATTGCTAGATGTTGGGATATGATCCCTCCAGCCATAGTCTCTCCAGCATTTTAATCATGAAAGGAAGTTGTATTTTGTTGAAAGTCATTACTCTTTCTATTGAAATGATCATGTGATTCCTGTCTTTAAGTTTATTTATGTGATATATTAAATTGATCAATTTCTATATGTTGAACCATCCCTGTATCCCTGGGATAAAGCCTACTTGATTGAAGTGGGAACACTCTGGATGTTGTGGTGGTTTGAATGTGAATATATGAATATATATATATCCCTCATAGACTCAGGTGTTTTATTAAGCTGGTAACTTGGGTCTCCAGCTGCCTACCTGGAGGAGGTATGTGGTGGTTTGAATGGATTCCCCACCACCATCACCACCACCACCACCACATAGATTCAAGAGTTTTATTCAAGAGTGTAGCTTGGCTGGAGGTGATGTTACTGGGGGCAGGTCTGAATTCCAGCCTAAGAGATGCAAAGTACCTGAGCAGTGCTTGGAGTTCCTGAAGTGTGCTTGCTTACTTTTGGTGGTGGCTTTTCTATAGGGGGCCCACCTTCTTATGCCATTATGAAACTTACACTAAATCTGTAAGCTTCAAATAAATGCCATTCCTCTATAAATGGTGATGCCTGGTTTGGGAGTTCATCCCAGCAACATGTGGCTGTCTGCTGCTGCATTATCTCTCTCTCTCTCCCTCCTACTCTATCAAATAAATAAAATAAAAACAAAATAGGAGCTAGAGAGATTGCTTAGCAGTTAAAGCACTGAAGCCTAAGGACTCACGTGTGATTCCCCAAGACCCATGTAAGCCAGTTACACAAAGTGGTGCATGCATCTGAAGTTCATCTGCAGTGGCTACAGGCCCTGGCACACCCATTCTTTCTATTTGCCTCTTTCTCTCTCTCCCTCTCTCTCAAATAAATAAATAAATAAATTTTTAAGTTTCTCTGTCTCCTTTCTCTCTGTCTCTCTCCTTGCAAATAAATCAATAAATAAATATTTTTAAAAATAAATAAAATAAAATAATGTTTTTTAAAACAGAGAAAATCTAGCAGACCCATAGGAATCACTGTTTTATTTCCAAGTGATCTCAAAACATTACAGGGGGTCCATTGCGGAAGAGGGGGCAGAAAGAATGTAAGAGCCAAAGGAAGAGTAGGACTCCTTACAACGTGATCCTCCAGACACAAAATGGCCTGGATATTCATGACCTCACAGTGCCTGACACTACCTACACAAGACCGTCATAATAGGAGGAAAAGATCATGACATCAAACTGAAAAGAGAGACTGACTGAGAGGGGAGGGGATATGATGGAGAGTGGAGTTTCAAAGGGGAAAGTGGGGGGGGGTAGTACCATGGGATATTGTCTGCAATTAAAGAAGCTGTCATTAAAAAGATTAAATTTAAAAATTACAGGGGGCGGGAGAGATGGCTTAGTGGTTAAGGCACTTGCCTGCAAAGCCTAAGGACCCAGGTTCAATTCTCCAGATGCACATGGTGTCGCATGTACCTGGAGTTTGTTTGCAGTGGCTAGAGGCCCTGGAGCCTAATCTCTCTCTCTCTCTCTCTCTCTCTCTCTCTCTCTTTTCTTTCTCTCCTTCTCTGTCTCTAATAAATAAATTAATTAAAATATTTTTGCCAGGCGTGGTGGTACATGCCTTTAATCCCAGCACTCAGGAGGCAGAGGTAGGAGGATTGCCGAGAGTTCGAGGCCACCCTGAAACTACATAGTGAATTCCAGGTCAGCCTGGACCAGAGTGAGACCCTACCTCGCAAAACCAAAAAATAATAATAATAATAAAATATTTTTTAAAAAAAATTACAGGGAGGCAAGGAAATGCATTTCCATTACCCAAGGAGAAAGACATGAAGTGGTCACTTTTCTTAAAGTTCCGATTAGAAGCAAGAAAGTGGCTGGTGTCACACATCTCTGGGTTACGGTCACACACAGAAGAACCAAGTAACAAACAAGTTATTGTGCTGGTCCACTACCTCTGCTGAGACCAGTAATTCTTCCTTTCTTTCTTTTTCTTTTTTTTTTTTTTTTTTTTTCTTTTTTTTTTTTTTTTTTTTTTTTTTTTTTTTTTTTTTTTTTTTTTTTGAGGTAGGGTTTCGCTCTAGCCCAGGCTGACCTGGAATTCACTGTGTAGTCTCAGGGTGGCCTTGAACTCATGGTAATCCTCCTACCTCTGCCTCCCGAGTGCTGGGATTAAAGGCGTGCGCCACCACGCCCAGCTGATTCTGGTCTTTTGCAGAAATCAATGGTCTCATTTAAAGCAATGTTGCTTATTTCTACATCAAGCAGCTCCATGGAGGGAAAGATTGCATTGTTCTAGCTCACTAAGTTCAAAAGAGACAAGTCATATCATGAACCATCAGCAGAGGGATGAAGTGTGATGAGCTCAAGAGATAGAATACTCCCCTCAAGCTGGTTGCAAAATCTGATATAGTAATCAGGGAGACAGGGTATTCCCACCTGATTCGTCAGTCTATGCCCCATTTAGTTAGATAAAAGAATGTGAAGAATACCTCATATTGTCCATAGACCTCAATACTAAGAAACCAAAAATAGATTCTATGTGTGACCTTTGGTGAACACAGAGTAGACTGACATACTAACCCTTATACTGAATCTATTCTTACAGCACAATACCTAATACCACTTGATAAAGTTAATGCCATTATCTCCACAAGATGACAACAGTAATTGCAACTTTACCAATGTCATTACTATTTCTCTTCAAATCACAACATTTTAAAATTTTTGTCTGTTGCCGGGCGTGGTGGCGCATGCCTTTAATCCCAGCACTCGGGAGGCAGTGGTAGGAGGATCGCCGAGAGTTCAAGGCCACCCTGAGATTACATAGTTAATTCCAGGTCAGCCTGGACCAGAGTGAGACCCTACCTCGAAAAACCAAAAAAAAAAAAAAAAAAAAATTTTGTCTGTTTATTGCTTATTTGAGAAACAGAGAAAAAGGCACAGACTGATAGTGAGTATAAGCACACCAGGGGCTCCTGCCTCTGCAAACAAACTCCACACATGTACTACTTTGTGCATCTGCCTTTACATGAACACTGGAATTGAATGCAGGTCATCAGGCTTTGCAAGTAAGTGCTTATAACTGCTGTGCCATCTCTCCAGTCCAAAACACAACTTTTTATATTGTCCTTATATATATGCATCAAGGGAATAGAACAGCATTTTCCATAGAAACTAAAATGGTTAGATAAATAAAGTATGAGTTAGAAAGCACTGAAAAGCTGCTACTCAAAATGGCTCTCATTCCAGACTAGTAGGTAAATCAGTGAGCTATGTTAATGCAGACATTTAATATTGACAGTGCTCATATGATATCCTATCCTGAATTAAGAACAGAAGAGTGACATCACCCACTGCCCTGGAGAAAGAAAGAAATGAACGTTTTCTAGATGAAGATATCACTTTATGAAATTATGCATTTTTCATGCGCACCTCCTGTACTTAACCCAAAACTATTAAATGAAAACAACTCCATTAGGGAACATTTCTAACTTAATTTGATGCAATAAGTTTTGCCTCAGTATCAAAACTCTCACAATAGGACTGGAGAAATGGCTTAATGGATAAGGCATTTGTCAGTGAAGCCTAAGGGCCCAGATTCTGTTCTCCAGTATCCACATAAGCCAGATGCACAAGGTGTTGCATGTGTCTGGAATTCATCTGCAGTAGCTAGAAGCCCTGGTGTGTCCGATCTCTCTCTCTCTCTCTCTCTCTCTCTCTCTCTCTCTCTCTCTCTCTCTCTGTGTGTGTGTGTGTGTGTGTGTGTCCCCTACTTTCCCTGTCTTTCTTTCTCAACTAAGTAAAAATAAATTTTAAAAAATTCTCACAACAGCCAGTCATGGTAGTGCACACCTTTAATCCCAGCACTCCGGAGGCAGAGGTAGGAGGATTACCATGAGTTCAAGGCCACCCTGAGACTACATAGTGAATTCCAGGTCAGCCTGGACTACAGAGAAAAACCTACCTCAAAAAAAAATTTCACAACATATTTTGTGAAATAAAATTATAGACAAAAGTCTCTTAGGTATAAAAACAGAGAATTAGAGCTGGGCGTGGTGGCACACGCCTTTAATCCCAGCACTCGGGAGGCAGAGGTAGGAGGATCACCTTGAGTTCAAGGCCACCCTAAGACTACATAGTTAATTCCAGGTCAGCCTGGGCCAGAGTGAGACCCTACCTCGAAAAACCAAAAAAAATAAAAAATAAAAAAATAAAAATAAAAACAGAGAATTAATGAACAATGTGTAGCAGAGCAAATCCAAATGTGTATAGATATTGTAATACACTCAACCACTGGGACCTCTTGAAACTAAAAGGCTAATGTACAAACAAACCATCAATAGAGTCAATAGACAACCTACAAGAAGGGAGAAAATCTTCACTAGCTATACCTCTGGTTTAATACCTAGAATCTACAAAGAACCAAAAAAAAAAAAAAAAAAAAGAAAAAGAAAAATCAAACAACCCAATTAAAAAATGAGGCAGAGATTTGGACAGAGAATTCTCAACGGAAGAAATAAATGGCCATTACACACTTAAGGAGAAGTTCAACATCTTTAGTCCTCAGAGAAATGCAAATCAAAACAACTTTGAGATTTCATTTCACTCCAGTCAGAATGGCATTCATCAAAAAATCAATGGCAACAAATGCTGGCAAAGCTGTGGGGAAAGAGAACCTTTACCCCCTGCTGATGGGAGTGCACGCTTGTATAATCACTGTGGAAATCAGTATGGGGACTCCTGAAAAAGATGAAAATAGATCTACCATTGGATCTAGCAATACCACTTCTGGGCATATAGCCTAAAGACCCCACTCTTTACAACAGAGATACTTATTCAGCTGTTTGTTGCTACTCTATTCATAACAGCTAGGAACTGGAATCAACCCACATGCCCATGAACTAATAAATGGATAATGAAGTTGTGGTGCATATATAAGCAGTAAGGAAAAATGAAGTAGTGACATTTGCAGGAAAAATGGATGGAGTTACAGAAAAATAATTCTAAGTGAGATCATGCAGGCACAGAAAGACAAACACCACATGTACTCTCTCATTTTTTTTGTCTTGGTTCAATTTCATAAAATTTTTTAAATATTTTTTATTAGTTATATATATAGTATATATACAGCCATGATGGTACCATCATTAGCCTTCTCCCTGTCCTCCCCCCATGGGCAAAGTGGGTCTTGCCTTATGGAGGTAGCCATCAGTTATGTGGGAGAGGCAATGACTCTGTGTATAATGACCCAACTCATGGCTCTAACAACCTTTCCGCCCCTTCTTCCACAAATTTCCTGAGCCAAAAAAAAGACAGATTTCTGTCAGAGTACTTTATGACCCACCAAAGGTTATTGGTAAGACCCTACTGCTGAAGACACCATATGCTGTTCAGACAGAACATGGAGAGACCTGGCTAGAATCTGAAAGAGAGCCAGTCCCCAGACAGTTAGCTTATCTAGTGCCAGAAGGTGCTACATGAGTGACTGGGGAAAACAGCCAACATCTGTCTAAGCAACTCATGGTCTAAGCTACTCATCAGCAAACAACCTGACGTGATGCTCACACAAGTGCAATAGTGGCACACAGCCATGGTGGGTAATAACTACTCTCTCATTTTTGGTTCCTAACTGGAATTAATTGGAGATGAGTGCAAATGGTAAGAAGCATCAGGAATATGGGCATAAAACCAGAATGACACCAGGAGAGAGAAGATAGAGGGAGAGAGGAGAGGAAGAGTCACCAGACAGGTTAGGGGAGGGACAGAATATCAGGGGTGGGAGGGGCTTTGAGGTGTAGGAAGGGTGGGGAGGAAATTACACAAAATTTAAGACAGTATGAATGAGTTCTATAGAAACCCACTTTCTGGCTAGCATTCTACAAGATATAGCCACTAATAAAGGGTGGGGAACAGTCCAGAAAGAAGATGGAATAGGCTTAACCTTAAAACCATGGACTCTCGCTGGTAAATCTCAGGACCAGAATTGAGATGCCACCCCCCCACACACCAACACACACACACACAGTGAGCTGTTAGCTAGGAAGACTCATGAAGTTCACAAAACAATGTAGGCCATTGCTAAAACATTTGATGACCTGCCAAAGCTAAAAGGTAAGACCCTATTGCAAAAGACATCACAGGCTCCAGTCATAGGACATTAGAATACCATGCTGGAACCAACAGGGAAGCTCCCTCCTGGTTAGTCCTCATAGCACTGAAAAACCCTATGGGAGCTGCCAGAGGACAATGGTCAACAACAGCAAGAATAAGCAAGGGACATGAAGACTACTTGTGCAATAACACTTGTGTAATAGTCACATGCAGGCAGTCTCAGTCTCTGCAGGTAACCATGTGTTCACTGATTGGACATGAGGCGCACTCAGTGGGAGAGAACTCATATCTGGTGCTGGAAACCCAGTCAGAATCCCATGGTCAGGAAGCTCATAGACTTCAGAGAGACACCCCCACTGCTCTCTGGAGAACAAGAGTGGGCTCACACACCAAAGAGTGTCTCAAATAATTTTACATATCACCTTTAACCCAAGCTGTTCTCACTCTTGGTTGGAGAATCTGTTTTGTTGCACAGAAGGCAGAGAAAACAGAGGAGAAAGAAAATCAATCAATAAGACAAAAAGCCTTCTGCCCACCATGAGATGTGCTATCTCTACCACATCTGCCAGGGCCCAGGAGAAATTGAAGAGAAAGTCACAACATGAACACTGCTCTTACTGCCAGCCTGACAACCAGCTCCAGGGCAATGGTGACAAACATGGTGACCAGTCAAAACCCATCAAAGAAAGAATCTACAGAGGCTACAGAGAACTCAACACTAAATCAGACTGCCAACAGGACTGCCATGGCTCAGGGAACATTGCAAATGAGGTGGCAGAAAGATTGTAAGAGCCACAGAGTGGATGAGAATACCCTGAGGCATGGTCCCCCCCCCCCCGCCCACTACTCCTCAAGGATTGTCTGAGGCCTTCATGACTCTATAGTGAATAAAAACCCCACTGAGTCAGGCCCCAGGAAAGCAGGAGGAGGATCAAGGCAATAAAAGATTATAACCTGTCATGATATATATAAAATAAAAATAGCTTCTTCTAAGATATATTTTTATTTGTAATTAATGACCACATTTTGTGTGTGTGTGTGTGTGTGTATGTGTGTGTGTGTGTGTGTGTGTGTGTGTGTGTGTGTGTACTCTCTCACTAGAGCTGGATATGACAAATTCCCCTAGGATAGCTAGCCAGTAACCCTCCAGGATTTCCAATCTTCGTGTCAAACTAATCTAGTCTCATTAACAATGGCATCAGGGCCCTCTGCTGCTTCCCCAATCAAGCATAGTACCTACATGGCATAGCCTCTGAGTCAGTCAGCGCTTTGAGTCCAGATCAATCAGCTTTCTCCCAGACTCATCTGAGCCTGATGGTAAAGCCCACTCCCAATAAGCTATAAGAGAGGATTTGCCAGGTGGACAAGGCCTTCTTCGCTGTTCATCTCTCCTGACACCTGAACCTCCCAGTCCCTGTTCTGGCAAGCCCACCCTCATCCCAGCCTATGTGCGCTGGGCTGGGCTGGGCTGGGCTGGGCTGGGCTGGGATGGGATGGGATGGGAAGGCACTTTTTCATTTTGAAGCTAAGGGACCCTTACTAACTGACCTCTTAGCTTTTTCCTAAAGTGAAGCCAAGAGGCTTACATCCTTTTGTTCCAGTTTCTCTTTCTCCCTCTCTCTCTCTCTCTCTTTCTCTCTGTGTGCGTGTCTGTGTGTGTGTTTTCCTTTAAGCTCTGACCTTTTGCAATTCCCCTAGAAATCCCCTTCACCATTCCAGCCTATCCCTATTTGCAATGTTCCCTGAGCCATGGCAGTCCTGTTGGCAGTCTGATTTAGTGTTGAGTTCTCTGTAGCCTCTGTAGATTCTTTCTTTGATGGGTTTTGACTGGTCACCATGTTTGTCACCATTGGCCTGGAGCTGGTTGTCAGGCTGGCAGTAAGAGCAGTGTTCATGTTGTGACTTTCTCTTCAATTTCTCCTGGGCCCTGGCAGATGTGGTAGAGACAGCACATCTCATGGTGGGCAGTAGGCTTTTTGTCTTGATTGATTTTCTTTCTCCTCTGTTTTCTCTGCCTTCTGTGCAACAAAACAGACTCTCCAACCAAGAGTGAGAACAGCTTGGGTTAAAGGTGATATGTAAAATTATTTGAGACACTCTTTGGTGTGTGAGCCCACTCTTGTTCTCCAGAGAGCAGTGGGGGTGTCTCTCTGAAGTCTATGAGCTTCTTGACCATGGGATTCTGACTGGGTTTCCAGCACCAGATATGAGTTCTCTCCCACGGAGTGCGCCTCATGTCCAATCAGTGAACACATGGTTACCTGCAGAGACTGAGACTGCCTGCATGTGACTATTACACAAGTGTTATTGCACAAGTAGTCTTCAGGTCCCCTGCTCATTCTTGCTGTTGGTGACCATTGTCCTCTGGCAGCTCCCATAGGGCTTTTCAGTGCTATGAGGACTAGTACCATTGTTAACCTCTCTGTCCTCCCCCCTCTGAAGGGACCCTCCACATTGGGGAATGTGGGTCATGCATTCTGGGGTAGCCCTCAGTAATGGGGAACAGGTAATGTCTCTGTTCATGTCCCAACTTGTGGCTCTAACAATCTTTCTAACCCTCTTCCACAAATTTCCCTGAGCCATATTGGGTTTGTTTTAGGTCTATTTCAGTGATGAGGTCTTGGGAGCCTCTGTGTCTCTGGATCTCTGGTTTAGTAGGAGTTGAATGTTCTCTGTGTCTATCTCCTTCACCCTTGTTCTGGTACCAGGTTCACCAAAAAAGGCAGCACTCTTGCTCATTTCCCCAATTACTCTATGGTTTCAGCTGGGGCCCTAGTAAGGTGCCATGGGCTGATTCTCTCCTCAGGTTCTGTGTCCATCTGAAAAAGAGAAGCAAATTCTCCAATGGAGAATGAGTCAGCATATTTTCTAATATTTATGTATTTGTTGCCTCCATGAACCCACTTCTTGATATCAAAGATAGCTGAAACCTTGTGCTGAAAGGATGGAAAAGGTCCTACAAGTAAGTGGAACTAACTAGAAAACAAGAAGGTACCTCTGTTCTAACCAAACCAAAATTAGTCAGAAGAGGTAAAGAATATCACATCATACTGACTAAGGAATATACAGATTCAATGCAATCCCAACCAAAATTCTAACACTATTCTATATTGAAATAGTAAGAACAGGGCTGGAGAGATGGCTTAGTAGTTAGGGCGTTTGCCTACAAAGCCAAAGGACCCAGGTTCGATTCTCCAGGACCCACATAAGCCAGATGCACAAGGGACACACACATCTGGAGCTCGTTTGCAGTGGCTGGATGCCCTGGTGTGCCCATTCTCTCCCTCCAGCACCCCGCTCTCTTAAATAAATAAATAAATAAATAAATAAATGATAAATAAAAGGCACGCACCACCATTCCCTACCTTAAAAAAAAAAGAAATAGTAATAACAATCTCAAATTTCATATGGGACACAAAAGGACAAGCAAAGAGAGTCCCAAAAGAGTAATGCTGGATGTATCACCATAGCTGATTTCAAATGGTTCTACAGAGCCATAGCAACAAAAACAGCCTGGTCCTAGCCCAGAAACAGACACATAGATCAACACAATAGAAGATCCTGGTGTAAGCCCACACAGGTACAGTCACCTGACTTCTTTTATTAAGATGCTGTCATGGTGTGATTCAGGTGTTCCCCATAAGCTTAGGTGTTCTGAATGCTAGGCTTCCAGGTGATGGATATTTGGGAATTACCACCTCTTGGAGGCAGTTGTATTATTGTGGGTGGGTTTATGGGTATTATAGCCAGTTTCCCCATGTCAGTGTTTGGCACACTCTCCTATTGCTATTGTCCACCTGATGTTGGCCAGGGGGTGATGTCCACCGTCAGCTCATGCCATCGTTTTCTGTTGTCATGATGGAGCTTCCCCTTGAGTCTGTAAGCCAAAGCTGCTCTTGGTGGGATGATGTTCTGTCAGCAATGCAACAGATTCCAAAAATATACGCTGAAGAAAATACAGCTTCCTAGACAAATGATGATGGAAAACTGGATGTCCATATGTAGAAGAATTAAAGTAAATCCATGTCTCTCTCATCTTGCACAAAATCAACTTCAAGTGGATCAAAAACCTTAAAAAAGACTTGAAATTATAAAACTCTTAAAGGAAAAAGTAGGGAAAGCACTTTAAGATATAGGCATAGGCAAGAACTTTCTTAATAGAATTCCATTCGTTCATGAAATAATAACAATTGACAAATGAGATCTCATATAACTGCAGACAAAAAATATCATATGTTTTCTCTCATTTGTGTTTCTTACTTCTTATATAGATAAAATTGTATTATAAATACATTTTATACATAACATAATAGTAGAAGTAATACTGTCTAGGGGGGACAAAAGACACCAATGGGAGGGGTGGGAGGGTATGGAGGGGAACATATTGAACATATATACATGTATGAAAAAATTTAAAAATAACATATAGTAAAAATTTTAAAAAGATACTTATTTCCAATAAAGAAACATGCAGACACACATGACTATACACTTGTGATCTGTGCACATTAACTCTCTATACAGCTATGCATGTATGCACAGTCGAGTATGAAACCTCAATAGACCTCTTACTGATACTAACATAGGAAGACTGCCCCTTTCTCAGACTCTGTATTTAACATCCTGACTGTGACATCCTCACTCTCTGGTGTACTTCTAGATTGCTCTTTCTCTTCTATTCGAAGCTTCCTTTTTCAGAGAAACCTTTTGGGATCTTATCAAAATTGTTCCATCCTGTCCTCATACCTTACGCTATTTGTGTTCATATTAGTTGCATGTCATTGTGTGACAGCCACATGTAAAATATATTGACATAAAATTTACCATGTTTCATTTTTAAATAATATTTATTTATTTGAGAGAAAGTGTGAGAGAGAAAAAGGGAGGAAGAGAGAGAGAGAGGGGAGAGAGAGAGAGAGAGAGAGAGAGAGCCTCTAGCCACTGCAAATGAATTCCACACTGCCACCTTGTGCATCTGGCTTTAAGTGGCTACTAGGGAATTGCATTGGGGTCCTTAGGCTCTACAGGCAAGCACCTTAACTTCTGAGCCATCTCTCCAGCCCCATTTTGAACATTATTAAGTGTACACATCAGTCAGAGTATTCATATTGTTGTGCAACTACTTCCTCTCCAGCAACAATTTATCCTTCAATCACTGTTTACTAGTGTTCCACTCTCTGTCTTTACAAGGTTGGCTGAGTGTCTGCCTGTGTGTGGGGTACATTTCCTGTGGTGGGTGCATTTGCCAGCAGTGGCTCTGAATGTCTGGTGTCCGGTTCCAAGGTTCTTCGTGGGTTCTTATTTGAGCCAGAGTCTCTTACCCTCTTACTGATCCTTGGGCAGAGCTTGCTGATTTTTTTTTCTTCTTTTTCTTGTGAGCTTCTCGGAATCTCTGGTTTCTACTCCCCTACCCAGACTGGCCTTCTAGGCACATAAAGCTTCATTTTGCTGTTCAATTGGGTTCAATCCCAGCCGTCTCTCATGTCTCCTCAAGCTTAACTGCTGAGCCATCTCTCCAGCCTGTATATGTGAATGGTAGTATATTTTTCAACTTCTGTGTGACACTAAAATTATTTTAAGAGAAAAAGTTGTTTTTTTTTGTTTGTTTTTTGTTTTTTGTTTTTTGAGGTAGGGTCTCACTCTAGCTCAGGCTGACCTGGAATTCACTATGTAGTCTCAGGGTGGCCTTGAACTCATGGCGATCCTCCTACCTCTGCCTCCTGAGTGCTGGGATTAAAGGCATGCGCCACCATGCCCAGCTGAGAAAAAGTTTTAAATGGGGATAGGGAGTGGGAATTACCATGATTTATTGTCTATATTTATAGAAACTGGCTATAAAATGTTTTAAAAAATTAAAAAGAAGAAAAGGTTCTAAAAAAGAGTTCAAGAAAAGTTAGTGAGTATTTGAAAGACTATCCACACTGGTCTGGGCTCAGTCAATAAAGTGCTTATCACACAAGCATAAGGGCATAACTTCTGATCCCCAGCGTGATGGTACATACCTGCAATCCCCACACTGGGGAGCAGAGACAGGAGGATTCTAGGGGTCTGTAGCAGACATCTTTTCAGGTGTCTAATTTGTATTGCTTCCTGTAGTAGACAACTTCAGGTTCGCTGAGATGAACTTCCACACCAGGCACAGTTATGGAGGAAGGGATATTATTTATTGAAGCTTACAGATCCAGGGGAAGTTCCATAATGGCAGAAGAAGCGGCCTGCTCTCACAAGGCCAGGCAAGAGAGAGAGCAAAGCCAACCAGCCACCACAGCACACAGAGCAAAAACTACAGCCAAAAGGTCACACAGCACACTTCAGGAACTCCTGCTAGGCACATTTGCATATCTTTACAATGGTATCTCAAACCCACCATTAACACCTTAAGACCTGCCCCCAGTGACATTGCCTCTAGCAAGGTGATTGCAGATGCAAGCTATAACTAATAAAACACTGAATATATTGGGGGACATATATTCAAACTACCACAAATGGCAACTCTGGCCATCCATCATATTTAACCTATAATTTTCCCTGACATGAATGGTGCAATTAGCACTTCTGATGCAAGCCTATATACCAGGGTTTTTGGTAGGTACTGACCAGGTGTAATCCCAATTAACTTTTGGGATGGCTTTGGTCTCAGTTATGCTGCACGCTGGCTTGGGTCCCTCTTTGCTGTGCTGTGGGCTCAGGTAAGCTGGCTGGGTCTATGGGTGCTGCTCTGATCTCCTGTGCCAGGTGCTGTGTAGGTGAGTTCCCTTCTCCAGGTCTCTGGTGCTTCCTGGTGCTAGAGCTGGTGGTGGGGAAAGGGGAGGCTATGGATGGTGGTTAAAGTTCTCCCACTGGTCCTCATGATCTTCTTCCTAACAAGCCACTCGACTGGTCTCTCCTGTCCTCTGTTCACATTTCTTGAGTTTGTGAGGAGGCCATTAAGAATGGAAAATCCCCTCACCTGGCTTTTCCTGCAGCTCAAGCCAAGCCTGGTGGCTGTGGCCACTTGGACCTGGTGCCTCTGCTGCTGGAGCCTCTTCTGCCTGCTTCTGTGGGCTCTAGACAGTCTGGATCTCTCCTACTTCTCTGCTGCAGCTGATAATTTTTTTATATGTGTTCATTTTTAGTAGATGAGTGTAGTTTGCTGGTTTCTTTGTTTTGCTTTTTCTCCCCTAGGCTGCTTTGGCGTGGTTCCTATGCTGCCATCTTAACTGGAAGTCAGATACTAGCTTTTAATCTCTATCTCTACTTCTTAATGTTTTCACCATTTCCCAGTGTTGCCACAGGCTGGAGACTAAGCCTAACATAAGGGCCTTTGGAAGACATTCCAGATTTAAATACAGCAGCTGTCATAAAGCTTAAAGTATTGAGAAAGCCCAACATGAACTTCACATATAAGACTTGAAGGCTGTGTTTTGGGGATGTGTGTTGTAGAAGCCTCCAAACACAGGAAGGAATATGAGTGAGATACTCATCTAGGACCCTTTCAAGCAGACTTTCTTTGGCTTGTGAAGGGCCTGGTTTCCTTATTTTCTGCCAAGTCATTTTGTGTATCTGTACAAATGTCCATGGAGGTCAGAGACACATGGCTAGGGCAAATGATGGCTATTGCTCCAGGGCATAGAAGAGGCAGCAGGCATGTGGCTGATCTCCTCCATCTTCTTTCATCTCTCCACTTCCCTCAGCAGCCAGAGCTTCTTTCCCCCTGCTCTTGGTCTGCTGACAGGAGGTAAGGTCGGTAATGCTAGGTCACACTGGAGGTGCCATCTTTGACCTCAGTGTTTGGTTTTTCACTTTTATTGTGTACTTACTCCAGCGGTCAGGAAACTGACCTCTAGACTCTGACCCTGGAACTAGGCTGTGATTGGGTGGGGATCTGGATGGGAAGTCAACCTGACAATTAATCTACAGATGTGAGTGCTGATCTGGTATGAGCAGAGTTCTGCTCTCCACCTCTTCTGAAAGCCTGTTCCTATCATAAGCTGCTCTTCTCTATATAAACAAGCCCTTGGTTACACTTTGCCCTCCACTCAACTCTCAGATAGGGTGCATGTGTTCTAAGTTTTAGAACTTTCTCAACACTGCTTCCACTGTGGCCAGTCCCACCAAAAAACCATCTCACTTTGCTAGGCCACAGAGACCATGGCCTTGTGGCCTGCTCCTCACCCCTTTTCTCTATCAAGGCATGGGATCCCAGCTCTGCAACTTCCTGGTTGGGTGATCTTGTTTTAAGTTCCCCTGCCTTCATATACTCAGTTCCCTCCTCTGTGAGAGAGGCCAAACGCAACCTTGGTGGTAGTGATGTGTGCCCCTGCTGGGTCCTAACTCACAGCACATGGCACAGCTCAGGATGGCAGCTTGCTTAAGGGTGGGCCTCTGTCCTCTTCATGATGACTAAGCAGTGGTCCTCTCCCCGTGGAAGCAGTGGTAACTGACAAGCCATTAGGAAGACACCACCTGAGATTTGGAATCAGAGGCTTGTTTTTGTTGTTGTTATTTGTTTTTGACTTTTGAAACTCAGTTAACTTTCTGAATGAAAAAAATTCTCGGGCTGGAGAGATGGCTTAGTGGTTAAGGCGCCAGCCTGCTAAGCCTAAGAACCCGGTTCCATTCTCCAGGTCCAACATTTAGCCAGATGAAAAGTGATGCAAGGGCGCAATGCCGCACTTGCCCACAAGGGGGCGCACACATCTGGATTTTTCGTCCACAGCAGCTGAGAGACTGCTGGCGTGCCCATTCTCTTTCTGTCTCCCTCTCCCTCTCTCTCTGTCTCTCTCTGTGTTTCTCTCCAAAAAAAAAAAAAATTCTCAAAACTGCACTTAGAATCATGATCCTTTTGTTATAAAAATTACCGGCAGTATTTAACAACAAAAATTAAAACATTTTTATTTTAATTTTAGGAAAGGTTAAACTCTATATAGAGCCCCTCATCTTCCTCCCACCCCCGCACCATACTCTCTGAGGGCCCTCCTCAGAGGGGTTGTTGGTATTCCTTGTGGGGTCATGAAGGCCTCATTCTATCTGGGATACTGTTGCCTCAGGAGATTCTTACCCACACTGTAGCTCTTACAGTCTCTCCACCCTTCTTCTGCAATGTACCCTGAACCACCGTAGCCCTGTTACCAGTCTGATTTAGTGTTGAGTTTTCTGTGGCCTATGAGTTTTTGCTTTGATGGGTTTTGATTGGCCATTCTGTCTGTTGCCATCTTCCAGGTGCGGGTTGTTGAACTAGCAGTGAGAGCAGTATTTGTGTTTCTGCTTCCTCTGCAGCACCTCCTGGGCCATGGGTGATGTGTCAGATGTGTTATGGTGGGCAGTCAGCTCTCGTTTCTTGTGTTGGTGGATCTTGGTTCGCCTCAGGATTCTCTGCCATTTGTAAAATAAGCCAGATTCTCCAACCAAGAGTGAGCTTGGATTCAAGGGGATATGAAGTTATTTGAGAGACTTTTTGGCCCACTCTTGATATTCAGAGAGCAGTGGGGGATTTTCTCTGGAATCTCTAAGTTTCCTGGTCATGGGATACTGACCAGGTATGAGTTCTCTCCCCCTGTGCAGGTCTTATGTTCAATCACAGAGCAAGTAGTTACCCACAAAGGCTGTGTGCTGCTATCGCACAGGTGTGTATTCTTGGCTTGGCTTGTTTGTAGCTTGTCGGAACCCCTGCTTAATTCACTGTGGGTAACTGATGTCTTCTGGCAGCTCCCATAGCACTTTCCAGTGCCATGAAGTCAGGCCAGGAGGGAACTGGCTACCCTTTCAGTTGCAGCATGGTGACTCAATGTTCTGTTGCCACAGCCTGTGGTATCTTCAGCAATAAGGAACAGACCAGTTTTGACTTTGGATTTTATTCTTTAAACATATTGTAGAGAATAGAGAGAAAATAGATTATCTACAGAAAGCAATATCTGCACAGAGGTACACATCTGGTGACAGAAAAAACTTCAGAATATGTTCCACTCCTACGTTCTCCACTTCCAGAAACTTTCACTCCCTCTTTTGTACAGGGTGTTAGAGCAGCATCTGTAATATGACTGAGGTCTCAGCACACATGTGTGTTTCACCAGAAGGACTCTTACACAGCTGTACTCTTGTTGTGGAATCCAAATCCATTAACTTCATTTCATAGTCTGAAACTTTCTCCTGAATTGCTGCTTCAAATACTAGTGCCAAGGTATATGTATTATCTTCAGTTCTTAGAGTAATGATGTCTTCATTGCCAGAATGTTAATACTTTGGACAGTCTAGTAAGATTCACGCCTATGGCCAGGTTGTGGTCACAGCAGTAGGTTTAGAAGCTTTTGGGGTGCAGCATGAGCTACACCAAGAAGGTGTTTGAGAGCATCCATGCTCTGCAGGTCCTCTTGAGCCGATGTTGCAGTGGTCCTTGCTGATGAAGTCCTTGTTCACCTCCAGAACCTCCTTCAGTATGGACCCCTGGAGCAGGCATACTCTGAAGATGGTTATGGAATCACAAAGAGGGGCTACAGACTGGTGGGAAGGAGTAAGGCTTCCCCGGTCTCTAAACAAATGCAGCTGTGAAGACCTGAGGCTGGCGTTGACAGCCAGCTTGCTGCACCTGAAGCCCTTTAATGCCATCCCAGAAAGCTTGCTTCAACTCAATTGAGATTTTAGACAAGCTGCATGTCCTGGCAGAACTTCAATTTTTATATGTGTAAAATAAGATTATGACCTTCATTCTCTTCCATAGGCTGTTTGCAATGTGGCAAAAAGATTGTAAGAGCCACAGAATGGGTGAGAATACCCTGAGGCATGGTCCCTCCCCCCACCACCCACTACTCCTCAAGGATTGTCTGAGGCCTTCATGACCCTATAGTGAATAAAACCCCACTGAGGCAGGCCCCAGGGAAGCAGGAGGAGGATCAAGGCAATAAAAGTTTATAACCTGTCATGATATATATAAAATAAAAATAGCTTCTTCTAAGATATATTTTTTTTTGTAATTAAGGACCACATTTTGTGTGTGTGTGTGTGTGTGTGTGTGTGTGTGTGTGTGTGTGTGTGTACTCTCTCACTAGAGCTGGATATGACAAATTCCCCTAGGATAGCTAGCCAGTAACCCTCAGAGATTTCCAATCTTCCTGTCAAACTAATCTAGTCTCATTAACAATGGCATCAGCGCCCTCTACTGCTTCCCCAATCAAGCATAGTACCTATATGGCATAGCCTCTGAGTCAGTCAGAGCTTTGAGTCCAGACCAATCAGCTTTCTCCCAGACTCATCTGAGCCTGATGCTAAAGCCCACTCCCAATAAGCTATAAGAGAGGATTTGCCAGGTGGACAAGGCCTTCTTCACTGTTCATCTCTCCTGACACCTGAACCTCCCGGTCCCTGTTCTGGCAAACCCACCCTCATCCCAGCCTATGTGCGCTGGGCTGGGCTGGGCTGGGATAGGCTGGGATAGGCTGGGATGGGATGGGATGGGATGGGATGGGATGGGATGGGATGGGATGGGATGGGATGGGATGGGATGGGAAGGCACTTTTTCATTTTGAAGCTAAGGGACCCTTACTAACTGACCTCTTAGCTTTTTCCTAAAGTGAAGCCAAGAGGCTTACATCCTTTTGTTCCAGTTTCTCTTTCTCCCTCTCTCTCTCTCTCTCTCTCTCTCTCCGTGTGTGTGTGTGTGTGTGTGTGTGTGTGTGTGTGTGTGTGTGTGTGTGTGTTTTTCCTTTAAGCTCTGACCTTTTGCAATTCCCCTAGAAATCCCCTTCACCATTCCAGCCTATCCCTGGACACTTATTTTCTCAAGTAAACCTTATAATTTAACCTTTCCATAATCCATTGCCTTAATTTGTTGGACTGGACAAGGATATAAAAGTTGAGAGTCACAGGCCAGGGAAAGGAAACAACTGTTCTGGAAATCCCATGACACTTTCACTAAGACACCAAAACCATAGGAACACCCAGAAAGTAACCATAAGTAAGTCACATATTAATACAGTCTCCAGCACCAGGTTTTTATTTAAAACCAGGGTTCTATTGATCTCCTTTTGCAAGCCATCAGAAGATTAAGCATACTTATGTATGTACTTAAGTACATTAGGCAAGGATTGTTCGATGTCCTTAATATCAGTCTGTAGGACATTTCCGATTGGCAGAGGAGTAGGGCCAGGAGGGAGCTTCCCTCTCCCAGAGCTCTGTCTCCAGCGAGAAAGGAGAAGCAGACAGGAGAGGCGGAGCACCAGAACCACGAATGGATCCATGGAAGCCTCCTCTTCTTCCTGAGGGGACTGTCAAATTGCAGCCAAAGATTTCACAATGCTGTCTGCTGAATTAATATGTGCTTTTTGATGAAGTGATTGATCAACTGTGTACATTTAACCTCACCTGACTAGACATTGTCCAGTGATGAGATAAAAATAAGTTATTTACCCTTGTTCTTCTTTATAGGGTTCACATTATATCTTTTTTTAATTTACTGATTTATTTTTATTAGTTATGCTTATAATGTGAATACATTCATGTTGGTGCCATCAATAGTCTTGTCCCTGTCCTCCTCCCTCCAAAAAGACCCTCCTTGTTGGGGAATGTGGGTAGTGCATTGTGGGTCGTGCATCAGTTATGTGGAAGAGGCAATGTCTCTGTGCATTGTGGCTTAACAATCTTTCCTCCCCCTCTTCTGTGAATTTCCCTGAGCCATGTTGGATTCATTTCAGGTCTACTTCAGTGATGAGGGCTTGGGAGCCTCTGTGTCTCTGGATATCTGGTTTGGAAGGAGTTGAGAGTTCTGTGTGTCTATCTCCTTCAGCCTTGTGTTGGTGTCAGGTTCACCAAGAAAACTGCACTCTTGCTCATTTCCCCAATTACTCTATGGTTTTGGCTGGGACTCTGGTGTGGTAGATAGGCTGATCCTCTCCTCAGGTTTGGTGTCTAGCTGAAAAAAAGAAGCAAATTCTCCAATGGAGAGAGAAGTCAGAACTGGATAAATGGGATAACCATTATTATTTTAGAGAGAATGTTATAGGTGTAGGCCCTCTTGTAGCCCACAATTGGTGGGAGCTTGATATTGGAGAGCATGCTCATTTTGGGGATATGGTTCTGACTTGTTTCCCAGTTCCAGCTATGAGTTCCATTCCACTGAGAAGATCTATTAGCCAAATCAAGAGCAGTTGGTTACTCACCATGGCTATGTGCCACTATTGCACTTGTGTGAGCATCACATCAGGTTGTTTGCTGCTAGGGGGCTTAGACCATTAGTTGCTTGGAGAGATGTTGGTCATTTTTCCCTAGTCGCTCATGTAGTGCCTTCTGGCACTAGACAAACTAACTGTCTGGGGACTGACTCTCTTCCAGATTCCAGCCAGGTCACTCCATGTTATGTACCAATAGCATATGGTGTCTTCAGCAATAGGGTCTTACCGTTAACCTTTGGTGGGTCATCAAGTACTCTGACAGAAATCTGTCTTCTTTTGGCATATCTGGTATATCTCCCTAATCAACAGCTCATTGTGGAAGTTAACCACAGGCTGGTACTGCGAGTTATAGGTCAGCACCAGGGAAAAAGAAGGAAGAAAAAGATAGTTAATATAAAAGAGAAAGAGTGCAGAGAGAGAAGAGGGAGGGAGAGAGAGAAACAGGAGAAGCTTAAGGTTAATCTTCATCAAACTCTCTCCAGGGCCCTTTGATTCGGGTGTTCCCTCTAAGGACCTGTTGAAGGTACAACCTTTTAGTCTGTCTTTCAGGATATGGGATTTTATGGTCCCATTTCAATTTGGGTCCCATTTTGTGTGCTCCCCCACACACACACACACATATTTAAACATATTTTTTTTAAGATTAAAAGGTAAGTAACTGCTTAAGCACACATGTGTTCTTGATGATCTTTACTAGAAGGGCAAAGAGACCCCACGCATTGCCTTTGTCTTATGTACAACAGCCTATGGAAGAGAATGAAGGTCATAATCTTATTTTACACATATAAAAATTGAAGTTCTGCCAGGACATGCAGCTTGTCTAAAATCTCAATTGAGTTGAAGCAAGCTTTCTGGGATGGCATTAAAGGGCGTCAGGTGCAGCAAGCTGGCTGTCAACGCCAGCCTCAGGTCTTCACAGCTGCATTTGTTTAGAGACCGGGGAAGCCTTACTCCTTCCCACCAGTCTGTAGCCCCTCTTTGTGATTCCATAACCATCTTCAGAGTATGCCTGCTCCAGGGGTCCATACTGAAGGAGGTTCTGGAGGTGAACAAGGACTTCATCAGCAAGGACCACTGCAACATCGGCTCAGGAGGACCTGCAGAGCATGGATGCTCTCAAACACCTTCTTGGTGTAGCTCATGCTGCACCCCAAAAGCTTCTAAACCTACTGCTGTGACCACAACCTGGCCATAGGCGTGAATCTTACTAGAGTGTCCAAAGTATTAACATTCTGGCAATGAAGACATCATTACTCTAAGAACTGAAGATAATACATATACCTTGGCACTAGTATTTGAAGCAGCAATTCAGGAGAAAGTTTCAGACTATGAAATGAAGTTAATGGATTTGGATTCCACAACAAGAGTACAGCTGTGTAAGAGTCCTTCTGGTGAAACACACATATGTGCTGAGACCTCAGTCATATTACACATGCTGCTCTAACACCCTGTACAAAAGAGGGAGTGAAAGTTTCTGGAAGTGGAGAACGTAGGAGTGGAACACATTCTGAAGTTTTTTCTGTCACCAGATTTGTACCTCTGTGCAGATATTGCTTTCTGGAGATAATCTATTTTCTCTCTATTCTCTACAATATGTTTAAAGAATAAAATCCAAAGTCAAAACTGGTCTGTTCCTTATTGCTGAAGATACCACAGGCTGTGGCAAGAGAACATTGAGTCACCATGCTGCAACTGAAAGGGTAGCCAGTTCCCTCCTGGCCTGACTTCATGGCACTGGAAAGTGCTATGGGAGCTGCCAGAAGACATCAGTTACCCACAGTGAATTAAGCAGGGGTTCCGACAAGCTACAAACAAGCCAAGCCAAGAATACACACCTGTGTGATAGCAGCACACAGCCTTTGTGGGTAACTACTTGCTCTGTGATTGAACATAAGACCTGCACAGGGGGAGAGAACTCATACCTGGTCAGTATCCCATGACCAGGAAACTTAGAGATTCCAGAGAAAATCCCCCACTGCTCTCTGAATATCAAGAGTGGGCCAAAAAGTCTCTCAAATAACTTCATATCCCCTTGAATTCAAGCTCACTCTTGGTTGGAGAATCTGGCTTATTTTACAAATGGCAGAGAATACTGAGGCGATCCAAGATCCACCAACACAAGAAAAGAGAGCTGACTGCCCACCATAACACATCTGACACATCACCCATGGCCCAAGAGGTGCTGCAGAGGAAGCAGAAACACAAATACTGCTCTCACTGCTAGTTCAACAACCCGCACCTGGAAGATGGCAACAGACAGAATGGCCAATCAAAACCCATCAAAGCAAAAACTCATAGGACACAGAAAACTCAACACTAAATCAGACTGGTAACAGGGCTACGGTGGTTCAGGGTACATTGCAGAAGAAGGGTGGAGAGACTGTAAGAGCTACAGTGTGGGTAAGAATCTCCTGAGGCACAGTATCCCAGATAGAATGAGGCCTTCATGACCCCACAAAGAATACCAACAACCCCTCTGAGGAGGGCCCTCAGAGAGTATGGTGCAGGGGTGGGAGGAAGATGAGGGGCTCTATATAGAGTTTAACCTTTCCTAAAATTAAAATAAAAATGTTTTAATTTTTGTTGTTAAATACTGCCGGTAATTTTTATAACAAAAGGATCATGATTCTAAGTGCAGTTTTGAGAATTTTTTTTTTTTTGGAGAGAAACACAGAGAGAGACAGAGAGAGAGGGAGAGGGAGACAGAAAGAGAATGGGCACGCCAGCAGTCTCTCAGCTGCTGTGGACGAAAAATCCAGATGTGTGCGCCCCCTTGTGGGCAAGTGCGGCATTGGGCCCTTGCATCACTTTGCATCTGGCTAAATGTTGGACCTGGAGAATGGAACCGGGTTCTTAGGCTTAGCAGGCTGGCGCCTTAACCACTAAGCCATCTCTGCAGCCCGAGAATTTTTTTCATTCAGAAAGTTAACTGAGTTTCAAAAGTCAAAAACAAATAACAACAACAAAAACAAGCCTCTGATTCCAAATCTCAGGTGGTGTCTTCCTAATGGCTTGTCAGTTACCACTGCTTCCACGGGGAGAGGACCACTGCTTAGTCATCATGAAGAGGACAGAGGCCCACCCTTAAGCAAGCTGCCATCCTGACCTGTACCATGTGCTGTGAGTTAGGACCCAGCAGGGGCACACATCACTACCACCAAGGTTGCGTTTGGCCTCTCTCACAGAGGAGGGAACTGAGTATATGAAGGCAGGGGAACTTAAAACAAGATCACCCAACCAGGAAGTTGCAGAGCTGGGATCCCACGCCTTGATAGAGAAAAGGGGTGAGGAGCAGGCCACAAGGCCATGGTCTCTGTGGCCTAAGGAAGTGAGATGGGTTTTTGGTGGGACTGGCCACAGTGGAAGCAGTGTTGAGAAAGTTCTAAAACTTAGAACACATGCACCCTATCTGAGAGTTGAGTGGAGGGCAAAGTGTAACCAAGGGCTTGTTTATATAGAGAAGAGCAGCTTATGATAGGAACAGGCTTTCAGAAGAGGTGGAGAGCAGAACTCTGCTCATACCAGATCAGCACTCACATCTGTAGATTAATTGTCAGGTTGACTTCCCATCCAGATCCCCACCCAATCACAGCCTAGTTCCAGGGTCAGAGTCTAGAGGTCAGTTTCCTGACCGCTGGAGTAAGTACACAATAAAAGTGAAAAACCAAACACTGAGGTCAAAGATGGCACCTCCAGTGTGACCTAGCATTACCGACCTTACCTCCTGTCAGCAGACCAAGAGCAGGGGGAAAGAAGCTCTGGCTGCTGAGGGAAGTGGAGAGATGAAAGAAGATGGAGGAGATCAGCCACATGCCTGCTGCCTCTTCTATGCCCTGGAGCAATAGCCATCATTTGCCCTAGCCATGTGTCTCTGACCTCCATGGACATTTGTACAGATACACAAAAATAAGGAAACCAGGCCCTTCACAAGCCAAAGAAAGTCTGGTTGAAAGGGTCCTAGATGAGTATCTCACTCATATTCCTTCCTGTGTTTGGAGGCTTCTACAACACACATCCCCAAAACACAGCCTTCAAGTCTTATATGTGAAGTTCATGTTGGGCTTTCTCAATACTTTAAGCTTTATGACAGCTGCTGTATTTAAATCTGGAATGTCTTCCAAAGGCCCTTATGTTAGGCTTAGTCTCCAGCCTGTGGCAACACTGGGAAATGGTGAAAACATTAAGAAGTAGAGATAGAGATTAAAAGCTAGTATCTGACTTCCAGTTAAGATGGCAGCATAGGAACCACGCCAAAGCAGCCTAGGGGAGAAAAAGCAAAACAAAGAAACCAGCAAAATACACTCATCTACTAAAAATGAACACATATAAAAAAATTATCAGCTGCAGCAGAGAAGTAGGAGAGATCCAGACTGTCTAGAGCCCACAGAAGCAGGCAGAAGAGGCTCCAGCAGCAGAGGCACCAGGTCCAAGTGGCCACAGCCACCAGGCTTGGCTTGAGCTGCAGGAAAAGCCAGGTGAGGGGATTTTCCATTCTTAATGGCCTCCTCACAAACTCAAGAAATGTGAACAGAGGACAGGAGAGACCAGTCGAGTGGCTTGTTAGGAAGAAGATCATGAGGACCAGTGGGAGAACTTTAACCACCATCCATAGCCTCCCCTTTCCCCACCACCAGCTCTAGCACCAGGAAGCACCAGAGACCTGGAGAAGGGAACTCACCTACACAGCACCTGGCACAGGAGATCAGAGCAGCACCCATAGACCCAGCCAGCTTACCTGAGCCCACAGCACAGCAAAGAGGGACCCAAGCCAGCGTGCAGCATAACTGAGACCAAAGCCATCCCAAAAGTTAATTGGGATTACACCTGGTCAGTACCTGCCAAAAACCCTGGTATATAGGCTTGCATCAGAAGTGCTAATTGCACCATTCATGTCAGGGAAAATTATAGGTTAAATATGATGGATGGCCAGAGTTGCCATTTGTGGTAGTTTGAATATATGTCCCCCAATATATTCAGTGTTTTATTAGTTATAGCTTGCATCTGCAATCACCTTGCTAGAGGCAATGTCACTGGGGGCCAGTCTTAAGGTATTAATGGTGGGTTTGAGATACCATTGTAAAGATATGCAAATGTGCCTAGCAGGAGTTCCTGAAGTGTGCTGTGTGACCTTTTGGCTGTAGTTTTTGCTCTGTGTGCTGTGGTGGCTGGTTGGCTTTGCTCTCTCTCTTGCCTGGCCTTGTGAGAGCAGGCCACTTCTTCTGCCATTATGGAACTTCCCCTGGATCTGTAAGCTTCAATAAATAATATCCCTTCCTCCATAACTGTGCCTGGTCTGGAAGTTCATTTCAGCGAACCTGAAACTGTCTGCAACAGTAAAGTGGTACCAGAAGTGGGGTGAGATGACCCTGACCGTGTGGATATTCGTCTTTTGGAACCTTTGTTTTCGAGGAATGGGCATGGACTTGGTGCTTGTAACTGAAGGTGCCTTCTGGAGTGGTAAGCCAAGTTTTATGGACTATTCTCATGAGAGTTTGAGAATGCTAAGTGCAGACAGTATTGAACTTCGAGGCTTGGCTTATGAGCTTTCTAAGGGGAAGGAAAGACTGCAGAGGACTTTGTTGGAACTGAGCTACTGGCATAAGGGATTGCTACGTTCCGCTCTCCAGGCCCAGAAAGTTTGATCAAGGTTAAATTTGTAATGGACTGATGTGCTTGGCTAAAGATATTGGATTGAGATTTTAAGATTTTAAGTTGGAAAACCTCAAGCAAGTTAAAAGTAGAGGCGTTGAGACTGGTTTAGCTGCTATTGTCAACACATTAGCAATCTTAAGGAAGGT
The DNA here is from genome assembly GCA_036365145.1 of Orientallactaga sibirica. Classification (NCBI taxonomy): domain Eukaryota; kingdom Metazoa; phylum Chordata; class Mammalia; order Rodentia; family Dipodidae; genus Orientallactaga; species Orientallactaga sibirica. The sequence continues at coordinate 84,669,916 of JAEOAD010000001.1, read as the reverse complement.
GGAAGTAAGGTGGCCTGACTGATTTACATTAAAACAATGGAGAGGATGCCTGAGGAAAGACTGTTAAAAATGCAAATTCTTGGAAAGAGCTGACTGGAGAAGGAACCTGCTTTTCAAGGCTATGATTTATTTTGTCCCTGGATTAAGAATATGGCTGTGTCCTGCACACCTGGTATTAGTTTGGAAGCATGAAAAATGCATGGAGTGGTCATGAATTGCACATGGTTCCAGGAGCAGCTGCTGAGATGCCGCATGAGGCAGGGCATGAAGACCCTCAGGAATAGGCTGGAAGAGCCTTTGGAAGATGGACCGTGGTTTGCATGGAGACCTGAAGATGTTTTGGATATACCAGGACTATGCAAGGACTCCCATGTAGTGCAGTGTTGGCCTGGGATCAAAGTTTTCCCTGGCAACTCTGCCCAGCTGGAGGGGTGGAATTGGAAAACCTGGAGACTGTCAGTCTCTGGTTATATTGAACTTGAACTGCAGAAGTATGGTGACGGCTGATGGTGGTTGAGTTTGCATTGTTCTAGTCTCTCCTTGCTATTCCTTATACAGTTAAAATGTTTACTCTGTGCCTTTACATATTGAAAGTATTTAACTTGTTTGATTTTACAGGACTCACTATCTTAAGTTGATCAAGACTGTGAGAACCTTTGAAATTGGACTGAGTACAATTTACAATGTGTGATAGTTATAAATCTATTGGGGGCCAGGAGCTAAATATATTGGGGGCCAGGGGCGGAATGTAGTAGTTTGAATATATGTCCCCCAATATATTCAGCGTTTTATTAGTTACAGTTTGCATCTGCAATCACCTTACTAGAGGCAATGTCACTGGGGGCTGGTCTTAAGGTGTGGGTTTGAGATTCCATTGTAAAGATATGCAAATGTGCCTAGCAGGAGTTCCTGAAGTGTGCTGTGTGACCTTTTGGCAGTAGTTTTTCTCTGTGTGCTGTGTGGCTGGGGGCTTTGCTCTCTTGCCTGGCTTTGTGAGAGCAGGCTGCTTCTTCTGCCATTATGGAACTTCCCCTGGATCTGTAAGCTTCAATAAATAATATCCCTTCCTCCATAACTGTGCCTGGTGTGGAAGTTTATCTCAGCGAACCTGAAGTTGTCTACTACAGGAAGCAATACAAATTAGACACCTGAAAAGATGTCTGCTACAGACCCCTAGAATCCTCCTGTCTCTGCTCCCCAGTGTGGGGATTGCAGGTATGTACCATCACGCTGGGGATCAGAAGTTATGCTCTTATGCTTGTGTGATAAGCACTTTATTGACTGAGCCCAGACCAGTGTGGATAGTCTTTCAAATACTCACTAACTTTTCTTGAGAACTCTTTTTAGAACCTTTTCTTCTTTTTAATTTTTTAAAACATTTTATAGCCAGTTTCTATAAATATAGACAATAAATCATGGTAATTCCCACTCCCTATCCCCATTTAAAACTTTTTCTCAGCTGGGCATGGTGGCGCATGCCTTTAATCCCAGCACTCAGGAGGCAGAGGTAGGAGGATCGCCATGAGTTCAAGGCCACCCTGAGACTACATAGTGAATTCCAGGTCAGCCTGAGCTAGAGTGAGACCCTACCTCAAAAAACAAAAAACAAAAAACAAAAAAAAACAACTTTTTCTCTTAAAATAATTTTAGTGTCACACAGAAGTTGAAAAATATACTACCGTTCACATATACAGGCTGGAGAGATGGCTCAGCAGTTAAGCTTGAGGAGACATGAGAGACGGCTGGGATTAAACCCAATTGAACAGCAAAATGAAGCTTTATGTGCCTAGAAGGCCAGTCTGGGTAGGGGAGGAGAAACCAGAGATTCTGAGAAGCTCACAAGAAAAAGAAGAAAAAAAAATCAGCAAGCTCTGCCCAAGGATAAGTAAGAGGGTAAGAGACTCTGGCTCAAATAAGAACCGACAAAGAACCTTGGAACCGGACACCAGACATTCAGAGCCATTGCTGGCAAATGCACCCACCACAGGAAATGTACACCACACACAGGCAGACACTCAGCCAACCTTGTAAAGACAGAGAGTGGAACACTAGTAAACAGTGATTGAAGGATAAATTGTTGCTGGAGAGGAAGTAGTTGCACAACAATATGAATACTCTGACTGATGTGTACACTTAATAATGTTCAAAATGGGGCTGGAGAGATGGCTCAGAAGTTAAGGTGCTTGCCTGTAGAGCCTAAGGACCCCAATGCAATTCCCTAGTAGCCACTTAAAGCCAGATGCACAAGGTGGCAGTGTGGAATTCATTTGCAGTGGCTAGAGGCTCTCTCTCTCTCTCTCTCTCTCTCTCTCTCTCTCTCTCTCTCTCTCTCTCTCTCTTCCTCCCTTTTTCTCTCTCACACTTTCTCTCAAATAAATAAATATTATTTAAAAATGAAACATGGTAAATTTTATGTCAATATATTTTACATGTGGCTGTCACACAATGACATGCAACTAATATGAACACAAATAGCCTAAGGTAGGAGGACAGGATGGAACAATTTTGATAAGATCCCAAAAGGCTTCTCTGAAAAAGGAAGCTTTGAATAGAAGAGAAAGAGCAATCTAGAAGTACACCAGAGAGTGAGGATGTCACAGTCAGGATGTTAAATACAGAGTCTGAGAAAGGGGCAGTCTTCCTATGTTAGTATCAGTAAGAGGTCTACTGAGGTTTCATACTCGACTGTCTGTGCACACATGCATAGCTGTATAGAGAGTTAATGTGCACAGATCACAAGTGTATAGTCATGTGTGTCTGCATGTTTCTTTATTGGAAATAAGTATCTTTTTAAAATTTTTACTATATGTTATTTTTAAATTTTTTTATACATGTATATATGTTCAATATGTTCCCCTCCATACCCTCCCACCACTCCCATTGGTGTCTTTTGTCCCCCCTAGACAGTATTACTTCTACTATTATGTTATATATAAAATGTATTTATAATACAATTTTATCTATATAAGAAGTAAGAAACACAAATGAGAGAAAACATATGATATTTTTTGTCTGCAGTTATATGAGATCTCATTTGTCAATTGTTATTATTTCATGAACGAATGGAATTCTATTAAGAAAGTTCTTGCCTATGCCTATATCTTAAAGTGCTTTCCCTACTTTTTCCTTTAAGAGTTTTATAATTTCAAGTCTTTTTTAAGGTTTTTGATCCACTTGAAGTTGATTTTGTGCAAGATGAGAGAGATGTGGATTTACTTTAATTCTTCTACATATGGACATCCAGTTTTCCATCATCATTTGTCTAGGAAGCTGTATTTTCTTCAGCGTATATTTTTGGAATCTGTTGCATTGCTGACAGAACATCATCCCACCAAGAGCAGCTTTGGCTTACAGACTCAAGGGGAAGCTCCATCATGACAACAGAAAACGATGGCATGAGCTGACGGTGGACTTCACCCCCTGGCCAACATCAGGTGGACAATAGCAATAGGAGAGTGTGCCAAACACTGACATGGGGAAACTGGCTATAATACCCATAAACCCACCCACAATAATACAACTGCCTCCAAGAGGTGGTAATTCCCAAATATCCATCAGCTGGAAGCCTAGCATTCAGAACACCTAAGCTTATGGGGAACACCTGAATCACACCATGACAGCATCTTAATAAAAGAAGTCAGGTGACTGTACCTGTGTGGGCTTACACCAGGATCTTCTATTGTGTTGATCTATGTGTCTGTTTCTGGGCTAGGACCAGGCTGTTTTTGTTGCTATGGCTCTGTAGAACCATTTGAAATCAGCTATGGCGATACATCCAGCATTACTCTTTTGGGACTCTCTTTGCTTGTCCTTTTGTGTCCCATATGAAATTTAAGATTGTTATTACTATTTCTTTTTTTTAAAGGTAGGGCATGGTGGTGTGTGCCTTTTATTTATCATTTATTTATTTAAGAGAAGGGGTGCTGGAGGGAGAGAATGGGCACACCAGGGCATCAAGCCACTGCAAACGAGCTCCAGATGTGTGTGTCCCCTTGTGCATCTGGCTTATGTGGGTCCTGGAGAATTGAACCTGGATCCTTTGGCTTTGTAGGCAAACGCCCTAACTACTAAGCCATCTCTCCAGCCCTGTTCTTACTATTTCAATATAGAATAGTGTTAGAATTTTGGTTGGGATTGCATTGAATCTGTATATTCCTTAGTCAGTATGATGTGATATTCTTTACCTCTTCTGACTAATTTTGGTTTGGTTAGAACAGAGGTACCTTCTTGTTTTCTAGTTAGTTCCACTTACTTGTAGGACCTTTTCCATCCTTTCAGCACAAGGTAGCAGCTATCTTTGATATCAAGAAGTGGGTTCATGGAGGCAAAAAATAGATAAATATTAGAAAATATGCTGACTTCACTCTCCATTGGAGAATTTGCTTCTCTTTTTCAGATGGACACAGAACCTGAGGAGAGAATCAGCCCATGGCACCTTACCAGGGCCCCAGCTGAAACCATAGAGTAATTGGAGAAATGAGCAAGAGTGCTGCTTTTTTGATGAACCTGGTACCAGAACAAGGGTGAAGGAGATAGACACAGAGAACACTCAACTCCTACTAAACCAGAGATCCAGAGACACAGAGGCTCCCAAGACCTCATCACTGAAGTAGACCTAAAACAAACCCAACATGGCTCAGGGAAATTTGTGGAAGAGGGGGCGGAAAGATTGTTAGAGCCACAAGTTGGGACATTATGCACAGAGACATTACCTGTTCCCCATAATTGATGGCTACCCCCACAATGCACAACCCTCATTCCCCAATGTGGAGGGTCCCTTCAGAGGGGGGAGGACAGAGAGGAGGTTAACAATGGTACCAACATGTCTGTATACACACTATGTACATAACTAATAAAAATAATAATAATAGAAAACAAATAGTGTGGTGGATTGATTCAGGTGTGCTCCGTAAACTTTTGTGGTCTGGTTGATTGATCCCCAACTAATTCCCGACAATTTGGGAATAAGAGCCTTGTCGGAGGTGTTTTTTTGGGGGTAGGCTTATGGGTATTATAAGCAGCTTCCCCTTGCTAGTATTTGGTACACACTCCTGCTGCTGTTGTCCACCTGATGTTGGCCAGGAGGTGATGTCCAGCTTCTTCTCGTGTCATGTTTTTCTCTGCCATCATGGAGTTTCCCTTGAGTCTATAAGCCAAAATAAATCCTTTTCTCATACAAGCTACTTTTGGTGAGGTGCTTTCTGCCAACCACATAAAGCTAACTTCAACAGATAAATAGATTAGATAGATGATGATGATGATGAAGATAGATAGATAGATAGATAGATAGATAGATAGATAGATAGATGATATTTAAAAAATTCTTGGCTTTTCGAGGTAGGGTCTCACTCTAGCCCAGGCTGACCTGGAATTCACTGTGTAGTCTCAGGGTGGCCTCAAACTCACAGTGATCTTCCTACCTCTGCCTCCCAAGTGCTGGGATTAAAGGCATGTGCCACCACACCCAGCTAGTCTATGTCTTTTGATTGGAGAACTGAGATCACTAATAGTTAGGGTTATTATTGAAAGATATGTTTTAATTCTTATAATTTGTTGATTTTTAGTCTTATTGTTTTCCTATTCCTGCAGAGTTTATTCTTTCCTGTGGCCTCTTGGATGTGTGGAAGCAAGGCTCTTGATATTTCTTACATTTAAACATACTTATTCTGGTAATTTAGCAGAATGGATACCAAGTGAAGGAGAGATGGTGCTGCATTAATGTAGACAGCCATGTGGCATTCACTGGAGGCCCCTGGGGAATGCTCCTAAGAAAAGTATAGTGCAGTCCTGAAAGAGTTATTTATTAATCAAGAGTTGAAGTCCAGCCTGCATTACCCCATCCTACCAGATTTGGCCTCTTCACTCACTCTGAGACATCTGCCAGAATCCCAGGCCAGAGGGCCCCCTTCCATGTCCCTGAATCCTTGCTGTGCGAAAGACCTGTAAGTCATCTCTGAAGAATGGATCTGGGCTCCTGAATCCAGAGATTGGAAATTTGGCTGGACTCTGAGGCTTGGAGAAGGCAGGCTAGGGGTGGAGAAAGGGAGATGACAGGCATAAATCATGTTGGTGGTGCTCTTTTTCTGCTTGCTGTCACACTTGAGAGTTTCCTTAATTATCTGTTTGAGAAGTGAGCCATGGAACATGGGACTCCTGGGACTGAGCTATTGAGGTTTCCTAGAAATTTCCTAGGAATAGCGGGAAGAAAGCCTTGAAAGAATGCTGAAATGTTATAACTAAGAAATAGGAGAGGGATTCAAGGTAGGTTGTGTAATTGCTAGTAGTTTTCTAGAAAACAGATTATGGGAGCTGGAGAGATGGCTTAGCAATTAAGACGTCTGCCTGCAAAACCAAAGGACCTTGGTTCAATTCCCTAGGACCCACACAAGCCAGATGCACAAGGGGGCACATGCATCTGGAGTTCGTTTGCAATGGCAGGAGGCCCTGGCGTGCCCATTCTCTCTCTCTCTCTCTCTTTCTCTCTCTCTGTCTGCCTCTTTCTCTCTCGCTCTCTCAAATAAATAAAATTTGTTTTAAAAAAAGAAAACAGATTATGGGGGATACCTAACAGGAAATATACAGAGATCTAATTCCCTATCTGAGCCAACCATATCAAGAAACTTGCAGAGAAAATGGTTTCCTGGGCCAGCCTATCTTGCAGTAGGAAATAAAACACCAAGGGGAAGTATATTTGGTTTCATTCTGGACTAGGCTAGTACTTGGTAGACTTCATCTGAGATGGGGATCTGACTCTTCCCCTCCTAATCACTAGCTTGTAACTCAGTGCCTGAAGCTGAGTGGATGATAGCAAGCTGTGCTTAAGAACAGAGAAATCGGCCGCCCAGATGGGGGCCAAAGGTTAGGCAGGAGAGAGAGAGAGATCCCCTTCTGACATTGTGTCTCTGTCTATTCCCACTCCCTAAGCCAACAAGCATGAAGGAGCTGGCGCTGTAAAGTCCTGCTTCTGTCTCTGATGTGGGAAACATGTTCACAACCGACCACAGCATCTCCAGAGGCCAGGGCGCAAGTCACTCCCCCGAAGGGCCCTCATGGCATGCTCATGTGACTAACTGAAAAAGATGAGATCATCTTTTTTGTTTCCTTATATCAGGGTGAGGACCATGTCCCTGTTTCCACCGTTCCTCCTTCTGAGTGTAGTAACATCTTCTGCAAGCACTGTAACTAAAGAAGTTGAAAATACCTGCCCTACGATTTCCTGCGGTTGTCCAGGCCTGAACGGCTTCCCAGGCAAAGATGGACATGATGGTGCCAAAGGAGAAAAGGGAGAACCAGGTACTCATGGGCTTGTTCTACCTCTGGAAGTCTTTTTTTTTTTTTTTTTTTTTTATATCTTTTTTTATTTTTTTTTAATTTTTACTGACAACTTCTTTAATTGTAGACAATATCCCATGTTATTTCCCTCCCTCCCCCCCTTTCCCTCTTTGAAACTTCACTCTCCATCATATCTCCTCACCTCTCAGTCTCTCTTTTCAGTTTGATGTCATGATCTTTTGCTCCTATTATGATGGTCTTATGTAGGTAGTGTCAGGCACTGTGTACCTCTGGAAGTCTTTACCTTCCAGGGGAAACTGCTGTACATGAAAGAAGGGTAATGTCCCACTTAGGTTCACTGCATTTTTCTCAGCTACATGTTAGAACTCAAAAGGAAGAGTCAACTCTCATTCTCTGGCATCCTTGACTTTTTTTTCTTTTTTTTTTCTTAATTTTTGTTTATTTTTACTTGAGAGTGACAGACACAGAGAGAAAGAGGCAGAGAGAGGGAGGAGACAGAGAGAGAATGGGTGCACTAGGGCCTCCAGCCACTGAAAACGACTCCAGATGCACACACCACCTTGTACATCTAGCTTACGTGGGTCCTGGGGAATAGAGCCTTGAACCGGGGTCCTAAGGCTTAACAGGCAAGCGCTTAACCACTAAGCCATTTCTCCAGCCCGACATCCTCGACTTTTTTACACAGAAGTTTGCGACACATGTTTGTCTTGCCTAACCAGGAAAGTGGCCTTCGTTAGGCTGACCCACAGAGCAGATGGGAATTGTCTCTTCTCTGAGTCACTGGAACTGGTGGCAGAGAAAGGTCGGCCCTGGGTCTGTCTCCTTGCTCCCTTCCTCTGGAATGGGATTGATACCTAGCTTTTAGAAGAGGATAACACAAACACAGATACTAACTTATGTTTCCTTTGTCTTCTCACAGGTGTAGGACTCAGAGGCATACAGGGGCCTCCTGGAAAGTTGGGGCCTCCAGGACCGCCAGGGATTCCTGGGCCAAAAGGAGCAATGGGACCAAAAGGAGACCATGGAAAAAATGGAGGTAAGGAGATCACCTCAGAAGTTCTATGCTAAAGGCATCTAGGACTCTAACCTGGAATACCAGGTAGGATATGTCCTTGTTCTCAAAGCTACAAGGGATGATGCCCAACTCTGCTGCCTGACCAAGGCCCCTAAGTACTTCTGGTCACTTAGAGCCTTGGGAGTTTCCCATCAATGCCGAGGTATAGATATGCAAAGCTTTCAAGACCCCTCTTTCCCAGGCACTCTCTAGAAGATGGAAACCCAGGTTTCCATCTGAGATGATCTTCAGCTGAGGCTCTGGCCACAAGAAGAAAATAGTATATCTAAAAGTGGACTTACTTTGTATGTTTTACTCGAAGTGTATTTACATGGCATGTCAGTTATATTGGATTTCATAAGAAACCAATACAAATTTAGTAGGTTAAAAACACAACCAGTTATATAGCTTCATAGATCAGCCATAGGAATTCTGATTTTAGCAGGTCATACTTATGTCTGTTGCTTGCCAATCTTCTCATTCACATATTCGACTTTTGTTTGGGTGTAAACGTGAGTGAGAAGGTGTAATTAAGCCAAGGGTTTCTGCTATTACCTGCACAACAGGGTCCAGGGGAACCTCCAGGGGGACTGACTGGGAGGTTTAAGAAAACATACTAGACACTTTGGCTAATTTGAAAGTGGGGGGACCAGGGCACTGTATCTCAGAGGACAGAAGCCTGGAGCCTTAGTCCACTATGCTTCTATTCTTCAGCTTGCGAAAGCTCATTAATTATTAACTGTTAGCTTAACATAGATTATCATGGGAGGACTTTCTCACGAGAAGACTTGCTGTGTTATTTTGAGACAAAGCAGATGTTAACAGAGAAAGAAGTAAGTTACCCAGCAGCTACAGGGACAAACTCCTCATCAGCCATGGAGAAAGAGGCTCTGCATTCCAAACTCGCACCGGCACATGTCTATCGGCTTTGTCATAATAAACATTCTTGACCTGTGCTTTGCACAAATTGCTGTCAGCACAGTTTCAGCTAGAGTGGTGGTCTCTGACAGATTTCCATTTTTTTAACTTTTATATTCATGATTTTCATACATGGACATAATATAATTTGATCATAATCCCTTCCCAATACCTTCTATTTCCCCCAACCCCCTTTCACTAAACTCCTTTCCAGCTAGACCCTCTTTTTCTTTAATTTATTTTTATTAGATATGGACATATTTAGTATATAAACAACACATGTTGGTATCATCCATTCCCTCATCCCTGTCCCTCTTCCAAAGAGGTTCTCCTCGTTGGGGACTGTGGGTCGTGCACTGCGGGGGCAGCACTCAGTAATGGGGAAGAGGCAATGTCTCTGTGTATAATGAATGACCCAACTTGTGGCTCTAACAATCTTTCCGCCCTCTCTTCCACAAAATTCCTTGAGCCATGTTGGGTGCATTTTAAGCCTACTTCAGTGATGGACTCTTAGGAGCCTCTGGATCTCTGCTTTGGTAGGTGTTGAGTGTCCTCAGTGTCTATCTCCTTCATCCTTGTGCTGATATCAGGTTCACCGAGAAAGCAGCACTCTTGCTCATTTCCCCAATTCCTCTGTGATTTCAGCTGGGGCCAGGTTGAAGTGCGCTGGGTCATTTATCTCCTCAGGTCCCACTCATATCTGAAAAAGAGAAGCAGAATCTCCAATGGAGAGTGAAGCCATCACAAGTTAAATGGGAAAACCATGAATAATTTAGACAGAATTTAAAGGGTGTAGACCCTCTTATAGCCCAAGATTAATGGGAGCTTAACATTGGAAAGCAAAATCATTATCTGGATATGATTCTGACTTGCTTCCCAGTTCCAGATATGGTTTCCTTTCCACTGAGCAGATCTGTTAGCCAATCCAAGAGCAGTTGGTTACCCACCGTGGCTGTGTGCCACTATTGCACTTGTGTGAGCATCACATCAGGTTGTTTGCTTCTGAGTAGCTTAGACCTCAAGTTGCTCAGACAGATGCTGGCCACTTTCCTCCAGTAACTCATGTAGTGCCTTCCAGCACTAGATGGACTAACTGTCTGGGGACTGACTCTCTTCCGGATTCCAACCAGGTCTCTCCATGGTCTGTGCCAACAGCATATGGTATCTTCATCAGTAGGGTCTTCCTATTAACCTCTGGTGAGAAATCAATAGACCCTCTTTTATTTTGATGACTTATTTTCCACCCTCCTCCATTTTCCAAGCCAAATTTTTTCTCACCTCAATTCTGTGTAAGTATCATTGGGTAGCAACAGCAGCCATGGGAGCATAATGTGATGGTCATTTCATGTCTCGAACACAGTGTCCAAAGTACTCCTCCCCACCCTCTGGCTCTTACACTCTTTCTATCTGCTCTTCTGCAGTGTTTCCTGGATCTTGGAAGGGAGGTTACAGATGCCTCAATTAGCACTGAGCACTCAACCTAATTTTCAGCTTATCCTCAGCACTTTGGAGTTTTGAGCCTCCCCAGTAGTCATAATCATGTGCAAAAGGAAGATTCTCTGGCTAAGATGTGATCAGCACTAACCTATGGGGATAAACATAACATAAATATTTAGAGGGCAATTGGATGAGCACAGCATATTCATTTAGTCAGCCCATAGTGTGATTTTCCACTCCATGGTCTATGACCTATGCGATCTTAGGCTTTTTAAATTATTATTATTTGAGAGCAACAGACAGACACAGAAAGAGGCAGAAAGAGAGAGAGAGATAATGGGCGCACCAGGGCCTCCAGCCACTGCAAACAAACTCCAGATGCATGCACCACCTTCTGCATCTGGCTTACATGGGTATTGGGGAATTGAGCCTTGAACCAGGGTCCTTAGGCTTCACAAGCAAGCACTTACCTGCTAAGCCATCTCTCAGCCCCAACCACAGACTTTTGCGCAAGATTTGCGCAGGACCAGGTATGAACCCTGTCCCATGGAGCAGGTCTCAGATCCAGAGAGCAGTTCGTTACCCTGATATCAATGATGCCACTATTGTAGAAGTAGGAACCCCTGGGCCAAGGGCTTCTTACCATAGCACAGGTCATTCAAGGCTTGATCACACAGTAGTGATTATAGGATTCCTAAGACATGCACTGTCACTTACATCATATTATATTGGTCATAACAAGTCCAGGCCAAAACCGAGGAGTGTAGAAAAGTCTTTAATGAGAAGCTGCACCATATCACAGTTATTTTGCCACCTACCTGCCTCTCCAGTTGAATAATGGGCAATTCAAAAAGGTTGTGGCTTCTGATTTGTTTCATAACAAATTTGAAGAAATAAAAAAAAAAAAGTAGGGGCCAACACAAAGTAAAAGTGGAAAAGACACATTTCAGCTTTTTTTTTTTTTTGCTACCTTGTGGGCCCAAGTAAGGAGTCAACACTTTTTAGCAAAAGCAGTTTCCAAGTGCTTGTCTCAGATACAGTTAGCAGATAAATATTGGTATTTTAGGCTAGGCAAGAATAGGGATTTGGGGGCTGGAGAGATGGCTTAGCGGTTAAACGCTTGCCTATGAAGCCTAAGGACCCCGGTTTGAGGCTCAATTCCCCAGGACCCACGTAAGCCAGATGCACAAGGGGGCCACAAGCATCTGGAGTTCGTTTGCAGTGGCTGGAGGCCCTGGCATTCCCATTCCCTCTCTCTCTAGCTGCCTCTTTCTCTCTCAGTCTGTCTGTCACTCTCAAATAAATAAATAAAAATAAACAAAATAATTTAAAAAAAATAAAAAGAATAGGGATTTGGGGCTGGCTTAGTGGTTAAGGCGTTTGCCTGTGAAGCCTAAGGACCCCAGTTCAATTCCCCAGGACCCACATAAGCCAGATGCACAAGGTAGTGCATGCATCTGGAGTTCATTTGCAGTGGCTGGAGGCCCTGGTGCTCCAATTCTCTCCCTCCCTCTCTCTCTCTCTGCCTTTCTCTCTCTCAAATAAATAAATATATTTGTTAAAAAAAAAAAAAGAATATGGATTTTAGGATGAGGAAATGGCTTAGCAGGTAAGGCATTTGGCTGCGAAGCCTAAGGACCCCGGTTCAATTCCCCAGGACCCACATAAGCCAGATGCACAAGGTGGTGTATGCATCTGGAGTTCATTTGCAGTGACTAGAGGCCCTGACATGCCCATTCTCTCTGCTTCTTCCTTTCTCTCTCTCTCTCATAAATAAATAAATAAATAAATAAATAAATAAATAAATAAATAAATAAATAAAATATTTTTTAAAAGAATAGGGATATTTTCCCCCTTCAAGGTGTATCAGTATAAAATAAACTACTTTTTATCTGAGAAAGATGCCCTCCTTCCTAACATGCACCGATCTGGGACTCCATCTTAACAAGGCTTCTTGCTGTTTACCTTTCTAGAATGTGATATGAGCTTGATGGATATAGTAACAGCAGATCTGCGATCAGAGTTGGACCGCATCAAAAAGTGTAAGCTTCTCTCTTGTTCTTCAGGCAGCTTAAAGTTTGGGAATGGGGGAAGGCAGAAAATAGTCATTGAGTGTATATAATTTTCTATTGCCTAGATAGGAACTTCTCATACTCTGATCTCATGAAATCCTCCCAACAGCCTTTTCATTACTCTGTACTTCTGGTATCTAAGTCTGGCACTGGAACCAAACTTGTTTCTTCAGGCTGTGGCCAAATATTGTCAGATATTTTTGTGTCCTCTCAAGTTAGCATTGCAGTAGAATTCACAACTCCAAATTACATGCTTTGTAGAACTCTGATCCAAAGGGACAAAAGCTTTGTGCCTGGAGCTGGTGAGATGGCTTAGCAGTTAAGTGCTTGCCTGTAAAGCCTAAGGACCCCAGTTTGAGGCTTGATTCCCCAGTACCCACGTAAGGCAGATGTATAAGGTGGCATATACATCTGGAGTTCATTTGCAGTGGTTGGAGGCCCCAGTGTGCCCATACTCACTCTCTCTCTCTCTCTCTCTCTCTCTCTCTCTTTTTTCTCTGCTTGTTTTTCTTTCTCTGTCTGTTGCTCCCAAATAATTTTTTTAATTTTTAAAAAAAGTTTTATGCCTGTCTATTACTTTTAACAAATAAAAAAGTAAGATACCAGTTAAATTTTAAGGTTAAAAAAATAAACTTTATTTTGAATAAGTATGCCCTGCATATTGCACAGGAATTTTCATGAGTGAAAAAAAAATTCATTGTAGCTGGATGTGGTAGCACATGTCTTTAATCCCTGCACTTGGGAGGCAGAGGTAGGAGGATCACTGTGAGTTTGAGGCTACCCTGAGACAGCATAGTGAATTCCAGGTCAGCCTGAGCTTCAGTGAGACCCTACCTCAAAAAAAAAATTCATTGTTTTGGACTGGAGAGATGGATTAGCGATTAAGGCACTTAACTGCAAAGCCAAAGGACCCAGGTTCAATTCCCTAGGACCCACATAAACCAGATGCATAAGAGAGTGCATGCATCTGGAGTCCATTTGCAGTGGCTGGAGGCCCTGGCGTACCCATTCTCTATCTCTCTTTCTCTCTCTACCTGCCTATTTCTCTCTCTCTCTCTCATAAATAAATAAAAATGAAATATTTTTAAAAGATTGTTTATCTGAAATTCAAATTAAATCTGCATTTTATGTGGCAATTCATTTATTCAGAGATATACCTTGGGCTGGCTTACCAGAAACCAATATCATCAATGCATTTTAGGGTTGTTCTTCTCTATGGGTGAAGAAGTTGGGAAGAAGTTCTTCTTGAGCAGTGGTAAAAAGATGAGCTTTGACAAAGTGAAGGCTCACTGTGCCAGTTTTCAGGCCTCTGTTGCCACCCCCAAGAATGATGAAGAGAACAGAGCCATCCACAATGTGGCCAAAGAGATTGCCTTCCTGGGCATCACAGATGAGAAGAGAGAAGGCCACTTTGTGGATACAACAGAAACAGAACAGCACTACAGTAACTGGAATACGGGCGAACCCAACAATGTTGATGGTGGGGAGCACTGTGTGGTGATCTTGTCAAATGGCAAGTGGAATGATATCGCTTGCTCTAACCCTTTTCTGGCAGTCTGTGAGTTCTCTGTTTGAAGCAACACGCTCACCTTCCTTTTGTCCCTTTATTGCACCCACAGCCACCAATCTGCTTTGGAACATAAAATATATCAAGTTCCCTAAACCCAGTACTGAGTTGCTCTTTTATGGAAAATTAGAGGCAGTGAGAAGAATGGGTCAGATGATGGGATGGTGAGGAAGATAGAAGCTGACAACAGTGCCCTGGGGGTTGAGGGACAGTCTGAATGCCTGGTGCTGATCACACACCCCAATAAGAAGTAATGCTAATAGTGGTCATGGTTAGATATCAGCACATTAGTACTAATAATATACTTACAATAGTTTCCATTGGCCCAACTCTGCATTTTTTTGCCTTGTAATGGTTATCTAACTTAATTAAACTATAATACTCTGGGTAATTTACTTGTGAAGGTATAAAAATAAAACGAGTTTATTTTTCCAGTTACAACCTCTGTGTTCTCTGTGCAGTCTTCTCTCTTTGGGTATCGGGCAGCCAGGGAAGTGACGTCATCCTAGCTGATTCCATAGCTTCTTGGCCAGGTTGGGTATCAAGTGAATCTATGCATAGTTTTCTCTCTGAGATGTACTTTCTTTCTAATGGGAAGTTAAAACTATGTAAAGGACATAAATGTCAAGTAAACAGACTAACAAATTCTCATGCACGTGTATATCCATGTAATAATTGTCTTGTAAATAGAGATAAAGGACATTTCTAGAACCCTAGAAGAGTCTTTATTACTCCTCCTTAATATTCCCAAAGACAAAACTATTCTACCTGATGTTGTTTATCAACTCCATATGGACACAATTATGTGCTATTTTATGTCTTGTTTTTTTTTCTTTCAAAATTAAATCTGGAAGACTTGTTTATGCTGTAACATGTAGCTGTAACTTGTACTTTTTCATTGGTATGTAGAATTCTCTTGTTGCAGCTTACCTATTTTATTATTAATGGACACTTGAGTGGCTTACAATGTTTGGTCATGGTGAAAAAGCCCTCCTGAACCCTCTTTTGGTAGATATGGTGTACTAACTTGATAGATGGTGACAGGGAAACATATGCTAAGGTTCAATAAAAACTGAATTTGCATTCCCATCAGCAGTAGGTGTCAATCCTAGACGCTCGGCATCCTAAGGAAGAGGTGGTATTTGAATTCTAAGCTAGTCTTCGTACATGGGATGTCCTTCTATCTGAATGGAATGCATGTCACAAAAAAAAAGTGTATAGAGTTGAACACAATGGGTAATCAAATGGCATAAACGGTATGCATTCCCTCTCTACCATCTGAGTTACAGGTGCAAACAGCAGGAAGATCAAAATGACAAATGTTCCTGAACAAGAACAGATCTCAAACTACCCCCTCAGTGCCTCTCAGTGAATAGTAATGGTCAGTTTGTACCTACCCAGTTTGAAAATTTTTATGTAGCAGATGTTATAATGGGCTAAATGGTGGTCCACAAACATGGATCCATTCACTAAACTTTGAACTTACAATATAGCTTTTATATCATATAAGACACAGTGCTTTGACAAGCTAAACATCATGGAGATCTCAACTTATTTATGATAACAACAGTATTATATTAGCATTTAGTTTACTTTGTTACATATGGTTTTGGTTGCACTATAGTAGAGTACATAGCGATATGCAAAAATGATAGTCGATGGACTGGAGAGATGGCTCAGCAATTAAGGCACTGGCCTGCAAAGCCTAATGACCCAAGTTCAATTCCTCAGTACCCACATAAAGGCAGATGTGCAAGGCGGCACATGCATCTGGAGTTTGATTCCAGCAGCTAGAGGCCCTGGCACACTCATTGTCTGTGTCTGTCTATCTGTCTGTCTCTCTCTCTCTCTCTCCTCATGTTCAAGAAAAAAAAGGAGAGCACAAATGTAAATGACAAAGATATGATATAATATAAACTTATCTCTATAAACCTGCCACTAAAGCTGATAGGATCACAACAAGGCTCAGGAGTGCTGGGCATATCCTCGTTTAAGTGAGCTCAGTATTGCTTAGCCCTGAACTGATATGAACAACAGACTAGGCGTGGAATTCATCATGCTGAATTTCTAAAGCGATTAGTATAATGAAGGACCTTCTAGGTAATGATCTCTTTTTCAGAAGTTTAAGTGCATAAAGGAATCCATGCAGGTAATTTTGTTCTGTTTAGCTCACTGGGTGCTCTAACAGGATTCCAGTAGCTTATAGATGTCCATGCAAACCTTAAGCCTACAATCTATTCGCTACTCCATACAGCCACATAGTCTTTTTTCTCTCCTTCATATTTAGATGGCTGAGTACTCATTATTATCACTATTTCTCAACTTTTATTTCATTTAGAAAATCTCTATTAAAAATGATCAAGGGGTGCTAGAGAGATAGGTCTAGTGGTTAAGGCACTTGCCTGCAAAGTCTAAGGACCCAGGTTGGATTCCCCAGAACCCACATTAAAAAAAGATGCACAAGGTGGCACATGTGTCTGGAGTTCGTTTGCAGTGGCTAGAGGCCCTGGCATGCCCATTCTCTCTCTCTCTCTCATGGTGGCACCTGCCTTTAATCCCAGCACTTGGGAGGCAGAGGTAGGAGGATTGCCATGTGTTTGAGGCCACCTTGAGACTTCATAGTGAATTCCAAGTCAGCCTGAACTAAACTGAAACCCTACCTCAAGAAAAAAAAAAAAAAAAATCAGGGGCAGGGGGGTGTGGAGAGATGGCTTAGCAGTTAAGGACCTTGTCTGGGAAGCTTAAGGACCCAAGTCTGATTCCCCAGTACCCATGTAAGCCAGATTCACCAGGTGACCCACACATCTGGAGTTTGCTTGTTGTGGCTGGAGGCCCTGGTGCACCCATTCTCTCTTTCTCTATCTGCCTCTTTCTCTCTCTCTCAAATAAATAAATAAGAAAGAAGTTTTTTAAAAATATGAGCATGGGATTGGACGGAAGAGATGGCAAAGCAGCTAAAGGTAATTGTTTTCAAAGCCTGCTGGCCTGGGATCAGTTGCCCTTTACCCACATAAAGTCAGATGTCAGATGCACAAAGTGGTGCATGCATCTGGAGTTTGTTTGCAGTGACAAGAGACCCTGGTGTGCCCATTCTCTCTCTTTCTCTCTCTCTCTCTCTCTCTCTCTCTCTCTCTCTCTTCCTCTCTTATAAATAAATAAAAATATTTTTAAAGAAAAATATGAAAAAAATCTGTGCTGGGTGTAGTGATGCATACCTTTCATACCAGCACTTGGGAGGCAGAGGTAGGAGCCTGATCACTGTGAGGCTGAGGCCAACCTGGGCTAGAGTGAGACCCTACATCAAATAAAACAAAACCAAAATACATGGGCAAGGGTCATGGCCCTGCAGCTGCATCACTGCAAAGGCCCACGCCTTCGCAGATGATGGCCTCAGGGAAGCAGCAACATGGAGTCCCTGTGTGAAGATTTGATGCTAGGTTGACTTGGAATTCAAACCCCAATAAAATAAAACATGGAGACTTTTCTACTAAAAAGTGAGGTACATAGTAAACTTTCAAGCCCAGCAGAGAAGTAGGAGAGTTCCAGAGCGTCTGGAGCCCACAGAAGCGGGCAGAAGCGGCTCCACAGCCGCCGCAGCTGCTGCGGCGGCGGCGCGGCTAGGCACCACCTGAGACAGCTGATCCGCAGGACTTTTAAAGGCAGGTGAGGAGAATTTTCCACTCACACCGCCTCCTCACAATCTCAAGAAGCGTGGAAGGAGGACAGTAGAGACCAACAGAGAGGCTTGTGAGGAAGAGGATCGCGTAGAGGAACAGACGGACTTCAGCCGCCACTCACAGCCTCCCCTCCCCCACCACGAGTGCAAGCACGGCGAGCAACAGAGATCACTAGCTCACCAGCAGCATCGGGCGCAGCGAAAGCAGACAACAGACGCAGCTGACTTACTGAATCCACAACACAGCAAAGGAACCAAGCAGCCGTGCAGCATAGCTGTGATCAAACCCGTTCCAAAAGGTAATTTGGTTTTCACTAGGTTAGTACCCAACAAATAAGCCTGGTATATAATCCTGTTGGATGGTCAGATCTGACATTCCTAAATAAGCTATTTTCTAGGCTGCTCATTTGTTGCTTCCTGATTTGTTTCCTCCTCTGTCATTCATTGGGGAAGGGTCTCTCTTGATCACAAGCTGACCTTGGAACTCTCTACAGATCAGAAATCTTAGCCTCCCAGCTGACAGGATTAAGGGCGTGGCTAACACATATCCTTAGGAACTGTGACTTTGTCATAATACCTGCTTTTGCACAAATACTCTGTGCTGTATTTCATTGAAGGGGTACATTGTTGAGTTAAATTTTTGGATCTTGACTGTATTCTGTTCCATTCACCCCACTTGATAATCTCATAGCAGGCAAGGGTCACTTCTGTGATTACTTTGAGAGCCTTAAGAACCACACTTAACACCTTAAACTCCTACACTGAAGATATATAATATCAGATTGATTGATACATCTAACATTACTGCAGATATTTAGAAAACCTAAGCATTAAATTAATTCAAGATGCAAAGATCTCTACATTACAATACAAGAAACACAAAACATCCAGACAATATAAATCCACCAAAAAGTATTAATATATCAGAAATGACCTTCAGTGAGGCTGACTTAGAGGACATCCCCGAGAAAGATTTCAAAAGAATGATTATAATTATGTTCAAAGAACTCAAAGAGGAAATGAAAGGGTTCAAAGACCTCAAAGAAGAAATCAAAGGATTCAAAGAAAACACAGAAAACCAATTTAATGAAATAAGGAGGTCAATACTAGACATAAATACGGAAATAGAAAGAATAAAGAAAACCCACTCAGAAATGCTAGCAATAAAGAACACAGTCAGTGAAATTAAAACCTCTGTAGAAAATCTCTAGTAGAATGGATGAAGGAGAGAACAGGATATCGAAGCTAGAAGACCAAGTAGCTGATCTAATACAGTCCAACAGAGAGAAAGACAAAATAATAGGAAGGTATGAATGGGAATTACAGGATATTCGGGACACTATGAAAAGATCAAACATAAGAATTCAAGGGATAGTAGAAGGAGAAGAATTTCACTCCAAAGGCATAGTAGGTGTTTTCAACAAAATCATAGAGGAAAACTTCCCCAAATTGGGAAAGAGATGCCAATGCAGATACAGGAAGCCTTTAGAACACCAAACAGACAAAACCTGGAAAGAACCTCTCCCCCGCCATATTATAATTAAACTACCAAACATACAAACCAAAGAAAATATATTGAAAGCAGCTAGAGAGAAAAAGCAAGTGACCTACAAAGGGAAGCCCATCAGACTCACAGCAGATTACTCAACACAAACTTTAAAGGCCAGAAGGGCCTGGAGTGATGTATTCCAAGTTCTGAAAGATAAAAACTGTCAACCGAGATTACTTTATCCTGCAAAACTATCTATCCAAATAGATGGAGAAATAAGGACATTCCACAACAAAGACAGGCTAAAGGAATTTTTGGCAACTAAACCAGCTCTACAGAAAATACTTGCAGGAATCATTCATGCTGAGGAGAAAGCAAAGCACACACATCAGGAAATAGGAAAAAAAAACCATACTCAAATAACAGTTAAAACAAGTGAGTAAAGGGAAAACAGGAAAAACTAAAAATAAGAAGAATGGTGAGAATAAACACATATATGTCAATAATAACTCTTAATATCAATGGTCTCAATGCCCCTATCAAAAGACACAGACTTGCAGACTGGATTAAAAAGCAGGATCCTACCATCTGTTGCCTCCAGGAAACTCATCTCTCAATAAAAAAAGAAACCTTCTTTAGGGTGAAAGGTTGGAAAAAGGTATTTCAAGCAAATGGGCCTAGAAAACAAGCAGGGGTTGCTATTTTAATTTCTGACAAGATAGACTTCAATCCAACATTTGTGAGGAAAGATAAAGAAGGTCACTTTATACTGATTAAAGGAACACTCCAACAGGAGGACATTACAATCCTAAACATATATGCCCCTAACATGGGGGCTCCCAATTTCATCAAACAAACACTATTAGAATTAAGGTCAGAGATATCTCCTAACACAATAGTAGTGGGGACTTCAATACCCCACTCTCATCACTTGACAGGTCTACCCAGCAAAAATAAACAGAGAGACATCTGCATTAAATGATACCATGGAACAAATGGACCTAACAGATATATACAGAACATTCCATCCAAATGCTGCAGAATATACATTTTTCTCAGCAGCACACGGGACATTTTCTAAAATAGACCATATACTAGGACACAAATCAAATCTTAACAAATACAGGAAAATTGAAATAATCCCTTGTACATTTTCTGACCACAATGGGATTAAACTGCAAATCAGCAACAAGAAAATATACAGAGCATACAGAAACTCATGGAGACTAAACAGCACTTTATTGAATGATGTATGGGTCATTGAAGAAATTAAAAAGGAAATCAAGAAATTCATAGAATCAAATGATGATGAGAATACAACATACCAAAACCTTTGGGACACAATGAAGGCAGTCCTATGAGGGAAATTTATAGCCCTAAGTGCATATATTAAGAAATTGGAGAGTTCACAACTAAACAATTTAATGCTTCACCTTAAGGCCTTGGAAAAAGAAGAACAAGGCAAACCAAAAATTAGTAGACGGGAAGAAATAATAAAGGTTAGGGCAGAAATTAATGAAATGGAAACCAAAAAAACAATCAAAAGATCAATGAAACAAAGAGTTGGTTCTTTGAAAGGATAAACAAGATTGACAAACCCTTAGCAAATCTGACCAAAAGAAAGAGAGAAGAGACAAAAATTGATAAAATTAGAGATGAAAAAGGCAACATCACAACAGATACCAAAGAAATTCAGAAAATCATACGGACATACTTTAAGAATATATATGCCTCTAAGTTTGAAAACCTGAAAGAAATGGATGAATTCCTTGATTCATATGACCTACCAAAATTAAATCAAGAAGAGATAAACCATTTAAATAGAACTATAACAACCACAGAGATTCAAGCAGTTATAAAAAGTCTCCCAACTAAAAAGCCCAGGCCCAGATGGATTCACTGCTGAATTTTACCAGACATTCCTGGAGGATCTAACGCCAATGCTTCTCAAACTTTTCCATAAAATAGAAAAGGAAGGAACTCTACCAAAATCCTTCTATGAAGCCAGCATCACCCTGATACCCAAACCAGACAAAGACAGATCAAAAAAGAAAATTATAGACCAATCTCCTCATGAACATGGATGCAAAAATTCTCAACAAAATACTGGCAAACAGAATACAAGAATTTATCAGAAAGATTATTCACCCTGACCAAGTAGGCTTTATCCCAGAGATGCAGGGATGGTTCAACATACGCAAATCCATAAATGTAATACACCATATAAATGGTCTGAAGGACAAAAATCATATGGTCATCTCAATAGATGCAGAAAAGGCATTTGACAAAATCCAACACCCCTTCATGGTGAAAGTATTACAGAAACTGGGAATAGAAGGAGCATATCTCAACATAATAAAAGCTATTTATGACAAACCTACAGCCAACATAATACTAAATGGGGAAAAACTTGAAGCTTTTCCTCTAAATTCAGGAACAAGACAAGGGTGTCCACTTTCCCCACTACTATTTAATATAGTACTGGAAGTCTTAGCCACAGCAATAAGGCAAGAGACACTCATAAAGGGGATACAAATCGAAGGGAAGAGATCAAATTATCATTATTTGCAGACGATATGATTCTATACCTAACAGACCCTAAAGTCTCTACCTGCAAACTGTTAGAGCTGATAAACACTTTTAGCAATGTAGCAGGATACAAAATAAACACACAGAAATCAGTAGCTTTTCTATATACTAACAACAAACGTGCAGAGGATGAAATCAGGAATCTCTCCCATTCACAATTGCCTCAAAAAAATAAAATACCTTGGAATAAACTTAACCAAGGAAGTGAAGGATCTCTACAATGAGAACTTTAAAAACTCGAGCGACAAATTACAGAAGACACAAGGAAATGGAAAGACATCCCATGCTCCTGGATTGGAAGAATCAATATTGTGAAAATGTCAATCTTACCAAAAGCAATCTATACATTTAATGCGATCCCTATTAAAATCCCAATAGCTTTCTTCACGGAAATAGAAAAACAATCCTAAAATTCATCTGGAAACACAAAAACCTCGAATAGCCAAAACAATTTTATAAACAAAAATCAGGCAGGTGGTATAACCATACCCGATTTTAAGTTATATTACAAAGCCATAGTAACAAAAACAGCATGGTACTGGCACAAGGACAGACAGGTAGATCAATGGAACAGAATAGAAGACCCAAATATTAATCCAAGCAGCTACAGCCACCTGATTTTTGACAAAAATGCCAAAAATATTAATTGAGAAAAGATAGCCTCTTTAACAAGTGGTGTTGGGAAAACTGGACATCGGTATGTAAAAGGATAAACATAGATCCTTGTCTTTCTCCATGCACAAGAGTCAAATCCAAATGGATCAGGGACCTTGATATCAGACCTGAAACTCTGAACCTGCTAGAGGAAAAAAGTAGGGGAAACCCTTCAACATATTGGCATAGGTAAGGACTTTCTGAATATAACCCCAATTGCTCAGCTTAATAAAATCACTAATCAACCAATGGGACCTTATGAAATTACAAAGCTTTTGTACAGCAAAGGACACTGTGAGTAGAGCAAAAAGACAACCTACAGAATGGGAGAAAATCTTTGCCAGCTATACATCTGACAGAGGATTAATATCCAGAATATACAAAGAACTCAAAAACAGAATAATAAGAATTCAAACAACCCAGTTAAAAATGGGCTATGGAACTAAATAGAGAATTCACAGAAGATGAAATTCAGATGGCATATAAACATCTGAAAAAGTGTTCCACATCCTTAGCCATCAGGGAAATGCAAATTAAAACCACTTTGAGATTCCATTTCACTCCTGTCAGAATGGCTTCCATCAAGAAAACAAATGACAATAAGTGTTGGCGTGGATGCGGAAAAAGAGGAACACTTCTACACTGTTGGTGGGAATGTAACCTGGTCCAACCATTGTGGAAATCAGTGTGGAGGTTTTTGAGACAGCTAGAAATAGATTTACCATATGATCCAGCTATAGCACTCCTAGGCATATATCCAGAAGACTCTTCTCACTTCCTTAGAGATACTTGCAAAACCATGTTTATTGCCGCTCTATTCACAATAGCTAGGAAATGGAAGCAGCCTAGATGTCCCACCACAAATGAATGGATAATAAAGATGTGGTACATTTACACAATGGAGTTCTACTCAGCGGTAAAGAAAAATGAAATTATGAAATTTGCAGGAAATGGATGGATCTGGAAAGGATTATACTAAGTGAGGTAACCCAGGCTCAGAAAGCCAAACGTCACATGTTCTCTCTCATATGTGGATCCTAGCTACAAATAGACAGACTTGTGTGAACTGGAACCAAAAATTGGTACCAGAAACCAGTAAGCTGGTAAAAGGCTATAAGGGACGGAGGAAAGGGAAGGACTGAAGTGTATGGTATTGCACATATGTAAGTGGAAGGACTGATTACAAGGAGGGGAATGGCCTAACCAAGGCCATGGGTAGAGAATGCATAAAAGAAGGGCAAGGGGAGGGTCAATCTAATTTCAAAAGATTGTGAATAAGACTTATGTAAAACTACTTTTTGAATAATGGTACATCTAGAAGCTGTAGACTGTTACTAGAAAATTTTCAGTACCTGGGATGGGATACCTTCCAGTGAGTTGTTGGCCAAGGAGGTCCCGGTAGCCTCCAAAACATTAAAGGCTTTTGCCAAAGCCCTTGGTTTCCTGAGAAACAGATAGTAAGACCCTATTGCTGAAGACATCTCTTGCCTGAGAGGCAAGGTCACTGAGAAAGCAAGCTGGTGCTGAGCAGAAAACCTTCTCCCTGTAGACCAGCCAACTGAAAGCTGGAAAAAGCTGCACTGCATGCAGAGTATGGGAGACAGAAGTCATCAGCAGTGAAAACAGTGGACGCTGAATATTCAAATTTGGCCAGACAGGCCCAAAGACTGAACGGGTGCAATAGTGGCATGTCTACTCGTGGGGTAACCAACTGCTCTATAATTGACTGAAGGCCCTCTCTACGGGAGGGAATACATACCTGGTACTGAAAACCTAAGCAAAGTCTATGGTAGGTAAGGTCATAAGCCTTAGGGGTATAAAGCATGCCCTTATCTAAATGTATATACTATTCCCACCAAGCTGCCCGGAAAATACTACACTTAATGCTCATATTCACATATTAATGCTACTCTCACTTCTGGTTAGAGAAGCTTCTCTTTTCAGATGGCGATGACCACTGGGATGATCCAAAAGGCAACATAGTGCTGAGAAGAAGGGATGGAGAAGTGCCCAGCACTGAAACATCTCTGTCACACCCTCCAAGGCTCAGGGATCATTGCGGAAGAGGGGGCGGATAGAATGGAAGAGCCAAAGGAAGAGTACGACTCCCTACAATGCAACTGCCCAGACAGAAATTGGCCTTGATATCCATGACCTTGCTGTGCCTAGCAATACCTCTGCAAGACCCTCATAGTAGAAGTAAAAGAGGATGACATCATATTAAAAAAAGAGACTAATGGAGAGAGGGAGGGGATATGATGGAGAGTGGAGTTCTAAAGGGGAAGGGGGGAGGGGAGGGAAAAATACGCACCTTTGGTATAAAACGTGAATTGAATCTTATGTAAACACTGTCACAAAAGAGAAAAAAGAACATTTCCTGATATCCCGATCACTTTAGCATAATCCTAGCATCAAATCTTCACACATATGCAATTCATGCTTTCTGTAATTCGATTGTAGGAAAATGAGAAAGTAGACATCAAGAGACTTTAATACTCTAAAAATAACACTTGAATATGGAGTTCTTATCTTTGATCACATGGTCAGTTTATTCCAGTCTCTGTCACCATAGTGATCCCTTTATATTCATCACATATTCATTTGTTCCTCTTCAAGCTGGAGTCTTTTTATAATTCACCCTATTTTTTTGTTTATTTGTTTGTTTGTTTTTGAGGTAGGGTCTCTCTCTAGCCCAGGCTGACCTGGAATTCACTCTGTATTCTCAGGGTGGCCTCAAACTCATAGCAATCCTCCTACCTCTGCCTCCCGAGTGCTGGGATTAAAGGCGTGTGCCACCACACCCGGTAATTCACCCTATTTTTTTATTTATTTATTTATTTATATTTATTTTTTGTTTTAAAAAAATTTTTTTTCAAGGTAGGGTCTCACTCTAGCCTAGGCTGACCTAAAATTCATGCTGTAGTCCCAGGCTGGTCTCAAACTCTCAGTGATCCCTTTACCTCTGCCTCATAAATGCTGGGATTAAGGGAGTGCACCACCATAATTTTATTTTATTTTACCTTGTGTGTACAGGTTCATGTATACGTGTACATGTCAGGCCAGAGGACAACTATGAGTGTCATTTCTCAGATGCCATCCACCTTTTTTTCTTTCTTTCTCTCTCTCATTTTTAAAATTTTAATTAATTTATTTGAGTGTGTGTGTGTGAGAGAAAAACGTAGAGTAAGAGAATGGGCGCACTAGGGCCTCTAACCACTGCAAACAAACTCCAGATGCATGTGCCACCATGTGCATGTGGCTTACATAGGTACTGGGAAATGGAACTCAGGTCCTTACACTTTGCTTTAATGACTTAGTCATCTCTCCAAACCCCCCCCTTTTTCTTTCCCTCTTCAAGGCCACCCACATAGTGAATTCCAGATCAGCCTGAACTAGAGTGAGACCTTACCTCGGGGAAAATATATATATATATATATATATATATATATATATATATATATGTATTAGAGAGAGAGAGAGAGGCAGACAGAGAAGGAAAATGAGTATGGGTGTACCAGGACCTCCTACTATTGCAAACTACAAATGAATGCGCCACTTTGTGCTCATGACTTTATGTTACATGGGCACTGGAGAATTGAACCTAAGCTTGTGGCTTTGCAAACAATCACTTTTAACCATTGAGTCATCTCTCCAGCCCTTGTGTCATTTTTTAAATTTTTTTTTAAATTTGTGTGTGTGAGTGTGTCTGTATGTGTGTACATATGCCAAAGCAAGTGTGTGGAGGTCAGAGGACAACTGCAGGTGTCTTTGCTTCTTCTCTAAGATAGGGTCTCTTGCCACTGCAAACTAACTGCCAGGCTGAAAACTGTCAGACTAAATTTCAATTCTCTTGTCCCACCTCCCAATGTCATAGGAGTTTTGAGACGACAGATGCATGTGCCACTTTGCTGGGGAATTGAAGCCAGGCAGGCAGGCTTTGTAACCAAGCACCTTTAACTGCTGTGAACCATATCCCAAGCCCATCTTATGTCATTTCTGTTACATTTCATATTTCAAGGAATCCAACTTTGTAAACTTACTGATGTAAAGTTTGTAGGCATCCCTTATAATATTTTTGAAATCCTTTTTATTACTGATATTATTCATTTTGGCTGTGTTAGGCTCAGAGTTTAAAAGGCACTAATAAATATGTATTGATTTCTTCCCTAAGATTATAGTTGGATCAATGAAATTATAAATAGAATATTAGAAAAATGTAAATCATCTAAAATATTAAAATTTCAGGGCTGGAAAAATGGTTTAGTGGTTAAGGCATTTGCCTGTGAAGCCAAAGGATCCTGGTTCGATTCTCCAGGACCCACATAAGCCAGATGCACAAAGGGCACATGCATCTGGAGTTTGTTTGCAGTGGCTAGAGGCTCTGGCGTGCCAATTCTCTCTCTGTCCACCTGTCTTCTATCTCTGTCTCTGTCTCTCTCTCTCTCTCTCTCTCTCTCTCTCTCTCTCTCTCTGAGGGCAAATAAATAAATGGAAATTTAAAAAATAAAATAAAATAATAAAATTTCTTCACTTGCCAATCAGGAAGATTTTAAAGAAATTAATAGAACTTTTACTCTTTAATTTTAGGATGTTTTCCTATGTCTTCTTCTGTAAGTCAAATCTTTTTCCCTTCTCTCCTATCCTCCCCTTTCTGGTTGAGATAAGGTCTCAGCATATAGCCCAGGCTGGACTTGAATTTGCAATCCTTCCAAGACTGAGATTATAGGCATGCACCACCATGGATGAATCACGTTTCTCTTTTCGTGGCCTGAAGTTTTTCTGGCCTACTGTTTAGAATAAAACATCAAGCTGTAAACCCAATATGTGTAATGTTGGGTGTATATGTTTGACATGTCACATGTTAATATGTACCATGTGTATACATATTTATCTTATAAATGCATGCAAAGAAGTGGCTTTCTCTGGAAGATGATATAGAAAATCTTAATGGGTGATGTCAGTCTCATATCTTAAACTTCAAGAAAGCATAAAGAAGCCAGGTGTGGTGGTGCACGCCTTTAATCCCAGCACTCTGGAGGCAGAAGTAGGAGGATGGCTGTGAGTTCGAGGCCATCCTGAGAATACATAGTGAATTCCAGGTCAGCCTGGACCAGAGTGAGACCCTACCTCAAAAAAAAAAAAAAAAAAGCCGGGCGTGGTGGCGCACGCCTTTAATCCCAGCACTCGGGAGGCAGAGGTAGGAGGATCTCCAAGAGTTCGAGGCCACCCTGAGCCCACATAGTTAATTCCAGGTCAGCCTGGACCAGAGTGACACCCTACCTTGCAAAAACCAAAAAAAAAAGAAAGCATAAAGAAAAAAGATGACTAAAATTTGATGTGCATAAAGTGTTCAATTACCTGTGCACTACACGTCATGAAGCTCATGACTTCAGAATCATAACATCAAGCTGCCGTCAAATTTATGATGAATAATTAAACAACATTGTAGAAGTAGAAAACAATAGAAATTGGTGAGGCTTTCCAGAGATTTTGTTCTTTTTTGGAAGAGAAGAAAGAATAACATACAAAACTCTTCGTTTTACTAGTTGGAAAGAAGGGTGCAGTGGTCAGAGGATGTGGCACATTGTCTTTATGTGCAGGTTGTCAGTTTGAAAAGCACAAAAACTATGCTTTTAGCCATGCTGATGACCCATTTCTTTCTTCCTTTTTTTCTTTTTGTCGATCTTTTGAAGTAAGGTCTCACTCTAACCCAGTCTGGAATTCACTATGTAGTTTCAGGATGACCTTGAACTCACAGCGATCCTCCTACCTCTACCCCCCTAGGATTAAAGGCGTGCGCCACCATACCCGGCTCAGAACGTTTTTATTTTTTGGTGTTTTTTTTAAATACTTTATTTTTATTTATTTATTTGAGAGAGAGATACAGAAATAGGCAGGTAGAGAGAGAGAGAGAGAATAGGCACATCAGGGCCTTCAGCCACTGCACATGAACTTCAGATGCGTGTGCCCCTTTGTGCATCTGGCTTATGCGGGTCCTGGGGAGTTGAACCTGGGTCCTTTGACTTTGCAGGCAACCGCCTTAACCACTAAGGCATCTCTCCAGCCCTATTTTTTGGTGTTTTGAGGTAGGTTCTCACTGAAGCCCAGTATGACCTGGAACTTATTCTGTATTCCCAGGCTGGCCTTGAACTCACAGCCATCCTCTCATCTCTGCCTTCCTAGTGCTGGGATTAAAGGTATGCACCACCACGCCTGGCATATTCAGAACTCTTTTTTTTTTTTTTTTTGGTTTTTCGAGGCAGGGTCTCACTCTAGCCCAGGCTGACCTGGAATTCACTCTGTATTCTCAGGGTGGCCTCAAACTCACAGTGATCCTACCTCTGCCTTCCAAGTGCTGGGATTAAAGGTGTGCACCACCATGCCCGGCCATATTCAGAACTCTTGATCACCATGATGGACACACAAATTCCCCTTAATTCTAAATTTGGAACAGAAAGCAACAAAAATATTAAATCCCAACACTTGGGAGGCAGAGGTAAGAAGATGGCTGTGAGTTTGAGGTTAGCCTGGGACTGCAGAGTGAGTTCCAGGTCAGCTTGGGACAGAGTGAGACTCTATCTCAAAAAAAAAAACTTAAAAAGAATATCCAAAGTTTTTCCTATATGTTCATGGCAACACCATGGCAATGAGGTGCAGCACCTAATGCCCACCCTCCCTGTGGCTGATACTCTCAGTGTCTCCTCGGGCAGGAGCTGTTCCTGGATGTGGTTTCTCTCCTCAGATCCATATCTCCAGGAACTGAATGAGACAGCCTGAAGAGCTGATCTTCCCTCTCTTCTCGATCCCGTTCTATGTATAGAAGCATTATGACAACATGCATGGCTTCCTGAAACTATTTTCTCTTCTCACCCGCATTATACACAAAAGAAGGAAAGTCTAATAACTGGCCCAGTAATTAATAATGGTTTTTATTTAGAACACATAAGGAAATGACTCTGAATTGTCATATTCTTTTTTTTTAATTTTTTTGGGTTTTTTTTTAATTCATTTATTTGAGAGCGAAAGACAGACAGACAGAGAAAGAGGCAGATAAAGAAAACAAACAAGCATGCCAGGGCCTCCAGCCATTACAGACGAACTCCAGATGTATGCGCCTCCTTGGGCATCTGACTTACTTGGATCTTGGGGAATCGAGCCTCGAACCGGGCTCCTTAGGCTTCACAGGCAAGCGCTTAACCACTGAGCCATCTTTCCAGACCCTGAATTGTCATATTCTAATCCTTTCGCTACTTGACAGCAATCACATACTAGGGACATGGTATAAGGTAGTATTCGCTTTGGGTGTTCAAAATAAGTGTTACTAAATATAAGAATAGCAGATAGAACAAAAAGAATAGCAGATAGAATTGTGCATTGGCCAAGGGAACTGCCCTAATGTGCACTAGATAATCACTGGGTGCTGAGGGAATGGGGAAATATGAGAGAAAGCACATGCAATTCCTTGGAAGGAGGGGACAGTGTCCTCACAGAGAATCAGTTGCAGGTGACAACACAGGCAGCCTGCCTTTCACACAGGAATGAAGCGAACCTGGTACAGAGGTGGCACGTGGCCAAGCCCTTTGAAAATTGGGGTGGTGTCAATGTTCTCTGCACCAACAATAGGCTTCGGGGTAAAATTCTGTAAAATGGTGGTCAGGAACAAAAACAACTCCATGCGAGCCAGGCCCTCTCCTGCACACATCCGTTTTCCTGAAATTAAAAAACACAGATTCATTCCTAAAGCATTACCCTGTGAACTATAATGAAAAGATGCAATTAACAGTTGATGAGTAATTAATTAGACACGTGGATGGAAGCCCCCACTCCAGCTGTTAGGATAGTTGAATAGAGAGATGACCAGTAGATTACTCAATATACTTGGCACCCTTCACTCACTAAACACTTATGACTTATTTGTCACAGCTTCAGTACCACCCCACAGTAAAACTGCTCTTCTCACTCACCAAGTTTACCTTCACCTGTTTCTAGAAACAAATGCACATTTTTTTTGTCAGGTGGGTTAAAGGCAGAGGGCTTAAGAGACACAGGTATCGTTGCCCTATGTACCTCTGGCATCAGAAACTGCCACATTGTTTATCCCTGGTGTATTTCAAAATCACCCATCTAAACATGCCACTCCCTCACATGAAAACTTTAAACAGAAGCTGGGTATGGTAGCACCTGGGAGCCTGAAGCAGGAGGATCATCAATTTAGATCACCCTGGGGTACCTGAGACTGTAGCTCAAGGGCTCTGCCTGTCCTATGAAATAAGTTACAAACCAACCTTCACATTTTGCTCCATGTCTGGTGTCAATCCCACCTTCCATTCCTCACCTCCTGCTCTCACATGATCACATGAATCCTGTGTTCTGACTTCTTTTGTTTCTCTGCTAAAATACGAGCTCTTTAAAGGAAGGGTTCAGTGTGCACATCTTTATAAGTACAGCTCCACATCCAACATCGAAACCAGACCCTACAGCAGAAGAGGACTGGACTCCGTGTCCAGAGACTCAATACATACAATTTAGCAGTGAGACCGAATAGCACAAGATGAATTGTCACTAGCAGAGGAAGACTGAGGTGATCTGGAATCACTGCAGAGTGTCCTTCCACATTCCCAATGTCTGTCTCAGCCTGCTTGTAGTTTGTAGGGTCAGAACCCCTGTGTCTTCGTAAAATATCCTCTCTCCTGCACTCCATTTCTTCTGTAAAGTACCTTGCTTTCTCTTTCCTTGTTCTCTGCTATCTAGGAACTAGTCAATTTTCTTTAACTTGTTGGAATGCGTTGGGGTATAAAGAAGAGAATGTGAGCAACTTTCCTCTCTGAGCTCCCCAGAAACCTGTACTTGCCCCTCCTTCTCACAGTCCTAGACCTACCCAGATGACAACGGAGTATGTACTCTTAGGAGTGAGTGGCTTAAGAATTCCTTACATCCTGGAGGATACTCGCATTCCCACAGCTGTCTTGGAGTGAGGGACTCCACAGAGGATATTCGATAATAGACTGAGATACCTTTCTCACGTAGGTGAGAAAGTCTAAATGTGGTTCACTTCTAAGAGAAGCACCTGCACAGCTTAGTTACAGATCTTGAGGTCAAATTCAATCAGCCTATATATAATGTGGCTTGGCCGTCTCGATTTGGCAAAACTGGGATACGCATGATGCAAAGCTCCCTTGATGTAGTCAAATAAAGAGGATGTATCACAGTCAGGTCAAGCACACCGTCATGGAAGTGGTACTCCCAATGATGCACCAAGACCAAATGTAGCAGCCCCAGAGGAGGCAACATGGAAGTTGTCTTGTCCTCCAAAGTACAAACAGAAATGAAGTGCTGTTACCTGCTGAGAAAGGCAAAAAGCAGTCACTTTTCTTAAAGTTGCCACTCTCATCCAAAAAGTGGCCAGGGTCAAAGACCTGTGGGTTGAGGAACTCTTTGTCATTGTGCAGCACAGAAGTCAGAGATGTTACAATGGTGGTACCCTGCAAAGACAGACAAGACAGAAGCTGAGAGACGCACTGGAGGTCACCCAGCCCAATCCGTTTGATTTATGGATCGTTTAAAAATGTGGGGCAAATGTTTAAAGGAGAAAAGGACTGGAGCAAATGCTCAGTGGTTAAAGGCACTTGCTTTAAAATGTGTAAAGCCTGAAGGCCCAGGTTCGATTCCCCAGTACAATGTAAATCCAGATGCACAAAGTGGTACATGCATCTAGAGTTTGTTTAGAGTGACAGGAGATCCTGGTGCACCCATTCTCTCTCTCTCTCTCTCCTCTTTGTCACTTTCTCTCAAATAAAAAAAATATTTATTTTTTAAATGTGGGAAACACATCATCACAGATGAATCCTATCTTAAAAGCACAGGAGAAACAAAAATTGAAATAAACATTTCAGAACAAGTCAAGTAAATTATTTGGAAAATAAGATGGTTAAGCAAAGATTTTCAATGCTAAAACCTGTTTAGTTGTTTGAAAAATAGAATGTTCATAATTTCAAGTTCCATTCTAATATATACATATATATGCCATCTGGAAATGAGTCTCAGTAATGGAATGATCTGGAAAACACTCTGGTACAAAATGTGAACCTAAGCATTAACAATGGAACAATAAGATGCCTCAAGCCACAACCTGAGGTAAGCCATTGAATATCATCTACTTAATGTCCTTGTGCAAACCACATAATTGGATTCTAATCTCCAAGGTAATTTTTCACACAAAGACAAAGGAAAACTTCACATGACAGTGCCATTGAGTCTTAAAAAAAAAGTATCTGATGTGCATGGTGATGCACACCTTTAATCCCAGCACTTGGGAGGATGAGGTAGGAGGATCACTGTGAGTTCAAGGCCAGCTTAAGACTACATAGTGAATTTCAGGTCAGCCTGGGCTATAGCAAGACCCAACCTCAAAAAAAAAAAAAAAAAGTGTGGGGGCTGGAGAGATGGCTTAGTGGTTAAGGCATTTGCCTGCAAAGTCAAAGGACCCAAGTTCAACTCCCCAGCACCCATGTAAACCAGATGCACAAGGGGGTACATGCATCTGGAGTTCGTTTGCAGTGGCTGGAGGCCCTGGCACACCCATTCTCTCTCTCTCTCTCTCTCTTTCTCTCTCTATCTCTCTGCCTGCCTATTCCTGAATCTCTCTCTAATAAATAAACAAAAATAAAATATTTTTTTAAAAAGTGTATGTGTATCAAAATGAATCAAAAAGAAAAACATATTTCTGATTTTGAAGAAACAAAGGGGTATGTCAATTAAATTGAAGACCTATTCTTTCGTTGCACTATAAGTTCTCCCCCACAAAAAAAAAAAAAGTATAAAATACTAGAAAAATGTTTTAACTGGGTGTGGCGACACATGCCTTTAATCCCAGCACTCAGGAGGCAGAAGTAAGAGAATAGTTGTGAGTTCAAGGCTAACCTGGAGCTACAGAGTTAGTTCCAGATCAACCTGGACTACAGTGAGACCCTACCTCAAAAAAAAAAAAAAAAAAAAAAACAGAAATATATATACACACACACATGCACACACACACACACACACACACACACACACACACACACACACATAAATTTTTTTTGGAAAGAGTCAGAGAGAGAGAGACAGACAGACAGAGAATGGACACACCAGCGGCCTCTCAGCCTCTGTGAATGAACTCCAGACACGTGCTCCCCCTTGTGGGCATGTACAGCATTGTGCCCTTGCATCACTTTTTGCATCTGGCTAAACGTGGGACCTGGAGAATCGAATGGGCATTCTTAGGCTTAGCAGGCAGATGCCTTAACCACTAAGCCATCTCTCCAGCCCTATATATATAAGTTTAAACAGCTTATTAGATAATATTGTTGTACTAACAATAATTCCTTCAGTGTGAAGGCAGTTCTTTTTTTTAAATGACAACCAACTTTTTTATTTTTTTATTATTTTTATTTATTTATTTGGGAAAGAGAGAGAGAATGAGTGTGCCAGGGCCTCCAGCCACTGCAAACAAATTCCAGATGCATGTGCCATCTTGTACATCTGGCTTACGTGGGTCCTGAGAAATCAAACCTGGGTCCTTTGGCTTTGCAGGCAAGCGCCTTAACCACTAAGCCATCCCTCCAGCCTTGGTTCTTAATATATAACAGAAAGCCCTTATTCTTAGGAGATACATAATAAAGTATTTAGATATCAAGCATGATAGATTAGATAGATTAAACACATTTTCATTTATTATATACATACAAATGTATACATATACATTTTAAATATTTTAATTGCATATTAAAGTATCCTTAATGAAAAATTGGAGAGAAACTGCATGCTTATAAGCTTATGATATACAATTTTATTTTTAAAGCACTTTTTTCAAATTTTTTTTATTTTTTTTTTTTTTTGGAGAAAGACACAGAGAGAGACAGACAGAGAGGGAGACAGATAGAGAATGGGCGCACCAGCAGTCTCTCAGCTGCTGTGAACGAAATCCAGATGTGTGCACCCCCTTGTGGGCAAGTGAGGCATTGCGCCCTTGCGTCACTTTTGCATCTGGCTAAACGTGGGACCTGGAGATTGGAACCACTGGAGATTGGAACCAGCATTCTTAGGCTTAGCAGGCAGGTGCCTTAACTGCTAAGCCATCTCTCCAGCCCTTTTAAAGCACTTTTACATATTACTAGCTTAAACTTTCTCTTGAATATTTGAAAAAAAGTTGAGCTACAGAGGTGGCTCAGCAGTTAAAGACACTTGCTTGCAAAGCCTGTCAGCCCAGACTCAATTCCCAAGCAACTCACATAAAGCCAGACAGGAATTTGTTCACAGCAGCAAAAGACCTTAGCATGCCCATACACACACACACACACACACACACACACACACACACACTCACTCACTCAAATAATTTTTGTTGGGTTTTTTTGTATTTTTTCTTTTTTTTTTCAAGGTAGGGACTCACTCTAGCCCAGGCTAACCTGGAACTCACTCTGTAGTCTCAGGCAGACGTTGAACTCACTACAATCCTCCTACCTCTGCCTCCCAAGTGCTGGGATTAAAGGCATGTGCCACCAAGCCTAGCTTATTTGTATTTTTTATGGAGGGGGAAGAGAATTGGCACACCAGGGCCTCTAGCCACTGCAATCAAACTCCAGATGCAGGCACCATCTTCTACACATGTATGACCTTGCGTGATTGTGTTACCTTGTGCATCTGGCTTATGTGGGATCTAGAGAGTCTGTGAGTCCTTAGGCTTCACAGGCAAGTGCCTTAAGTGCTAAGATCTCTCCAGCCCTGTTTTTGTTGTTTCTTTTCAAGGTAGGGTCTTTCTCTAATTCAAGCTTCCTGGAATTCACTGTGTAGTCTCAGGCTGGCTTGGAACTCAAAGTGATCCTTCTACCTCTGCCTCCCAAGTGCTGAAATTAAAGGCATGTGCCACCACACCTAGCAATAAATAATTTTTAACATTTTTATTGACAGCTTCCATAATTATAGACAATAAACCATGATAATTCCCTCTCTACTCCCACTTTCCCCTTCTCAAATAAAAAAATAATTTTAAGTGTTATTGTTTGCAGCAGCAAGGGACCCTAGCATGCCCATACATGCATGCACAGAAATAAATAAATAAATAAATAAATAAATAAATAAATAAATAAATAAATTTTAAGTGTTACTCCAAAATACAAAGAAAGATATATTTTCAGCAAATGATTCTGGGACAAATGCATATTTGTAAAGAAAAATAATAATATGATGAAAGCTATAATTATATCACACAACTAATGATCTTTTTAAAATATATTTTTATTTATTTGCAAGTAGAGAATGTGCATGTTTGCAAATGAGAGGAATAATGGAATGGGCATACTAAGACCTCTAGCCACTGCAAATGAACTGCAGATGCATGTGCCACTTTGTGCACCTGGCTTTATGTGGGCACTGGGGAATTGAACCCAAGCCCTCAGGCTTTGTTATCAAGCACCTTTAACCACTTAACCATCTCTCTAGCCCTAAAATAATCTTTTAATATGTATTTATATTTATAACAATAAAAATTTAAATGAAGTTGGATGTGGTGGCACATGCCTTTAATCCCAGCACTCAGGAGGCAGAGGTAGGAGGATGATTGTGAGTTGAGGCCAGCGTGAAACTACATAGTGAATTCCAGGTAAGCCAAGGCTAAAGGTACATCCTATCTTGAAAAACAAAAACAAACAAAAAAAGAATAAAAATGACCCAATATGAAAGGATGGAAAATATATATTTCAAGCAAACAGAAACAAGAAACAGGCAAGAGTGGCTGTACTGACTTCTGACAAAATCAACTTTAAAACAAAAGTAATCAAAAGAGATTTAAAAAAATAAAGACACTTCATACCCATTACAGGAACAATTCAACCAGAGCATATTACAATCATAAAAAATATAAGCATGTAATTTGAACAGACACACTATGAAATAAGACTTTTGAATGACCAATCAACCCATGAAAAGGAACGAAACATTTCTTATTTACCAAGAAAACTGAATTCAAAATGTGAAAGCTGCCATGAAAGTGAAAACAGTACAATGTCATCAACATAGCATTCATATAAATTTTCTACTTCTCTCCTCTCATGTTGGTAGAGGATGGGAGCCATACTGTCAATCTGGGGACTTCATGCGCACTGAGATGCAGTGTGCAAGAAACAAGCTCACCGTCACAGTTCCCTTCTCGTGGATGGGATAAATACTCAACCAGAAGCAGCTTGTGGGAGGAAAGGGTTTATTTCAAGTTGTTTACAGATTCGGGGGAAAGCTTCATCGTGGCAGAATGATCTGGTTCACTTCATCAAACAACCTCAGCAGAGAGAGATAAGACAAAGAGCCAGCACCAGCCAGCACAAGCTGACTCAGGACACAGCACACCTACTAGGGCTGGACTCCAGATCCACCCCCAGTGATGCACCTCCTCCAGCAGGGCTCCACCTGCTGAAGACTAAGTAGGAAGCTTAATCTTAATCAAAAATACCTAAGGCTATAGGGACATTACATTCAAACCTCCACACTTACCTTGGGGATGATGTAGTTTCTGAATTTAACGTCACAGGTCACTGAATGGGGCAGGTTCATGGGGATAAGGTCAATGTACCTCTGGATCTCATGTATTACCGCATCTGTGTAGGGCATGCGACTTCTGTCCTGCATGCAGGGACTCCGGTCTCTGCCAACCACACGGTCGATCTCTTCCTGGACTTTAGCTGATAAAACATAATGAGGGGCTGGAGGGATGGCTTAGCAGTTAAGGCATTTGCCTGCAAAGCCAAAGGATCCCCGTTGGATTCACCAGAACCCAAGTTATCCAGATGCTCAAGGGGGCACATGTGACTGGAGTTGGTTTGTAGAGGCTGGAGGCCCTAGCTCACCCATTCTCTCTTTCTCCCTCTTTCTATGTCAAATAAGTAAATAAATAAATAAAAATTTAAGCTGGGCGTGGTGGCACATGCCTTTAATCCCAGCACTCAGGTGGTGGAGGTAGGAGGATCACCATGAGTTCAAGGCCACGCTGAGACTACCTAGTGAATTCAGGTCAGCCTGGGCTAGAGTGAGACCCTACCTCAAAAAACCCAAAAAAATAAAAATAAAAATTTTTAATTTTTTTTTAAATTTAAATTAAAAAAACATAGTGAGGGCTGGAGGGATGGCTTAGCAGTTAAGGCATTTGCCTGCAAAGCCAAAGGACTCAGGTTCAATTCCCCAGGACCCACATTAGCTAGGTGCACTGGAGTTCGTTTGCAGTGGCTGGAGGCCCTAGCACGCCCGTGTTCTCTCTCTCTCTCTCTCTCTCTCTCTCTCTCCCTCTTTCTGTCAAATAAATAAATAAATAAATATAAAATATTTTTTAAAACATAATGAAAAATGACGGAATAAGAGAAAAGTGGTACAGCAATTAAATACTACATGGAGTATGATGAAGGTCTCCCGACAGCACTATTAGGCCCTAAGCACATACAGACCTGCTATGCTATAGGTACATATAACTCCCCTACAACCAAGACATTAATATAAATATATTATATATAATACAAATATGTCATCAATATGCATAGAAATGATGAAATGCTTCCCTATATAAAAATTTTATACATGTGAACTCAAGAAATTATTTTTCCTTTAGAAAAAAATTTTTCCCTTTAGAAAAAGACAGAAAATAAGAATATCATATCAAATTAGCATTGCATGTCTTAAATACAGAATTAAATTTTACTACAAGATCTATATGTGTATATGGGTTTCTGCTGGGTGTGTGTGTGTGTGTGTGTTTGCAATGGTATCTTTATTTTCCTCATATGCCAAAGACATTCACTTTGAAATATTCCAAATATGCCAAGTTTCTTGGCAATTTATGCTCACATTAGTAAATAATGAGTATTTCTAATGCTTGATTGGAGCATTTATAGAGTATTTCTAGAGGTTCCTGATGAACCAGGTGTGGTGGTTTGATTCAGGTGTCCCCCATAAACTTAAGTGTTCTGAATGCTAGTCTCTCCAGCTGATGGCAATTTAGAAATTAACACCTCCTGGAGGCAGTGTATTGTTGGGGGCGGGCTTATGGGTATTATAGCCAGCTTCCCCTTGCCAGTGTTTGGCACACTCTCCTGTTGCTGTTGTCCACCTTATGTTGACCAGAGAGTGATGTCCACCCTCTGCTCATGCCATCATTTTTCCTGCCATTATGGAGCTTCCCCCTCGAGCCTGTAAGCCAAAATAAACCTCTTTTTTCCCACAAGCTGCTCTTAATCGGGTGATTTCTGCCAGCAATGTGAACCTGACTGCAACACCAGGCATGGTGCGTCACACTTACAATCCTAGCACTCAGAAAGATGTAAGGGGCTAGGGAGATGGCTCAGTGGTTAAAGGTGCATTCTTGCAGTTTGCCAGGCTGGGTTTGATTCCCCAGTACCCACATAAAGTCAGATAAATAAAGTGGCACATGCATCTGGAGTTCACTTACAGCAGCAAGGTACCCTGGTATTTTTCTCTCTCTTTCTCCTTGCAAATAAACAAATTAAATTATTTTTGTTTGTTTGTTTGTTTTGTTTTTCAAGGTAGGGTTTCACTCTGGTCCAGGCTGACCTGGAATTAACCATACGTACTCTCAGGATGGCCTTGAACTCATGGCGATCCTCCTACCTCTGTCTCCCGAGTGCTAGGAACAAATTAAAATATTTTTTAAAATAAAATAATGGGGTGGAGGGATGGCTTAGAGGTTAAGGCACTTGCCTGTAAAGCCAAAGGACCTACGTTCAATTCCCCAGGACCCACATTAGCCAGATGCACAAGGGGGCACATGCATCTGGAATTTGTTTGCAGTGGCTGAAGGCCCTGGCATGCCTATTCTCTCTCTTTCCCTCTTTCTGTCAAATAAATAAATAAATAAAAATAAAATATGAAAAAATTTTAAAAGGGTCTGGACAGATTGCTCACTGGTTAAGGCACTTGCCTGCAAAGCCTGACTATGGGATTGATTCCCTAATACCCACATAAAGCCGGATGCACAAAGTGGCGCATGTGTCTGGAGTTTGTTTGCAGTGGCTAGAGGTCCTGGAACACCTATTCTCTCTCTCTCTCTCTCTCTCTCTCTCTCTCTCTCTCTCTCTCTCCTCAGCTTGTAAATAAATAAATAAAAATTATTTTAAAAAATATTTTAGGGCCAGGCGTGGTGGCGCACGCCTTTAATCCCAGCACTTGGGAGGCAGAGGTAGGAGGATCACCGAGAGTTAGAGGCCACCCTGAGACTACATAGTGAATTCCAGGTCAGCCTGAGCCAGAGTGAAACCCTACCTTGAAAATATATATATATATATATTTTAGGGCTAGAGAGATGGCCTGCAGGGCCTGATGACCTGAGTTCTATTCCCCAGTAACCACATAAAGCCAAATGCAGGGCTGGAGGGATGGCTTAACAGTTAAGGCACTTGCCTGTGAAGTCAAAAGACCCAGGTTCAATTCCCCAGGACCCACATAAACCAGATGAAAAATGTGGCGCATGCATCTGGAGTTCGTTTGCAGTGGCTAAAGGCCCTGGCATGGCCATTCTCTCTATCTGCCTCTCTTTCTCTCCCTCTCTTTCTCAAATAAATAGAATAATTTTTTTAAGCCAAATGCAGCTGGGCCTTTAATCCCAGCACTCAGGAAGCAGAGGTAGGAGGATTGCCATGAGTTCGAGGTCACCCTGAGACTACATAGTGAATTCCAGGTCAGCCTGGCTAGTGAGACCCTACCTCAAAAAAAAAAAAAAAAAAAAATCAGAAGACACAAATAAATAAAATTATAAAGAGAAACATTACAACTGATGAACTCTATGCCACAGAATACAAGAGATCATTAGAGATTATCATGAATACTCATATGCCAACAAATTTGATAATCTAGAAGAAAAACTATCCTGGAGATATGTATCCCACAAAGACTGGCTCTGGAAAAGGCAGAAAACTTTAACAGACCAATAACAAGTAAACAGATTGACTCATTAATAAATAATATTCCATCAAAGGAAAGCTCAGGGCTAGATGACCTCAATGCTGCTATGTCAAACACCTAAAAGACACTTAATGATTCTTCTTACAAAAAACAACAGGGCTGGAGAGATGGCTTAGCGGATAAGGCATTTGCTTGCAAAGCCAAAGGACGCAGGTTTGACTCCCCAGGACCCACATAAGCCAGATGCACAGGGTGGCACATGCATCTGGAGTTCGTTTGCAGTGGCTGGAGGCCCTGGCGTGCCCATTCTCTCTCTACCTGCCTATTTCTGTATCTTTCTCTCTTTTGAATAAATAAGTTAATTAATTAATGAGAAGTAATTCTTACTGGCTCATTCTATGATGCCAGCATTACACTGACACCAGAACCCAGAGGAAGATTAAAGAGAGAGAGAAAAGAGGAAGGAAAAGAAGGAGGGAAGGTGGAAGTGAGGGGAGATTAATTGCAGTTAATGTTCTTGATGAATTTGTCTCATTTTTTATTTCTTCATCATATTTACATGAATTACAGTTAATAGCACACAAATTTCAATAATGGAGCTTTCCGAGACACCCACGATGGAGGAGACCAGTAGCATCTTGCCTGCATCTGTGAGTTTCCCCCACTCCCTGTGTGCAGCCATACCTGTGACGTCCACATACTTCATGAGGAGCAGGAGCCCATACCGCAGGGTGGTGCTGGTTGTTTCTGTCCCAGCTCCAAAAGTGTCAGTTACAGTAGCCAACAAGTTTTCAATAGTGAACTCAGACTGCCGATTGTGCTTTTCCTAGAAATTATGTAGCTATTTAATTATTTCAGTTTGCCAGCGTATTTAATTGTAGTGATGAAAAAAATAGGTTGTTCTAAAGATTAAAAAATACACAAGAGGGCTGGAGAGATGGCTTAGGGGTTAAGGCGCGTTCCTCCTAAGCCTAAGAACACTGGTTCCAATCTCCAGCGGTTCCAATCTCCAGGTCCCACGTTTAGCCAGATGCAAAGTGACGCAAGGGCGCAATGCCGCACTTGACCACAAGGGGGCGCACGCATCTGGATTTCGTTCCCAGCAGCTGAGACACTGCTGGCACGCCCATCTCTGTCTTCCTCTCTCTCTCTCTCTCTCTCTCTCTCTCTCTCTCTCTCTCTCTCTCTCTCTCTGTGTGTGTGTGTGTCTCCCAAAAAATAATAAAAATAATAAAACATAAAAAGTTTTTAAAAAATACACAAGAGCCAGGCGTGGTGGCGCATGCCTTTAATCCCAGCACTTGGGAGGCAGAGGTAGGAGGATCGCTGTGA
This sequence comes from Orientallactaga sibirica, assembly GCA_036365145.1. Lineage (NCBI taxonomy): Eukaryota > Metazoa > Chordata > Mammalia > Rodentia > Dipodidae > Orientallactaga > Orientallactaga sibirica. The sequence continues at coordinate 84,627,901 of JAEOAD010000001.1, read as the reverse complement.
GTTCGAGGCCACCCTGAGACTACAAAGTTAATTCCAGGACAGCCTGGGCCAGAGTGGTGAGACCCTACCTCGAAAAACCAAAAAGTAAAAAAAATACACAAGAGTATAGTAACAAACTTATACCAACTGTACAGCATAACAGAAAATGTTATGATATACCCAATCTTTTTCCTTTTTAATAATAATATTAATTTTATATTTATTGTAACAGGTTACTCTCTTTTATCTGCTCCCCCAACTCCTGTTACCCTGGAGACCCTCCTCAGCGGGGTTACAGTATTCACTGAAGGGTCATGAAGGTCTCAGTCAGTCCTTGTAAGGTGGCAGAGATCTGTGCCTCAGGATATGCCTGCTGGCTCTGTGGATATGCCCAAACTTTGTTTCCCATCTCCTCAGCACTTGGCTTGCCTCAAGAGTTCATCTTCTACTCATGTTTGCACCTAAGTTGACTGTGCAATTTATTTCTTGTCAGTGACATATATGAGGAACAGACTACTGCTGTTTTCTCTCCTCCTGCTCTTAAAACTTACATTACAGAAGTGGTAGAGACATGTCACCTTGGAACATGCACATTTGAATGTCAAGATGAAACTCACAGGGGATGGGGAGGTGCTCAATGGTTAAAGGCGCTTGTTTCCAAAACCTGTTGGCCCAGGTTCAATTCCCCAGCACCCACATAAAAGTGGATAGGCACTTGTTTGTAGAAAAGCAAGAGACGCCGGAATGCCCATACACACACACACACACACACACACACACACACACACACACACGTGTTAAATGTTTTAAGAAGCTGAGCATGGAGTCACACCGTTTTTAGTCCCAGCACTCAGGAGGCAAAGGTAGGATCACTGTGAGTTGGAGACCAGCCTGGAACTAGAGTGAGTTCCAGCCTGATTAGATATGAGACCCTACCTCAAAAGATGTATATATTTTAAGAAGACGAATATCAGGCTGGTGGTGTATCTCTGAGGTAAAGCACTTGCCTAGCATACATACGACCCTGGGTTTAGCCACACACATACAGGATGAAGATTCATGTCTTCAAATGTAATAATAAAAATGACGAGCCCCTGAGTCCAGGATGCTTCAAGACTACGGTAATAACTCTAAGCTAAACATCATGAGCCACCTTGCATGTGAGAAAAGTAAACACACCATATGGCAGAGTCAGTGCTAACTGGGCTTTAGTTGATTGCACATACAATTGTAATTGGTACAAATGATATGCAAACACATTTTGATTTAATATACATGGGTAAATTTGAGCAAAACCTTAAAAACTGTTATACTTCAGAATCCAAAAAAAGCCAGGCAATCAGGAGGCAGAGGTAGAAAAATCGCTGTGAGTTTGAGGCCAGCCTGACACTAAATAGTGAATTCCAGGTCAGCCTGGGTTAGAGTTAGTCTCCACCTCAGGGGAAAAAAAACAGAATCCAGAAGTTTACCATTCTTGGAGTGCAATATGTGTGACAGAATCAGACGCTCCCTATCCCCGCATACACACCAGTGGACACATAGATAAAAATCTATTCCTAGGTTTTCCTGCCGTGGACAGCTTCAACTGGGCGTGTCTTAGCGGGCCTCGGAGCTCGCAGGCGCACTCGGCCGTTCAGGGCCCGTGCCCTGAACAGAAGGAGTCGCTCCTGTCCCTTCCCTCCTCCCGCGCTTAACTGAGTGATGAAGATTGGTTGATTGTAACAGCCCCCAGCCGAAGGGATCGTTGTAAAATGCAAATCTAATTGAGAACCCATTTTATACAACAGTCTATATTATAGTCATAATCCAAATAAAGCTACTAAACTTTAAAAAAAAAAAAAAAGCCATTTAATGCACTGGCTCTCACATTAGAATCATCTGAGGTGCTTTTAAAAAATGAAGCCTCTGGGCTGGAGAGATGGCTTAGCGGTTAAGGCGCCTGCCTGCTAAGCCTAAGAACCCGGTTCCAATCTCCAGGACCCACGTTTAGCCAGATGCAAAGTGACACAAGGGCGCAATGCCGCACTTGCCCACAAGGGGGTACACACATCTGGATTTCGTTCACAGCAGCTGAGAGACTGCTGGCGCACCCATCTCTATCTGTCTCCCTCTCCCTCTCTGTCTGACTCTCTCTGTGTCTCTCTCCAAAAAAATAAATAAATAAATTTAATTTAATTTAAAAAAATTTTTTAAATAAAAAATAAAAAAAAACTTGAGTTAAAAAATCTTGATGGGGAAATGGCTTAGCAGTTAAGGCATTTGCCTGCGAAGCCTAAGGACCAGGGTTCAATTCCCCAGGACCCACGTAAGCCAGATGCATATGGTGGCACGTGCATCTGGAGTTTGTTTGCAGTGGCTGGAGGCCCTATTCGTTCTTTCTCTCTGCTTCCTCTGTCTCTCTCTCAAATAAATAAATAAATAAAACATCTTTATTTAAAAACAAATCTATTCCTATACTGATTACCTTTAAGAGAGACTCAGAAGCAAAAGTCCTGAACAGTGGACAGCTGAGAAAGCTTCTACATCTGACAAGTGGGAGAAGCTGCTGCTCATCTGGGCCCTAAACTTATTCCGAACATTATGCCACACAATCTGAAATGAATCCTCCATATTCAGAGGGGAGGGAAGATTGCCATCACAATTATATAATCTAACTCAGAGGCCCCCCCCACAGTTTGACTCTAAATTCACTAACTTTGGGAGTGCAAGAAATCCAAGAATCTTTCTAAAACACAAGAGAAAAGCACGTCAGGGAGTTCACAGCTATCAATTCCTGGTGAGAAGAGGATAAAGTTCAAGGACCCCATTTCTCCCTGAGAAGGACTTGTTAAAACACAGTCAACTGCTGAACTTTATATAGTCTGAAAAAGGTTAACTTTCCAATTCACCTGATGTATGTCTTCTCTGTCCTCAGATAAACTGTTAGTATCTAAAAATAAATGCCCATGTATGAACTAATTCTGTTTAACAATTTAGTTTTCAATCTGTGGTAGTTTGAATATATGGCCCCCAATATATTCAGTGTTTTATTAGTTTATAGTTTGCATCTGCATTGCTGGAGGCAATGTCACTGAGCAGATGTTAAGGTGTATGGTGAGTTTGAGATTCCATTGTAAAGATATGCAAAGTGTGCCTAATAGGAGTTCCTGAAGTGTGCTGTGGTTTTTGGCTGTAGCTTTGCCCTGTGTGCTGTGTGCCTGGTTGGCTTTTCTCTCTCTGGCCCTGTGAAGGCAGGCCAGCTTCTTCTGCCATTATTGGAACTTCCCCTGGATCTGTAAGCTTCAATAAATAATATCCCTTCCTCCATAACTGTGCCTGGTCTGGAAGTTCATCTCAGCGAACCTGAAGCTGTCTGCTACACAATCTTCCACAGTGGTTAGTCCAGATCCATGCACACGCTAGGTTCTTAAAATATATAGCAAGTATTTCTTTCTTGACCTGATGCACATCCACAGTAAGAAATTATCAATGAACGACAAATGCAAGCAAACAATTAACATTTTACCTGTTCCATTTTGATCAGGAAGCAATCAATGAAGTCCCGAGGATTGTTGGTATCTAGGGATTCTTGGTGCTCTTTTACTTTCTCCGCAACATAATTTTTTACATAGGCAAAATTTTTAAGTGCTGTGTTATGTGTCCCTGGTAAATAATCGATGATAACAGGGAAAGAATTGCAGACCTTAAAGATTAAAATCATTTATTAAATTTGAAACATGTAATAAAGACATGTGACTACCACAAACCACTCCTAGTTTAAAACTGGGATGAAGCCGGGCGTGGTGGTGCATGCCTTTAATCCCAGCACTCGGGAGGCAAAGGTAGGAGGATTGCAGAGAGTTCGAGGCCACCCTGAGACTACATAGTTATTTCCAGGTCAGCCTGGACCAGAGTGAGACCCTACCTCGCAAAACCAAAAAAAAAAAAAAAAAAACTGGGATGAGAAAACTGCACTCTAAACAATTACATTTATACCCATTTATTAATGCTACTCTCACTTTTGGTTAGAGAAGCTTTTCTTTCCCAGTGGCAGTGACCACTGGGGTGACTCAAAACTCACAATAGTGCTGGGAAGTGACAGTGAAGTGTTCAGCACAAAGTGAGACATCTCTATCACACCCTCCAAATCTTAGGAACCATTGCAGAAGAGGTGGCAGAAAATTTTAAGAGCCAAAGGAAGGGGAAGGTTGTTTATAATGCTGTCTTTCAGACACAAAGTGGCCTGGATATTCATAACTTCAGTGGCTGATACCACCTACACAAGACCTGCATAATCTACATAATCCGTGGGGGGGGTGGAACGATAACATCAAAATAGAAAAAAAAAAAAAGACTAGTTAGAAAGAAGAGATTCAGAGGAGGAGGGCTTCAGAAAGGGGAAAAGGAGAGTGGTGGTAAGGGTCTATGATCATGGTATATTGTCTATATTTATGGAAGTTGTCAATAAGAAATTTTAAAAAATAAAAACTCTCTCATGTTCTATCAAAACAAAAAACCTGGAGTGAGGACTGATGAGATAGTTCAGTCACTAAAATGCTTGCCTTGCAAGCATGACGACCTGAGTCCAATCCTGGAACCCACGTTTTAAAAGTCAGGCAAGGGGCTGGAAAGATGGCTTAGCAGTTAAGGTGCATGCCTGTGAAGCCTAAGAACCCCGGTTCAATTCTCCAGGTCCCATGTAAGCCAGATGCACAAGGTGGCGCATGTGTCTGGAGTTCATCTGCAGTGGCTAGAGGCCCTGGCGTGTCCATTCTCTCTCACTCTCTCTCTCTCCCTTTCTCTGTCTCTAATAAATAAATAATAATAAATAAAATTTAAAAAATAAAATAAAAAACCAGGCATGTGCTGGGCGTGGTGGCGCACGCCTTTAATCCCAGCACTTGGGAGGCAGAGGTAGGAGGATCTCTGTGAGTTCAAGGCCACCCTGAGACTGCATAGTGAATTCCAGGTCAGCCTGAACTAGAGTGAGACCCTACCTCAAAAAAAAACAAACAAAAAAAAAAAAAAAACAGGCATAACCAGAGGGTGGGGAGGAGTACTTTGCAACACTGACTCTGGCATGAAGTAGAAGTTGCACCATGACCTCATAATGTCTGTCATTACCTGCATAAGACCTGCATAATATTGGGCCCACCAATAAGGGACTCAGCCACAGGGAACAGGGAATGGAGGACAAGAGGTAAAAGAAGGGGGTTGTGATCCAAGTGTATCATATACACATGTATGAAAACTGCCAATGAAAGTTTGTGTTGTTTGTTTGTTTGTTTGTTTTGAATGAGGCATGGTGGTGAATCTGAGCACTGGGGAGGACACGGGCAGGTCCCTGGGGTTTACTTCCTTGCTAGCCTAGCCTATTTTGAAAGCTCCAGACCAGTGAGGGACCCTGTCTAAAAAAGAAAGAAAAAAGAAGGAAAGGTGGGAGGAGAGAGAGAGGAAAGAAAGAGAGAGAGGAAGGAAGGAAGGAAGGAAGGAAGGGGAGGGAGGGAGGGAGGGAGGGAGGGAGGGAGGGAGGGAGGGAGGAGGGAGGAAGGAAGAAGGGAAAAGAAAAAGGGGGTTGGAGAGATGACTACGTCGTTAAGGCAAAGTGTAAGGACCTGAGTTCCATTTCCCAGTACCTATGTAAGCCACATGCACATGGTGGCACATGCATCTGGAGTTTGTTTGCAGTGGCTAGAGGCCCTAGTGCGCCCATTCTCTTACTCTACGTTTTTCTCTCACACACACTCTCAAATAAATTAATTAAAATTTTAAAAATGAGAGAGAGAAAGAAAGAGAAAAAGGTGGATAGCATCTGAGAAATGATACTCATAGTTGTCCTCTGGCCTGACATGTACACGTATACATGAACCTGTACACACAAGGTAAAATAAAATAAAATTATGGTGGTGCACTCCCTTAATCCCAGCACTTATGAGGCAGAGGTAAAGGGATCACTGAGAGTTTGAGACCAGCCTGGGACTACAGCATGAATTTTAGGTCAGCCTAGGCTAGAGTGAGACCCTACCTTGAAAAAAAAATTTTTTTAAACAAAAAATAAATATAAATAAATAAAAATAGGATGAATTATAAAAAGACTCCAGCTTGAAGAGGAACAAATGAATATATGATGAATATAAAGGGATCAGTATGGTAACAGAGACTGGAATAAACTGACCATGTGATCAAAGATAAGAACTCCATATTCAAGTGTTATTTTTAGAGTATTAAAGTCTCTTGATGTCTACTTTCTCATTTTCCTACAATCGAATTACAGAAAGCATGAATTGCTATGATTTACATCTTACATATGAGGATGGAGGTTAAAAAAATTTGGGCAACCTGAGATAGAGCCCAGAGCCTCTTCTGCTATTTCTACTACTAACAGTCAGCCTTGGGAATAGTCATATTGGATAACTAGGAAGGCATGAAACCCAACCCAGCTTTTTATGGATAAATGACTGCTGTAAAACCACACAATCTAGGTAGAGTACACATGCCAGCTCAACACAGGGTAATACTCCAAATTACTTTCTCAGATAGAATTCCAGCCTTCAGTCATCGAGGTGGAACCCACTATCCAGAAGTTTCTGTCTAACCTAGCTGAGCATAAAGTAGAGAAACAGGGTCTTCAAAGAGCAGACGTTACAAAGAACACTGACCACAAAAAATAATCTAGAACCCAACTAAGCACCTTCCACATATAGAACACAAAAAGGGAAAGGAAAGGCTTTAAAACTTCGAGTAGGCAATAAAAACAAGAAAGCCTTAGAGAAAAGGGCAGCTCCGACTTCCACAGTCAACACACTGTCGTTTCTAAGCTGCCTAGTTTTGAAGCATTTATTTCATAGTTCATTCCAAGTAAAGCAGTGCATTTATCAGAGGAAAGAACACTCATGGTTCAGTAGGAAGGGCGCCTTTGACCTCACCTGGATCCATGGAGAGCTCAAGAGTCTGAGGTTTTCATTTAATTTTTCCATCAACTTGAGAAAAGTCTGGTCTTTATAATCAAAGCGCTTCTGGAAAATAATGGAGCAGATCACGTTGCAGGGAGCACAGCCCAGGATAAAGGTGGGGTCACAGGGTGAGCCTGAAGAATGGAAATATTAAAAATTACAGTTAGTCTATCCAGGAGTGGTGGCACACACCTTTAATCCCAGCACTCGGGAGGCGGAGGTAGGAGGATCGCCGAGAGTTCAAGGCCACCCTGAGACTGCATAGTTAATTCCAGGTCAGCCTGAATCAGTGTGAGACCCTACCTCGCAAAAAACAAACAAACAAAAAAATTTAAAAAAAGAATGTCAGTGTCCTAAAAATCAACACACTCCCTCTTCTCAGATCTGACATAATCATTCCATGCTACTTTGGTTCATAATGGCTATCCAAAGGCTCTGTTAACATCATTGTCTTTGTTTGCACAATTATGGCTCAAAGTAACTGTTATTTCTGAGAGCAAGAGAAAGAAAATGTGAAGGAGTAACTTTTTGAACACATAATAGTGCTGGGCATAATGGTTCAGCTCTGTAATCGCCTCACTTGGGAGGGGTAGGCAAGAGTGTTCTAGAGAATTCTAGGCCAGTCTGACTACATAGTGAGTTCTAGCCTAGCCTGGACTAATGTCAAGGCCCTTGTCTCGAAAAAAAAAAAATAATGCTTAATAGTTATAAACATAGAATCATGCCTTTCTAGATGTATACAATTAATATAACAAGGGACAAAATAGTACCCTGGAAACCTTTTATACATAATAGATAGTTAAAAACTAAAGACAGAAAGAATTTAGGAAATTCGGGTACTTGATGGAACAAGTGTAAAAAGCCATTAATATTATATGTTTAAAACTCATAAAAATAAAAACAGCCAGTCCTGGTGGTACAAGCCTGTAGCCCCAGCTACTCAAGAGGTTGAGACAGAAAGATCACCTGTTCAAGACATGCCTGGGATAGAGTGAATTGAAGTCTACTCTGGACCGTCTATGGAGACCTTGTCTCAAAATAAAAAGTAAAACCAGAGCTCAACTTGGTTGTGCATGGCTTTAAGTTCAAGGCCAACCTGGAGCTACAGAGTGAGTCCCAGATCAGCCTGGGCTAAAGTGACATCCTGCCTTGACATTAAAAAAAAAAAAAAAGTAGAGCTGGGTGTGGTGGCGCACACCTTTAATCCCCAGCACTAGGGAGGCAGAAGTAGGAGGATCGCTGTGAGTTTGAGGCCACTCTGAGACTACATAGTGAATTCCAGGTCAGCCTGGGCTAGAGCAAGACCCTACCTTGGAAAACAAACAAACAAAAAAAAAAAGTAAAAACATGGCTGAGGATATAGCTCAGTGGTAGAGTATTTGTCTAACATGTGCACGGCTGTAGATTCAGTTCTCAATACCATGAAAAAAATAAAACTGACCACAAATTATTAGAAAATAGATTTCCTAAAAGTGAAATAAACAACTTTATTTCTGATTTAATCTATGTACAGTACAAACATAAAAGGTTAAATAGAGTCCTTCCATTTCTTTATTTCAGTACTGTAAAGAAAAAAGATAAACAAAGCCGGGCATGGTGGTGCACGCCTTTAATTCCAGCACTCGGGAGGCAGAGGTAGGCAGATCGCGATGAGTTCAAGGCCACCCTGAGACTACATAGTTAATTCCAGGTCAGCCTGGACCAGAGTGAGACCCTATCTCGAAAAACCAAAAAAAAAAAAAAAAATAGATAAACAATTTCATGCCACGGGAAATAGTGCTTATCATCACAAAACAGATCCTACTTTAAATTTATTTGAATGCAGCCTGCCCTCTAGTGGAATTCTAGGTTATCACCATATATAATTCTCAACAGAATACTATTGTTAATGTTTTGTAATTCATTTATTTATTTATCTGGGAGATACAGACAGATATAGAGAGAGAAACAAAGTATAGCTGAGTGTAGTGTCATACTTAAGAGGCAGAGATAGGAAGATCACTGTGAGTTTGAGGCCAGCCTGAGATTGCAGAGTAAATTCCAGGGCAGCCTGGGCTACAGAGACCCTACCTTAAAAAACCAACAAATTAATAATTTTTTTAAAAACAAACAGTGTATAGGTGCACCAGGGCCTCTTGCCACTGCAAATGAACTCCAGACATATGCACCACATCTGGCTTCACATGGGTTCTGGGAAATCAGATTAGGGATTGCAGGCTTTGCAAACAAGCATCTTTAACCCTGAGCCTTCTCCTCAGCCCCATTTTTTTAGTTTATCACTTTGGTCAATTCTATCACAAATTTAATTAAAGCAGAGAAAATAGTTTGTGGTCAATGTTAAACAAAATTGATCTATAAATCATTAATAAAATTTCAATGTGAAAATCACACAAAGTCACATAAGATGTGATTAACAATGACAACTAAAGAGCTAAAAAGGGCTGGAGAGATGGTTTAGTGATTAAGGCACTTGCCTACAAAGCCAAACGATCCAGGTTCAATCCCCAGGACTCACATAAGCCAGATGCACAAGGTGGTGCTGTGTCTGGAGTTCATTTGCAGCAGCTGGAGGCCCTGGTGTGCCCATTCTGTGTGTGTGTGTGCGTGTGTGTGTGTGTGTGTGTGTGTGTGTGTGTTTCTCTCTTTCAAATAAATAAATAAAAATGAAATAAGCCAGGTGTGGTGACACACACCTTTAATCCCAGCACTCGGGAGGCAGAGGTAGGAGGATCGCCATGCATTCAAAGCCACCCTGAACTACATAGTGAATTCCAGGTCAGCCTGGGCTAAAGCAAGACCCTACCTCAAAAATGTGTGTGTGTGTGTGTGTGTGTGTGTGTGTGTGTGTGTGTGTAATAAAAAAAATAGGGCTGGGGAGATGGCTTAGCAGTTAAGGTGATTACCTGTGAAGCCTAAGTATTCATGTTCAACTCTCCAGGTCCCACATAAGCCAGTCACACAGTGATGCAAGCACACAAGGTCTCACATGTACACAATGGGGCACATGCATTTAGAGTTCAATTGCAGTGTCTGGAGGCCCTTGTGTGCCAATTCTTTCCTCTCTCTCTCTTTCTCTCTCCAGGAAAAAAAAAAAAAAAAAAGGCTAGTCTGGTCTGTTGGGCTTGCCTCAAAAACAATAAAATAAAGTAAAATAATTTAAAAAATTAAAGAGGGACCAGAGAGATGGCTTAGCAGTTAAGGCACTTGCCTGCAAAGCCAAAGAACCCAAGTTCAATTCTCCAGGACCCACATAAGCCAGATGCACAAGGTAATGCATGCATCTGGAGTTTGTCTGCAGCAGCCAAAGGCCCTGGCATGCCCATTCTCTCTCTATCTACCTCTTTCTCTCTCACACACACACACTATCTCAAATAAATAAATTGAATTGAATTAATTTAAAAATTAAAGAGTTAGAGAGATGGCTCAGTGGTTAAATGCACTCCCTGCCCAAGCATGAGGGCCTGAGGGGGCCTGAGACAGTCCAAGTTCAAATCTCCAGATACCACATAAAACAGCTGGGTATGGCCGCATGTACCTGTAACTCCAGTCCCACGGGGGAGCAGAGAACTGAGAATCAGTGAAGCCCAACAACCTCCAGAGCTGGAGAGATGACTTAGCTGTTAAGGGACCTGCCTGCTAAGCCTAAGAATGCCCATTCGAGTCTCCAGGTCCCACGTTTAGCCAGACACAAAGTGGCTCAAGGGCGCAATGCCATGCTTGCCCACAAGGGGGCACATGTGTCTGGAGTTCATTCACAGTGGCTGAGAGGCTGCTGGCGCACCCATTCTCTCTCACTCTCTCTCTCTCTCTGACTCAAAATAAAACCAGAGGGAAGAGTAATGGAGCAGTAAACCTGACATTCCACTCCAGCCACCACCGGAGGGCATGTGGGGTACTGCAAGGGTACATACACATGAATACACCGCACACACCACATTGCACACACATAAGCAAACAAACAAACAAACAAAGAATAACAAGTCAGAAATACTGAGCATGCACACCTTTAATCCCAGCACTTAGGAGGCAAAGGTAGAAGGAGCACTGTGAGTTTGAGGCCAGCCTGAGATAGAATGAGAAGACCCTACCTTGAAAAAAATGTGCTGTGAGCCGGGCATAGTGGCACATGCCTTTAATCCCAGCACTCGAGAGGCAGAGGTAGGAGGATTGCTGTGAGTTCGAGGCCACCCTCAGAATACAGAGTGAATTCCAGGTCAGCCTGGGCTAGAATGAGAGACCCTACCTCGAAAAAAAAAAAAAAAAAAAAAAAAAAAAAAAAAATGTGCTGTGCATTACAATTATGGAATACAGGCCCATTCCAGAGAGGGAATTCATACCTGGTACTGAGAACCAAGTCAAAAGCCTATGGCTGGGGAGATCATAAGTCCTAGGAGGGAAACTACTCCTATTGTCTGGATAAATAAATATATTATGCCCACCAAACTTCCAAGATATTAATGCTACTCTCACTTGTGGTTAGAGAAGCTTATCTTTTCAGATGGTGGTGACCACTGGAAAGACTCAAAACTCATCAAAATTTGGCCAGACGTGGTGGCGCACACCTTTAATCCCAGCACTCGGGAGGCAGAGGTAGGAGGATTGCCATGAGTTCAAGGCCAGCCTGAGACTACATAGTGAATCCCAGGTCAGCCTGAGCTAGAGAGAGACCCTACCTCAAAAAACAAACAACAACAAAAAAAAAACTCATCAAAGTGTTGAGAAGTGACAGTGGAGTGTTCAGCACTAAGTGACACATGTCTATCACACCCTCCAAGGCTCAGAGACCCTTGCAGAAGAGGTGGAAACAAGAATGTAAGAGCTGGGAGCTAGAGTGATGGCTTAGCAGTTAAGGCATTTGCCTGCAAAGCCAAAGGATCCTGGTTCAATTCTCCAGAACCCACATACGCCAGATGCACAAGGGGGTGCATGCATCTGGAGTTCGTTTGCAGTGGCTAGAGGCCCTGGTGCACCCATTCTCTCTCTCTCCCTCCCTCTCTCTCTCTCTCTCTGCCTCTTTCTCTCAAATAAATAAATAAGAATGTAAGAGCAGGGTATGGTGGCACACACTGTTAATCCCAGCACTCGGGAGGCAGAGGTAAGAGGATCACTGTAAGTTCAAGGCCAGCCTGAGACTACGTAGTGAATTCCAGGTCAGCCTGAACTAGAGTGAAACCCTACCTCAAAAAAACTAACAAAAAAAAAAGTAAGAGCGGGCTGGAGAAATGGCTTAGCGGTTAAGGCGTTTGCCTGCGAATCCAAAGGATCCCGGTTCGATTCTCCAGGACCCATGTAAGCCAGATGCACAAGGGGCACATGCGTCTGGAGTTTGTTTGCAGTGGCTAGAGGCCCTGGCATGCCCATTCTCTCTCTGTCTGCCTCTCTTCTATCTTTCTCTCTGCTTGCACATAAATAAAAATTTTTTTAAAATTTTTTTAAAAAAAAGTAAGAGCTAAAGGAAGGGGAGGAATGCAATACAATACTGTCTTCCAGACACAAAGTGGCTATGGAGATAGAAATTGCCTAGGCACCTTCGGATGACAGGACCTCAAAGTGGAAAACCTAGGTCATTATACTTTACTACAAGTCTAAAAGATATGACCTTTCCTTATCACTCCCCCTTAGGGAGTCCTTCCAGTCCCTTCTGACAAGGTCCTTCCTAGAGTATTGAGATTTCTGGGAAGATTGTCCTTTTCCAGAAGTCCTGACTCCAGATGGAGTCATTAGGACTAGACTGGCTAGACTAGCTGTCCACCCATGGAGCTCATTAAAAAAAAAAAAAAAAAAAAAAAAAAAAAAAAAAACCCTAAGTCTCACGGCAGGCTTCTCAAACCCCATCTTGCCTCTCTGGGCAAGGGCTCCACCTTGCTTCCTTGTCTTACATTCTGGGCTTAAGTCTACCTTCCCTTCTTCCTCCTAAAGCTTTAAGCTATAATAAAATCTTTCTGAACCTTATTGTCTAGTCTGTAGATTTCATTCTTCAAATTCATAAGACAAGGATCTAGGAACACCTCCAAATTATCAGTGTGTTGGCATATGTTGGTGCATTGGTGAGGAACCCCCAAATTCCTGTATCACTACCTTAAAAAGACCCAAATAATATGAGGGGGGGGAAATGATGACATCAAAATAGGAGACTGGTTGAAAAGAAGGTATTCAGTGGAGGGGGGGATGCAGGAGGAGGAAAAGGGAGGGTTGGTGAAAGAGGATGTGATCATGGTATATGACTATATTTACAGAGCTTGTCAATAAGGAGTTGAACAAAAATAAAGCACAGGGTTGGAGAGATGGCTTAGCAATTAAGGTGCTTGCCTGCAAAGCCTAAGGACCCTGATTTGATTCCCAATACCCATGTAAAGCCAGATGCACATGGCACATGCTTCTGGAGTTTGTTCATTTACAGTGGCTAGAGGCTCTGTAGTGCCCATTCTATCTGCCTTTTTCTCTCACTCTCTCTCAAGTAAATACTGTGTGTGTGTGTGTGTGTGTGTGTGTGTGTGTGTGTGTTTTTGGTTTTCCAAGGCAGGGTCTCACTCTATCTCAGGCTGACCTGGAACTCACTATGTAGTCTCAGGGTGGTCTTGAACTCTCTGAAATCTTCATACCTCTGCCTCCCAAGAGCTGGGATTAAAGGTATGCACCACCACGACTGGCTTAAAATATTTTATTTACTTATTGATTTGAGAGAGAGAGAATGGGCACACCAGGGCCTCCAGCTGCTGCAAATGAATTCCAGATGCATGTGCCACTCTGTGCATCTGGCTTACATAGGTCCTGGGGAATCAAACCGTGGTCATTTGGCTTTGCAAGAAAGTGCCTTAACTGTTAAGCCATTTCTCCAGCCCTTAAAATACATGTATATTCTTTTTTTTTTTTTTTTTTTTTTTTTGGTTTTTCGAGGTAGGGTCTCACTCTGGCCCCAGGCTGACCTGGAATTCACTATGTAGTCTCAGGGTGGCCTCGAACTCTCGGTGATCCTCCTACCTCTGCTTCCCGAGTGCTGGGATTAAAGGCGTGTGCCACCATGCCCGGCTAAGATATTTTTTTAAATAAATAAAATAGCAGGATGTGGTGGTTCACTACCTAAGTAAATAAAGTGGAAAGTGATTAAGACATTTGATGTCAACCTCTGGTTTCCACATGCACAAAAACTTGTGTACTCACATATATATGAATGACAAATGCACACACGTATGCATATCTCACACACATGCAAATATATGTGTAAAATAACAGTATATATAGTGGGTGGCATTAAATATCTCCAGCTGATTTTTTTTTGGAGAGAGACAGAGAGAGAGAGAAGGAGAGGAAGACAGATAGAGATGGGCACGCCAGCAGCCTCTCAGCTGCTGCAAACGAAATCCAGATGTGTGCGCCCCCTTGTGGTCAAGTGCGGCATTGCGCCCTTGCGTCACTTTCATCTGGCTAAACGTGGGACCTGGAGATTGGAACTGCTGGAGATTGGAACCAGCGTTCTTAGACTTAGGAGGCAGGCACCTTAACCGCTAAGCCATCTCTCCAGCCCTCCAGCTGATTTTTTTGAGGTAGGGTCTCACTCTAGCCCAGGCTGGTCTGGAATTCACTACGTAATCTCAGGATGGCCTTGAACTCACAGCAATCCTCCTACCTCTGCCTCCCGAGTGCTTATATTAAAGGCATACTCCACCACACCTGGCTTTCTAGTTCTTTTTTTTTGGGGGAGGGGGTTAGGTGACATTTTTAAAACAGTTATTAGCTAATAAGGAAATCACAATTGCTGAGGGAGTATTAACAATGCCTGGGGACTAACATCCATTAGGGCTAAACACCATTGCTATTGAAAACCATAGGCCTGGCCTTGAAAGAAACACCTGGTATGTCAGCCAGATTGGCTGCTATTGGAAAAAAAAAAAAAAAAAAAAGACCAATTAAATGAAAGTCTGGGTCATTTGTTTCATATTACACAAGACAGTAGCAAGTCACTACTTCCATTCCATTTGTCAGACATTTTCCAGAGGCATGTTCTGGAATAGTTAGCCCAAAATTATGCTATAGGAAAAGCATTGCCCTTTAACAACTTGAAAAGTGAGATTCAGTCCTTCTCTCTGTATGACATAATTGTTTGAAAACAAAACACAGACTAGAACTAATGACTGCCTACACCCTCACTGTATGGGGTGTACACACAGAGGCACAGAGACAAGAAGCTCCCTTTGCGTCTGTGTGTCATACCACCCCTCCCTCCCAAGAGGACTGACAGTGGTTGTCCTCAGTGCAAGTTGTGGCCAGTCCTCAGATGTTCTGAAGGACGTCATTAGAGAAGAGAGCAGTCAGTGATATTAATAGGCACCTACCATTGGTTTTCCTCAACTCCTCCACAAGGCACTGGGCTTCCTCTTGAACAAGGTCCTCGATGCTTCTCTTCCCCATGCCAAAGTTGTGCAAGGTCATGACAGAGAAGCGCCGGATGTCCTTCCACCTCTTTCCATTGCTGAAAATAATTCCTATCAGAGTGGGAAGTGGAAATGAACAAGGAAATCACAGATAAGGAAGGAGAAACTGACAAGTGACAGCCACATGCATGGCCAAGATGTGCCGGAGGAGAGCTTCAAATCTCAACTTTGTGACCATGACCCAATGCACGGGCTGCACACATTTGCACATGCATGCTTACCTAAACCATTAGTAAGTCTTTCAGCCACTGGGAGGCTTCCTCTTCCAGAAAACTCCTCCCCGTGATCAATCAGAGCTTCCTTCACTGCTTCATATCCATGCAACACCACAGTGGGCTTCATGCCAAAATACAGAGTGAACACGGGGCCGTAGATTTTTGAGAACTGGAAACAGGAAAGAAGATGTAAGTAATAGCAAAAGAGGTTAGCATTTTGCTTTCATACTGAACATCACTCGCTGATATCGTACCAGTGGGTTTGTTTTTTTCTGTCAAACATAACTTCCAGTGTTGCTGGATTTTATAAATAGACGTGATGGTGATTATTATAGAAAGTGCCTAGAAAAGAGGTAGCAGTATTTTATCATTGTGAGCCTTACAACTTAAATATTACTCTATTATAGATATGTGTTGTATCCATGATTTCTGACAGTGACAAGCCAATGACATACAGGATGACTGCTATTTACAGGAAATTGTCAGGGAAATATGATTCAGACTGTCACAACTCATCAACACCTCGAGCCATATTTATTTACTGTCTTACAGGGAGAGAGGTTGAGAGTCAAGGAACTTCAAGTTCATTTCCATAACTCCTGGATAATAAACAGAATATCCAAATTTGACACCTGCTTAATGACTCTCTGATGCCTGAGCAATTTACCAGTCCCTGGTGCCCACAAAACAAATTACTAGCTGCTATTGATCACCTGCTGAGCTGTTCTGAGGAGGGCCTGTGAAAAAGAGTAGAAACTGACAGGTAATTCTTCTGGCCAATCCAGTCTGTGATCCCCTGGTATTATTAACTCAGAGTCAGAACATGCAGCATCCCGTGGCAGGATAATTGCTTCCTGCTATGCATGCATATGTCACAGGCAGCAGCTTTGTGCAGAGCCCAGAAACACTGTGACCACCCAGCTGTCCCTCAGCAATCCTTCCTCTCATTCACATATGTGAACATTATTTGCTTCTTTTTTTTTGTTTGTTTGGTTTTGTTTTTGTTTTTTTTTTTGTTTTTTTTTTTTTTTTTGTTTTTTTTTTTTTTTTTTTTTTTTTTTTTTTTTTTTTTTTTTTTTTTGAGGTAGGGTCTCACCCTAGGCCAGGCTGACTTGGAAATAACTCTGTAGTCCCAGGCTGGCCTAGAATTTACAGGGATCCTCCTACCTCTGCCTCCAGAGTGCTGGGATTAAAGGTGTGTGCCACCATGCCCAGCCATGATTTGTTTCTTTGGAGAAATTTAAATCTCATAGCTAATCTAAAAATATACAACACATATAGTAAATGAAATCTTCAGTAAAACCTCTTATCTCAAAACACTGCCACAATCATTTACCTTCAGGCAAAATATCAAAGACAATGCCTGTGACAGGGACAGTAATAACTTACTATCTTGAGACTATCTAACAATTTAAGTATTTCTTGTGGCAGTTTTTTTTGTTGTTGTTTTGTTTTTTTTGGTTTTTTTTTTTTTTTGGTTTTTCGAGGTAGGGTCTCACTCTAGCCCAGGCTAACCTGCAATTTACTATGTAGTCTCAGGGTGGCCTCAAACTCATGGCGATCCTCCTACCTCTCCTTCCAAGTGCTGGGACTAAAGACATGTACCACCATGCCTCCTGACTCAATTTAAGTATTTCTATATTGCAAATATGCACTGTATCATTCCACTGATTCTGACAAAGGCATGCCAAATATAACAATCCACTGGGAATAGTTGCTTTACAATAAAACAATGTTTCTCTATCAAAATTTCCCTCTAGCAGGAAAGTTTATTTAAAAGCAGAGATTAATTACCCTTTGAAAGCCACTAGAAAGGCATGACATACTTACATTGTTTAAGGATTGGCTAATGTCCTTAATATTTATCTGCAGCATATTTCCAATAATTGGGAGAGGAGTGGGGCCAGGAGGGAGCTTGCCTCTCCCAGAGCTCTGTCTCCAGAGCGAGAAGAGAAGCAGACAGCAGAGGCCAAGCACCAGGGCCACCACAGTATCCATCTGGAGACTTCTTAAAGGAGACAGCTTCAAGCTTACGATGCAAAGCTTTTATACTGTTCCCTGTTCATTCAAAATGAGCCTCTCTGGCACCTGGATGACAAATCTGTGAGGTGCAAGTTAATCTTTAGTCTGAGTGGATCTGGCCAACTGAAAAACATGGAAAGGTGTTCTTTACTTGTGTTCTCTTTCTGTTCCCCAACCCTGGAGACTTTGCTGTAACTATTCTGGGATGGTGCCTTGCTTTCAACATGCCAGATGATTCCCATGTGCAGTATGGATGGAGGAGGAATGAAATAAATTATTGAGTCAAAGTATTGTTCGAACTTCTGGATTCGTAAACTGATGGTCAATTGAAACTGCCATGTGCTTTATCCATTCTGCAGAAAATAATATTTAGTAAAGTTTCTCAAAGATTAGAATTCCCTTAGCCAGGCGTAGTGGTGCACGCCTTTAATCCCAGCACTTGGGAGGCAGAGGTAGGAGGATTGCCATGAGTTCGAGGCCATCCTGAGACTACAGAGTAAATTCCAGGTCAGCCTGGGCTTGAGTGAGACCCTACCTCAAAAAAACAACAAAAAAAAAAAAGATTAGAATTCCCTTCTTGAAAATGAAGATCTTTTGAAACATTTTAGTGTTCTGTACTAACATTATACCTGAACAGGCACAAAACAGACAAGATAATTTATGCATTTTTAAACTTTAATTTTTTTTATTTATTGACTAACAGTGAGAAAGAGAGAGAGAATGGGCACGCCAGGGCCTCTTGCTGCTACATTTGAATGCCAGGTACATGCATCTGGCTTTACATGGACACTGAAAAATTGAACACAGGCCAGCAAGCTTTGCAAGCAGAGCAAGCACTTTCAGCTGCTAAGCCATCTCCCCAGCCCAATTTATATATATATATATATATATATATATATATACAAGAAAAGGGAGATTTTTCTTTTTTTTTTTTTTTTTATATCTATATATATATATATTTTTTTTTTTTTTTTTTTTTGAGGAAGAGTCTCAAACTTCTGGAATTCAGTATTAAAATAGAGGGTGTCAATGTAAAAATATGGTTAAAGAGCCATCTGTAATTCACTATGTTTTTTTTTTTTGAAATGGCAGATTGATATTTTCAAAAGGAGGGGGAAATTTCTGGTTGATTACCTAAGATATCTCTTTAGGGTCTCACTGTTATATTCTGCCTGGGAGTCCAGGCTGACCAGGAATTGGCCTCAAACTTACAGCCATTCTCCTAACTCTGCCTCCCAAATGCCAGTATTAAAAGCGTGTGCCACCCACGCCATGCCTACTTTTAAAGAATATTTCGGGGGCTGGAGAGATAGCTTAGCGGCTAAGGTGCCTGACTACTAAGCCTAAGAACGCCGGTTCCAATCTCCAGGTCCCACGTTTAGCCAGATGCAAAGTGACGCAAGGGTGCAATGCTGCACTTGCCCACAAGGGGGCGCACACATCTGGAGTTTGTTCACAGCGGCTGAGAGGCTGGTGGCGTGCCCATTCTCTATCTGCCTCTCCCTCTTTCTCTGTCTCTCTCTGTGTCTCTCTCCAAAAAAAATAATAAATAATAAATAATAAAAGATTTTTTTTAAAAAAGAATATTCCGGGGGACTTCCAGGGAACGATGGCAGAATAGTAGCCATGCCAAAGCAGCTTAGGGAGAGAAATAAGCAGAAAAACAGCAAAAATACACTCTTCTACCAAAAACTGAAGGTGTATAAGTTATTATCAACCATAGCAGAAAAGCAGGAGAGATCCAGAGCTTCTAGAAAGGAGGAAACTCACCAGAATCCCACCAAGGCCTCAGCAGCCCCATCCTTGCACCTGTCCACCCAGCCAGCACAGAACTGCAGGAGCAGAAACCACGTGAAGGGATTTTCCACTCACATCATCCTCCTCACAAAGTCTAAAAACCTGAAGGGGAAGACAGCAGGGACCAGCTGAGCAGCTGCTGAAAGAGAACACCAACGGGACCAGCTGATCAGCTCAAGTACAACACCAGGTATCCTGCCCAGCCTTACATCCTCCAACTGCCAGTGGAACCACTGGAGAACTCACTCACCCCTGGCTGCATGACACCCAACACAGCAGATCAGAACACCAGATCCAGCCACCCAAGCAGCCTAACAGAGTCCACAGTGCAACAGAACAGGAGAGAGGTGGTACTCAGCGCTGGTGAGATTGGAAGCCATCCCAAAAGGTAACTGGGACTACTTAACAAAGCCAGGCACACAGGCCTGCACTGGAAGTGCTAATCTCTCTCTCCATGTCAGGGTAGGTTATGGGTTATATTAGATTGATCTATTCTAGGTAGGCTTTACCATTCAAATGAGCTGTATTTTGGTGTTGATTATGGTTGCCTTTCCTTCCTGATTTATAGGGCCTTTGTCTTTTTCTTCTGCCATTATTGGGGGTAGGGTCTGACTCCACCTCAGACAGACCTGGAACCCACCTTAAACGAGAAATCTCAACCTCCCAGTTGACAGGATTAAGGGGGTGGGGCCACACACACCCTTAGGAACTTTGGCTTTATTAGATTATCTGTTTTAATCACCACTCTTGCTGGGCATGGTGGTGCATGCTTTTAATCCCAGCATTCGGGAGGCAAAGGTAGGAGGATTGCCATGAGTTCGAGGCCACCCTGAGATTACATAGTGAATTCCAGGTCAGCCTGGGCTAGAGTGAGACCCTATCTTGAAAAACTGAAAAGTGAAAAATCCAAAAAAAAAAAAAATCACCACTCTTGCATAATATTCTGTGCTGATTTTCAATTGAATGTATATATTGCTTAGTTGGATTTTAGAATTTGCCAGTAATTTGCTCCACCCAGTCTACTAGAATACTTGAATAGCAGGCAAACTCAATACCTAGGGTCACTTCTGCTATTTCTCTTGGAATATAAGAGAAACACCTGGCACCTTAAACTCCTACACTGAAGATATCTAAACTCAGATATACATGGCTAAGAGCACTGTAGATAATTAGAAAACCCAAGCATTAAATTAACTCAAGATGCAAAAAGCTCTACATTACAAGAAACACAAAAAATCAAGATAATACAATCCCACCAAAAATTATAAATCCACCAAAAATGACCTCCAATGAGACTGTTTTAGATGAAATGCCTGAAAAAGATTTTCAAAAAAAAAATATTACATCCATGCTCAAAGATATCAAAGAAGAAATCAAAGGAACCAAACTCCAGGAGAACACAGGAAACCAATGCAATGAAATGAGGTCAATACAAAATATGACTAAGGAAATAGAAATAATGAAAAATATATCAATCAGAAATTTTAGAAATGAAAAACAGAGTAAGTCAAATAGAAAACTCTGTAGAAAGGTCTCTCCAGTAGGATGGATCAAGAGGAGGACAGAATATCTAAACTAGAAGACCAGGTGGCAGATCTAATACAGTTCAATAAAGAGAAACACAAACTAATAGGAAGGCATGAAAATGGAAATGGAACCAGCCTAGATGTCCCTCAACTGATGAGTAGATAATGAAGATGTGGTACATTTATACAATGGAGTTCTAGTCAGTGGTAAAGAAAAATGAAATTATGAAATTTGCAGAGAAATGGACAGACCTGGAAATGATTATACTTAGTGAGGTAACCCAGGCCCAGAAAGCCAAGTGCCACATGTTTTCTCATATGTGGATCCTAGCTACAAATGTTTGGACTTGTATGTGGGTTGGAATAAAACTCAGTAGCAGAGACCAGTAAGCTAGAAAGGGTTATAAGGAAGCAAGGAAAAGGAGAATTTAAGGGAATAGTATTGTATATATGTAAGTAGAAGAACAGGTTACTCTTGGTGGAAAGGCCTAAGTGAGTCAGGGGAAGAAACTGAGTAACAGAAGTGTGGGGGAAGGGTTAATCAAAATCTAAGAGGGTATGAATAAGCCATATGGAAACCTACTTTTTTGGACAATGACACACCCAGAAGCCATAGATTGTTACTAGAAAATTTTCAGTGCCAGGGACAGGATACCTTCCAGTGAGTTTTTGGCCAGGAAGGTCCTTCATGCTCCCAAAACATTACAGGCCATTGCTGAGGCTCTTGGTTTACCACTAGGAATAGATGGTAAGACCCTATTGCTGAAGACTCCACATACTTGGGCTGAAAGATTACTGAGAAATCTTGCTGGTGGCCTGGATATATGGCTTAGTGGTTAAGGCACTTGCCTGCAAAGCCTAAGGACCCAGGTTCAATTCCCCAGGACCCATATAAGCCTGATGCACAAGGTGGCTGTAGCAAATAGCTTCAGGTTCACTGAGATGAACTTCCAGACCAGTTATGGAGGAAAGGATATTATTTATTGATGCTTGCAGATCCAGGGGAAGTTCCATAATGGCAGAAGAAGCAGCCTGCTCTTCACAGTACCAAACACAGAGAGCAAAGCCATAAGCCAAAAAAAGCCACAAAGCACAGCATTCCTCCAGGAGCTCCCACTAGGCACACTTTGCATATCTTTAGATTGAAATCCTAAACCCACCACCACACCTTCAGATCTGCCCAGTAACTCTGCCTCCAGCCAGGTGGCTGCAGATGCAAACTATAAACTAATAAAACACTGAATATATTGGGGGACATCTATTCAAACTACCACAGTGGTGCATGCATTTGAAGTTTGTTTGCAGTGGCTAAATGCCTTGGTGCACCCATTCTCAGTCTAGCTCTCTCACTCTCTCTTTCTCTATGTGTGTATGTGTGTCTCACTCTCTGCCTCTTTCTCTCTCAAATAAACAAATAAAAATAGATATTAAAAAAAAATCTTGCTGGAGCTGAGCTACAAACCTCCACCCTGTAGAGCAGCTGACAGAAAGCTGGAAAAGGTTACACTGCATGTAACTCCATGGGAGAGAGAGGAGTCATCAATGGAGATAAATAACATTGAACACTGCAAGCCTTAGTTGGGCCAGTCAGGCCAAATGAGCCAATGGGTGCAATCGTGGCATATTTGTTATGGGGAGAACTAACCACTCTCTAATTGGACTGGAGACCTGCTCCACAGGAGGGAATACATGCCTGATACTGAAAACCTATGATGGGAGAAGTCATGAGCCTTAGAGGTGTAACACCTGATGGTGTTTGTCTAAATGTATATATTATGCTGATCAAACTGCCCAGTAAGCATTATCTTAATGTTCATACCCATATATTAATGCTACTCTCACTTTTAGTTAGAGAAGCTTCTCTTTTCAGATGGCAGTGACCTTGGGATGACTCAGAAAGCACCATGGTGCCGAGAAGTGACAGAGGAGTGCTCAGCACTGAAACATCTCTATCACACCTCCTAAGGTTCAGGGTCCATTTCACAGAAAGAATGTAAGAGCCAAAGGAAGGGTAAGAATGCTTACAATGCACTCTTCAAGACACAATATGGCCTGGATATCCATGACCTCACAGTGCCTGACACTACCTACACAAGACCTTCATAATAGGAGGAAAAGATGATGACATCAAAATAAGAGAGACTAGCTTTGCACAGTGGCAGTATCCTAGCCAATGAGGTTTATCCGAGGCACAATTATTGCTAATTGAAAACTTTTCCCCAAATAAGAGAGACTGACGGAGTGGGAGAGGGGATATGATGGAGAGTGGAGTTGCAAAGGGAAAGTGAGGGGGGAGGGAACTATCACATCTTATTGTCTATAATTATGAAAGTTGACAATTAAAAAAAAAAGAGTATGTTGGGCTTCAGGTCAAGATGGCATCCTCCTAACCATGCTTCAGCTCCCATGGCAATTATCAGGCAAGATCTATGGGGCTCCAGCTTGAGTAGGTCTTAGCAGACCTTCAGAGGAGGGCATGGAGGGGCACAGTTGGGAATGTGTAGATTACCACCCTCTCAGGTGGTCCACTAAACCCTCAGGTATCCCCAACCACTTGCTCCAGCCACCATGCCCCTGACTCCCTGATCAGATTGTCTGCTGTGCTACCTGCAGACTCCGGTGCCAGGGGCCAGCACACCTTCCCTGTTCCAGAGCCCCACCACCACTGCATCTGTTGGTGGCCCATGTGCCTTCCCTGTCCCCCAGAAGCCCCCCACTGCCGATGTCATTGGCCTGTGCGCACAGCGTCTGTCAGAGGCTCACACGCCTTCCCTGTCTCCTTGAGTCCCCCCCACCACCACCACCACCACTGAGTCTGTCAGTGGCCCACTCACATTGCACCTGTCAGTGGCCAGCACGCCTTCCTGGTCTCCTGAAGGTCACCCTCACTGCATCTGTCACCCGCTCACACTGCATCTGTCAGTGGCCTGTGTACCTTCCCTGTCTCCCAGAGCACTGCCCCTCCCCCCCGTGTCTGTTGGTGGCCGGCTCACGTTGCATCTATGAGTGTCCCACACACCTTCTTGGTCTTCCTAAGATCACCCCCACCTCGTTTGTCAGTGGCCTGTGCAGACTATGTGTGTCAGTGGCCTGAACACACTTGCCTGGCTCCCCGAGGCCTCTGTCCCACTGCATCTGTCATTAGTCAGTGGCCTACAGGCACATCCTGTCTCCCAAAGCCCCTCTCCCACAGCAACCACACAAGCAAAGCTCCTTCAGGCTCCACCAACTGAGTCCCAGTCCCATCTGCACTCCAGTCTCACTCTATATTCCCCTGTCTTGCATCCTTGGTGGGCTGGCCTGAAGGCTGCCTCTGCTTCTCCTGCTCGCAGACCCTCCACACCTTATGCTGCCTACAGGTGCCCTTGTGTGAACCCCTTGGTGTGCACTCCTTGGCCAGTGCCCTTGTCTCCCCCACACCAGCCAAATCCCTGATCCATCTTTTCTATCTATCTATCATCTATCTATCTATCTATCTATCTATCTATCTATCTATCTATCTATCTATCTATCAATCATCTATCTAACTGTCTCAATAAATAAATGGAATATTTTTAAAAGAACATATTTATTTCCAGGGCTGGAGAGATGGCTTAGCGGTTAAGGCGCCTGCCTGCTAAGCCTAAGAACGTCAGTTCCAATCTCCAGGTCCCACATTTAGCCAGATGCAAAGTGATGCAAGGACGCAATGCTGCACTTGCCCACAAGGTGGTGCACACGTCTGAATTTCATTCGTAGCGGCTGAGAGGCTTCTGGCATGCCCATTCTCTATGTGTCCTCCTCTGCCTCTCTCTGTGTGTCTCTCTCCAAAAAAAAAAAATATATATATATATATATTTTTTTTTTTTTTTTACTTCCAGAGAAAGAATGGTTGTGTACCAAGGCCTCTTTCCACTACAAATGAATTTAGGATGCAGGCACCACTTTGTGCATCTGGCTTTATGGCTACTATTCAGACCAGCAGGTTTTGCAAGTCAGTGCCTTCGGTCACTGAGCCATCTCCCCAGCCCCATTTATACAGCTTGAATGGCCAAGTATGCAATTAGCTAAATAAATATACATAATTTTTACCATAAAAGCACCCTAAACAGCTGTTACAGGCAGAGTTTCCTTCTTATTTTTCAAATGGGGAAAGGGAGAATGCTGGAGAGCAGATGAACTATGGTGTCTGGCTCAGAGGTGGCCCCACTGGGATTTAAATAGCCCTTCTGATCTCACTGTGGTGCTTCACCCCAGCAACCAGGACAACTTCAGAAAAAAAATCTCGAAAACATCACTCTCAAGGTATGTCACACATATTATTCACACAATAACAGACTGCTATGTACTCTGGAGAAGAAATTAAAAACCAAAATGAAAAAAAGAAAAGAAAAAGCTGGGCTTGGTGGTGCACACCTTTAATCCCAGCATTTGGGAGGCAGAGGTAGGAGGATGGCCGTGAATTCAAGGCCTCCCCCTCTCCAGGTCAGCCTGAGCTACAGTGAAACCCTGCTTCAAAAAAACAAAAAAGAAAGAAAGAAAGAAATTTAAAGCAGAGGTTTTTCCTCCTGCCCCCCCCCACCCTGCCAGATGTGAAACACAGCAGAAGTGAACACTCTAGGCCAAGCCCTCTTCACACTTCCCTCACTTTCTCCCCCAGATGCCAAAACTCCATGCTGTGCAGCCAGAAGTCCCGGGAGGGGTAACCTAAAACTGTCCTTTCTACCCTTTGCAATGTGACTTTCCTTATTAGTGTGAGACACTCAGCTGCTGTGGCCACACACCTGCTTCCCAGGGCTCTTGTGAAAGGTGTTTTCTTATGAGAACAGTTATTCACAGTGATGGCAAAAGAGAAGAAACTCTGTATAGCAGACAGCTTCAGGTTGGCTGAGATGAACTTCCAGAGCAGGCACAGTTATGGAGGAAGGGATATTATTTATTGAAGCTTACAGATCCAGGGGAAGTTCCATAATGGCAGAAGTGGCCTGCTCTTACAGGACCAGGCAAGAGAGACAAAAGCCACCAGCCACACAGCACAGCACACTTCAGGAACTCCCACTAGGCACACTTTGCATATCTTTACAATGGAATCTCAAACCCACCACCACACCTTAAGATCCACCCAGTGGCATTGCCTCCAGCAAGGTGGCTGCAGATGCAGACTATAAACTAATAAAACACTGAATATATTGGGGGCCATATATTCAAACTACCACACTCTGAGAAGACAACTATTCCACAATTTTGCTCGGCCCTCTCCCTGGAAAGAGCACATCTCTGAGAATTTCCTGGAGAAGTTCAAATGCCTGGCCCCCATTTCAAGAATGCCCGCACTCCAGAAGCAACAGCTGCTTCGGCTTTCTGGGCCTCTCTCACAGGGATGAAGGGATGCAGTAATGTACTGCAAGAAAGGCTATTACAGATACAGCCACAAACATGGGCATCTGTGTTGCATGGAAATAGCAACTTCCACCACACCGAGTACCACAGAGTGCCCAAAGCACAGAATGATGTGCAACACTCTGTCACTGAAAGCAACCCTTACGCCAAGGCATGGTTTCCAAAGATATCATTGTATTTGCTCCAACTTGGCTAGTACAGTGATTTCTTCCTTTATTTTATTTTATTTTATTTTATTTATTAGAGAGAGAGAGAGAAAGAGAGAGAATGGGTATGCCAGGGTCTCCAGCTGCTTCAAACAAACTCCAGATGCATACACCACCTTGTGCATCTGGCTTACGTGGGTCCTGGGAATCGAACCTGGGTCCTTCTGCTTTGCAGGCAAGTGCCTTAACTGCTAAGCCATTTCTCCAGCCCACAGTGATTTCTTTGTTAAAATGTTATTGTCGACATGGAAGGTATACATGATAACAGTCTGATGTACATTATGAAATGATTACTACGGTCAAAGTTATATATCCATTGTCTTACAAGGTTTCATGGAGGGGGTACAGTTAAGTTGACAGAACCCCTAAAGTAAAAAGAAAAAAGAAAAAAAAGATGCAGGAAAGTCTGCACTTGCTAGAAATCAAAGATGATCTGACTTCTTATCTCTTGCCTAGTTCCCTAGACCTGTTTTTCCACAACCAACCATGACCCCTCCTGGGAGGGAGGTCTTTCATAGGATTTTAAGATTGTGGCTGGTCAACTTCAACCCCTGGAACTTGGAGTCAGGGCTAGCCTCTTCCTGAGACAGCCCCTAGCCCTAACCAACCAGCTGTCCGTCTCTGGTTCACCTGAGCCAGAAGAAAGCTCACCACTATAAGGTTACAAATACCTTTGCAAGGAGGGAGAAGGTTCTCTGACCACTTGGGAACTTCCAGCTGTGGGCTGCCTCAGCCCAGGTCCAGGCCCAGCTAGGAGGCCCCCTAGCCCTTACTCTCCACATAGGTTCTTTATCCCTTCTAGATCTCCATAGGCAGGAGCTCCTTCTTTTCTCTCCCTCTCTCTCTCTCCTCTCTCTCTTTCTTTCTCTCTCTCTTTCCCTCTCTCTCCTTCCCTCTCCCTCTCTCTCTCTCTCTCTCTCTCTCTCTCTCTTTGGTTTTTCAAGGTAGGGTCTCACACTAGCTCAGGCTGACCTGGAATTCACTATGGCTTTGAACTCATGGTGATCCTCCTACCTCTGCCTCCCAAGTGCTGGGATGAAAGGCGTGCACCACCATGCCCGGCTTCTTTTCTCTCTTTTCTTTCCACAATTTTTCCAGGCCCTCCACGTGGGATCTCTAGCCACATTGGTGCCTTTCCTTGGTTCTGTACTTCCCTCAATAAATATAATTGCATAATTATCCTTCTCAGTCTTTTTTATTCATTTCTTTGATTAAAATTAGAAATGAACCTAGGGTTTAGGGTTCAAGGACTTTCCTGGACCCCTAACACCCTGATACATTTCTTTTTCTTTTAGAATAAAAACACCTAAATTCTGTGGGCAAGGGATATAAATCAATAAAGAAATTGTCTAATGGGTACAGTTCTCAGTCATAGGAAGAAAATACAGTCTACTCTTGCAATAAGATTTCAATATATTCTGTGCATGGGAGAACAATGCCTTTAACCCCAGCCTGAGGCTGAGTGAGGTAGGAAGACTGCAGTGAGTTTGAGACCAGCCTGGGGCTACAGAGTGAGTTCCAAGTTAGCCTTGGCTAGAATGAGACCCTGCCATGAAAAACCAAAAAAAGAAAAAAAATCAGTATATAATAAATAGTAACTATTACCTATTATCCTTGCATTGTACATTAGATCATAACATAGGACCTAATTCTTCCTATTTGCTTCTCCCTTCCTCAGATAACCATCATTCTCCTCTGTTCTTTTTATTTGACTGCCTGCTTTAGCTTTAGCATGAGAGATCATTTTTAAGGATCTATAACATCACAGTGTGTATATATACATGGTAATTTCTTCTTTTTTTCTTTGGTTTTTATGAGGTAGAGTGTTGCTCTCACCCAGGCTGATCTGGAATTCACTATGTAATCTCAAGCTGGCCTCCAACTCAAAGTGATCCTCCTACCTCTGCCTCCCAAGTACAGGGATTTAAGGCGTGCGCCACCACACCCAAACCCTACTTTTAAAATTATTTCTATATCTTGGCTGCTTTGAATAATACTGAATTGATATTTTCAAACGACAATAAGGAAAATTAAGTTTTGTCAAGATCCCCAACACATAGTCTTGTCAGTCCTGTTTAAAGGGATTCTAACAATTTACAGTTTTCACAACCATATCATATCCCTTTGAATTCTCTCACTTTCCTTTGTCAGGAAGCAGAGGAAGAGCTTAGGACACATAGACTACATTGGCCAGAGCTGAAGCTAGAACCTATGACCCTATGACCCTATGACCCTATGACCCTATGACATTCAAGTCAGCTGGGTTCACCAACACCCATTGTGTGCCAAGAAGAAATATCTCAATTCAGCCTAACTGGCAGCTGTCAAAGTAAACATTAATTAGGTAAATAGTTAACCACACCAGTTGATTAAATGGAGGTCAGAAAAGTTCGGTTTTATAATCTTTGGAATTTGAGTCATCTCAAATCTCCATAAGCACTTTACAGGAAACATAACCAGGACAAAGTTATTTTACTGATTGGTTCACATAACTTATGTTTTAAATTAAATTATGCCATTAGAGCTGGAGAGATTAAGATGTGGTTAAGATGCTTGTCTGCAGAGCCTAACAACCTGAGTTCAATTCCCCAGTACCCATGTAAAGCCAGATGCACAAAGTGGTGCACGCAACTAGAGTCTGTTTGCAGTGCCCATTCTCTCTGTATCTCTTCTATCTCTCTCTACTCACTTCTCTTAGTGTTCATACCCATATGTTAATGCTACTCTCACTTTTGGTTAGAGAAGCTTCTCTTTTCAGATGGCAGTGACCTTGGAATGACTCAGAAGACACCATAGTGCTGAGAAGAAGTGACAGAAGAGTGCTCAGCACTGAAATATCTCTGTCACACCTTCCAAGGCTCAGCATTCATTGCAGAAGAGAGGGTGGAAAGAATGTAAGAGCCAAAGGAAGGGTAGGACTCCTTACAGAGTACTTTTCCAGACACAAAATGGCCTGGATATCCATGACCTCATAGTGCCTGACACTACCTACTCAAGACCATCATAATAGAAGGAAAAGATCATGACATCAAAATAAAAGAGAGACTGATTGAGAGAGGGAAGGGGTATGATGGAGAGTGGAGTTTCAAAGGGGAAATGAGAGAGGGGGAATTACCATGGTTTATTGTCTATAATTATGGAAGTTGTCAATAAAAGACAAATAAAATAAAATAAAATAAAATAAAATAAAATAAAATAAAATAAAATAAAATAAAAGGGCTGGAGAGATGGCTTAGCAAAAACACTTGCCTACAAAGCCTTAAGGGCCCAGGTTCAGTTCCCCAATAGTCACATAGGGCATATGCACATGGTGGCACATACATCTGGAGTTCATTTCCAGTGGCTAGAGGCCCTGGCCTACTCATTCTCTGCCCCCCACCTCTTTCTCAATAAATAAATAGAATATTTTTAAAAGAAAGAAAAGATTTAATAACTCAGTAAAGTATAACCAATACATACAGGAAAAACCTTGTTTTAGAACCCAAGTTTAAATTCTAAGCTCAGTGAGTCTAACATCTAAGTCATTTTCTATTACCACCTGTGGTAGTTTGAATATATGTCCCCCAATATATTCAGTGTTTTACTAGTTATAGTTTGCATCTGCAATCACCTTGCTAGAGGCAATGTCACTGGGGGCCGGTCTTAAGGTGTTAATGGTGGGTTTGAGATTCCATTGTAAAGATATGCAAATGTGCCTAGCAGGAGTTCCTGAAGTGTGCTGTGTGACCTTTTGGCTGTAGTTTTGCTCTGTGTGCTGTGGTGGCTGGTTGGCTTTTGCTCTCTCTGCTTGGCCCTGTGAAGGCAGGCTGCTTCTCCTGCCTTTATGGAACTTCCCCTGGATCTGTAAGCTTCAATAAATAATATCCCTTCCTCCATAACTGTGCCTGGTCTGAAATCTCTGTTCATCTCAGCTGGGCGAGGTGCCGAGGATTGAAGAGACCATGAAGAATGCCATTTATTGAATGCAGAGGGTGATATATATAGTCTTACAGCACTGTGGAAATGTACCAGGGTTAGAAGGTTATGTTCTCATATCCTGTTGTTTATATCCTCCTATCCTGTTGTTTACATCCTCCTATCCTGTTGTTTATATCCTGTTGTTTACAGTTAAGCAAGAGCCACCTCTCGAACTTGTGTTTAGGCCAGGAAATGAGAACAATGTTCTTAGGCAAACAATCCTTGGTCATGTCAGTCAAGCAGGGCAGCAGACCCCGGGGGAGGGGGACCCCACACATGGAACCTGAAGGTCCCCCTTCCACCCAAATATAAATGAGCATCACGGTTAGGGAGAATAAAAATTGTCTCTCTAATTGATCCAGTGAAAAAGGGCCAATTTTTTCTGCCATTATGGAACTTCCCCACTATGTTCAATACATCTCTTCCTCCATAGTTGTGCCTGATTTAGAGGCTCATCTCAGAGACCTGAGGCTGTCTGTTACACACACCCACTTTGGGGTCCCCCAGAATTTATGGACCCCAAGTTTTGGGTTCTATGCTACCTTTCAATAAAGAATTAATAAAGACAGACTCAAGGATAAATAGTGAATTATTAAGTTTATTTATAGGGAAATCACAAATTTTAGGGTTTATTTAAGGGATCTAGGAAGGTACATGGTGTTAGTAGTGGCCAGGCAGGTAGACTGGCCTCCCTTCAGACTGGGGACTCTCTGCCACAGCCCCCAGTTGCAGGGGCACATATGGGCTTCTCAGTCCACCTGGCCCTGCACCACCCTGTTGGGATTGTGAGTTCTGTTAACATTAACATTGCATTGTTGCCTGAGGCCAAACTGGGATGGCACAAGGTAGGGCTCTTCTGGAAAGGTGACAACTTCACCTTGGAGGGAAATAATTAAGCTTCTCTGCCCCGCACCCCACCCACCCCTGCCATGCTTATCAAGGCTGAACTCTTCAGGACCTCGGGAGCTTGTTCTGCTGAGCCAAGAGGGAAGGGCCTCATAACCATGTGGAGGTTTGGGAACCAAAGGCAACTGGCCAGAATGGCTTCTAAGTTTTTGGGTTTTTTTTTTTTTTTTTTTGTTTTTTTTTGGTTTTGCGAGGTAGGGTCTCACTCTGGTCCAGGCTGACCTGGAATTAACTATGTAGTCTCAGGGTGGCCTTGAACTCTCGGCGATCCTCCTACCTCTGCTTCCCGAGTGCTGGGATTAAAGGCGGCGCCACCATGCCTGGCTTGGTTTTTTTGTTTTGTTTTGCTTTTTTTCCTTTTTCTATTTCAAGCCACTGTGCCATAAGACACTGGTTGCCCATGGAGGATGGGAGGATGGAGCTCTGATTCCTGCCCTGGCCTCTGCCCCTCCTGTGGTACAGGCCTCTGGCAGGTTCAGTTGGATACTTGAGGCCACACCCCTGGAATGCAGTACACCTCTGGAGGGCAGCAATCCGCCAGCCCAAGACCACAGGTCTCAGTCTGCCCTAATGATGGGGAGATGAAAACTGCCCCAGCCAAGCCCCAGTCCTAAGTAGCTAAGGAAAGGTTTCTTCCACAGGCCAGGGTCCCAGCCACATGCCTCCTAACTATAAATCATTCATTCATAGAGGTGTTATAAAAAGTAAAATGAGCTAGGCCTGATGGAACAGGCCTATTATCTTAGCTACTTGGGAAGCTGAGACAGAAGGATCACCAATTCAAGGCTCCAATGTGATAGCCTGTCCCCACATTTAAAAACCAAGCAACTGGGCTGGAGAGATGGCTTAGCGGTTAAGCGCTTGCCTGTGAATCCTAAGGATCCCGGTTCGAGGCTCGATTCTCCAGGACCCACGTTAGCCAGAAGCACAAGGGGGCACATGCATCTGGAGTTCGTTTGCAGTGGCTGGAGGCCCTGGCGTGCCCATTCTCTCTCTCTCTACATGTCTATTTCTGTATATCTCTCTCTCTCTCAAATAAATAAAAATAATAAAATATATTAAAAAAATTTAAAAAAACCAAGCAACTTGCAAAACCAAAAAAAAAAAAAAAAAACCAAGAAACTTTTAAGTTGTTGGTAAAAATAAGTGCATAATTTTAATTTGAACTGTACGTGATACTTTCACCTACGTGATACTTTCACCTTTGTTTGGGCTTTGAACAAATAAGATGTTGTTTATAGACACCTTTTGATTTCTTTATTATGTTTGATAAATTACAGGATGGCTCTCCTAATACAAATAGCCCAACAGATCACTCCTGAAGTTTTGGGTTTTTTGGTTTTTTTTGTTTTTTTTTTTTTGGTTTTTTCGAGGTAGGGTCTCACTGTAACCCAGGCTGACCTGGAATTCACTCTGTAGTCTCAGGGTGGCCTTGAACTCATGGCAATCCTCCTACCTCTGCCTCCTGAGTGCTGGGATTAAAGGTGTGCGCCACCACACTCAGCTGGCATTTGATTTATTTTAAGGTTTTTTTCTTTTTTTAATTTGAGAGAGACACAGAGGGAGAGAATGGGTGCTCCAGCGGCCTCTCAGCTGCTGTGAATGAATTCCAGATGCATGCGCCCCCTTGTCCACATGTGTGACATTGTGCATTTGTGTCACTTTTGTGTCTGGCTAAACATGGGGCCTGGAGAATCAAACAGGCGTTCTTAGGCTTCACAGGCAGGCACTTTAACCGCTAAGCCATCTCTCCAGCCCTATTTCAAGGTGTTTTTTTGTTTGTTTGTTTGTTTTTGTTTTTGTCTTTAAAAGGTCAGGTTTAACTGAAGCCTACAGTGAACTGAAATTTTATATAAACAAGGCCATAATTTGTTACATGATATCATAAATATAATTACTGAGTTTATGTTCTAGGTCAACTTCAACCTACATAGAGGATTCTTGAAAACAACAAAAGTCTCCCTGAGGTGGTGGCTCCTAATTTTCCAGGTATTTTAAGAAATTATAATGGGGCTGAAGAGATGGCTTAGCAGCTAAGGTGCTTGCCTGCAAAGCCAAAGGACCCAAGTTCAATTCCCCAGAGCCCACATAAGCCAGATGTACAAGGTGGCACATGCATCCAGAGTTCATTTGCAGCAACTGGAGCTGGTGCACCCATTCTGTCTCTCTGCCTCTCTCTCTCTCAAATAAATGAATAAAAAATTTTTAATTAATTTTTTATTGACAACTTCCTTAATTGTAGACAATATACCATGTTATTTCCCTCCCTCCCTCCACTTTCCCCTTTGAAACTTCACTCTCCATCACATCCCCTCCCCCTTTCAATCAGTCTCTCTTTTCATTTTAACGTCATGATCATCTCCTCCTATTATGATGGTTTTGTGTAGGTAGTGTCAGGCACTGTGAGGTCATGGATATCCAGGCCATTTTGTGTCTGGAGGAGCACGTTGTAAGGAGTCCTACTCTTCCTTTGGCTCTTACATTCTTTCTGCCCCCTCTTCCGCAATGGACCCTGAGCCTTGGAAGGTGTGTTAGAGATGTTTCAGTGCTGAGCACTCCTCTGTCCCTTCTTCTCAGCACCATGGTGCCTTCTGAGTCATCCCAAGGTTGCCACCATCTGAAAAGAGAAGCTTCTCAAATAAAAAGTGAGAGTATCATTAATATATGGGTGTGGACATTAAGAGAAGTGCTTACTGGGCAGTTTAGTGAGCATAATATATACATTTATCCAGACACCAGCAGATGTTACACCCTTAGAACTCCTGACTTCCCCTGTCATAAGTTTTCAGTATCAGGGATGTGTTCCCTCTCATGAAGCAGGCCTCCAGTCCAATTAGAGAGCAGTTGTTTTCCCCCATAACAGACATGCCACTATTATATCCATTGCCTCATTTAGCCTGACTGGCCAAATTTAAAGCTTGTTGTTTATCTCCACTGGTGATTTCTCTCTCTCCCATGAAACTGCATGCAGCATAGCTTTTTCCAGCTTTATGTCAACTAGTTTACACCAAGGAGGTTTTCAGCTCAGCTCCAGCAAGATTTCTCAGTGACTTTGTAGCCCAAGCATGTGAACTCTTCAGCAATAGGGTCTTACCATCTATTACTCTTGGGAAACCAAGAGCCTCAGCAATGGCCTGCAATATTTCAGGGTATCAGGGATCTCCCTGGTCAACAACTCACTGGAAGGTATCCCACCCCTGGCACTGAAAATTTTCTAGTAACAATCTATGGCTTCAGGGTGTGCCATTGTCCAAAAAAGTAGGTTTTCATATGGCTTATTCATATCCTTTTAGATTTTGATTAGCCCTCCCCCACCTTTCCTTTACTTAATCTCTTTTCTGACATCATTTAGGCCTTTCCACCCCCATTAATCTGTTCTTATACATACATACATATATATATATATATATACACAATATCATCCTATTGAGTCCCCCTCCCTCCCTTTCTATTCCCTTTATATCCCCTTTTGACCTTACTGACCTCTGCTACTGAGTTTTATTCCAACTCACATAGAGGTCTAATCATTTGCAGCTAGGATCCACATATGAGAGAGAACATGTGATGTTTGGCTTTCTGGGCCTGGGTTACCTCACTAAGAATAATCCTTCCAGATTCATCCATTTGCCTGCTAATTTCATAATTTCATTTTTCTTTACTGCTGAATAGAACTCCATTGCATAAATGCACCACATCTTCATTATCCATTCATCAGTTGAGGGACATCTAGGCTGGTTCCATTTCCTAGCTATTGTGAATAGAATGGAAATAAATGTGGTTGAGCAAGTATCCCTAAGGTAGTGAGATGAGTCTTTAGGTTATATTGGAGTGGTATACTGGGTCATCTATTTTTTAGCTGTCTCAGGAACCTCCACACTGATTTCCAGAATGGCTGGACCCGATTACATTCCCACCAATAGTGTAGAAAGGCTCTTCTTTTTCTGCATTCTCACCAGCATTTATTGTCATTTGTTTTCATGATGGTAGCCACTCTGACAGCAATGAGATGGAATCTCAAAGTAGTTTTAATTTATATTTCCCTGACAGCTAAGGATTTTATTAGATGTTTATATGCCATCTGTATTTCTTCTTTTGAGAACTCTCTACTTAGTTCCTAGCCCTTTTTTTATTTTTTTATTTTTTTTTTTTTTTGAGGTAGGGTCTCACTTGGGCTCAGGCTGACCTGGAATTCACTATGTAGTCTCAGCGTGGCCCTGAACTCATGGTGACCTTCCTACCTCTGCCTCCCAGTTGCTAGGATTAAAGGCATGCACCATCGTGCCCAGCCATAGCCCTTTTTTAAAATTGGGTTGTTGATTTATTAGTTTTTTGAGTTCTTTCTATATTTTGGATATTAATCCTCTCTCAGCGGAATAGCTGGCAAAGATTTTCTCCCATTCTGTAGGTTGTCTCTTTGCTCTATTCAGTGTCCTTTGCTGTACAAAAGCTTTGTAATTTCATGAGGTCCCAGTGGTTGGTCTGTGGTTTTTATTTCCTGAGCAATTGGGGTTATATTCAGAAAGTCTTTGCCAAGACCAATATATTGAAGGGTTTCCCCTACTTTTTCCTCTGGCAGTTTCAGAGTTTCAGGTCTGACATTAAGGTCTTTGATCCATTTGGACCTAATTCTTGTGCCTGGAGAGAGATAAGGATCTATTTCCATCCTTCTACAGATACATATCCAGTTTCCCCAGAATCATTTGCTGAAGAGGCTGTCTTTTTTCCAATGAGTATTACTGGCATTTTTGTCAAAGATCAGGTGGCTGTAGCTACCAGAACTTTATCTGGGTCCTCTATTCTGTTCCTTTGATCTACATGTCTGTTTTTGTGCCACTACCATGCTGTTTTTGTTACAATGGCTCTGTAATATAGGTTAAAATCAGGTAAGGTGATACCACCAGCCTTATTTTTGTTGCTCAAAATTGTTTTTTTTAAAAACATATTTTATTATTTATTTATTTGAGAGAGAAAGACAGGAAGAGGCAGATAGATAGAAAGAGACAATGGGCACACCAGGGCCTCCAGCTACTGCCAACAAACTCCAGATGCATGCACCCCTTTGTGCAGCTGGCTTACGTGGGTCTTGGAGAATCGAACTGGGGTCCATAGGCTTTGCAGGCATTTGCCCTAACCACTAAGCCATTTCCTCAGCCCTCAAAATTGTTTTAGATATTCAAGGTTTTTTGAGTTTCCAAGTGAATTTTTGGATGTTTTTTTCTATTTCCATGAAGAATGCCATTGGAATTTTGATGGAGGTTCCATTAAATGTGTAGATTGCTTTTGGTAAGATTGCCATTTTCACCATATTTATCCTTTCAATCCAAGAACAAGGGATGTCTTTCCATTTCATAGTGTCTTCTGCAATTTTTCCTTTTTAAAAAAATTTTTTTAATGTGATCTTTATTTTTATTTATTTATTTGAGAGAGACAGACAAAGAGGCAGAGAGAGAGAAAGAGAGAGAGAGAGAGAGAGAGAGAATGGGTGCACCAGGGCCTCCAGCCATTGCAAACGAACTCCAGATGCATGTGCCACCTTGTGCATCTGGCTTACGTGGGTACTGTGTAATTGAGCCTCAAACCAGGATCCGTAGGCTTTGCAGGCAAGTGCTTAACCACTAAGCCATCTCTCCAACCCCAGTCTTCTGCAATTTTTTGCTTGATTGCTTTAAAGTTATCATTGTAGAGATCCTTCACTTCTTTGGTTAGCTTTATTCCAAGATGCTTTATTTTTTATTTATTTATTTTTTGATGCAATTGTGTATGGGAGTGGTTCTCTGATTTCATCCTCTGTGTGTTTGTTGTTAGCATATAGGAAGGCTACTGATTTCTGTGTGTTTATTTTGTATCCTGCTACATGGTTATAAGTATTTATCATCTGTAACAGTTTTCTGGTAGAGTCATTATGGCCCTTTATGTATAGAATCATATGATCTGCAAATAATGATAACTTGATCTCTTCCTTTCCAATTTGTATCTCTTTTATGTGTGTCTCTTGCCTTATTGCTATGGCTAAGACTTCCAGTACTATATTAAATAAAAGTGGGGACAATGGACACCCATGTCTTGTTCCTGATTTTAGTGAAAAGGCTTCAAGGTTTTCTCCATTTACTATTATGTTGGCTGTAGGTTTGTCATAAATACCCTTTATTGTGTTAAGATATGTTCCTTTTATTCCCAGTCTCTGTAGGACTTTTATCATGAAGGGATGCTGGATTTTGTCAAATGCTTTTTCTGCATCTAGTGAGATGATCATATGATTTTTTTCCTTTAGTCCATTATATAATGTATTACATTTATCAATTTGCATATGTTGAACTATCCCTGCATCTCTGGGATAAAGCCTACTTGGTCTGGGGTGGATGATCTTTCTGATATATTCTTGTATTCTGTTTGCCCATGTTTTGTTGAGAATTTTTGCATCTATGTTTATGAGGGAGATTTGTCTGTAATTTTCTTTTTTCTTTTTCTTTCTTTTTTTTTTTTTTGTTCTACCTTTGTCTGGTTTTGGTATTAGGGTGATGCTCACTTCATAGAAGGAGTTTGGTAGGATTCTTCCTTTTCTATTTTATGGAAGAATTTGATTCTATGATTTTGTAAATTTCCTTCTTGATTTCTTCATTGACCCATTCATCATTTAGTAGTGTATTGTTTAGTTTCCATGATTTTGTGTATGTTCTATGGCTTTTGTTGCTAGTGATTTGTAGTTTGATCCCATTGTGATTAGATAGAGTGCAAGGAATTACTTCAATTTTCCTGTATTTGTTAAGGTTTGCTTGGTGCCCTAATATATGGTCTATGTGTATATATATATATACACACACATACATATATATATATATACACATACATATATATGTTCCATGTGCTGCTGAAAGGAATGTGTATTTTGCAGCATTTGGAAGAAATGTTCTGTAGATAACTTTTAGGTCCGTTTGTTCTATAACCTTATTTTTTTTTCTTTTATTTATTTATTTGACAGAGAAAGAGGGAAAGAAAGAGAGAGAGAGAGAGAGAGAGAGAGAGAGAGAGAGAGAGAGAGAGAGAATGGGTGTGCCAGGGCCCCTAGCCACTGCAAACAAACTCCAGGTGCATGTGTCCCCTGACTAACATGGGTCCTGGGGAATCTAACCTCGGTCCTTTGGCTTTTCAGGCAAACACCTATTTTTATTTTTTTATTATGATAAAGAGGAAGTAAGAGAGAACAAGAGTAAGAATAGATACACCAGGGTCTCCAACCACTGCAAACAAAACCCAGACACATGTGCCACCATGTGCATCTGGCTTATGTGAGTACTGTGGAATCTAACCTGGGTCCTTAGGCATTGAAGGCAAGTGCCTTAACTGCTAAGCCATCTCTCCAGCCCTTCTATGATCTTATTTAACCCAGATGCATCTCTGTTTATTTTTTACTGGAATGACTTGTCAATTGATGAGAGTGGGGTGTTGAAGTCACCCACTACAAATGTGTTTGGTGTTATCTGTGACCTTAGTTCTAATAGTGTTTGTTTGATGAAATTGGGATCTCCCATGTTAGGTGCTGTTGCATCTGGTTTGCACCGCTGGTAGAAATCACCTGACCAAGAGCAGTTTGTGGGAAAAAAGAGATTTTGGCTTACAGGCTCGAGGGAGAAGCTCCATGATGGCAGGAAAAATGATGGCATGAACAGAGGGTGGCCATCATCCCCTGGCCAACATAAGATGGACGACAACAACAGGAGAGTGTGCCAAACACTGACAAGGGGAAGATGGCTATAATACCCATAAGCCCACCCCCAACAATGCTCTACCTCCAGGAGGCTTTAATTTCCGGTTGCCGTCAGCTGGGGAGACTAGCATTCGTAACACTTAAGTTTATAGGGGACACCTGAATCAAACCACCACATTCCGCCCCTGGCCCCCATAAACTGATAACCATAAATGATGTAAAATATAATGCATTCATGCAACTTTAAAAGTCCCCATAGTTCTTATAATTTCAATGATGTTCATACATCCCCATAATCCAAGATTTTTTAACTGAGCCATAATACCAAAAAATCCCCCCCCAAAACCCATAATGACACAGAATAAACATTCACACTGCAAAGGATGGCATTGGGCAAGGCAAAAAAATTCAACCAATACAAGATTTAAATCAACCAGGGCAAACATCAAACTCTGTAGCTTCAAGTCCAACAACTCTAGTCAATGATGAATCTCCAAGTCCAAGAATTCTGACCAGCAACAAGTCTCTGGAGTTCCAATTCCACCCCTCCAGCTAGGCTACTCAGTCCTGGAAAACATCTGGGGCCAGCAGCTTTTCTCAGAAGCCATCTCATGATCCTGGCATCTCCTTTGGGTCTCCACTGCAATCCATGGTCCATCCTCATGGTCCCATGGGATCTCCATGCAGGCATCCGGCAAACCTGCTTCACACTGCCCATGGCCATTTCCAAAACACAAGACTCATTACAAACTCAATGACCCTCTTTTTCCTGCATTTCTTATACTCCATAATACCAGATAGGGTGCCAATTTGTTAATCCAAGGGGGAATAAATCAGACTTTGAACAGGACACTCCTTCAGCATTCATGCCCCTTCAAAAGAGTCTGCATTCTTCCCGTTACCCCAGTGCAGGTTAGCTGGCCCAATCTCAAAGGTTGTAATCTCTCAATTGCAGCTGAATGGGCAGAATTCACACAAAGATTTTTTTTTCCTGTGCCATATCCCTCTGCATTCTACACAAAGAAACCCTGCACAACTTCTCAGGACACTGGCATAACAGCAAACTTCTCACACAAACTGCTAGCCCAGCCCAAGTAAAGCTCTTTCTCACCCTCATAAGCCAGACCTCACAGTCCATAGTTCTTACTGCATTCAGGTCTTTCAGCTCTGACCAGAATAGTCCATCAAGCTGTATTTACAGCACTGCGAGGCACCTCTTAGGCCAAGGTTTCAAATCCTTCCACATTCCTCTTGAAAATCAGCTCCAAAAGGCCAAAGACACACAGTCAGGTGTCTAGCAACAATCCCACTCCTCGGTACCACTTTACTGTTGCAGTCAGGTTCGCATTGCTGGCAGAAATCACCTGACTAAAAGCAGATTGTGGGAAAAAAGAGGTTTATTTTGGCTTACAGGCTCAAGGGGGAAGCTCCATGATGGCAGGAAAAATGATGGCATGAGCAGAGGGTGGACATCACCCTCTGGTCAACATAAGGTGGACAACAGCAACCGGAGAGTGTGCCAAACACTGACAAGGGGAAGCTGGCTGTAATACCCATAAGCCCACCCCCAACAATGCTCTACCTCCGGGAGGCTTTAATTTCCGATTGCCGTCAGCTGGGGAGACTAGCATTCAGAACACTTAAGTTTATAGGGGACACCTGAATCAAACCACCACAGGTGCATATATGTCTAGGATTATAATGTCCTTCTGTTGGAGTGTTCCTTTAATCAATATAAAGTGACCTTCTTTATCTTTCCTAACTACTGTTGGTCTTAAGTCTACACAATCTGATGTTAGTATAGTGAACCCTGCTTGTTTTCCAGGCTCATTTGCTTGAAACACTATTTTCCTATCTTTCACCCTGAAGATAGTGTCCATCTTTTATGGAAAGGTAAATTTCTTGGAGGCAACAAATCAAAGGATCCTGCTTTTTAACCCAGTCTGCAAACCCATTTCTTTTGGTTGGGGTATAGAGGCCATTAATATTAAGGGTTATTTTTGAAAGGTGTGTATTTATTTATTCTTGCCATGTTTCTTGTTTTG
Organism: Orientallactaga sibirica; assembly: GCA_036365145.1. Lineage (NCBI taxonomy): Eukaryota > Metazoa > Chordata > Mammalia > Rodentia > Dipodidae > Orientallactaga > Orientallactaga sibirica. The sequence continues at coordinate 84,586,800 of JAEOAD010000001.1, read as the reverse complement.
TAGTTCTTCCAGTTTTACCTTTGCTCTCTGGCATTAACTAGTATTTGAGAATTGTTTATTTTTTGCAGGTTACTTATTTGTGTGCTTTTCTTTTCTTTCCTTTCAGCATAGAGGATTCTTTCAAGTATTTTCTTTAGAGCTGGTTTAGTTATCATATATTCCTTTAACCTGTTTTTGTTGTGGAATGTCCTTATTTCTCCATCTATTTGAATGGATAGTTTTGCAGGATTAAGTAATTTTGGTTGACAGTTGTTATCTTTCACAACTTGAAATATATCATTCTAAGCTCTTCTGGCTCTTAAAGTTTGTGTTGAGTAATCTGCTGTTATTCTGATGGGCTTGCCTTTATATGTGATTTGATTTTTCTCTCTTAGTGCTTTCAATATATTTTCTTTGGTTTGTGTGTTTTGTAGTTTAATTGCAATATGATGATGAGAAGTTCTTTCCCAATTTTGTCTCTTCGGCATTCTACAAGCTTCCTGTATTGGCATCACTCTCCCTGCTTGGGGGAAGTTTTCTTCTATGATTTTGCTGAAAATACCTGTTATGCCTTTGGTGTGAAATTCTCCTTCTGCAATGCCCTGAATTCTTATGTTTGATCTCTTCATAGTGCCCCGAATATCTTGAAATTCCTATTCATGCCTTCCTATTAGCTTGTCTTTCTCTTTGTTGGATTGTATTAGATCTGCCACCAGTCTTCTAGTTTAGATACTCTATCCTCTCCTTGATCCATTCTACTGGTGATATTTTCTACAGATTTTACTATTTGGCTTACTGTTTTTCACTTCTAGTATTTCTGATTGGTATTTTTTCATTCTTTCTATTTCCTTATTCATGTTTTGTGTTGACCTCCTTATTCCATTAAGTTGGTTTCGTGTATTCTCCAGGAGTTTGTTTTCTTCTTTGATCCCCTTAATTTCTTCTTTGATTTCTTTGAGTATAGGTAAAATCATTTTTTTGAAATGCTTGTCAGGCAATTCATCTAAAACAGTCTCACTGGGGGACTATTTCTGATGTATTTATAATTTTTGGTGGCATTGTATTGTCTTGATTCTTTGTGTTTCTTGTATTATAATGTTGAGATTTTTTTGCATCTTGAGTTAATTTGATGCTTGGGTTTTCTAATTATCTACACTGTTCTTAGCCATGTAAATCCAACTTTACATATCTCTGTGTATGAGTTTAAGGTGCTAGGTGTAGTTCTTATACACCAAGAACAGAAAAAGTGACCCTAGGTGTTGAGTTTGCCTGCTATTCAAGTATTGTAGTAAACTGGGTAAGGCAAATTACTGGCAAATTCTGAAATTCAACTCAGCAATACACATATTCTATCAAAAGCATCACAGAGTATTTATACAAGCGTGGAGATTAAAATAAACAGATAGTCTAATATAGACAATGCCCCTAAGGGTGTATGTTGCTCCACATTCTTAATCCTGCAAACTATGAGGTTATTTCTAGCCTGAAATGGGTTCCAAGTCAGCCTGGAGCCACTCTCTGCCCCATAATAATGACTGAAGAAAAAGACAAAGGCCCTAAAAATGAGGAAACATCAAAGGCCACAAGTCAACACCAAAATACAGCTTATGAGAAGGATAAAGCCAACCAAGAATATATCATTCAAATGTAATAAATAACCTTTCCTGGCATAGAAAGAGAGATTAGAACTTCCAGTTCAGGCCTATCTAGCTTTGTATAGGTAGGCCCTGTTATGTTTTGGGATGGTGTCCTATTTCACCAATGCTGAGTGCCCACCTTGATCTCTCTCTTTCTTGGTGCGGGGTGGCTGGATATGAATGAGTTTTCTGGACAGTCATGGCCCTAATGGTGGGGGCATGAGAGGCTATGCAGAGTGTCTGGAGTTCTACCAGAGCTGCTCAGCGGGTCCCATTTGTATCTCCTTCAGCAGCTGCTCTGTTGTCCCCTGCTGTCTTCCCCTTCAGGTTTCTTGACTTTGAAAGGAGGCTGATGTGAATGGAAAATCCCTTCACCTTGTTTCTGCTTCTGCTGCTCTGTGCTGCCAGTCAGACTTGCAAATTGGGGCTGCTGGCATCTCAGCAGGATTCTGGCTGCTTCCTCCTTTCTGGAAGATCTTTGTCTCTCCTGCATCTCTGCCATGGTTGATGATAACTTATACACCTTCACTTTTTGTTAGAAGGTGGTATTTTGCTGTCTTTCTGCTTATTTCCCTCCCTAGGCTGCTTTGGTATGGTTAGTATGCTTCCATCTTACCCAGTGTAGCAGACACTTCAGGTTCGCTGAGATGAACTTCCAGACCAGGCACAGTTATGGAGGAAGGGATATTATTTATTGAAGCTTACAGATCTAGGGGAAGTTCCATAATGGCAGAAGAAGCTGGCCTGCCTTCACAGGGCCAAGCAAGAGAGAAAAACCAACCAGCCACACAGCACGCAGAGCAAAAACTACAGCCAAGCCACAGCACACTTCAGGAACTCCTATTAGGCACACTTTGCATATCTTTACAATGGAATCTCAAACCCACCACCACACCTTAAGACCAGCCCCCAGTGATATTGCCTCTAGCAAGGTGATTGCAGATACAAACTATAACTAATAAAACACTGAATATATTGGGGGACATATATTCAAACTACCACACCCAGAAATTCTCCACATGGGTTCTTTATCGCCTCCAGCTCACCACATGACAGAAGCTCCTTGAATTTTCTTTTCTCTTTTCTTTCTATGCTTTTTCCAGGCCGTCCATGTCAGATCTCTAGCCACATGGGTGCCTTCCTTTGGTTTTGAACTTCCCTCAATAAATATAATAGTTTAATAATTATCCTTCTCAGTCTTTATTTATTCAATTCATTGATTAAAATTATAAATGAACCTAGGATTTAAGGTTCAAGGACTTTCCTGGACCCTCCTAACACCCTATTCCTTTTTTTTTTTTTTAGTTTTTCAAGGTAGGGTCTCACCTTAGCCCAGGCTGACCTGGAATTCACTATGTACTCTCAGGGTGGTCTTGAACTCATGGTGATCCTCCTAGCTCTGCTTCTCAAGTACTGATTAAAGGTATGCACTACCACACCCAGCTCTACATTATTTTTTCTTTTGGAATAAGAACACCCAAAACCTGTGGGCAAGGGATATAAATCAATAGAGAACTTGTCTAATAAGGTACAGTTCTCAGTCATAGGAAGAAAACAAAGTCTACTCTTTTTTAAACAAAAATTTATATATTGTTTATTTTTATTTATTTAATTGTGAGCAACAGACAGACTGAGAGAGAAAGAGGCAGAGAGAGAGAGAGAGAATGGGTGCCCCAAGGCCTCCAGCCACTGCAAATGAACTCCAGATGCATGTGCCACCTTGTGCATCTGGCTTACATGGGTCCTGGGGAATCAAGCCTTGAACCGGGGTCCTTAGGCTTCACAAGCCTAAGGCAAGCACTTAATGGCTAAGCCATCTCTCCAGCCCCAAAGTCTACTCTTACAGCAAAGTTTCAATATATTCTGGGCATAAGGGAACAATGCTTTTAATCCCAGCACTGAGGCTGAGTGAGGTAGGAGGACTACAGTAAGTTTAAGACCAGCTTGGGGCTACAGAGTGAGTTCCAAGTCAGGCTGGGCTTGAGTGAGACCCTACCTTAAAAAAATCAGTATATAATAAATATTAACCATTACCTATTATCCTTGCATTGTACATTAGATCTTTGTACTTACTCATCATGTCTGTCTGCAAATCATAACATATGACCTAATTCTTCCTATTTGCTCCTCCTCCCTTCCTTGGATAACCATCATTCTCCTCTTTTTATTTGACTGCCTGCTTTAGCTTTAGCACGAGAGATCATTTGGTACCTTTGTTTCTGTGGCTGGCTTATTTATGTTAGCATAAAACCTTCCAGGTTCATCCATGCTGCCATAAATGGCAATATCTCTTTTATAAGGCTCTATAATTTCACAATGTGTATGTACACATGGTAATTTCTTTTTTTTTTTTTTTTTTCTTTATTCTCTGGTTTTTCAGGGTAGGTTCTTGCTCTAGCCCAGGCTGATCTGGAATTCACTAAATTGTCTCAAGCTGGCCTCAGACTCACAGTGATCCTCCTACCTCTGCCTCCCAAGTGCTGGAGTTAAAGGTGTGTGCCACCATGCCCAGCTACACTGTAATTTCTTTATTCATTCACTAGTTGTAAGAGACTTTTAAATTATTTCATTTTTTGGAGGGGTGGGGGTGGCTTGAGGTAGGGACTTGCTCTAGCTCAGGATCACCTGGAATTCACTGTGTAGTCTCAGGCTGGCCTCCAACTGAGTGATCCTCCTATGTTTCTCTGGGATTAAATGTGTATGCCACCACACCCGAATCCTACTTTTAAAATTATTTCTATGTCTTGGCTACTATGAGTAATACTGAATTGATATCATTATTTTAAACTACAGTAAGAGGAAATTAAGTTTTGTCAAGACCCCCAACACACAGTCTTGTCAGTCCTGTTTAAAGGGATTCTAACAATTCACAATTTTCACAACCATATCATATCCCTTTGAATTCACTCACTTTCCTTTGCTGGGAAGCAGAGGAAGAGCTTAGGACACATAGGCTACATTGGGCAGAGCTGAGGCTAGAGCTCATGAACCTATGTTTTGCACCCTTCTCCTATGTAAGACACTCAAGTCAAGTGGGTTCACCAACACTCATCTCAATTCAGCCTAACTGGCAACTTTAAAAGTAAACATTAGCTAGATAAATAATTAACAACACCAGCCAATTAAATAGAGGTCAGAAAAGTTCGGTTTTATAATCTTTAGAATTTGAGTCATCTCAAATCTCCATAAGCACTTTACAGGAAACATAACCAGGACAAAGTTATTTTACTGATTGATTCACATAATTTATGTTTTAAATTAAATTATGCCATTAGAGCTGGAGAGATGGCTCAGTGGTTAAGATGCTTGTCTGCAGAGCCTAACAACCTGAGTGCAATTCCCCAGTACCCATGTAAAGCCAGATGCACAAAATGGTGTACACATCTGGAGTCTGTTTGTAGTGCCCATTCCCTCTGTATCTCTTCTATCTCTCTCTGCTTGCAAATATACATATATATAATTTAAAAAATATTTTGTCTGTAATTATGGAAGTTGTCAATAATTAAAAAAAAATGCCAAGCTGAGTATGGTAGCACATGCCTTTAACCCCAGCACTCAGGTGTCAGAGGTAGGAGGATTGCCATGAGTTCAAGGCCACCCTGAGAATACAGAGTGAATTCCAGGTCTGCCTGGGCTACAGTGAGACTCTACCTAGAAAAACAAAAAACAAAAACAAACAAACAAAAATGCCATTGACTCTCTTAAAAGCAATCATTTTATTTATTTATTTTTTGATTAAAGGCTGATTATGTTCTATTCTTCTATCCTATGGAGGCCCTGGTAGACTCTCTTTCTTTGTAGAATAAAAGAATCTTAGATGATTACAGATGAAGAGTTTTCAGAGTTTGGTATAACTCTACTTGATTTTTAGAAATCAGAATTTGAGCCGGGCGTGGTGGCACGCGCCTTGAAACCCAGCACTAGGAAGGCAAAGGTAGGAGGACTACCATGAGTTCAAGGCCACCCTGAGACTACATAGTGAATTCCAGGCCAGCCTGGACTAGAGTGAAACCCTACCTCGAAACACCCCCCCACAAAAAAAAAGAAAAAGAAATAAGAATTTGAAGTGGGCATGGTGGTGCACACCTTTAATCCCAGCACTCAGGAGGCAGAGGTAGGAGGATCACTATAAGTTTGAGTCCAGCCTGTGAATACAAAGTGAGTTCTAGGTCAGCCTGGGATACAGTGAGACCCTACCTCAAATAAGATAAGATAAGATAAGATAAGATAAGATAAGATAAGATAAGATAAGATAAAAAATAAAGTAAAATAAATAAAATAAAAGGGCTGGAGAGATGACTTAGCAATTAAAACACTTGCCTGCAAAGCCTTAAGGAACCAGGTTCAATTCCCCATTACTCACATAAGGCATATGCACATGGTGGCACATACATCTGAACTTCATTTCCAGTGGCTAGAGGCCCTGGCATGTCCATCCTCTGCCCCCTACCTCTTTCTCAATAAATAAATAAATAGATAGATAAAATATTTTTAAAAAGAAAGGATGTAATAACTCAGCAAAGTATAACCAACAACATTCAAATATCTATACATACCCTCTTTAATCCAAGCTGCTCTCATTCTTGGTTGGAGTATGTGATTTATTTTACAGATGGCAGAAGAAAACTCAGGAGATTCAAGATCCATCAACAAGACAAGAAAAGATAGCTAACTGTCCACTATATAAGATGTGCCACCTCTACCACATCTGCAGGAACCCAAAAAAATTTCAGAGAATGTAGCACCACAAGTATTGCTCCCACTGGTAGCTGACAACCAAATCCAGGGAAAGGCAACAGACACTGTGTGTGGTCAAAACACATTGAATCAGAAACCCAGATGTTACAAAGAACTCAACAGTGACCCATACTGCTAACCAAACCCACCAACACTGCTGGGGAGGGCAGGACAATTGTAAGAGCCATAGAGGGTGTAGAAATATCCCTAGACACAGTCTTGGGGCTGAGCCCATTCCCCCCCAAAGACAAATGGAGACCTTATTTAACCAACAGTGAAAACTGATAACCCTACTTCGTAGAGCCTTCAGGGCCAATGGGACCAAAGAAGAAGGAATATAAGACCACAACCTCTGATTTTTAAAAAAAAAAAAAAAAGTTAAAATAAATAAATTTAAAATAAAATAAGAGCTGGGTGTGATGGCACACACATTTAACCCCAGTACCTAAAACACAGAGGTAGGAGAACTGCCATGAGTTTGAGACCACTCTGAGACTACATAATGAATTCCAGGTCAGCCTGTGCTAGAACATGACCCTACCTTGAAGAAAGAAAAAAAAAAAAAAAAAAGTCGTTCAGAGCAGGAGGTTCTAGTGGAATCTTGGAGAGGAACTAGGGGGATAAAATCAAGGAGAGCCAGGCATGGTGGCATACACCTTTAATCCCAGCATTCAGGAGGCAAAGGTAGGAGGATTGCCATGAGTTCAAGGCCACCCTGAGATTACATAGTGAATTCCAGGTCAGCCTGGGCTAGAGTGAGACCCTACCTTGAAAAACCAAAAAATGAAAAAACAAAACCAAAAAAAAAATCAAGGAGAATGTGTGGTCTCCTCTTTAGGGGAGCAAGGGATTGATATGACTCAGATGCTCCCTGGGAAAAGTAATAATGACTACTAATTTTTAGGGTGGAACAGACACTATCCTTCTCCTAGTCCATTTGGGCTGCACAACAACATACTTGGTAGCTTATGAAAACTCATTTGGGGCTGGAAAAATGGCTAAGCAGTTAAATCACTTGCCTGCAAAGCCAAAAGACCTCTGTTCAATTCCCCAGTACCCACGTAAGCCAGATGCACAGGGTGGTGCATGCATCTGGAGTTTGTTTGCAGTGGCTAGAGGCTCTGGCATGCTCATTCTTTCTCATTCTCTCTCTCTTCCTCTGCCTTGTTCTCTCTCTCTTTCAAATAAAGAACTAAAAATAAAATATTTATTTTAAAAACTTCATTTGGACTTCCGGTTAAGATGGTGGCATAGGGGCTGGAGAGATGGCTTAGGGGTTAAGGTGCCTGCCTCCTAAGCCTAAGAACACTGGTTCCAATCTCCAGCGGTTCCAATCTCCAGGTCCCACGTTTAGCCAGATGCAAAGTGACGCAAGGGCGCAATGCTGCACTTGACCACAAGGGGGCGCACACATCTGGATTTCGTTCCCAGCAGCTGAGACACTGCTGGCGCGCCCATCTCTGTCTTCCTCTCCCTCTCTCTCTCTGTCTCTCTCTCTGTGTCTCTCTCCAAAAAAAAAAATAAAAAAATTTTTTTAAGTTTAAAAAAAAAAAGATGGTGGCATAGGAACCATGCCAAAACAGGCTAGAGGTTAAAAAAAGCAAAAAAGGGCTGGAGGAATGGTTTACTGGTTAAGGCGCTTGCCTGCAAAGCCAAAGGACCTAGGTTCGACTCCCCAGGACCCATGTACGCCAGATGCATCTAGTTCATTTGCAGTGGCTGGAGGCCCTGGCGCACCCACTTCCTCTCTCTCTCCCTCTCTACCTGCCTATTTCTGTATCTATCTCAAATAAATGAATAAAAATATTTTTTTAAAGGCAAAAAAAGGGCTAGAGATGGCTTAATGATTAAGGCATCTGCCTACTAAGCCTAAAAACACTGGTTCCAATCTCCAGGTCCCATGTTTAGCCAGATGCAAAGTGACGCAAGGGCGCAATGCTGTGCTTGACCACAGGGGGGCGTACACATCTGGATTTCATTCACAGCAGCTGAGAGACTGCTGGTGAGCCCATCTCTGTCTTCCTCTCCCTCTCTATCTGTCTCTCTCTGTCTCTCTCAAAAAAAATAAAAATATTTTTAAAAAGCAAAAAAAAAAAAAACAGCAAAATACACTCTTCTACTAAAAAGTGAGGTGTATAGTAAATTATCAACCGCAGCAGAGAAGTAAGAGAGGCCCAGAGCATCTAGAACCCACATAAGCAGGCAGAAGCGGCTCCAGCAGTGGCGCTAGCGAGTTCTACGTGGCTGCAGCTGCCAGGCTCCACCTGAGCTATGAGATTTTAAAGCCAGGTGAGAGTATTTTCCACTCATGCCAGCCTCCTCACAAAACTCAAGAAACATGGAAGGAGGACAGCAGAGACCAACGGAGTGGCTTGTTAGGAAGAGGATCACATGGACAAGCAGACGGACTTCAGCCACCATCCACAGCTTCCCCTCCCCCACCAGCAGCACAACCGCCAGCAAGCACCAGAGACCTGGGGAAGAAAGCTCACCTACCCAACATCCAGCACGATTAAAGCAGTGACCCACAGACGCAGCCGGCCTTCTTGAGCCCACAACACAGCAAAAAAGGACCCAAGCAGCTGTACAGCATAGCTGAGATCAAAGCCATCCCAAAAGGTAACTGGGATTACACCAGGTCAGTACCCACCAAATAAGCCTGGTGTACAGGCTTGCATTGGAAGGGCTAATTGCACCTTCCATTTCAGGGTAAATTATATGTTAAACCTTATGGATGGTCAGATCTGACATTCTTAAATAAGCTATATTTTGAGCTGTTCATTTGTTGCTTCCTGGTTTATAGTGCCTTTGTTTCCTCTTCTGTCATTTGTTGGGAAGGGTCTGACTTGGTCACAAGCTGACCTTGGAACCCTCTACAGACCAGAAATCTTAGTCTCCCAGTTGACAGGATTAAGGGTGTGAAGCAACACACATCCTTAGGGACTGTGATGGTGTTAAAGGATCTGTTTGTCAAAATACCTACTTTTGCACAAATACTCTGTGCTGTATTTCATTGAAAGGGTACTTTGTTTAGTTAAATTTTTATAATTTGACTGTATTCTATTCCATTCAGCCTACTTGAATACTCTCATGGCAGGCAAACCCAAAACCTAGGGTCACTTTTGTGATTACTTTAAGAGTCTTAAGAGCCACACCTAGCACCTTAAGCTCCTACTCTGAAGATATATAACATCAGATTGATTGATACATCTAATATTACTACAGATAATTAGAAAGCCCAAGCATTAAATTAATCCAAGATGAAAAATTTCTACATTATAATACAAGAAACCCAAAAAATCATGACAATATAAATCTACCAAAAAGTATTAATATATCAGAAATGACCTTCAGTGAGACTGAATTAGAGGAAATGCCTGAGAAAGATTTCAAAAAAATGATTATAAATATGTTCAATGAACTCAAAGAGGAAATGAAAGGGTTCAAAGACCTCAAAGAGGAAATCAAATGATTCAAAGAACCCACACAGGAAACCAATTTAATGAAATAAGGAGGTCAATATTAGACATAAATAAGGAAATAGAAATAATAAAGAAAACCCAGTCAGAAATGCTAACAATAAAGAACACAGTCAGTGAAATAAAAAAAAAAACTCTATAGAAACTCTCTGTAGTAGAATGGATGAAGGAGAGAACAGAATATCTAAACTACAAGACCAGGTGGCAGATCTACTACAGTCCAACAAAGAGCAAGACAAAATAATACTGAAGGTATGAATGGGAATTTCAAGATATTCGGGACACTATGAAAAGATCAAACATAATTCAAGGTATAGACTTCCGGGTAAGATGGTGGCATAGGAGCCACGCCAAACCAGATCAGGGAGGGATTTAAACAAAACTACACTCTTCTTTGGAAAAGATCAGAATATTTTTTTCCAGGAAACAGCGGAAATCTCACTTTGGGGGTTGTGGCCCGACATGCTCCACAGCGGCTGGAGCAGCCACCCCAATCCGTGGCGCTAAGCCGCTGCTCAGATCAGCTGAGACTCGCTGAGCTTCCCCTGCAGCTGCTGCTTCTGCTGCTGCTGCTGCTGCTGCCGCTGCTGCTACTGCCGCCGCAGAAACAAACAACAACAACAACAAAAATAATAAATAAACGGGGAACTTTCCAACCTCATCAGTCTCCTCTCAGAGTCCAGAAAGTGAAGAAAAGTCTGCTGAACTACTGAAAGAGCTACAGGAGAACACAGTGAGCCACTACAAGCCTCCTGAACTCGCCCATCCCCCAACCATCAGAACCCCAGCGAATTGGCAGAATTCAACCATTAGCAGCAGCCTGTACTACATCACCAACACCTGACCCAGCACAGCTAAGCCAAGCTCCACAGCTCAGGGAACGAGGTGGTCACTCAGCATTGGTGAGTTTGGAAGCCACACCAAAAGGTAACAAAGACCTGCATTGGAAGTGCTAACCTTCCTTTCCAGGTCAGGGCAGGTTATGGGTTACATATTGGTGGTTGGCCTTACCATTTTCAAATAAGCTGAATATGAGGTGTTGAATATTGCTGCCTGTAATACTTTTGGATTTAAAGGGTCTTTATCTTTTGCTTCTGTCATTATTGGGGGCAGGGTCTGATTCCTAGCTGACAAGATTAAAGGTGTGGAAGAAACACACCCTTAGGGTTTTTGACATTATAAGACTCTTTGTTTCAATTCCCACACTTGTATACTCTGTGCTCATGTTAATTGAATGTGCATTTGGCTCAATTGAAGTTTAGAACTTGCTACTAAATTGTTCCAGCAGTCCACTACAATACTTGCTTACCAAGCAAAGTCAACATCTAGGATTACCTCTGAGGTGGACCTGGGTACAAGTGCTACACTTGGCACCTTAAACCCATATCCACACATAAGAACACTACAGATAACTAGAAACCCTAAGCATTAAATCAATCCAGGATGCAAAAATCACTACATTATAATACAAGAAACACAAAGAATCAAGACAATGCAATCCCACCAAAAATTACAAATCCATCAGAATTGTTCACAAATGAAACAGTTTTAGATGAAATTCCTGACAAAGATTTCAAAGGAATGATGTTATCTATACTCAAAGAAATAAAAGAAGAAATGAAAGCAATCCGAGAAGAAAACAAAGGAATTAGAGAAAAAAACAAACTGTTGAAGGAGATTACAGAGAAACAGTTTAATGAAATAAAAATAAAAAGAGGACATGAATAAGGAAATAGAACTACTGAAGAAAAACCAGGCTGAAATCCTAGCCCTGAAGAACACAGTCAGTGAAATAAAAAACTCTGTGGAAAGTCTCACTAGTAAAATGGATGAAGGAGAGGACAGAATATCTAAACTAGAAGACCAGATGGCAGACCTATCACAGTCCAATAAAGAGAAAGACAAGCTAATAGAAAGGTATGAATGGGAACTCCAAGACATGTGGGACTCTATGAAAAGATCAAACATAAGAATTCAAGGTATAACAGAAGGGGAAGAATTTCAATCCAGAGGCTTAGTAGGTGTTTTCCACAAAATCATAGAAGAAAATTTTCCCCAAATTGGGAAAGAAATGCCAGTGCAGATACAGGAAGCATTTAGAACAGCAAACAGACAAAACCTAGAAAGATCCTCTTCTCGCCATGTTATAATTAAACTACTAAATACGCAAACCAAAGAAACTATACTGAAAGCAGTTAGAGAGAAAAAGCAAATGACCTACAAGGGGAAACCCATAAGGGTCACAGCAGATTACTCAACACAAACTTTAAAAGCCAGACGGGCCTGGAGTGATGTATTCCAAGTCCTGAAAGATAAAAACTGCCAACCAAGATTACTTTATCCTGCAAAACTTTCTATCCAAATTGATGGAGAAACAAGGACATTCCACAACAAAGACAGGCTAAAGGAATTTATGACAACTAAACCAGCTCTACAGAAAATACTTGCAGGAATCATTCATGCTGAAGAAAAAGCAAAACACACATAGCAGGAAATAGGAAAAAAGAAATCATACTCAACAGTTAGAACAAGTGAGTAAAACGAAAACCAGGAAGAACTACAAAACAAGAAAAATGGAGAGATCAAATACATATCTTTCAATAATAACTCTGAATATCAATGGCCTCAATGCCCCAACCAAAAGACATAGACTGACAGACTGGATTAGAAAGCAGGATCCTACCATCTGTTGCCTCCAGGAAACTCACCTCTCATTAAAAGATAGAAACATTCTTAGGGTGAAAGGATGGAAAAAGACATATCAAGCAAATGGACCTAGAAAACAAGCAGGGGTTGCCATCCTAATTTCTGACAGGATAGACTTCAAACCAACATTGGTGAGGAAAGATAAAGAAGGTCACTTTATACTGATTAAAGGAACACTCCAACAGGAGGACATCACAATCCTAAACATTTATGCTCCCAACACGGGGGCCCCCAATTACATCAAACAAACACTATCGGACTTAAGGTCAGAGATAACCTCTAACACAATAGTAGTGGGTGACTTCAATACCCCACTCTCACCACTTGACAGGTCTACCCAACAAAAAATTAACAGAGACATCTGCATTAAATGATATCATGGAACAAATGGACCTAACAGATATATACAGAACATTCCATCCAAATGCTGCAGAATATACATTCTTCTCAGCAGCACATGGGACATTCTCTAAAATAGACCATATGATAGGGCACAAATCAAATCTTAACAAATACAGGAAAATTGAAATAATCCCTTGTATGCTATCTGACGACAATGGGATTAAACTGCAAATCAACAACAAGAAAAACTACAGAGCATACAGAAATTCATGGAGACTAAACAGTACATTATTGAACGATGTATGGGTCATTGAAGAAATTAAAAAGGAAATCAAGAAATTCATAGAATCAAATGATGATGAGAATACAACATACCAAAACCTATGGGACACAATGAAGGCTGTCCTATGAGGGAAATTTATAGCTCTAAGTGCTTATATTAAGAAATCAGAGAGTTCACAACTAAACAATTTAATGCTCCACCTTAAGGCCTTGGAAAGAGAGGAACAAGACAAACCAAAAATCAGTAGATGGGAAGAAATAATAAAGGTTAGGGCAGAAATTAATGAAATAGAAACCAAAAAAAAAACAATCAAAAAAATCAATGAAACAAAATTTGGTTCTTTGAAAGGATAAACAAGATTGACAAACCCTTAGCAAAACTGACCAAAAGAAAGAGAGAAGAGACAAAAATTGATAAGATTAGAGATGAAAAAGGCAACATCACAACAGATACCAAAGAAATTCAGAAAATCATACGGACATACTTTAAGAATATATATGCCTCTAAGTTTGAAAACCTGAAAGAAATGGATGATTTCCTTGATTCATATGACCTACCAAAATTGAATCAAGATGAGATAAACCATTTAAATAGACCTATAACAACCACAGAGATCCAGGCAGTCATAAAAAGTCTCCCAACTAAAAAAAGCCCAGGCCCAGATGGATTCACTGCTGAATTTTACCAGACATTCCTAGAAGATCTAACACCAATGCTTCTCAAACTTTTCCATAAAATAGAAAAGGAAGGAATTCTACCAAAATCCTTCTATGAAGCCAGCATCACCCTGATACCAAAACCGGACAAAGACAGATCAAAAAAAAGAAAATTATAGACCAATCTCCTCATGAACATAGATGCAAAAATTCTCAACAAAATACTGGCAAACAGAATACAAGAATATATCAGACAGATTATTCACCCTGACCAAGTAGGCTTTATCCCAGAGATGCAGGGATGGTTCAACATACGCAAGTCCATAAATGTAATACACCATATTAATGGTCTGAAGGACAAAAATCATATGGTCATCTCAATAGATGCAGAAAAGGCATTTGACAAAATCCAACACCCCTTTATGGTGAAAGTATTACAGAAACTGGGAATAGAAGGAACATATCTCAACATAATAAAAGCTATTTATGACAAACCTACAGCCAACATAATACTAAATGGGGAAAAACTTGAAGCTTTTCCTCTAAATTCAGGAACAAGACAAGGATGTCCACTTTCCCCACTACTATTTAATATAGTACTGGAAGTCTTAGCCATAGCAATAAGGCAAGAGACACTCATAAAGGGGATACAAATTGGAAGGGAAGAGATCAAATTATCATTATTTGCAGATGATATGATTCTATACATAACAGACCCTAAAGACTCTACCAGCAAACTGTTAGAGCTGATAAACACTTTTAGCAATGTAGCAGGATACAAAATAAACACACAGAAATCAGTAGCTTTTCTATACACTAACAACAAACATGCAGAGGATGAAATCAGGAAATCTTTCCCATTCACAATTGCCTCAAAAAAAAAAAAAAAAAAAAAAAAAAAACCTTGGAATAAACTTAACCAAGGAAGTGAAGGACCTCTACAATGAGAACTTTAAAAAACTTGAGCGACAAATTACAGAAGACACAAGGAAATGGAAAGACATTCCATGCTCCTGGATTGGAAGAATCAATATTGTGAAAATGTCAATCTTACCAAAAGCAATCTACACATTTAATGCAATCCCCATTAAAAGACTTCACTTCCAATTCCAATAGCATTCTTCACAGAAATAGAAAAACAATACTAAAATTCATCTGGAAACACAAAAAACCTCGAATAGCCAAAACAATTTTGGAAAGACAAAAATCAGGCAGGGGGTATAACCATACCCGATTTTAAGTTATACTACAAAGCCATAGTAACAAAAACAGCATGGTACTGGCACAAGGACAGACAGGTAGATCAATGGAACAGAATAGAAGACCCAAATATTAATCCAAGCAGCTACAGATACCTGATCTTTGACAAAAATGCCAAAAATATTCATTGGAGAAAAGATAGCCTCTTTAACAAGTGGTGCTGGGAAAACTGGACATCTGTATGTAAAAGGATAAACATAGATCCTTGTCTCTCTCCATGCACAAGAGTCAAGTCCAAATGGATCAGAGACCTTAATATCAGACCTGAAACTCTGAAACTGCTAGAGGAAAAAGTAGGGGAAACTCTTCAACATATTGGAATAGGCAAAGACTTTCTGAATATAACTCCAATTGCTCAGGAATAAAACCACTAATCAACCACTGGGACCTTATGAAATTACAAAGCTTTTGTACAGCAAAGGATACTGTGAATAGAGCAAAAAGACAACCTACAGAATGGGAGAAAATCTTTGCCAGCTATACATCTGACAGAGGATTAATATCCAGAATATACAAAGAACTCAAAAACAGAATAATATGAATTCAAACAACCCAGTTAAAAATGGGCTATGGAACTAAATAGAGAATTCACGGAAGATGAAATACAGATGGCATATAAACATCTAAAAAAATGTTCCACATCCTTAGCCATCAGGGAAATGCAAATTAAAACCACTTTGAGATTCCATTTCACTCCTGTCAGAATGGCTACCATCAAGAAAACAAATGACAATAAGTGTTGGCGTGGATGCAGAAAAACAGGAACACTTCTACACTGTTGGTGGGAATGTAAGCTGGTCCAGCCATTGTGGAAATCAGTGTGGAGGTTCTTGAGACAGCTAGAGATAGATTTACCATATGATCCAGCTATAGCACTCCTAGGCATATATCCAGAGGACTCTTCTCACTACCTTAGAGATACTTGCAAAACCATGTTTATTGCTGCTCTATTCACAATAGCTAGGAAATGGAAGCAGCCTAGATGTCCCTCCACAGATGAGTGGATAATAAAGATGTGGTACATTTACACAATGGAGTTCTATTCAGCGGTAAAGAAAAATGAAATTATGCAATTTGCAGGGAAATGGATGGATCTGGAAAGGATTATACTAAGTTAGGTAACCCAGGCTCAGAAAGCCAAACAGCACATGTTCTCTCTCATATGTGGATCCTAGCTACCAATGTATAGACTTGTGTGTGAACTGGAACCAAAAATAAGTACCAGAAACCAGTAAGCTGGTAAAAGACTATAAGGGAGGGAGGAAAGGGAAGGACTTAAGTGTATGGTAATGCACATATGTAAGTAGAAGAACTGATTTCAGGGAGGGGAATGTCCTAAGTGAGGCCATGGGAAGAGAATGCATACAAGAAGGGCAGGGGGAGGATCAATCTAAACTCAAGATATTGTGAATAAGACATATGTAAAAAAATTTTTTTTTGAATAAGGGCACGTCTAGAAGCTGTAGACTGTTACTAGAAAATTTTCAGTACATGGGATGGAATACCTTCCAGTGAGTTGTTGGCCAAGGAGATCCCGGTAGCCTCCAAAACATTAAAGGCTCTTGCCAAAGCCCTTGGTTTCCCTAGAGAAACAGATAGTAAGACCCTATTGCTGAAGACATCTCATGCCTGAGAAGCATGGTCACTGAGAAAGCAACCTGGTGTGGAGCAGAAAATCTTCTCCCTGTAGACCAGCCAACTGAAAGCTGGAAAAAGCTGCATTGCATGCAGCATATGGGAGACAGAAGTCATCTACAGTGAAAACAGTGGACGTTGAATATTCAAGCTTGGCCAGACAGGCCCGATGACTGAACAGGTGCAACAGTGGCATATCTAGTCTTGGGGTAACCAACTGCTCCATAATTGGACTGAAGGCCCTCTCTACGGGAGGGAATACATACCTGGTACTGAAAAACCTAAGTAAAAGTCTTTGGTAGGTGAGGTCATGAGCCTTAGGGGTATAAGCCTGCTCTCATCTGACTAAATGTATATATTATTCCCACCAAACTGCCCTGAAAGCACTACACTTAATGTTCATATTCACATATTAACGCTACTCTCACTTCTGGTTAGAGAAGCTTCTCTTTTCAGATGGTGATGACCACTGGGATGTCCCAAAAGGCAACATAGTGCTGAGAAGAAGGAATGGAGAGGTGCCCAGCACTGAAACACCTCTGTCACACCCTACAAGGCTCAGGGACCATTGCGGAAGAGGGGGCGGATAGAATGGAAGAGCCAAAGGAAGGGTATGACCTCTTACAATGTAACTGTCCAGACAGAAACTGGCCTCGATATCCATGACCTTGCAGTGCCTAGCAATACCTTTGCAAAACCCTCAAAATAGAAGAAAAAGATGATGACATCAAATTAGAAGAGAGACTGATGGAGAGAGGGAGGGGATATGATAGAGACTTGAGTTCTAAAGGGGAATGGGGGGAGGGAAGGGAACTATCACGTGGGTTTTTTCTTTGTATGTGAGTATAAAAGTCAATAAAAAAAGAATTAAATTAAACAGTTACATAAGGTATAGTAGAAGGAGAAGAATTTCACTCCAAAGGCATAGTAGGTGTTTTCAACAAAATCATAGAAGAAAACTTCCCCAAAATTGGGAAAGAGATGCCAATGCAGATAATCCCAGCACTTTAGAACACCAAACAGACAAAACCTGGAAAGAACCTCTCCCTGCCATATTATAATTAAACTACCAAACATACAAACCAAAAAGAAAGATATTGAAAGCAGCTAGAGAGAAAAAAAAATAAATCAATAAAAGACAAGCCCATCTGAAACTGCTAGAGGAAAAAGTAGGGAAACCCTTCAACATATTGGTCTTGGCAAACACTTTCTGAATATAACCCCAATTGCACAGGAAATAAAACCACAGATCAACTGCTGGGACCTCATGAAATTACAAAGCTTTTGTACAGCAAAGGACGCAGTGAATAGAGCAAAAAGACAACCTACAGAATGGGAGAAAATCTTTGCCAGCTATACATCTGACAGAGGGCTAATATCTAGAATATACAAAGAATTCAAAAAAATAAATAATAAGAAATCAAACAACCCAATTAAAAAATGAGCTATGGAACTAAATAGAGAGTTCTCAGAAGAAATACAGATGGTATATAAACATCTAAAAAAATGTTCTACATCCCTAGTCATCAGGGAAATGCAGATTAAAACTACCTTGAGATTCCATCTCACTCCTGTCAGATTGGCTACCATCATGAAAACAAATAGCTGTAAATACTGATGAGGATGTGGAAAAAGAGGAACCCTTCTACACTGTTGGTGGGAATGCAATCTGGTCCAGTGCCAGTTCCCCTCCCCCAGCAGGTAGAGCTGAAGAGAGAGCCGGACCAGCAGCTCCTCTTGAGGCTAAGCAGGATGATGGGTGTCAGTGCAGACCCTCCCCCCCTAAAACACCGGAGAGAAAACCACACTGAGCCGGGAGTTTTGTCGAGGCAGGAACTCATTTTATTGTAATGAGAAGGTGTATATATAGTTTTGAGAAAGAGGGTGGGTCTCATCCTGGGAAAACAGGTGTAAGGGCCAATATTATTTCACCATGTCAGCAGTAGCTGGGAGAGGCAGTTTTGGCTTAGGCCTTGCTGAGTCACTCTTAAAAAAACAAAAAGGCCAAAGACAAATCAATAAACTGTCTAGTCAGGCTCAGAAAAGTTCCACCCTTCTCACACCTGGGCCTCTTATGGGTGTCAGTCCAGCCATTGTGGAAATCAGTGTTGAGGTTCCTGAGACAGCTAAATATAGATCTACCATATAACCCAGCTATACCACTCCTAGGCATATATCCTAAGGACTCGTCTCACTACCTTAGAGATACTGTATTGCTGCTCTATTCACAATAGCAAGGAAATAGAACCAGCCTCAATGTCCCTCAACTGATGAGTGGATAATGAAGATGTGGCACATCTATACAATGGATTTCTACTCAGTGGTAAAGAAAAATGAACTTATGAAATTTGATGGAAAATGGATGGACCTGGAAAGAATTATACTTAGTAAGGTAACCCAGGCCCAGAAAGCCTAGCATCACATATTCTTTCTCATATGTGGATCCTAGCTACAAATGATTGGACTTCAATGTGAGCAAAAATAAAACTCAGTAGCAGAAGCCAGTAAGCTAGAAAGGGGATATAAAGGGAATAGAAAGGGAGGGAGGAGGGACTTAATAGGATGGTAGTGTATATATGTAAGTAGAAGAACAGATTAATGGGGGTTAAAAGGCCTAAGTGAGGTCAGGGGAAGAGATTGAGTAAAGGAACGGTAGAGGAATGGCTAATCAAAATCTAAGAGGCTATAAAAAGGTCATATGGAAACCTACTTTTCTGGACAATGGAACACTCAGAAGCCATAGTTTATTACTAGAAAATTTTCAGTGCCAGGGATAGTATACTTTCCAGTGAGTTGTTGGCCAGGGAGGTCACAGATATCCCCCAAAACATTATAGGCCATTGCCGAGGCCCTTGGTTTCCCACCAGAAATAGATGGTAAGACCCTATTGCTGAAGACTCCATATACTTGGGTGGCAAGTATATGAGAAAACCTGCTGGAACTGAGCTGAAAGCCTCCTCCATGAGGACCAGCTGACAGAAGGATGGAAAAAGCTATGCTGCATGCAGGTCAATGGGAGAGAGAAAATACCAGTGAAGGTACTCAACAGCGAACATTGGAAGCCAAATGAGCCAATGGGTGCAATCATGGCATGTCTGTTATGGAGGAAACCAACTGCTCTCTAATTGGACTGGAGGCCCACTCCATGGGAGGGAACACATCCCTGATACTGAAAACGTACGACAGAGGTAGTCATGAGCCCTAAGGGTGTAATGTCTGCTGGTGTCTTGCTAAATGTATATACTATGCTCACCAAACTGCCCAGTAAGCACTTCTCTTAATGTCCACACCTGTAGGGAGCCGTTAACAGTCGCCATTACAAGATGGCGCTGGCTTCCTGCCTGCCATGTGGTAAACAACTGGATTTGGCATGAGTCCTGGCGCTACTAGTTGTGAATCTGCGCATGGTCATGGGGAGCTTGTTCTCAGCCTATCCCGAGGCATATGCTTGTCGTCAATCCTGCAGCCAATCACTTGTGTGCACAAAGGCTTGAACTGTATAAAAGTTGCAGCAAGGCAGTGCTCAGGGCCCTCCGCCATCAGCTCATCTGTTAACCAAGTGCTGGACAATAAAGTGTGATACAAGAAGGATCCTCGTTTGTGGCTGTTCATTCCCTAGCAGGACAGGGGCTCATCTTCCAAAGACTGTGGTGCAAAATAAAGAAAAACCTTTCAAAGACACCAAATTAGGGTTAAGAGGATTCAGAACTTGACACACGGAGAGGAAGACGTGAGAAGTCATCCCCAGGTATGAATGTTTTTGACTTAGAGATTTTTGGTCCTTGCTGTTTTATTCCCTGTATAAAAGCTTTTCATCGTTAACTCAAATTTGAGTAAGGGCAGTCACATGGGCATCATCAGTAGGACGGAGGGCGAAGCAAGACACCAGGATAGCCTTTCTGAGTCAGACACAAAATGGGGAAATACAAGCTTGGCCTAGGAAAAAAGGGAAAATAAAAAAGGAGAACAAAAACAAGAAAAAGATAAAAGTTTACAAGAAGAGCTCTCTGCCAAACATCTAAAAGAAAAAGTAAAAATTCAGACTCAAAACAAAACAATGAGGAGGAGCCAGAGCTTTCAGGAAAAAAAAAAAAAAAAAAAAAAGGTTTAGCCAATTGCATTTAACCCCTAATGTCCCACGCCCTCCGGCCCTTAATCCTACTGAAGGTGTTCTTTGGAGCTGTCAGGCTGTTTGTGCTTGCAGTTCACGCCCACAATTTGAACAGTGGAAGGAAGGGGAGTCAGTGAAATGACAAAGGGGTTTTGTAGCCAAAGGACCCTTTCATTGTTATGACTACCCAGAATCTTAACCCGATGATTGGGCTAATCTAGCAAGGGCATGCTTGTCTGGGGACAATATCTGATGTGGAAAGTAGCCAACCAAGAGTTAATAATAAGACACTGCCTGGCAATTAAAAGCTGCCGATAATCCTCAATCTAGATATGTTAACAGGTGACTCCAGTATGGACTGGATGTCAAAAAAACAACACAATCAGTGTTTCTTGACAAAGGGCATTACCTCACCTTTTCTCCAAACTTTATAAGAATGAGTCCTTTGGTAGATATAATTTCACTAAACAAAATCCCACCCAAGTGATCACTCCAGATCCCTTTGATGCAACCCTATGGGCACATGCACAGATATATCTTCAATGTCTATGTTATCTGGAGGGTCGTGGAAAAACTGCTCTTACCAACAGAACTTTTCTGGAGGCTGAGAGCAGGATGATGGGTGTCAGTGGCTCAGACCCTCCCCTTTGAAGAGAATGAGAAGGTG
Organism: Orientallactaga sibirica; assembly: GCA_036365145.1. Classification (NCBI taxonomy): domain Eukaryota; kingdom Metazoa; phylum Chordata; class Mammalia; order Rodentia; family Dipodidae; genus Orientallactaga; species Orientallactaga sibirica. The sequence continues at coordinate 84,565,308 of JAEOAD010000001.1, read as the reverse complement.
TATTTTTAGAAGGTAAATTGTAGTAAGACCATTTGACGACTTTAGATCCACACTTATATGTGTAAGACCTCCTTCTATGTTTCTAGTGAGCAATCAAACTGTTATTAATAACACTCTTGCTTGTCAAGCGAGTTCTTGTTTTCTTTCAGAATGCTGGAATGCCATTCAATTTCCATTGGGCATGCTGACCTGCCTGTTCCTGTGGTCATTCAAGAGTAAGAACTGTCGGTGTTGCTCTTAGGGCCTAAGAGAGACTTTAGAATTACTGCAGCTATCGTGGCTGCTCTTGCAGCTTCTGTTGCTGCTGC